>CM073571.1:4170000-5574679 GCA_037074715.1 Magnolia kwangsiensis
CTTTTTAGAAATGTGTCGGGTCAGCACTTGTTTGACCAGCTGGCCGGTTCAGTGTGTTGCGTGTGTATGTGCACACTAGTACACATGCAATTAGGGTGGGGTCCACTATGGTGTATTTTTCGAATCCACTCCATCCATTCACTTTAGACGACGTAGCAGGGGTCTTTAATTCCACATCAGGTAAATTTAAAGCTTAGGTGGGCCATAGTAGATGATTTTGTTTAAATTTTAGATTTCCATTAATCTGGTGGTCAGATCACTCCAAACCTGAACATCAATGGTTATGAAGGTTCCTAGGTCCTATTTAAGTGTATTTCAATGGTAAATTTAGTTACAGAAGCTAAGATAAAGATGATCTTGTAGTGGATTGAGAACTTGCATGTTGTAGGCCCGATAAATGGTGGATCTAGTGGATTGGGTCCTCAAATTTTAAAATGATTTATGGTTAGGGCCTTCCATAGTCCACATCAAATGGTTTTTAGGGCTATTTAATTTCGATCTAATGGTTGATTTTAAGGTTGAGTGTGTATCCCCCTTCAAGTGATATCCAAGGTCATCAATCATACTTTAACAATCGTTATGATATTTAAATGATTTTTGTTTCTGAATGGCCCTCTAAAAGGGGTTTTAAGATCTTATCCAGTGACCCTAGATATTTAATGGTTAGACTAATTTACCGAAAATGATTAACAGTCCAAAGGCTTAATTTTATAAGTAAATGATTGGGTCTCATTGGGACCATAAGTCGAAAGGGTTTATAAAGTTCCTTGGCTACTAGGATTATTAAGGTGAAGATAAGCGATCCATCTCATCAATCTAATGGCTTATCTTAAATAGCAATGGGTGGATAACTTGATATATGGGTGGAGATTGCTTTTAATGGTCGGATCTAGACTAGAATGAACATGCATGTTCACTTAAACTAGGTTTGTATTTATACTAAGTCAGGTTACACAGTAACACCTGAGTACTAGAAAGTACTAGGTGTTACAATCTACCCCCCTTAAAGAGAATTTTTCCCCGAAATTCAACACTTCTACCATGAATAGGAATAATCAAATTTGTAGTGTTTCTACAAATTCACTATATATTTTTATTATATTTATTTATTTTTTAATTTATAAATTTTATATGTTTATATAAATATACGTGACTAACTATCGAAATTTAGATTGTTATAGTGCGACTTTATGAACCTGCCCTAGGAAGGTTATGACGAAGGGATCATTATAACCCTTGTTTCTTGTGGTGTGTTCCACTTGCGATTGCTTACTGACACTGCCATCCTCCCAAATTTTGGGGAGTGGATTGCGTGGTGTGCCACACACCACCTACCTCAGTGTTGTGTTAATGTTACCAAGTTCCGTAGGCTCCACCATGATGTATTTATTATATCGATAGTCCATTAATTTAGTGAGGCCATGATATAAAAAAAGAAGCAGATAGAAAGCTTAAGTGGACCACACCATATAAAGTAGTGGGGACAGTGATTCTCAATGTTGAAACCTTCTTAAGACCCACCATGATATTTATCAGTGATCTAACCTGTTCATAATATCACAGAGACCCGTAAAAACACAAATATCTGATCAATCCAAAACTTGTGACCCTCAAAAATTTTTAATTATTTGATCATTTAGGGTTTGGTCTCCTATGATGTATATCAAAGGTGAGCCCCACCATATAATTTAACCAAATGAATAATAATGTTGTTGATATAACTGGTAAGATCTCTGAATTCAAACAAACCTAATTATCATGTAGACTTTACACTAGCAGACTCAGGTGAGTAACCTAACGTGTCTCATGATTCATTGAAATTAAAATAAATTATTTGTGATGATTTGATTAATTGATGTAGATTTGAGTATTTTATTGAAATATTGTATGATGCGATAAATTATAGATAATCTGTGTAAAATTGTATGAAATTATAATTGTACATTGAATTTATTTATTAAGACAATTATATATGACAGTTATGAAAATGATACATTCATACATCATATATCATTCATTGCATTTGCAGAATGTATTGTCGATCCTAGGGGCCCTCCTTGAAAGAAATGTCAATCCTGATAGAGCGTTACCAGTTGTGGGCTATGCCCAAGCTTACCGAAAGGTGAAAACCTACCTAACGAATGAATACGGGTTGACAACCTCCAACTCAAGTAAATGGACGATCATCTCATCTGATGTATTCATACATCATTACATCCATATTATTGTGCATACATGGTTACAATTAATACTTGTATTATTTTAATTGTTATGATTAATTATGAACCATGCTGGGTTATTTCACTAAGCCTATACAGCTTATATTTTCATTCATGGAATAACCGTACGAGTAAACAATTAGTTAATGAGTTGGCGTATGAACAAGAAGTTGTGATTGAACTGATGCATGACACACGTGAGACGTGGTCGTATCTATCAGAAGAGGAATTGACCACATTTGGGTCGTTCCTAATTAATTAATTAAAATTTTCTTTGTTATTATGATCTGATTTATATATCATGAATGGTAGTATTAGTTGTAGAATTTTTAAGCATTTGATAGGTCTTATTTAATTGAATTGTTCTAAGTTTGTAGCAAGTAAATTGTATTGACTGATGAATGATGTATAATTTATGCAAATTGAATGTTTATGAATGTTGAGAATGGATGGATGTTGTTGCATAAATCATTTGTGTGAATGACTATGAATGGACCTAGTTGGAATGTAAAAATAAATATTATTTTTGCCTCTGAATAATCGTATAATGCAATGAAGTTGGTACAATTTGTATATGAGTTATGACTCGAAACTCGGGTCTGATGGTACACACTATGTACTCGAATTTTAGAGTGTGACAGCGTCGACTATTAAAAACTTTTTAAGGGCCATAAAAGTTTTGGATCAAGTTGATTTTTATTTTTTCCCCTTCATCTAGGCCTGTATGACCTAATTAATCAATAGATTGGATGTCAAATAAACAGTACAGTGGGCCTTAGAAGGATTTTAATGTTGGATATCCAATCGCTATTGTTTTCATGTGGTTTGGTCCACCTAAGATTTATATCCATCTCATTTTTGGGATAAATCCCTAAAATGATATGTAAAAATGAATGAATGGAATGGATGAAATACATAAATCATGGTGGGGCTCATAGAGCACCGACCACCAGCCACCGGGTTGGTGGCAAGGGGAGTAGCCAATCCGTTTCCGTACTTACTAGGGGTGGTGGATTTTCATTGCTTAACTGTCTCAGTCCAAAATGTCATATGATGGAACATAATATCCTTTGAAAGGAGGAATTTCTAGATAATAGGTAAGAATGATTAGTCATTGCATTAAAGCAATCCTATTCCACCTAATAATTGTAGTGAATGAGTAACTGAGAACGCAGTCGGCTTCGCTGGATATGCTTCAATTTCAACTTACTCTTAATTTCCTTGCTCGACTGTAAGCCCGACTGCGCCTGCCTGGTTAGTGGGAAGGCGTGACGTGAGCTAATAGTGGAAGAAAATGCGTCAGATCATGCCGTCCATCAGGTGAGCCATCATATTTTCACAGTAAATCTTAAATATCAGTTTAATCAATTGCTTAAGTGAGCCACACTGCAGAAACGGTGTAAAATCAAGGCTAAAGCCTCCAATCACGTGCTTTGGCCAAGCGAATTTTGGAACGTACTGATTTTTAAGGAGTGCCTTGGTACGAGAGAACTCTTGAAATTTATAGATTGAGTGGCATATATTTAGAAGATTTTAACGGTGGGAGTCCCAATTAAAATGTGGCCCGTGGTGCAGCCGACCTGAGTTTTGATTAGGTTAGATCTTTCGACCCTCTAATCTGACGACAGGCTGCGAGAATCTGATGAACGACGGCTGGGTCTCATCCACGTCTCATCAACGGCAGGGAAACCCACGTCCTGTGTGACCACACAAGTGGCGTAAGCTTTTTCAACCATTAAAATTTTCCACAGCCGAATGGTCATATAGGACGCAGTGTGGCTAGTAAAATCTTCACCGTACGTGAACGTGGACTGGTAAGTGGGACCATCCGTATTCCTAGATGAACTAGTGATGAACTAGTGGAACCTTCCCCAGCCAGGGCCGAAGGAAAAAAAGATAAAAAGAAAGAAAACTGAAAAATTAAGCCTTGCTAGAGTGAGTATGGACTACTAAAAACATCAACATGGTTCAAAAGTCAGGCGACTACCCGCGTGAAACAAGAAGCTTGATGTAAGGTGTTTGATTTTTCATTTCCTTTTTTTTTTTTTAATTCAAAAGGATGGCAATGGCCTTGAATCTTTAATATATATTAAACAGATGATGTACAGCATTCAGGTGGGCGCCACAAATTTGATTTTTCATTTCCTACTTCTACCTTTATTAAACACCATGAAAACACTAAGGTGAGCTTTAAGAAGTTTTTAATGCTACGACAGTCAATCTACACTGTTTCCTACGGTATGGTCCACCTGATAACTGGATCTACTTCATTTTTTGGATCATACCCTAAAATGATCTTAAAAAACGGATGAATGGCATGGCTATAATACATACATTGAGGTGAGTCCCACGGTAAGGGCACCACAGTCTCACCTAATCCTTCTCCCATACAAGTGCGACGGGGTACAAAGGTCAGTGGGTCGCGGGGATTGCAACTTCTGGGAGGTCAACTGGACTGGCTTAAGGGCTCTATCCAGCATTGTGGACCGTCCCATCCCTCCCCATCTTCTGAAAATGAAGGTAGCTGATGTGATCACCTGATCAGTCCAATGGGCCCCCGCCCTCCCTGCTCCCTCCGCATGTGCTGGACACTATTTTCCAGGGTGGGCACACTACTTTAGACGCCCCAGATAGCTGTTTCTGGCCGTGGGATCCTTCCGGCAGTTTCTCGGTGAAGTCGGCCTGGCGGTTGAGTACAGCTTCGGCTCTCCCTCTTAGTTGGACCCACAGAATTTGGCGTAGTAAACTTCCACCGAAGATCTCTGTTTTCATGTGGAGATTATTGAAGCGAGCCATTCCCTTAGACGATCGAGTTCATACAAAGGGCGTCCATCTCGCTTCCAAATGCGGCTGCTGCAAGGGAGCGTCAAGTCACTACCTGGAGGAGGAATCCCTATACCAACTTTTTCTTAACAGTGCAATCGCGGTTCAACTACGGGAACACTTTGGCAGAATCTTTGGCGTTCCTCTCTTTCAGGCGATGTTGGTTGAAGCTATATTAAACCAATGGTAGCTGTCCTCCAGCGCTGGTATATCAATCTCTTCCCTTCAATTCCTTGTCCCATGCTTGGTGTTGTGGGAATCCTGGAAGGCTATGAAAGGCCTCCGCCATTGCTCGTGTGAAATGGTGGTTGAAGCAGCTTGGGGAAGCTTTAAAGATCCCCATGCCGTCCAAGCCAGCAGAGTTTTTGACCCTTGGGCGTCTCAACATTGTAACCCACTCTCAGCCTCGCCCCGCGCCCTCTCTGGTTAAGTAGGCCTCGCCCCCATTAGGTTGGATCAAGCTCAATACCGACGGGTCCTCTAGGGGCAACCCGGGCCCGTCCGATGGAGGTGGTATATGCAGGCCCGATAATGACTCCTTTATCTTTGCATTTTCGGTAGGATATGCTTTGGGTTCTAACAACCAAGCAAAATTTAGAGTAATTTGGGACAGGTTGATGTTGAGAAAAGTCTTAAATCTGAAGTTTTTGAGGTCGTTCGACCGGTCGTGGGATATCTTTGACTGGTCATGGGAGGCGCTCGACCGGTCGTGGGTTCGAGCCCTAAGACGACTCAAAGTCCAACGAGTTTTTATTGTTTTTCTCCGCGGTCTTTGACCAGTCGTAGGTGAGCTTCGACCGGTCGAAGGTGGGCTTCGACCAGTTGAAGGAGGCTAAGACCAATCCTGAAATTTTCAGGACTAGTCGTAGGTTACGTAGTTTGTTCCGCAATTTTGCGCGAAACTGCGAATTTGAGTCCTTTCGCAACTGAGATGCGTAAGGGAAGTTTCCTAAACTATAAATAGGGATTCCTAGGGTAATTCTAAGGAATGGTAAGGGCTTTCTAAAGAGTTCTAGAGTTATCAAAGGGTGTAACAAGGATAAGATTCGAGATTGTTCGAATTGGGTAAGTCCTTTCTCTTTGTAATTAATGCTTTCATAGTGGAGATCTGTCGCTTTGTGCCATGATTTTTTTTCCGCAAGAATTTTTCACGTTAAATCTGTGTGTTCTCTTGTGTGCTTGGTGTCATTGGATTGCTATCCTAAATCTAGATCTGTGTGATTCCGCAGGTCAAAATCCCCAACAATTGATCCATGGCCTTTCGATGAGATTTTCGCGGATTGTGGTGGAATCCAATTCTAGAATGGTTGTGGACATTCTCAATCTTTCTACTAATCTGTCGTGGAAGTAGAACAAATGGAGAGAGAGAATCTGTAATCTGAAGCAATTGGGGTAGCTGTCCTTCATTCACACTCTTGGGGAAGGCAATGGTCCAACCGATGGTCTAGCGCATATTGGGAGTGAAGCTCAAGTCTCATCGTTCTTTTCAAGCTCGGCCTCGCTTCTGGCCTTGATAAGAGGCTTGGTTTTACTCGAAAAGGTGGGCTTGGGCTCATTGAGGGTCTCCTAAGTTTCCCACGGGCCCTTCTCTCTCTCTAGAGTCGGGGGCTGCGTTTCCTTGTCTTGCTTTTGTTTTCTCACATGACAGGCGAGTCCCTCTCCTTTTCGTCGGGGCCCGCCTGAAATGGCTGTACAGTTTTTTGTTCCCTGTGAACGATAGATGGTGGCAGCGTTCCACTTTTAGAAAACACAAAAAAATAAAATAAAAAATACAAGTGTGCCGACGTGTGATAGTATTGTGCTTGTTGAATCTGGTCATGATTAGGCCAGGGTAAACACAGTTTTCTTCACAAAAAGAGAGAGAAGAGTATTCTCAACGGAGTGGGGAAAAGAGTTGTTGATGAGATTACTAATAAATGGTTACTTTTGAATGTTAAAATTTTGGATGAATGGACGGCTTGACTTTTTCTTACATGCTGTGGCCACGTTAGGTGTGCTATGAACTGATTTTTATGTCAGAAGGTCTCCAAGATATAACATTTATCATGGTCTAAAACTAACGCATGCCACACATAGCGAACTTAGAATCTGGGACCATTTTAACCAATGATTTTTTTTTTTCTTTCTTTTTTTTTTCTTTTTTTCTTTTTAATTATTATTTTTAAGATCACCATCGTCAGCTAGCCTGATCAGAATATATATCAAGTTGTATTCCCATCTAAGAGGATTTTGACTTTGAATCTGGGGGCGATTTTGACTTTGAATCTCCGCTCACAATCCTCTGCTTGTAGGGTAGTGGCTTTTGAATTACCAAGTGTAACAGATTACTGTTTTTTATAGCATCATCGTCTGACGGGAGGAGGGGATGTCCGAATGGCAGGTGTACTGGACTTATTGGCTTTAAAGGCTGGTATTTTGTATTTACGGTTAAAATCAAGATTCCAACCTGATGGACGACGTGAATTTACATATATAATATGGTGTGAGGCGTGATCTTGGGTGTTTTCCTCATCTGGTAAAATAGGTTTGGTAGATTATTCCGGAGCTGTGGATGAAAGAGAAGTGGATTGCCTGGTTTGCCAGATGCTACCGACTTCGGTGTTGTGTTGATATGAACAAGTTCTGTGGGCCCACCACGATGTGCGTGTTATTTCTACACCGCCCTTTCATTTTACAAGATCATTACAGGGCAACAGTCAGTAAAGGAGGAAAATTCAAAGCTCAAGTGGACCACACCACGGAAAGCAGTAGGGATTGAATGTCTACAGTTGAAAAGTTGTGAGGGCCACAGAAGTTTTGAATCAAGTTAATATTTATGTTTTCCCTTCATCCAAGTCTGTGGGACCCTATAAACAGGTTTAACGGCAGATAAACATTATGGTGGGCCCTAGGAATGTTTTAACCATGGAAATTATTGTCAAAACTGCCTTATTTGAAGTGATCCGTTTATACTTTGAATCTGCCTCATATTTTGACCCATGCTCTAAAATAATCTCACAAGATGGATGGACGGTGTGGATATGATACATACATTATTTTGCGGCTCACAGGACTTAGTGACGTTAACATATATACCACCAAGTTCGGCGGTATGTGGCGCACTACACAGTCCATTTCCGTAGCTAACATGGGAGCGGATTAGGTGCGGCTCCGGCCTCATGAATGATGGTGCGGCCCTGACCTTGCTGGCCCATCTTGATGCGGCCGGAAAGAGGTGCGGCCCTGAGTTTGCTGGCTCACCTTGTATATCTATGCCTTTCATCTCTTTTCCAGCTTATTTTATGTTAGGAACTAATTAAACAAAGAAGCAGATTCAAATGGTTGTTGCAAGAAATTCTTGCATAGCTTTGAGTACAATGAATATTTATGGCTAACCGAATAACTTATGGTCCCACCTATCTTGCCAAAATTTCTTAGCACTCCTTAAAATTATTATATGGCCAATGCACAATGAATATTTATGCCAAGTAGTTTGTGGTATTACCCGTCGTGCCAAAAATTGTTCGCGCTTAGTTTGTTTCTTGTCACCTATAATGTGCGCGGGTATATCAGAATCTATAAAACAGTTCGATCCAAACCGATGAACTTTAATCCCAAAATGTTGAATTAAGCTGATACATCCAATATGAACGTATATGATCAGATTCTCAGAAGATCAGTTACTTATTTAGCCACGTACAAAATTTTATAATAATCTTGCAATAAACGGAGGGTGAGATTCTTCTTTCAAAGATGAGTTTCTTTGTGCCTTATACAATAATGAATTTTCAAAATATATACCAGTACAATTAGACAAAAAGAAAAACTTATAATCAGTTGCTAAGAGCAACCGTAAAAAATGTGTCTCTTGAAATAACTATGTGATATCAAATTCAACATATTAGCATAGATTTGGATTACAACTAAAGACTATAGTTAAGAATTACTGCTATTTAATTCTCGGTATTCCTAAGATAAATTAATATAAGTAGATTGATAGATTTAATTTAATTTGATTGGTATGAGACTTCTTGCTTTATAGGTTTTCTCCTCTATTTATAGATTTCTCTTCCAAATTATTCTTTCAAATTCTTCTTCTATTACTCATACCATTATATATAGAAGTCAAAAATACTGTTTATATTCTTTTTTATTATGTTTTCCTTTTATGAGTGGTCCTCTTCTACAAGCCAAATTTAGTTCCATTTCTTGGTCACCTTCCATACCTTGAGTTGCTCGATTGTATTTCTTTCTTTGCTCGTTAAATTTTTGGATAACCCAACACATTGCTTTGTTGATCATTCAACGATGTATAAAATTAGATTTATGTTAGCTATGATTTTACAAAAAGCACTCTAAGTATTTTAAAAATCTTTTTAGCCACATCTTATTTCTCGTGCAATGTCACATATTATCTTTCTATTAGTTTTTTATTTTCTAAAATAATTAAAAAATAGAGTACAGCACGAATATCAGGACATACAAAAAACATCGGTGGTTGATAATAATAATAATAAATTTGTGGGCTGAAAAAGGTTTGGATCAAACCGATATTCAATGTTTCCCATCATAAATGTCTATGTGAACTTATTAAAAGGTTTGGATAACAAATAAATATTACGATGGACATTACAATGGCTCATGGGAAGTCTTTAATGGCGAGCACTCAGTATCCACGGTTTCCTATGCTAGGGTACACCTGAGATTTGGTTCTATCTTACTTTTGGGCTCATTCAAATGTGTTGTTTCCTGTGTTATGGTAAACCTGAGATTTGGATCCATCTTATTTTAGGGCTCCGTGCTAAAATGTGCGGAAAAATACATGAACAATTTCGATATACCATACATTAATCAAGGTGGGCCCACTGTTAGAGCCACACCTAATATTCTCCCCGCTAACAACCGTCTATATACAAAACACGGTGGCTTCTGTTGATCCCATGGATTCCCAACTGTGGAACCTACCCTGATGTACGTGCCTTAAATCCAAGCCGACCATCCGATTTGGCAGCTCATGTGAGGGCATGATTCTGAAGCAAATCTTATGTAGACCACGCCACATTAAACAAAGCCTTAAAGCCGTCCACGCATGCAGAGGAAGCGTGCACGTGCGTGATGAAGCGTGCACTTGCATGATGAAGCGTGCACGTGCGTGAATGGAACTAGTAAATCATGGTAAGCTGTGCAAGATCTGAGTCATTCAATAGGTTGGCCACATCTATATGTATTGCTATCTAAAATCAAGATCATAAATATGCCTATACTTGTAATAAAGATCACAATTACTTAAAAGCTGTAGACATGACGAACATTGTTCCTTAACTTTTATACGTATGGTGAAAATGAGAATCTTCTGATGGATGGAGTGGATGACATACCTACGATAGGGTGGGCCGTAGAGATAGCGTGATCTGCCGGCGTGCGTGTGTGGGGTGTGTGTGCGTGTGGCGTGAGTGCGTGGGTGAAAGGGCCTAGCTATATGCCCTAGAGGGGGGGTGAATAGGGTAATGCCAAATAAAACTTATAACAGCGGAATAATAAAAGATATAAAGCACAATGCTGAATATAAAACAATCACAATAGCCTAAAATAAAGAGATTGATACTTTATCAGTTCTAAAGACAACCTTACACTAAAAACCAAAGGTTTAAGGTAGGACAACTTTATTTCTAGAACTTCCTTTGTATCACAAATCAATGAGGAATAATAAGCAAGAAAATCAAAATAACTTGCAGAAAATAAATCCTAAATTATTACAACATTCATCCACAC
The DNA here is from genome assembly GCA_037074715.1 of Magnolia kwangsiensis. NCBI lineage: Eukaryota > Viridiplantae > Streptophyta > Magnoliopsida > Magnoliales > Magnoliaceae > Magnolia > Magnolia kwangsiensis. The sequence goes on from CM073571.1 coordinate 4,180,794, forward strand.
TCGCTTGAAGTGATTACAACATTCATCCACAAACACTCTCCACAAAACAAAATGAATAAAAGAATGAAAGAGTAAAACACATCTACAATACAACGATATATAGTGGTTCGCCTGTGCGTACACCAACTGTTATCCAACAGCCACACAGATTGCTACTCCACTCCTAATATCCTCACACAGGGGATATTAGCATGCACTATCAAAATAGGTTTCACATGTTCACCTAAAACCTTCACAATTGTGTCTTTGATTTCGGGCTTACACAATCCAAAAACCCCACAATCTGAGTTTTCTGGCTCTCCTCAGATAACCAATACAATGAGATTTTTCAGGCGAATCTCAAACAAAAACCAAAGAAAGTAAATTACAAAAAATGTAAAATACGTGAATCACCTTTTGAAGAAGCCCGGTAGAACCAATCGGAGTAGAAGTTCGATTCAACGTTCACAGTCCAATACTCACTTTAAGAATGGTTCTAAGTCTAATTGATTTTAAATCAAAAGGGCTAGTTCTATTTAATTTTGAATCCAAGAAGAAGGAATATCAGAAATTTTCCTTTTCTAATAAGATTGGAATGTAGATCAAAATCAAATAAAAATAAGCTAGCAAAAGGAATACTAAATAAGTACAAAGTAGCTTAAAATAAACACAAACTTATCTTAGAGAATAGCCTAAAGATTGTTTGAAAAGAGTTGAATTGAATTACTAAAACTCTGAAGTTCGTGCACTATTTATAGCCTGAAAAATCCTATCTACGACTGGTCTTAGGATCCTAGGACTGGTCGTAGCTTCAAAGATTTTCAAAGATTTTCGCGGGATTGAATTTTCGTAAGATGTCCAGGACTGGTCGTAGGACAGCTAGAAAGATCCGAAAATCTTCAACAACCTAGGACTGGTCCTGAAAAACTTAAGACTGGTCGTAGCAGAGCTAGGACTGGTCTTGAAGTCCCTAGAACTGGTCTTAGAACAGCCCAAACAAGCATATTGAAATATATGAGTTATGTATCCAGAATGACTTATTGTAAAGCCCATCCTAAGGTTAATCTAAGGTCAAATAAACCTTAAAAGTGAGATGGACATTAAAAGTCTGTACACTCAGATGACCCTTAAGAGAAGCTTAAGAATATACAAATCTTGTAGTAGGCCTTCTTGAGCTTGAACTTGACTTGACAAAGTCTTCTAATATACTTGAACTTGATTGAATCTTGAACATGCAAACTTGAAGACTTCAATACTTGAATTCTTCATCCATATCTTGAAAACTTTCTTCATTTAAGATTTTGTCTTGAAATGCGATGACTTGATTGCAATGAATAGTTTTCAATCATAAAACACAAGATGTACAAGACATAGATTCATTGATCCTTCCTTCTTATTGGCCACACATGGTCACTTGATCAGTGAGATTGCTGTCCTCTAACACACATGTGAGGACATGGCTCGTCGTTTGGTAGTGGGGCGACGATATGATGAGAGTATGCTTGCGACGCATCGCTTGGATAGGGACGAGGCCTTCTACCTGCACATGGAGATAGAGAGGCTTAGGCAGAGATTGTCGATTATGAGAGATAGTAGTTTACCTATAGTGCTTGATGTTGACTAACTGTTTTGCTTGCCTGAAACCTTTTTTCTTTTTTCTTTTTTGAAAAAAATAGGAAGATAAAATACTTGCAAGAAAATTTTAAAGGAATGAAAGAAAATTTTGTTTGTGCCAAATGTCAATGTTTTTCTTGTGTTTGGATTCGTACATTGGATGATTGGGATCAGAATCTTGGGCTCAACACACGTTGTGTGCAGTAATCTAGATTGTATCCTTAGGGTCTTGGTTCCCTGAAGGTGTATCCGAGATCACATCCTGTGGATTTGAGCAGAGTTTGATAGAGTGTTGTTCCGAAGTTATCCCTTCCTTGTATCTCGTTGTGATGCTTTCTATCTCGACTTCTTTTTGTACCTGTACTTTTATTATTTTTTATTTTCTTTTCTTGCTATTTTTACCCGTAACGCCCTTTCAGGTTTTCACTACGTCCAGCTTTTTTTGTCATTTTTGCCCGTAGTGTCCTTTCATATTTTCATTGCGTCCCGGGTTTTTGATCTTGCCTGCCCCTTGGCAGCTGTGCTATTTTTACCCTTGTCTCATTTTTAGGTTTTCACCAAGTCCGCTACATGCCTGCTATTTTTACTCGAGCCGCCCTTTCGGGTTTTCAACTCGCCCTTTTTGCTTAGGCATGTCCCTTTTTTTTTTCTTTTGAAGCGCTAAGGATGTTAGTGGAGGCGAAGAGACTTCTTTCATTGCCGGCCAACTGATTTCCATCCTATCCTTGTCTCTGAGTACAATTGAAAGCTGTCTTTGGTGAGGGGGAGATTTGAGAGGAATTTGTTTTATATATTTTTTTATTTTTTGGAGGCTTATTTTTTAATTTTTTTTTTGCTTTTGCTATTATCTTTTCTTCTTTCTTCTTTTTCTTCTTTTCTTTTTTGTTTTGGGGATAGACGATTGGTGTTTTTCTGACGGGGTAAGTGGTGGATATACCCCTTTTTTTGTTCTCTTCTTCTCTTTTTTTTCGTGGGGGGAGTGATGGGTGCAGCTTTGCAATTGTAATCGTTGAAAAAGTTAGGTAGGGTTATCCGTGATAGATTTTCACATTGTCGGCATTGATGGGCTCGAGAAGATCGTCTCCCTTCAGATTAGTGAGCCGGAGGGCGCCTCCTGAGAGCACTTCTCGGATGATCATTGGTCCTTCCCACGAGGGTTTGAACTTTCTTCTCGGGTCAGGTAGGTGCGGTGGCAAAATACGCTTCATGACCATGTCGCCGATTTTAAAACGTCTTTTGCGGACTCTTTTATTGTAGGCCTGAGCGATCCTTCTCTGGTAACATTAGGAGTGACTTAGCGCCCGCATGCATTTTTTATTTGCCAGATGCAGTTGATCGAACCTTGCTTGCTGCCACTCGCCCTCCTCAACTTCGCTTTCTAGCAATATCCGCAATGATGGGATTTCGATCTCAACTAGTAGTACCGCCTCCATTTCGTATGTAAGTTCATATGGAGTTGCGCCTGTAGCAGACCGTACAGACGTCTGATAGGTCCAAAGTGCGTAGGGAAGTATCTCCAACCAGTCGTGTTATGTTTTCACCATTTTCTCCAGGATTTGGATGATAGTCTTGTTGGCCGCTTCAACCCCACCATTCATCTGGGGACGATAGGGGCTTGATCGATGGCGCTGGATCTTGAATTTGTCGAGAAAATCGTTCATCCTTTTATTGACGAACAGGGTTCTATTGTCAGTAATGATGGCCTGAGGAACCCCATAACGGCTGATGATGTTGTTCTTCATAAACTTTACCACATGAGATGCTGCAATGGTGGTGTAGGATACTGCCTCTATCCATTTGGTGAAGTAGTCTACTGCTACCAGGATGTACTCATGCCCATTTGAAGCTTTAGGGCTGATTTTACCGATGATGTCTAGCCCCCATACAGAAAAGGGCCATGGGTATGTCAGGTTGTAGAGTTCGAATGTGGGGGCATGGATCTGGTTTGCATGTTTCTGACATTTAAAGCATTTTCTGATATGCTTGTAGCAATCTGTCTCCATTGTGAGCCAATAATAGCCAAGTCGCAAGATCTTTTTTGCCATCATGTGCCCATTCATGTGCGAGCCACAGAGTCCTTCGTGGATTTCTGACATGACATGCGTAGCTTCTGTTTCATCCATGCAATGAAGAAGGACTTGATTGAAAGATCGCTTGTAAAAGATGCCGCCGGTAATTACGAATTGAGCTGCCAACCGTTGTATGGTGCGATGATCTGTCAAAGTTGCTCCTTCTGGGTACTTCTGGTGCTCGAGATACTCCTTGATGTCTGTGTATCATGGCTGATCGTTTGAGGGAAGGTCTGCTTCATTGATCTACAGGCAGAATGCGGGTTCCTCCTGAAGTTCGACGGTAAGTTCCCATTCAGTAACTCCTCTTGAGATTTCCAGCATTGAAGCGAGAGTAGCCAAAGCGTATACAAATTGATTCTTCGTTCGGGGCATGTAAGAGAAAGGGATCTCCTTGAACTCTTCGATTAAATTCTCCAGATAGACGTGATACGGGATCAGCTTCTCATCCTTGGTCTTCCAGTCACCGTTCGTCTGATTGATGATGAGTTGCGAGTCCCCGAAGACCCGTAATTTCTTCACATTAAGGATTATGGCTTCTCTTAGATCGGCGATGCATGCTTCGTATTCTGCTACGTTGTCAGTGCATTGGAAGGTTAGTCTTCTGGATATGGGAACTGGGACGTCTTCGGGAATGTAGAGTATGGAGCCTACTCCACTTCCTTTTAAGTTTGCAGCTCCGTCAAAGAAGAGTGTCCATTCTCCTGCCTTTCTTTCCTCTCCTTCCTCAATTAGGAGGATATCCTCATCGGGGAAGAAAGTCTTCAGTGGCTGGTAGTCGTGCAGAAAATGTGCAGCTAGATGATCGGCCAGTGCTTGCCCCTTGATTGCCTTCTGAGTGACATAGGTGATATCGAACTCAGAAAGAAATAATTGCCATTTTGCAATCCTACCCATTAGTGCTGGTTTATCGAACAAGTACTTCAATGGGTCCATGCGAGCGAGCAGAAGGACTGGGTGAGCGATCATGTATTGTCGCAGCCGCTATGTCACCCAGACTAGGGTGAGACACGTTTTCTCTAAGCTAGAGTATTTGGCTTCATAGTTCGTGAATCGTCTACTCAGGTAGTAGATCGCTTGTTCTTTTCTTCCTATGTCATCATGTTGGCCAAGAACGCTTCCAATTGCTTCTGCTGCAACGGAGACGTATAACAGTAACGGTCTTCCTGGGACAGGTGGCATGAGTACTGGAGGGTTTAGCAGGTACCCTTTGATTTTATCGAAGGCCACTTGACAGTCGTCATTCCATTCTTTTGGCGAGCTCTTCCGCAGGAGCTTGAATATGGGCTCACAGACCGGAGTGAGCTGCGCAATGAACTTGCTGATGTACTGGATCTATCCGAGAAAGCCTCGAATTTCTTTTTTGGTCTTGGGCGGTGGCATTTTGATGATTGCCTTGGTCTTGGTTTCATCTACCCGAATACCATCCTCACTGACGATGAAGCCCAACAGTTTGCCCCCGGTTGCCCCGAAAACACATTTTTGCGGGTTGAGTCGGAGCTTGAACTTTTTTAACCTGTCGAAAAGCTTCTTAAGATCTTCGAAGTGTCCTTCGATTGTGCAAGACTTGACGATCATGTCGTACACATAAACTTCCATTTCCTTATTTATCATGTCGTGGAATAAGGCAGTCATGCCCCCCTGATATGTAGCTCCTGCGTTCTTCAATCCAAAGGGCATGACCCGATAGCAGAAAGTTCCCCATGGTGTGATGAAGGAGGTCTTCTCGCGATCCTCGATGGCCATTTTAGTCTGATTGTATCCGGAGAATCCGTCCATGAAGGAGAAGATCTTTTGTTCAGCTGTATTGTCTACCAGTGTGTCGATGTGAGGCAGAGGAAAGTCATCCTTAGGACTTGCTTTGTTGAGATCTCTAAAATCGATACACATTCTGACTTTTCCATCCTTCTTCGGAACTAGTACGATATTTGCGAGCCATTCTGGGTAGTTGGAGACTACCAGAGATCCCGTATTGTATTGCTTGATGACTTCATCACGGACCTTCAGGGCCCATTCGGGCTTCATTCTCCGCAGCTTTTGTTTGACTGGCTTCATGTCTGGCTTTGTCGGTAGATGGTGTACCACCGGATCTTCATCCAGCCCAGGAATGTCCTCGTACGAGAAAGAAAAGTTGGACAACCTTAGTTTCAGAAACTCCATCATCCTCTGCTTGTATTCCGGAGACAGCGATCGTCCGATGCGCACCTCTCTAGGGAGTTTCGTTGACCCTAAGTTTACAATTTCAAAATCATCTGCCACAAGATTGGCCTTTGTTTCGAATTTTTCAAGGGAGTCCTCGAATTCGAGAGCTGTATCATCATTTCCCTCATCTGGGGCTTCATCTAAACCCATGTGCTCGAAGTCTAACTCGAGATTGAAATCATACGAGTCGACCTTGAACTTCTGCGGTGTGTTGAGATGTTTGACACAGTGGTTTTTGAAAGTTTTTCTGTTGTTTTTGTGTTTTGAAGATTTTCTGATGTTTTGTGATTTTGAGAAATATCTATTTTTTTTTTTTACTTTTGAGAATATATGATGTTTTTATGTTTTAAAAATTTTTTGATTCTTTTGTGCGGCCTTGAGGTCCCGAACAGGATGGTGTTGCGAACCAAGATTGATCATGTCTTAGTCCGGAGTACCAACTGCTATTTACATCGGCATTTTTTTTTTGAGGTTGGCACCCACAGAGGATTTACCGACCGATTCGATTGTTAGGGGTACTGCTGTCCATGGTGATTCTTCTCTCCTTCCAATCTTGCTGTATGAATCAGTGTGTTCCTGTGGGTCACTTGCTTTGATGACCATGATGTCTGTTGGGCTAGACTCAGAGTCGAAATTTGATTCGAATTCTTCGCCCAAGCGCTGGAATTCTTCTGGTTCGTCTGATTGGTCCGGCGATGGGACTTTGTTGTCTGCCTAGTCAAGGTCAGGCCACTTCCCTTTGTCAATCCAATGAATGGGCTGCTTCTGCCCCTTGTGTTGCTGGGCTGGTGTTGGGGACATGTTCCCTTGACTGTGTGCAGGAATAAGTGTCTCTCTAGGTTTGCCTGCATCCTTTTCAAGAGGCATCCCTGGTTCTGAATCCCGCATGAGTGGACCTGTTTTCGTGCCCCTTGACTTTTGTGGTGGATCTGGGGGTTCTGCCCCTTGTGTCAGATTTGTTTTTGCTGCCTCAAGAATCTTATCCCATCTTATGGGTGGCCAGACAAACTCCAGGTGGGAATGATCTGAGGGTTTGAGCCTTTGGAGGTGGTCCTCAAGGGGAATCACCGAGTTTTCACAAACTGTCCTAGCCCTGATGAACTTGATGGGTGAGCACCTAAATGGTTGTCTCTTCTTGGACTTTTCAACTTGACCCTCCGATGTTGGTTGATATCCCAATCTCTGTTTCTGCATGTTAGTACGTGCTGGTTGTACTGCTATACCTTTTTCATGGAACTCAATACGGTAGTTCCAGATTAATCATTCGGTGGGGGAAATGACATGTTTAACAGTGAGAGGGCGAGGATTAGTGATTGAATTTACAACTTCGAATTCGAAGCTGTGATATGATACATCGCCCTCTGTATGTTGGATGTCGATCACAGAGATGTCAGTTCTGGGATATTAACTGCTACCGGCAGGACAGTTTCCGGCTCGGCCAATACTGAGATGATTCGATTTCCTAAAGGGAACTTGACCCTTTGATGAAGGGTTGAGGGAATGGCTCCAACAGCATGGAGCCATGGCCGCCCCAACAGAAGATTAAACGAGGCAGGTATGTCAATGACCTGAAATGTGACAAGGGTCAGGTCTAGTCCAATTTGTAACTCAATGTCAATCTCTGCCTCAACCTGCCTTCGAAAATATCGAAGGCTCTGACACTCATGGTGTTGGGCCTGAAAGAGGATAATTCTATCCCTAACCGTTCAGCAGTCCTTAGAGGGCAAACATTAAGGCTAGATCCATTATCAATGAGCACAAGTGGGACTTTGAAATTTTTGTGGCGGGCCACTATGTTCAGTGAACGCTCGTGCTTGCGTCCCTCAAGTGGTAATTCATCATCAAAGAAAGTGATGGCTTGCGGTGCGAGGAGTTGTCCAATCATATTTGCCACCATTTCGGGGGGTACGTCAGGAGAGATATGTGCATCATTCAGAGTTTTCGTAAAGATTTCTCGATGCGATCTTGATGTGCATAAGAGTTTCCAAATGAAAATTTGTGCGGGAGTGCTTTTGAGCTGGGTTGCTATGTCATAAGCAGTGTAAGTTTTACAGGTGGTTCCCGACAAAGCTATCCGGATTTCTTTTGAGTTTTGGTTATCTCTCCTAAAGTACCTCTCATTGTTGCCTACTTCGGCAGATTTTAGGTAATGTCATGCGACTGCCTTCGGGTTGTAGGATGGAACTGCCCTTCCTTCCAAATATATAAGGGGTTCCTGAGGCTGAGGAGTTGTGGTTGTGACAGTTTGTGGAAGACTTGATGATTTCTCTTGAAGTACCATTGGGGTTTGGCAGGTTTTAACATTGGTGTTTTCCTCCACTTTTTGATGTACAAGAGAGGTCCTCTGACCATATGCCAGTTGGTGAGGCATCAGGAATTCGGGACCTTGAACCGGGGGTGCCCCTTACAAAGTAAGCGAAGATAGATCAGGGAGACCTATTGGGAGAATGATAGGTTCAGAATTCGACCTTTTTGGATATGTGAGGTGTGCCTCTTGAGAGGCAAGATGTTGCAAGTGTGACCTGTTGGGTGCGGCTTCAAGGGTCATGAGAGGCGGTGTTAATGGTGCTGCTTTTAGAAAGACAAGGGGTTGAATGGCTGCTGCTGCTTCGAGGAATATCTGTGGCTCAGGTGATGGCGCTTGTTGATATTTTCGTGCCCGGTTCGTTGTGATTGCTTGTATGGAATGATGTGAGGAAGAATACCTAGGTTGCCCTCCTTCAATGTAGTTGACAAAAGAGGCGCCAGATGTGCTGGGTCATGTTTGATGCAATGGCAGGAGATTTTGGAGAATGTTGGCCTGAACTGTATTGTTAGCCTGTGGGGTGATTGCAATCTTCTGACTTTCGATCAAATCTTGGACTGCATGTTTTAGGGCGAAGCAACGATCTGTCAGATGGTCAGGAGCCTGGTGATATGCATAATATTAATTTTCATTGTAATCAGGTGGCAAGGGGTTAGGAGGAAGTCGAGGTTAGAGAGGTATTAGGAGTTGCTTTTGCATTAGCATTGTCAGAACCTGACTGTATGTTTTTGCTAAAGGGGTGAACTTCATCCCTAACATTGCCTGCTTGTATGGGCCTGGAGCATTTTTCCAAGGCTGTTGTTATTGTTGTTGAGACGACTGCCCCTGATATCTCTACCGGGCTTGCTGTGATTGGTACCGCCTGTTTGGTTGCACTTGGTATTGTCTGTCATGTTGTGGCTCCTGTTGTGGAGCATACTGACTGCCTTGAGTGTTAGCAACAATGTTGTTAACTTCTGTAGTGCGTTGCGCAGGAGCAGTGCCGTTTCCATTTCCATAACCGACAGGTTTCCCTTCTACTTTGTTTCTTTTGATTGTAGGGGTCTGATGTGACCATGGAGAAATGGTTCCGGCTCTGATCCCTGCCTTGACTTGTTCTCCAGTTCGGATGAGTTGAGAAAAGTTTACGTATGGGTACGAGATTAGATATTCTGAAATACTAGGATTTGCCGAGTGTACAATCATGGATATCTGCTCCTCGTCATCGATGGGGTTTCTCATTCGAGCTGCCATGGCTCGCCATCGTCCTACATATGCTGATAAGGATTCATCATTTTTTTGTCTCAATGCAGCCAAGTCGGACCTTCTGGGAGTCATGTTCAGGTTGTATGAGAACCTGTCAATGAATGTCTGAGAGAGCTTTTCCTAAGCTTTGATTTGATGGCTGTCAAGTGAGGTCTACCAATCTAGAGCGTCACCCTTAAGGGATTTTTGGAAGAGTCGTATCAAGGCTCCATCATTCCCTATTATCAAATTGAGTTCCCCGCAAAATGCTTTCAGGTGTGCTGTAGGACACCCACTACCGTCATACCTTTTGAATTTTGATACCTCGAAATTTGAAGGTACTCGGGCGTCCGGGAAGGGACAAAGGTCCCTGAACTTAGTGGATGGGTGATCCACTCCTTACTATTTTTGAAGCTGGCTTTGCACCATTTATAATTGCTCTCGTAGTTCCTCAATCTCTGACTTGCCTTGTTGCGGGTATCTTGCCCCTTGTTGTAGGGCCTGCACTGCTTCTTCTTCATATGGATCGATGATGGGATGTTGTTGGAAAGAAGATGGACTCCCAGTGGCGGAAGGTAGCTGGAATTGGACATCGTTCCCTTTCGGAAGAGGGTGTGAAGTTCAGAAGTGGCTCCTGCTTGGGGTATCTGCCAACTCCAGAATGTTACTCCCGTTAGGGGGGGTGAATTGGACTCGAAACTGACCTCCTTCATGGGCATCCGCCAGTTCTTGTCGGTGGTTCCCGTTAGGGGGAACCTGTGTTGTAACCTGAATGTTGTGATGTGTTGAGTAGGGATGTACGGGAGGGTTGCTCCCGTTTACTGATTGCTGTTGTTCTGGTGCTAACTCTTCCGGGAGAGAGATCACGGGATTTGTTGGGGGAATGGGAGAAAAAGCAAAGGGGGTTTGCGGGAGTGAACTATTCTGTACACTAGGCTGGGTTGCCTGTGTATTTGGTGTGGCATTTGACACTAGGTGATGTAGCAGCTCTTGTACTGCCCGTAGACTCTGGGTCATTTCTTGCATGGTGGTGTTAGCTTGTGGGTCTACTGGAGCCGCCGTTAGTGGTTGCGTCGGTGTCGATATAGGCGCTGGTGCTGATGTTTCGGGAGCTAGCTGAGCTGTTGGCTCTTCTTCATGGGTAGCTTGAGAGGTTATGACTGCCCGGAATCGGGTGTTCATAGTTCTGATATGTATCTATGCAAGAGTAAGCCAAAATTTTCTTTTTGGGTTTTGTATGAATGCAAATGATGATTTCCCTTGAGATTAGAGTACCACACATTTTCAAGTTGGGTCTCGGCTAGTGTGCTCTACCAGCTCATCCCCAGTGGAGTCGTCATTTTGTAGACATTGAAAAATTGGGCGTCTACGCTTGATTTGTGATTCGTGTTGCTGATTGAGGTGATAGGTTGATTATGGATGTTGAAGTTGCCACTAGCCGAAAAATCTTGAAATCCCGTGGTCAGCTAGAACCACGAAATACGTAAGGTGAAGAAGATCCAGAGACTTCCCTACCTTAAATTGACTCCTGGTCTGCGATCCGGGATTCCGGGCAAGGGACCTCAGTTACAAAGAGGAAAGGTGTTAGGCACCCTCTCTGCCCGTACAAATGTACGGTCTCTACTCAGTGTGGTAAAACAATCTCAAGGGATGATGGATGTTGTGGCCGAGATGGGACTAGGCACACACGTGGATTTCTGATGCGGCAAGATCTGAGATTTCGGCAAGCCACAGAGCATACGTCCAACGGTGTGTCTAGAAGGCGGATGTGATGATGCTTATGCAAAATGGTAAGAAAATTGGACTACATCACTAGAAATTTCTGATGCGACAGGATCCGATATACGACAAACCACAGAGCAACATTCACTAAAGATCTAGAGAAGCAGGGAGGTTGAGAAGGGAGTGAATGTCATGATGGATGCTTGTAAAATGAATAGATCTTTGGCTTGATCTCTTGAGTAGGCTAAGATGTGGGTTGAACTATGATCAACAAGGTTAGGCTGCTGGGTTGGAAAGGTTGAGAGAAAGGCTAGGGAGTGGCTAGAAAGATCAGATCTTTGAAGGCTTGGGAGCTCCTTCCCTTTCCTTTACTCTCTTCCTCACTCTCTCACTCTCTTCTCCTCACTTTCTCTCCCTTGGATGAGAAGATCCTCCTCTTTTTATGAAGAGGAGAGGGCTATTTATAGCCTTCTCCAATGACATTGCTGTAAACTTCGGGTTTGAGAGGGGTAAAAGGTGAGGTGGCAAGTTATGGTTAGTTATGAAGAGAGAAATGCCACATGACACTCTCTCATTAGTCATGAGGGGTGGTAAAAAGGTAAATAGTGAAATTTGAGAGGATAATTTTGAAGAAAAATTAACTTTTGGACGCTGGGACAGCTGTCCGCACGCAGCTAGCAAGCGGCGGCACTTGAAGTACCGCAGGCGGCAGTCAGACTACCGCCCGGGCTCAGTGCGAACGTTGTACACTGTGCGGGTTCACTCGGAAGTCTCTTTTTGAGTTTTTTAGCTCAGAAAAATGGCTTTCGACTTGAATAATGAGGATCTGGGCCATAGTATGGGGCATAGGCAGGGTTGCATGTGTGATGAATGGTTTGGATCATAGTTTTGGATTACGGATTTGGATTTTAGGGACTTTGGTTTGGTTGGGTATGATCATGGTTCCTGAACGGTCTTAACCTTTTCAAGATGTAGCCTGGGTGGGGTGTCTATATATATATATATATATATATATATATATATATATATATATATATATATATATATATATATAATTGAGTTGGGCATCGGTCCTGTTTGGATCGGATTAGGTTCAACTCGACCAGATCTGAAATTCCACATGCTTAACTCGAATTCGATCCGATCCGTGCCCGGATCTATGCCACATGATTTGGACAGATCCGATGCATGGTTTCTGTGACTCGAACAGGGTCCGACTCGGTTAGGAAAACCGAGGCTGATTCGGTTGGGTAGAATTCGGATATATAAATTTAATTAAATTGTTTCATGTGGTGTGGTCTACTTTAATCTTTAATATACCTAATTTTTGTACTCAATGTCTAAAATAATATGTAAAAATTGATGAACGGCTTAGATAAAACATACACATCAAGGTGAGCCTCACATGGTTATGAAAAAACTTTCAATCAACTGTGCACAGCATTTTTATTGAATCGAATCTTTAACGTGCAGTGCACGAAATCAAACAACTTGCCCTTAACGCAAGCAGAGCTTGACAGGGGGCTTTCTTAATCCACGTAAGCAAGGCCTATAGGTCTAATTATAGGGTATGTGTTATATCAAAACCGTTCATCTATTTTCCAAGCTTGTCTTAAGGCTTGAGATGAAAATTAAGATGGATCTAACTATCGAGTAGACCACACGAATGGTTTAACAGTGAAAATTATTCTATGCTGCTATTTGTGGTGTGGGCCACGTGATGTTTGGATATTGTATATTTTGGAATAATACTCTATAATTATCTCTATACTGGAAGTCTGGAAATGGACTAGCTACTCTCCTTTCCATTGAACGTCCGTGCTTAGTGGCCCCCACCATGATGTATGTGTTTCATCCATGCCCTCCATCTATTTTTATAGGTCATTTTAAGTCATTAGAAAATAAAATGAAGTACATTGAAATCTCAAGTGGACCACATTATAGAAAACAGTGTAGAATGAATTTTGACCATTAAAAACGTTATGTAGGCCATAAAAGTTTTCGATCAAGCTGATATTTATTTTTTCCCTTCATCTGGATCCTCATGATTTGATCAACATATTTTATGCAATTTATGTGTTTTATCCACACCGTCCATCCATTTTTAGGAAAATTAGGGTGAAAAATAAAAAATATATTTTATACTACCCTTCCTCTTATCGGTCCGGGTCTGTTTGGTGCGGTTCGGGTCCCGTCGGTTTGGGTATCCGGGTCGAGTCGGTCCGGACAGAGGTCTATTCGAACCTGATAAAAAAAAAAAAAAAAAATCAGATCTGGAAACTACAACTCGATCAAACCCGATCTTAACCGTCAGTTCTATTTGGAACAGGCCGATCAGGTCACAAATGCACACCTCTCTCTCTCTCTCTCTCTCTCTCTCTCTCTCTCTCTCTCTCTCTCTCTCTCTATATATATATATATATATATAAAATTTTTGAGTCATTTATGGATGAATTTATCTATTTTCAATTGCAAGTGTTCAATCCCCACTTTTTGAGTCATTTAGCTTTAGATATGCTCCAATATCAAGCTTAAATTCTAAAATGAGTTGGAAAAACAGACGAACGGTGTAGATAAAACACATACACTATGATGGCCCCAAAAAGTCCTGACCCCACGGTCGGCTTCCATGTAATTTGATAGGACGATCAAAGGTCGGACTAATTCAAAACTCAGGTACGCCACCACCACGACAGTAATTTAAGTGGGATGCTCACAGTTGAAATTGGGTAGATTGTGTGGCCGATGGAGTATACTTGTCATCCCATCCATTAATCTTACGCACTCCATTAGAATTAGCGGATGCCCAGAACAAAAAAGAAAAGAAAAAAAGGCAGTCCAATCTTCAATTGAGGCACAACACATGCATTCATCTCGAAAACTACGTGAAACTCTGCCTCAGCCAAGCATTCCGCATGCCCCACCATGATGTATATGTTATAACTATGCCCTGGCTATTTATTTATTTGTTTTCAAATTATTTCAAGGCATGAGCTAAAAAAATGAGGCAGATTCAAAACCCAAGTGAACCACACCACAGTCCTAACATGTGGTAGGCAGGTGGCGTTGGGGTAAGCACAGTCAGAAAAATGGAGGATTAAATATTAATGGACAGTGCTCCCTAAAATCCACCGTAATGCATGTATTTTATCAACGCAGTCCATTCATCTTTTTCCAGACCAACTGAAGCATGAGAGCAAAATTGATGTAGATCCAAATCTTAAATGGACCACCCCGCAAGAAACAGTGGTGATTGAACACCAACCACTAAAAACTTGTTGAGGGCTACAAAAGTTTTGGATCAAGTTGATATTTTTGTTTTCTCTTCATTTAAGTCTGTCAATAAGTCATGTGTAAATAAACATTACCGTAGGCCTTAGGAAGTCTCTAACCGTGGATGTTCAATCACCACTGTTTTCCTATGCTGTGGGCTGCCTGAGATTTGGATCTACCTCATTTTTGGCACTTGACCCAAAATGAACCGGTAAAACGGATGGATGGAGTGGACGAAACACATACATCATGATGGGTCCACATTGTACAATCTGCATCCCAAAATCCCCTGAATCACAACTACCCGAGTGGAAGAGACACGTGGTGAGAAAAGTGAATAGAAACCGGCTGCCAGTTCTTAAATTGAGAACGATCATGCTGTTAGCATGCTCAGAGGTTGGTTTAACTTTAGATGACGTGGAAGTTTATTTGGATGAGATCATCCTGTCCATCAGGTGTGCCACCTGTAATTTGGATAGATTGCACCACTAATCTTGGTGGTGTATTGGCATGGCAAATTCTGTGGGCCACCATAATGTATGTATTATATCCATACCGTTCATCTATTTTGTAATATCATTTCAGGGCATGAGTCAAAAACGATGAAGATCTAAAGTTCAAGTGGACAGAACTTAGGAAACAGTAGAGACAATAAGACCCATGTTGAGAACAATAACACCCATGTTGAAACTTTCGCAGGACAACCATGATGCTATCTAACTTATTCATAAGCTCACACAAACCTTAATGGAGGGAAAACTTAAATATCAGCTTGATTCAATACTTATATGTTCCTAGAAGTTTTCAATGGTAGGCATTCAATTCTAATTGTTTTCTATGGCCTGGTCCATTTGAGCTTTGAATTTACCTCTTTTTTGGGGCTCATGCTCTAAGATGATCTAGCAAAATGGATGATCAATATGAATATAACAGATACATTACGGTGCAGCCCACAGAACTTTACCATGTCAACGCACCACTCAAGTCACGGTACAGATGCAATTTGGACATGGATTGTTCGGACACGTGAGATTTAGTTGGCCACTTGCCACTGTAAGTGGTTAGGTCTGGTCTGGGCCAATTTCTGACAGCGATACAATAGCCAATCAAATTCTCCCACCTACCTATGATGGCCGATCAAATTCTCCCACCTACCAATGCCAGTTTGAGACAGCGGTAACCCCAGCATCACTTAGCTACGCAGGTGTAGGACTCTATTAGGATCACCATGATATGTGTATTTATTTATGTCATCCATTCATTTTTTGATCCCATTCTCAGGTGGACCCAAAATTGAAGAATATCCAAAGTTCTAGCAGACCAAACTATAGGAAATAGCGGGGATGTTAATGTCCACCATTGGATTATCTATAGGATCCCAGTAATGTTTATTTGTCATTCATAAAGTCACATGGACCTGGATGAAGGGAAAACCCAAATATCAGCTTGAGCTTAACTTTTGGGCCCCTAGTAAGTTTTTAAGGGTAAGCAATTTTTTGTGTTTCATACAGCTTCGTCTACTTGAGCTCTGGATATGGTAATGACACTGTATATTGAGTAACTCAACGTATTTTTAGTGAGTAAACTGTATTCCACCGTGAATGTATTTGATTTATCGATGCAGTCCATCCTATTCTTCCAACTTATTTTAGGGGTTGAACTTAAATTTGAAAAAAAATAATCCCAAGTTCAAGTGGATCACACCATACGAAATGGTGGGAAGAATTATTTCCATAGCTGAAACCTTCCTAGCTAGGGCCTACAGTGATGTTTATTTGTAATCTATGTGGCAGCTAATGTGCTTCATTGCCTGGGTGGATGGCAAGTAAACATCATGGTGGTGGGCCCTAAGAAGGTTTGAATGGTAGACATCATTGTTCTCATTGCTTTCAATGGTGTGGTCTATATAAGCTTTGGATCTACCTTATTTTTAAGCCCACACCATAAAATGACTTCACAAAATGAATAGACGGCGCAGATATAACACATTCATCACAGCTGAGTCCACGATACTTGTTGATGTCAACACAATATTAGAAAGGTCCGTTGCGTGTTATTTTTCCAAACAGTGTACTTCCAGGGGTGATGGATTTTCATTGCTTCCGTGGCTCAATCCAAAAGATGGCATACAATGGAATATAATATCCTTTAAAATGAGGAATTTCTAGTTAATACAAGAATGAGTAATCATTGCATTAAAGAAATTCTATTCCGCCTGACAAATCCAGTGAATGAGTAACTGAGTACGCAATCGGCTTCACTCGATATGCTTCAATATCAACTCAGAGATCCTCATAATTTCCTTGCACGACTGCGAGCCCGACTGCGCCTACCTGGTTATGGGGAAGGTGTGACTTGAGCTAATAGTGAAAGAAAATGCCTCAGATCATACCGTCCATCAGGTGAGCCACCATATTTTCACTGTCAATCTTAAATATCAGTTCAATCAATTACTTAAGTGGGCCACACCATATAAACGGTGTAAAATAAAGGCAAAAGCCTCCAATCACGTGCTGTGGCCAAGTGAATTTTGGAACGTGATGATTTTAAGGAGTGCCTTGGTACGAGAGAACTCGTGAAATTTATAGATTGAATGTCTTATATTTAGAAGATTTTAACGGTGGAGTCCCATTTAAAATGTCCATGGCCTGTGGTGCAGCAGACCTTAGTTTTGAATCGGTCAGATCTTTTGACCCTCGAATCTGACCAGATTCTGCGCCCATCCGATGAACAACGGCTGGGTCTCATCAATGGCAAGGAAACCCACCTCCAGTGTAACCACACGAGTGGCTTAAGCTTTTTCAACCATTAAAAATTTCCATAGCCGAATGGTCATGAATAGCACAGTGTGGCTAGCAAAATCTTCACGGTACGTGGGACCATCCGTATTTCTAGATGAACTAGTGGAACCTTCCCCAGCCAGGGCCGAAGGAAAAAAAGAAAAAAGAAAGAAAACTGAAAAATTAAGCCTTGCTAGAGGGAATATGACTACTTAAAACACTGGTTCAAAAGTCTGGCGGCTACCAAGCATGAAACAAGTGTGATGTAAGGATGTTCGATTTTTCATTTCCTACTTTCAGGGACTGTTTGGTTTTCCGCAATATCAGCAATTGACGGTAAAAAAGTAATTATTATTTTTTTCCGACGTTTGAAAATAGCTGGATTTGTACGTAAAGG
The DNA here is from genome assembly GCA_037074715.1 of Magnolia kwangsiensis. NCBI lineage: Eukaryota > Viridiplantae > Streptophyta > Magnoliopsida > Magnoliales > Magnoliaceae > Magnolia > Magnolia kwangsiensis. The sequence goes on from CM073571.1 coordinate 4,198,359, forward strand.
TGATCCGTCCGAAATGACAGTAATCCGGCATAAAAGAGGCGCCCGATGTAATATCTCTCTACCAACTACAGGGATCGGCAGTCGATGAAATAACTATCCTCCTGTCAGGTAACGTGGTCCGCAAGAGCACAGTTGCAACATTGACATCGGGAAACAAAAACTTCATAAAAACGAAACTCGTTCCTCCTTTGCATCGTCCGAGGCCGAGACAAGAAACCAGTCACAACGATCAAGCAGCCCTGAGGTAGACGGCGATAACGTTCTCCTGGCTTTGGCTCCGACAAATCTGATTTTGTTTTTATCTTGGATTTAAAGTTTTCTATCTCTTCTCATTCCTCTACTCTATTTCCATTGTCGAAGGGTGAGGGGTTCGGCACTTCTCTCATCGGCAGATTCGACATTACCTTTATCCGATTGCAGGTACATTTTCAGCTTGATTCAGTTATTCGAAAGATCCGGCCTTGCATGTATCCTTGGTTCTTGGCATCCATGATATTACATCTTGCATGAAGTAAGAAGCCTTGCATGTTGTGGGAATCTCTTGCATTTCAGTTTTTTTGTCTTTGTTATCCCTTGTTGTACCTGTTACCTCTATCTATCAGCAGTTCGCTCTGCTGTCTGGGAGTGACATCTTCTCCATAACCTACAGCGAGTCCATAATAGGCATGAAAACTACTTGACTACGGCTGAAAATCGCGTATTCCATTTTCTGTGGTCTTTACCATTTATTACGGAAAATATTTTTCGCTATCATGCAGCGATCTTCTCTACCATCTGCGACTAACATCCCCCCATCCACCAGCTACGGCAACTTCAGAACAAGTAATCTATTAGATTCAATGTCTTCATATAGTTATGATACCTAATGTCGTTAGTGGAAAAGAAGAATTGTCCTGTTCTGGATGTGGTCGGGCCCTGGTAGCTCACATGTTTGACATTCATTCTTCTACAAAAGAATTGTGGGCCATCCAATCTCGTTATGAGGAGCTGACAGGCCTTTTCTTCTTCTTCTCCCATAACTTTTACTGTTACTGTGCTGCTGGAAAATATCCAGCCTCCATCCGATGGGTTCGGATGGAGCTCAATTATTGAATAACCACATCCCGGATGATATGGCAACATCTCGGTTCGAAATTTTCCCAATCCGAAAGGCCTATGGGACCCATGGTCAGTTGTGATTGTAGCTACCGAATAGAATGTCCAACTCTCGATAGTCTTTCCTTGCACCTGATGAGTAGCTGCTTGATGTTATAGCTGAGTAGCTACTTGATGTTATACGTGTAGCTCCTTTCCAACTCCTGGTAGAGACGTTACTCTGTTTAAATAATTTTTTTGCCTACTAAATGAGTAGCAACTTCATATTATACATGTAGACTACTCTGCTCAAATGCTTATGTTTGGACAATCAAGGATAACCTTCTTTCTAAAGCATCTTTTTTTGGTAAAGGCCACATTAGTGCATTGAGAGCACTGGATTATTTCTCTATGTTAGGATCTTCAATGGTCAATGCACATTAGTTTCTTACAAGTAAGCGAGAGAATTCAAATTGAAGAGAGGCTAGAATTTGGCCATTGAAATTGTTGAAGCTCAAATCCCTACCAATATATAAAAATAAGAATGGTGGAAATAACAAAGGTAAGATGTGTTACATAAAGTATCAATATATGATCCTCAGGCCACAACTGTATGAATGGGACCAATGTTTCTATTTTCAATGGTCTGATGGGTTCAACTCCAAATGGTGGATATGTTAAAGAGCTCTTAAATTGAAAGATCATAAGTATAAATCTATCCCTTCATAACTATTGTAAGACCCGTATCTTGGTCCGTACCTTTCCGTACACTTCCGCGGTCGTACCAGTCGAATTCCGGCAACTTTCGACCCTTAAACAATATCGACGCGCGACCTGGATTCATGTACCGACAACCTGAGTCGACTCAACCCGAGACCAATACCATAGCGACCGCACCGTCGCCGCGGTTCCGATACCGCGACTCGCGCGCCAAGGCGATACCCTGATCAAGAGATATGGGCCAACGTTCGGTGCGAGAAAACGCCGCGCGTTGCGAAAATCAAGAAAATCTCAACGATGTGTCACATCAATCACCCATCAACCCATCACATGTCAAGTACACATCACTCTCACCCATTTTCTCAAGCAACCACAAAAGTCTTCACATCCCATACCTCTCTTACACAAAAAGCCTCAAAAGTCTTCACAACCCATACCTCTCTTACACCAAAGCCTCAAAAGTCAAGCTTTTCTTACACAACCATCACTCACCCATCCATCCATCACTCTCTCTCTCTCCCTTTACATCACTCTCTCTCTTTCTCTCTTTCTCATTCCAAAATTTCCAAGCAACAAGAGAAATCCAAGAGTTCCATACGTATGGAAATCTCCAACCTTCCTAAGCTCTAAGTGGCCCACCTTCCTACCCCAAAATCTCCCATCTCAACCCTCCATTCTTCATCTTAGCCATTGAAGTTGAAGATAAGGTGCCAAGGAACCCCTAGGAGCGAGAAGATCGGACGGTGGGTGCTTCTATAGGGTAGATTTTCTTGATTTTATGGTGGACCAAGTAAGGCCCACCGATCCATGGTGTGGATCTCACTTGGGACCCTTATTTGTGGCCGATGGACCACTTAGATCATCATGATCATTCCATGATGGGGTCATTCTCCATGGACCCCATCATGATGTTTATTTTCACTTAGAAAGGTCATCTAGACCGTCCATTTTGGTGGAGAGAGGATCTCCATCGTTGATTCTCGATCTTGATGGTCCCATGTGCAAGGGACCCATTTATTGTATGTTTCATTGCAAGGGAGGGCCCATAATGACGGGGTCCCTCCATCACAAGCCGTGTCCCACTCTCCATGTCTCTCTCTCTATTTTATTTCATTTTATTTTATTTTATTTTATTTTATTTATTGCAAAAGGATGGTGTGGCCCACTTGAATGGATCCCACCTTGATATAATTATTTTATTCAAGTGGGGCCCACCTTAGACGTTGGACCTATGGCACCCATCAGTGGTGGCCCACTTCATCAAGGCCCACACAAAAAAAAAATAATACATATATATATAAACTGTCCAGCGTCTGGGACGCTGGACGTTTTACAGATTGAAAAAAAAAAAAGAAAGAAAAGGAGAGGTTTTGGGTGGTCCCTTAGTGTAGGCCCCACCTTGATGTATATGTTTGATCCGAGCCGTCCATCCCCTTACTCACATCGATTTAACCGTCAAGTAAAAGAATGGGACTGATCCGAATATCTTGTGGGCCATAGCATGGGAAACATTGACGGTTACCATTGGAAATTCTTCTGGTGTTTCTAGGCCTCAAAAAAATTCGAACTCCGGACTCTTTTTGTCTGTTGCGAGCTGTAGAACACTATGGATGGGATGGATTTTCAAGAAGCGGGTCCCACACGTGATTTTTGGCCAGAACTAAAATTTAGAGGAGAGAGAGAGAAGGAGAGGCAGCAGCTGCTGCCGCTGTGTCAGGCGCACGCAGGCGCTGCCTGCGTGCTAGCGTACAGGCGGGCGGTGGCGTCCAGAGAGGGACCCACGGCCCCAGCCGTGGGCCCCACCTTGATGTATGTATGCTATCCAAGCCGTCCATTGGGTGGGTCCCCATCTCAGGTGGGCCCCCTCCAAATTTTAGGTTGGTCCAAGACTCAGGTGGCCCACACCGTAAGAAACAGTGTGAATGAGCATCTACCATTGAAACTCTCCCTGGGGCCCACAGAAGTTTTGAATCAAGCTGAAATTTGAGTCGTCCCTTCACCCAGGTCCGAGTGACCATATGAATGGGTGGGATGGTGAACAAACATTGCAAAATGGGCCCCACATGGGACCCACATTTATGTATGTGTTTTTTTTATACACCGTCCACGGTTGTGGACGGTGGACTCCCATCATAATTTATGTGTTATACTCCACCGTCCAGCGGACGGTGGGGCCCCCTTGTGGCATATGTGCTTTGTTCGCACTGTCCACTGGACAGTGGGACCCACTATGATGCATGTGATGCATCCGAACCGTCGATTCATTAAATTGTTTAAGGCCCTTGGGGTTAAGCCCATTTGTCTACAAAAGGCCTATGGGCTAGACCCATTTGAGTTATAAAAGGGTCTATGGGCTAGGCCCATTCGAATTTCAAAAGGCCTATGGGCTAGGCCCATTTGAATTATAAAAAAAATGCTTATGGGCTAGGCCCATTCGAATTTCAAAAGGCCTATGGGCTAGGCCCATTTGAATTATAAAATGCTTATGGGCTGGGCCCATTTGATCCATTTAAGGCCTAAGAATTTAGGCCCACTTGATACGTAAAGCCTATGGGCTTGGGCTCACTTGTACTTAGGCCCCTATGATGTGTTGCAAGTCCATGGGACTAGGCCCATTCGATGTACTTCAAGGCACAGGTAATTGGACCCTTTATTGTTGAAATTTAAAGCCCATGGAGGTAGGCCATTTGATACATGCAATGCCTACGGGTTTAGGCCCATTTAAAGTACCATAAGGCCTAGGGGTTTAGGCCCATTTGTCTCATATTAGACCTATAAGTTGAGGCCCACTTGGTCCACATGTGGGACCCAATTAGTGTGGCCCATTGGTCATATATTAAACTCATGTGACTAGGTCTAATTGATGCAATCTAAGGCCCACGGGTTTTGACCCATTGCAATGCACATGAGACCCATTGGTGTGGTCCATTTATGTGGTCCATCTAATGAATAAAAGCCCATAGGATATGGCCCATTTGATATATATGTAAGATCCAATGGGGACAACCTACGGTCCATTGCAATGTGTAAATCCATTATAGACTAAGTACGATGTTCACAACAATCGTGCCTTGGGAGAAATGTTGGTTTGACGTCCATATTGCGAGCGTAATGCTGGTTGGATGTCCACGTTACGACTCTCCTTAGGGCCCATCACCAGGCCGTACTTGCTGTGTATTAACCATCCGGGCCCATCTGCATTGTAAGATAAATCATTTTTATAGTTTCATGACCCATGATCATATGCATCATATGTATGCTTGATATGAGGATTGACTGATCATAGCATTTGCCTTCGGGCAGGTTGTTTATGGGCTTCCGGCTAGGCGGTGTTGCCCTACATGAGCGCACGGTATGCGCAGGATTGGTTGCATGACTGGAGAGCGTGATTCATGCATTCCGCATTTGTGTGATATGGTTATTGTACGCCCTAGCAACATCAGGGCCGTAGCCTCCACAAACGTATTCGTGGTTGGCAGGATTGGATACCGAAAATCTTGTTCTACATGGGGTACTATAGATATCCCTGGGTGAAAGTCCCTAAACCCTTATGGTACCAAGAGGTTGCTCCAACGTCTAGACCGAGTGGGTAGATGAGTACTGAGTGTCGAATACCAGTTGGCTGTGCTCTCCACTGTGTCGTGGTCGGTTGAAAGGGGGTGCGGCCTTACCCGCCCGAGTGTAGGGGACAATACTAGGCTGAGTTTGACCAGCTCGAGGAATGGGTCCGCTATCGATGAGTCGCGCCCGATATTGGCAGACGGATAGTGAGGTCTCTTCCACTTACCTTATTGCGCGCGATGTGGCGGCAATCTGGTTTAGAGTGTACTAGACCCCGGTGATATTCCATACTTTGAGCTGTATTGATGTGTGGACATTGATGAGTATCCGTATGCTTGAGTTGCATTATACATTGCATGGCCTTGGGATGGCCGATACCATTCATGTCTTGCATCGCATAAGCCTTGGTACGGCTCATGATATTATGTTTCCATTTGCATATTCCGCATCACTCTGACATTGCATGTACATATTACTACCTTGAGCACACACCTTCACCACCCTCTAAGCTTTCTGTAAGCTTATGCACGACCGTTGCGTGCAGGTGACGTTGGATCGCAGCAGCGTTGAGGCAGGAGCACGTTGCTGATCATTTTGGAGTTTTTCTGTTATTTACCCTTGTATTTCCCTTTATGCCCATTGTACTTGTAAAGTTTTTGATCATAGTGGAAATGTAATGGATTTCTTGGTTGTTGTTTGTGGGTTATGCCTTTGGTTATGCTTATTACGAAACAAACTGGTATTTAAAATCCTCCTCGTAGCATCCCAGGACCGGAACCTGGCGAATGGGAGCTAGGAGCCGAGAATGGGGTTCTACGGAGGCTGTCGGCGCCGGATTCGGCGATCGGAAATTTTGTGAGCCCGGTTTCCAAGTTTGGGGCGTGACAACTATAAAGAACTCTTAAATTACAGATGGAATATTGACGCAGGGATGAACGTGATGAGGTCTATCACCGTCTTCCTCAAGGATAACTACTCCGAATCCACGGAGCTTCTCTGGACTCCTCACAGAGACTTCTCGAATCCACGAGGAAAGAAAGCAAGAGAATAAAAATAAACTCTAACAAAATTTGAAATTAATTGTTGAATGAATAAAAACGAGTTTACACCCCTTTAAATAAGGGAACCAAGCAATAGGAAAGAAATCAGACTCAAATTACAACTAAAACTCTTAGAATCCACGACTTACTATAAATAGTAAACTTACTATTTATAGACAGTCATGATGTCTACTAGTGCGCAAGGTTTTCGGCCAAAAATAGTAAGTGTCCTATTTGGCTTCACCAAACCGTTCTCCTAATTATTCTAAGAACTTTTCATGTTGGACACAACTCCTAAAGTCTAACGGATGAAGAGCTATAAGCCAACTAAAACTTACTATTTATAGTAAAAACGAAATTAAAATGAGGAAATGACCGTCGATCAAGGGGTTTCTCGCAAATCCAGGCTATGCAACGTAGCTCGTTTTACCCCAAAATCATATATTTTATGTCGGATAACTCATTCCAGATTGCAAGATACGCCCGATCTAAGGTCTGATGGTCCGGATCAGTTCTGTCGTTGACCGTGCCTTTTCTGATCCATCTTGGTCATGAAATTTTCCATGACCCGCTCTAAATCAAATATTCAGTGGCTCAAATGCTTACATCTGTATTGTTTCTTAACAGCCAACTGGCATCTTATTCTTCTTCTTCATCTTAATTTATTATGAATGTGATACTGACCAATAGAAAATGTTTAACCACTGAATTCTCCATTTCTATTTATCCATATCTTATCAATGATCCAAATTACTATTGCCTGTTATGTGTGTCTTATTATCAGGATGGAGTGTTTTATAAATGCACCCGTTTATCCATCATATGTATGTTATGAATGATACGTAGAGTGAGTAGCGGAGATCAATGCTGATACACCTCTGTCTGATTCATGTAAAGAGAAATGACTACTAACTATCTTGTTCTGTTTACAAAAGATACAACACCTTAAAATAGCTAACATCCAAAAGAAAAAATGAAAACTAGAAATACAGTTTGAACTAGACTTTCAATATTAAATATGCATAAAGTACATGAAAAAGGAAATAGTTGATGTGCTTCCAACACCTTCCCATCGACAGGACATATAGTTTTCCAACTATTAATCGGAATATTGAACTTCGTATTTCTTGACGAACATTTTAAATTTTTCTTCCATTAATATGGAAATGTAGCTGAATATTGATGTGAATGATGTTGCTGAATCAGTTTCACTCAGTGGTTATACAACAAAACAACATAACATGGATGGACATGGATGGACAGAGGAGGAAATGGCTGCCTTTGCAACTACACTTGCTGCAGCAACGACAACAATTACAATTGGAGAATATTGTAATAATATAATATTTAAATCACCTTCGAGGTTCAAGGACTTTGAAAGAAAGAAGGTAATAAATTGAATTATTAGTGCGAGTGGTAATGAGTGTGTAGCACAACTCCGAATGAACAAGGCCACATTCTTCAACCTGTGCTCGTTTATCAGAGATAGAAATCTCCTTCCAGACGGCAAACAGGTATCTATGGAGAAACAACTTGTCATTTTCCTTCACACAGTAGGGCATAATGTTAGAAACCGTGTCATCGGGCATCTGTTTATAAGATCTAGTGAAACGGTACGCTGATATTTTAGTAAAGTGGTGGATGCCATTGTCGGCTTATATCCGAAGTTCGTGAAACTCCCAGGATCGGAAACACCAGTCAAGATCCTAGCCAATCCCAATTGGAGTGATTACTTTCAGGTATGTTCAAACACATTATGCAATGTTGGCAAATGTCATATACTATATTTGATATCCTGATTATTGAAGGTGAAATTAGGACTGCATTGGTGCAATTGATGGGACTCATATACCCACCTATGTACCAGCATTAGAAAGTGCAACATACCGTAACAGGAAAGTGCCGCAGGGGAGGACGTGAGGTCGAGCACCGTCTTCCTCAAGGATAACTACTCCGAATCCACAGAGCTTCTCTGGACTCCTCACAGAGAAACCTCGAATCCACGAGGAAAGAAAGCAGAAAATAGAAAAGAATTTCTAATAAATTCAAAATTGATTAATGAATAATTGATAATTGGCTAATGTGTCTCCTTACACCATTAATATAGAAAAAAAAAAATTAAAATTCGTAATTACCAAAAATAGCAAAATTCTAACTCTAATAAAAATCTTAATTCTAATAAAACTCTTCTAAGGCTTTATTTCTAAAAATAAAAATTACAAATAAACTTTCTCTATAAGAGTCCTAGTATAACGAAAAGTTATTTTTAAAAGGAAAGAAAATCTAAAACTCTAAAAAATATTTAAAAAAATCAGAATTACTAAAAATAGTAAAATTTTTCTAAAAATTCATTTTTAAGCTGAAAGCGCGCATTTTCTGACGAAACAGATAAATGCGACCCGCTTTGTGGGTCGGTTCACCTCGGATGGCTCGTTTCAGTAAAGATTGATAGGTTGTGTGCCCCATAACGATACCTGGATCAAAAGTTATGGTCAATGTACGGTCCACCTCCTTTTGGCTCAACCATGCTGGGAATATCTCTATGACACATTTTACATCAGACCCCTCCACTTGAAAAAAACTCATCTTCGAGTATTCAAGAGACTTGGCTCATGATTCTGAGATAACTTTTGAGATAACTTCTGACGCCGATGTTTATTAGTCCTTTTCTTATACTTGGTATTAGGCTCTTTAGCTAATACAATACATGTCCTCAGGCTTTTCTTGGCTTGATTAGTATCGATCAGTTCCTTCACATCTCTGCCTTTAAGATCTCATATTCTTTCTGATAATGTGGGCAATTAAGCGGACTTGCTCTTGAGACGGGATCATTGTGATTTTGTATATCTCATATGGGAGGTAATTTATTAGGTAGTTCATCAAGTACAACCCCCTTGAACTCCTACGATACTGGTTCTAAACCCTCTAGGATATTCACAAGCTCCACATATTTTTTCTCTTCAACTAATGCATATATATCTCCCGTTTCCTTAGATTATTTAACAAAAGCTTATTCAGTGATGAGATATTGTCTGTCCACTTTAGAAGTCTTGGGTTGGTTCTCCATTCCTATAGAGGTCATATGTTCACCACTGATGAATCCTGTAGTCTGTTGCAACTCCGTTTTAATGAAGTCGTTGCTCACAGACTAATAATAGGATTTTTCTACATAACCTTTTATTGATCGACTATCCTGATAATAATTTTGATTTTGTTAGAATAATACTTGATCGTAATCTCGAGGGAAGAATCGCATGCATAATAACTTCTTCATCCGAGACTACGTGCGAATTGACGCCTTCATCTGTCTCGTCCGCTCGAGTTGAAGTTGTTCCCACCAATCTGAAGCTCTGCCCGTCAACTTGTAGGCCACAAGTTTAACTTTCTTTTCTTCTACGATGTTCATATAATCGAAGAAACGTTAGACTTTAAGCAACCAATCGAGAAAATCCTTAAAGTAGAGTTGCCCATTAAAACTAGGAAGATTGACTTTTATCTTGAATCTTAACTCATCCGATCTATCTGATCAATGCCTCGTATAGGATGTTGTGAAATCATGTTGTTAGATCCCACCTTCTCAGGAGTGATCCTGTGGTTCACTGATAGCGTCGCCCTACGATCAATATGATTACGAATTCCAACAATTGCTGGTGGAGGATTACCACCAGGAACATGGAGTTATCATAGGGTTTCTGTCAAGAGATCCGCTATGCGGTCCATAGAAGCCTGCAACCCTTGTATGGCTTGCCGATTCTTTTGTTGCGCTGCTTCGAAAGCTGCCACCGTTAAAGGTAAATTTTCTGGGGCACCGCCCATGGCATTATTGCCCGACCCATCATTAGAAGTCATCGATCCGAGGAGAAACCTCGCTTTGATACCAAACTGACGCAGGGGAGGACGTGAGGTCGAGCACCGTCTTTCTCAAGGATAACTACTCCGAATCCACGGAGCTTCTCTGGACTCCTCACAGAGACTCCTCGAATCCACGAGGAAAGAAAGCAGAAAATAGAAAAGAATTTTTAATAAATTCAAAATTGATTAATGAATAATTGATAATTGTCTAATGTGTCTCCTTACACCATTAATATAGAAAAAAATAAACTAAAATTTGTAATTACTAAAAATAGAAAAATTCTAACTCTAATAAAAATCCTAATTCTAATAAAACTCTTCTAAGGCTTAATTTTTAAAAATAAAAATTACAAATAAACTTTCTCTATAAGAGTCCTAGTATAACTAAAAGTCATTTCTATAAGGAAAGAAAATCTAAAACTCTAAAAAATATTTAAAAAAATCAGAATTACTAAAAATAATAAAATTTTCCTTAAAATTCATTTTTGAGCTGAAAGCGAGCGTTTTCTAACAAAACAGATAGATGCAACCCACTTTGTGGGTCGGTTCACCTCGAATGGCCCGTTTCAGTAAAGATTGATAGGTTGTGTGCCCCATAACGATACATGGATCAAAAGTTACGATCAATTTACGGTCCACCTCCTTTTGGCTCAACCATGCTGGGAATATCTTTGTGACATGTTCTACATCAGAAAGGGGTACTCTCTCAGAATGTAATGGGTGCATGTATATTTGACATGAAGTTTGTATATGTACTCGCCGAATGGGAGGGCTCTGCCTCTGACGCTCACGTATTTCAAAGTGCTTTGACACATTCCATCGATTGCTTTACTATCCCCGTGGGTACTGCGTGTTTATATGTTTCATGCTGATTACTCTCATTCACTTGGATTTAGATTGATAATTCTTCATAATTAATTGTAGGAAAGTTTTACATAGTTGATGCTGGTTATGCTCATTCTCCTGAATTTATGGCTCCTTGCCGTGGTGTACGATACCACCTCAATGAATATCGCATCGGTCGCAATCCTTCCAACAAGAAAGAGCTATTCAATTATCAGCATGCTCAACTACGAAACGTTATAGAGAGGATATTTAGAGTATTGAAAGCCCGCTTTCCAATCTTGTAATCTACTCCACCCTACAACCTTCAAACACAAGTGAAGATAGTCATCGCATGTTGTGTCTTACACAACTTTATCCATATATCTGGAGGAGATAACTTGGTAGAAGATGAACTTGCATATATAGATGTGACGGAGAGTATAGATCTATCAACATGTGATACTAATGTGACACAACGTGAGAAGGACGAATGAGCGATTTATCGAGACAATATTGTAATTAGGATGTGGAATGAATCTCATCCTATGAGTCGTATCGTTTGATATTTGAATTACAAAATATAATTTTATAGTATGTAATACCAGCACATGAATGTACTGCATTGATACCCTACAAGGCCTGTGCTAGAGAACATGATATTTTTGAATGCTTTTATGAAGATGATCATTATCCCCACATGTATATACCATATTATGTAATTGCGTATTATATTTCAAATTTAGTAAATTATTGCATTCACATGACGTTCTCAATGTTTTGTTTGTGGTTAATTGTACTAAATATATTCATTGTATTATTTGTAGATTATCGACGTTAATAGTGACGATGAAATGGATCCGAATAGGCAGGTCAACCAGACTACACCAATGAAACAACCCACGTAAGGCCGATGCATTACACCACGAAGGACACCACACAAATACAAATCAAAATCGCTTGATGAAAAGGCTACGTCTAGCAGTGTAATGTGCTGGACAGATGAAATGGATGATTGTCTCATGATATGTTGATGGATGTGATTGCAAACGGCCGGAAGAGTGCCAACGGATTTAAAAAGGAGACGTATAAAACAGTCGTCGAAACAGCGAAGAGTGAGCTAGGGATATCAGTTCAGGAGAAGCATGATAGTAATCGCCTGAGGACATTAAAGAGATTGTATTTTAAGGTTTGAGACACCCTAAATGCCAATGGGTTTGGTTGGGACGATGATAAGAAGGTAGTAACCGCGCCAGATGATGTGTGGGATAATTACAAATGGGTGAGATTGGTAAATTATTCATTTATATTGTCCACTTTATTCTCGAATGCTGTTAACAATTCTTCAATTTTTCTATGTCCTTTACAATAGTTAATCCCTATGCGCAACATGTCCACGGTAAACCTGTGCGAAGGTATGATGACCTCGCGTACTTATTTGAAAAAGACTGAGCTACTGGATTGCGTGCTTCAACGAGAAATATGGGATGTAAGATGTGTTCGAGGAAGTCTCGCGATGATGATGATACACCGATGGGATCAGTTGATTTGAATGACGATACGCTTGTTTTATCCAATGAGGAGATGGGAGACAGTGTGCATAATATCCAGTGGTCATTTCAAAGTCATGACGGTACTCATGTTGCAAATCATAGTCCGAATCTCAATGGCTAAACATCCGTGAACACAGGCAGCACAAACAGTTCCAGGAAGAGAACCAGATTGGAACGTCCTTGCGACGTCATTGGCAAAGGGATGAGTGATGTTGCAGAAGCTATCAAGTCAGTAGTTATAACCATACATATAGGGAAGAACATGATACGTATGAAGCAGATTGTACCTGCACTGGAGCAGATTGAAGACCTCACCAGTAACGAGATCCTACGCGCAACAAGGATCCTATCGAAAGATAAACAACAATCTGCCTCATTCCTTTCTCTTCCTGAGCCCAGGAGGCTGGACTTTATGCTGATGTTTCTTACATTAGATCAGTCTTCTGACTGATCACAGATTCCCTGCCCTTTTCTGTTCGCAACATGGTTAATATGGCTGGACAGCCATTGTGTTTTTTGGATAGTACTTTATGATTTTCTGCTGTTAGTGAAGCATACTATCTCTTCAGATGTTGTAATTTTTGGATTATATGGGGGTTTTCTGTGTTTTTTTTTTTGAGATATTCATGTTCGATTACTGCTTAATCATACAAATGTCTGTCAACCTCTTATAATCTCCCTCATATTAATTGAATGTTTGATGTCATGTTGTTGACTATGATGGTTATATGTACACAACGATATAGATACAGACACAGGTATGTCAATTTCATTTTCACTCCGTCTTTCAGGTATTGAATCATCTTTACATAAATTGAAGAATTGCTTATATAGTGACATTAAAATTTCAATTGTTTATATTACTATGTTACAGTACTAAAACCATCTGTTTAATGTTATTTATAATAATTTTGTTATAGGTGCAGATGGGTAAGAAGATATATATTGTTTTCAATGGATGGTGACCAGGCATCTACTACACATGGGAAGAGTGCCGGGCGAATGTCGATGGCTATTCAATGGTCCGCTTCCAGGGATACAAATCGACGTCTGAGGCTTTCTTTCAGTGGACATCATATTGCGAGTCTTTGAAGCGTAGAAATGCACCTGAACCAGTTGTCAAGCAGGAACAACACAATTATATGGCAAACAATGGACTAGGTTTCGGATGTAGTTACCCGTTCCCTCTGGCGACTGCCCCATCATCATACAGTTTCCGGCCTTTCAGCGAAGAATATGAGAAACAACATGAAGCTCTGGAAGATACACCAGAGTCACTTCAGACACTAATACACCTTATCGTTGGCTGCCTGGTTTTCATTATTACCGTTTAGATCATGTACTAGCGTTAACTGAACTGGCATGTTTAATGTGGATATTTTAAATTCCTGTTTTTATTTTTTCTTTTATCGGGAAACTACTTAAGATTGACTGTTTTGGACGTTGCCTAGGACGTTGACAGTACGTCCTGATGTTTGTCTGTATGTTATGTCTTCTTCATTTCTGTTTTGCAATATTTAGAATAGCATGGGTTTTTTACCTTACCTACAGTGGGGTAATTGGGTACGTAGATGTGCCTGTGTATTTTCGATTCGTTATAGGGATTAGGTGAGGTGACAGACTTGTCTGAGTTGCTGTGACCTATATGTCATAATATGCATCTCTCACGTTCATGTCTTTTTCCGGATCAGTTTCATCTTTGACTTAAGGTAGATTCAAATATCAAGTGGATCAGATGGTAGGAAGATGAAGATGGTGGTAATTGACCCATACGCGGTCAGAGAACATACCAGCATTAAAGCTGATATTTGGTTATAGCTCGTTTATCCATGCTTAGGTGATTGACCAGTAATCAATCCGTGAAGAATTGTTTAATTATATCAAAAAATTGATAAATACGTATGTACGTAAGTACATCTCGCGTGGGCACAAAAGTACATACATTCATATGGGCCCCACATGTACCCCATCACTGCATGGTACTTGGATTCATCCTAGATAGTGGGTCCCAGCATGTCATGGTGACCGCTTTCCATCTAAAGTTTGAAAATGGTTGCAAAATACAGTACGCATCCATGGTGCATACTACTATGGAAATCAAACACTGATATGCAGCCGTTGTAGAGCTGAACTGCTGGACACCATACCAAAGATTTCTGATGGCAGGATTATAACAGCACACACCCAAACACAAGAATTGAGGAAGTCTGCCTACTACACTATTACATATCAGGAAATCAAGCGTGGGATAGCAGTCAACTGGAATTTACCCAATCATTGCTATTACATGTAAATTGTAATTAATGCTTTCTTTACCGCCAATTGTTGGAATTGCGAAAAACCAAACAGGCCCCTAGGTTTATTAATTTTTACTGATGTTTGAAAGTCAACTGGTATTACCAGCGAAAAAGCTAGATCAAAGGGACTGACTTAAATTTATGAGCCCTCGACTATGATGTATCTGACTTATCCATTCCTGTCCACCTGGTTTACCATTTACATGAACATTTTAAGGCATCAACTCAAAAATACGCAAACCTAAATATCAAATTACCACATCATAAGAAATTGATTGCTATATATATATATATATATATATATATATATATATATATATATATATTTCTTCCATGTATAGTAACATTCATATATTGTGTATCTCTATGAATAAATTCTTTTGGAGTTAGATTAATACAGAAAATACAGTAAAATTCTCCACGTTACCTTGTTTTATCATAGTATTAGAGAGTTTATATATATATATATATATATATATATATATATATATATATATATATATATATATATATATATATATATATATATATATATATATATGGAGTGACATTTGTTGGGCCTTCGTTGCCTCTAATGTACGTGTGTATCACCATCTTCCACCGAGGGAAATCTCAATTCCTTCTTCAAGCCCACTACACGCATACCGTCATCTTCTAGCTCACGACATAAAACACATACATCACAATGAGCCCCAATGAGTCCTAACACTAGGCGGGTAGTTGGCACTGGGACCACCACGGTTAAAAACACGGATGTGGATTGCATGTTACTAGACGGTGCTCTGTGGGCCCCACCATGATGTATGTGTTTTATCTATATTGTCTATCCATTTTTTTTATGATCATTTAAAACATGAGCCTGAAAATGAAGTAGATTCAAATATTAAGTGGACCCGTTAAAGGAAACGGGTGGTGATTGAGCACCAACCACTAAAAACTTGATGGGGGTGCAAAAGTTTTGGATCAAGTTGTTCAGGATGCAAGGTGATTGAACATGATAAACTGCCAAAATTGTGGTTTTGCAATGGATATGGTCCATTGCAAAGAATGCTAGGTTTAATGACATACTGGCGGTTAAAAGTGGTGGAATTTAGCGGAGTTAAAGTCCGTCTGAATTTACGACGGATCTGGTCCATCGCATACTAAGATTTTGCGATGAATTTTCGTCCATCACAAATTACGGTCGAAAAACCCAACATGAAACATTTAGCGGCAAATTTTATTGGCTTTAAAGACGGTTTATGGTCTGTCGAAAATTTGCTTTTGCCTCTGCTTTTTTTTTTTTGTAAAATATGGTGGAAATGTGTTTTTATGTGGTATAAGAAGTGTTTTTTTTAATATAATTCCAGTTGTTTATTGTTTAAGATTATTTTTGTATCAATTGATTAAAACCAACGATTTTTTATGCATTTCTTCCTTTGCAGAAATTGTAGTGATAGGCCTAATCCGTTGCTAATTTCTGAACAAGTCGAAAATCATTGACGGATTTGAGGTCCATCGCTTCTCCTAAGATCAGCGATGGACCATGTCCGTCAAAAATTTTTAAAATGACAATTTTTTCCATAATTTGACGGATTTCTTATTTCAAATTTGCGACGAAGTAAATCCGTTGTAGATTCATCTCAAGTTTCGATGGATCTCGTCCATTGTTTAATTTTTGTTATGCAACAAGCAGTGACCAACCATGCGACGAACCGAATACATTGTTAATTTGGTTTTGCCACGGATCTAGTCCATTGCAAATTCACGATTTTGGCAGAGTGAAATGGGTTGATGGTTTGGATATTACACATACATCATGGTGGAGCCTGCAGAACTAGGTGACTTCAACACGCCACCGAGATTCACCCATGCAGTTCACTTTCGAGAAACCACATCCCATGAGGCTTGAGAAGAACTCATAACATAACTATTTTTCTATAGAGATCTTATATGCTCCTGACACTACGCCAAAATAGCGAAAAAAAGATGGTTGAAAATCGTCTCAAAAGGCCAAAAAGGACAGTCTTGGACCATCGTAACGGCCGTTAAATTTTGACATGTATTTTTTAAAGGACAGCCATAAACTCTCTAAAAAAGGACGGTCATGGACCATCTCTAAAGAAGGACGGTCATATACCGTCTATAATGGTAGGTATTAGTGGACATACATGAAGCTGAAAATGACGATCTATGACCGTCCGTAAAAAGGACGGTTATAGACTGTCTCGTATGATCTTCAAAAGACACTCTTACATAAAAGGACAGTCGTAGACCGTCCTTTAAAAGGACGGTCATGAACGATCTCTTATGAGTCTAAAAAGGATGGTCATGGACCTTCTTTTATGAACCTGAAAAGGACGGTCTTCAGCTGTCTCATATTTGCATATACACCTGTTCATATCATATTCTTCATATACACCTGTTACAGCATCGTATTCTTCCTGATATACACCTGTTATATAATATATTTCATCATATTCACATTCACATTCATCTAAACCCAAACTACGTAAATCCATCCAAACAAAAACTACATTCATCCAAATATAAACTACATCCATCTAAACACAAACAATATACACCTATTACAATATCATATTCTTCCTAATATACACTTGTTACAATATCGTATTCTTCCTAATATACACCTGTTATATAATATATTTCATCATATTCACAGTCACATCCATCTTAACCCAAACTACATAAATCCTTCCAAACATAAACTACATTCATCCAAACATAAACTACATCATCTAAACACAAATAATCTTATCCACATTACATTCATCCACACATAAATACGCTCAACACTAACCATGCAAAACTCCAAATCACGAGCCAAAATACCAAACAGTTTCTCATCCAACAAAAATCAAGACTAAATCATAATATTCATACTCTATAAAGACTCCCAAGGTGAAGAATTACCTATAGAATATGATGCGATGAGGCTTCTATCCCGTTGCTTGCTTGAATGCAATCAGTTGTTCTCTGCCAAATACCATAGATATTCTTTAAACACAAAATTCAAACACTTGCACCAAAGATCATACAAAAACAGAGAAAAAAAAGACTTATCGAATCATCCCTTTGTTCATAGAACCTCTCTGAGGATCCTGCACAACTTGAAAAAGATCTCTTATCAGCTCTTGCCGATGCGGCTGTGCCGAGAACAACTTCAAAAGAGGCAAAAAAAGAAACATATCAGACATTCAAAGTTCAACAACTTCAAAGAATCAAAAACCTTGACATTAATTTTTAAGGCAACATTTTCGAGACACTGTCTATTGACTCTGGATGCCTGTCTCGGTTGGCAACACTGCGACACTATGCCCAACTTCGTTTCGCAAACACGTTTTATCTTTCCTACAAAATCAGAAAATAAAATTCTTCAGTTGATTCATTCCATCTCTCTAGGATTTAGGGTCTTGTTTACACTCACCATATGAACCACTCATGTCAGGTAAAATGATAATAAGCAATTGGAGATATTTCTTCTTATCTCCACTTTGTAGGTTTACAGTGGCTTGTTTGTGTACATCCATCAGGGCCATCTCAATCCTATTAGGGCGATCGGTTTTAGGTTTAGGTTTAGGTTTTAGGCTTAAGTTTAGGTTATAGGTTTAGGTTATAGGTTTAGGTTTAGGTTTAGGTTAGGTTATAGATTAAGGTTTAGGGAATTGAGAATAGGTTAAGGTTTAGGTTTAGAAAATCGGGTTCGGGTTCGGGATCAGGTTTAGGTTTGGGTTTTTAAGTTTAGGTTTAGGTTAGGGAGTTGAGATTAGAATTAGGTGTAGGTCTAGGTTTAGGGATTTGAGAATATATTTAGGTTTTAGGTTTAGGTTTAGGTTAGGTAATAGGTTATAAGTTTAGGTAATAGGTTATAGGTTAAGGTTTAAGTTATAGGTTTTGGTTTAGGTTTAGGTTTAGGTTTAGGTTAAGGTTAAGGTTTAGGTTTAAGTTATAGGTTATAGCTTTAGGGAATTGAGAATAGGTTAAGGTTTAGGTTTAGGAAATCGGGTTCGGGTTATGGTTTGAGTTTTCAAGTTTAGGTTTAAGTTTAGGTTAGGGAGTTGAGATTAGGATTAGGTGTAGGTTTAGGTTTAAGGATTTGAGAATACATTTCAGTTTTAGGTTTAAGTTTAGGTTTTAAGCTTAGGTTTAGGTTATAGGTTTAGGTTATAAGTTTAGGTTTAGATTAGGTTATAGGTTAAGGTTTAGGGAATTGAGAATAGGTTAAGGTTTAGGTTTAGGAAATCGGGTTCGGGTTCGGGATCAAGTTTAGGTTTGGGTTTTCAAGTTTAGGTTTAGGTTTAGGTTAGGAAATTGAGATTAGGATTAGGTGTAGGTCTAGGTTTAGGGATTTGAGAATACATTTAGGTTTTAGGTTTAGGAAATCGGGTTCGGGATCGGGTTATAGGTTTGGGTTTTCAAGTTTAGGTTTAGGTTTAGGTTAGGGAGTTAAGATTAGGATTAGGTGTAGGTTTAGGTTTGGAGATTTGAGAATACATTTAGATTTTAGGTCATAGGTTTTGGTTTAGGTTAAGGTTATAGGTTTAGGTTAAGGTTTAGGTTTAGGTTATAAGCTATAGGTTTAGGGAATTGAGAATAGGTTAAGGTTTAGGTTTAGAAAATCGGGTTCGAGTTCGGAATCGGGTCTAGTTTTGGGTTTTCAAGTTTAGGTTTAAATTTAGGTTAGGGAGTTGAGATTAGGATTAGGTGTAGGTTTAGGTTTAGGCAGTTGAGAATACATTTAGGTTTTAGGTTTTAGGTTAAAGTTTAGGTTAAGGTTAGGTTATAGGTTATAAGTTAAGGTTTTAGGTCATAGGTTTTGGTTTAGGTTAAGTTTATAGGTTTAGGGAATTGAGAATAGATTAAGTTTTAGGTTTAGGAAATCGGGTTCAGGTTCGGGATCGGGTTTAGGTTTGAGTTTTCAAGTTTAGGTTAAGGTTTAGGTTAGGGAGTTGAGATTAGGATTAGGTGTAGGTTTAGGTTTAGGGATTTGAGAATACATTTAGGTTTAGGTTTAGGTTATAGGTTAAGGTTTGGGTTTAGGATTACGTTTCGGTTATAAGCTATAGGTTCAGGAAATTGAGAATAGGTTAAGGTTTAAGTTTAGGAAATTGGGTTCGGGTTCGGGATTGGGTTTAGGTTTGGGTTTTCAAGTTTAGGTTAAGGAGTTGAGATTAGAATTAGGTGTAGGTTTTGGTTTAGGGATTTGAGAATACATTTAGGTTTTAGGTTTAGGAAATCAGGTTCGGGTTCGGGATCAGGTTTTAGGTTCCGATTTTTAAGTTTAGGTTTAAGTTTAGGTTAGGGAGTTGAAATTAGGATTAGGTGTAGGTTTAGGTTTAGAGATTTGAGAATACATTTAGGTTTTAGGTCATAGGTTTTAGTTTAGGTTAAGGTTATAGGTTTAGGTTTAGGTTATAAGCTATAGGTTTAGGGAATTGAGAATAGGTTAAGGTTTAGGTTTAAAAAATCGGGTTCGGGTTCGGGATCAGGTTTAGTTTTAGGTTTTCAAGTTTATGTTTAGGTTTAGGTTTAGGTTAGGGAGTTGAGATTAGGATTATGTGTATGTTTAGGTTTAGGGAGTTGAGAATACATTTAGGTTTTAGGTTTAGGTTTAGGTTTTAGGTTATAGGTAAAGGTTTAGGTTTTAGGTTTAGGTTAAGGTTAGGTTAGAGGTTAAGGTTTTAGGTCATAGGTTTTGGTTTAGGTTAAGTTTATAGGTTTAGATTTAGTTTTAGGTTTTGGTTATAAGCTATAGGTTTAGGTTTAGGAATTTGAGAATGCATTTAGGTTTTAGGTTTAGGTTTAGGTTATAGGTTAAGGTTTAGGTTTAGGTTTAGGTTTCGGTTATAAGCTATAGGTTTAGGGAATTGAGAATAGGTTAAGGTTTAGGTTTAGGAAATTGGGTTCGGGTTTGGGATCGGGTTTAGGTTTGGGTTTTCAAGTTTAGGTTTAAGTTTAGGTTTAGGTTTAGGTTGGGGGGTTGAGATTAGGATTAGGTGTAGGTTTAGGTTTAGGGATTTGAGAATACATTTAGGTTTTAAGTTTAAGAAATTAGGTTCGGGTTCGGGATTGGGTTTTATGTTTGGGTTTCCAAGTTTAGGTTTAGGTTAGGGAGTTGAGATTAGAATTAGGTGTAGGTTTAAGTTTAGAGATTTGAGAATACATTTAGATTTTAGGTCATAGGTTTTGGTTTAAGTTAAGGTTATAGGTTTAGGTTTAGGTTATAAGCTATAGGTTTAGAAAATTGAGAATAGATTAAGGTTTAGGTTTAGAAAATCGGGTTCAGGTTCGGGTTCGGGATCAGGATCGGGTTTAGTTTTGGGTTTTCAAGTTTAGGTTAGGGAGTTGAGATTAGGATTAGGGGTAGGTTTAGATTTAGGGAGTTAAGAATACATTTAAGTTTTAGGTTTAGGTTTAGGTTATAGGTTATAGGTTAAGGTTTAGGTTTTAGGTTTAGGTTAAGGTTAGGTTATAGCTCATAGCTTATAGGTTATAGGTTAAGGTTTTAGGTCATAGGTTTTGGTTTAGGTTAAGTTTATAGGTTTAGGTTTAGGTTTAGGTTATAAGCTATAGGTTTAGGGAATTAAGAATAGGTTAAGGTTTAGGTTTATGAAATCAGGTTCGGGTTCGAGATCAGGTTTAGGTTTGGGTTTTCAAGTTTAAGTTTAGGTTTAGGTTAAGGAGTTAAGATTAGGATTAGGTGTAGGTTTAGGTTTAGGGATTTGAGAATACATTTAGGTTTAGGTTTTAAGTTAAGGTTTAGGTTTAGGTTTAGGTTTAGGTTATAAGTTGTAGGTTTAGGAAATTGAGAATAGGTTAAGGTTTAGGTTTAGGAAATCGGGTTCGGGTTCGGGATCAGGTTTAGTTTTGAGTTTTCAAGTTTAGGTTTAGGTTTATGTTAGGGAGTTGAGATTAGGATTAGGTGTAGGTTTAGGTTTTAGGTCATAGGTTTAGGTTTTAGGCTTAGGTTTAGGTTTATGTTATAAGTGTAGGTTCTAGGTTTAGGTTTAGGTTAGGTTATAGCCTTATAGGTTAAGGTTTAGGGAATTGAGAATAGGTTAAGGATTAGGTTTAGGAAATCGGGTTCGGGTTTATGTTTGGATTTTCAAGTTAGGTTTAGGTTTAGGTTAGGGAGTAGATTTTAGGATTAGGTGTAGGTTTAGGGATTTGAGAATACATTTAGGTTTTAGGTTTAGGAAATAGGGTTCGGGTTTGAGATCAGGATCAAGTTTTAGGTTTGGGTTTTTAAGTTTAGGTTTAGATTTAGGTTAGGGAGTTGAGATTAGGATTAGGTGTAGTTTTAGGTTTCGAGATTTGAGAATACATTTAGGTTTTAGGTCATAGGTTTTGGTTTAGGTTAAGGTTATAGGTTTAGGTTAAGGTTTAGGTTTAGGTTATAAGCTATAGGTTCAGGGAATTGAGAATAGGTTAAGGTTTAGGTTTAGAAAATCGTTTTGGGTTCGGGATCGGCTTTAGTTTTAAATTTTCAAGTTTAGGTTTAGGTTTAGGTTAGGGAGTTGAGATTAGGATTAGGTGTAGCTTTTGGTTTAGGGAGTTGAGAATACATTTAGGTTTTAGGTTTAGGTTTAGGTTATAGGTTATAGGTTACGGTTTAAGTTTTAGGTTTAGGCTAAGGTTAGGTTATAGGTTATAGGTTAAGGTTTTAGGTCATAGGTTTTGGTTTAGTTTAAGTTTATAGGTTTAGGTTAAGGTTTAGGTTTAGGTTATAAGCTATAGGTTTACGGAATTGAGAATAGGTTAAGGTTTAGGTTTAGAAAATCACGTTTGGGTTCGAGATCGGGTTTAGTTTTGGGTTTTCAAGTTTAGGTTTAAATTTAGGTTACGGAGTTGAAATTAGGATTAGGTGTAGGTTTAGGTTTAGGGAGTTGAGAAGACATTTAGGTTTTAGGTTTAGGTTTAGGTTTTAGGTTATACATTAAGGTTTAGGTTTTAGGTTTAGGTTAAGGTTAGGTTATAGGTTAAGGTTTTAGGTAATAGGTTTTGGTTTAGGTTAAGTTTATAGGTTTAGGTTTAGGTTATAAGCTATAGTTTTAGGGAATTGAGAATAGGTTAAGGTTTAGGTTTAGAAAATCGGGTTTGGGTTCGGGATCGGGTTTAGGTTTGGGTTTTTAAGTTTAGGTTTAGGTTTAGGTTAGGGAGTTGAGATTAGAATTAGGTGTAGGTTTAGATTTAGGGAGTTAAAAATACATTTAAGTTTTAGGTTTAGGTTTAGGTTTTAGGTTATAGGTTAAGGTTTAGGTTTTAGGTTTAGGTTAAGGTTGGGTTATAGGTTTTAGGTTAAGGTTTTAGGTCATAGGTTTTGGTTTTGGTTAAGGTTATAGGTTTAGGTTTAGGTGTAAGTTTAGGAAATCGGACTCGGGTTCAAGATCAGGTTTACGTTTGGGTTTAAGGTTTAGGTTTAGGTTATAGGTTATAAGTGTAGGTTTAGGTTTAGGTTTTAGGTTTGGGTTATAGGTTTAGGTTAAGGTTAAGGTTTAGGTTATAGGTTTTGGGATTTGAGAATAGGCTTAGGTTATAAGAATAGGTTTAGGTTATAAGTATAGGTTTAGGTTTAGGTTTAGGTTTAGGTTTAGGTTTTATGTTTAGGTTAAGGTTACAGGTTTAGGTTTAGGTTTAGATTTTATGTTTAGGTTAAGGTTATAGGTTTAGGTTTAGGTTTAGGTTAAGTTATAGGTTAAGGTTTAGGGAATTGAGGTTAGGTTATAGGTTTAGGTTTGGTTTAGGTTAGAGGTTAAGGTTTAGGTTTAGGTTATGGGTTTTGGGATTTGAGAATAGGTTTAGGTTAAGGTTATAATTTTAGGTTTAGGTTCTAGGTTTAGGTTAAGGTTTAGGGATTTGAGTTTAAATTTAAGTTATAGGTTTAGCTTTAGCTTTAGGTTTCAAGTTTAGGTATAGGCTTAGGTTATAGGTTATAGGTTATATGTTTAGGTTAAGGTTTAGGAATTTGGGTTCGGGTTCGGGTTTGGATTCGGGTTTAGGTTATAGGTTTTGAGAATTGAGAATAGTTTTAGGTTATAAGTATAGGTTTAGGTTAGGTTATAGGTTAAGGTTTAAGGATTTGAGTATAGTTTTATGTTATAAGTAAGGTTTTAGGTTTAGGTATAGGCTTAAGTTATATGTTATAGGTTATATGTTTAGGTTAAGGTTTTGGAATTCGGGTTCGCGTTCGGGTTTGGATTCGAGTTTAGGTTTTAGGTTTAGGCTAAGCATTTAAGGATTCAGATTTGAGTTCGGGATCGGGTTTAGGTTTGGGTTTTCAAGTTTAGGTTTAGGTTTAGGTTAGGGAGTTGAGATTAGGATTAGGTATAAATGCAAGTTTAGGGATTTGAGAATACATTAAGGTTTAGACATAGGAAATCAGGTTTGGGTTCGAGATTGGGTCTACGTTTAGGTTTTAGGTTTAGGCTAAGGGTTTAGGGATTCAGATTTGGGTTCAGGATCGGGTTTGGGTTTAGGTTTAGGTTTAGGTTTTACATTTAGGTTAAGGTTACAGGTTTAGGTTATAGGTTTAGGTTTAGGTTATAAGTGTAGGTTATTGGCTTAGGTTTAGGTTAGATTATAGGTTATAGTTTAGGGAATTGAGATTAGGTTAAGGTTTAGGTTTAGGAAATCGAGTTCGGGTTTGTGTACGGATTTAGGTTTGGGTTTTCAAGTTTAGGTTTAGGTTAAGGAGTAGATTAGAATTAGGTGTAAGTTTAGGTTTAGAGATTCTCTAGTATTATCTACTATTGAATCTAGTATTATCTACTACATACTAGTAACATATAACCAATATTGGGGCACCATACCATAAGCTACAAGAATTTCATGTCCCCCTAAAAAAGTATCCTCCATTGATAACATATATATATATTATAAGTTTTTTATTTTCATTTACATTCCCAAATACATTCATCATCCATCCAAGAAAATTGAAACAAGTACTGTCAATCTATGACTAACAGTTGAAAAGAAAAATCATACATCTTATCTTACCGACCGCCTTATGTTTCTTTTCACCTTTGTAACTCTCATATTTGTTGCAGCTGCTAGTTCACCATCAGTAGTCTCCCTAAACAAATCTTTGTGCAGTCCCTCCATTTGAAGCAGTGGCTGAAGTTACAAGAAGTGGGACTGGTTAGTCTTTCCATGTTTTGAAAAAAATCAAATTCTTTATTTTTGGCTGTAAGTCTACTTATAATTATCATTGGCTCTTAATCTATTTATAATGAAAATCTATTAAATATCACCTGATAGTGGTCCTTTGATAAATGTCCTGTTTGGTACAAATAATTTGTTTTATCATAAATGTCCTATTTGAAATAAATAATTTGTTTTATACATACATGTGTTTTATCATAAAACCATGCATGATGCATCCATACAAAAAAAAATCAAATGGAAATTTTTTTTATATAAACTGATTTTTTTAATATTATTATAAACATCCCATCTCTCTCTTTCTTGCATGTATGTTTGGACAGCTCCTTGGGAGGACAAGGAACGCTGCCATTGCCATCATTAGGTTTCCATTTGGGCAATGCAACTGAAGAAGGTAATAGAGAATTACCATTTCTTAACAGAGAGAGCGTTGTTCCCAAAATAGGCTTGCCAGCATGAACATAAGCTTTCCCTTTATTTTTGTAGTTGAATGTAACTCCTCCACGTATCTCCTGATAACAAGTTAGGTAAAGGTCAAAGGAAGAATTTGAGCAGCTTCTATGGAAATCCACGATGGAAGCTTTGCAGTTGTTACTGCTCAAATATACACAATGGATCAGTGCAACACCTAAAAGCCAATGGAACTCTTTCATATTGAAGGAAAACCTTTATGGGCGTATTTAACTTACCAGTACAGTTTCTCATCATAGCCACATTCCGCCTGACGAGGCTAATTAGAAGATGGTTTTTCCCCTCCTACAACAAAAATCCATCAGAGGAGAGGCATGGTTTAAAGGGAATTTATTAAAAATAATAATTAATAATAATAAAAGGCATGAACATCATGCACCTACCCTGTAGCTTTGCCCCTATTTCCAGCCCATTTCTCTGTTCTTGATTGATTTGTTTCAGTACTAGAAGAAGGATGCAAATCAAATAATGGGCATGTAGAATTTTGTCAATCTTGTCTATACCCCTTGCAGGACCCTCAAAGAGATGGAATATCAGTTAGCAAGTTGCTGCTACTACCAAAAAAGAAAACAAAAAAGGGAGGCAAGGCAGCAGATGGAGAATGCCACAGTTGAAGGGCACATTTAGATGAACCTCCAAATCGGTATTGGATTAGCATCATTAGTGAAACCCATCCACTTTATGCTCGAGGTGACACAGGAAATGGAAACTGCAATAAGCAGGTTTCCATTTTCATGCTTTTTCAACCCCGAATCCATAGTTAGACAACAGCAGGTAATACCTGTTCTTATCTCACTATCATTTTAACGCGTCTGCCTATAAATAGAACTTAAAAAAATGAAAGAATTAATATTTAATAAATATGAAGTACTAGTTCCAGTGAAGCAAAAACATACCAATAAACTGTTCAGATACCGACAAATCATAACTAGATTCTCACAGGAAAAGAAAAAGAGCAAACAGGCTGTAGCAAAAATTTGTAGTGCAGAGGCACCATAATTTACCCTATAGAAAGAGACATCACCAAAATTGGAAGAGAGAAAAATGCAGAAAAGTCTTCTCAAGAGAACATACAAAAATAGGGTAGACTTTAAAAAGTTGTATGAATGTTCCGTTATTTTTCATTACTTGTCATAATATTACAATAACAAAGGTTTTCCATGAAACTTTAAAAAAAAAAAAGAAGAATTTTTTGGGACAGTTCACTGAATGGGACCTTTTATGCTTTTAAACTATCATTTTTGCACCTTTTATGAATGGTATAATGTTTGCACTGAATTGACTTTTTTTGGGACAGTTCAGTGAATGGGATTGTTAAAAACACAAGCCTGTTACCTGATATAAAACAATAATAACCGGGAACGGAACATACCTTACGAATATTTCCTATGTTTGCTCCACCTTTACACATCACTTTACCCACTGCATGGGCCACGATGACAATCTCCAGGGTTGAAGGCAATTATACAAATGAAAATATACAAAGAGCAGGCTCAGATAAAAATTAAAATACTCAAATAACCAGCCTAAAGCAGAGGCAAAACTCTAAGATATGAAATACAAACCCTCCATATGGCTTTGAAGAATATAAAGGAATAGATCCATAGCCGTTCTCCCCAACCTTCATTTAAAGAAAAAACAAAAGGAGATAAGTGACCTAAGCAGGGAAAGATGTTGCATTTTTGAATGCGTGAACCTTCATTTAAAGCGAAAAAAAAAAAAGGATGTAAGTAACTGAGGAGGGAAGACGTTGCATTTTGAACGCATGAAATGATTCAGCCCAAACCCAACTTTGATTCAAAGACATACAACTAATGCAGTAGTTTTTAATGTTGGATAGTAAGACTCAAGGCAAGATTTAGCCTTTCAGTTCTAAAGTTTGACCAGATTGAGTTGATAAAAACTTGCCTATAATCAAAGGAAGACATGGCCCCAAGCTCATGTTCCAACTACTGCATGGCAGCAAGGTTCTGCCTAATCCTTGCATCAAGTCTACATATCTGCAGGAATTTCAGTTTACTACAACTGAATATCAGAAAAATGAAATGAAGAATGTAGAGAAAGTTTCTTCTTCTTCTTCTTTTCTTTTGCATTGAAGGAATTTCAGTTTAAGCCATGCTTGAATCCAAGGTTACTTCAAATATGAGGAATTTGAATTCACAAAAATATTGTTTAATTTTCTAAGTTGTGAATCAAATCTTTCTTAGTACAAGACTTCTTTAATACAATGGAATATCAGAGAAGTGAAAAGAAGAATGAAGAAAATGTAAACTTCTCTGTACTTCTGCATATGCCACTTCATTGTCCTTCCTTCTTTTGTATTTTCTTTTGGAATAACACAAAATAGCTAGAAACATATCATAAATCAGAGAAATGAAGGGAAGAAAATGTAAGGAAATAAAAACTTTCAGTATGAATTTTAAACTATACCAGTCAACTCCAAAGTTAATTTCTTATGCTATAATTCTATCGTCCTTAACACTACCATTATTATTTTTGGATTAGATTTTGCAGGGTGGCAGGCCAGAGTTTCAGCAGATTATATTTAATGAAGGCTTTGCATGATAACTGAATCCAAAGCCCAAGGTAAAACCTTGATTTCTTGATTTTGAGTGATATTTCTTTCTATCCAGAACAAAATGTAAGGAAAATAGGGAAAGTTAAGAAGAGAATTGATCACCTACAATGAATATATGTTAACTTAGCTTGCAGTCTCACCATTCCCACTTACACAGAACATGCCATCCATGTAAACGGCTGGGCCCACAATGAAAGATCACCTGGTGTAAAAACCAGGCTCATCCACTCATCAGGCAGACTGCACCATTGAAATCCATGGATGCCAATGTTCTATCTCAGTGTACAGATCTTCATGGTGGGCCCGTTTGTTTATATGGCTTGTATACCCTTCACAAGAGACACTTAGGGACAGATGGTCTGCATTCTTTAAGCAAGCATGCAACAGGCTGTAGTGGATCAGTTTCTAATTTAGAATGGCATTTAATTGATCTAATTTTCTGGCCTCTGACCCTAACAATATTCACATCCTCTTTTGGATTTTTTGTTTTTTAAAAAATCATTTTGGGTTTAGATTCGTATCCAAATGCAACTGGACCCCAATCCGATTTCCTTAGGTCTAAATATGGGTCAGGTACTTTGGGTATCCATAATCACAGTGCCCATTGGCAGCCCTACATAGCTTTCTCCAAACCAAACACACAAACTCAACATTTTTTGGTTTTATAAATAACACTCCAGAGAAACTATTTGCCCTTCTAAATTTCTAATACTCTTTAAAGGCATTCTGGATTGTATCTTTTAGCACCTTACCTCTTTGATTGGTTGTGTTGATTGGTTCCTTTGAACCACATGCTACCAAAAGATATGCATGCTCCTAAAAGAAAAATTGGACATTACAGTGGGCCCACCCGCTTCTGAAGGCAGGCCTGTGACAGAGTCCTGCATCAAAAAACACACCACAGAAGATAGATGGGGCACACTGTGATGTTTGTGATAAATCCACTTTGTCCCCTCATTTTGTCCCCTCAAACACACCACGGTTGAGGGATTCACAGACAAGGGTGGAAACTTGGGCTGATCTGTGAGGAGCTGGTCAACATTGACGGCCTTGAGGCCTTGAGACCTTTAAACAAAAAAAGAACTCGAGATAACCAAAAAAATTGGAAGAGAGAAAATGCAAAACCATGGAAAAATCAAATCACGTATATGAAACCCTAAAAATCGCTGATCTCCGAGAAATTTACACCAAAACGCAGAGATTTTCTTCTATTATGATAAATCATAGACAGAAAAAGAGGAAGAATTTGAAATGAGGTACCTGAAAAATCTGCCGATCCAAATTCTTGGTAGTGTAAATGAATGCTGAAAGAGGAACTCCAACGGCTCTTGTTTGAATGAAGATGAGGCGTCCTCTGCACGAAAGATGGATATGGAAATCCTCTTCTAAAATGAAACGTTACTTTCAAATCCGACAATTGTGAGTTTTCCATCATTTATAACATAAACTATGTTAACAACCATACATATAAGGGACCATTTACCAGATGATTATGATAGTCTTACATAGGAAAAAAGTACAAATATTAGCCATTTACAATTAGACCCATTATTTAGATGGTCTGGATAACACCATCTCACTGCCATTATTGTTAAGAATGAGTCACCACTATTTTACCTCAACTACAAAACTCACACATTGTCACTGTACAATAAAAAAACATCCCGTTAAGATTTGAATCTGGTAGGCTCTATGGGCCCCACCATGATGTATATGTTTTATCCCCGTCGTCCATCCATTTCTCAACGTCATTTTCGGGTTGATCCCTAAAAATGAGCTCGATATAAATCTTAGGTGGTCCACACCACGGGAAAACAGTTGAATAGCCAAATATCATGAAATATCATGATATTTCAGGATTAATAAGTCTAATTCAGTACAGTGGACCTCACCACAGAAAATAGTGGGGAGAGTGATTCCCACTGTTGAAACTAACCTAAGGCCCACCATAATTTTTTTTTGAAATACAACCTGTTCAAAAGTTAAAAAAACCATGAAATAAGATAAAACACAAATATTAGCTTGATCTAAAACTTTTATGGTCCTTAAACAGTTTTTAATGGTGGGTGTCACTATCCCCACTGTTTTCTGTGCTGGGGTCCACTGGAGCTTTGGATTTATCTTTGGATATTACCCTAAAACAATCTCTCCAAATGGATAGAAGTGTGGATATAAAACATACATCATGGTGGGGCCCAAAATTGAGAGGTATATAAATATCAGGTGGACCACACCACATGAAAACAATAGTGATTGGATATCCATCATTAAAATCCTATGTAAGGCCCACTGTACTCTTTATTTGGCATCCAATCTGTTTATTAGGTCATACAGGCTTATATGAAGGGGAAAAGCAAAAATCATTTCAATTCAAAACTTTTATGGCCTCTAGAATGTTTTAAATGGTTGACAATCATTCAACACTATTTCTTGTAATGTGGTCCATTTCAAATTGGGATATGCCTCATTTTTTGTCTCATGCCATAAGATGATCTTTAAAAATAGATGGATGGCATGGATTAAACACATACATCATGGTTGGGCCCACACAGCGCCAACCACAAGCCATTGGATGGTGTATGGGGAGGAGCCAAGTCGTTCCCCTTATTTCTGGTGTTGTCCATTTAATCTTTGGGTATGATTCATTTTTTGGATAATTCTATAAAATGATCTCGAAAAATGGATGAACGGTGTGGGTTGATCCTAAATTTTCGGTAAATCCAAAACCCAAGTAGACCATGCCACACAAAACAGTGTCAAATAATGATTTCCACCGTTGATACCTTCCTTGGGCCCACAGTAATGTTTATTCATCATACAATATGTTTATAATATCAAAAAAATATGAATGAAGGGAAAACACAAACATCATCTTAAATGTGGGCCACACCACATAATATAATGGAGGGGTTTCCTTAGAACATTCATAATCATATATTAGGCCTGCCTAAATGTGATTCACATATCCAACCCACTCATTATGTGTGTTCCACTTAGATGAGGGGTCGGACCAATTTTCAACTGCATTTATGTCTGTATTAAATTATAAACAGGTTGGATCTTAAATAAACATCGTAGTGGGCCTTAAGAAGGTTTCAATAGTGCGTGTCACTATCCCACTCTTTTCTATGGTGGGTCCACTTGAACTTTGGATTTGCCCTGTCAGTCAGATGCACCATTCTATGGTGGGCCACGAGCTTAAAAATAAAGTCAATACATGACTTGGGTGGGCCATACCACATGCTATAGTTGAAAGGGTTACCCTCCCATTAAAACATTCATAATTATTTATTGGGCCCACCTAGATGTGGTTCTTAGATCTAGCCCATTCATTATGTGTGTCCCACTTAGATGAGGAGTCAAACTAAGTTTCATACACATCCAAAACTCATGTGGGCCCCACCAAATGCTTTTATATGCAAGGCGCACATAGATTAACCTCATGGGAAGTTCCCATGAAGTGAAGTTATAGTACCATTTCACTATTTAGGTAACTCCTTCAGGGCCCATTTGGCTGGGTGGATTGGAAGGGATTGAATGGTATTATGGTAGATGGCATGGATTTCAAGGTAATGAATAATGATGGTGTTGTCAGTGGATTGTCTTGGATTGCTATATCTTGGAATTGTTATATCGAGTCTGTTTGGCACGCCCGGCCAATCCCGGGATTAAACCTTCCCATCCCTTCCAATCCCTCTAACTAAACACGTCATAGGCAAATTTGAACGGATTAGGGTGGATTGGATGGGATTTAAAGGTAATGATGGTGTTGTCAGTGGATTGGTTTAAGATCCATGGGATTGCTATATCCCACGATCAGGTCACCCAGCCTGTTTGGCACGCCCGGCCAATCCCGAGATCTAACTTCCAATCCCTTCCAATACCATCCAATCCCTTCCAATCTGCCTGGCCAAACGGGCCCTCATGGGTGTTACTCTAACCGTGTAGGGCCCACCTTAATATATTTTATGTATATCGACACCATTCATCCATCATATATTAGGATGTGATTTTAAATCATAAGAACTCAATAATCTCAGTTGGGTCATATTAATTAAAACAATGATGAATAACTATTAAAAACCTTTTGAAGGCCACAAAAGTTTTGGATCAATTGATCCAAAGATCAATTTGATCTTTGGATCTTCTTTACATTATCAACAAGTTGGATTGCAAATAAACATTACTAAAACCTTATGATGGGCACTTTATAATTTTTAATGGCGAGGTACTATATTATCATTCTTTCCAGTGGTGTAGTCCACTTAAGATTTAAATCTGCACAATTTATTATATCCGGCCCAAAAATGGGTTGGAGAAACATAGAGATGACAAGGATATGCAACACCATCAAAATCTCACTTTTGTTATCTAACTTTTCAATTTTTCTTTTCAAAATACAAAATTTAGTATTGTTTTTTTAAAAATATATTTTTTTACAATTTGTCAATTTTTTCAAAATTTTGTTTAATTTCTTAAACTTTCTTTTTCAAAATATCATTTTTTTAATCTCACTTTTGTTATGTAACTTTTCAATTTTTGTTGTCAAAATACAAAATCTAGTTTTCTTTATATATATATATATATATATATATATATATATATATATATATATATATATTTATATTTATATTTTACATTTTATCAATTTTTTCACAATTTGGTTTAATTTCTTAAATTTTCTTTTTCAAAATATCATTTTTTTTTAATCTCACTTTTGTTATATAATTTTTCAATTTTTGTTGTCAAAATACAAAATATAGTTTTCTTTTTTAAAAAATATATTTTTTTTACATTTTATCAATTTTTTCACAATTTTGTTTAATTTTTTAAATTCTTTTTCAAAATATCAATTTTTTATCGAATTTTTTTTTTTCAAAATTATCAACATTATTCAAAGTTCTTAAATTTTTTTTCAAAATCTAGATTTTTATAAAATTACATTTTTTTTTCCAAAATTTAAATTTTTCTTAAACATTGTTAATTATTTTTCTAAGCTTCTCAACTATTTTTTTTTTTAATTCATAATTTTTTTGAGCTTTTTCCTTTTTGACCTGAGCATTAGAGACGGTCATTGACAGGGCTATAAGATGGTTTAAGACCGTCTCTAACAGAGATGGTCCTTGACAGTCTCTAATAGAGACGATCTAGGACCGTCTCTAACAGAGACGGTCCTTGACAGTCAGAGACAGTCCTTGACAGTCTCTAATAAAGATGGTCTTTAACAGTCTCTAATAGAGAGTCTTTGATGCGGCTATAAGACGGTTAAGGACCGTCTCTAATAGAGACGGTCTTTGACAGTCTCAAATTGCAACTAAAAGATGGCCAATGACCATCTCTAATGCAGACGGCCAATGAACATCTCAAATGACCGCATATAAGATGGTCAACGACTGTCTTAAATTATTTATGAATGTTCAAATGTTTAAGACAATATTAAAGACGATCAGGGGCCGTCTAAAATTTTAGAGACGGTTTACAGCCGTCTCTAAAGCGTCTTTAAACCAAGCAATTTAAGAGACGGTCCAAAACCGCCTCTAAATCTCTCCTCTTTTTCCATTTTTCACTTAGTGTGAGGGCTAGTTGTCACCATCAAAAATCAACTACTCACTTATAATGTAGAAAACTTTAATTACAGTATGCACTGGCTAGCATGCTGTGTAGAATCACATCTCCTTGCTATAGAAGAGTGACGCAAGGAAGAGTGTAAAATAATAAAAGAAAGATCATTATCTTAGTCAAGTGATTAAAACCTTGAATACACAAAGTGAGTTCTTGAATCCATGAGAAAATAAAAAAAAAAGCAAAATGAGTAGTTCATTAAATAATGTGTGAGATTTTTCGATTATACCACTCAAAAACCCTAAACCTTAATTCAAATTTATACAACTTAATTTGCTAAAAAAATAAAAGTCTAAATAAATCTTAGCGAAACATTCTTGACATTATTCTAAGTAATTTTAAAACAAATATATGAAAATTCTAAAACTGCAAGAATAAGAATATACCATAAAAATAAGATTTTCTAAAATTAGTTATTTTTTCTTCAAATTGCAATATGTGACCCGAATTCACAGATTGTGCGGACATGGCAAGATTTGAGTGGCCACATGCCATTGTAAGTTGTTAGGTCAGGAGCACATTAGGTGAGACCCAGGCCTCACCCAAGATGATGCAGTGCTTACCGTGGGGCCTACCTTGATATATGTATTATGTTTCCACTCCATCCATCCATTTTCCATATCATTTTACGGCATTGTCCGAAAAATAAGCAAATCCTAACACATGAAACAATCATGATTGGCCATTAATGACCATAAAAGTTCTAGATCAAGCTGATATTTGGATGGGAAATAAATGCTACGCAAACATTAAGGTTTGCCCTAAGAAGTTTTTAATCAGTACTGTTTTTTAGAGTATGGTCCACCTGAGATTTGGATCTGCTTTATTTTTGGGATCTTGCCCTAAAATAATATGGTAAAACAGTGGACGGTGTGGATACAAAAGACACATTAAAGTGGACCCCATGGTAAGGGCCGCACCATCTTGGGTGGGACCAGGGTGTCACCTTATCCACTCCCAGTTAGGTCTGATAAGGGCCATTTCTAACAGTAACATGCCGGCCAATCAAATTCCCCCACCTACCAATGCAGCGGGGTTTTGGACAGTGGTAACACCAATACCACTTACCTATATGGTGTCAAGACTTTATTGGGATAACTGTGATATATGTGTTTATAAACTCTTGTCCGATTCCGTGAGCTCATTTTAGGGCATAGCCTTAAAATTGAAGCATATCCAAAGCTCAAGTTAACCAGATTGGGAAATAGTGGGGATAATGATGTCCACTACTGAAACTGTCTTAGGCACACTTTGATGTTTATTTGTCATCCAACCTGTTCATAAGATCATGTGGACCTAAATGAAGGGGAAAAAAATAATCCAAAAAACAATTATCTGGCCAAGCGAAATTGTATGCCAAGCATACAATAGGTATAATTAAGTGGACTAGTTTCGAAATCACTGTCAGAAAGTACAGCTTAAAAATGTGATTTGTAAAGGACTTGTGATATGTAATTGGTTGTCCAAGGATATTTGTTTCTTGAAAAAATATTTTTGAATATATACATTTTAAGTATCAAATAAGAAAAGTGTTCTTAAATCACCCATTATGATTTATTAGAGAATTTCATTTAACTGATAATGTTGATTGGGTTAGCCATACCGATATAAGACAAGATTTGAGAAGAATTCATAACATGACGATTATACAAGAAATGGTTTTTGTCCTTTCTTAGAATACGGCCTTTGGAAATGACAGTATCTTGTTCGAAGGAGTATAACCGCTTTGGAGAAATTACAATGATAACTGAAAATGTCGTACGAGCAGGACGTGAGATGCTGATTGAGATGGCATTGGGACTAAGTCGAAAGTGCATATTTAACACTTTAAGAAAGGGCTTCCGGACAATTAAATATCATTTGTAAGTTTATTTATTTTGTTGAAGTATTGTAATTACAGTATGAATCAATGAAAATGATATGAAGAGATTGTCTTCTTTTGTAAATTCAGGTGTATATCTCGAGAAAGTGGGAGAGTGAATCATTCAATGATGTAAATTCGGAGGAATGGCTATATCAGGCAATGATTGGACCAAAAAGCTGTTGGGAATACACATTAACCAACTCTAATTCATATCTCATGTGATTAAGCAAACATAAACAAACAATCACAAAGCATACATGATTTTACGTGAAAAAATCTTATTAAAAAAATAATCACGACATAAAATGATAGCAAATCACTATAAAAGTAAAAATACAAGAAATAGAATCAGTTATAGTAATATATAAAACCCTCTTTCACCTTCTCAAGTCCACAAAAACATTTTGCCCTCTTTTAAATATCCTAGGAAACATTGCAAGTAACTTTAATCCCACAGTTACACACATGTATAGTGTCACATTTGGAAAGGGAAACAATTCCTGCAATTCTGCAAAACCATGCATTTCTGTCGTTGGAATTGACAACCATCAAAGACTTTTCGATGGGATTGATTATATCGATTTGGATTCAAAAATAGTTTAGCAAGCAAAGGGGATAAATTGGGATTTTCTCAATAAGATCAAGTAGTGGACTGCCGATTGAATCGACAGCTACTTGATGGGAACGAGTGGTGTGTTGATGGCCCAGTTAGAGACAAATTTTAGACATCTGATAAGAAAAGTTGGGCAAGGTTGAAGAGAGCATGGTGGGGGCTTGAACCAATGAACCCGTGACTGATAATAGGTAGGGCTAACGGGCCTGGTGGGAGGTGGCGGTTGCGGACTCGGGTCTTGGAGAATAAAGTTCAAGCTAGGAAGGATGGAGATGATGGAGACAAGGAAGAGAATGGCATAGGAAATATGAGCCATTTCTATATTGCAAAAAGGTGCTTAGGTTTTGTGTGGAGAGCTGAGCATGGGCATGGCCATATTTATAAGAAGAGCTAGGTTACGTGCCTCGTTGGATGGATTGTGTATCCAAACGTATATTGCGATAGAATCACAACTACTCAATTGTAAAGGTGGCACGTGATGGGAAATTGGAGAACGATTGTGCCACTTGCATGTTCACACGTTGGAAGGAAGGAAGGACCTCACGTGATGAGATCATCCCGGCCGTCAGGTTTGCCACTCTCTAATTTGGACAGGGATTGTGCGGACACGGTGAGATTTGATTGGCCACATACCAATGTAAGTTGTTATGTCTGGTACGTAGGAGTGACAATGGCCGGGTTAGCCCCTTGGGCTTAAGTGCATGGCCTACATTCATCTGGGCTTGAAATGAAGTATCAGATCCAAGACTAGGTTCGAGCTTTCTAAATCGGACCGAGCTTAGGCTATATGTTTAGGGCGTTAAGGTTTGTAAAAGCCACCTATAATGCCTCACCTCTGTATCTCTCTCCAGCCTCTATACATGGATCCGGTATCTTACCTCTAAAGTTAAATGATCCATCTCGATTGTTCCGTGCAATCTCGTGAGCCGGACTGATCACTGCTGTTGATTCAATTATTCCTAGGTCCGTAGCAGATCTCTTGCTTCAGGTTCTTCTGCTTGTCCTTGACGTACTCCTATTAGATGTCAATGAAATCAATCTAGCTTTGGAGGGATTTGAGGCGGGAATAGTGATTGTCATCGTCGGAACCTAGAGAGGGAGTAGGCTGGCCTGGGTCAGAAGACGGAAATAATTATACTATCAAGTGAACCACACTACAAAAAGCAATGCGGGATTAAACATCTGCCATTGAAACCCTTTTTAGAGTCACGGAAGTTTTGGATTAAAATGAAATTTGTTTTCCTCTTTGTTAAGGTCTTTGTAACCATATAAAGAGATTAGATGGAAAGTAAACATCAAGGTGGGCCCTATGAGTTGTTTAACAGTGAAAATCATTATCTCTGTTGCTATTTGTGGTGTGGTCCAGATGATCTTTGGATATGATTCAATTTTTAGATAATGCTTTAAAATAATATCTAAAAATAAATGAATGGTGTAGATATTATAAATACATCACTGTAGCACCCATATAATTTTAATCTCTACGACTCGGAGCATCCGTGCTCGACTTCGCACGACACTTACCAACAGCAGCTACGTAACTGGTGTGTGGTACACCAGCCAATCCGCTTTATGGAGAATCTGGAAGCGAATTGGATGGTATGTGCGATAAAAGAGGGGCACCGTTCAAAACCGAGCAGTGACGCTTTATTTTGACGCGACGTTCAACAAAATTCCTCACCTGACAAGTATACGTCTATCCTCGATGAGATGTTCAACCAAACTCCCCACCAACCAAAGTGGCCGAGTTTGGGACCGTGCTAACTCCAACGCCACTTATCTACATGGGGTCAATACTTTATTGGGATCAATTTGCTTATCCAAGTGGTCCATTTATTTTTTGAGCTCATTTAGGGCACGGCCTTAAAATTGAAATATATGCAAAATGCGAGTGGACCAAAACTATAGGAAATTGTGGGGATAATGACACCCCGGCTTTGAAACCTTTCCAAGGTTACAGTGATATTTATTTGTCATTCAACTTGTTCACCAGGTCATACAAACTTACATGAGTTCACGAGGTCATACAGACTTACATGAGTTAGCAAAACTTTCCTACCCCTTGGGCTTTGGATATGCTCCAATTTCGAGCTTATGTTCTAAAATGCGTTGGAAAACAGCTGTGGATAAAACACATACGCTATGATGGCCCTATGGAGTCCTGACCCCACAATCGGCTTCCATGTGTAAGAGGGTCAAAGGTGGGACTGATTCAAAACTCAGGTACACCAGCCCACCACCACGAACAGTAGTTTAAATAGGACGCTCACAGTTAAAATTGGATAGATTGTGGGGGTCGACGATGGGGTCTATTTTCCATCCCATCAATTAATCTTACGCACTCCATTAGAATTAGGGGATGCCCAGAGAAAAATAAGGCAGACCACCCTTCAATTGAGGCACAACACATGCATTCATCTCGAAAACTATGTGAAACTCAGCCTCAGCCAAGCATTCCTCGTGCCCCACCTATTTTAAGGCATGAGCTAAAAAAATGAGGCAGATTCAAAACCCAAGTGAGCCACACCACGGTCCTAACATCAGGTAGGCAGGTGGCGTTGGGGTCACCACAGTCAGAAAAATGAAGGGGGATTAAATATTAATGGACAGTGCTCCGTGGGCCCCACCATAATGCATGTATTCTATCAACGCAGTCTATTCATTTTTTTCCAGATCAACTGAAGCATGAGAGCAAAATTGAGGTAGATCCAAATCTTAAATGGACCACGCCACAGGAAACAGTGGTGATTGAACACCAACCACTAAAAACTTGTTGAGGGCTACAAAAGTTTCAGATCAAGCTGATATTTTTGTTTTCTCTTCGTTTAAGTCTTTCAATAGGTTATATGCAAATAAACATTACCGTGGGCCTTAGGAAGTCTTTAACGGTGGATGCCCAATCACCACTGTTTTCCTATGTTGTGGGCTGCCTGAGGTTTGGATCTGCCTTATTTTTGGCACTTGACCCAAAATGAACTGATAAAACGGGTGAATGGAGTGGACAAAACACATACATCATGATGTGCCACGTAGCACCATCTGCATCCCAGACTTCCCTGAATCACAGCTACCTGAGGAAGAGGCACGTGGTGAGAAAAGTGATTAGAAACCGGCTGCCATTTCTTAAATTGAGAACATCATGCTGTTAGCATGCTCAGAGGTTGGTTTAACTTTAGATGACGTGGAAATATATTTGGCTGAGATCATCCTGTCCATCAGGTGTGCCACCTGTAATTTGGATCCATTGCACCACTGATCTTGGTTACATCATGATGGGACCCACATAGCACCATCTGCATTCCAGAATCCCCTGAATCACGACTACCTGAGGAAGAGGCAAGTGGTGAGAAAAGTGATTAGAAATCGGCTGCCATTTCTTAAATTGAGAACATCATGCTGTAAGCATCCTCAGAGGTAGGTTTAACTTTAGATGGCGTGGAAGTATATTTGGATGAGATCATCCTGTCCATCAGGTGTGCCACCTATAATTTGGATACGTTGCACCACTAATCTTGGTGGTGTGTTGGCATAGCAAGGTTATGTGGGCCCACCATGATGTATGTATTATGTTGATGCTAAGTCTGGATCACCCTCCGCCGAACCCTGGTCCTATACGGAACAATAAACAAATAAGACCCTGGCTAAAATAGGGGACGCTCCGATACCAAAGTCAGGCTACAGAATTGGGTCTGAGTAGTGTAGAGTAGAGTGAGGGTACCAAATGTTCCGTACCTATCCATGTAGAAATGTTCTGTATTTATACCTGAAGGTTACCTTGAACGTGTCCGATAATCTCGGAACGGTCATCGCCACTATGCAAGGGCTACGCGTGCACAGTCGTCGGCAGGTACCCGGAGATCGTGCACTGAGCATTACTTCTGTTGTGCGTTACTGGGACGTCCATTAATGTCATTGTTGACCAAGTTCCCATATGAGCGGACCTCATGGCTCGGATCTTGCTCGGTGACCTGAGCCTACGGATAAGTACATCGTAGACATGCTAAGTAGAGAGGATTGGGCTGGAGGTAGACTAAACGAGTGTGCGGTGGTTTCTTCTGTTTTCCGAGCTATCATGACAGCTCTTACAAAAGGACTCAGAGGCAGATTGGCTCAGACGTGCTGTTACCACTCCGAGGTCCTGCTCGTAGGATTTGTGAAGACTTCTTCCCAGTCTCAGGTTGGTGTCGTAGCTCTACAAGAGCCCTCGGGTCAGATGCTCATCAGTCCGAGGCCTTACTCATTGGTGCCAAAGTTAACCTCAATATGGCTCGGTTCGGATTTACCTATAATAGAAGCCCCCCTACTCTCTAAGTCCGATCTCAGACTTGGAGGGTAATAGACTTGGGGAAGCGAACCGAGGTTTGGGGAAGTGAACCATCACTCTCCCTATAATGATAAGCTTGATTGAAGCATCGTCATGATGATTTCGAGACCCGTGCACTGTGTACACGTGGCCAAAGGTGTCGACACATTTCAGCTGAGTGAATCAGGAGATGCCATGTGGATTTTGAGAGGCGAAGAGGCATAGGCGTATTGAATGCTAATTGCGCATGGGTCAGAGCAACGTTTGTCTATGCGTATCGCGAGTCACCACGTGTACATTTGGGATCGGATCCGAGCCGTTTCGTCTTTGAAAACAATTGTCTGTCATGATTGCAGGCGGCTGGCTCGAGTTATAAAAGTCTCAAAGTTCTTCCATTCAGCCTCTCCTGCATTCCAATTTCTTTGAGTTTTCCTGACCTCTGATCTCCTTCCTAAGACATCTCGCTGCTGGAAAAAGGGTTTTACTGGTTGGAAAAGGCCTTCTGTACATCGGAAAGAGAATTCTGCTCAGAGAAGTCTACCTGAAGAGGAGGATTTTGGCCTGGAGAAATTCGAGTAGAGCTCTGTGAGTCTTCTGCTACTCCACTACTATTTCCTTTCACTATGTCAAACAATTCGGATGAGGTCTGCGAAGTTGAGAACGGGTTGGAGCCTGAGAGCACGGACTCCAAGCAAAGGAGCTCGGAGGGTCCTCTCGAGGCCATCTCCCTCTATCCTTCGCCCAAGAAGAGCACTGGAGCAAAATCCAAGGGCCGAGCTAAGGGAACAAGGAGGGTACTCCGGGATCCTGTTGTGAGGGCATTGGCCGATCCTTCAGGAGGTCGGTCTTAAGCTGAGGTTCCAGGGGGCTCAGTTCTTGTTAAGCCTCAAATGGCTCAACTCCATGCCGAGTACCAGATCCCAAACTCGGTGCACATCAGGGCCCCCTCTGCCCTTGATGCACCTGGAGACCCATCCGATGGGGAGGTAGCGGTTTTCGCCTACGCCCTCCAGTGTAGGCTTCAGTTCCCTCTCCATCCCTTTGTGTGCACGTTGATAGCGCGGCTGAGGCTGGCTCTGGGCTAGCTCGTCTTGAATGCATGGTACATCTTGGTGTCATCCTTCATCATCTACCGAAAGCTGAAGAGCTAGAAGTTGTCGCCGAACGAGTTCCTGGCGATGTACTAGGCCAAGCACGACTCAATCGAGCCGTGTTGGTACTACTTCTCGGCCAGGGCCCAGTATACCCCGGGCCTCATCACCAAGCTCCTTTCTTCCAACAAAGATTGGAAGGGTAAATGGTTTTGTGCCTTGGGAGAGTGGGAGGGTCCAGCATCCGAGCTCGGACGCCTCCGGGTTCGAGTACCCACCAAGTTTGCCACCCTAGGTAGACTTGCGCAAACTTGAACTTTCCTATTTTCTTTGCTTATTCGTTATTCTAACCCTTGTTTCTTGTTTCATGCTTTGTAGATTATCTGAAGGGCTCGCAAGAACTGTCATCCCCCCTCCAAGCTCAGATAACCCGGACTCAGCTGTTAGCAGTGTTGGTCGCGCTGCGAGCTCGGTCCCTTCTCCAGGACAGGAGCTCCTCGTGCCCGGCCACCAGATGTCATTGTTAAACGATTGGGCGGCCAAGCACGCGCTCGAAGCGACCGTCGTCCGAATCATGACCCGATTGCCTAAGTCGGTAATAAATGATTTTGCATCGTGTTGATACACGGTAAGTCTCTAGGCTTCATTTGTTTTACTTGTAGCTTTCTTATTGTTGATCTAACCTCCTGGACCTTTGTTTTCTCAGGTGTTGCCGACGCTTGTCCAAATTCAAGAGAGGTTGAGGATGATGACTCGCCTAGAGGGGGAGAAGGTCAATCTGGAAGAGCGCCTAAAGGCCTCAGCCGAAGAGGTGGAGAAACTGAAGGTCCGGCTAGGAGAGGGCCATCTGAGGGAGCTGGGTCTCCAGGGGGAGATCAACGAGCAGCAGTCTTGTGTGAACTTAACTGAGTCCGACTTGGACAGTTCGAGGACGGACAATGCTCGACTGGCTACCGAGCTTGAGGCCGTCAGGCACGAGGCTGCTGAAGATCTGGCCAAGCAGCGCTCCGAGCTTGAGGCCTTAGCCGTCTCTCAGGCTGTCGCGGCTGTGGAGGAATTCAAATCTTCTAAGGAGCGGGCCGACAAGCTGGACAAGGTCTACAACTTCGCCTGTAATGTTGCTTACAAAGACTGTTTAAGGGACGTCTGAGGCACCTATCCCAAGCTGGACCTTGATGTCTTGGTGACGGATGATGCCGAAGACTCTCCAGAAGCAGAGGCAGAGGACCC
Organism: Magnolia kwangsiensis; assembly: GCA_037074715.1. Lineage (NCBI taxonomy): Eukaryota > Viridiplantae > Streptophyta > Magnoliopsida > Magnoliales > Magnoliaceae > Magnolia > Magnolia kwangsiensis. Next base: position 4,241,211 of record CM073571.1, read on the forward strand.
TCCAACAATAGCCAAAGCAGAGAATGCCCCTGAAGCCGAGCCCCCAATTGATCTAACCTCGAGTTGACCTCTCTTATTCCCCCTCTATCTTTTATAATGAAAAAGTTATAGTCAAACATTTTAAACTTAATAAAATTTATCTTTTACCTCAGTGTGTGAATGCCTTTTTTTTATGCAGTGAGATTGCTTATCGAGTTTGTCGAATGACGAGCCGACCTCTTCTTTAAGGGGTCAGTTCGTCGAAGGGTTTCATTTCTGCATTTGAGAAATGACCCTCCATAGCGGGCTTGACCGTTTAGTAAACCATTGTTGAATGACGAGCTGACCTCTTCTTTAAGGGGTCGGTTCATCAAAGGACATTATTTTTGCACATGAGAAATGTAGCGTACTCGGATAGTGAGGTAAATATATAGTAAACCAAGTACAAGAGTAGAAGAGCGGATAATCTTTTATCAAGAGCTGAAACGGCTAGTAGATCCAATTCATACATCGGCTTCCCCCTTAAGGGTAGTAGATCTTTAAATGCTCAACATTCCAAGGGTGGGGCAATGGATGTCCCTCCAAGTCTTCTAGACGGTATGACCATGGCTTAGCCGAGCTGACCACTTGATAGGGTCCCTCCCAGTTCGGCCCAAGGGACCCTACTCTGGGCTTTGTAGTGTTATGGAAGACGTAGCGAAGGACTAGATCTCCTCGTCGAAACTGCCCCGTCCTAACTCTGGAGTTGTAGAACCGAGTAACTTGTTGATGCCGAGCCACAACTCGAAGTTTGAAGGTGTCTCGTAATTCTTCAAGTAGATCTAGGCTTGTCACGATTTGGTCGGCATTCTGCTCTTCTTAATAGCTCCTTACTCATGCGATGGGGAGTCCTATCTCGACTGGGATGATGGCCTTCGAGCCATAAGACAATAAAAAGGGGGTTTCCCCCATGGATGACTAAGTCGTGGTCCTATAGGTCCAAAGAACAAATAGGAGCTCGTCGGCCCAGTTGCCCTTAGCTTTCTCCAGCTTCGTCTTGAGGTGATGCTTCATGACCTTATTCACAGCTTCCACCTGTCCATTGGACTGCGGATGACGAAGCAACAAGTATGTGTTAGCAATGCCAAATCCCCGGCACATGCCTAGGAACCTATCGTTGTCGAACTATCTCCCATTATTGGACATGATGGTGCGCGGGATTCCTAACCGACAGATGATGTTCTTTCATACAAAATCTGTCACCTTTTTCTTGGTAATCTTTGCCATTGGCTCGGCCTCAGCCCGTGTAGTGAAGTAGTCGACGGTCACATTCACGAACTTGGTTTGCCCCTTTCCACGAGGTAGAGGCCCGATGATGTCGATTCCCCACTAGGAAAATGGTCAGGCCCACTCATGGGGGTCAGCTCTTCTGCTGGTTACATCGGAACGGTAGCAAACCTTTAGCATTTATCGCATCTCTGGACAAAGCTCTTGGAATCTTCTTGGATCGTTAACCAGAAGTACCCTTTACGAAGTATCTTCTGAGCCAAGGCATAGCTCCCAGAATGATTTTCACAAATTCCTTCATAGATTTCTTGGATTACATAATTTGCTTCGTCAGGTCGGAGACACCTAAGGTACGGCTAGGAGTACCCTTTCTTGTAAAGAGTGTCATCCAGAATCACGTACCGTGCTGCTTTGATCTTCAAACACCGAGCCACCGGCCAACTTGTCATGGGGGACTTCGTCGTTGGTTAGGTACCTGATGATCAGATCCATCCAGCTTAGAGTTACCTGCACTAGGCTGATCATCTCATGGTCAGCTCGGTCGACGCTCGGGTTATCCAGGAATTCTACTGGGACAATCCTTGGGATCTTTCCCTCGGTAGCTAAGACAATCTTTGAGAGGGCGTCAGCCCAAGAGTTTTCAGCTCTTGAGATCTGGCTGATGATGCATTTTTTGAATCTTCTAGTCTGTTTCTAAGCCTCGGCCAAATAGGCTATCATCCTTGTCTCCTTGGCCTCGTATTCTGTCGATATATGATTCATGACGAGCTGAGAGTCGTATTGCACGTCGAAGAGCTAAACTCCCAGACTAGTGGCTAATCTGAGTCCAACCAGCAGAGCTTCATACTCCGCCTCGTTGTTGGATGCCTTAAAACTGAGCCTAATTGCGTACTGGATAGTGGTCAAGTCAAGTGCGACTAGGATGATCTCCACCCCGGCTTGTTTCGAATTAGATGATCCACCCACAAAGAGGGTATATCTCCTACATCCCTCTTCTGTCTCTGCGCTCTTGAGAAGAGGAAGTGCTGGAGAAGCAATGAGGACCACCTCAGGACTGGTCAAGATCTTCAAACAGGTATCTTCGATCTCGTCACTCGGAGTTGTAAACTCTGCTATAAAGTCAGCGACGACCTGGCCCTTAATCGCGGTCCTTGGCCAATACTGAATATCGAACTCACTGAGTTCCACCGCCCACTTGGTTAGATGCCCAGATACTTCTAGTTTCTGGAGGACCTGTCAAAGAGGTGAATTCGTGAGGATAATGATGGAATGCACCTGAAAGTACGGGCGCAGCCTCCGAGCAGAGATAACTAGGCTTAGAGCCAGTTTCTCCATGCTCAGGTACCTGGTCTCGGTTGGGACCATTGCCTTATTGGTGCAGTAAACAGGGCGTTGTTTGCCTTCGACTTCTCGAATGAGTGTCGAGTTGACTACCAAGGTTGAAACCGCTAAGTAAAGAAACAGAGGCTCGCCCTCCTCGGGCTTGGACAGCAGAGGAGGTACCCCAGGTGCTACTTCAACTATTGAAAAGCTTGCAGTCCAAGGTCTACTCCACTTTCTTGTGACCCTTCAACTACTGGAAGAAGGAGAGACATCTGTCAGTGGCTCTGGATATGAACCGCCCGAGCGTGGCGACTCGTCCGGTGGGCACTGGATTTCTTTCATTGTCCAATGCAAGCTCATGTCGAGCAAGGCCTTAATCTTGTCGGGGTTTGCCTCAATGCCCCTTTGGCTGACCTAGAATCCAAGGAACTTGCCTGAGTCCACACCGAAGGCACACTTGGCGGGGTTAATTTCATGCGATACTCTTGGAGGATCGAGAATGTCTCTTCGAGGTCCGTGATGTGGTCAGAGGCTTTGATACTCTGGACGAGCGTATCGTCGACGTAGACCTCCATGGTTTGACCAATCTATCTAGCAAACATCTAGTTCACCAGCCTCTGATATATCGCCCCAGCATTCTTCAGGCCAAAGGGCATGACCCGGTAATAGTATAGTCCTTTGTCCATCCCAAAGGTCGTCTTCTGCCTGTCAGGGGTGTTCATTGTTATCTAGCTATAACCAGAGTATGTATCTATGAAGGTGAGAAGCTCGTGCCCAGCCATGTCGTCAACCAGTTGGTCGATCCGAGGTAGGGGAAACTGTCCTTAGGGCAAGATTTGTTCGATCCGAGTAATCCACGCAAACCTGTCATTTTCCATTGGCCTTTTTCATGAGGACCACATTAGCGATCCAATTCAGGTAGTAAATTTTCCTCAATAAAACCAACGATGAGGAGTTTCGACACCTCGTCGGTTATGGCTGCGTGCCTCTCGGGCTCGAACGCTCTCATCTTCTATTTCACTGGCTTGTGCTCTGAGCCCACGTTCAGCTTATAAACCATAATCTCTGGAGAGATGTCCGCTATCACTATGAGGAAAATAGTGTCCTCAGAAATTACCTTATCCCCAGCAAACCCATGCAGCGGAGTCTTCATGGATCGGAGGCGTAACCTGTCTATCCTCATTTTGTCGAACGCCTTGGAGTAGAGTATATCGGCCAAGCTTCCAGTGTCGACCAGGATACGATAAACCTTGTGATTAGCTATCATTATCGCAATCACCAAGGCATCGTCATGGGGGTGCTGGATACCCCGCGTGTCATCCTCTATAAACGTGATGTTGCAGGGGCTTACTCGGAGCTCTTTCCTTGGCATTTCGGCCAAATAAATGTAGTGTTCGGGGTTAGTGCTCTTGGAATGGGCTTTACCAGCTCGATTCAAATCTCTGTCTCCGGACGGGCCACTGTATATTGTTCAAATCTCCGTGGCCTCGTCCGCGGCTTTGTTAATTTGGTCATCCTTCCAAGTTTGCTTCTCTTCCTTCAGGTATTGGCACAGATGTAACACCTCGAATTTTTGCTAACTTGGAGTTAGACGTCCTTAGGTAATGGGTCAACCATAACACCTTGGTAACCTCTCAGAACCCAATTCCAAAGCCAAAGAGACCATTTAGAACCTAATTCTTTAGAAATTTAACGTGTATTAACTAGCGTTACACTAGATTTCCTGCCAAATTAGCACCAATCACTTTAAATACGATCTGTAAGACCCAAAACCTTTAGAATTGTTAACGCTACGTTACCCTGAAATCTAGGATCCAACTCTAAACCCAGTTGCTCCTGAGAATATTTTATAACTTTGTATTGGTTCTCGACCGCGCATCGAGAGTCTGATAGCTATGAACTTAGACCATTATGACCGCCTAGTTGGACTTGTCAATCATCTAAAAAATTAAGCCCAACCGATGTCCTGAGACCATTTTATTGAGCCCGGAATAAAGAGAGTAGGAAAAGAAAGATTTTTAGAAAATTAATTATATTTTTAAGGAATCTGGAACGTTTCACTTATGCGTTGTTTTTAAGTATTCTGACCATTAGAATTCGACCCAAATTCACCCTCGGATCAGGATAGGTGGCTCTTACATGTCATAGTACTTGTAGCTCTGATGGAGTTCCCGTAACCGTTGAACTGAAACTAGTCCGCCACCGTCTATCTAAAAACTCAACCGGAATGAAAACTTAGTTTGACCTATATCTAATATTAGAGAGCTTAAGTCCGATCGCATTTAGTAACAGGACCTCCAGAAGTACTCCGTTGGATCGGAATAGACCCGATTTGGTTATAACTTAAGTATACCTTGGCCCCACCCAAGTCTATTTCCGTCGCTTTTGGGCTTATAAAAAGGCTTAAAACCTCCATTCTCAAATTCCATACGAATTTCCAAACCCTAGAGATTTAAGAGAAAGAAAAGAGAGAGAAAGTGTGGGAGAATCAGGTGAAACTCCGTAGGATTCTTCCTAACCCATCTATACATTGAACCGGCATTTCTGAATCGTTCTTCCGGCGATTCTGATTCCATTTTTGGGTAAGTTAAGCTAACCCTAATCTGTTTTGAAGCTTAAACTAGTTGTAGTAGAGTTCTAGCTAACCTATTTCTTGTCATAGGTAGCGTATCCACCGTTGACAAAGACACATCTTCTGAATCATCTTAAATACGTCTTTTCTGGTTTAAGGTGCGGACTATATGTGCTTAGGTTATGGTTTTCAACACTTTCAATGATAGTTAATGATTTATTCATATTGTAAATGCAATTACACATGCCAAATGTGCTATCTGTTTTGTCTTCTGTATACGTATACTCTATATTGTAAATACCGTATTTCATGTACATGTTAGAATACATGTATGCGTATGAAATCTGTTGATATGCTTGCCATGATTAATGATCGTTGTTATATGTCTGATATGTATACGGTAACTCCTTGGTAAGAGGACTGGCCCTAATATGCGACGGTGTCGACATACGTGATGTATGTTGAATAGTGTAAGCTAAGTGTTTGTTTAAGTGTCTAAATGAGATAATGGTTAGAAAATGTGTTTGCTAAGATGGTTGGGATATGAATTTTAACCATAGTATTTGTGTGTATGATTCCCTCCATGAATCATGTAACTTAGGTTATCCATGCTAAATAAGTGTATGATTTCCTCCATGGCTTATGCATTTAATTGAATCATGTTACATGTGTATGATTTTCTGCATGTACTGTTTACATTTCAGTTATACTTTATGATTATTCAAATGAATGCAGGATATGAATCATATGTTAGTTATTAGCTTTGTATGTGAATGTGGTTGTACTACAGTCCAGGCAATCAGAAATTGTTCTATAAATAGTGGTTGAGGTTGTTTTCGCCACACAGGATAAGTTTAGCGAATCTGAGTCGTGCTTGGGCTGTTCGACAGTGGTTAGGCCACACGGAGTGCTTATGCATTCCATGTCGTTCAACTAAACATGCGCTTGGCCTAGTTGAGCTTATCAACTAACCCGATTGACCGATGTTTGTTCACCATGTTTGGTCGCTACTGCTTGAACCTAAGGTACCAAACTTACTAATGAAAAGTTCCTCTAACCTTGGTACCTTGATCCGCTAAGACTCATGAGCCGATTATGGTGGTATGGGACACTATATTCGTGTTGTCGGCCTACATTGATTGGTGACGAGCCCTTTGTAGTGACCAGTGAGCACCTATACTCGTGAGCAGATTATGGTGGTATGGGACACTATATTCTTGTTGTCTACCTACATTGATTGGTGACGAGCCCTCTGTAGTGACCTCGAGTATATCTTGATAGTGCATAAGGGCGACGAGTCTTGTTGCAGTATGTGGGATATAACTAGGCCTGTATTGATAAGGTGATGGGGGAGAGGAGCAACGATTACGCACAACAGCCCTTTCAGTGACCTAGAACCGTAACATCGTATGAGATTATCTCGTACTGACGATCCGAGAATGGATCACCGTTTGGTTAATGATACAAGGGAGGTACCTTAGCTTCTCAATCCTTCTGTATGAAAAGGACTAATAAGAACTTAGTAATCATACTCATGATATCGCACTGCATGTGTCATTAGCGTTGGTGTGAGAGCACAGTGGTAGTGATTCATGCCGCGATCGTTAGATGATGTCGCATGAGGGAGTTTGTGGTGAGGGCATGCATCATTACCTCATATCATTCTTGCATTAACAAGAGTATCTAGGACATGTTTGATTGTACTGCTTTATCATTACTACTTGATTGAATTGATAACATGTTAACCTTTGTTGTATATAGTTTTCACTGAGTTGATCACTCACTCCCATGTTACGGGATGGTGTTGGCCACACCAACCAGTCCCTGTTTTAGTTTCAGATGGTGACGATGCATGCGAGGCAGAGTTGGTCCAGACTTGATGATGAGGAGGAGGATTCCTTCTATATGCAGGTTCTGATCGACGGGGCTACAGGGTTATTGATTAGATGCCAATACACTTGGTATTTTGCCTTTTATTTAAACACTCATGTATATTCATTTCTTTTCATTTTGGAGTATGCATGTATTTAGTTAACCTGGTAACATGTTCACACTCTGGAGACTTACAATCATTTATACATTTTATATATTTATCGCAGTCTTCCGCTTGAGAAACTTAACTGTCTCTGGAGTATGATATGTTGTTTTGGTCTAATCCCACTTATGTTTTCTACGCTAATATGAACAACATTCATCCATCATTGAAAATGTTGCATAAGTGATGTTCTGAAACTCGGGAGTGGAGTTTATGCTCGACCTCCGATTTTCGGGATGTTACAACAGATGACCCTTGCGAATGAGGGTCTTTATCTCCTCATTTAAGCTGACACAGTCACTAGTGTTGTGGTCGTGGTCATGATGGAAGCGGCAATATTTGTATTTGTCTTGCTGGTCTAATATTGTCTTCATACAACTCGGCCATTGCAGTAACCTCTGATCCCAAATGTCCAGAGGATTTGCTCTGGAGATGTGTTGAGAGGAGCGTACGAGTTGAACTTGCTCTTAGGCCTCCTGCTCGATCTCTTGTCCCGGGAGGCATTGTCATCTGAACTCCTTTTGTTCACACGCTGCGTCGCTTCATCCCGCCGCCTCTTCCCCTTAGATGAGTACTCGGAGGTCTTGTTGCTATTGCGTGAGCTGAAGAACTCTTCAGCATTAGTGTACTTCTGTGTGCGACTGATAAGCTCACTAAGAGTTGAAGGTGGGTTCTTCCTGATCGAGAACAGGAATCTCCCCTCCTTGAGTCCACTGATCATTGCGGACAATGTCATCTTGTCGGAGTAGTCATCCACTTGTAGAGCCTCTCCATTGAAGCAGGAGATGTAGTCTTTCAACGACTCCCCGCTCTTTTTCTTGATGGTCAGCAAGTGGTCGACGACTTCCGACTCTTCTTGCCGACGATAAACTGGGTTAGGAATGACCTGTTGAGCTCGGCGAAGGTATTGATTGACCTCGGCTTGAGTTGTCAATACCAATTCCTTGTGACCACAGTCAGAGTTATTGAGAAAGTTCGGCACATCATCGCTTCCGAGGCGGATTGAATCTTCATCTACGAGCAGTAAGATTCCACAAGCTCCGTGGGGTCACCAGACCCCAAGTGCTGACCGATGGGGGGCATCCTGAACCTCGGAGGCATTTCTGCACTCATAACCTAGCTGATGAAGGGAAGTTCAGTTTCTTCTATCATCGCTTCCACCGTAGTCAAAGCTGGAGTCTGTTGGTTCCGCTGCACGGTCTTGATTTAATTCTGGTGCTTGTCCAATTGAGCTTCCCACGGGTTCTGATTCTTTGCCACGGTTTCTTGAGGAACTTCGACCTCAAGCGTCCTGCCCCTCCTCCTCCTCTCCAGCTCGTGGCGGAGGTCAGTCGGGGCTAGCGTCGAGGTCACAGATATATAGGTTGGCTCTGCATGCCTTGTTGTAACAGCCCCGCCCCAACAGTAAGATATTGTCCGCTTTACCCAACGGTGCATGGATTTGTTCTCGGGGCTAGCCCATGGCTCGTCCCAAAACATGTCTTACCATTGAAGGTTGAAGCCCCACTTATAGCCCAAATCGACAGGCATTCCCTTTCCGATGTGGGATGAGCGCGCTACCCTCAACAAGATGGAGCACTATTTTCGAAGCCCGACCAATCCACAGGGACCCGGATGACAACCCACGCTCAGACCACAGCCCGGCTGGGCAGGCACCCACCCCCCTCGGGAGACAAAGCGGCCCCGCTCTGATACCATCTGTAACAGCCCGACCCCAACAGTAAGATATTGTCTGCTTTACCTGAGGGTGCATGGATTTATTTTCAAGGCTAGCCCATGGCTCGCCCCAAAATGCGTCTTACCAATGTTCTCGGACCTCCAGCCTTCACCCATGTCTCACAAACCTCCAGCCTTCAATGGTAAGACGCGTTTTGGGGGCAAGCCATAGGCTAGCCCCGAGAACAAATCTGTGCGCCCTCAGGCAAAGCGGACAATATCTTACTGTTGGGGCCAGACTGTTACAGATGGTATCAGAGCGAGGCCGCTGTCTCCTGAGTGGGGTGGGTGCCTGCCCAGCCGGGTTGTGGTCTGAGCATGGGTTGTCATCTGGGTCCCTGTGTGGATCGGTCAGGCTTCGAAAATAGCACTCCAGCAGGTCAGGGGTAGTGCACTCGTCCCACATCAGAAAGGAAACGCCTGTCAATCTGGGCTATAATGGGGCTTCGGCCTTCAATGGTAAGACGCGTTTTGGGGCGAGCCATGGGCTAGCCCCGAGAACAAATTTGTGTGCCCTCAGGCAAAGCGGACAATATCTTACTGTTAGGGCAAAGCTGTTACAAATGGTATCAGAGTGGAGGCTCTCTGTCTCCCAAGGGGGGGTAGGTACCTGCCCAGTCGAGCTATGGTCCGAGCATGCGTTGTCATCCGGGTCCCTGTGTGGATTGGCCAAGCTTCGAAAATAGCGCTCTAGCTAGTCGGGGGTAACGCGCTCGTCTCACATTGGGAAGGGAACGCTTGTCGATCTGGGCTATAAGTGGGGTTTTGGCCTTCAATGGTAAGACGCGTTTTGGGGCGAGTCATGGGTTAGCCCCGAGAACAAATCCATGTGCCCACAGGTAAAGCGGACAATATCTTACTGTTAGAGCCGGGCTGTTACACATGTAGGATCTGGGGCTCGAGCAAACAAGTTCTGGGATGCTCTGGCACGAGAGCTTATGAGCAGTGACTCCTCTTCGACTACCAGGGCCATCTCTTATGGGTTGAGAGGCACCTGTTGTTCCTCATCCAATTGATCTCGTCCCTCGGCATCTGCACTTCATTCTGCAAGGCCCTGTATTTACCTCCTCGGCTGCGGGTTCGTTGAGACGGCCCAGTCAAAGCCGACTTGGTATGTACTAGTAAAGACAAGTGATGTTGCCCACTCAGCTCAAGCTCCACGGTCGTTATTGGGAGCGTTTTCTTCTTTCGTCTTGTCATTTCTAAAGCTTTTAAGTCTTTTTGTTCGTACGTTCCTACAGACGGCGCCAAAATGTGGATGCTAAAATCTTGATCACCCTCCATCGAGCCCTGTATGCTCACAGTGAACCTTGGTCCTGCACAGAACAGTAAACAAAGGAGACCCTGGCTAAAGCAGGGGGACCCTCTGATGTCAAAGTCAAGCTAGGGAACTGGGTCTGAGTAGTGTAGAGTAGAGTGAAGGTGCCAGAGGTTGCGTACCTGTCCATGTAGAAATGATCTGTATTTATACCTGAAGGTCGCCTTGAACATGTCCGATAATCTCGGCACGGTCATCGCCACTATGTGAGGGCTACGCGTGCGCGATCGTCGGCAGTTACCCAGAGATCCTGCACTAAGCATTACTCCAGTCGTGCGTTACTGGGTTGTCCATTAATGTCATTGTTGACTAGGTTCCCATCTGAGCCAACCTCATGGCTTGGATCTTGCTCGGTGACCCGAGCTTACGGATAAGCAGATCATAGACATGCTAAGTAGAGAGGATCGGGCCAGAGGTAGATTGAACGAGCGCGCGATGGTTTCTTCTATTTTTCGAGCTATCATGACAGCTCTTACAAAAGGACTCGGAGGCAGATCAGCTCAGACATGTTGTTACCACTCCAAGGTCCTGCTCGTAGGATTTGTGAAGATCAACTTCTTCCCAGTCTTAGGTCGGTGTCATAGCTCTACAAGAACCCTCGGGTCGAATGCTCACCTCGTGTTGAATGCTCACCTCGGGTCAGATGCTCATCAGTCTGAGGCCTTGCTCATTGGTGCCAAAGTTAACTTCGATATGACTCGGTTCGAATTTACCCATAACATATTATATCCGCACTGTTCATCTATTTTGTAATATCATTTCAGAGCATGAGTCCAAAATGATGAAGTTCCAAAGTTCAAGTTGACAGAACTACGGAAACGGTGGAGACAATAACACCCATGTTGAAACTGTCGTAGGACAACCATTATGTTTACTTGCCATCTAACCTGTTCATGAGATCACACAAACCTTGACGAAGGGAAAACTCAAATATCAGCTTGATTCAAAACTTCCGTGTCTCTGAGAAGGTTTCAATGGTAGGTGTTCAATTCCAATTATTTTTTATGGTCTGGTCCACTTGAGCTTTGAATCTACTATATTTTTGGGCTCATGCCCTAAGATGATTTAGCAAAATGGATGAACATTGTGGATCTAAAATATGCATCATAGTGGCCGCCCACAGAACTTTGCCATGTCAACACACCACTCGAGTCAATGATGCACGTCCAATTTGGACATGGATTGTGCAGACACGTGAGATTTAGTTGGCCACATGTGAAATCGGATTGCATACTGAGTTTTGCTTTTATGGTAATGAGTAAATTCTGTTAGGCCAACAGTGAATTCATGTTGTTTATCCACGCTGTGGATCCGCTTATATAGCTCATTTTAGCGGTTGAGCCTAAAATTGAAACATATACAAAGTTCAAGAGGCCATGCCACAAGGAAACAGTGGGAATAATGATTTCTACCATTAAAACCTTCCAAGGGCCCACAGTGACATTTAATTGTCACCCGAACTGTTCATGATATCAAAGGGACATAGGTGAAGGGAAAACAAAAATATCAGCTTAATACAAAACCTCTCTCAACCCAAAGAATTTTTAAACAGTAAATGTTCAAATTACACTGTGGTGTGGCCCATTTGAGCTTTTCGTGTGCTTTATTTTTATCATTCTATATTAAAATTAAATTATAAAATGGATGGGCCATGGTGGGTCTCACATAGTTTACCGAAGTGGATAAAATAAATACGCCATGGTGGGTCTCACATAGTTTACCCGGTATGCTTAGGGTACTGAGTTACCTAGTATGCCTATGGTACTGAGTTACTCAGGTGGTCTGCCTGAGTGCTTTGTATATGATGATGACATTGTGTATGGAGTAACCCAACGTGTTTTTACTGTGTAAACTGCGTTGGGACACCGTGAATGTATTTGGTTTATCCATAGTCCTATTTTTTCCCGCTTATTTTAGAAGCGAACTTCAAATTAAAAAAATACAAATAAAACAATCCTAAGCGCAAGTAGACCACACCATATAAAATGGTGTGAATAGTTATTTTCATAGTTGAAACCTTTCTAAGGCGTACAATGATGTTTATTTGTAATTTATGGAGCCGATGGTGTTTCAATGTCTGTGTAACCTCATAAACAGGTTGGAGGCAAATAAACATCATAGTGGCAAATAAACATCATTGTCTGTGTAACCTCATAAACAGGTTGAAGGTTTAAATGGTGGGCATTATTAACTCCATTGCTTTCCATGGTATGGTCTATGTAAGCTTTTAATCTATTTTATTTTTAGGCCCATGCATAAAATGAACTCGCAAAATAAACAGACGGTGCAGATATAACACGTTCACCGCAACAGAGTCCACAATAATTGTTGACGTCAAAACAACAGTAGAAAGGTAGGCTGCGTGCTATTTATCCACACGATGTACTTCCTAAAGGTGATGGATTTTCATTGTCTCAGTCCAAACATCACATACAATGGCATATAATATTATTTGCAGCGAGTGCTTTCTAGATAATAGATAAGGATGAGTAATCATTGCACTAAAGTAAATTTATTCTATGTAATAATTGCAGTGAATGAATAGCTTAGTACGCAATTGGCTTCGCTGGATATGCTTCAATTTCAACTTTGAGGCCTTCTTAATTTCCGTGCTCGACTGTAAACCCGACTGCGCCTGCCTGGTTATTGGGAAGGCGTGACTTGAGCTAATAGTGGAAGAAAATGCATCAGATCATACCGTCCATCAGGCGAGCCATCATACTTTCACCGTAAATCTTAAATATCAGTTCAATCAATTACTTAAGTGGGCCACACCATAGAAACGTTGTAAAATTAAGGCAAAAGCCTCAAATCACATACTGTGGCCAGGTGAATTTTGGAACGTAATAATTTTTAGGGAGTGCCTTGGTACGAGAGAACTCGTGAAATTTAGAGATTGAGTGTCATATATTTAGAAGATTTTAACGGTGGAGTCCCATTTAAAATGTGGCCCGTGGTGAAGCAGACCTATGTTTTGGATGTGTCACATCTCTGCATGTTGTAACATTTTGTCTTGAGATATGTGAGGTGTCTTTCAATTTTCATGATCTCTCTTCTTCAGACCGTGGGTACCGTGGGTACCTTTTCTAGCTTCCATGTAAGGATAGCAGATTTGGTGAGACCCGACCTCACCCAAGACGTGCGGCTCTTATCCAAGATTACCGTGGTTCCCACCTTAATGTATGTATTATGTATCTACATTGTCCATTAATTTTTCTATATCATTTTATGACATTATCCGAGAAATGAAATAGATCCAATTATTAGGTGGACCATATCATAATTACCAACAAATTGGATGGTAAATAAACACCATCACCCCGACAGGCCTTAAGAAGTTTTTAATAGTATAGGACAGTCAATCAACACTATTTCTTATAGTATGGTCCACCTAATAGTTGGATCTACTTCATTTTTTGGATCATACCTTAAAACGATCTAAAAAACCGGATGAATGGCATGGCTACATAATACATACATTAGGGTGGGTCCGACGGTAAGGGCCCACTGTCTTATGTGAGGCCACGGTAGTCTTACCTAATCCATTCTCCCATACAAGTGTGCGGACGTGTAATGGTATTGTGCTTGTTGGATCTGGTCGTCGTAGCTCTCGGTAAACACAGTTTTCTTAGATACCTCGTTTTAACACCGACGTCTTGGTATCAACTCCTTAGCAGGGGTGGCTACCAATGAAGTGCGAACTTACAGTGAGGGTGTACTAACAAGCAAACCAAAATAAAAACAGTTTTCTGCACAAAAAGAGATAAAAGAGTATTTCTCAACGCAGAGTGGGGACAGAGTTGTTGATGAGATTACTAATAGATGGTTATTTTCGATTGTTAAAATTTTGGATGATTGGACAGCTTAACTTTATCTTACATGCTGTAGCCACGTTACGTATATGATCTGATTTGTATGTCAGAAGGTCTCCCGGATATAACATTTACCATGGTCCAAAATTAAGGCATGCCACACATAGAGAACTTAGAATCTGGGGCCATTTTGACTTTGAATCTGGGGGGCGATTTTGACTTTGAATCTCCCCGCTCACAATCCTCTGCTTGTAGGGTAGTGGATTTTGAATTGGCTTTTGAATTACCAAGTGCAGCAGATTACTGTTTTTTATAGCATCATTGTTCCGTTGCGTTCTAAACTGGTTGAACTCAGGAGATCGTCAGACATGAAGCGAGGAGGGGATGTCCGAATGGCAGGTGTACTGGACTTATTGGCTTTAAAGGCTGATATTTTGTATTTACGGTTAAAATCAAGATTCCAACCTGATGGACGACGTGGATTTACATATATATAATATGGTGTGAGGCGTGGATCTTGGGTGCTTTCCTCATCTGGTAAAATAGGTTTGGTAGATTATTCCGGAGATGTGGATGAAAGAGAAGCGGATTGCCTGGTTTGCCAGATGCCCCTGACTGCGGTGTTGTGTTGATATCAACAAGTTCTGTGGGCCCACCATGATGTACGTGTTATATCTACACCGCCCATTCATTTCACGAGATCATTTTAGGCAGGAATCAGTAAAGGAGGAAAATTCAAAGCTCGAGTGGACCACACCACGGAAAGCAGTAGGGATTGAATGTCTACGGTAGGAAAGTTGCGAGGGCCACAGAAGTTTTGAATCAAGTTGATATTTATGTTTTCCCTTCATCCAAAGTCTGTGGGACCTTATAAACAGGTTTAACGGCAGATAAACACTATGGTGGACCCTAGGAAGGTTTTAACCATGGACATTATTGTCAAAACTGCCTTCTTTGATGTGATCAATCTGTATTTTGAATCTGCCTCATTTTTTGACCCATGCCCTAAAATAATCTCACACGATGGATGGACGGTGTGGATATGATAAATACATTATTTTGAGGCTCACAGGACTTAATGACGTCAACATATATACCACCAACTTCGATGATATGTGGCACACTACACAATCCATTTCCGTAGCTAAAATGGGAGTGGATTAGGTGCGGCTCCGGCCTCATGAAAGATGGTGCGGCCCTGGCCTTGCTGGCCCATCTTGCTGCGGCCGGAAAGAGGTGCGGCCCCGAGTTTGCTGGCTCACCTTGTATATCTACGCCTTTCATCTTTTTTCCAGCTTATTTTATAGTAGGAACTCATTAAACAAAGAAGCAGATTCAAATGGTTGAAATTGTTGCACAGATTTGAGTACAATGAATATTTATGGCTAACCAAATAACTTATGGTCCCACCTATCCTGCCAAAATTTCTTAGGGCTAGTCTTATATAGCCAATGAACAATGAATATTTATGCTAACCAAGTAGTTTGTGGTATAACCCGGCATGCTAAAAATTGTTCGCGCTTAATCTGTTTCCTGTCACCTGTAATGTGTGCGGGTGTGCTAGAATCGATAAAACAGTTCGATCCAAACCGATCAACTTTAATCTCAAAATGTCGAAATAAATCGATATATCCAATATGAACGTATATGATCAGATTCTCAGAAGATTGGTTACTTATTTAGCCACTTATAAAATTTTATAATAATTATGCGATAAACAAAGGGTGAGATTCTTCCTTCGAAGATAAGTTTCTTTATGCCTTCTATAATAATAGACTTTTTAGAATATATACCATTGCAATTAGACAAAAAGAAAAACTCACAATTGATTACTAGGAACAACTGCAAAAATGTGTTTCTTAAAATAACTACAAGATATCAAATCCAACATATTAGCATATATTTGAATTACAACTAAAGACCATAGCTAAGAATTACTACCATTTGATTATCAGTATTCCTAAGATAAATTAAGATAAATAAATTAATAGATTTAATTTAATTTGATTAGTATGAGACCTCTTACTTTATAGGTTTTCTCTTCTATTTATAGATTTGTTCTCCACCTTATTTTTTAGGTTCTTCTTCCATTACTCATACTATTATATTAGTAAAAAATACTCTCTATATTCTTTTTTATTATGTTTCTCTTTTATGAGTGGTCGTGTTCTACAAGCCAAATCCAGTTTCATTTCTTGGTCACCTTCTATATCTTGAGTTGCTCAATTGTATTTCTATCTTTACATTTTAAATTTTTGGATAACCCAACACATTACTTTGCTGATCATTCAACAACATGTAAAATTAGATTTATGTCAACTATGATTTTGCAAAAAATACTAAATATCTTAAAAAAAATTTTAACCACCTCTTATTTCTCGTGCAATGTCACATATTATTCTATTGTTAGTTTTTTCTAAAATAATTAAAAAATAGAGTACAACATGAATATCAGGACGTTTAGAAAACATAGGTAGTTGATAATAATATTAATAAATTTGTGGGCCAAAAAAGGTTTGGATCAAACTGATATTTGGTGTTTCTCTTTGTAAATGTCTATATGAACTTATTAAAAGGTTTGGATAACAAATAAATATTACAATGAGCATTACAGTGGTCCCTAGGAAGTCTTTAATAGTGAGCACTCAGTATCCACGGTTTCCTATGTTATGGCACACCTGAGACTTGGATGTATCTTACTTTTGGGCTTATTCAAATATGTTGTTTCCTATGTTATGGTAAACCTGAGATTTGGACCTATTTTATTTTTAGGCTCGCTTCTTAAATGTGCTGTAAAAATGCATGGACAATTTTGATATACAATACATACATCAAGGTGGGCCCACTGTTAGGGCCGCACGTAATATTCTCCCAGCTAACAACCGTCGATATACAACACACGGTGGCTTCTGTTGATCCCATGGATTCCCAACTGTGGAACCCACCCTGATGTATGTGCCTTAAATCCAAGCCGACCATCCGATTTGGCAGCTCATGTGAGGGCATGATTCTGAAGCAAATCTTATATAGACCACGCCACATTAAACAATGCCTTGAAGCCGCCCACGCAAGCAGAGCATTTTCAATTGCAAGTAGCCACATGAACTTGCACTCTCATGATGAAGCGTGCACGTGCGTGAATGGAACTAATAAATCATGGTGAGCTGTGCAAGATCTGAGTCATTCAATAGGTTGGCCACATCTATATGTATTGCTATCTAAAATCAAGATCATAAATATGCCTATACAAATGCAATTACTTAAAAGCTGTAGACATGAATAACATTGTTCCTTAACTTTTATACGTATGGTGAAAATGAGAATCTTCTGATGGATGGAGTGGATGACATACCTACGATAGGGTGGCCCCGTAGAGATAGCGTGACCTGCCGGCCTTGTCCATAGTTTACATAACAGAGGGAGCAAGGAAGGGAAGAAAATAATTAAATAAAGTAAAAAAACAAAGCAAGTTAAGAGAAGAAAATAGTCGAATAAAATAGTCAAAGCAAGTTGGTCTCCTCCGCCACGTAACAGAGGTATTAAAATCAAAATCCTCTACCGAATATTCAATGCCACAGTCAAAGCACTCAAGATTAGTTATGCGCCACCATGTATTATAGGTGAAATCCTATCCATTCATCAGCGAGATACTCAGTATTAGGCTCAACGATTAAAAGTCTTCCTGTTCCACGGAAGCGGATTGGCTGGTGTACCACACACCACCTATATAGCTGGTGTAGTGACGTCAACAAGATATGTAGGTCCCATCACGGGGTATGTGTTATATCTAAACCCTTCATCCATTTGGTGAGCTCCTCTTAAGGCTTGAATCGGAAAATAAAATAGATCTCAAATGGACAACACCGCAAAAAATAGTGGATGATTGACCGTCTACCATTGAAACTCTTTTGGGGATCATAGAAGTTTCCGAACAATATGAAAAAAAATTTCCTCTTCATATATATATATATATATATATATATATATATAAAGGTGACCTTCTTCATTCAAGCTGGAGAAAATTTTCATGGATTTGGACATTTAGGCTTTCCCTGGAAAAAAAGACATGGGAGAAGTCTATCATGAATAACAAGAAAAAAGGAAAAAGGCAGACAAAAAACGAAGCCAAAAAATGCTCCACCTCAAAATAGATTGCTGTAAAGACATCATCAAATGCTCCCTCTAGTAGAAATCTTTCCGACCACGCTCAGGCTCACAGAATCTAAAAAAAGAAGACCTCTAACCTATGACGGGAGATCCCTACGGTCCCAAATCAAAGAATGTAACTGGGACTCACTACCCAAGTGGGCCATCTCATCGGCTGGCCCATTACCTTCCCTAAGGATATGAATAAAGAGGACATGTCCTCTCATCTTCAGCCTGTCTATTTTGGCAAGCCAATAGCTCGATTTTCAACCTCGTCTAACCCTTCTATTTATAAAGTCTCCCGCTAGCAACCACCACCATAAAAAGCCCATTAGCCGAACTCATGAAAAACCCATCATGTATTGCCCGAAGCTCCGGATAATACTAAACCTAACCCCATAACCTTTAGCAGAAGCAAAAAGGAAAACACCCTGTCATTCTTCCAGATTCCTCCACCACCAGACATCCCCAAGTTGCCCTTGGCCGACCCAATTATATAAACAAATTGGATGGAAAATAAATGTTATGGTGGGCCCTATGAATTTTTTAATGGTGAAAATCATTATCCTCGCTAGTATTTTTGATGTGGTCCTTTTGAACTTTGTATATGATTCGTTTTTTGTCTAATGCTCTAAAATGATCTCGAAAAATGTATGAATGGTATGGATATAACAAATACATCATCGTGGGGCTCCCGTAACTTTGATCTCATTTGAACCGTTCACAATTCGGAGCTCGTGGAGCGTCCGCGCTCTGTCTTCGCACGACACGTATCTACAGCAGCTATATAGCTGGTGTATGGTACAACACCCAATCCGCTTCCCTGTTCCACCACACCATGCACGTGGGACAATAGAGCTTTTTGTCATGGTTTTATATTGCTCCTGCAGTGTGACAGATACGAATTTTTTATCTGGACGGTATTTGGGTTACATGGAGAATATGAGAAGGATCTTCCGATGGACGGAGTGGATACAAACGCAAACCATGGTGGTCCAGAGATCTCGGGTGTTTTGCGTTTCCTTTCCTGAAATAATCAACGGTAACATGGGAAAATTAAAGTTATTACCCTTAGTCTCAGGAATCAATGGTCAGGATCATCAATGAAGCATGATTTATTTATTCAATTGGTTCACATGCAGTCCTAAAATTCAACGGCCAGGGTTATCATTGACTATCACGAGATAAATGCTTTTTTACACTAAAACAAACACAATATAATAAATACCTCTCAAGTATATAGGCAAGAAAAAGGTCAAAAAAAAACATAAACAAACGTGCTCATAACCGGAATCTCCTTATAAATATGGCCATGCCCGTGCTGAGCCCTACGCACCCAAAACCTGCGCACCTTGTGCACCAGAGCAATGGCCCTTCTATCCTACGCCATTCTCTTCCTTATCTCCCTCATCTCCATCTACGTAGCTCGAATCTTCTTCTCCAAGTCCCAAGCTCAGAATCGCCACCTCCCACCAGGCCCGCTATCCCTACCGATCATCGGGCATATGCACATCTTCGGTTCCAGCCCCCACCATACCCTCTACAACCTTGCCAGGCGTTATGGTCCGATCATAAGCCTACGGCTCGGATCAGTCCCTCACATCGTCGTATCCTCCCCGGAAGCTGCGAGGGAATTCCTTCGGACCCACGAGCTCGCCTTCGCTTCCCGGCCACAGTCTACTGCGATCCGATACCTCGGATACGGAGGCCATGGGTTCGCATTCGCACCTTACGGGCCTTACTGGAAGTTCATGAGGAAGCTCTGCATGTCGGAGCTCCTAAGTGGCCGGAGCCTTGGGAACTTCCTGCCCATAAAGCAGGAAGAGATACAAGGGTTCTTGCAATTACTGTCGAGAGCTTCCGCCAAAGGAAAGGCTGTGAATATTGGCGAGGAGCTTAAGCTGATGGTGGGCGACGTGATATCGAGGATGTCCATGAGACGTCGGTGTTCTGGGACGGAAAGGAAGGCGGATGAAATCCGAACGTTGGTCGACGATATGTCAAAGCTGCTTATGGAATTCAACGTTGCGGATTACATCGGGTTTTGCCGGAATATGGATTTTCAAGGGCTGGGGAAGAGATTGAAGGTGACCCACCAGAGGTTTGATGAGATAATGGAGGAGATTGTCAGAGAACATGAAGAAAAGAAGGAGAAGGGGAGAGATGATTATGTGAAAGATCTGATGGATATCTTGCTTGAGATATCCGAAGATGAGGGTGCAGACATGAAGCTAACGAGAGAACACATCAAGGCTTTTATTCGGGTAAGGCTGGTATCCGTTCTTCCTTATCGGGTTTCATGAGATAGTCGCCTGGTGGAGCGACATGAAAGAGATGGGCTGATTGAAGCCGCATCTTCTCTGTTGGACGGTTTAGATCCACAGAGGATCTCGGCATGTGGGCTCATTACCGACACAGCCACTAACGATCTGTGGGGCCCACCATGATCATGATGACTGTCTTTTTCCCATCTATCTATCCATTTCCCAGTAGATATAATGGATGTAAGTTACGTGCCTTACAACCAATCCGGGAAACAGTCGTGATTGAATCCTCACCATTAAAAACTTCACGGGGTCACCGGAACGTTTATTTTCCATCCAACATCAGCTCGATCTAAAAATCTTGTGGCCACTCCTCCACACAAATATCAGCTTGATCCAAAACTTCCATGGCCCACCATTAGCTTTCCACTGTTTCCTATATCATGGTCTACCTGAGATTTGGATCTATTTCATTTTTTTGGAATCATGCCCTAAAATTAGTTTTTATAACAAATGAATGGCATAAATATGAGGCACATACATCACGATGGGCGCATGTTCACGGTTTCCACCAACCTGGGTCGATACGGGGATCCACCGAAGCCGTGCCCTTCCCATGTGCGGACTTTTTTGACTCAAGACGGAGAATTGCTAAGCGCAAGCGCGCGTGTGCAATAAAGTTTGTATACATGACACGTATGTGCCGGCCTGATTGGTGTTTTTTTTAAAAGAAAAAAAAACCCCGACGCAATCTGATTAGGTGACATCATCACACACTGCATTTAGAATAGTGCTGTCGTTAACTAAGCACGATGCTTTACAGAATTTTACTACGTGTAGCAAACAAAGGATTCGGATTAAAAAACATAAAACAAAAAAAACCTCATCCAATCAAACCGCGATTGTAAAGTTCCCCATGTGGGGTCTACCATGTTGCGTGCATGCGACAACTCAAGTCAGCAGGTAGGCCTCGCCGAGAAAAATGGACACCAAAATTCACTCCATTTCAAAAAATAAGGTGGGCCAAAGCAGGATTGTATAGTGACCACGAGGAAACTCACCAGATTCACGGTTTGGGTTTTACATATACATCTTGGGTGGGCCAACACAGCTTGGACATACGATAATTGCTAGTAATTGGATGACCAGGATCTTCGATGAACATCATGGCCCATCTGCAATGAAATAGACTAGATAGAACTGTTCAGATTATCCGACCATACGCTCTAAAATCAGTGAATAAAGTCATGAATGCGTGAAAACTAACGTGCAACATGTTTAAACGACGATGCAGGATATCTTTACGGCAGGAACTGCTACAACAGCCCTTGGGATGGAATGGACCTTGGCAGAGCTCATCAACAATCCAAGGGTTTTAAAGAAAGCAAAGGAGGAGATCGATTCGGTTGTTGGAAAGCATAGGTTGGTCCATGAATCTGACATCCTCAATCTCCCTTACATGCAAGCAATCGTCAAAGAAACACTTCGATTGCATCCAACGGACCCGATTATCCTTAGAGAATCGATCCGGGATTGCAAGATCAATGGCTACGACATCCCTGCTAAATCGGGGGTCTTCATCAACATCTGGGCCGTTGGAAGGGACCCCAACCACTGGGAAAACCCTCTCGAATTCCATCCAGAGAGGTTCATCGATGAAAACGGACGGACCCAAATAGACCTCAGGGGCCAACATTACCATTTCCTACCGTTTGGGAGTGGTAGGAGGGGCTGCCCAGGTACAACACTGGCTCTACAACTCATCGAGACAACGATCGCTGCAATGGTCCAGTGCTTTGATTTGAAGATTGACGGGAATGGGAAAGAGGGTGGGGCGGTTGACATGACGGAGGCACCCGGACTGACCCTTTATCGGGCACAACCGTTGATTTGTCTTCCCGTGGCCCGCCTTGATCCATTGCCGGTGGTCGAATAATGAACGGTGACGGATAGGCATTGGCACGTGCCTGAGATGGGAGTCTTTATTCATGCAGTGTGCTGCGTTCTAGATTATGTATTTTAATTCATTATGTCCGATTCTGCTATTTATTACCCATCTGTGCACCTTTGAGTTCTGTTGTTGTAGGTGTAATATACTGTAGTTTCCAGCATTTTCGGATTTCTTGTCAAAAGCTTTCCCCGTAACTAAGAGGAAGCTCCCACTTTCATGTTTGTAAGAAATCCACGGAGGCGGTCAAAACATGAGGCGGATTTAAAATTTAAGTAGGCCATATCAAAGAAACAATGGGTATGGAAATGCCCACCGTTGAAATTTATCTAAGCTCGTTGTGATGTTTATACATCACGCTAATACTGTTTATGAGTTCATTCCTACTTGGATGAATTAAAAACATAATTTAAAACTTTTGTGGCCCAACTAATGGTTCTATGGTGGAGGTTTAAGCCACAGTCTATTGCGATCCTATAATTAATATACATTGGTTCCGCATGCGTCGTGTAATTAATATACATTCGATTGCACACAGCACGTGGGCCTTACAAATTTAATGTACAGTCAGTTGCATGTCATCATTCGGTCTGTTCCTAGGCATCATTCTCCAATCTCCACCGTCATTTATACACTTCCAATCTCAACGTTTATGCTGGTATACCACGGAACACTACCGCTGCATGTTCCCACACTGATTGCATCTTAAATGATGATATGAACCATTAATGTTCTGGAATCTACGCAACCAAGGCCATCTTGAGAAGAATTTGTTTAATGGGTGATTGTGTGTGAAGAAATTACTTATTTTGGCTTAGATTCAAAACACAGGTTCAAAGGCTAAGATCATGAATGAAGCATGATTATCAGATCCCAGTTTCAATGACAACATAAACAGTTCAGATCATTACAAGGATGCAGGGTTGAAAACTGCTACGGTGCTACCTTACGATACTGTGGTAGGTACCGTTGTATCGAATCAAAATCCAAGTAACAAGGAGGCATATTTGACAGCAACAGGAAGCTAGTTGGGGCCACCGTTATGTTTTTCAGATATCCATTCCGTCCATCAAATTTTCCAGATAATGTAATGGCATGGGCCCAAAACTTAGAGAATCCAAAACTCAAGTAAGCCGCACCATAGGAAAAAGAGGTTAAGGAAATGGCTGCCGTTAAAACCTAACCTGGGTCCAAACGTTATGTTCACATGACAGCCATACCGTTCGTAAGGTCATTTTCTACTGAGGCGGACTGAAACGAGAAAATAATTAGCCTGATTCAGAGCTTTTAATTACGGCCGCACGACTATTCCGGGCAGTCAATCGGTACCATAATCTAAAAAATATGACGGTGGGCCCCACCTAACTTCAGGCTGTCGTAGGCAATCTGCGTCCAGTAACAACCTTCAATTTGAAATCAGTGTTGCAATCCAAACCGTTAAATCAGTGCTTCCATATTGTTGGCGTAGCACATCCCTTCAATGATGTTATCAATGATGGAATCAGGACCATTCAATATTTTTCTTTTGGTCTTCCATTTGATGGCCCACAAGTTGGATAATTTTGGACGGCTAGCGTTTCATGATCAGGCTGATTTTTGTATCTTCCCTTCGTCCCCCTAAATCACGAGTTAATTAGCTTCAGAGCCTAATCACAGGCTTTGATCCTTAGTCATTCAACATCCAATCATCGTTGCAATCAGATCTGGAACCTCGATCATCTGTCCGGGCACTACAATTCTAGGTTTGATCAGCTAGTCAGGTTTTTCGAGCTGTGAAATTTTTAATTGCTGCGAAATTACATTGTGGTGTGAGTTCGTGGATTCGTGCGGGTGTGAGTTCGTGTGTGTGTGTATATAAAAAGAAAAAGAAAAAAACGAAGTCATGCATATCAATTATCAAACATCTTACAGTGCAAGAATATCATATGAATTCTTATTTTAATATTCATTTGAATGATGGCACTTAATTAGCATAGCTGTACAACAGTCCAACTACTTTATCGACATCACTGTTTTAAAAATGGGGTGTCTCTTCAATCACTGTACGACTTTTACTCACTCCTGTGATAGCCAATAATCGAATGGTTGTTATTTCTTGATCAGCATAATTTTACAAATATATTCCATCCACAACGTGCCCCACAATTTGGATGGTCAGGATTGCCGTAATGAATGACACATCTAAGGAAGAGACTATCACAGGACTCTCTCTGGCCTATTTTATGCAAGAATCCGGATACTTCGTGCAACCGACGTAACAATCTATAACAACAGAAGAATCCGACGTAATGATATAACATATTACGTCAGCATTGATAATTTACAAAGCAACACGCAACATGAAAAAAGACTCACATCTCGGCACGTGCCAATGACAATCCTTCACCGTTCATTATTCGACCAACGGCAATGGATCAAGACGGGCCACGGGAAGACAAATCAACGGTTGTGCCCGATAGAGGGTCAGTCCGGGCGCTTCCGACATGTCAATCGTCCCACCCTCTTTGCCATTGCCGCCCATCTTCAAATCAAAGCACTGGACCATAGCAGCGATCGTGGTCTCGATGAGTTGTAAAGCCAATGTTGTGCCTGGGCAGCCCCTCCTGCCACTCCCAAACGGCAGAAAATGGTAATGTTGGCCCCTGAGGTCTATTTGGGTCCGTCCGTTTTCATCGATGAACCTCTCCGGATGGAAATCTAGCGGGTTTTCCCAGTGGTTGGGGTCCCTTCCAACGGCCCAGATGTTGATGAAGACCCCCGATTTAGCAGGGATGTCGTAGCCATTGATCTTGCAATCCTGGATCGATTCTCTAAGAATAATCGGGTCCGTTGGATGCAATCGAAGCGTTTCTTTGATGATTGCTTGCATGTAAGGGAGATTAAGGATGTCAGATTCTTCGACCAACCTATGCTTTCCGACGACCAAATCGATCTCCTCCCTTGCTTTCTTTAAAACCCTTGGATTGTTGATGAGCTCTGCCAAGGTCCATTCCATCCCGAGGGCTGTTGTAGCAGTTCCCGCTGCAAAGATATCCTGCATCGTCGTTTAAACATGTTGCACGTTAGTTTTCAAGCATTGACTTTGTTCCCCGATTTTAGAGCGCATCTGAACCGTCCATCTGGTGTATCTCATTGCAGATGGGCCATGATGCTCATTGATGATCTCGGTCACCTGATTAATGGTAATTATCATACTCCTGAGCTGTGTGGGCCCACACATGATCTACATGCAGAACCCAAATCGTGATCTGTGATAAATCTCCTCCTGGTCACTTTACACGCCAAGGATCATCAAGATTTAAAATTCAGTTAGGACAAACCAAAATGAGCAATGCATACGCACGTATTCACGTGATTTGGCCCACCTGAATTTGGGTGTTTCCCTTTATCCTGGTGCGGAGCACCTCATGACTGGGCTGGTGGCATCGACGCAATATGGTAGACCCACATGGGATGCGGAACTTTCTATGGTGCCGCCCCTCTCCCCAATATCCCATTGTTCCTTTTGGGGTGGCCCACGTGTAAGTACCTAACATCTAATTCTAGATGCACCAACTACAAACGTGACACACGTGAGGATCGCTCAGGTGGACGGGATCCGTTCATGTGGTGGTCCTCACCCTAGGCATTTCTTCGCCCAGCCACAAACGCACGGAGAAATGGCCAAAGAAATTACAACCAACGGCCTACATTTACTGTGTACGTGTTTCTCCCATAATGAGTGGGCCCAACCGATCCTTAGGTGTTAGCACGATGGACTATTAATAACCCTTAATGAATGCACTGAATCAGGCACATGCTTGCCTAATTTACACGCGTGGTGCCTTTATTTTGTGAGCTTAAACGGTGCGGCCATGGACATCATAACAATGGGTAGAGCGATTCGGACTCGAAAAAGCTCTGTGGGCCTCATCAAGATGTCTGTGTTACATCCACGCCGTTCATCATTTTTTCTGCTCATTTCAGGGCAGACCCAAATAAATGAAGCAGATCCAAAGCTTATGTCAACCACACCACAGCTAGTAGCGCTGATAATAACTCCTACCGTTGAAATCTTCTTATGACCCACTGTTATATTTATTTTTCCATCCAACCTGTTCATAAGATGACAAAGACCTGGATGATTGGAAAACACAAATATCAGCTTGGTCCAAAACTTCTTATGTGGCCCCCGACAAGTTTTCAACGATAGGCGATTAGTCCCTACTTTTTCGTGCGGTGTAGTCCGCTTGAGCTTTGGATCTGCCTCATTTTTCTTTTACGCCTTAAAATGGCCTGGCAAAGTGGATGGACGGCGTGGATATACATACACCATGGTGATGCCCATAGAGCTTCGACCAGTACCGAGCTCGGTACTGAAGGAATCACTACCGAATTCGAGTACGATTCCCATCTTTCATGGCCCCCACCAAGCAACCGATTCATGCTTGATGAGTATGAGACCCGATATGGAACAATGGATACCAGCCTTACCCGAATAAAAGCCTTGATGTGTTCCCTAGTTAGCTTCATCTCAGCATTCTCATCTTCGGATATCTCAAGCAAAATATCCATCAGATCCTTCACACTTTCACCTCTCTCCTTCTCCTTCTTTTCTTCATGTTCTCTAACAATCTCCTCCATTTTCTGATCAAACCTCTGATGAGTCAACTCCAATCTCTTCCCCAGCCCTTGCAAATCAATATTACGGAAAAACCCAATGTAATCGGCGATGTTGAGTTCCATTTGCAGCTTCGACACGTTATTCACTAACATCCGAATCTCCTTCGCCTCTCCTTCATTCCCAGAACACCGCCGGCTCATCGACATCCTCCATATAACATTGCCCACCATCAGCTTAAGCTCTTCGCCGATATTCACCGACTTTTTGTCAGCTGAGGCTATCGACAGTAATTGCAAGAACCCTTGTATCTCTTCTCGCTTTATGGGAAGGAAGTTCCCAAGGCTACGGCCACATAGGAGCTCCGACATGCAGAGCTTCTTCATGAACTTCCAGTAGGGCCCGTAAGGTGCAAATGCGAAGCCATGACCACCATATCCGAGGTATCGGGTTGCAATAGATTGCGGGCGAGATGCAAAGGCGAGCTCATGAGTACGGAGGAATTCTCTCGCTGCTTCTGGGGAGGAGACGATGATGTAAGGGACAGACCCGAGGCGTATACTGATGATCTCACCGTAACGCTTTGCAAGGTTGTAGAGAGCATGGTGGGGGCTCGAACCGAATAGGTGCATGTGTCCGATGACTGGTAAGGCTAGCGGACCTGGTGGATGGTGGCAGGTCTTGGCTTGGGTTTTGGAGAAGAAGTTTCGGACTAGGAAGGTGGAGACAAGTGAGATAAGGAAAAGAATGGTGTAGGATAGAAGCTCCATTGCTATAACGCATTAGGTGCGTAGGTTTTGTCTGTGGAGGGCTCAACTTGGACATGGCCATATTTATAAGAAGTGTTGAGTCTCAAAGGAGGATATGGGCCCTCATCAGAAGGACGGTGACCCAAACAGATCTTTGAGTATTGACTTTTCTTTTTCCTGTAGAGAGAGCTATTTCTGTTAACCATCACAACTATTCAGTATAAGTTTAAATTCTAAAATTTAGTTGAATATCTGTCGTAACTATCTTATCCTTATTTACTTGTAAATTTCTGTATATATTAAAAATTTTAGTCATTTATGGATTATTTTATCTATTTTCATTCTTCTGAGTCAAATTTAACTTGTTCTTTTGACGTCTGTGGTATCTAATTATACCGGTTCATATTCTCCTTGCTACTGTTAATAAACTGTTGTCTTGTGATAATCATGTTTCAAGGATGATCCTAGCTTTTCATTTTTTGGGTTGCATGTGAGCTAATTGAATATTTTATTGTTGTCATTCAAAATTCATATAATAAGAATGACGATGGTTACAATCACCCAAACAAAATAAGTTTCTTCCCAATTCTGTATATAGGGCTCTCATGAGAGCTCATAAATGAAGATAAATAGGAAATGGAATTGGCAATAAATGAATTGCTCGTAAACGGCTTATTCAGTTGTGTTTAGTTGGGAGTTAATGAAATATATTTAAAATCTAAATATACCACTTGAATAAGAGTGAATGGGAGGAATTGGAAAGCATTTGAATTTTTTTATTCATTCATAAGAATATACTTGATATCTTAAATTAGTGTACATATGTAATATGTAATAGAATAATTATAATAAGCCCATTGAAATATATCCTTCTGCCAAAAAGAAAGAAATTTTGAACCTTCGACGTGCCTCAAACATTAAAATTACAAACAAGCAACATACAATGTTTTTTAACCATTTATTTACATGATCACTAATGATAGAATATTTTAGATCATTTTCTTAGTGTGATTTTAGTGATATGTAACTTATAATTAAATCATTTTGGAGTATTATTAGTATGCCACGTATATAGTGTAATAGACTACTCATACGTCTTTCTAAAGGACTTCAAATAACTATTTCATCCTATTTACTTACAAATCCTCTCCTAAATAGAATATTTCATCTACTGGCGATTTACTTATATTTCATTTCATTTTTATACATTTAGTCACATCTAAACACATTTCAAATGCCATTTATTTTTATTTTCTCAGTTTACTCCATCAAAATGCCTTCATAGAATAACTTCTGCAACATTGACGGTGCAAAACGAGCTTATTTGATTTGAAACTGCGGTAGAATGGGATATTTATTGCACACGCACTCATAAATCTATGAACAGAGAGGCCATCATCTCAAAATAGATTGGTTGAATAATCTTCTTATTTGATGAAATCTGGCCGTTGGTTACTCTCTCTTAACCGTCTAAGAATGCTATATTGCAAGTTTTGGTTTATTGTCCTTATCAATGGTACCATCTTAATTTCAGGGCATGCGAGACTCACATGCATCCTGAAATGAGACCAATGACTTCTTACTTTTATGACCACACGTTTTTCTCGGAACGGGATTCGGTAGTGACCCCGGTGTTGTGGGCCCCGCCATGACATATGTGTTTTATCCATGCCGTCCATCTAATTTTGAAGAATGAGCCCAAAAAGAATATAAAAATGAGGCTGATCCAATTCTAAAATGGGCCACATCATAGGAAGCAATGGCAATTGAACGCATATCATTAAAAACTCTTGAAGGCACAAAAGTTTTGGATCAACATGATATTTGTGTTTTCCTTAATCATTTAGGTCTATATGACCTAATCAAAAGGATAGATTGCAAATAAACATTACAGTGAGCCTTAATAAGTTTTTTATGATGAGCGTTAATTTACCATTGTTTCCTGTAGCGTGGTTCACC
The DNA here is from genome assembly GCA_037074715.1 of Magnolia kwangsiensis. NCBI lineage: Eukaryota > Viridiplantae > Streptophyta > Magnoliopsida > Magnoliales > Magnoliaceae > Magnolia > Magnolia kwangsiensis. Next base: position 4,270,898 of record CM073571.1, read on the forward strand.
TGATATTTGGATCTGCCTCATTTTATGAGTTATTTCCTATGGGGTGTGGATAATATATGTCATGGTGGGCCCTCAAAACCGACCAATACCAAAACCTACGGGTCACTACGGAATCCGAATCTCTTTTTTCTTGTTTTCCAACGGGCCACTGCATTCTAACAAAGAAATCGGATTGTGTACTGAGTTACTCAGTACGCAATCCGCTTCCTCTAACGAAGCAGTGGAATGCTCAAGTGCATCCGGCGTTTTTAAACGTGGACGGTCCATCTTGGACGCGGATTAACTGCTGACAGGTTGAGTAGCGAGACACGCTACTGAAGTGACTTCACCAAGTTATGTGGCTCCCACCATAATGTGTGTTGTATCCACTCCGTCCATCCATTTGAAGAGATCATTTTAGGACATGATCCAAAGAATGAGGAAGATCCGAATCTATAATGGACCCCACCGCAGAAAATAGTGAAGAGAGTGACTCCCACTGTTGAAAACATCTTAAGGTCCATTGTGATGTTTATTTAAGATCCACCTGTTCATAAGTTAAAACAGACATTAAAGAAGGGAAACACAAATATCAGCTTGATCGAAAACTTTTTGTGGCCTTTAGAAGTTTTTAATGGTGGCGTCACTCTCTTCACTGTTTTCTCTGTGGTGGGGTCCACCAGAGGTTTGTATCTGTCTCATTCTTTGGCTTATGCCTTAAAATAGTCTCTTCAAATGGATGGACGGTGTGGATACAAAACATATATTATGGTGGGACCCACAGAACTTGGTGACGTGACTCGCTTCTCCAACCTGTCTGTAGCTAATCCGCGTCCGTCCATCTTTCAGGTATTCGTGGGCCATCGTGAAAATGATCACAATGATCGGATGGCTATGATTTATGTTTTACAACAACCATAGATGAGAGTTAAAAGAATATTTAGTATGACAAGTAATCCATGGTCGGAACTTCCACTCAGAGTCGGAACAACCAAATAAATGGTTCAGATTGATGGCTGTACTTTTGTTCGTGGATTTTTGTTTTCTAAGGAAATGGTTTGCATAGAAAGGTTTACTGGTACGCGTCCAAGGCCAGTGTTTAAAGATGTGGGGCGAACCATGATGCGTGTGTGACATCACCCTACCATCATTTGCGCCAGGTCATGCTTTAAACGGGACCCCAAACATGAGGCCAGTCCAAAACTCAAGTGGGCACGCCGCAGGGAGAAGTTGGGATAGAGAAGCCTTATGCCTACCATTCAAACCTTCTCAGGGCCCACCACAGCTTTGGATCAGATTGATTTGCTTTTATCCTTCATCTTGATGGGATTCATCTTAAAAATGGGTTGGATGACATATAAAAATCAGGGTGGAAGGTCCCAATGGCGGGCATCTCTATCCCACTGCTCCCTGTGGTGGGCCCACGGATCTCCTTGTAATAGAACACTCAACCCCAAATGGGACGTGAATTTCCGGGGATGTAAGGAGTGTTGTCAAATGTCTTCAATTTGATTGGAACTGGATAGGTTGATGCCATCAATGGATCATTTAATCTCAGGGGTTCTTACTCTTGCTCCGGTGGTAGACTCCCAGGAGTTGAAACTCCCGGTCAAGGTTTCGAGTACCCATAGGTGGTGAAATTCCACTAGCGTGCGTACGTGGGGTGTGAGTGCGTGAGCTTTTAAGAAAAAATAATCCCATTGAGTATTGTTGGAACCCATCGAGTGCCAGTCGATCCCATCAAAAAAATCTCAATTTATTTCAATTACTTACTAGACTGTTTTTCAGGTGCTACTCAATGCCACCAAGGAAGGCTTCGATGCCATTGAAGGGCCTTCGATGGTTATCATTCCCATCGACAGAAGCCCTTGATTTTGTAGAATTGTGGGAATTGTTTTTTATTTTGGGTGTAATACTATATATTGGTGTAATTGTGGGATTATAGTGATCCTAAGCTATTTTAAGGAGGGTTAAACATTTTGGGGGCATGGGAAAGTGAAAACGAGGGTTTTATTAGCATTGAAAGTGATTCCATTGGTTTCATAGTAATTCGTTGTTATTTTTGCCATATTTTTTCCCTGCAAATATTTATCTACGTAAAATCATTTGTGCTTTTGTGATTGATTTATTTATGTTTGCATGTGATCCAAATTCATGATTTCCTTCCATGTATTCTCAACAAGTGGTATCAGAGCATACCTTGGAATTCAAGTTTGGACCGGCATCATGATGATTAAGAGATTAAACATGAATTATGAAACGAAGAAGTTCACCAGAAAAAAACAACTTTGAACTATGTAAGATGAAGATGAGATGCATTCTAATTCAGCAAGGGCCGCAACTTGCACTCTTTGGTGCTGAGAAGCATCCAGCGTATATGAACGATGAAGAATGGTAAGAATTGGATGAAAGAAGAAAACTTCAGTCCAACTATATTTGACGGACGATATCATTTACAGAGTCATATATCAAAATACCACGTTAGACTTTGTAATGAGTTAGATAGCTAGTACATGACGAAATCATTGTCAAATCGTCTATACTCGAAAAATCAATTTTATAATTTGAAGATGGTGGGGGGGTTGGATCTTAATGAACACATTAGCGTGTTTAATCAAATCCTTTATAAATTGACGAGCGTGGAAGCGGAGATAGGCAAGGAAAATCAATGCATAATTCTGTTACACTCCCTTCCAGAGTCTTACGATAACTTCGTAGACACTGTGTCACAGTAGAAAGACTATTAATGTTAAACCTGTCATCTCAACCCTTCAGTCGAGGGTGTTGAGAAAGAAGCACAATAGTGCAGGTTCCTCCACAAATGCATTGGTAATTAGGAGAAGGAATTTAGAGTGAGAGAATGGTAATTCATTACGTTCACGGTACAAGTCTAAGAGCTTGGAAAAGATGAAGTGTTAGAATTATGGTGGATAGGCACATATGAAGAAGGATTGCAAAAATTCTAAAGCCCAAAAGGGAGATAAGACAGATGAAGCATTGAAAAATGATAATGCAGCGGAGTCGAGTAAGGATGTGGACACCGGTGATGTTCTAACCACATCCAAATCCAACTACCTTAGCAATGAGTGGATTTTGGATACGAGAGCATTATACCACATGACCTCACATCGGGATTGGTTCATCAAATATAAAAAATATGATGGTGGCCAAGTGTTTATGAGCAATGATGTTGCCTATAAGGTCATTAGAATTAGATCGTTGTACATCATATGTCTGATGGGATAGAACTCATCCTAACGGATGTCAGACGTGTTCCTGACCTATGGAAGAATCTGATCTCTCTATGAGCTCTCAAGGAATTTAGCTGTAAATTCATTGATTTCGATCGTGTCATGAAAGTTTCAAAAGGTGCACTTATAGTGAGAAGGTACGATAGAATTTTATCCTTTACAAGTTGATCAATCAAGAATATCATCTCGGGTAGAGCTGCAGTGTTTGTAGACATTTGTGGCATGCATGTCTAAATTAACCACATGAGCGAGAGCAGTATAAAGGTACTCTCTGAACGTTCTTTGATTCCTGCATTTAAAAGCATTGATTCGAATATATGTGAGCATTGTATATTTAGTAAATAGTCAGGGTTATCTTTTAAGTCAAGAAAATTGTTAGTGAGAGTACTCTAGATTATGTGAATTTTAATGTATGGGGGCCTTCGCCCATTGTTTCTGGAAGAGTGTCATTATTCATTGCAACATTCATAGATGAGTATTTTAGAAAGGTGTGTATACTTTATAACATATAAGTTAGACATTTTTGTCACCTTCAAAGTGTGGAAGGTAATGGTGGAAAAACAGTCAGGGCAAAAGTAGAAAGTTTTGAGGACAAATAATAAAGGTAAATTCGCTTCTAATGAACTTAATTAGTTTTATAAAGATGAAATGATCGTGAGACATAACACAGTCAGGCATAGACTTGAGCAAAATGATGTAGCATAACGGATAAATTGGATGCTATTGAAGAAAGCCCGAAATATATTGAGCGACATTGGATTAGGCAATAAGTTATGAACTAAAATTGTTAACACAGCTTGTTACTTAGTGAATTGGTCCTCATCTACGTCGATTGATTGTAAAATTTCAAAAGAAGTGTGAAGTGTCATGATATTGATTAATCGGGGCTACAAGTTTTTTGTTACAATGCTTACACTCATGTACCGTCAATTGAGAGATATAAGATAGACCAAATGACTAAGAAGTATATCTTTGTTGGCTATAATAATGGTATGAAGAGATATAGGTTGTTTGACCAAGTCACATGGAAGATTATAATCGATCGTGATGTTAAGTTTGATGAGGATTTTTTGTTCCGTAAGTAAGAATACGAGGAATCGAAAAAATCAATACTGATGAATATTGAAATTGATAAGGATAAAACACAGGTTGAAGCTGAGCGGCAACAAGAGGTATAAGAACAGGTAGAGTAGCCACCTGTAAGGAGAAATTCACCTAGACATCGTAAATTACCAGTGAAGTATAGGGATGACTTGAACATTACATTCGCCCTTATTACAAATAAAATGGATCCATCCACCTTCCAAGAAGCACTGGATGACCCATATGCTGAGAAGTGGATGACAGTGATGTAAGACAAGATGGACTGTTTATACAAGAATGAGACGTTGGAGCTAATGGAGCTTTCCATTAGGCGTAAAGCAATTGGGTTCAAGTAGATTTATAAGAAGAAACATAACATATACAAGGCAATGTTGGTAGCAAAGGGGTATGCTCAGAAAGAATGTATTGACTTCAGTGAAATATTCACGTCAGTTGTTAAGCAGATATCTATTAAGTTTGTGTTAGCATTTGTTGTCCAATACAACCTTGAGCCACAACAGATAGATGTAAAAACTGTTTTCCTATATAGAGAATTAGAATACCATATCTACATGAAGTAACTAGAGGGGTTCAAGTACCCATGGTGGTGAAATCTCACGGTGTGTGTGCGTATGGCGTGAGTGTGTGGGGGTGTGTGTGCGTGTGTTAAAAAAAAAAAACTAGAGGGGTTCAAACAAAATAAGTCAGAGAATAAGGTTTACAAGTTGAAAATATCGTTGTATTGCCTTAAATAGTCGCCTAAGCAATGGTATAAGAAGCTTGATACTTTCATAAACGGTTTATCAGGAGTGAATATGACCATTATGTCTACTATAAGATATTGAGTAAAGAATAATTTATTTTATTAGTTTTATATGTTAATGATATGTTTATCACCAGTTAAAGCATGTCTAAGATCAATATATTAAAGAGTCAGTTGTCAGAGACATTTAAAATGAAAGATTTGGGGGCTATAAAAAAATTTCTCAGCATATACATATATACATATACAGAGATAGAGAGATGAACAGATTATAGTTGTCTCAAGTAGAGTACCTTGAGAAGCTATTAGTGAAGTTTGGGATGGATGAGGCTAAGTCGGTTAACACACCCTATGTTGTTCACTTTAAGCTTTCTTCATAGCAACATCTTATTTCAAATGAAAAAAAAATAAGTTATGTCTCATATGCTTTATTCGAACGCAGTTGGCAGTTTGATGTATACCATGGTCTCTACAAGACCAGATATTTCACATATAATCGACGTTGTGAGCAGATACGTGTTGAACCCTGCCAAGAATCATTGTGAAGCCATGGAATGGTTACTTCATTATCTACGAGGTATAGTAGACTACGTCTTGAGATTTTAGAAATCGAAGGAAACACTTGTAAGCTATATTAATTTAGATTATGTAAGCAATGTGAATAATAGAAGGTCGACCTTCAATTACTCGTTTGTATTAGTGGATGGAGCGGTCTGTTAAATGTCGACGCTTTAGTCGATGGTTTCTTTATTCAAAATAAAAGCTGAGTATATGGCAGCAACGGAGGCATTAAAGGAAGGTGTTTTGTACATGGTATAATGAACGAACTCAGGCATCAGTAGGAGGCCATGCCAGCTAATTGTGATGGCGAAAGCGTGATTAATTTGGTGAAGAATTTGGTTTAACATTTTAGAAATAAATATATTAATGTTTGTCACCATTTTATCCGATATGTGTTTGAAGAATATAATGTCACTTTAGAGAAAATTCACACGAGCATTGTCACGCACCAAACTCAGAAAACGGGCTCACAAAATTTTCGATCGCCGAATCTGGCGCTTACAGCATCCGTAGTACCCCATTCTCGGATCCCGACACTCACATACCAGATTCCGATCCTGGGATCCTACAAGGAGAATTTTCAATCTAAATTTTTTTTGTAATGGAGCATAATCATAAGCTTAACCAAGTCACAAAATAACATCACCACATATCCACTATATCAAAAACTTTTTAAGTACAATGCGAAAAGAGAAATACAGGGTGATCAAAAAAACTCCAAAATAAGCTGACGTTCGCTCCTGCCTCAGCGCTGCTGCGGTCCAATGCCACCTACACGCAACGGTCGTGCATAAGCTTACAAAAGCTTAAAGGGTAGTGTAAGTGTGTGCGCAAGGCAAGCGCTAAGTGTACAATATCAGAGTAATGTGGAAATATACGGGTAAGTCCATGAATACAATCAGTTGTACTAAAGTTATATGATGCAAGGCGTGAATGCTATCAGCCATACCAATGTCATGCAATGCGAGGCCTATGTAGCCAAATGTCATATGCAAGATACAAAGTAAGCATGTCAGTACTCATCAAGTACAAATATCAATACAGTTCCTCTCTGGGATATCACCGGGGTCTAGTACACTCCACACTGACTGCCGCCTCCCTAGCTGCACAGCCCAGCAAGCATAATAGACCTCACTATCTGCCTGTCCAGTAGTCTGCCAATACCTACCCGGCTCGTCGATAGCGGACTCATTTGTGAGCTGGTCAAACTCAGCTTAGCTTACAGCCCCCTCACTTGAGCGGATAAGGCCACACCCCCTTCCAATCGACCATAATACAGTGGGTGACGCGGCCTACTGGTATTCGACAATTGGGCTCTCAATTATCCACTCGGTCTAGACGTTAGACCAACTTCTAGTACCAAAAAGGTTCTGAAACTTTCATTCAAGGACATCCTAAGTGCTCATAGTGTTAGAACCAAGTATTTCTGGTATCTAATACGGTAATCCACGATGTACCTGTGGAGCCACGACCCTGATGTCACTAGGGTGTACAATGACCAAGTCACACAAATGCGAGATGTATGAGTCACACCATACAATTATGCAGCAATCTTGCGTGTACCATGCGCTCATGTGGGACACTCCGTCTCATAAGGAGTCCCGTACATGTCTCAGCCCGATGGCTTATGTTATGATCAAACATTCCTCATATCAAGCATACATATGATGCGTATGGGCATGAATAATGGAATTATACTAAGCATGTTATAAAGAAATGAACTATCCTTTCAACGCAGATGGGCCTAAATGACCTACACACAATAAGTACAGGCCTATCAATGGGTCCTAGGGAAAGTTATAATACGGACATTTAACCAACATTATTCTTACAATATGGACGTCAAACCAACATTACTCTCAAGGCATGGCCCATCATAAAACATCATTACACAAACCATAAGGGCATCGCACATTGCAATGGACCCTAAGGACATTTCGTTGGGCCTCGACCCATGGGCCTTAGATACATCAAATGGGCCGCATCATATGGGCCTTATACAAATCAAGTAGGTCATATCAATGGGCCTTATGTACATTGCAATGGGTCATAACCCTTGGGCCTTTGAATACATCACAATGGGCCTCGTAACATGGGCCTCATATCTATCAAAGTGGGCCTCAACAACGGGCCACAAATACATCGAATGGGCCTCATAACATGGGCCTTATGTATATCAGATGGGCCACACCAACGGGCCCCATATGTGCATTAAATGGGTCACACCCAAAAGCAAGTGGTGATAATGATTTCCACCATTAAAGTTCCTAAGGCCCACCATAACATATGTTTCCCATCCAACCTGTCCATAAATTAACTTGGTGATAGACGAAGTGGAAACAAATATCAGCTTAATAGGAAACCACTATGGCCCTTAGAAGCTTTGAACGGTGGATGTCATTGTCTACTACTTTAAATGGTGAGGTCCACTTAAACTATGGATCTGACTCATTGTTAAACTCAAGCTTTAAAATGAGCTTTCAAGGTGGTTGGATGGTTTGGATGCAACACATGCATCATGGTGGGGTCCACTAGCTGTCCAGCAGCCCCACAGAATGGCTGGATGACATTGATACAGCACATACATCTTGGTGGGCTCTACCGTCCACGGCAGTGGACGATGTGAATAAAACACATACATCACTGTGGGTCCGACGTGGGAACCCACCATAATGTTTTTATGCCATTCAATCCGTCCATAAGGTCACACGGTCCTGGATGAACAGGAAAAATAAATTTCGTTACGATCCAGAACTCCTGGACTTCAAGGAGTTTCGATGGCAGACGTTCATTTACACTGTTTCCCGTGACGTGGGCCACCCGAGCTCCAACTATGGCTGATTTTTGGGGTGGACCACCACTAGAAGAGGGGTCATCAAATGCATGTCTTCACACATCATGGTGGGGCCCACATCTGGGACCCGTGTTCCCCCTACCCGTTTCACGTCCAGCGCAGCAAGATGCTGTTGCGCGTCCTCTGGACGTTGCAGCAGCACCTGCTGCTTATATTTATTTTTTTTGAAAAAAATCATTTTCTCATGGTTTTTCGCATGTGGGACCGGCATCGGTAAAATCCAACCTAACCATTGGTGTCTGTGGCCCAAGACAAACCCATCAAGCCCAATATTCGATATATTTTGGGGGTGTAGAAAGATCAGAGTGCATTTTAATGGTTAAAACCACTGTTTTCTAAGTTATGGCCCACCAGATACTCGAATCAGCTTCATTTTTCATCTCAATGGCTAAAATGATCTGGAGAATTGAATGGACGACGTGGATTAACAACATGCATCAAGGTGGGGCTTACATGAGTGGCCCTCTCCAAAGCTTGGAATCAAGCTGACACTTTTGTTTTTCACAAGCGCATCCAGACGTGTTGTGTACAGTGGACTCCACTGTCTATTCAAACTCTAGTGAACACATCCCTGGACGGACTATGTTTACACGCTAATCAAGGTAGGTCCCACATGGACGTGGCCTACTTTGATAGTATCAATCTGATATTTGTGTCTCCCCATTACCCTAAGGTGGGGCCCACATGGTTAGCCGTGGAGTCCCTTTGATGAACGGTTTAGATATCACATATACTCATTAGGTGGGCCACAAGATAAAGGAAGGAGAGAGAAAGAGAGAGAGAGAGAGAGAGAGAGAGGAATGCGTGACGATGGAGAGCTCCGCCACTATGAGCCCTCCCTTGCATTCAATCATACAACAAGTGGGCCTCATTCCACGTAGGCCCATCAAATTGAAAATCAACGGTGAAGATCTTTCCTCCACCAAAATGAAAGGTCTAGATGACCCTATTTATGCAAGAAAAGAAAAAAATAAACATCATGATAGGGTCCATGGAGAATGGCCCCATCATGGGATGACCATGGGAATCAAGTTGGGTCATCGGCCACACCTAGGGTCCAAAATGAGATCTCTACCATCAATCAGTAGGCCTCACTTGGCCCATCATCAAAACATGAAAAATCTAGCCTAAAAAGCACCCACCTTCGATCTTCTTGGTCTATTGGAAAGCCAATCTCCTTGTGTCTCACTTTGATGGTGGAAGATAAGGGTTGAAGGGTTATGATGATGGGTTTTGAAAGAGGAAAGTGGGCCACACCACTCACTCTCTTTTCTCACACTTGGGATGCCATAGATGTGAGAATTTTTGTTGCTTGGAATAATAAGGAGAGGGTTGTAAAGAGAGAGAGAGAGAGAGAGAGAGAGAGAGCAGCTTAGATAGGCCATGATTGCTTGTAAGAGAGGATGGCTAGCAATAAATGCTTGTAAGAAGAGTTAAGGGTAGGGTGGTTAGTCATAAGTGCTTGTAAGAGGGCTAGGGGTAAGTAAGGTTACTATAGCTAGGGTAGGGTGGCTATAGCTAGGGTGATGTCATCCATCACCTTCATGATTACCTATGAATTGGTGTCACATGGGATGGGTGGGTTCCACAATGTGTGATCCACGGTCATTATAATACATGATCCGCATCTTATGATCTAAGCGTTGGATTGGCGTATGAGTCACGGCGTTGGAACCGCGGCAATGATGCGGTCGTAATGGTACAGGTCTCGGATTAAGCTAACTCAAATCTACAGGATATGACTTAAGATCGCGCGCAAACATCGATTATAAGTCGCAAGTTGTCGAAATTCGACGAGAATGATCACGGGAGTCGACGGAATAGTACGGACTAGGATACGGGTCTTACAAGTATGAATTCAACGGATATGCTAATAAAGTAGTTCCCACTGAAAAGTTCAGATTCCGTTCAACTTCTCTGAATTTGAGGAAAAATTGATGAAGATGGAGTGTGAAGGAGAAGCTATGACGATGGTGAAGCTATGATGAAAGTGATTAGAGATAGACCTTAAAGTTATGATTCATGATGATTGAAGTCATGGTAGGGATTGTTGTCAGATATGTTCGATCTTACTAGAACAGGCTCTGTCGATGCAATCGACAAACCACTCGATCATCGTACCCATCAAGCATCAGTCGATGCCATCGACGGATATGTTTGGTCTCATCAAGAAAATATCGATTTATTCTAATTGCTCAATGAACTGTTTTGGGGTGCAACTCGATGTCATCGAGGAAAACATGCGGTTTGATGGATTGTTTTAGGGTGCAACTCGATCCCATTGACAAAAGCATGTGGTTTTGTGGAGTTGCAAAAATTATTTTCTATTTCTAGTGTGACACTATATATGGGCATAATTGTGGGATTAAGGTAATCTCAAGTTATTTTAAAGATAGCTAAATATTTTTAGGACTTAAAAAAGTGAAAACAAGGGTTTTCGAGTATTGTAAGTGATTTCATGTCATGTACTCTTGCTTTTATAGTGATTCTTTATCTTTTTGTGCTGGAGTTTTTTTCCCTAGAAAAATGTTTCTATATAAAATTATGTGCTTTGTGATTGTTTTGTTTATATTTATTTAATTTTGTATCATCCAAATTTAAAGTTTAATTCCATGCATTATTAACGTAAATTGCCTATGCAACAAAAATATATGCGGAGCCAACATGACGTTTGTAGCCTACTATCACAGTAAATGTGTAACTATCGAATGGGAATGCGGGGAATATGATATCCCATTACAAAAACATCTTTGGGGCCCACTAGACACGTCTCGACAAGGACCACCCAATAAAGAAACCAAGTCATCCCTTGCTAGGTCTTCAGAGTCGTTATAAACTCAGTCAAAATGACCTGACCTTTTTGACTGAGACCATATGATGCCAAGAAACACGTCGAGGTTTCAACCCTTGAAAGAGAGCACTCCACACGGCATCACCGTTACGTGGGTAGTTTTGGATGATCAAGATCGTCCTTCTCGTAGGGTTTTTTTAGTGGTCTATGGCCAATAACCACTTTGAAGGCATGATCTTGACCATTGATACGTGGAGTTGAATGTGAATCATTTCCTTTCAATGTTCCTTTCAGCTACCCATATGAGCGCTGAGGATCATCTGTCCAACTTGAGTTTACTTTAGCTCTAGCACATTCAGGTTAGATTCAGGAAATTGACGGTTCCAAGCATCTGATTAATTATGTCTGTATGCGGCCCCCAATTGGACTGTACGCGTTGGTGATCTGGCCATTGATTCTGAAGTTTCTTCTCAATGGTCGAAAGTTTTCTACATTCTTCGGTGATGAGAATCATCCATTCAGCTTTAGGTTTTTTCTCCGATACTTTGTTGGGTAGCGCCCAGAAAATGGATGGTAGTGATCATAGGATCATTTCTTCATGTAGAACCAGTGCTGCGATACATGCTGGTCATTGTTAGTCTCGGCATACGTAACCGACTCTTTTAAAAACGCCTATTCGTATGTATCAGTAACTCGGGAGCGGATCAGGTGAGACCCCGGACTCACCCACGACGGTGCGGCCCTTACCGTGGGGCCCACATTGATGTATGTAATATGCATCCACGCCGTCCATCCGTTTTTCCAGATCATTTTAGGATATTATCCAAAAATGAAGGAGATCCAATTATCAAGTGGACCATACCATTGGAAGCAGTGGTGAATGACCATTAATGAGCCACAAAAGTTTTGGATAAAGCTGATATATTTTTCCCTTCATCCAGGCTGGCTTATGTAACCTTATCAACAGATTGGATGGCTAATAAACACCACAGAAACATTAACGTGCGCCCTAAGAAGTTTTTAACTCTAGAGCTTTCAATCGCCACTTTTTACTATGGGATTGTCAACCTGATAACGGGATCTGCTTCAATTTTTTGGGATAATGCCTTAAAATGATATGAAAAAACAGATGGACGGCATGGATAAAGAATACATAAATCAAGGTGCGGTAAGGGCCGCACCGTCTTGGGTGAGTCCGGGGTATCTCTTCTCCAGATGATTCATACTGTAAGAAAAAAAAAAAAAAAACAAAAAACAAAAAACAAAAATCGAAAAACGAAAAACTAGGCCAGTCGTCCACATCGACTTGTATGTGTAGCAAGTGTAAATGTTTTGTGTCCGTTTTCAAGCAGCGTTTGTCTTCTGTGTCAGGTGTTCAATGAATGCGTACCATTCCAGTGCTATAATGGAGAGGTGAAACGCGGCGATCTTGTGTGAGATCTGGGCCAAATTTTAGGTGGGATCAACCGTCAAATGACCTTGCCCCTAAATCATGACATCGACTCATCATATGGGCCACACATGTAAGAGTAAATGGATGGTTGGAAGGAAAACCACCAACGGCTTAAACTAACCGTGCACATGTGGCCCAAATCACCGGTCGACCAGCAGGGTCTTGGGACAGGCGATGTTGAGATGCAGACTCAGGTAGTACATGGCCGGATCTCACACGCGCGTGGTGCCATTAACCTCTCACGTGTCTACTACGGCACGTGGCCTAAAAAATGATTATTGCATGTTCGAGGTGGTACAGAGCACATCCTAACCGTTGAAACGTCACACGATGGGCGGACCGTTTCATTATGCTGGCGCGCCATCCAAGATGAGCCGCTGCCCATGTTCACACTTACCAGAATAGGTGGACGTTTGGCGTTTGGCCGTGGAATGTGAAAGGTGGACTCACCGTGTTTTTATTTCCTATGGCTAGGATCAGCCGATCTGGTTAACCTTTTGACTATTGCCATCCAAAGTGATACGTTTGGAGGCCTCATGTGGATGGACGACGGTCCACAAAACACACCGGTTGCGTAAGGCTAACCATTTGATCAATGTTTTTCAAATGAACGTTTAAATCCCTAGATTTTTTATTCTAACCGTCGGATGTATGAACTGAGAAGATAATGGTCCAAAGAAAAAGAATTCAACGGTCAACATCTCCGCTTTGACAGCTAAAATTAGATGGCACGTCAAATAAATTCCTGCCACCGTTAAGAAAGAATCATGCTGACGTTGATGGATAGGGGTAAGTGCATCCAAGCTAGTAAAAACAGGAGGATATTATTCAGTACTCTGCCTAAAATGATACATGATAAGCAGGTATAATATCTATACATGTGGCATGTACATGCTTAAATTAAACTTAATGATTTACCTAATTGACTGTCATTGATTCAGGTTTCCCAAATGTTATTGAGTGAAAAGTTCCACCCTCTAATTTATGGACACTTTTTTATTGAAATTCGAAATAAATGGATGTTTTTATTTTTTTTTACAGCCTAAAAATGAACAAATGCATCCAAGTTAGTAAAAACGGGGGGTTATTATTTAGTACTCTGCATAGAATGATACATGATAAGCAGGTATTCATGTGGCATGCATATAACAGGAGGGTATTATTTAATACTCTGCATAAGATGATACATGATAAGCAGGTATACATATATTATACATATGGCATGCACATATTTAAATTAAACTTAATGATTTGCGTAATTGATTGTCATTGATTCAGGTTCCTCAAATGTTATTGAGTAAAAAGTACCACCCTCTAATTTATGGACACTTTTTTGTTGAAATTCGAAATAATTGGAGGTTTTCATTTTTTTTAACCGCCCAAAAATAGACAAATGCATCCAAGCTAGTAAAAACAGGGAGTATTATTTAGTACTATGCATAGAATGATACATGATAAGCAGGTATTCATGTGGCATGCACATAACAGGAGGATATTATTTAGTACTCTGCATAAAATGATACATGATAAGCAGGTGTACTCTGCATAAAATGATGCGGATATTATACATGTGGCATGCACATTTAAATTAAACTTAATGATTTGCGTAATTGCCTTTCATTGATTCAGGTTCTCCAAATGTTATTGAGTGAAAAGTTTCACCCTCTAATTTATGAACACTTTTTTGTTGAAATTTGAAATAATTGGATGTTTTCATTTTTTTTAACCGCCCAAAAATAGGTAAATGCATCCAAGCAAGTAAAAACAGAGGGGTATCATTTAGTACTCTGCATAGAATGGTACATGATAAGCAGGTATTCAGATATTATACATGTAGCATGATTTACATAATCAACTATCATTGATTCAAGTTTTCCAAATGTTATTGGGTGAAAAGTTTCACCATCTGATTTATGGACACTTTTTTGTTAAAATTTAAAATAGTTGAATATTTTTATTTTTTTTAACCGCCCAAAAATAGACAAATGATTGAACAATTGTATTTTTGGTTCACTATACATTTAAAATGAGGCTCAAAATTTTGACAGTAATAACTTATATTAATTTTACCCCACCCACGTATGCAAATTCTTAGTAATTTTGAAGTACCTGCGTATTATGGATCATACTTCCAGAGTATCAAAGCTTTTCTGTTAAAAATAATCACTGACTTGACCTTGCTAAGTTGACCAATATGAATGCTACTGCAGCGAAAATCATGACCTAGTCTTCAGGGAATCTCTATGCAGTTCGACCAGAGCATCATTGGTTGCACGTGGTCACTTGTGTGTGGCGATCAGACGGCCGTTCATTTGATAGTTACCACTTGGCCACCTGGGCTGAACTTTCATGAGAGCCTCTATCCATATGTTAGACAGCATCTTAGGAAAATATTTGAATGCCACGCCCACCATTAGTTTCGTGTAGGCCCACCATAATGTTTATATGTCATCCTATCCATTCATCGGATATGCGGGATGAAAGAATTACCCAATAATCTAACTTACAAAACTTTGGTGGGGCATGACACATAAATTCAGAGGTATATAACCATCATTTTATGGGGTGGATCATCTGAGCGTTGAATCAGCCTACTTTCTTTATCAAGGCTAGAGAAGGGGTGATGCCCCTTATGGACGGGGCAGATTTCACGCACGTCATGTCATCCCCCAGATAGAAAAAGTGAACTGGTAGTTACTTCCACGATACAGAAGCCAATTTGAATGGGATTTTGACTTTTGACCGTTAGGATTCCCCTACAGTATTCCAGCCGGCAGGGTTTGACCAGGAATTGCATCTTAGATGCTATTCGTGTTCTCTACTACATGTTGGCATTTAGGTACAACTTTATGGGTGGCCCACCGAATTGTTGAATCAAAGCTAGAGAAGGGTGTGATGCATCTATGACATTCATTTGGTTTCTCACAAGATCAATGGTTCAGATCGCGATACATGTGTACCACGTGTACAGTACGCACTTCCTAAATATTTACTTGTGAGTCGAAGAGGCCAACAGCGGCACACATCATCATAGAACACATGTAATAGATCTTCGCCTCCATCCAAGTGGATTTCGAACCATACGCTTTCATGGTACCAGTATGGCCCACCTAATGAGTAGATTGGCCTGCTTTAGAGGCGATGTCATATGCATGGTTAATTGGTTCCATCTAATTATTGGCGCAGATCTCTCACGCATGTGCCATATGTCACGGGTTGTATTTCCTTGTCTTTGATGAGTGCAAACTTCTATTATAGGGCTTGGCCTGCAAACAACAGTAACACGCTTACATATTAGATTATTTATTGTTATTTTTATTTTTATTTATTCTATCCAACCTTCCCCGTTGTCTGGAGTGCTTGGCCATTTCTCACTAAAGTGAAAAACAAGCAAATTAGGTACATTGAAATTAAAAATACTTAAAAGGGGAACCCATGTCCATCCATTCCTCGGCCCATCTCGATGCAGGCCAAGTTATGTCCAGTACAATTCATCTATCCAGGTCATGATGTCTTGAACAGATAATCTAAATATGGTTATCAGATCAAGGGTATCCAATAGACCTCACCCAATTTTTAACTAGTCTGGCTCCAATTTCTTAGACCCATTACAGAAATTGGTCAGGTTTGATCTGCTATTTCAGACTTGGATGAAAACAAGAAAAGAAAAGAAAAGAAAAAGTTATAGGGTGGGGTTGGACCCACCATCTTAGACCTGAGTTAAAATGGAGTAGGGTGGGATCTGGGTCAGGTGCAGTAAATTTTAATATTTTTTTTATATTAAATATTTAAATCTAGAAAGATTATCGCCAGAGCATTTTCTTAAATACAGATTACATATGGTGGTGATAATATATTAAATATATATTAATTATTTTAGCAATGTAATGAGGCTTTTTAAGTTACATATATAAATGTAAGAAAGCTTTTCTTTTTTGTTTTTTTTGTGTTTTTTACACACACAGTCACACTTCCACACCCATACACTCACACCACACAGTGGAATTTCACCAGTGTATATAACTTACAAGAGAGCTTGCTTACATTATGCATGTGTTAAATTAGCACGTGTATGTTATCTAATCCATCCATTGAGGGGATCCAACCATGCAATAGCCTTATTTGACATGGACCCGTACCAAAGCCAACTCAAGCCCAAAGACCCAATGATTACCAGAACCCAATTAAAGTCCTAAAATGACTATACCAGAACCTGATCATGTACGTCTGGAAACGCCAAGGCCTAACCCTAACGGCCCTATATTTAGGCCATGTTGCCTTGGGCTAGCTTTTATGCTTTCAATTTTTCAAACATGTAAGATAAAGAGTAAAGATGTAATGCAGCACCGGTAATTAAGGATCTCAAGGTGTAAGGATCTTAAGGTGGTTAGGGACAAATGTTGCACTTGAAGATTGATAGCATCGAATGACACGTGAGGAACTTGAACATTGATGGTTGCACATGTAGCACATGCATTGCATGTGCATGGCACACTACTCCTTAACTTCTAATTAGGGATAAACTTTTCTCATCGTTGTGACACATTTTCTCAAGGACATATATCTTCACTCACATTTAAATTTGGAGAACAAACTGTTAGAAAATATTTTGAAATAATATTTCGGATACCAAGAAATAAAAATAGAAAATTATTTCAATATGGCTGAAACACCTATTAGATATGTTGTCCTTAAAACGGGTTTCAGACAAATTGCTCTTGGAATATGATGAGCCTTCTTTGGTCTTTGTATGCAACAATCACGAAGAGACCACAATGAAAAAATAACTCAGCTAATGCAATTAGTCTCTGGTTGACTTGGTGAGTTCTGGGATTCAGTAACTCAACAAGTTATAAAACTCGATAGGTTTTTCCTTATCCAACGAAAAGAGAGTTGTTTAATTTCTTGTAAAGAATATAGTTTCATTGATTTATTATGCTCTAGACTTGGAGAGGCCCTGTTTATATAAATGGGGCGAGAGGACCATTGATCTGAGGCCAACAATGGTTAGAATATTAAGAGAGACATTTCTGACCATTGGCTAATTAATCTAAATGTCACGCCCCAAATTTGAAAATCGGGATCACAAAATTCTCGATTGCCGAATCCGGTGCAGACAGCTTCCATAATACCTCATTCTCAACACTCAACGTCCATACATCAGATTTCGATCCTGAGATCCTAAAAGGAAGATTTTTCAATGTATATTTAACTCATATTAAGCATAACTACAAGTATACCCAAATCACAAAGGCAACTTCATCATCATATATTCACTAATATAAATATTTGAATACAATGCTAAAAGGAAAATACAATTATCGAAGTTAAAACTCTAGAAGACCGCTGCACGCTCCAAGTTCAACGCTGCTGCAACCTAACGTCACCTACACGCATCTATTGTACATAAGCTTATAGAAAGCTTAGAGGATGGTGTAAGTGTGTGTAAGGTAAGTGCTAAGTAAGCAACATCAGAATAATTAGAGTAAGCGAAAATACTAACAAGCCCATAAATCGTACAATATCAGAAATACTAGCAAGTTCATGAATCATACGATATCAGAGTAATGCAAAGACATGCTGATAGGCATAAATACCATCACCCTTATCCAGGCTACGCGATGCAAAATATAATAAAATAATATTATAATAAACCAAGGAGTGGCCCATACAAAGGATTTATACACAACGCAACAGGCCATACATACATCGCATTGGGCCTCACCCTTGGGCCTCGTCCATGGGCCTCAAATACATCACATTGGGCCACAACCATGGGCCTCAATACACAACGAGTGGGCCCTACACATGGGCCTAATACACATCACAGGTGGGCCCTGCACATGGGCCTCATACACATCAAGTGGGCTGCATCAATGGACCCTGCACATGGGCCTCATACACATCAAGTGGGCTACATCAATGGGCCGCACTAACGGGCCTAATACATATCACAATGGGCCGCACCAATGGGCCTCATGTACATCAAGCGGGTCGCATCAATAGGCCGCACCAATGGGCCATAAATACATCACATTAGGCCTCATATATGGGCTGCAAATACATCTCAATTGGCCTCATGCTTGGGCCCTAATTACATTTCATCGGGCGTAATAAAATGGGCCACATACACATCAAGGTAGGCCCCATGATCTGGACGGTCTAGGTGACTCAGATGGCTAGACGGTTTAGATACAACACGTACCTCAAGGTAGGCCACACGTCCAAGGGGCGGACAACGGAGATATACAATACATGCATCAATGGTAGGCCCCACATGGCACCGTCCAGAAATGGACGGTGTAAACATAGAATACATATATCAAGGTGGGTCGCATGACATAAGATGGATGGCGTGGATAACAAATACATCACAGTGGAGCCCACGACACCATCTAAACATTGCCTATGTAAATCAGCATTGTCCAAACATTGGACAACACCATCCAAATACTATCGATGTAAATCAGCACCGTCCAAACATTGTCCAGCACCGTCCAGCACAATCTGGACAGTGTGGATGAAATAAATAGATAAATCAAGGTGGAGGGACGACCTGCTAAACAGATGGACAGCGAGGATAATAAATACATCTGTTGAGGGTCTGTTGGACGGTGCAAGATAAGACTCATACATCAAGGTGGTGTCCACCGTCAGATAGATGGACAGGTGAAACACGTACATCAAAGGTGAGGTCCATGACCATGTCCAGGGATGGACGCCACCGTTCAGACCACTGGACGGTGTAGATATACAATACATACATTGAGTGTGGGGTCCACAACACCGTCCAGACATTCTGGACCGTGTGGATCAAAATATACATCATGGTTGGTGTCCACAGTGTCATCCAACCTGTACAGCACCGACCAATCATTGGACGGTATGGATCAAAACACATACATCAATAAAGGGCCCTACAGCACCGTGTACGGTGCAGATAAATCACGTAGTTTATGTTGGGTCCATGTCCGCACAGCTGGCCAGCTTGGATAAACAAATGGACCGCGTGGAGGACACATACATCGTGGCGTGGCCCACGTCCTGAGATGGATGGACGGCGTGTATAGAATACATATATCAAGAGGATCCCACCCATCATTGTCCAAACTAGGTGAACGGCTGGATCAAACACACTATCAAGGTGGGTCCCACAGCACCGTCTAGATGTTGTTAGAACAGATGGACGATGTGGGGTTTCACACGTGCAGGGTGGGAGCCTGATCTGGACGGTGTGATGACCCACTGTCCAAATATACTGGACGGTGAGGATCTTTCCATACATCAAGGTGGGTCCCCTCGTGGGGCCCACCCTAGTATTATACTAATATATATATTATATGCACACCCTCCAGCGTCGAGATGGACTATCTGGACGGATGGATTCAATCCATTCATTTCAAGGGGCCCACCGTCCAGAGATCTGGACGGTGTGGATTGACATAAACATCACGGTGGGTCCACGTGAGTGTGGCCCACCAAAGAATTTTGGAATCAAGCCGACATTTCTGTTTTCTCTCCGTCCAGACCCCAGCGTCTGGACGGTCAAGATGCAATACGTGCATCAAGTGGGTCCAGGTGAGGATGGCCCACCAGCTGAGGAACAAGCTGGTATTTGTGTTTTCTTTTCATCCAACGGTCAGCAACAAGGTGGCATGGAGATCCAAGGCACCATCACAATCATGCCTCTACTACTACTGCTATGGTGTAGCCCACAGGCACTGGATCTGGGCCTACTACAAATGGACCGTGATGATGCAACTTATATCAAGGTGGCGTCCACGTCAGTGGGCCACCCCACTCCAAACAAAACTAGGATAGCATTATACATGTCCAACGGTCCTAGTGTGGTCAACGGTTAATCCAGTTGCATCTGGCCCACTGGATCATAATCCGAATGATCCGAGGGTTGACGGTTGGGATCAAATACAATACGTCATAGGAGGGTCCACGCAGGTGGGCCACACGATCCCTGGGATCAAGCCATGTGTGTTTTTCCCTTCATTTGGGCAACAAGACAGTCCAGCTGTTGGGCAGTGGGCACCCCACTGTTTAGATAGTTTGCGGTCCCATTAGATGGACAACGTGATCATACATCAAGGTGGACCACTAACAAGGAAAGGGAGAGGGAGAGAGAGAGAGAGAGAGAGAGAGAGACGAGTGGTGAGATGGAGGGACCCCGCTACTATGATCCCCTCATGCCTACAATCACATACATGAAAATGGGTCCCAAAAATTGTATGGACCCTAAATAAAAAAATTAAAAAAAAAAAATCTAGCACTATGAGCACTCACCTTTGATCTCCTCTTCCTTCTTCCGCCAATGCATGCAAGAGCTCCAAAGGAACGATTTCAACGGTCAAGATTGGTTTTGGAGGGTGGGGATGGGAGATAGGAAGTGGGCCACACAAAGCTTTCACATGGAGCTTTCATGGACGTTGGGTTTCTTGCTTGAAAAAAAAAGAGAGAAATGAGAGAGAGAAAGAGAATGGGATGTAAAGAGAGAGTGAGGGATGGGTGTGAGTGATGGGCAATGTGTACTTGACATGTAAGGGATATGTTTAGAAGAGAGAGTTAACTTTAGGGGAGGGGTGGTTGTACTTGACATGATGTGGTGATTGATGGAATTGATGGGATTGATTTGACATATTTTTTCTTGGGTTTTACAACCGTGCGGCATTTTTCTCAAACTGAACTTGGGCACACATCTCTTAACCTAGGTATCGCCTCGATACGCGAGACGTGGCGTCGGAACTGCGGCGACTGTGCGATCGCAATGGTATAAGTCTCGAGTCGAACCGACTCTGATATACGAGAAACGACTCAATATCGCGCACAAATGCTGATAACATATAACGAGTTGTCGGAATTCGACCGGGAGGACCGCGGAAGCCTACAGAACAGTATAGGATAGGATACAGGTCTTACACCAAATGCTTCGGACTATTGGATTAATGATCTAACCGTTTAGATATGATAGATTATTAATCTGACTATTTAGCTAGAGTTATTTTTGGACCACTGGCATTAATCAATGTTAGTTTCTAGCCATTCTCTATAACAGATAGATTTGATTATTTGATAGAAACTATATAAGATGATCTTCACATTTCACACATCTCACACCGCAATCACACCGTCATGCGACGGTTCATGTAGGGTCGTGAGGGAGTGATCACTTGCAATAAAATGTGCACGTGCAAAGTGAAAAGCACATATTAGATACGTTGTCCTTAAGGTGTGATTTGCCCCCTCTTCTGATATTAAAGATTGCTAAAGGGTTGCAGGAAAATACTCTCAATATATGACAAAGCCCTATTTGATAATGCGTACAACAATCACGAAAGGATCACAATAGGAACTTATCTAACGTATTTAGTCTTTGTCAGACTCAGTGAGTTCTAAGACCCAATAACTCAATGAGTTCTAGAACTCGGTTAGTTTTTTACTTATTAAAAGAAAAGAGATAGATGTTTTCTTATTAAGAATGATAGTTCCATTGATTTCTGATGCTCCGAACCTAGAGAGGTCTTGTTTATATAGCTGGGGCAAGTAGATCGTTGATCCGAGGCCATTAATGGTCGAAACGTTATAAGAGACACGGTTGGCTAATTAATTGACACGTTTCGGACCATTAGATCAATGATTTAATCATTTGGAACCATTGGATTACTATAAAAGTTGATCTTCTCATTTTGCACATCTTGCATTGCCTCACGTGCACCACTAGCACCTCTACAACTAGAGGTGGGCATCGAGTCGAGTCAGACCGGATTCGGTCCAACTCAACTTGATCCGATTTTTCCATGAACCTTACTCGAACTCAATTCGATTCGGGATCAAGTCCAGCAGGACTAACTCAATCCAATCTAAATCATTGCTGGCCTAACCTGAACCGAGTCTGACTCAGTCTAGGAAATCGAATCGAGTCGGATTGAGTTAAGTCTGTCCAGTCGATTCGAACTGGGCTAAATCAAGATCGGGAGAGAGAGGGAGAGAAAGGAGGAGAGAAAGAGGGAGATGTGAAAAATCAGGAGAGAAAGAAGGAGATGAGGGAAATCGAGAGAGAAAGGAGGAGAGATGGGTTGGTGTGGCACTGCTCGTTTGAGTAGAGAAAGAGAATGGAGTGATTAGGGCTTCGTTCGGGTGAGGCGGGTTGTAAAAAGGTGAAAATAAAAAAGTAAATATTAATTATATAGTACCCAACCGAATCGGATCCATTCGGATCAGATCGGTCTAGATTGGCCACTGATTTGAACTCGACCCAATGTACGTTCGGATCTGAGTGGGCTTACTTGAACCAACCCGATTCGCCTTCATTTTGGAATGGATCGGGTCATATTCTAACCAGTTCTATCTACAACCACACTAGTCATGCCCTCGCTAGAGAGCGTTCTAGCACGGAATGTAATCGCCCAAGCTTTCTCTCTCTCTCTCCATTTCTCCAATTAAGTAAACACAATACATGAGATTTTTTTATTTTATTTTTTTTTTTTTTTTTTTGGATTAGCTTATTAGTACACACCCTACTATCATTACACACTCTACTATTAGCCACCCCTACTAGAGAATCCATAGCAAGACCTCAATATTGAAATGAGGGTATTTTCACTGAATCTATTGCTTGAGTTTATAAAGTAGAAAAACTCCTCATCTTTAAGTGACGCGGGATAGAATTTTTTTTATTTTTATTTTTTTTAAGATATTTGGGAGGGAATTGAAAATGAAATTTTATTTTAAAAAATTTTCAAATATTTTATTTTAGTGTAAAAAAAAATAAAAATACCTCAACATAAACTATCCTTTGTTTTCGTGAGTTGCTATGCCTGATAGGTTTGACAGGCCATTTGCAAGCTCTACATCCAGGAGTTTTAAAAGCTTGGCAGCGGCAACCTTGTTTACGTCCAAATGGTCCCCTCATGTCACCCTCATCACTCATTTCCAATCTAAAGAATACAAATGCTCGAATACCTCTGGATGAACCATATGCTTTTGCTATTAAAAGAAATTGTCTAATACATGCCGTAGAACTTGTAATTTCTAAGTTAAGGTAGTTTTTTTGTTTTTTTAGAAATGACGTGTGACACATTTATAATACTCTGTCCATAAAATGGTGGGCCATATCATCATGACAACTTGATATGAAATCACCCGATCCAAACATATACGGGCAAACAAACATCAGTATATCAATGGAAAGCAATATGTATGGCCGTGTTCTGGAGTGGCCCACCTAATATGTGGACCATATCTTGAAATTATTACCGATAG
Source organism: Magnolia kwangsiensis (assembly GCA_037074715.1). Classification (NCBI taxonomy): domain Eukaryota; kingdom Viridiplantae; phylum Streptophyta; class Magnoliopsida; order Magnoliales; family Magnoliaceae; genus Magnolia; species Magnolia kwangsiensis. The sequence continues at coordinate 4,294,904 of CM073571.1, forward strand.
AGAATCCTAACATTTCATTGTGTTACTTACAGATAGATGGTTAAGATGAGAAATACCTGAAATTGGTGATTAAGATCATTTTTATCTTTGGGTTATGGGACATGACTTATCCACCACAGGGACTTGCAAACCAATGGCCTTGATCAATGAACCGGGGTCTAGTGCTCCAGGGTAGAAACATTTAAATTCTGATGAATTGAATACGAAGAAGTGAATCTGAAGAATGATACGAATATACTTTAAATTATGCCGTACGTGGGTGCCTCGGCCCATCCGGCCTCGCTTCTGGGCATGCAACCCAATTTAAATCGGGTCTGGCTACAAATTTCGGACCATTTTTTCTGGGTTAGCTTGTTAGTACACATCCACTGTCGGTACAACTACGCTGTTAGCCACCCCCACTAGGAAATAGGGATCCATACCAAGACCTCAAAAATAATTGATGGCGGCCCTTGATGTTGAACCCATGATATGATAGTATCTGTGGACGCGGATTGCGCGTCCTACCCCTGCCCTCCGTCCGGGCAGGGATCTGTGGGGACCACCGTGATGTGAGTGTTTTATCCACGATTATAAGGTATGATTCTAAAAATGAGGCGGGTCCACATATCCAGTGGACCACACCAAAGGAAGATGCACTGATTATAACACCCACCGTCGAATCCTTTCTAAGGGCCAACGTGATGCTTTTTTACCATCCAACCTATTCATACATCCAACCTATTAATAGGGTCATGTAAACGTGGATAAAGTTAAAACACAAATATCAGATTGATCCGAAATCTCTCCAGCTCCCAAGAAGTTTTAATGGTGGACGTTCAATCTCCACTTTGTAGTCCAGTTAAGCCTTTTACGTGCCTAATTTTTTTTGTATCTTAAGATGATATGAGAAAAGCTTTTAACGGAGTGGATAAAACATTCGCATGAGGTTGGAGCCGCTAGAGCCCTGTATATCTATGTAACTGTAAAGTATGTAATTAACATTCGCTCTCATCCCGTCTTAGCTCAGCTGGTAAAGCACAAGGTTTTTAATCATGCGGTCGCGGGTTCGATTCCCTCAGACGCCATTCTTTGTCCTTTTTTTTTCCTTTTGCGATTTTATTAAAAATTAAACAGTTTTCAAAAACCCACTCTCTATGCTTTTTTTCAAATGCACCGGAATAGAGTCGAAAGAGAGAAGTAGTGTTGTCCACAAAATAAACCAATAGAATGCGTGATAGATGGAAGGAATGAAATATAAAATCTCTTTTTCCTCTCTGTATGTGTTCGTGAGATGCTTACTCTAGAGCCCCTTCTCACGAGAATTTGTAAACACTTTTTGATACATGACGTGACTTCAAAATCTAAATGCTAAATGTGATGCGGCACCCTATGAAACCCGAGGGCTAATTTTCAATCTTATTTAAAAATTTTGTAGGACATAGCAAAACGAAACAATTACCTTCCTTAAATTTTTTATCTTTACTATATCCCATCAAAATTTTGGATAGAACTAAAAGTTATGCTTTGGAGGCTTCATGGGGGACCGCATCATGTGGACCATTCAAAATTTAGACCCATAATATGTGTGCAAAAGTGCACATGGGTGCTCACCTAATTAAAAGGTGCATAATGAACATTGACTCATATATGTGTGTGTGTGCGCGCGCATGTATATGTGTGTGTGTTTGCATGTGCATGCACATGCATCTGTACAAAGGTGCATATATGATGCTCACATGGGAATTGGTTCTCACGTTAACTTGTGAGAAATTTTTGAGAACTCACCTCATGTGATATGAGCATAAAATCTGAATGATCTACATAAGTAGCACCATATGAAACTCTCGTGGCCCAACATTTACCTTGATTCAAAATTTTGGTAGGCCATGATAAAAGTAAACGTTATCCTCCCTTGATTTGTCTCCCTTTTCTATGGCCTACAATAGTTTTGGATCAAATTGAAAGTTGGGCCTTGAGGTTTCATGGGGCGTTGCATCATATGGATCATTTAGATTTTGTGCCTGTGACACGTGTATGTAGGTGCATTGGCGAGCATAACACATACTCTCTCTCTCTCTCTCTCTCTCTCTCTCTCTCTCTCTCTCTCTCTCTCTCTCTCTATATATATATATATATATATGTGTGTGTGTGTGTGTGTGTGTGTGGAAATGGTACTATGAGCTCTGCCTCATGAGAAGATCCCATGAAGTTTAGCTGTGTGGGCCCCATTGTGATGTGTGTTGAACATCTACCCCATCAGTCAGATGCACCATTCCATTGTGGGCCACGTGAATAAAAATCAAGTCAATCCATGACTTGGTGGGCTACACCACATACAGCAGTTGAGAGGAATTATCCTCCCATTAAAACATTCATAATCATTTATTGGGCCTACCGAGATGTGGTCCACAGATCTAGCCCATTCATTGTGTGTGTCCCACTTGGATGAGGGGTCAAACCAAGTCTCAGTTGCATCTAAAACTTAAGTGGGCGCCATCAAGTACTTTTATATGTTTTAGTCATGTCTCATATAGTTTTAGATGGTATGGCTCACCTGAGTTTCATATATAGCTGATTTTTAGGATATCCCATAACCTAAGAGGTACCGATCAAATGCACGGTATTGATTTTCAACACACATCATAGTGGAGCCCACACAACTCTACCTCAATTCTAGCTTGTTCCAAAATTCTTTGGATGAAGATATTCTTGTGTGGTCATAGAGGCAGTCGGACAAGGTGTTCGGGATGTGGCCATGACATAGTACCTCATTTTCTTGTCACTTGTGTTTTGTACCGATGTATTATGCGGTATTGTTGTTAAATGCTTTTGGAAGTGATGGCAGGTTCAGGTTCAATATGCAAAATATCTTCAGGGTAGTAAGAAGGAATTTTCAACTTATCTTACCATCTGGTGAAGTTTGTGCCATCAAACAAATCAAGTCATAATAGGTCTTGGTTAATCAACTTGATTAATGCAACAATTTTAATATTTATGTTATAAAATCTCGCTTTAAGATTGTTGAAAAAAATTCTGAAATAATAATTTGAATATAAAAATTAATTCAATCAGGTTGAAGCACATATTGGATATGTTATCCTTAAAGTGTGATTTATCCCTTCTTTTCAGATTGAATATCGCTGATTGGTTGCAAGTAAATTATTCCCATAATATGACAAGCCCTCTTAGATCATGCATACAACAATTATGAAATGACCACTATAGGAACTTAACTAATGTAATTAGTCTCTATCAAACTCAGTGCGTTATAGGACCCAGTAACTCAATGAGTTCTAGAACTCGATTAGTTTTTTTTTTTAACTTATTAAAAGAAAAGAGAGATGTTTTCTTGTAGATAATGATAATTTCGTTGACTTTTGATGCTTTGGACTTGGAGAGGTCCTGTTTATATAGATGGTTCAAGTGGATCATTGATCCGAGGTCATCAATGGTCGGAATGTTATAAGAGACACCATTAGTTAATTAATTCATATATTTTGGACTATTGAATCAATGATTTGACCATTTAGAACCGATTTGGATTCTACAAAGTTGATATTCCTATTTCTCACTTCTTGTATCACCTCACGTGCACCACTAGCACCTCTACAACCACACTAACCATGCCCTCGCCAGCACGCATTCTAGTAGAGAAAGTGATCCCAAGCTCTCTCCATTTTCTAAATAAGTAAACACAATACATAAGAGTTTATAAACTAGAAAAACTATAACAATCCTAAATTTTAGTGCATTAAAAAGAATTAAAATAAATATTTAAATATTTTATTTTTTAATTAAAAAAATAAAAATAAATTAATAATTGAGTTGGTGGAGACATTCTTAGCCAAGAGAGGTTTAAGAATTGATTCTTGTAATAGTAATAATAATTAGGTTTTCTACAGAAAAAAAAAAAAGGGGGAAAGAGATTCTAAGAGGGCTTGATCGGGTAAGTTTCAACCCTTAAAATTTTTAAATTTTTTATTATATTGTTAATTTCTTACCAATCTATACAATGGATGGTGTAGATCATTCACACGATCAATGTATGGGTGTGTAAAGAAAAATTTAACAAAGTGATGCTCTATAATTTCAGATATGATCAGTAATATTTTATGAATAAATTTAATGAATGGAATTTAATTGTGTTAAGATAGATCTGAATGGGTCATTTTATCCTAAGCACCAAAAGATAACAGTGCCTTGAATTTCAGATCGATCTGATTATCAGATGGGACACACTAGTCCGATATATAAATGTTTAATAATGAAAGCTCACATTTATGCGTAACTGATTGGTATCACTTAGTGTAGAAAGTCAAGATGGGTCATCAATGTATATATGGTCAGATTCATATCATTCATCTAATGTGTAGAAACAAAATATGTCAAAAATTCAAGAATTTAGATGATCCAATCATCCGGTGGGCCACCTCGATTAATCATTTGATATTCAATTTCATGACCTTAAATAGAAAATCTAAATTTTGAAAATTAAATTTAATAAACATATAATTTTTAATTATTTGATCACTTAGGGGTTTCGTCACCTAAGATGTATATCAAAGGTGGGCCCCACCTTGTAATATAACTAAATGAATAATAATGTTGTTGATATAGCTGATGGGATCTTTGAATGCAAACCAACCTAATTGGCTTGTGGATTATACACTATCAGACTCAAGTGAGTAACCCAATGTGTCTCATGATTCATTCGAATTAAAATAAATTATTTGTGATTATTTGATTCACCGATATACTGATTTGAGTGTTTTGTTGCAATATTGTATGTTGCGGTAAATCACTTGTTAATTTGTGTCAAATTACATGACTATGATAATTGTACATTAAATTCACATATGAATGTTCTTATTAAGACAAATATCTATACCAATTATGAAAATGATACATTCATACATTATCCATCATTCATTGCATTTTTATTGTCGATCATAGGGGCCCTATTTGGAAGAAATGTTGATCCTGGTAGAGCATTACCAGATGCGGGCTATGCCTAAGCCTACCGAAAGGTGGAAACCTACATAATGAGTGAATGCAAGTTGACGATTTTTAACCCAAGTAGATGGACGATTATCTAATCTGATACACTCGTACACCATTTGTATTTATATCATTGTGCATACATGCTTAGATTTAGTGCTTATATTATTTTAATTACTATGATTATGAATCATGCTAGGTTTTTTAACTAAGCCTGACCAACTTACCTTTTTACTAATGGAAAAAATCATATAGATAAGTAATTAGCTGATGAGATGGCGCATTAACAAGAAGTTATGACTGAACTGGTGCACGACACACTTGAGACGTGGTAGTATCTGTCAGGAGAGGAATTGATCACATTTAGACTATTCCTAATTAATCAATTAAAATTTTATTTGTTATGATGATTTAATTTATATATAATGAATGATGATATTATTTGTAAGATTTTTAAATATCTGATTGGCTTTATTTAGTTAAATTATTCTATGTTTGTAACAAGTATTCATTGATAAGCAGTGTTGACTGGTGAATGATACTAAATTTATGTTAATTAAATGTTTGTGTATAATGAGAATGGATGGATGTTGGTGCTTAAATCATTCATTTGAATGATTGTGAATAGACCTAGTTGGAATATAAAAATAAATAAATATTACTTTTACCTCTTAATAATCGTATAATATAATGAAGTTAATACACTTTATGTATGAGTTACTAATCAAAACTCGAGTTTGAGAGTACACACTTTGTACTCAAAGTTTGAGGCGTGATAAAATCTCTCAATCTTTAAGTAATATGGAACAGATTTTTTTAGTTTTTCAAGACATTTGAGAGGGGATTGAAATTGAAATTTTATTTTCAAAAATTTTCTAAATTTTTAACAGAAAAAAAACCTCAACACAAACTATCCTTGTTTTCGTGAGTTCCTGTCCCTAATAGGTGCGACAGACCATTTCCAAGCTCTTTATCTAAGAGTTTCAAAAAGCTTGGCAGTAGCAACCTTGTTTGCCTACCTTGTTTGCATCCAAATGGTCCCTTGGTGACCCTCGTCGCTCATTTCCAATATAAAGAATACATATGCTTGAATACCTCTGGTCGGAGCATATAGATGTTTTTGGTATTAACATAAATTGTCTAATGCATGCCGTAGAACGTGTAATTTATAAGTTAATGTTGTTTTTTTAAAAAAAAATAGAAATGACGTGCGATACATTTATAATACTCTGACCATAAAATGGTGGGCCATATCATTACAATGACCTGATGTAAAATCACCCGATCCACACATATACTGGCAAACAAACATCAGGATGTCAATGTAAAGCTGATGGTATGGCCGTGTCCTGGAGTGACCCGGCTTATGTGTGGACCATATCTTGAAATTATTACCGATAGAGAATCCTAACCTTTCATTGCGTTAGTTACAGATAGATGGTTAAGATGAGAAATATCTGAAATTGGTGATTAAGATTTTAAACGGGTCTGGCTACAAATTTTGGACCTTTTTGGAAAGGGGCGGGCTAACAAGGTACTATTTTGGGGCGCACATGATACGTGGGTTAGATCCACTCCATCAACTAGATGTGCCATTCAATGTTAGGATATGGGGCCAAAATCCAGTCCGGAAGGAAACTCGGGTGGGTGACACCTCTAGAACAATTCAGAGGGGATGCCGAACCAATAAAAACAACCAAGACAACTTTTGGTGACCCCGGTATTGTATGTATGCCATCCAGTCAATTTATCACTCGCATCCCACCAAGATGAAGCGAAACCAGAAATCAGGTTATTGCGAAACTCAAGCGAAACCAATATACTTGTATTGGGCATGACTTTGAATCGCTCCTTGCGTTATGGCGCACCTAAATTGACTAGGTATCACTTTGCACCGCTCCTTGCGTTATGGCCCACCTACATTTTGGGTCGGCCTGATTTTTGGTTTCTACAGTAAGCGTGGGGCGGAGAACATGGACATTGTGGATCTGACACACACATCATGTGGGCCCATAACAGCCGGCGGTAGCCACAAATAGTGGTGGTCCTGGTGACGTATCAGCACCCCCCAAAAGGTCCATTCATGGAGTGAACTACTCATCGGCCATTGTACTTTCTTTGGTCTAGATCGTCCATTTTGTATGGCACTATACCAGGTAGAAAAGTGCCTCCAGTCAATCAGTGGTGGGCCATGAAAAGTGGATCCGACTTGATGGGCAGGTTGGGCCCATGGTATGAGAGTATTTACATATAAGATTATTGTACGCATTTACTCTCCAGCCACCTGCCACCTCAAGTCAGCTGGTAGAGCGCATGTCTTTTAACCACGTGGTCGCGGGATCAATTCCTTCAAATGGCGATATCTATGGTGACTATTGTTTGTTTTTTTTTTTTTCTTCTTGATATTTTTCAATTTCATTAAAAATTAAACAGTTTTCAAAAACCCACATTCCATGCTTCATTTCAAATGCCCTTAAAAATAAAAAATAAAAATCTAAAAAGTCATGGATTCAACTATAATATCAAGAACTTTTTGAATAAGTCAAACTCTTAAAATAAGATCAAACTCTAAAAATAAACTCTTTATATGGATAGTGCGCTAGAGGGAAGGAATGAAAGATAAAATCACTTTTTTCCCTCTATATGTGAGTGTGAAATGCTTAATTAGGAACCCATTTTCATAAGAATCCGTAAACACCTTTTGATACATGATGTGAGCTCAAAATCTAAACACTTCATGTGATGTAGCAACCTATGAAACCCTAAGGGCTAACTTTCAGTTTGGTCCACATTTTTAGTAGGCCATGGCAAAAGGAAATAATTACCTCCCTTTATTTTTCCCTCTCTTTAATATGACCTTCTAGATTTTTGGATAAGACTAAAAGTTAGGCATTGGGAGTTTCATGAGGTATTGCATCACGTGGATCATTCCAATTTTGGGCCTATAACACGTGCAAAAGTGTGTTGAGAATATGGAGCCACATTTGGGCCGCCTTCGACCGGTCGTAGGACGGCTACGACCGGTCGTGGGGCGTGTTCGACCGGTCGTGGGAGGTTCGAGCCCTGGCACGACTCAAAGTCCAGCGAGTTGTGCGGTTTTTTTCCCAGGGCCTAGGACTGGTCGTAGGAGAGCCAGCGGAGCCAGGACCGGTCGTAGGTTACGCAGTTTGTTCCGCAAAACTACAAATTTGAGTCCTTTCGCAACCGGGATGCGGAAGGGAAGTTACCTAAACTATAAATAGGGGTTCTTAGGGCTTTTCTAGGGTATTCTAAGGAATGAGTATTGGAAAATATTTCTAAAGGTGTGGGCTTAGGGTTTTCTATTCTTCTAAGAGAGAGGTTAGTATATTGCCTTGTAATCTTTGTTCTTCTTCATAGTGGAAGTCTGCATCCGTGGTTTTTTACCCTAGTTTGGAGTTTTTTCACGTATATTTTGTCTTGTGGTTTGTTTGGATTGCTTTGATCTGTTTCTAGTTTATATTTCTTTCCGTTTATCGTTTGTGGGGTGAGTCCTGAGATTGGATCTCGGCCCACTGCTTTATTGGCGTGCTGCTCAACAACTGGTATCAGAGCTATTGGTTTAGTTCTATTGGGAGCGATGGCGGAAGATGGAAAAACTAGAATTGAGAAGTTTAATGGTTCAAACTTTGCCTTCTGAAAGATACAGATGGAGGATTATCTGTATCAGAAGGACCTCTACATTCCTCTAGAAGGAAAAGAGAATAAACCAGAAAAGATGACAGATGATGAATGGTTTTTACTAGATAAGAAGGCTTTAGGAACGATCCGACTCGCCTTTAATATATCTAAGATGAAAACGACAAAAGAATTAATGGAAGCTCTAGCCACCATGTATGAAAAGCCCTCAGCATCCAATAAGGTTCATCTTATGAAACAGCTATTCAACATGGAGATGTCAGATGGTGGGAGTGTGGCTGAACATCTAAACAAGTTCAATACAGTCACGAGCCAGTTGGAATCCGTTGGCATCGTTTTTGAGGATGAGGTCAGGGCACTATTAATCTTATCCAGTCTACCAGACAGTTGGGATGGTTTGGTGATTGCTGTGAGCAATTCTTCAGGATCGACAAAGTTGAAATTTGATGATATGGCCGGTTTGATTCTCAGCGAAGAATCTAGAAGGAAGGCATCAGGAGTTTCAGGGGATTCCAGGAATGATCTAAACGTTGAAGGAAGAGGAAGATCGCAGAACAGAAGAGACAATAAACACGGGCGTTCTAAGTCGAGGAAGAAGTCTAAGGGACCGAAAGACAAAGACGGGTGTTGGCATTGCGGTAAGAAGGGACACATGAAACGTGATTGCAGGGCGCTTAAGAAACAAGATGGAAGCTCTCAAGGAGGGAAGGATTCAGTGAATCTGTCTGAGGAGAGCGACACAGAAGCGTTGATCTTGTCTCTTGATGCGAGGGATGAGTCATGAGTTATAAACTCGGGTGCTTCGTTTCATGCCACTTCATGTAAAGAAGTTTTGCGTGATTATGTGTTAGGTGACTTTGGGAGAGTCTACCTGGGTGATGATGAGCCGTGCAGTATTGTTGGAAAGGGTGACGTTCAGGTCAATCAGAAAGACGGAACGGTTTTAAAACTGAAGGATGTCAGACATGTACCGAGTTTGAGAAGGAATCTGATCTCAGTGGGGCAGTTAGCCGACACCGGTTATGTGACAACATTCACCGGTGATTCCTGAAAGATCACAAAAGGTGCCTTGGTGATATCTCGAGACAAAAAGGAAGGCACCTTGTACGTGACTTCAGGATCGTATGGTTCACTCTCAGTCACATCAACTGGAGTGAATGGGCAGTTATGACATCAGAGGTTGAGACATATGAGTGAGAAATGGATGAAAGTGTTGTTGTCAAAAGGGAAGCTACCAGGGTTGAAGTCTCTTGACTTGAAATTCTTCAAGGACTGCATATATGGCAAGCAGAAGAGGGTAAGCTTCAAGAAGACAGGACGTGCTCCAAAGACGCATCTATTGGAGCTTGTACACACTGACGTGTGGGGACCGGCACAGGTATCATCTCTTGGTGGCTCACGTTATTTTGTTTCCTTTATTGATGATACTAGTAGAAAACTGTGGGTTTATTTCTTAAAGCATAAATCTGATGTATTTGATGCGTTTAAGAAGTGGAAAGTTATGGTAGAAAACGAGACAGGTAAAACAGTAAAGTGTCTCAGATCTGATAATGGGAGAGAATATTGTGATAAGAGGTTTAAGGAGTATTGTGCAGCAAGTGGAATTAAACATCAGAAAATGATTCCAGGGACACCACAGTAGAATGTGTGGCTGAGCGCATTAACAGGACCATCCTTGAGCGCGCCAGGAGCATGAGGTTACATGCAAGGTTGTCCAAGACCTTTTGGGCAGATGCTGTAAATACTGTCGTATATCTTATCAATAGAAGTCCCTTAGAACCATTGGATGGTGGGCTACTAGAAGAAATGTGGACTGGGAAAGAAGTGATCCTTACACATCTCAGAGTGTTTGGTTGCACTTCATATGTTCACATTGATTCAGAGCACATAAACAAGCTAGATGCGAAGTCCAGGAGATGCATGTTTATAGGCTACGGGCAGGATGATTTTGGCTACAGGTTTTGAGATGCAGAAAACAGAAAAATCATCAGAAGCAAGGACGTAGTCTTCAACGAAAGAGTGATGCATAAGGACAGTGTGCAGGAAAATAAGGCCGAGAAAAAGGAATTCGTAGAGTTGGAAGAGTTACCGGACATGGGTGTTACAGCGCCACAGGATAATCGTGCACATGATCATTATGAGGCAGAGCCACAGACAGCGGTTGCGAGGAGGTCAACTCGGGAGAGGAGACCCACGGTCCGATACTCACCCTCCTTACATTATCTACTGCTGACAGATAATGGTGAGCCAGAGTGTTTTGAAGAGGCATTACAGTCAGATACACGGGTTAAGTGGGAGCAAGCCATGGATGAGGAGATGGACTCTCTTGAGTCTAATCGTACATGGGAACTAGTCACTCTACCTAAGGGTAAGAAAGCTCTTCATAATAAGTAGGTTTACAGACTAAAGGAGGAGCATGATGGTTCGAAATGGTACAAGGCGAGACTGGTTATAAAAGGTTTTCAACAGAAGGCAGGTATCGATTTCACTGAAATATTTTCATCGGTAGTGAAAATGTCTACGATTCGCATGGTCTTGAGTATAGTGGCTACAAAGAACTTACATCTAGAGCAGCTAAATGTTAAGACAGCCTTTTTTCATGGGGATCTTGAAGAAGAAATATATATGCATCAGTCGACAGGATACGTGGCACCAGGTAATGAGAACAAGGTGTGCAGACTGAAGAAAAGTCTATATGGCCTGAAGCAGGCCCTGAGGCAGTGGTACAAGAAATTTGATAGTTTCATATCGGGAAACGGTTTTAGGAGATGTCATGCAGATCACTGTTGTTACTTGAAGAAGTTTGATACGTCGTACATCATTCTTCTCTTTGTACGTTGATGATATACTTGTGGCCGGTTCAAGCATGAAGGACATCTCAGATCTCAAAAGACAACTGTCTAAAAAATTTGCCATGAAGGATTTAGGAGCTGCAAAACAAATCCTAGGTATGAGGATAAAGCATGACAGGGAAAATAAGAAACTGGTTTTATCACAGGCAGAGTACATAGCCAAAGTACTTGATTGATTCAATATGGGAGGTGCTAAGCCGGTTAGCACTCCATTAGCCAACCACTTCAAGCTATCTAAGGAGCAAGGTGTAAAGAAGCAAGAGGAACGGGACTACATGGCCAAAGTCCCATACGCGTCAGCGATTGGGAGTCTCATGTATGCTATGGTGAGCACGAGGCCAGACATTGCTCAAGCAGTGGGAGTTGTTAGCAGGTTCATAAAAAACCTCGGGAAGGAACATTGGGAAGCTGTGAAGTGGATCCTCAGATACCTGGTGGGTACTAAGGATGTAGGGCTGTGTTATGGTGGATTACAAATCAAGCTGTAAGGCTACGTGAATTCAGATTTGGCAAAAGATATCGACAGCAGAAGAAGCACTACAGGTTATGTCTTTACTCTAGATAGTGCTGCAGTCAGTTGAGTCTCTCAGTTATGGAAGATAGTATCTATCAGTACGACAGAAGCAGAATATGTTGCGGCTACAGAAGCATGCAAGGAGATGGTGTGGATGTAAGGTTTTATGGAAGAGTTATGTAAGAAGCAAGTAGATTGCAAGCTGTACAGTAACAGTCAGAGTGCAATACACTTGGCTAAGAATTCAGCCTTTCATTCAAGGACCAAGCATATTGCCATCAGATATCACTTCATACGTTCGTTACTGGAAGATGGATCGATTATTTTGGAGAAGATTCATACAAGTGAGAATCCTGCAGATATGTTGACCAAGATGGTCACAAGGGAGAAGCTGAAGCTCTGTTCAGCTTTGATTGGTCTTCAAGCTTGAAGACGGGGAGGTGGTGCACTCCGGATGAAGAAGACGAAGGTTTATGCAATGTATCTCCAAGTGAAATATTGTTGAGAATATGGAGCCACATTGGGGCCGCCTTCGACCGGTCGTAGGACGGCTACGACCGGTCGTGGGGCATGTTCGACCGGTCATGGGACGGCTACGACCGGTCGTGGGGCATGTTCGACCGGTCGTGGGAGGCGCTCAACCGGTCGTGGGTTCGAGCCCTGGCACGACTTAAAGTCCAGTGAGTTGTGCTGTTTTTTCCTCAGGGTCTAGGACTGGTCGTAGGAGAGCTACGACTGGTCGTAGGGGCCTACGACCGGTCGTAGTGGAGCCAGGACCGGTCGTAGGTTACGCAGTTTGTTCCGCAAAACTGCGGATTTGAGTCCTTTCGCAACCGGGATGCGGAAGGGAAGTTGCCTAAACTAGGGGTTCCTAGGGCTTTTCTAGGGCATTCTAAGGAATGAGAAATATTGAAAAATATTTTTAAAGGTGTGGCCTCAGGGTTTTCTATTCTTCTAAGGGAGAGGTTAGTATTGCCTTGTAATCTTTGTTCTTCTTCATAGTGAAAGTTTGCATCCGTGGTTTTTTACCTTAGTTTGAAATTTTTTCACGTATATCTTGTCTTGTGGTTTGTTTGGATTACTTTGATTTGTTTCTAGTTTATATTTCTTTCCGTTTATCGTTTATGGGTGAGGCCTGAGATTGGATCTCGGTCCACTGCGTTGTTGGCGTGCTGCGCAACAAAGTGTACATGAATGCTCACATGAGAAGGTGCGCAGTGAACATGACTAGTAATATTTATGAGTGCAAAGGTGCATATGGTGATGCTCACATGGGAACAGATCTCACAATAACTTACGAGATCTTTGATAACTCATCTCATGTGATATTAGCGCAAAATCTAAACAGTTTACATGATGCGGCATCACATGAAACTCTTGTAGCCCAACTTTTACCATAATTCAAAGCGTGGTGGGCCATGATAAAAGGAAACATGTTGCTCCCTTAATTTGTCTCTCTTTTCCATGGCCCACAAGAGTTTTGGATTAGATTGAAAGTTGGGCCCTAGGGTTTCATGTGTTGCGAGATATCTTAAATCTGAGTTCTTTCACAATTGAGATGCGAAAGAGAAGTTTTCTAAACTATAAATAGGTGTTCCTAGGGCTTTTCTATTGTATGGGAAAACTTTCTAAATAAGTCTTAGGAAAATTAAAGGGTGTAGCAAGGGTGAAATTTGAGGTTGTTCGAATCGGGTAAGTCCATTCTCTTTATAATTTCTGTTTTTATAGTAGAGATCTATCGCTTTGTGTCGTGATTTTTTTGAAAGGGTTTTCCATGTTAAATCTGAGTGTTCTCTTGTGTGCGTGGTGCCATTGGATTGCTATCCTAGATCTAGATCTGTGTGATTCCGCAGGGCAAAATTCCCAACAAGTGGTATCAGATCTATAGTTGGGGCACAAATTTGAATCTGAAGGATTAGTAATAATGGCGAGTGCCAGGTATGAGTTTGAGAAGTACTCGGGAAAAAATAATTTTAAGTTATGGAAGCTTAAGATGATTAGCCTGTTAACCAAGCAAGGCGAAGATGGTGCTCTTGAGGAGCGGAAGTCTACTATGAATGATGCTGATTGGAATACTCTTAATAGAAAGGTTTTTCATCGATCCGTTTATGTTTTACGGATGGGAAGCACTTCAAAAGGTGGAGCTACAATGGATGTAGCGGATTCCACCTCTGCACGTGTGTGGCATGTTGGGCATGGCTACATGAGCAGGCAGGGTAGGACGGCTGAACCATGCGGACAAGGATACGAAGCAGGTGGAGCAGCCACCTATGTGAAGAATCACACAACATGATCGTAGGACATCGGCAAGGTACATGGACGACTCCAATATCGCAGGAGATTCATCTTCTATTCAGATGGCTCTAGGTGAGCCTGGTGCTGAAAAGTGAAAGGTGACTGTGGGTGATGTGATGAATTCGTTGTACTAGACCGATATATGGGAGCAGGTGGAGCTTCCAGTGGGCCAGAAAGCGGTTGGATGCAAGTGGATCTTCAGGAGGATACAACATAGATACAGAGCGAGGTTGGTGGCGATGAGTTATGCTCAGGGAGAAGGGATCGGCTTCTCAAAGATATTCACGCCGATGGTATAGCAGGTGTCTATTAGATCAGTAATTGACGCTGGTTGGCCAATGTGATCTTCAGCTGGAAGGAAGGATATGGAGTCTGCACTTCTGCAGGAGAAAGTGAAGAGCAGATCTACATGAAGCAACCAGGGTGGTTCGAAGTTAAAAGGGCTGAGAAAAGACTTTGCAGGAGGTCGTGGTTCGGCCTGTCGCATAGGCAGTGATTTGATTCCTTCATGATGGGTCAGGTATTGTATGTTGATGACGTGTGGATCGCCAATTGTGACATGTCTGAAATCAGTGTACTAAAGACTCAGTGAAAGATCGGGAGGTCTGCAAAGATGGTTCTTGGCATTGAGACTGAAGGAGGAGTAGGCTTTGGTAATCACAGCAGGAATACCTTGTGTGTAGGTATTGGTCAAGTATGTGATGGGCCAGGTAAAGCCGGAAAGCGTTCACTACGCGTCTCTCCTCAAGTTTTCTTCTGGATATGCCCGAAAACATATGAGGAAAAACAGGATATCTCATGAGCCTTATTCGAATGCGCTGGGCAGTGTATGTCATGGTCTGGTTTAGACCAGTTATTTCACAGGCTATCAATGCTGTAAACAAGTACCCGGGCAAGCAATATTGGGTAGCGGTGAGATAGTAAGAAAACTACATTTTTTTTTTTGGAAGACAAGAGCAAAGGTGGCTGGGCATGTGGATTTAGATTCGGCAGACATGATCAACAAGAATGTTCCTGTAGAGAAGTTCAAGTTCTGTGCAACTTCTCTGGGCATGACGATGGCATAAAAAGAAGACGAAGTATGCAAGAGAAGCTATGATGTGATGTAGAAATAAGAGAAGAGGTTAAAAAGCTACACGGTTGAAGATTGAAGATATGGTGGAGATTGTTATGAGATGTCTTAAATCTGAGTCCTTTCGCAACTGAGATGCGAAACGGAAGTTTCCTAAACTATAAATAGGTGTTCTTAGAGCTTTTCTATTGTATGGGAAAGCTTTTTAAAGGGGTCCTAGGGAAATTAAAGGGTGTAGCAAGGGTGAGATTCGAGGTTGTTCGAATCGGGTAAGTCCTTTCTCTTTGTAATTTCTATTTTCATAGTGGAGATCTATCGCTTTGTGCCGTGATTTTTTTTCGAAAAGGTTTTTCACATTAAATCTGGGTGTTCTCTGTGTTCGCTTGTGTGCTTGGTGTCATTAGATTGCTATCCTAGATCTAGATCTGTGTAATTCCGCAAGGCAAAATCCCCAACATCATGTGGTGTTGCATCACATGGATCATTCAAATTATGTGCCCCTGACATTTGTGTAAAGGTGCGTAGGTGAGCATGACACATGCACATTCTCTCTTCCTATCCTTATATATTTATGAATTATGCTACTGGGTAAAGACAAGCTCTCTCTTACTAAGGGTTGGAGAGATAAAAAGGCTCCATTTTAACTTGTTTTTCTCCCTTTACAATATATATATATATATATATATATATATATATATATATATATATATATATATATATATATATATATATATATAGGCATGCTCACTTACGCATGTGCACACCTTTGCACACATGTCATGGGTGTTGAAGATGTGGAATCCCATGAAACCTTAGGAGGTGAATTTTTACCCTGATCTAAGATTCTGGTGGGCCATAGTAAGGAGAAATTTAAATCAAGGAAACAAATTATTTACATTTTTCATGGCCCACCGAAGTTTTAGATCAAAGTAAAAATTCGTACCAGAGGGTTTCATGAGGTTCAGCCTCATGTGGACCATTCGGATTTTTGAGACTCATCAGATATGATGAGTTCTCAAAAAATTTCGTATGTATTACGTATGAATTGGGTGAGCGTTTCACTCTGTGTGTGTGTGTGTAATCGCCACACAAATCTAATGACAAATTACACCAAATCAAAACTATCATATTATCATAGTGCAATTTATTTATTTTCCAATGCACAAAACAAATATTTAATAGTTGGAAATTCTTGTAAAACCTTTTAAAACCCAATTCTTCTATGGTGAGAGACTCATCCATAAATAATGGAGAGCAGATTAGGTGTTACTTGGGTAACACATTACTAGGAGTTTCCCAAATCAATGGGCCTACCTTAATGTATATGTTGTATACCTATATTGTCCATAGTTTTCCAACTCATTTTTGGGCATGGTCCCCAAAATGAAGTAGATCCAAATCTCAAGTGGACCACAGGGTAGGGATCAAATGCTTGCCATGAATGTTTTAAATCAAGTTGACACTTGTGTTTTTCCTTATTATAAGTCTATGTGACCTCAGTAACAAGTTCAATGGCAAATAAACATTATAGTGAGCACCGCGAAGTTTTTAATGGTGGGCTTTTAATGACCATTGTTTATTATAATGTGGTTTACTTGATATTTGAATCTACCTCATTTCTAACACGATGCCCTAAGGTGAGCTACAAAATTGATGGATGCGATGAATATGCAACAAATACATCAACGTGTATGTCCTTGCTCATGCTTGTTAGGTAGACTCACGATAGTTTTAACATGAAGTCATGGGGTTAAGTACCCGTTGTGATAAAATTCTACCGTGATGTGTATGTTGGTTGCGAATCCACGTGAAAAAAAAATACAAAGGTGCGTCCCACAATGAGGAAGAGACTCACTAAGGTGTTACCCACTCAGCACCACATGTGGATTGGCAAGTGGACCACACCATAGGAAACATGACCATGGTATGAAAAATGTTTTTAAACTACACATATACCTTAGATGGGTCCACTTACGACTGTCTTCAAACCGTCCATTTTGTGTAAAGCAGTGACCCACTTCATGATTAGCCCTAGCTCAGCCTGGACCAAACACCGGTGGTCTAAATTCAAGGCCCGGACCCCGTGCCGCCACGTTTAAGGCACAAACTGATGTAGAGCGGGTCACGGACAATTTCATGGCCAAGATGGATCAGAAAAGGCATGGTCGGCGACAGAAGTGATCCGGACCATCAGACCTTAAATCGGGCGTATTTCACAATTTGGAATGAGTTATCTGACGTAAAATATATGAATTTGGGATAGAACGAGCTACTTTAGCCAACCAACCCTGCTACGCCGGGTTGTGCAGCCCGGATTTACGAGAAATCCCCTAATCGATGGTCGTTTTCCATTTTAATTTTGTTTTTACTATAAATAGTAAGTTTTAGTTTAAGTATAACTCTTCATCTGTTGGGCTCTAGGAGTTGTGTCCAACATGAAAAGTGCTTAGGATAATTAGGAGAACGGTTTGGTGAAGCCAAATAGAACACTTACTATTTTTGGCCGAAAACCTTGCGCACTAGTAGACATCACGACTGTCTATAAATAGTAAGTTGTGAATTTTAGGAGTTTTAGTTGTAGTTTGAGTCTGATTTTTTTCTTATTGCTTGGTTCCCTTATTTAAAGAGTTGTGAACTTGATTTTAGGAATTCATCAATCAATTTCAAATTTATTAGAA
Source organism: Magnolia kwangsiensis (assembly GCA_037074715.1). NCBI lineage: Eukaryota > Viridiplantae > Streptophyta > Magnoliopsida > Magnoliales > Magnoliaceae > Magnolia > Magnolia kwangsiensis. Next base: position 4,312,952 of record CM073571.1, read on the forward strand.
ATTATTTTTATTTTCTGCTTTATTTCCTCATGGATTTTAAAAGTCTCTATGAGGAGTTTAGAGAAATTTCATGGATTCGAAATATTTATCATCTTGAGGAAGATGGTGCTCAACCTCACGTCCTTCCCTGTGTCACAAACCTAAGCTGGGCAGCGTAGCCCATTGGCACCATTACTGAATATTGTCCTCAAGTACCATGTCTCTCCGAGTGGTTCCAATGGTTTGGTGATCTAGACCGTTGATCTGCCACGCTGCGTGGAGGCTTTTTCCTAATAATATCTCTGATTGGACAATCCTAACCGTCGGATCAGTGGCTCGAGGGGTAATCGAAAAAAAAAGAGCGCATTCACCGCATTATGGTGAAATAGGCTAAACATTGAACGGATGGGATTTTTCTATCATGGAAGAATTTTGAGCATGAGAAACTTTGATACTCTGGCAGAGTGATAGATGAGACGCAGGCATGTATGTAATTCTTATAAGAGGACGCTTATTGGTCCTAAACCGCAAAGGAAAAAAAGCGAATCCCGCCTGAAGCGGATCGCGATCCGCGTGAAGCCACTCCAACAAATCACGACCGTTACTATACTTTCAAATCGAACGGCCAGAATCTATTCACAAAGAAAAATTTAAAAAGCATAGAAATTTCATTCTCCCGCCAGCCTCCCTCCCTCCCTACAAATACAACCCCCAAATCGCTCTCTCTCTGCAGCTCTTTCAAACAACAGAGACTCTCAAACATTTCATTCATCTCTTTCAATTCCCATTATACCCTTTCCTTGCTGATATCAGAGACCAATGGCTCGCACTAAGCAGACGGCCAGGAAATCGACGGGAGGCAAGGCCCCACGTAAGCAGCTGGCTACCAAGGCTGCGAGGAAATCGGCCCCAGCGACGGGAGGCGTGAAGAAGCCGCACCGATTCAGGCCAGGGACGGTGGCCCTGAGAGAGATCCGGAAGTACCAGAAGAGCACGGAGCTTCTGATAAGGAAGCTGCCTTTCCAGAGGCTCGTCCGTGAGATAGCTCAGGACTTCAAGACGGATCTGAGGTTCCAGAGCAGCGCTGTCGCTGCTCTCCAGGAGGCTGCCGAGTCCTACCTGGTAGGCCTCTTTGAGGACACCAACCTCTGCGCAATCCATGCCAAGAGGGTCACCATCATGCCCAAGGACATCCAGCTTGCACGCAGGATCCGTGGAGAAAGGGCTTAGATGATCGATGGTCTTGATGCAGTTGCTGCTGCCTTTGTTTTCTTTATTTCTGTCATTTTGGATGTGGCTGCAGATTTCTATCTTTGGTTTGTTCCTGTACACTGCTAATGAAAATCTTCCACGTTTTTATATTCCTCTTTTCTTTCATATCTTAGGTCTCTGTTTTCATTCTTTTCTTTTTTCGCCCTTTCTCATTTTCTTTAGTTGAGATCTAGAATGTAGTAAGGTACCAAGTACGCTGGGCCAGATCTGGTAACCCACCTCACCAAATGGTAGATTGATGATCCGTCTCTTTCCCCACAACATGATTGTGACTATTGAGGAAAATTTTACTGTTCCTGTTCCATTAGATTGAAGGGTTAGGAGCCTTTTACAGCATCTTTGTTGATTTAGACCATCCATCAGATCACTGGTGTGCAATGTAGAAGTATGGGTCCTTGCTGTTTGCACCGTGCTTGGTCACAATATGATTTTTTGATGCATTAAATTATATGCGTCCATACATCAAGTACTCTGAAGTTAAAGAGTTTTAAATTGTAAATACTAAATTGTATAGTTTTAAATTGTAAATACTAAATCACCAATTTCTCTAAAAGCTTGAGCATTTAGAGAATGATGTATTAATGTATATTAATGGCCTTTAACACTCCAATAGTCTATGGCCCTATACATTTATAAGCCATTCATAGTCTTTTACTACTTGAGAAAGTTGTATATGATTTTGGTCCTGATGCATTGAAGAAATAGTGCTCTCTCTCTACACACACGCATCAGCAGCGTTTACCATTTTTCTTATTTGAAGGCTGGCAGCAGCAATAGCAGTTGTGTGTTTTCCACTTTTCTTATTCGAAGGCTAGTAGGCATTTGGAGGCAGATGCATTTCTTTCTGAAGAAATGAAGCTATCCACGGAGGTTCACCTTTCTCCCTTTTCTTTTTTTTTTTTTTTTTTTTTTTTATAACACACGCACACACATCCCCACACACTCACGCCACACGCATACTGGGATTTCACCACCATGGCTACTTGAACCCTTGACCTGGTGTTGAAACTCCAAGAAGTCTACTGCCTAAGTAAGAGTAAGGACCCAGCATGGAGGTTCACCTTACTAAGGGACACCAACCTAATTTCTGTTAGGGCTATCAACGGGCTGAGCCAGCCCTATTCAAAAATTTCATTTTGCCAAGCCCGAGCCTGGCCCATTGACAGCGTGTCCCTCCGTGAGGAAACCTATAATAATTGAACAGGTGCACATTCAAAGCTGATCATCAGGTAGGCACTACCTTGGATCGGTCATTTTCTTACATTCAAATCGGACTAGGATCCAGACCTTTAGACCACATGATTGTTTGTTAGAAACAGAAGAAGATGGTCGGTGGAGCTTTGGTTGGCATTTTTTTTTTAAAAAGCTCACTTAATATTGAACTTACATCATTGCCATATTTTTCAATTTTATTTATTTATTTTTATTTTTATAAAAATTGGAGTACCTGCTTTCATTTATTATCATCTTGTTGGCAAAGTGGTCATCAGTTCTGGTGGGATTACGTGATGTGAAATCCACCCCAACCTACATAAATGACAATGCATTTTAAATTTTGGTGTGGCAGCTAATAGTAGGTGAATTTCATATAATCACCATGGTGAGCTTGGTAAAAATTAAAGGCTCACATTTCTCTTCCAATTATTTTCTTTGATATAGTCCACTTGAAGCATAGGTCAGCCTAATTTTTTGCCCTTGGGTTTAATGTATGATTTATGCATCTAATAGTCAAGGGAATCTCAATTATAGATCATGGTGGGCCCTATATTCCATGAAATTCTCTCTCTCTCTCTCTCTCTCTCTCTCTCTCTCTTCTGAAAAGAAATCAACAAATACTCTATTCTAGTAGTTGAGATAGGGATGCCCTTGCTTTTAGCAAAGCCTGCCTAAATGTGTTTGTAAAATGTACTCTGACTATCAGATGTATAATCTTGTGTTAGGTCTAAGTATAAAGACTCTCAGGAGTTTCAACACTAGGTCAAGAGTTCGAGTACCCATAGGTGGTGAAATTCCACTATGGCCTGAGTGTGTGGGGTGTGTGTTAAAAAAAGGGTCCAAGTATAAAGAAAAAAACAAGGCTGACTTGTGATTCAGGTGGCCCACAGTAAAGGAAACAGAGCATTGGTTTGTGCACTATTTCCAATCACATAGTCCATTTAAATCACAAAAGAGCAAATTTTTGAGCATTGGCTTGTACACTATTTCCAATCACGTAGTCCATTTAAATCACAAATGAGTAAAGTTGGGAGCCTTAGGCCCAATGCATGTGTAGTGGATTTCACATAAATGTTACAAATGCTCTGCTAAAGAATCAAGGGTAGGTGTTCTCTTCCCAAATATTTTCCTTAGTGTGGTCTACATTAATCATGACTAGAACTAGTTTTTAATCCCCATGCCTAAACTTAGAACATTGTTTGGTGGTTGGAAATGATTTCAGAAACACATCATGATGGAGCCTACCCAAGTAAGATGAATCCATTTTTCTCACACAAATGCAAGAGCTTTTCCATTGTAAAAAATGGCTTCCGATATGATATAAGTGGCCAGGGGATGAGGTGGGCCCTACTGTGATGTGCTTCCCAAATGGGGTTGGAACACTAGGTGCATGTGAGCTTGAAATCAACTGCATCCATGATTTAGATAAATCATATAATTGGAAACATTGTATAAGGTGACACTCACCCTCCTACAAAAAGTGTATGATACAATTTTAATCATAGAGCTCAAAACACAAGCCCCATTCATTGTTTAGGTGGACCACAGGGTTGGAAATGTTGTACAAGGCAATGCTCATCTACCCAACTATTTCCCTTGACATGGCCCACCCAAATCATAAATGAAATTAAAATTTCGTTTGCCATTTAATTGTTTAAGTGAATTTCACATCATCGCTATCTTGGGCCTTACAAAAAATAAGGATGCACATCTCTCCCAAATGTTTCATTTTGTCTTGGCTTTGACTGAATTACTCTGAATCAAGAGCAGTGTGATTTTTGGTCAGAATGGATTGCACATACACTTCATGGTGACACCCGTCAAAATCAGGAATGGGCATCTGTTGCAAATCTTCTTATTGGTGTGGCTCACTTGAATTTATGGCTGATTTTGGACCTTGGGCCCAACATGAGCTGACGCATTTGATGGTCCAATAGATTACAAAAACACATTATGGTCCACTCGAGCTGACAGCCAACCACATTTTGCTCTCAGAAAAATACTGTGCGGTTTGTCAGCTGTTTTGATTTACGGTGTGTTGTGAGTGTCCACTAACCACCCATTTTTCTCCCCACTTAAATATTAATTAGAAACAGACGTACAGTGGACATTTAGTGTACGGTTAAAAATGAAAACATCTAATGGTCCTATTTCAAGTGGTCTGATGATAGGATTCCGACTCATCCATGATGGGTTACACAATATAGTACATTTGATTCGGGCTTATATACGCGAGAGGTAAGATTTCTAGGTGCCTGTGTATCCATTGTCATACGCAGCAGTAGCATCAAGTAACTGCGTAGTAGCTTTTTAGGCGAAAAAAGAACCACAAAATCACGGGAGATGAGCGAGTGTACGCATCAATATGGCAGACGTGTGCAACATGCGAACAAATCCTCGCGTAGGGTCCACTGCGAGCATTCCCTAAGCTGGAACGCTCATCCAGTAGCCAACAGTGCACGCTGTAAAAGGATGTTTGTTATTTTCCCTGACACAATGTGATTGACCAATCCAAGATTCAGTACATGCTCACAGGTATCCGTACATGATGAATGGATCAGATCTTTCACATGTCATCTACATCAGCACGTGTCAGGTGAAACCCCATCCATCTCACGCGAGAGAGTATCAGTAGTAACCACACGAAGGACGAAAGCGGAATGCTAGGCATTCAACCAATCTAGATGGAGATTTTGGTCATTTCAGTGAAAAAGTGTTTTGTCAAAGCGCGGGAAAACCAACCTCCAAAACCTCCAGGGTCCTGGCCCAGATGCAGCCATTGCAGCAGCTCTGCTCCTGTGCACAGAAACCTGCGCCGCGGCTGCACGTCTTCCCCTCTCCCCGATCGTCTGAAATCCTACCCGCACGCGCGCATGGATAAATACGTAGTCCCGCGCCCCTCGTCTCCTCCAAACCCCAAACCCCTCCGCAGGTAAAAGAAAAGCAACCCTGAATCTCCATCTTCATCTTCCCGACATTTTTCTGAAACCCTAATTTCTCTTTGATAAAAGGTCTCGATGGAAGATGAGCCTCGTGGAATTGAATGGCAGGATGCCGCCAAAGCACCGCCATGAGATCTCTGCCCTACTGCTTGAATCATACGCCGAGGTAATTGAACCTCTACCGAATTTGATGTCTTTTCTTTAGATTCTGCTATGGCTGCTTTCCGATCTTTTTGTGGATTCCTTATATGATTGGCGATCTGATGTTGTGGAAAGATAGGGGATTTCGCTCATTGCTACAATATTGGTGGACAAAGCTGTCCGACGCATGTACGTAGTGATTTTGTTTTTCAATTCCTCTTTTAACTAATCTCATCACATGGTTTCCTTTGTTTGAGTCTTCTATTCTGAGTTTGGAGAATTGGAATCTGTGTACAGCTGAATCGAATGGTTAATGATGCGAATGTTGATCTCCAAGTGCCTAGTAGAAAGTAAGTGCTTTTGTTCATAACTTACTACTCACTTGTTTCCATCGGTACATGGCATATTGTGTACAAAACATCTCCCGTTGGCTGTCAGTGGGAATCCTATGAACATTCCAGATTCGATTCATGGATGGGAAAGGGGCATGGGGTTCTGTCCAACACTAATGAAAGGTGGTAGATGTTTTGTATGCAATATCATGTGGTCTTTTCCCTTGTTTATATTGTCCAATACTTTTTATCTGTGAATGTAGTTCATGCATTCTATGTGAATTTATAGCTTATTTACACTTTGGTGTGAGCTTGGCTTCCCCAACATAATTCAAATTCCAGGGTATTTACTGCATTCTTGCTGCCTTTTAGTGTCAATAAATAGTTGTTGAAGTATGTGATAGTCAGTAGGGGTGCAACTTGGGAGGGTTGAGTTGTGTTGAGAATCAATCCTGAGCACGAGTCTACCTCAAGAGTGATAACTTGATAAACACAAGAAGAGTTTTGGATTTATATAGGGCTGTACAATGTGTATATAAGGAAAAATATTTATTAACTGATATATATGGAAGGAATTTTGAATATACATGGAAGGAAAAATCAATGCATTGAAGGTAATGCTTATCACCCCCCTTGATTAGGTAGAGCTGGGTGGCCGGGTGGGTGCGGATCATTCGGATGAGCTATTGCAGCGCTGCTGGGCTCGAAACAAACGGCTGTTGAGCGAGAGAGAGAGAGAGAGAGAGAGAGAGAGAGAGAGAGAGAGAGAGAGAGAGAGAGAGAGAGAGAGAGAGAGAGAGAGAGGTGGCTTGGTGGGTGGTGGCTGCTAGGCTCAGGAGAGGAGGATGAGGGAGGGAGAGGGCTCGGGTTGGGTGCGGCCGGTAGGGTTAGACTTTAGAAAATTAGGTTCACACACACTACCCATACCCGAGTCAAGTCGGGTTTCGGATCGAATCGAGTCGAGTTGGGTCAAGTTAACTTGGACTCGACTCGGTTTGATTGGGCCTATACAATCCTACCCACACCAACAGTCCCTCTACGAGGCCTACATCATCGCTTCCTAAGGTCTCTTATGGCCCGCTTTCTTCCTCACTCTCCTATTCCTCGTTAGTGTCTCCCTCCATTGCTCCAATTACCGTAATACCCTCCTCAAGGCCCTCTCTAGCATCCTCCTTATCTGCCTTCCTGTCCTCCTCCAGGTCTTCTCATCTTTTTCTCCTCTAGGGTTTCCATCTTCTAGAACTTACTAGAAGCCTTTAGGAGGGATTCAGTAATCTTACGGAGGGTGGGACACGCAGACAAGGTGCTTTGCACCTACTCGCTCTTCAGTATGGTGGTCCTCAGTGGGTTCAACAGGGGCTTCTTGACCTAGTTCGTGGCGGTTTGTTGGAGGGCTGTGTCGCTCGTGATCAATAAGACGCTGAGGGTTCGGATTTGTGGGCTAGCATTTTTAGTGGCCCTCTTTGTGCCGGCGCAGGCAGTGTGCCTCGTGCTTTTGACGTGGTGGAAGCCGGGCGACATGGTGTTTAAGGTACTCTCGCTCATGGGATTTCTCTATGTGCTGGTGTGCGTCGTGGTAGGGGAGGGAATTTTGGTCATCCGGCCCATGGTCAACGCGTTGGCGGTTGAAGGGGCAATGTTGGGTACTTCGTCTTTGGGGAAGATTCGAGGGGTGTGTTGATGTTGAAGGATGGTCAGGAAATGGGTAGTGGGGATTGCAAAATTATGTTCCTTCGGCTTTATTTTGTGCCATTGAATTGATATATATATTTTTTTCTTTTTCTTTGTTCATTCTCTTTCTTTCGTTCTTTTTAATTTTTATTTTTATGTTATTCAGAGAAGCCTTTGGATTGGAACGGAATGAATTACACTTGCATTTTTTGTGTATTTTATTAAAATTTTTTCTTTAATTTTTTGCATTCTTTATTTATTAGACATTTTCTAAAGGTCAATTTCTCTCTCTTTTTTTTTTTTTTTTTTTTCGATAGGCATAGTTACTCAAGATTTCGATATTTGATTTCACCCGAGGTGGTTTGTTTTGGAGGCATATTGCATGGTGACCCTGCTACCACGGACCTCCGTGGTGAGTCAAAGGCCAAATAGGGACAGTGGCTGTCGAAAGCTCTTGAACTAGTGGATAGAGGCTGGGTTTGGGCAGAGTGCCGATGATGACGAGCTAGGGGCTGACAGGATGGGTGTAGACGACGATGGCATGTCGCGCATGATTTGGCGATCCGGTCTTTGCAACGATGATAATGAAGGCCATGATGGCTGGAAGCCTGGCAACAACAATGAGGACCACAACAAGGCTTAGAAAACAATGACACTGAGGAACCTCTTTGATACCATGATAACTTGATAAACACAAGAAGAGTTTTGGAGAATTCTCCAGATTTCACTATCTTCTACTTTGCTCCAATGGGATTCATATAGGGGCGTACAATGTGTAGATAAGGAAAAATATTAATTAGCTGATATGCATGGAAGGGAATTTGAATATACATGAAAGGGAAAATCAATACAGTGCAGGTAATGCTTATCAAAGCGGACCCAACCTGCAATCCAACCCAACTCGAATTCCAACCCAAGGTACCCAGCCCGAGGAACTCAACCCTTACCCAACCCAAATTCCTCCATAGTCATCTCTAACCCAACCAAACTTGATCCAACCTGACCTAAATACACGATTATTTCCAACCCAACATGACCTAACCTGACCCAGATTTGTTCAACCCAAACCCAATGTAGTTTCAAATCGGGTTGGAGTTTCCCATCCAACCCAAGGACCCCGACAAACCTACTCAACCCAACCTGATTAGGTTGGGTCAGTCAGGTTTGGGATGACCCGAACCCAAGTTGCAGCCCTAATAGTCAGTGGATGTTTTATTGCTATCATTATTTCTTCTTCTTCTTCTTCTTCATCTGGTATGTATTTTGATCCTCAGCCATTTCATGTAGCCTGCACTTACAATGGATTCACACATGATTTGTTAATTCGATTGATGTGAATAAAATGAAGAGTTCTTTTAGATGGTTGAATGAAATTACTTCATGGATTATCAATTGGACCAAGTGCCTTCCTTGCTGGACGGGGCTTACATGGTTAGGTTGTTAGGTCGGATGATCAGAACTACCAACATGGTGGTTCCAACAATGGATGGGCTATATTCCATAAATCACACTGATTGGTGATATCAAACATCTGATTTATGGAATTGAAGTGGATTTGTGAAATAAAAGCATCCTTGGTCTTCATTCAACTGAAAAACTTAGTGGACAGTGATCTCCGATTTTGACATTTTTTGGACAATGGCCCATCCACTATGAGGTACACTGGAGCTTGATGTTTTACTTAATCAGTTTCTATTGATCTATTTGCCATATATTTGTGCATTTCTACATGTGGCATTTTCTCAGTTTTTCCTTATTGTTTCTTTACATGTTTTCCAAGTGACTCCCAGTCTTAAACACAATTTTTTTCCCTTTCAGGGAAGGCATATCAGGATTGGAATTTGACACCAAGGTGAATTCCTGATCTTTGTTTCTATTATTGTGACTTTCAAAACTTGTAAGTCTTTTTTGCTTGCTTTTTTATGTTCTTCTCCTTCTTCTCTCTCTCTCTCTCTCTCTCTCTCTCTCTCTCTCTCTCTCTCTTTTTCGGCGTTTCACTTATTTCTTCCATGCATGTCAACTGTCAAGCCTGGTATGCAACAGCAATTTCCAGTGTTTTTGTGCTTAAGAATATGTTAATTTGCTGTTAGGTCTTGAAAAAGCCTCTATTTCCCTTATTTTTTTGGCTTGACTGTAATCGAATATTAACCATAATGTTTGGAATCTTTAGATTTTGAATGTGCAAGAACTTGAAATGAACTATTATACATTTCCAACAATTAGATGAGAACTAGATAACCTTGCACTGGTTCCATTACTATTCAGGTTGAGAATTTCTGTCTTGATGGTTTCTTATCCCCTCTACATTGTTTTTGCCTCTCTGAATTTCATTACCAACCTCATTCTTTCAGCAAAAACCCCATACTCGCAGGCTTTTCTAAAAGCCACCACAAGCTTCGGTGAATCATTTCATTGCATTCTCAAGTCTAGCAATCATGTAAGATTTTCAAGTGACATATTAACTATCATGATTGCTTTCACCATTGTCATTCCTTGCCTAACAAAGAAGCCAATGCACAACAAGATGATTTGCACTGCAGATTGCTCCAGATCTCCTTTTCCAGGTCTACTAGTGGAATTGGACATACACAATGATGCCCTCATGACATTCTTTGGTTCTTGAGGTCTGCCTAGTTGTGCCTAGAGTAGCCTCAAAGATTTGAGTCCTTATTCCAAACGTTATGGTGATGTTTAGACACCATGAGAGTAATCCAAACCATCTCCACTTCAACTCTGTGGGGGATACAACCAGGGCCCCACCGGGCTATGGATTTGGAAGAAAATATTATTGCTAATTGCCCTTCTCAAGATAATGATGGTAGCTCTAATTGCAGGAAAATTGACTGGATTATTTGTGGTAGACATTGCTGATTAATTTATGCCTAAGAAGTGCTATTATATACTTCATCAACCAATGTAGGACTAGGGATCAGAGTTCCCGGCTTTAGAGACTATGGACACGAGCAGTTTTACAACATGACTTTTCCCACACGAGTCTTTTACTAACATGCCCCTTTTTGTTTTTTGTTTTTTTGTTTTTTTTTTTAAATTTTTTTATACGTTTTTGTGTTTTTAGAAATTAATATACTGCTAAAGAAATTAATGTACAACTTAAAAGTACCGTGGTCTACATTTTGCTAAATATATGACTTTGCTTGACATTTCAAGTTTATCTGGTCAAGATCCCGTCTTTAGAGTTAGTCATTAGAATCGCATCTCAACAGTATGGTGAGAAACATTGCCTGTGTATTTCGCTGAATAAAACAGGAGAAGTGAAATAGGTTGCGTCAAGAATTCGGTATCTTTTCAATGATGTGAAACATCTATTTGAGAAATAGTGGAAACTAGGGTGATGGGTGGCTTTGCAGTATTGGAAATTCATTCCTCGTGAACTTCTCTAATAAGATAAGCCTTTTTTTTGGTCTTGTACTTCTAGTAATTGATGTACTATTTAAAACTGCTATGTTCTATGGTTTGCTTGCCATACAAACTTATCTTGACTTTCAAGTTGATCTGGCCAAGATCATTTCCGCACAATTATGTCGTATGAGTGTTACTTTAAGCTTTTCTTTCTTCTTCCTTTCCATTTCCTTTTTATGCTTTCAAATGAAAGTGGCATTCTTAGATTCTCATATATGTTATGCTTCAACTATGATGTTGGCATTTCATTTTTCCCCTTTGTTTTTGGTATTTTGGATATACCCTCTCTCTCTCTCATCTGTTGATGGATTGTTCGCTTCAAGATTTTTAGGGAATATATCTGGCATCGGTAACAAAATCAGGGTGTTTGACGGTGCATGACTTTGAAACCCTTTACTGCTTGAGCCACGGTCAATCATCATGTAAGTTTCCGTATTACAATGGGCTATTGTAATTGCTTCCATCAAGTTATGACACATTTGACATTCATGTTAATCTTAATTTACTGAAATACAAGTTGGCTCTATTTATAGTAATGCTTTACACGTTAATATTGTGAAACGATGTCCTCCAATTGAGGCTATTAAAGCGAATTTCATAACCATTTGTTCTCGGTCCTTGTCTCATTTCATAACTTTTTGTTCCCTCATTAGTTATCACATATCACCGCCAGGGCCCCACTATCATTTTTAATAATTTCGTAATATTAGTAGCTTTTATTAGTTTTGAATCTAAATATCACAAACACTTCTTTTTCTATATATATATATATATATATATATATATATATATATATATAGAAAAGGTTCTACGTGGTTGATCTTATGAGAACCAATGTTTTTAATAATAACGATATCGGCCGATGTATCCCACGATATATCTTGTATTCCACTTGTGTGATATGAAACACACAGGTAGTGCTGATATATCCCACCAATTCAATCCGGTGGGCATTTTTGATCTTTTTTTAAAAAAGATGATGGCAACAACTCCTTGATCTTTTTTGGTTGGTTATAAATCATGTTAAATCAGTGTCAAATAGTCACAAATCCATGGTACTTCATGTTTTGCATGACATATCATGGACTTGGAGCGCTTTGATTTTGAGATTTGGGGGAGATGGGCTTAGTTGTGGAAAATTGTAAAAAATTGAAAATTTTCAACTTCTCACAAATCGGTTGCAATTTGTGTCCAAACACAAAATCAAACATGTATGTAACTTGATCTAGTTATTATTGGTAATTTGGGGATTTTTCAAAAAAATATTTTTTAATTAAAAATGTTTTTTTTTTGAAAGATGAGAACTTTATTAAAAAAGACAGCAGGGCTGCCAGAGAAGCAACAAGAAAAAAAACACCTAGAGGCAACAAACTATAAGACAAAAACAACCAACACCTAGGTCGCTCCCTAGAAAACAAAGCCAAGACCCTCACGGCACACAATCCTTAAAACAAATCAGAACTTTAGAGAAAGTGGCTGCTGATGAGCGGCTGAAATCCCTAAAGACTATGCTATTCCTTTCAGCCCAAACGTTCCACAACACCGCGAGCAAAATACAATGCCATTTTCTTTTACCCAAAGCTCCTCCTTTGGTGTGCCAAGAGCAAAGGAGTTGATCAATATAAGACAACATCACCCAAGACACCCGCCAATTGATTTATGCTCCACCAAATATCAGAAGAAAACGGGCAATGAATAAGGAGGTGATCAACATATTCTTCATCCTTCAGGCACAAAGAACACACATCGGTTAAGATCGTTCCTCTCCTTTTGAGGTTGTCCATTGAGAATGCGATTCCTTCCTGCAAGCCAACCAAACGCAGCGACTTTCGGAGGAATTCTGTAGGACCAGATCGCCCCAGTGTGACAACAGGAACATGGATTGGCTGAAGAGGATAAGTGGTTGTAGAAGGACTTGAGTCTTGAGACGCAGGGTCAAGGGAGAAGTCCTGCAGCAATGAGAGAAACGATAAGAGATCGCTAATCTCCTCATCATTGAAATTTCTTCCAAAGGGAGGAATCCACACTCCTCCAGAACTGTTATGATAGAAGCAATCCTTCACCACAATCTCCTGGTTAGGGCATAATACAAAAAGAGGGGAACATTTCAGCTGAGGTGGTTGGACCACACCATCGGTCCAACTAGAATCTAATTCTATTCTCATCACAAGGATAGTGAACATTGTTGCACACAGACATGGAGATCCTAGCTATGTTTTTCCATAGGGAGGAAGGTTTGTAAATGGTTGATTCTTTCGTCCACCAACCTAAAGGCGTGGTGCATATTTAGTTGCAATGATTTGTCTCCAAAGACTGTTTGACTCGGAGCCAAATCTCCATATCCATTTCCCGAGCCGGGCTTTGTTCATAATCTCAAGATCTTTAATACCCACACTCCCCTTCAGTGTAACCTTCCCCTTAAGCACATGAAACCTTTAGTGTAACCTTCCACAAAAAGAGATGATCAATTTGGGGCAGTGAAACATAGATAGGTAGTAAATGTGCATACTAGACAGGGATGCCTTTATAAGGTTTATCCCGCCCCCAAGGAACAAAACATTCAGCATCCAAGATGACATTTTTCTTTCCATCCTTTTTAAGATGGTGTCCCATTCAGGATCCATGGAGATATGGTTGAGACATCTAAAGCATCCATTGTGTGTGTCCCACTTGGATGAGGGGTCACACAAATTTTAGGCCATTCCAAAACACAGGCGGGCCCCACCAAGTGCTTTTAGATGTTTTAGGCATGAGTTTACATGGTTTCAAATTGTGTATCCCACTTGAGTTTTAGATATGGCTGATTTTTGGGACATCCTGTGACCTAAAGGGGACCCACCAAATGCATGGTGTGGATGTCCAACACACATCATGGTAGGGCCCTTAGAGCTTGACTTGATGGGAAGTTCCCATAACGTCGACCTCATAGAACCTTTTCCCTACATACATGCATAAGGAAAAGGTTCTATGAAATGCTCAGCTGTGCACTGGTTCTCACAAGAACTCATGAGCACTTTTGATATGTGATGTGAGCACAAAACCTCAACTGTCCACACGATGTGGCACCCCATGAAACCCCCAAGGCCCAACTTTCAGCCTGATCTAGAACTCTGGTGGGCCATGGCAAAAGGAAACAATTTCCTCCTTTGATTTGCCTCTCTCTTTGCTGTGGCCCACTTGAGTTTTGGATTAGGCTGAAAGTTGGGCCCTGAGGGTTTCATGGGGTGCCACATCACATGGACCATTCGGATTTTGTGCCTATGACACATGTGCGCACGGGTGCTCAGATAAGAAGGTGCGCAGGTGAGCATGACTCTCTCTCTCTCTCTCTCTCTATATATATATATATATATATATATATATATATATATCAGTTTTCTGATTTTAACTAAAATTTATTGCAAGAACAGAAAATAACTGCAATGGAGAAGAAGAAACAAAAGGAGATGGGAGAAATCATCCCCAAAACAGTTACAATTACACCCACAGGCCTAAATAGTATCAATACAGATTAGGATTCAAAGATAACAGTTAAAAAGAGATTGAAACTCCCTTGTCTTGAAAAATTCTGCAGTTCCTGCCTTCCAAAGAACCCACATTATAGCATAGCGGCTCATGTGCCAAACAATCCCCCAAAGGGCCCAAATAGTATTGCAACTTGCAAGAACAAGAAAACAAGTACGACGGAGAAGGAGATGGGAGAAATCATCCCCAAAACAAGTACAGGCATACCCACGGGCCCAAATAGGATCAATACAGATTAGGATTCACAGATAACAGTTAAAATGCGATTGAAACTCCCTTGTCTTCATTTTTTTGGAGTTCTCTTCCAAAGAACCCACATTATAGCAACTCAGAGATGGAAAAGCCAACAGACCCTAAAAATGTTGAAGTAATTCTAGCAATTTTGTAGTTGGAAAGATTTTATATTTGTGGCTCACTTTCATTGTTATTGGCTTTCTTGAAGAGTTGAACAAGGTCGTCAAAAGTGTGTTTGCCCATACGTGCAGGCCGTCAACTTGGGGTTTTAGTACCTTTCATAAAGCTACAGGATATGCTTGAGTATTAGAGTGTGAGTGTCTTGCAAAAGAAGAGTATGTAGGTTGGGAAAGGTAAATCAGTGACCATGAGGGATCCATTGTCGACAATAATCATAATGATTGCAATGACAATAGGTGGGAGTGATCCTTGTAGATTTTGTACTTATTTCTGGTTTGGCTTTTTGAGGACTAATGTTAGATTTTCTATCTCCTTCAGTTTGAGAAGTTTTTAGCTTGTCACTTTTTTGTCAATAAACCACTTTATTCTTATTGTTGCAAGTTTTTCATTTTATCTATAATCAGGCCTTCTTAGGCATTCTAATAAGGTGACCCAGAATGTGATGTGCTTCCGACAGTTTTAGTGAGATATTGATGGTATTCATGTATAAGAATGCATATTTAGTTAGCCCTTTCTTTCTTTTGTGAAGAGACTACTTTCTATTTCATACCCAAATGGCACATGCCTTATGCTTCTGTTCTTCTCGATACTCATTTTTCAACTCTGCTTCACCCTCTTGACAACTTTGTTCTTGAATTTGATTTAGGAGAAACATATGTTGTTTTCTTTCTCCTCTACTGCTAGCCTATATTACGCAGACATCGGGACCCATGTCATGGTTCAATGTTAAATCTATGTGCTTTATTACCCCACTTTCCTGTGGATGTCTTGCTGTTCATGGGAAACATTGCTCCTACTAAAACCAGATTCATTCTTAGAGAATGTCTGTTACCACGTCTTTTCATGCTATTGCGTACTCTGTTTTTTTTTCCTGGTAACTCATTTATATCATTCAAACATGAGTGCATGAGCTTGACATTTTGTAGGTTTATTGGAAGATGAAACAAAACACCTGGTGCACCTTACTACACATCAGCAACTAGATGTTGTTCGATGGAATATAGCTAATCAAGATGAGGTTTGGTTCTGACTGTTTCTATTCCTCATGCATGTATTGTAGGCACATGAGGTTGCCCTTTTGGTGTGGTTATAATTTTCTGGGGTGATTACCTTCTATTAGTAAACCATGGCATAGTTCATATTGATGAATTCATCACTAACAATCAGTGGCAATTTTAATTGCTTCAGGGCCTGTTTGGGTTGCAGTGGCTCTGATTGAATCCGTTAAGATAATCCCCAACTGTTTTGTTTCAGGTGGGAGGCAAAATGAAAGGAATAGCAAATGGTGCCTTTTTAGCACCTCCTTTTCCACATGGGATGTTGGGGAGAATCCAGCTAACCTACTTATTTGGATTCAAATCCTTTAGGATGACAATATGAGGATTCTCCCCCACAGAAACAACTAGAAATTTCTATTATGTAGAGGGTCCAATGTGAAAAACTTATCAGGCACTAAGATCTTCCTGAAAATTTTGATTCTAACTTAATTCAACAGTGTACTTGTGCATCTGTGAAACCATATATGAACTTCCTCAGCTAGAAACAGCATAAATTAGAATATCACATCCCAATTTTTTTTCCTCAGCATGGACCTACCAATTGGTCCTTTGCTCTTCCTGGGCTGCATTTTCAAATTCACACACCCAATTCTCCAACCACAGATTGGAGTGTTAAAGATATCAGTTAATCAATTACAGCAATCTTAATGTGCAACGTGTGCTACATTCCAGTACTAAAAATATAGAGAAGATGTTGCTGAGGGGAATACCAGCCTTGAACTCTTGTCCTTGTGTCAATGCTGCAAGCTTGGAGCCAAGGTGTTCCGTATCGATTACGATACGCTTGTAAAGGCTGACACGTATAGGTAACGGCCATGACTGTTACGCGATATGGGGTTGAAACAGGGCAATTGACTTTTTGGGACCGTATCATCCATTACAGTGGCCATAAAGGCTGTTGTGGGGCTGTTGAAAAACGATCATTTAAAAAAAAAATTTAAATCCATTTTTTTTCCTCATTTTTTTTTTTCCGATTTTCTCATTCCAAAAACTGTCCTAGATCATTTTACAACGGATTTCGACCACTCTTACTATAGTTTTTAAGATTAAAACTGTATATTGAAGTGATTTGAGCGAATAAAAGCTCCGAGGTCCTGTGGATTACCTGATGCACATGGTTGGCAGGTGATTGCTTGCATCCACAGGGAATAGTATCACCTTAAGAGGGTGGGGACACCCTGTCATCATAAAAAAAGAAGTGCCTTTTTTAATTTTTTTTCAAAAAGGCCTTTTATTTAAAAAAATGAAGTAGTATTTATGCCTTAAAAAAAAATAAAATCTAATACTAATGCTTGATTGTGACACCCTGTCCCTATTCATGTTCATAAATTTACTAGACAACCTGATACAACACTCTAAACAAAGAGTGGACTGTTACACTACCACCAACATGTTTAAAACAAAAAATGAATACATATTTATAATATTTACATTATTATGGATTTTCTAGATATTTTTTTTTTTAGAATTTTTAAAGAAAAATAAAATTTTCAACCGTTACGGCCAATACTCGTATTGATAATGATGGTGACCATTACAGCCACCATTACCGGTATGGAATACCTTGCTCGGAACATCAAGACAAGGAAATTCTGGCATAAGAAGTCAATGAATTCTTCTGGATTTTTATGTTCTTCTGTGTGATTGAATGCAAGCAAGTTTTCACATTCAAGGTTTGCCTCTCAACAAGAGCCAACATTTAGTCATCGTATTTATTGCCAGCTAACCTTATGTGTGGACGATAATGTAGAAGCCAGTTTCACTTGGATTTATTAATTCCTATTAATAGCCAATTTTTCTGGCTGAGCTGATTGTGAACAGGCACATGCTTGTACACACGTGCATGCTTGCATCATACACATACATTTGTACATCTGTGTACATGTGTATCAGTGTATGTGCTCTCGTGACCTCGTCTTTAGCTTAAGATTGGTTGTAGGAACTAGGGTGGCAAATGAGTATACTGGGCCGATCGAAATCAAAATTTTGTTTAGGCCCGGCCCAACCAGTTCAAATTTTGGGCCCAAACCAACCCAGGGCTGGTCTATTTCTCACCCTAGTGGGAACCCACTTTTGTCTATACTTGCATATATGCATGCATTTTTGTGTTGTTTATGTATACCAGGACATTACCTGTGGTCCTATGTGTGTTTGTCTTAAGAATGATTGCCTATCAAATTTGGTTTTGTTGATTTGATTGAGGTGTGCACGGTTTAGGCATGTTAGTGTGACTTGATTGTTAAATAGTTTTATTTCTAGAATTTCAAGCCCTACTTATTACGCATTTGTTTACTTCTGCAGGTTGCTTGCGCCTCTATGCAAAGTAACAAAATTCTTCTGTTTGATATTGGTTACATCTCTTCCGAACCAGTTGAAGTAAGTCATGCTGTTATTTTACACTCATACATTGTGATACTTGCCCACTGTGCCATTAAGTTTAACGTTGTTAAACCTGTTCTTTATCCCTTTCCCCAATCAGTTTCTTCAATTGATGCTTGGGAATTACTTTCATGTTTTCCAAACTGCTAGACTCTAGTTCATTAAGTTGGTTACCCTATTCAATGCTTAAAACCATGTCCATTTTCATTGTTATGCAAGCGAAACTCATTCACAGACCTGGTCAGAAGACGCTAACACTTTTCATGCATAAAAATAGCTAAAGCTCATGACTGACTCAAACAGATGATATGAAAACTAATTGACTTGTTTGACTTCGTAAATTTAAATTAGGGTGCTTTTAGTTGCACTAAATAGTAAATATCATGATACTTTGAACCAAATTAGACTGATTAATCATGAAATATGCTGATGTTTCATGATACTTGGTGCGACCATATGCGCCCTTAGTCAATTCTTAAGTTCTGCTTACTATTTGGTTGGGCACAATCATCATGATATTTTCCATGTAACATTTGGAAAGTTCTCCGCACAGAATTTGTCCTGTTCTTGTGCTGCACTGATCATGCATGGAAATTCCTTAAGCCAACATACATCATCAGCATGTAAACCTTATCCAAACTAATTGGGGTTGGCTGCATGAATCTTGTTCTGCCGCTTCACGTGATCAAAGGCCGTAACTTCAATTAGACCATAGGTCATCAAGCCTTTTCTTACTACCTCCAGATCATCCACCTTTGTCCTTTTGAACCCCCTGCCCTTTTAGAGCCTACAACTTGCACCAACTCACTCTTAATTGGTGCAATTCGTAGTCTCCGTTGCACATGACCAAGCCATCTAAGTCTACTTCCCTTAACCATCTTATTACCCATTGGTGCTACTCCTACGTAGTAAGTTCCCTCAAATGCATTCATTTTTAATTTTATCATTCTTCGTCTTGCCACTCATCCATCTCAACATCCTCATTTCAGCTACACTCATCATATGAACATGTTGTTCCTTATACTGCCCAACACAGTGTCCAATAAAGTATGGCTGGTCTTATAGCTATCCTATAAAATTTCCCCTTTAGTTTGAGTGGTGAGTGACAATCACATAAAACTCTAGAGGCACATTTCTTTACACACACACACACACACACACACACACACACACACACACACACACACACACTGCAGTAGAAGAGCGAATATATTCCACTTCCATGTAATCTGTTTTTACCCAGTTTCCATGCCCACGTCTTATTTTTCAAGTTCTCAATATTAAGGTTGCCTTGTAGTTTGACCATAATAGTTTTGTTTTTAGTCTCACTTTTGTGATGATTCCCTTTTGATTTTGCACTAATGCAGGTACTGAAAACGAGGCCTACCTTCACGGTGCATGGTTCTGAAGTATACAATGGTTTATCTGACATTGCTTTTATTTCATCTGACAAGTCAAGGTTGGTATCTCATCCTTAGATTGGATTATCAGCTCAAGACTAACTGGTTTTCCATTGAATGAAACTAGAAAAGTTCAGCACTTAAAAAGTTGTGGATATCCATTTCCATTGTGCCCTCTATCAAAAATTGAGTCTTGATTTGTAGTAACAGTTTGGGTAATGAAAATCACTAATATGATTATAATCGACTTATTTTATTAAGATGCCAACTAGTAATTAAGCTCCCCGTTTCGGTAAGGGTCAATGACTCAATGCAGCATCCTTCACTACCGGAAACCACTTGCATGCTGAAGGTCATCATAGCCAGCATACATGCATTTTGACAATCCAATTCATCGGCCCCATTATGGATGGAGCGTAGCCTTAAAATTGCCATAATTAAATAATCTTAACTTTCTGGTTTTGCCCATTGACTTTGGATTGCTGATAGAACTTCCAACCATCCATTTGATAATAGCAGGTTGGATGGTTAGAATCATCCAATCAGTGCCTTTTGAGGCTAGCTCCATCAACAACATGCTCGCTCGAGTGGTCTATATCAGGATGCATGTATTCCATGTTTAACATAGATGTGTCTCAGCACCATAATGAGGTGTGTCTTGTTGGATATCAGCTATTTGTTTTTGGTAGTGAAAATGTACCTACATAATCAGCTTGCTGTCCAATTAAGAGTTTTTGCCAAGCATGCATATGCTCTTCCATTATTGGCACCTACTGCTAAATTGGCATCTGCACTGCCCATATAACCTAGCAACATTTTACTTTCTAACTTCTAATGAAATGGAAATATTTGTTTTCCATGTTGTCATTCAAAAAAACTAAAAATAAATAAAAATTCCATGTTCTTTTGGGATAATTAAATGACTTCTCTGATTATTTTGTAGGTTGCTTGCATCGGATTTATACGGTGTTATTTATGTATGGGACAGGCGGATGAGTGACCATCCATGCCTAGAGCTTACCACAAATTTACGAAGCACACTCAATAGTATCCAATTAAATGTGGAAGATCGGGTTAGTAGTGTGTATTGTAACCTTCTTTTACTTGGACGTGTGAACTTTGCCATGTGCAATGGTGATGGGGTTAGTAGTGTCCTAGTTTCATGCTACCCTTACGGTGACTGAACTATCTAAATTTGCTCTTCATCATTTTATCTCCTTTTGGAACTTCTCCTAGGCTTCATCAGATGAGCTTATTCTTTATCATGAGTAGGCATCATAAAAATTATATAAAAAAAAGTTTGAAGAACGGTGCTTAACATTTTCTATCTTACCCAATCTGCGTAATATTTATTTGTTGTGTTGTAGAGATGGATGTCTCCCGATCAAGAGGGTTATAATTAAGAATGTGCTTATCCAAAGCAGCATAGGAGTTGGCGCATTAGGAGATAAAATGATAAAGAGGATTTTGAGATGGTTTTGTATGTGCAACAAAGCTATGAGGTGGCTCCAGTAAGGAGGGGAACATTGATTTCGGTTGAAGGGCCTGGAAAGTGGATGAAAAGAAAACCCAGCGGTCAAAGTCTCGGTACCACACTGTATTGCACCCTTGGAATATAGAAATTTTGTAGGAAACGTTGCGAAATATCGCATGCATTGGATAATATACTGTAATTTGTGGAAAATTGGGAAAACTGAGACAATGGTTAAATATTTTAGTGAAACTTCAGGAGATGTTCATAGTCACATGATTATTCACTTAAAACATTACCAAAAAAAAATAAAAATGAAAGAAAGAAAAGAACAGAAAAGAAAAAGAAAAAGGAAAAAAACTATGCACAATAGTTTTCCCATTGCTTAGGGGACAATACCATCCGCTCTTGAATATAACTGATGTCATTATATCTAAACTGAGTTAATATCATTCAAATCACCTCCTGCAATGCTCCTTCAATCCCGTCACTCCACTACAAATATGATTGTGATAGTTACATGGAGTCATGGACCTGCATCTGTTTCCCCCCCAATCCACTTTCCATGTTGCCAACAGATGGCAGATTGCCTTCTCCCGACATTTTAGACTAGTAGAACGGGAGAAGACTACGGGCATTGGAAATAACAATTAATATGGTTTTTCAAATTTTCCTATTTAAAAAATAATTTATTTAATTAAGTATTTTCAAATAATCAATATTTTTAATAATGCATATGTATAATGGTCTCCCCATTACATATTTGTTATATTGTAATCAGTAAATTTTATTCTTTTCTTTTTCAAAATTTTATTATTTTGTTAACGAACTAATTTCTTTGGAAAATAATAACATACAATTAATTAATAGAAATATGCAAGGGGTCACCTACTGCATATCTCTATTGTTCTTTTAAATATTTTTAGTTGTTTTGCAGGACGCCTGAAGTTATAATTTAATGAAGCATCTAACTCTTGCACTTTCCTCTCAACATTTGTATATTATCTTGTATATAAATTAAAAAAAACCTCACTACTTCTTGATTTGTAGATAGTTTATGGAGCAAGTAAACAAGGGATTGTCTATGCCTGGGATCTTCGTGGCGGGAGAACATCTATTGCTTTTCAAAGTCACAAAGAGGTATACAAGAATGGACATATATGTTTTCTTCTTCAACATCCAATTATGTGCTTGCAAAAAGTGGGTTTGTTCTGTGTTCATGACAATGTGAACATGGCAATGATGTTATTATTCCAACAGCCTACAAGTCCAGGATGCCTAAAAACCTCTACCAACTCCTGTGTAACAAGTGAATGCACTATTAATTTAGTGAAATTAAACACATTTAATGTCTAGGAATTCATTGAAAGGGATTAATAACATTCATGATTTAAGTATTTAGTTGCCAAGTCATGCTCAATGAATCTCTAAGTCAAAGGGTCTTGGTCAGTTACTCTTCGAGTCAATAGATATTTCTCGGGTCTATGCCAAAAAAAAAAAAAAAGTTAGAAGAATCCATAGGAAGGGGAAAATACGAAGTGAATTTGTGCACACAAAAGAGAAACTAAACCTGCCATATTTTCTTTAAATCGAACCGGCAGGATAATGTGTCAACTGTCAACCAGTATGAACCTTGAAGATGAAGTGGTAACATCTACAATTCAAGAACCTAAGTTATGATCATATGTATGTCATATTGCCTATTTGAATCTAGTTTACAGTTTCAGTCATTCATTGTATTTATGTTGGTTGGGCTTTTGGACCAGGTATATTATCCACCTGTAACATCTGTGAAGCTAGCACAGATGCTAGAGAAAATCACATCCTTGAAGGTATGCAAAACTAATAACAATTTATTCAGCTCTTTGATTTATAATTTTGTATTGATTCCTGTATTTGACATCCACATCTTATGGTATTATGTTAAATATCTTCATGCAAGCACTTCAAAGTTGTTTATAGTCTCTTTGCATTCACATCTCATTTTAATTCTAGAACTTTGGACATGTATATGTGAAAAGATACATCCAAATTGATTAAAACAATTCCATGTCCATTAAAACAATATTCTGATTTTGTTTTGTCCATGAAATTTGGGACTTGCTTTTTGGCTGGGTATGGTGATGTGGTGGTACTCTGTAAAGCTTTGTGATAAATGGTTAAGGAAAATTAATAACAAATAATCAGTCATAAAGATGTATTCTCCTAATTCAGGCACCCAACCAAAAATCGGATTGCTGCTTAACCAAATGAACCAACAAAGGAACACATGAGATTGTTCTGTAGCCAATGCTGGAAAAGATTTAACAGGTGAGTTGAAATTTTAGGTTTTGGGTTATATGAGGCCTAGAATTAGTTGAATAAGAGTGGAGAGATTTATGTGGTGGTCGATAATGAGAAAGTTAAAGAGAAGTAGAAAGAATGATAATGGGATGAGTCAACTTAGATGAATTCAAGATTGGAGTCACACCAATCAATTACATACATCGGACCTCTGAAGGGGGTTGATGGAGTCACATTAGCAAGGAAGCAAGTGCTGGAAAATTTTGTTTCATCCATTCATGCTCAAAAGAGAACTAGTACACGGCTTTTTATAGAAGAGAAAACTTGCTAAAGAAGCTAATGGTCAATTTAGGAAATCTGCTACTTTATATTTACTACATAATTGATTCATCTTCCTGGGAAACTAGATTAATTCCAATGCAACTTTGTTGTTTGAAAACCACATTCAAAAGTTCCTATGCATTTCACCTTCTTAGTCACGCTCTTTTAATGACTTAAATATCTAATGGTCCCTAGGCACTTGGGCTTACATGCAAGTTATGGGCATGGCCTATTCTTGGTTCTTGGGTTGGCTTTGGCCTGTTGCCGTCAGTAGCAATACTTTGTAAATAACCACTAAAAAGGAAGAAAATCAGTACTTAGCAAATAATTTATGCTACTGGATTAGTAAAGTTTGGTTTACAAAACCCTGAAGCTTATCTCATCCATTTTTGAATTATTCTTGCACAATTCATTTCTCCTCACACTAATTTACAAATGCAGCCATAGAGATTTCCTGTGCTCTGGGACCTCTTTGTTTTGTTGATTATTACTTTTTAGCATCCATGCTCTTGAGCTGGTCATGCAGCCCCAGTAGAAAATATTTCACATGGTTGAAAGTTATTTTTGTCATTCTAATAATCAAACTCTAGCAGCAGTAACATTTCTCTTATCCCAAGAAACATAAAAATATTCATTTTTAACAAAGATTCTGTTCTGAAAATAGGGTGCAACATAGTTACTGAAATTTCAACATATGGTGACAGAAAATGTTTGCCCTTTTACTGGTTGCTTTACACTTTCTTTACGGATTGGTTTATTCTATTTAGTTCTAGTGCATTGTAACTGAATCTGTTTCTGATCAATATTTATAGCAACATCTGTTACACACATCTTTGCAATTCTTTTGGTAAGGCAATTTTCTTTGATTCTCTTCCTTGTTTCCTTTTTTTTTTTAAAATTTAAATTAGCTGAACCTGGAAAAGCACTTACTGAATGTTTTTTGTCTACCAGACAAAATGAAATAAAATAATTCAGAAAAAAAAGAGAGTAAGCTTTGCAAATTACATGTTACCAAAACTTTAGTTGTACCAAATGTTTCTTGATATCTTGCAGGCACAGTCTGATATTTACTCAAAGGAAATACACTCAATTGACCTTGATCCATCTTGTCCATATCAGTTGGCATTCCATCTTGACGATGGTTGGTAGGTTGAGGAGAATTCAATTTTCTCTCTATTCACAGCATCTTTGCTTGTTATTAAATGTTTTCTGGATAATCACAGATATGGCATCATTGCTGATCCTGGCCTTGAGATACGTGCTTTGGCTATCATGTTTAACTAAATCCCATTTCATTAGTTGCATTCTATACATTCTGAAATTCAACATGCTGATATTGACAGTGTTCTGGCATGACTAACTCTATACTATAGATAAGTGGGAGGCTGATATTTGGCCTTCTACTTGTTTGACTTCAGAACTGATAGTAAACGGGAACTATTGGTTGTTGGTTGGTGAGCGGTGCATGCTTTTCAGACAAACATGCCGGATGGGATATCCACCAAGTTAGTAATGTCCCTCTGCATGTGCTGTAAAATTGATATGAAAAAGGCCACAAATTTCACTATTGTTCTGTGGATATGTTATTTGACGAGAGTCTGATGGTACACCCCTTGTGGTAGTTAATTACCTGAGGGAGACTAATGCAAAGCTAATAATAGGATCCAGATGCTTCTCCACCATAGTTACCCTATGCAATCCCTTGGAGTTCCTGTGTGCACAGTGATTCCCTGCAAGCTTTGTTCTGCTCCTAAATTTGCAAATGGTATCCTGTGAGCTTGAGATTGCAAGTTGCAATCATCAAGGGCATCACTTTTGCCTTCAAATATACCCCATCAGAGCAATAAACCATTGCTGTAATGTTTGACTGGATCGGGTTCAAGGGCTTTCTTACATGAATTGTTTAACTTCAACTCGGTGCTCATATTGGGTATGTATCATTTACTCTTATATGTATAGATGTCTTGTGGCTGCTCCCTACATGTTCATATACTCTCTTCTGTGTCTTACATGCACATTGGTTTGTAAACTTGGCCAGAAACTCCCCTTATAGGTTCATAGGTTTTGGGGAGAAATTTTGTCGCAAATACTATGTTGGGGGGGATCAAATTTTGTTTACCTGAACCTTGTTACCATTCCACAATCACCTTCCCATACCCTGGTTCAAATCCAACCCCCATGTCCTTAACACAAATTCGGATATGCATCATTATTAACATTGACATACGAGTATAGACGATTGTCATCTGGGAGAGCTAGTAAGTTAATAATTGGGACTAATTATTGAATGAAACTTCTGCAGATAATGTCGCTTCTGCTTCAGAATCTCGTGATCGATCATATAATTAGCTCATTTATGCTTTTTTCACTGTTTCCTTCTGCAGCTGCTGCACTTCTTGTAAATGTTTTAGCAGTTGTCGCCATCTTAGTTGCATATCAGTGGCTCCTGTATGTGACAAGTGCAATGTCACATACAGGAGCTCATTTATGCTTTTTTCACTGTTTCCTTCTGCAGCTGCTGCACTTCTTGTAAATGTTTTAGCAGTTGTCACCATCTTAGTTTCATATCAGTGGCTCCTGTATGTGACAAGTGCAATGTCAGGCCTGGCGACCAATTCTGTGAACAAATTAGTTAGTTGTCACCATCTTAGTTGAAAATTGTTCTCTGTAAGTTTAACTCATCTAATACCTTAATTTCAATCATTTTCCGTTATGCTTTGGCATTTTGGAGGAACTGACAAGATGTCAGTGATTGAAAATGTTGCCTGAGGACTTAACCTCTTCAAAGTAGGCATCTCCCATTTATTCCCATGTTATCAAAGAACTGAGTTCAAAGGTTGAATAAATGGAATTTATTTATTTTTGGTTACTTCACCCTCTTTAAAATTTCCAAGTATCTCATCATCATCTACACCTTATCCCAATTAATTGGGGTCAGCTAGAAGTTAAAATTTCCAAATATTTACTATGTTGAAAAGATTGTATGGCTGGTGCATTGGTGTTTTTTTTGATTTATGCCTGTTATGCAGTGCATGGTTCTTCTGACGTAGCCTGTGGTTAGTTCTTGGAATTGTGAATATCAAACACGTGAGGTTACGAGAGTCTTTTGTCGGAGTTGACATCGACAAACTAACTTTTGATGTCATATTCCTTCTGGCTTTTCATATTCCATAAGATAATAAGTTCTTAATTGCTAGATAATCAGTTACGAATCTTTCTTCCTCATATATAATGCATGTGCATGGATCAGATTCTGATTGAGCAAATCTTATATGATCGTCTCGAAAATTTGTTGTTTGTCGTATGTTATTTTACATAGCTTGGTTGTAATAGAAGAGCCAGTGATGTTACTTGCAACATGAGCAATATCTAACCTTGGGTGTTCTCACAAATTTTGAGATGGGGCGTCAAGTGTCAATGTTTCCTAATTTGAATGTCATTGCCTTTATTATGCACTCTGATCTTTTGCACACTGATCAAAATCAGGTTTGATTTTTCATGACATGTATGAGTCTTACTGCCAGTTTTGAAGTGCACAAATCATAGCTATCTGATTATTGTAGTGATTCAAGCCATTCATGATACTTCCATTTTTTTTGAGTTTTTCACAAGATTGTATATAAATCCAAGTATGATTCCTTTAACACTTCTGTTTGATCTTTAATTCATATTCTATCTACATTGTTTGTGTAGGTCTGGAGTTCTGAATATTTATAATTTTCAAGTGACGCACATGCACTGCCCACCCCCTGCTTGGTTGTAAGTGAAGTTGATCTATGTACTGTCATATGACATGATATTTTAGAGGTCAGGCCAATTATGTGTCCTCTCCCATTAACCTTTTCTTCTCTTTGATTTGTGGGAATTAGGCACGGCAAAGACATGTCAACCAATTCTTTGCACTTGCGAAAACCAGCATGGTTAGGAACTTGTTCGGTAGGATTCAATCCGATAATTTTACCTGATTTTTATTTCTAATTTAGTTATTGAACTGTCGTGTTTCCCCCTTTAATACTCATTGGTGTCCATTGCCCTTAGAGCTCTCATTGAAACCTTTGTTAGAAAGGACCTTCATTTTGGCATACCATCTGCCACCTTTAATACCCATTGGTGTCCATTGCCCTTAGAGCTAACATTGAAACCTTTGTTAGAAACGACCTTCATTTTGGCATAAACTCATCTGCCACCTCTACTGCTAATCCCTCTCATCGTTTGAAGTATCTTTGATATCATCGAAATATCCTCGATATTATTCCTATCTCCAGCTCAGTGATATCGATAACAGCAGTAGTGATACTGATAACATTGTTAGTATAAGAAATTCTAGGTATGGGTGATGTATTGCTAAGTATCGCCAATATATCGATATCGCCAATAATTTTGACTGTGCAAATTCTAGATGTCACTTGTATTGCCAATGTATCACGAATATTTTTTACTGTGTAAATTCCAGGTGTTGCTTGCATCGCCAGTGTATCGGTGATATTTTTATAATATTGCTAGTGTATCAATATTGCTAAAAATCTATTTTTATTTTATTTTATTTTATTTTTCATTTCAATTTTTTTTCTTCATGGGTGCATGGTTGCGTGCAGTGTTCAATTCGTTAGCAATAATGTCAATAATATTGTGCTATTATCATTATTGCAATATGGCCAATATCGAGACCGCAATCTTCTATTTCCTTTCCAGTTGTTGATGATTTCTTGGTGAAATGTCGTGTGTTGTCGATATTCTGAAATATTGATGGATGTTTGGATGGATAGGTGGGATGGATGGGATGGTTGGACTGATTTCTTAGGACTACACATGCTTTGAGGTCCCCCATTAAATGGAAACTTATTATGTATGCATTCTTTTTGTAATTTTTATTCCTAAATAAACTACTACGTGTATTTTAGCATCTCGTGAAGTTTCACTGAGAAATTCCACCGTTTTCCCCATGTTTCCCCACACTTCCGGTCATCGGCAATATTATTGGTGATATCGACATTGTTTCCGTATCCTCGGCCAATGAAAATTATAGCGATACCGATGTTTCGAGCACTGGTCCCTCTACAGATACCAACCGAACCTTAAGCATCAGAATCAGTATGACTAGAATTAGGTTTATTATCTTTGCTTTTGCTGGACTGTAGGTCCTTACTATGCTTGACACAGCAGAAAGTTGTGACATAATTTGAGTTCATTGTGAGGCCTGGCACAAGTCTTTTATTGCTCTATGAGTATCATTCTTTCAAGGTTAGATATGAGCTTATAAAGTTCCAAATATAAGTATGTTTTGCATTTGCTTAAATGAAGGTTTTGTTGATTTTTACAACAATACTGTAGCATGCCAAAAGGAAGTTATTTGTCTATTTATTTTTGTGCGCAGATGATGAATGACCAAAGTTATAGCAACCTACACATGTATATGAATATTGTGATTAGAGCTACACTCAGCAAGCCATGACCTTGTGTTTGTGGTTTTCTTAGAACTATAGCAATAATTAACCATGGGATTCAGTTATAGCAAAAATATCTTGTAATGTCTTATGTCTTCTTGTGCAGATATATGCAGTTGGGTCTTCATCTGATGATGGGATTCATCTGCTAGACTTCTACCCAGACTCCACCTCAGCATGCCATGTGGATTTCAAGTGAGCAATATCCAAATCTAGTTATCTACAGTTATGACGTTATACAAGCTATTGATCCCACCATGAATATCACATCCTGAAAATCAGGACGATCCACCCATTAGATGGGCCGCACCTGTATATTGAGTCAGAACATCGCTTATCCATCTGTTTTGATGGTGTGATCTGCTTGATGAGTGGATCAACTGATTTTTGCTTCAGGTGACTTTCATGATGGGGCCTACCATTTGCATGCTTGAATGATCCACAGGTGACTCATTAGCAGGAAAGATGGAGCTGCATGCTAGGCTAGCATATAGCTGGCTGTAGGTGATCAGTTTTCTTTTAGTTGTGGAAGATAGTACAATTTATTGTTTCTGAATATTTGGGTTATTTGAGAAATTTAATTTGCTACGAGGGTACAGTTTTTTTTTTTTTTTTAATTTAATTTAATTTATTTTTAATTTTAAGGTTTAAATTTTTTTTGGGCATCTGTGCGTTTGTGTAATATGTAAATATCTTTGAACAGTGTTGTTGTTAACTTGGAATTTTTTTTTTCTATGTTGATTGTTCTCTTTGTTTCTTCAGCGAGGAAACTAAGAGCATTTCTGAGGAAGAGAATCAAAGAGTGCATAACAAATTCATTCCGTTATCTAAAGGTGTTACTGCTTGTGCTGCACATCCACTCAATGGTACAATCATAGCTGGAACCAAGGTTTGCTTTTTTTTGGTCCCCTCCCTTCCCCCCCCTAATGAGGATTAAATTTCTCTTAGAAATAAAGTAAAGAACTGATTTCCATCTACTTTTCTGTCAAATTGCTTAATACAAGTCCCTATGCTTTCCTTTGTTGAGGGCATCTGCATTGTTTTCATTGGTTGTTTCCTGGATTGAGTTTTGGCATTTGACACCCAATATGTATTATACATCAGATGAACAATCTGGATTTATGGAGTGGGGTATTTTCTACTTAGGGTTTGTCTTTCATAAATATCGCCAGGTAGGGTACTTTCTTTGGTGGATCAACGGTGAAATTTCTACCCTTCAAACAAATGTTCAAATAGTCAACTCTGTCATTTTCTTTTCTTTTCTTTTTACCCATTCCAAAGATTTCTTTGTCATTTGTTTTAGAGGTTCTTTTGATAATAGTCGGGCTACTAAAAGAGATTTCTTCAAACTCCTATTGGTTGAAGAAATGTGGCCCACCTATTCTTATTTGGACTCCTTATTCAATGCATAGGTGGCTCCCATCATTTCGGGGTGGGTGACCCAACTGGCAATGGGATGCCCCAGATTCATTTCCTCTCTCCAGTAACGTGGCCCACCTTTCTTGTCATGTTTGATTTGTGTCGTACTGCATTATCAAGTTGTAATTCAGTAAACTAGTCTCTCAAGCTAATGGGTTTTGTATGTTTGGCTATAGCAATCTTCCTTGGTTATGGTTTCTCAAAGGCATCAATCCTGTAGCGATATTGAAGAATGCAGCTCAAGTGACAAGATATTCTGACAAAATCCAGCAGCAATCTTCTAAGATACAGCAAGACATGTAAAAGCCTAAGAAGCAACTGTAACCTTGTTATTTCCTTCTTACAAAGCCAGCTTCAGGAAAGATAAATGGGTGACGTCTGAATGCAAATATAGGGTCTGAGCTCCAAGTCAACAGATGAAAATGGGGAGTTACTATGTGGAAGGATTTCCATTGTGGGGGTTGATCAGACAGCTTGGCTTGAATTGGGAGCACCCGCAGCACATTGCAAGGGAAGTGGAAATTGGTTCGTGCAGATGATGTATAGTATTTTTAAGTGAAATGCTGATTCGAATGCAATGGGTCTGGTCCCAATCACGTTTCTACCATTGCTTTGTGGTCATGCAGTAGCTACAAGTGCTGCTTCCTGCATGCCATCCAAAAAAAAAAAAAAAACAGTGCTGCTTCCTGTTTGGGTTCTGGATTATTATCAAACCGACCATTTTAGGGTAATGTCTGAAAATTTTTAATTAATTTCTGGAAAATTGAAATAAAGAAGATAGAAAATCATAGAGAACACCTTCACAGCGCCATCCCATTTTTCTTGCTTTTCCTTTTTTTATTTTCTCCTCTTTTCTCTAGTGTGTTCTGGAGACCTCATCTTTTCAAACACCAACCTTTGCAATCCGTTATTTATTGGAAAGATTTGCCGCCAGTTAGTCCCGTGGATAAAAAGTAGTGATTGTCATCCCTACCTCACGAGGTTGGTGGGGCGGTGGATCCGGGCAGTCCATCTCGTGGTCCTAGTCATGGATGGCCTGCCGTTCAAAATTGGTCAAAACTGTCTATGCTTTCAATACAAATAGCGGTCATCAAGTGGGTGGTAAAAATGGAAACTGTTGCCATCCAACATACCCTATGTACATGTCTTGGACCATCCTAAAATGTGATTTCAGTTGTAAGCGTCAACTTGACATGCCAGATGGGAATGATCAAAAGGCTTGAATGCAAATTCAATTCTGTTTTTTTTTTTTGGCACTGTGTATGGGGTCTGGAGTCACTCATCAAGTGATCTACACTACCGTGTAGATAATTTGATCATTAACTGGCTCAAGCATGTTGGATTTGTTTGGTATTACGACAATTTACACTGGTAAGATCATTTGCAACAAAGGTGTTATTATTACATCTTTTTTCCATATACTCTGCAGGGAGAAAACGGTACATAAATAAATGAATCCCGGATCCCTGCTCTTGCTCGGGTGGTAGACTCTCTGGAGTTTCAACACCCCGTCAAGGCTTCGAGTATCCATAGGTGGTGAAAGCCCACTACGGTGTGAGTGTGTGGGGGTGTGTAAAAAATAAAGAAAAAAAGAATCCCCAAATTTATTAGAATTCTTTAAGATCATATTTTGATTGTTAAAGACAGAAATGGAGTTGTAATATATTGTTAATTACTCTTAATTGAAACTGTCTTTTGTACCTAACTTGTTTATAATGTCAGCATGGTTTTTAGTGACGAACGCTAATCACCTGCTCATCAACAAATGTAACATTTACGTACGTGCAAGGTTTCATACGGTGCATATGAGGCACTCCCACTTGGCCATTTCAAACCTTTGATCATTGGATTATTTTCCTTGGATCAAGTGGGCTACACAAAGGTAAAAAGTTTGGAGGGTGAGTCTTGTCTTGTACACTGTTTGGAATCATGTGGTCCACCTAAATTACAGACAAGGCTGTACACTATTTAGAATCATGTAGTCCACCTGAATCATAAATGGGGCTGATTTCCGAGCCTTGAGCTTAACATGGGGTGACACACTTGGTGGTTTGGTGAATTTCACCTAAACACAATAGGGTCTATCTCAGCCACCAACCCCTTTAGCAAGTGTGAAATAAATCCCCTCTCCATGTCGCTATTTGCTAGCTGGTTGAACTCTCGAGTTCCTCACTCTGATTTATATAGAGGCATGCTCACCTTCTATGGCCCACCAAAGTTTTGGATCAAAGTAAAAGTTGGGCCCGGAGGGTTTCATGAGGTGCTGCTTCACGTGGATCATCCAGATTTTGGAGTCTCATCATGTATGATGAGGTCTCAAAAAAGTTTGCAAGAGTTCCATGCGAACTGGTGTGCAATTGAACATTCGCATATATATATATATATATATATATATATATATATATATATATATATATATATATATATATATGCACCAATCGCAAGGTGTTATTTGTGCACATAATTTTTCAGATTTTGGATCATTTTTAGTGGTTAAAATTGGAAGTTACTTTTGGAGTTAAAAAAGAACAAAGATACTCGGGTGTGAAAGCTCATGGAATTATATATATATATATATATATATATATATATATATATATATAGAGAGAGAGAGAGAGAGAGAGAGAGAGAGAGAGAGAGAGAGAGAGAGAGAGAGAGAGAGAGAGAGAGAGAGAGAGAGAGAGAGAGAGAGAGAGATGATCTTGTTGAGGTCAAAATTTGGACTACCCTTCACTCAATGTGGTGAACCTCAAACGAACTTTGGTCCTGCACAAAGGGGTGAGCAAAAGAGATATTGGCTCAGCCGGGGGACCCTTTGATGCCTAAGTCAGGCTAGAGAATCTAGGTCTAAATCGTGTAACGTAAATAGAGGGTGCAAGATCTTTCATACCTATGGTAATAAGATCCTCTAGTATTTATACCTATGGGTAGAGAGGATCGCGTCTGTTAATCTTGGCACGATTTACTCAATCATGCGGATATTATAATCATGGAGATATTATAAGTAATCTTTGGGTCGTGTGGCATATCGTGTCTGTAGGACATGTATCCTTGGGCGAGATCTTCGGTCATGTCGGCATTTAGGATAGTCTCCCGACTCGGCACTCGGAGTATCTTCACTCGGGTTCGATCTCATCTTATCCAGGCCTGAGGCCGAGTACTAGCATTTGGAATCAGTCGAATAATTCGCCTCGAGCTCGGACATACTCATAGTATGGTTGTTCATTAAATGACGTCTTCAGATGACGAGAACGAAGACGAGAGCTCGTCTCGGCCCTCTTATAGTCGTAATCCAGAGGTCAAATTGCACTTGGTGCAATGCTCTTCTTCCGAGGCCTTAATAACTAATTTGGATAACTTAGGACGACCCTTAGCGTCCTTATTCCAATTTCCCCATAAAAGATCTCATGCGCACTAATCTCAAAGTGCTATTTGTGCACCTAATTTTTAAGATTTTGGATGTGGTTAAAATTGGAAGGTACTTTCGGAGTAAAAAAAGAACAAAGATCGGGTGCGAAAGCTCATGCAATTGGGTGGTGGGCTGACGTGATCACCAAGTTCTGTGTACCTCATTATGATACTCGTGTCATATCCATACCGCCCATCATTTTGAGATATCATTCTAGGGTATGCGCCCAAAAAAAGTGATTTAGATCCAAATCTTAGGTGGACCACACCACTGAAAGCAGTGGGGACAATGATACCCACAGTTGATAAGGTGTCACAACCTGGATTAAGGGAAGTAATGAATATTTTGCGAGATCAAACCAAAACTTTTGTGGCCAAGAAGTTTTCAATGGTAGGTGATCAATCTCACTTTTTTTTTTTTTTAGTTTGGTCCACGTGAGATTTAGATCTGCCTCATTTTGGGCTCACGCCCTTAACTGATCTCACCAAATGGATGAACGATTTGGGCTGACGTGATCACCAAGTTCTGTGTACCTCGTTATGATACTCGTGTCATATCCACACCGCCCATCATTTTGAGATATCATTTTAGGGTATGCGCTCAAAAAAAGTGATGTAGATCCAAATCTTAGGTGGACCACACCACTGAAAGCAGTGGGGACAATGATAACCACAGTTGATAAGGTGTCACAACCTGGATTAAGGGAAGTAATGAATATTTTGCGAGATCAAACCAAAACTTTTGTGGCCAAGAAGTTTTCAATGGTAGGTGATCAATCTCACCTTTTTTTTTTTTGGTTTGGTCCACGTGAGATTTAGATCTGCCTCATTTTGGGCTCACGCCCTTAACTGATCTCACCATATGGATGAACGATTTGGACATGACATATACACGTCCACAGAACACTCCGTTTCCTCTGGTCACTGTTCTTCCCGAGGGAGCCGATTTGGTGAGACCACGGCCTAACCCAAGACCGTGCGGCCCTTACCTTAGGGCCCACATTGATGTATCTATTCGCTATCCATGCCGTTCATCTGTTTTTCTGGATCATTTTATGACATCATCCCAAGAATAAAGAATATCCAAGTCTCATGCGGACCATACTCGAGGAAACAGTAATGATTGAATGTCCTACCATTAAAAACTTCTTAGGGCGCACCTGGACCTGGGTGACGGAAAAAATAAATAAATACAAGTATCATCTTAATCTAAAACTTTTGTAGTACATTAATGGTCAATCACCACTGTTTCCCATGTTATAGTCCACTTGATAATTGGATTTGCTTTGTTTTTGGAATCATGCAGTTGGAAAACAAGATGGACCGCATAGATACAAAATAGATATATCAAGGTAGGCCACATGGTAAGGAAATCACGTTTTTAGGCGGGGCTGAGGTCTCACTGATCGCTTGCTCCTCCCTCTCTCACGCTGGCAGCTGATTGCCTGCCAGAATCTTTTGCACGAACTTTCTGCGGGAACTAAAGTGGGCTCCACCGTGATGTCGGTGAGAAATCCATCCCATCCATCCCTTTTTCCCGATAATGTTAGGATAATGTTAGGATATTGGTCTAAATATGAGGTAGGTCCGGAACTCAAGTAAGCCACACCACACTAGAAACAGTGACGAATGAACATCGACTGTTAAAAATTTTGTGGGGCCACATGAGTTTTGGATCAGGCTAATGTTTCTATTTCAGTTCATCCCAGTAGGAACGACCTCACGGATGGCATGCAAACATCACGGTGGACTCAATGAGATTTCAACGGTAGGCATTTTCCTATCCACTTTTTCATATTGTGCAGCCCATTTGAGTTTTGGATATAACTCATTTTTAGGCCAATATACTAACATTATCAGGCAAAAAAAAAAAAAAAAAAAAACCATCCACCCATTTGGAGAGATTAGTCTAAAGCATGAGCTAAAAAATGAGGCAGATTAAAATCTCTAAGTAAACCATTAAAAAAAAGAGGAAAGCAAGGGTTGAGCACCTACCATTGAAAACTTCTTTGAGTTCACTGATGTTTTGGATCAATCCGATATCTATTTCTTCTCTTAATCTACATCAGTGACACTTTATAGACAGGTTCGATGGCAAATTATGGGAAAATTTGTGCAAGGATAATCGGGATCAGCCTGAGCTACATGCTTCAGATGATAAGGCTTCGGAAGGAGAATACAACAGGAGCCAACTCCCAAGTCACAACTCGGAATTGCCATTCTGATTCGCAATTATGAACCCTCATCATCATCTGAAGGGGAATGGTTGAGCGAAGCCCTAATCTTCGTTCTCAGCATCAAACAACGAACTTCAAACTCAGTAAACTATCGACGGACTCCGACCTTTAGAACTCGGCTTCATATCCATATGATCTGAGGCCGAGTCAAAGTATGAATATTCCATATGCCGAGGCCGAGGCCCAGTCCGGGCATGTACATGACATGCGCAGAGGCCGAGGCTGAGGCCGAGCCCAGGCACAGGCGTATGATGTGCCGAGGCTAAGGACGAGCCGGTGATAGTACTTCGTACGCCGAGTCTAGAAATCAACCTGAATGCGTACGTGATCGACGATCTCGCCCAAAGATACGCGTCATTAAGACATGACACGCCGCATGGTCCAAAGATTATGGATAATATCTCCACGATGATAATATTCCGCTGATTGAGTGAATCACGCTGAGATTGATGGACGTGGATTGTTTAACCCACATGTATAAATACCAGAGGACCCCATGGCTACAGGTATGTAATATCTCGCACCCTCTCTCTACATTTAACTTTGACCCAGATTTCCTAGCCTAACTTAGGCATCGGAGGGTCCCCTGGCTTAGCTAGGGTCTCCTTTGCTCATTATTTTGTGCAAGACCAGAGTCTGTCAAAGGTTCATCGCATTGAATGGAGGGTGGTTCAGATTTTGACCTAAACATTTTTTGGCTCCGTCTGTGGGAATATCATTTGTCGATTCGGAATCCTGCGCACTATCGATTCTAACAACAACAAGCAGTTTGACAATGATAAGTTCAGAAGCATGTGCAGGGGGCTCGACATCTCGAACGCTTATTCCTTGCCTCGGCATCCGCAGTCTAATAGATAGGTGAAGGCCGTGAACAAAGTCATTAAACACCATCTTAAGACGAAGTTAGAAAAAATGAAAGGTAAGTGGCCAGAAGAGCTCTCATTTGTCCTTTGGGCCTATAGGACTACAACCCAGACTGGAGAGACCCCCTTTTTGCTATCTTATGGTTCGGAGGCGATCGTCCCAGTTGAGATCGACCTCCCAATGGCTAGGGTCAGAAACTACTAGAAAGATTAGAACGTAGAGGAAATCACAGCAAGCCTCAACTTGCTCGAGGAAGCCATAGATATCGCTCGACTTTGAGTCACCGTTAAGCATCATCAAGTGGCACGATTCTACAACTCAATGGTCAAGACAAGGTAGTTCTGACTAGGGGACTTGGTCCTCTGTCACGTCTTTCAAAATATAGCTGAGCCAGGGGCCGGGGATTGAGCCCAACTAGGAAAGGCCTTACTGTGTAGTTAGATCAACCCAGCCAGGCTCTTATCACTTGAAAGACCTCGAGGGACGACGACTCCCCCATCCCTGGAATGCCGAGCACTTGAAGATCTACTATCCGTAAAGACTACTGGCCATTGAAAGCCCTCAATAAATATATTGCTCGAAGCTACTGGCCTCTTAGGGCCTCTAATAAAAGTTCCTTTTCTGCATCGTCTACTCGTGCAATTTGTCTTAGATTATCTACAAACGGAAGAAGTTACCTCTCATAGGCGGAGGTTAACTTAACGAACCGATCCCTTTAAGAAGGGGTCAGGGCGTTAAACCCACGAAAATTTACATAGGGATCCCTTCACACGCAAGGGAAAAGCCCAAAGATGACCCAATTCTCCGAAAAAGGAATCGGCTCATCATGACTAATCTACGAAAATGACTGAGCACACCGTTCGTCGGGGGGGGGGGGGGAGAGGTGGACCCTCAAGGGGTCGGTTATTAAACATTAACATATAAGAATCATCACGATAATCAACACATGCAAACAAGTCATCGACCAGTAATTATCATTGATCAAAAAAAGTATCATAAAAAAATTCACTATCTAGAATTTTTTTTTTTATGTGTGTGTTTGTGTGTGTATGTGTATAACATAAGTCTCATTCCTTCCGAGTAGAGGGACCAGCTACTGAGGTGGGGGGCTAAGCGTCAGCGGTGACTTCGACAACAGGAGGGGCGTTCTCGGGCTTGTCTGCTTTGACCGGTTCGGCACCATCGACATCGCCTGCTGCGAGAGCACTAAGGTCAAGAGTTGGATGAAGCTTTTGGACCTCGGTTAAGAAAGTATCATAGCCTTTATCGTAGACAAAATAATACAGTTTATCCAGCTCCTTGGCCCTCTCGACTAACTCCTTATAAGCAGTCACAGCCGCAACAACTTGTGAAGCAACTCGGGCCTCAAGCTCACTTTGCAATTTGTCTTGGTCAGCAATAGCGGCAGCCTCGAGAACAACCCGCTGCTGAATCAACGCCTCAGCAGCTTCATGCTTCGCCAACTCGAGTTGTTTCTCCAGCCGTATAGCGTCGTCCACTGCATCCTCAACATTAACTTCCAGAAGTCTGACAGACTCCTGAAAACGAATGACTTGGGGTTCAGCTATGTCCAGGTGGGCTTGGAGTTGGTTGACCTCACCCTAGAGCCCAAGCTACCTCGCCTAACCCTCCGTAACAGCCTTCATCAGCTCTTTTAGTTCCACAACTGAAGCTTCTAGCTCCTTCTCGAGCGCTACCCGTCGTGTGTCTTGCTCTGCTTTCTCCACCACAAACTTGGTCCGCTCTGCTTCGAGCCGTTTTATCTCCTTTAGCCTCTCCTTCACCTCCAACATCATTGACAACGACTGGTAGCATATAGTCGCATAATCATTTATGAAGTTGACGTGGCGGCAGGAGAGCGTGTCGGCTATCTGCGCCTCTGGTACATGCTTAGCCATCCAAGGGTTCAGCTGAGCCATGTAATAACCAGGAGGTAGGACCCCTGTAGAGGGTGCGAAAGCTCCTCCGATGCCGCTGGCCACTGAAGCTTGGGCAGGCGCCTCGGGTGTGTTTGCATACCCGACGAGGGCATCAACATGGCCGACCAAGGGCTCAGCCTCAGCAGCAGCGGGGGGATTGCAAATCGCGCGGGGACAACCATACCGAGAGCCTCCTCTACTACTTCTCTCCCTATCCCAGAAGGGCCCGCAACCGCAGAAGGCGGAACTTTGGGGGCTTGCTCCTCAGTTGAAGGCAATGAAATCGTAAAAGGCTCGACTCTGGCAGGAGCCTCCGGAGCTCGTGCTTCAGGGGCAGGGGTCGGAGCAATGGCGAGAACAGCCTCAGAGGGGGCTATGGTGGGCTTGGTTCCAGCTGGTTCTATAGCTGGGGTAGCCTCGTCCTCGGCATCAGAAGCCTTCCTCTTCCTCGACGTCACCTTCATCTTTGGTTCGAAGGAAAGGACGACGTCCATTGGAGGGTGTGGAGGCCTTCTCCTCTTTGAACCACCTGCCTCCATCCCTGTAAAAAAAAAGGAGTCGGCCCTGTAAGATTTGAGAAGTGAATGAAGGTCAGCGAATTAATCTCCGAAGGCCCTAACCCCGCTCACCCAAGGCAAAGAAAGTGGGCCAGACTCTGCAAAAGCAGGACGAGACCAAATTCTCTTGATTAATAAGGTTAAACTAAGCACGTTGGTCTGTAGAGATCACTTGGACCCGGTCGACCTGCTGCTTATAGAAGACGGAGAGGTCGGGGCCCCCCTTCGACTGAGCTGTAAGCAGAAGTGATGTGTTAGAACATGAAAGGATAAATCAATGATGCGATACGACCAAAAGAAGTGTCCAACATGGGTTGGCGAATCTGATGGGGACTCGAAACAGTAGTCCGTCCAGCTTAGAGGCAGGGGCCTCCCATTCCCCCCAGGCCCAGAACCACTTCCCCTTCCAATCCTTGTTGGAAGAAGGAAGTTGGGTTACCAAACCCGGGATGCATGGAGGCCCAGCCGAGAAGTACCACCAGGCCTTATCCAATCTGTCAAACTTTTTCATGTACAAAAATAGGAACTCTTCCGCGTCAATCTCTGGTTCCTCGCCCGATACTAGAGGACAAAAGTGGTGGCAAGGATTCTCTAAGAGTTCGAA
The DNA here is from genome assembly GCA_037074715.1 of Magnolia kwangsiensis. Taxonomy (NCBI): domain Eukaryota; kingdom Viridiplantae; phylum Streptophyta; class Magnoliopsida; order Magnoliales; family Magnoliaceae; genus Magnolia; species Magnolia kwangsiensis. The sequence goes on from CM073571.1 coordinate 4,353,227, forward strand.
ACTAGCCGTCTCGGTGCAATTTTCAGTAGCGCTGTCAGCTCGCACAAGAATGGATGGATGAAAAATTGGAGCCCCCACTGGAGGGCGCAGATAAAAATGGAGATCTCCCCCTCAGCTGAAGAGCCTGCTTGGTCTGTGGGGCATGACTCGGATATGAACCGAGCTAGGAATTTGATAATCTTCATGAAGCTAAGCCATCTGAGAGTCGACCAGGATCGAGCCCTCAGGAACTAATGGTTTTGGTCTTCCTCCCGAGGGACCTACCTTTGATCGCCCAGTGGGATCTCTGAGAGTCCTCTTTGGCCTCTTACCTCAACTTTTGGCCCTCTGACTTGCTATTTTTTGGGCCGGGGTTGAAATGCTAAGGGGTACGACCTTGAGAGGACCTTCGAACTCCCTGGATCCCGAGGTTGAAGTCTTTGGTTGGGACTCTGAACCAGCTCCTCGGACTAAACTCATCTCGTCAGAGTCGCTCGACATAAAGGAAAAATACGTTAAGTGTTGGAGGACTAACAACATTGCAACTGATTTCTTCCAACGTCTTCCGCAGGACTGAATCTCCCTTTCGATGATTGGGAATACTTTATCCAGCTATAAAAATTCTTTCTCTACCAGAAGGTAATTTCTGGTAAAGGGCGATTTCCTGTAAAGGCGATTTTCGGCAGAAGGCGATTCGGAAGAAAGGAGCAGAGAAAATGAGAACGCGAGAAGTGTGAGAGCGAGGAAGGGAGGAGTTTATATAGCCACCTTATTTCTTGGGGCCATCATTGCAAGCCACCATTCCATAAGCCGATACGGCTCGACATTAGTGCTAAGGGACACGTGGAAGAGCGCGATACATCAGAACCAGTGCTTCGAGGTTAGAATCTTCTCAGCATTTAATGTCATTGAAGACGCGGGCGCCTCCTCGCTCCTCTGACACATGTGGCGCCATTTCCTTTGTCTCGCTGTGTAACGTCTCGAACTTTTAAATACTCGAGTATTAAACGTTCTCGAGCGTTATCTGAAAATTTACTTATATGTGCATATGTACGATACCAATCCGACAATCCTAGTCTTACATCCTCGTCTTGACACAAACCTAACCATTAAGAATGACTCTCATTCATAGATCAAGCCATCTAACCTTTGATTTCCAGGCAAGACCATCCATTACATGATGCGACGTAAGTACCTTCCCACGAAGGGCACAATGAATAACTCCCTATTCATAGTGATTTAGATATACATTCCTTTATAAGAATTTCTTAGAAACATGCCTATAACCATGTGGAGCCATTGAATTTTTCAAAACTCACAGATCAACAATAATTATGAAAATGCCATTGACCTAGACCCTTGAATTCTAGATCATGTGATCCCCACGATCCGTTCCATGTGAAATTTTATACCAGGATTAATTATCATAAATTAACCATACACGTCGAATTTCATCCCTTAGATCATAGTAAAATAACTACTTGACCTCTACATCCGTCTGTACACTTATCACATCAAGATTCTGATCCGTTTATCTTGTTCATCACATACGAATATGCTTAATGGAGTATCAGAACTACGATATGAGAAAATTACACATGTGAAAAAGATACTCTAATCCGATGATACACATGCTTTACCCCTAATCACTCAAGAAACTCATGTTATGTCTATCAATTTATGAAACTGACCATACATCAACTCACATACATGGCCAGAGTGCTAACCATTAAGTTTTCATATTTTTAGCAAGTCATTTGACCACCCATCAGGATTGGATTCACCAAATGGGTCATCTAAATATGAGGATAAACCGATCATCACAAATATCTTAGGGTATAAGTCCAAACTACCTGGTAACTTGGCAATCAGAGGTGTACAAATGTTATTTTGAATTACGGAGTGTATAAGCCACTAAAGGAGCATCTTGGACATCCTCGGGAGATCGGGGCCCAAATTAGACCGATGAAACGAGCATAAAAAATGATGAATGCCCGACAAATCTCAAGAAATTTGGGTGGTGCACTTTGACGTAATGGACGTTAAAAGCCGGTTGAAGAATGATGGCAAGATTGTAAATATTCAATACTATTACATACCACCATTGATCTTAAATCATACCGTGTGGCCCACCCGATTTACGGATCTATTTTATTTTCAAACCCTTATGCTAATTGAGTATGTTCGACACAATGAAGAGAGTAGATGGTGCCACTACAAGTAGTAGAGTAGACTCCAGCAATATATATATATATATATATATATATATATATATATATATATATATATATATATATATATATAAAAGAAATTAATTTACGTGTAATTACAAATATTCCAGAGACGTGCATGGGTTTTAACGGTGTGAATAGTTCACACTTCTTAGAGGTGTGGTCCACCTAGAACTTGGATCAGGCCCATACTTGAAGCCATAACCGATTAAGACCCTTCGAAAATAATGAACGGAGTGGATCTCATGAAGGACATCACAAGTGGACTCCACCTACGCATACAAGAAAACTAAAGATTCTAAACGCTCCGTGCGTTGTGACCGCATCCGAAACAAGTGTGGAGAAATCCTTCGCCAGCACTCTCTTACGTAACTCATCTTCCAAGATCCAAACCGTCTAAACCTTGTCTGTGAGGATCCCGACCCCAACTGAGGATAGGAAAACACCTATCTTTGCAGCAACATCCGGAAGGGACTCGAACACGATAGAGTCCTCCCACCATTCACGCTTCCATCTGTTCTTCGTCAGCATCCTTGTTGATCTGAGCCATCCAAAACCTGAGGTAGGGGATTTCGATCCTTCCCAAGATGTTTGAAACAGGAGGATCTAAGAGGGAGGGACGTTGGTCCCTCCATTTTTCCTTTACGCAAACAAGAAAGTGCGTAAATCCTTTCGCATCCACGACTGCGCAAACAGAGATGCGTAACCAACCCAAACTTCTCCCTACGCAAGAAGGATTCCTTCCTGCTATAAAAAGACGTGAGGGAGAGAGAGAGAAGATGTGCAGATTTCGGTCCGTCCGGACCACTGTCTGATTCGTAGGGAAAGAAAGTAGAAGAAAAGAAAAAAAAACAAAAAATGAAAAATAAAAAAAGAAGGAAGAGAGAAAGAGAGAGAGAGAGAAAGGAAGAACGATCTGCTGAAGTTCAGCAGACCTTAGGTTCAGCCATCCCAACCGTCGCCGACAACGAGGAAGGAGGAAGTCCAGGTCAGGTAATACCGATCTTCCCTTTTTAAACGACCCGATTTCATCCTTTTGCAAGGGTGGTGGAGATTTTTCGGGCTGAATTCAAGCATAATACAAGTTATGCCTAAATCAAGAATTCTACTTGATTTAATTAATGATTGACACGAATAAGAGCTTAGCCTAACACAGACAACGTTCAAAATATATTAGGATAAGGTGGTGCTGGGCTCAACACTAGCAGTGGTTGAAGTAAAAGAACAAATTGAGGTGAGGGTCCTTTAAGATTATAGTAATTTAAGTTGATTTATTTATCCTGTCTTTTATATGCCTTCCTGTATTTTATCTGTCTTCATACTAGTTTATCTTGGTTTCTATACATGCTTTCATGAATTTGATATTACCTTTACATGTATTTCTTTTATACATCCATTTGAATCTTCCATGTTATTATATATTTTACCATCAATTATGGCCTTTTCGTGCCTTTTACGATATGAATTATCATGTATTCTATGTTTACATGTTCCTTGAGAATTATCCTATCAAATTGATTTATTGGCCCTTTTGGGATTATGACATGATGTTTAATACAAGAGAATTTCTTTAAATTTATGTGAGACCATGGGTACAAGCCTTGTCCCTGCTTTATCCATTATTGAGTTGGCTCTGCCACCTCGTCCTTATATTTGAGTTGGTTATGCCACTTGTCGTTATATTTGAGTTGGCTCTGTTACTCTCCTTTTGTTGAGTTGACCATTGTCACTCTTCTCTTATTGTGTTGGCCATTGCCACTTTTGTTGAGTTGACCATTGTCATTCTTTTCTTTATTATATTGTTCTTGTGCCATCTATCTTTAAAGGCATGAGCATGTGTCATGTATTCCAGAACCTCCATGATTTAGTTTATATTCTTCATGATTCAGCTATATTCTCTATAAGTGCAAGTGATGTGTTATGAGGTATCATAACTAGTGAATCGATTATCCTATAATGGACGTAATGCGTTACGGGTAGTGACCCTCTTGGTTGGCACGTAATTCCGTGGGTTGGTTGGCGTGGTGCACAATCAATGTATGTAAATCGGCTTACGTGTTACATCAACTTTTCGAGATTGGATGTTGCAATTAGTCGCTCCATGAACACATCGTGTTACGTAAATCCTCCAACCGCATGTTGTGTTGCCTTGAGATGTTCGTATAAATCCACGTTAGCGTTGGCCTTGTCGGTGAATATCCGTAGTTATAGGATGCGGGTCGAGCCGGGTTTATATGAATTATATTCCATATTGTGACGATCACTACGTATGATGAGCCGCACACACTATGCTAGGCATGCATCTCATGTAGCATGTTTGCGCATGCTGATATCCTCGTGTTAGTGGAGCACAGGACATATCAGACCTTTACTTTACCTGTTATGGATCTCTTGAATGATTGATAATCTTAAAGGATAACCTTCACTATGAGTAGGGCATTGACCCTCTCCCAACCGTACAGTTGATGTAGGCGACGCACAGATTGAAGACTTAAAGGACTACTTTCCTATAAAAGATTATCTTGAAAGACTAAGAAGACAGTTTCATTATTTAGTTTTATACTTTCATTGTGAACTCTGATGTTATAACAAACCTCCCATTATGAGGTCTTGATTATTCCTTTTATTCTGATGATATATAATTAGTACAGTTGATTTTATTCTTGTGAATGTTACCTTCATGAATGTATCTGAATGTAAACAAACGAAAAAATAGGGTGCGATTTTACTAAGCATCCCAATTTATACATCATTAACACCCAATTTCCTCGGCACGAGTAGAAACTCAAGCCTTGAAAATTTAGGATGTTACACGCCATCTGCAAAACATAATTGTTGCCACGTGTCCTTTACTAAGAGGACGAAAACATAACTGTTGCCACGTGCCGAGGCTGAGGATGAGCTGGTGATAGTACTTCGTACGCCGAGTCTAGAAATCAACTTGGATGCGGACGTGACTGACGATCTTGCCCAAAGATACGTGCCATTAAGACACGACACGCCGCATGATCCAAAGATTATGGATAATATCTCCACGATCATAATATTCCACTGATTGAGTGAATCATGCCGAGATTGACGGATGTGGATCGCTTAACCCACATGTATAAATACCAGAGGACCCCATGACTATAGGTACGCAATATCTCACACCTTCTCTCTACATTTAACTTAGACATAGATTCCCTAGCCTAACTTAGGCATCAGAGTGTCCCCCGGCATAGCCAGGTCTCCTTTGCTCCCTTTTGTGCAGGACCAGGGTCTGTCGAAGGTTTACCGCATTGAGTGGAGGGTGGTCCAGATTTTGACCTTAACAAACATCATGGTGGGTCTTAGTAAGTTTTCATTGGTGTCATCATCGTCCCCACTATTTTTAATGGCGTGGTCCACTTGAGATTTGGATCTACATCATGAGCCCAAAAGTGATCTCTCTAAATGGATGAGTGGTATGGATATAAAAAATGCATCATAGTTGGGCCACATCACTCGGTAACCTTGGCACACCATGCAATCAACTTTCTTGAACTTCCATAAATGAGGAGGAAGCATGAGAGTTCGGCGAGAGCCTCTCCCATTACCAAGCGGGTCAAAAATTTAGGTGCGCAAATGACACCTTGGACACTAGTGCACGTGAGATCATCTCTCTCTCTCTCTCTCTCTATATATATATATATATATATATATATATATATATATATATATATATATATATATATATATATATATATATATGGGCCACAATCTATAGTCTACCAAGCAAATAACTTCCCTTTTAATTGGATCCAAGCTTACTCTTGCTCCAATGGTATACTCTCGGGAGTTTCAACACCTGGTTAAGGATTCAAGTATCCATAAGTTGTGAAATTCCACTATGGCGTGAGTGTGTGGGGGGTGTGTGTGCGTGTTTTTAAATAAAAAAAACTTGCCTTTTAATCATGTTTGTGCAACGTCCAGCCTTTATAATAGGTTTATCAGACCATAAAGATTAATTTATGCAAAAATCATCCATATCCATTCATCAAGTGGATCATATTGTAGAAAATAATTTCTAATCATTAATAAATAACAAGATACAAGTGGCCACATAATGAGAAGATATGGGTGATTTTTATGCAATTTAATAGTCATTATTGATGACTAAATCTGGATGGCTCTTCGCTTCGACTCGCGAACCCCGAATCGCTTCAACGTTTTGAACCTCCACTCTAACGATGAGCAAAGGAGACCCTGGCTAGGCTAGGGGATCCTCTGATGCCTAAGTCAGGTCAAGGGAATCTGGGTCTAAGTCGGTTATAGAGGGAGGGTGTGAGATATTATATACCTATAACAATGGAGTCTCATTGTATTTATACCTAGCTATCGGACGATTTGGATCCGTTAATCTCAACACGATTCACTCAATCAGTGAGATACTGTGATCGTGGATATATTATTCGTGATTCAGAGATCGTGTAGTGTATCGTGTGTATCTGCGGGTGAAACAATCAGTCACGTCTGCTTAAGGTAGTTTCTTAGTTTAGCGCATGGAGCGTCCATGCCCCACCTCGACCTTGGCTCGGGACTTCTGGCCAAAGAGTTGAGTTTCTCGGCTACAAGTAACACAGGTGTAAGTGATCAAACGATTTGTCTCCGGTCGAGCAAGTAGGACGGTCCAAGGTCTCGCAAATAAATCCCAGCATGATCTTCATACTGACTGCCTTCATCTTGGATTACTCCGAGCCGACAACCTCCCTTGGAGCAGGAGAGCGACTATGACCGAGCTGGGAATCTTCCTTCCCATCAGTAGCATTTACCATTCCAGATTGACTCTTACGTATTCGACCAGATTAAGTAGGTGTCACACCTCAGAATTGAAGCGGCTAGAATCTTCTCTCTAAGTTCGGATACGGACTCGAAGAGTAAACATACGCGGAAGATCAACAGTTTCCCCTATCACACTTTCCACGCGTGCGGTTGCAATTATGGCCTCTATGTTTGAAGAGATACGTCCTCGGGGTCTTTCGTCCAAGGGTTAACCTCTAGCGGACGTGTGGCGACAGTTAGGATTTCGAATCGTTGCTGAACCTATGGTTGACCGCCACGTAGTACATGGGAGGCGTTCGAGTGACGCTTCCCCTGTTCGGGCGCCGTTTCCACTATTTAGAGCTCATCACCTAATGTCAGAAATATGCTGCCCATTAGAGTTTAAGCCAGTGGCCTACGGCCATGTGTATTCTGAAGTCGGCTCGCGACGATTTGGCTATGGCCATCATGCCTCGCCATTAATGCGAGGATCCTTCACAGGTTATATAAACCCTAGCCCTTTGGATACACTCCTCATTTTTACATTCTGAATTTGTGTGATTGCTGATTCCCTAAGGAGGTGATTTCTGACGAAGGTCATTCCGACCGATTTGAAGCTTTCGGCAGAGCGATTTCGACCTATCAGGGGTTTCCTGATGGAGGCAATTTTTGGTGGACGTCCAGTGACCTTTTCCTCCCTTCTTTTAGCATCACTTTTTTTTCCTTTACTTCTACGAGATGTCGTCCGATATGGATATGGTCCGAGAAGACTATGATGATTCCGAGCCGACAAGCTCAGATGACAGGAGAGGGGCATCTGAAGGCCCCTTGGAAGTAGTGCCTCTCTTCCCTCAGCCCCAAAGAAATAAAGAGGCGGGGGCTCGGACTCGTTTGGCCAGCAAGAGGAAAGCCACCCGCACCCCCCGAGACTTGGCTAAAAGCGTCGCTGAGATGCCTGCGAGTGGACGGGCCTCGGAGGTTGTCCTGGGAGGCTCCGTATTGATGGAGTTCCAAATGGGGTGGATCCATTTGGAGTTTTAAATCTCAAACTTCATGCAGATAAGGGAGCTAGAGCCCCTCGACACCGTTGGTGCGCCTACTGAAGGGGAAGTCGCCATTTTTCTTTGCACGCTTCAATGTGGGCTCCGAATCCCCATGCACCCTTTCGTCCGAGCCCTTACCGCTTACCTGAGACTAACTCCCGGCTAACTTACCCCTAACACCTGGCGGGTCTTGATCTCTTCCTTCATCATCTGGAGTTAAGTTAGAAATTCAGAGCTGACACCAGAGGGGTTAGTAAGCTTGTACTTGGTCAAGCATGACAGCCAAGAGTAGTGGTACTACTTCACGACCTGAGGCAACAAAGGGTCGGGGCTAGTCATGAATCTTTCGTTCTCTAACAAGGACTGGAAGAACAAATGGTTCTGGGCTTTAGGCGAATGGGCAGAGCTTGAAAACTTGATGACTTGGGTCCCCACGCGATTTACTACACCATGTCAGAACTCTGTTCACTTCCTAAGTATAGGGTTGTAATGTAGTAATAAACTCGGTAAGACTGAGGTCGAATCCCAAGGGACTGATACCTGTATGTTATCTGAAACTAAGTAGAACTAGAACTAGAATAAGATGAAATCTAAAACAAATAAATTTAAGGAGTAATGGTGAAATATTTATCTAAAATTTAGAGAATTTAGAGGAAGAAAAGTAGGGATTCAAAGGATCCACTTGTAGAGATTAGGGAGATCTTATGCCTGCTTTAAGAACTCAACTAGACTTAAAGTCCCATCTTCATCCAGTTAAAGAGTGTAACCATGGAAATCAAGACTGAACTTTCTTTGATAGTTTTTAAGAGATGAAAGGTATATGAATTAGAATGAATTTCATCACCAAACCATGCCCAGAAGACAAAGTAAACAACAGAATTAAACTAGTTACCAACCAATCAATAATGTATGAAGGTTAGGAAGGGTACTGTCATCCGACCATGCCCAGGAGATGATGGTGAACAATAGGGCTTCCTGACATCATAAACATAAAAAGAGAAGGAACATGCTCAAAGCTATCGCAGACCCATTGTAATTGTAGTCACAACAGATCATTAAAAACTAAAAACATTTCCTTAATTAAACTAAAATCAATATCAGTTCAGTCTAAACAAAAGGCACAAGAAAAAAAGTCTCCCATCACGCTACAAGTTTCACCTCTTAGCCCTAGCTAAGAGGTCTAGCCTAGCATGACGATAAGGCTAAACATCTTAAATAAAATTAAAATGAAAATAAAAAGAAAATACTCTCTTTCTCTGCCTGCTCCACGTCAAGCCAACCGAACTCCTCCATGTTCCTGGCTTCCCTGATCGGATCTCCCCCTCATTCTCACGTTCTCTCTCTCTTTTATAGGTTCTGAAGACGGTGGATGGGAGCCGGCTGGAGTCGTGCGTACGTTTATGCAGCGGAAGATTCCTTGGCGTAAATCTTATTACGCAGCTAAGAAGATGAGCAGAACACGACCCACTTTCCTCGCTTCTTTCTGAAAAATCAACGTCCCTTGGGGTTTTTTTGGACGAGATACATGATGGATGGTTTGAATTATCCATCTGATCGAAGACAGTGGCCACAACCACCTGGATTTCACGGACGGATTCAGACGTACGTAATAGGGCATGTGTTGGTGCTTAGTGGGGCCCATAATCAGTGTTTGTTCAGAAATCTACTCTGTCCATTACCTTTGTTATGAAATTTCTGGTGGAGATAGATGGTTTTGGAGTGCTTTTGATATGACCCAACTACTGGATCATACGACCATCTAACCTGCTTTTGAATGGTTGGGAACCAATACTCACTTGTCTTTTTAAATTCTTTCACCTAGGTCTTGGTTATATGCACCGTAGACTTCTAATGGATAGTCTAAATCAGGTCTTTGAGGCAAGGTGGTGGGCCACAATAACCTAATACAACACTTTGTTACGCTTTGCAGCAGAGGATGCATTTTGGGAAGAAATGTCGGTTAGCGCCTGCTGACCGATTTTTGTGGTGTTCGGTGCACGGCGAACGTGCACACTCCATGTGCACGCTCGCGTTGGTGTAAGTCCCATGGTGATGTTGTGATAAAATCTACACCGAACATATTCTTATACATCTCATTTTAAGTGTTGAAACTAAATTTGAAACATGCCCATACATCAGGTGGGCCCCACGTTAGGATTTAAGGGACTGATCCGTCCGTTGGGCCACTTTCACAGAGCTCTGGGTGCTGAAATTCGATGTGTACGGTTAATTTATGGCCCTTAGGCCATGCATGAAGTTTTGAGCCGAATGGAAGGTGGAAACCCTATGATCTTGCATTCTGGATAACTTTCAAGCCACTTGAGCTTCAGTTTCTCAATTTTTTCGGATCTCTGGCATATGAATCCTTCGATCTTAGTCCCCTGGGGTCTGTCCCTTACCTTGGTGAGTTCTGAGTGTCAAATCTCAACTTTTAGCACCATATTTCGATCCAAGTGCGTAAATACACCTTGCGGCTCAAACATGATTAAATTGGGCCGTTAAACAGTACAATGTTCGTAAATTCAGGTAATAACTGGGGTCTGATATGCAATATTTGACCCTCAACAACCTCACACATATTTCTTTTCATACCCTTCTCCCTTCTATTGTAGTTGGACTAAAGTTTTCCTTTTATTTCTATAGATTTTTTGCCTCTCCTTACCTTGGACCTGAAGAATCAGGTTGCTAAGGCCAGGGCGCGCTCAGGAGATCTCTGCTCCTGGTCAGATTTGATCACGGCCTCTAACCTTTATTAGTCCAGACTTTGTAAGTCCAAACCGTTTCCCACTTCCTTAAGTAAGTCTTTCTTTAGCTCCTTACTTTTGGAAGGGTTGAATTTCTAAACTTGGTTGCTGATTCATTATTTTACACGCAGGCATGGCAGAGGCACCTGGCTTCCGGAGGAGGAAGGCCACTCTGACCGTCAACGAGGTGTTGAGGGTCGAGCCTCGAATAAAGACGACTGTTCGGAGGAGGCAGGCAGCCCCTCGGCCCCAATTTCTTTCACTGTAGCTTCAGCTGTAGTTTCAATTTCTGTTACTGTAGCTCTAGCTACAATGCCTGTCACGACTGATGTTGTTGTTGATAATGTTTTGGCTCCCACTCTTCCCCTCACCGTTGTCCCTCAGGTTGCAGTAACACCTCCCACAGCCCCTGAGCCCTGTGTAGCTGTCCCATCTTCATTTGAACAGGAGGAGGCCATTTGGATGGCTGATGCAATGATCTCCCCTCCCAAAGTCGGGAATGATCTCAGGGATGAAGCTCAAGCCTCAGCAGGCAGCACGATTAGGGTCGAGGAAGTAGAAGGGTCAGCTCAGGTGGGGACGAGCGGAGAGAGGTTCGTGCCAGGTTATCATATGTCTTGCTTGGTCTACTGGGCTTTCAAGCATGCCCCGGAGAAGGAGATAGCCAGCCTTCTCACCAAATTAGATGAGTCTTTCATCAATGACATGACTTTCATCTTTTAGCAGGTACTTCTGTCAACTTTTGTTGTCTTTAGTGTTTATTGCTTTCAAATGCTCATTCTTTTATTTTTATTCAATTCGTCCCGAGGCTCCTTCTGACTCGGGAGAGATTAAGGAAGCTTGCGAAGAAAGATGTCGAGGTGGGAGCCCTTAGGGACGAAGTTGGGACCTTGCGAGATAAGGCCACATTCCTCTGGATGGAGCAGGCTGAACTATGTCGGCAATTGGATGATGAAAAAGCCCGTGAGCTCCAGCTAAAGGGGGTCATGAGCGATCTCGAGGCCAGATGCGGTGCGTCTGTAGCTGAGCTATCCCGAGCCAGAGCCCATGCAGACTCGCTCACCAAGGAGAATGCCCGATTGAGGGAAGTGCTAGAGCAGACGAGAGCCGAGGCAGTAGAAGAATAGAGTTGAGCCATTTTTCAGGTGAAGGAGGCTCAGCGGGCTGAGGATGAGGCCTCCCTGGCCTTGGCGGTGGCTGCTGCAGTAGATGCCTTCAAGGCTTCAGAGGAGAGGGCCACTGAAGCCATCAAGTTTTATAACTGTGGCTTTGACGCCTGCATTGATGTGATTCAGGACTTGTATCGAGACCTCAACCTTGAGCCTCTACTACCTTAAGACGTAGGAGAGAAGCCTTATGGAGATGCTTGCCCGGATCAGGCCCCTTACTCCCAAGCTCCTCTTCCTCCAGTTCCGACTGTCTAGCTTTTAATTCTTCTCTTCTTATGGCTTTTCTAAACTTAGTCTTTTTGATGAATGATTTTGTGGATGATATTTTTGACCCTCTAGAGAGGGTGTGTGGATGATGAATTTTTTATATGTTAATCCTTAGCTAATTCTTGGATGATGATTATTGGTTGCTGAACTGATTTGTTGATAGGTCGGTTCATTTCAGAGCATTATCGAGCTGACTCCTTGACAGGTCAGCCCATTTCAATGCCGTCTAGGAGAACTTTGAACTTTGTGGTATTGTAATTGTTAGGACCTGACCCCTAGGAGATCGGTTCCTCTCACAATTGACAAGCGACGTTTAGTAAACTTGTGGACCGGGCGACGAACTGACATCTCTGTTAGGGAGTCGGGTCATCTATTGGCTTTTTCCTCGAATATGAGAGGATGCCCTGTAGAATTTTTGTGGGACAATATACTAACCCCTTTTTAAGGGATCAGTTCATTGAGTCGGCCCCTGCTTATGAGAGGTAACTTATTTATAGTAGATAGTCTGCTCAAGTAGATATGAAGAAATATGAATTTCATTGAGAGCCTTAAAGGCTAGTCGGTCGGAGGCATATATTTATTGGAGGCCTTAAAGGCCATTTCATCAAGGATAGTCAACTTTTAGGTGTTCGGCGTTCCAGGGGTAGGCGAGCTGATGGCCCTCGAGATCTTCTAAGTTGTAGGAGCCCGGTTTGGTCGATTGGACCATACAGTAAGGCTCTTCCCAGTTAGGCCCGACTGCCCCAGCCCCCGGCTCTGCGGTGTTCTAGAAGACTTGGCAAAGGACTAAGTCTCCTGGATGAAACCGTCTGGTCTTGACTTTAGAATTGTAGAACTTTGCCACCTGTTGATACAGAGCATTGATCCGGAGTTTAGAGATGTCTTTGGCTTCTTTAAGTAGATCCAGGTTGGCTGCGATCTGCTCGGTATTTTGATTCTCCTGATAATTTTTGACCTGAGCTGTGGGGAGTCCAATCTCGACTGGCATCATTTTCTTCGAACCGTTGGAAAGTGAGAATGAGGTTTCCCCAGTAGATGACTGAGCCGTAGTCCTGTAAGCCCAAAGGACAAATAGGAGCCCCTCAGCCCAGTGACCTTTTGCTTTCTCTAATTTTATTTTGAGATGATATTTGATGACCTTGTTAACTGCCTCCACTTGTCCATTTGATTGTGAGTGTCTATAAGAAGAATACGCGTTTGTGAAGCTGAGCCCTTGGCACATACTTCAGAATTTATCATTATCAAACTGCCTGCCGTTATCAGACACAATGGTGTGTAGAATCCCGAACCGACAGATGATGTTTTTCCATACGAAATCGACCACCTTCTTTTCTGTAATCTTTGTGACAGGCTCGGCCTTGGCCCACTTGGTGAAGTAATCTACTGCAACAATGACGAACTTGACTCACCCTTTCCCTATGGGTAGAGGTCTGATGATGTCGATCCCCCACTGGCCACGGACCGCTCATAGGAGTCATTTCTTCTGTAAGTTGCTTCAGTACAGCCACACATTGTTGACATTTATCCCACTTTTGAACATAGTTCTTCGAGTCCTCCTTGATGGTTGGCCAAAAATATCATTGGCGGAGTATTTTCAGAGCCAGGGCTCGACCGCTAGAATGATTTCCGCAGATGGCTTCATGAATTTTTTGAATCACATAATCCGCTTCATCTGGTCGGAGACACCTGAGATAGGGTTGTGAATGACCATTTTTGTACAATATCCCGTCCAGGACTACGTACCGTGCCGCTCTAACTATCAGGCGCCTAGTTTCTAACCTATCTGAGGAAACATCACTGGATGTGAGGTAGCTATAAATCGGGTCCATCCAGCGTGGAGTATCATCTATTGGATTGACCATTTTCTTCTCTGTCTGATTAATGCTTGAATGTTATATAAACTCCATGGGAATGACTCACGAGATCTTCCCTTTTGTGGCTGAGGCTAGCTTCACTAGGGTGTCGGCCCAGAAATTCTTTATCGTAGGAATCTAACTGATAGTGCAGCTCTAGAATCATTTTATCATTTTTCTTGCTTCTACCAAGTAAGCCACCATCCTAATCTTCTTAGCCTTGTATTCGGTGGATCACATCGCACTTGGAGAGACTGGACCCCCATACTGGCCTCCAGTCTAAGTTCAGCCAGTAGAGCCTCATATTCCACCTCATTGTTGAGGCCTTGAAATCAAGTCTGATCGCATATTGGATAGGTGTAGAATCGGGTGCGACCAGGATGATTCTTGCCCCGACACGTTTGACATTTGATGATCCGTCCACATAGAGAACCCATCCTTGCTCTGATACTGTCTCTTGGTCCGTCCCTTGATTGCTTGGAGGAACAGGTAAAAGAGTCGCATCTACTTCGGTGCTGATCCCCTCTCCATCCGAGGCGGTGAATTCGGCAATGAAGTCAGCCAAAGCTTGGCCCTTTATCGCCATCCTTGGTCGGAACTGGATATCAAACTCCCCAAGTTCGATGGCCCACTTGGTTAGCTGACCCGACACTTCGATCCTCTAAAGGACTTGTTTAAGAGGAGAATCGGTTAAGACAACGACGGAATGAGCCTGTAAGTACGGACATAACCTCCGAGCTGAGACAATAAGATATATTGCTAACTTCTCCAGAGGTGAATATCTCATTTCGGCTGGCACCATGGCTTTGCTTACATAATATATAGGATGTTGCTTGCTCCATACTTCTCTGATCAGGGCCAAGCTGATAGCTGAGGCGGAGACCGCAAGATACAAGAATATGGGCTCACCTTCTTTGGGTTTAGATAGTAGGGGCGGCGAACCTAAATACTGTTTCAGCTGCTGAAAAACTTGTTCGCATCCTGTCGTCCATTCTGTCTTCTTATGACTTTTCAACTACTGAAAGAAGGGGATGCACTTGTATATGGCTCTGGATATGAATCGCCCGAGCACTGCTACTCGTCCAGTGAGGCATTGTATTTCTCTGATAGTCCGAGGTGAGCTCATATCGAGGAGGGCTTTGATCTTGTCGGGGTTCGCTTCAATACTCCTCTGGCTGACTTGAAATCCGAAGAATTTACCGAAGCCAACTCCGAAGACACACTTCGTAGGATTCAGCTTTATCTGGTACTCTCGGAGGGTGGTGAAGGTTTCTTTAAAATTCGCCAAGTGATTGGATGCCTTGATGCTCTTAACAAGCATGTCGTCGACGTAAACTTCCATAGTATGCCCGATTTGTTTGGCCAACATTTGATTCACCAGCTTTTGATACGTGACCCCAGCGTTCTTCAGACCAAATGACATGACTCGATAACAGTAGAGTCCCTTGTCAATGACGAAGGTAGTCTTATGCCTGTTTGGGGAATGCATTGCGATTTGGTTATATCAGGAGTAAGCGTCCAAGAAGGAGAGTAATTCATGCCCCGCTGTGCTGTCCACCAACTGATCGATCCTCGCTTTGCATAGCTTGATACTTGCTTGCCGGATTGCAAGAACGCTGGGAAGGCCTTGGGGCAGATTCGGCGTGAAGTAGCGAAGAGGAACGGGTCTGATCATTTTGCTCCGGTTCCGCAGCCACTACTTTCTTCTTTCCTCTTGCTATTATACTTAAGAATAGGAACCTGACCTTTCGTATTAGTTTCCCACAAACGGCGTAAAAAATGTTGATGACTAAATTTGGATGGCTCTCCGCTTAGACTCGCGAACCCCAAATCGCTTCAATGTTCTGAACCTGCAGTCTTACGATGAGCAAAGGAGACCTTGGCTAGGCTGGGGGACCCTTCGATGCCTAAGTCAGGTCAAGGGAATCTGGGTCTACGTCGGTTGTTGAGAGAAGGTGTGAGATGTTACGTACTTGTAGCAATGAAGTCTCATTGTATTTATACCTGCCTATCGGACGGTCTAGGTCCATTAATCTAGGCACAATTCACTCAATCAGTGAGATACTGTGATCGTGGATATATTATCCGTGATTCGAGAATCGTGTAGTGCATCGTGCGTATCTGGGCACGAAATACTCGGTCATGTTTGCTTAAGGTAGTTTCTTAGTTTAGTGCATGGAGCGTTCACTCCCCACCTCGACCTCGGCTCGGGACTTTTGGCCAAAAGTTGAGTTTCTCAGCTACAAGTAACATAGGTGCAAGTGATCAAATGATTCGTCTCCAGTCGAGCAAGTGGGATGGCCCAAGGTCTCGCAAGTAAATCTTGGCATGAACTTCATACTGACTGCCTTGGTCTTGGATTACTCTGACCCGACAACTTCCCTTGGAGCAGGAGCGCGACTATGACCGAGCCGGGAATCTTCCTTTCTATCAGTAGCATTTACCATTCTAGATTGACTCTTACTTATCCAACCGAATTAAGAAGGAGTCGCACCTCAGAATTGAAGTGGCTCGAATCTTCCCATAACAATCATGATCGGCACAACCTAAGTGGTTGGACTTGAGACCTTCTCCGTCTTTACATATATAAAGCCATTATCATATTGTTTGGTAGAGTACATTCCAACGAGAATACATTGGGAATCTAATTAATATGGTTTCTCTTCCAACGACCCAAATTATTTATATGATGGGTCTCACTTTGTATGGTGGTTTCTAACAAATAAAACTCCTAATTTAAATCATTTTGGCACTTTAGGTTTGCATGTGACGGCCATCATAACCTTCCAATGATCAAAGAATCAAGAAGATCATTCACCAGTCATGGGAAGTTTTACGGTAGAAACTGCTCAGATTAGCTAAAAATCTAAGTTTATCGGTTAAAGTTAAAGCTGGGCATCGGACCGAGTCAGATCGGATTTGGTCCAACTTGGTACGGTCTGAAAGATGGGTGGACTGATCCGAACCCAACCCGATCTGCAACCGAGTCCAGAACACCTTACCCGAACAGATCCGTTACATGCTTGGCCTGACCCGAACCGAGTCCGACTCGGTCAAGGAAACCAAGTCGGATCGAATTTTTCAACGGTGAAAATCATTATCCTTGTTACTATTTTCGGTGTGTCCATTTGAGCTTTAAATATGATTCATTTTTTTTTCCAAATGCTTTAAAATGATTACAAAAAATGGATAAATGATATGGATATATTAAATACATCATTATGGGGCCCATGTACCATGGATCTTATTTGAGCTGTTCATATAACTCGGAGCTTGAGAAAATAGTTAGCATGACGTGCACGACACGCTAAGTAGGGACGCAGATTTCCTGCGAAAACGTTTTGCATAACATTGGGGTGTTGGGATCGTAGGTGGGGCCTACCGTGATGTTTTTCAGGAATCCACTCCATTCATCCGTTTTTTGAGATCATTTTAGAATATGAGACCAAAAGTGAGCAGGATCCAAGACTTAAGTAGGCCGTATTAAAGGAAAAGGTGGTGAGGTAAATTCCTACCGTTGAAACCTCCCTGGGTTCGACAATGATGTTTAAATGACATTCATACCATTAATAACGTCATTCCTACTAGGATGAACTGAAAAAATAAATATTAGCATGATTCAAAACGTCTGGGGCCCCACGAATATTTCAACCGTGGACATTCAATTATCACTTTTTCGGCCCACTTGCGCATTGGATACAGTTCATTTTTAGCCTCATGTACTGAAATGAACTCACAAAACGTATGGACGGGGAGGATTTCGCACAAACATCGTAGTGGGTCCCACATGGGTACCTAGCGCAGGAACTTCCTTTTGCGGAATTCCGCGTCTGTCTTAGCACGACACATACCTATAGCTAGCTATAGCTAGCTTGGGTGGTACACGGAAAAGATTGGCTACTCCCTCTGCCACCATCCTCGTGGTGCTCTGTGGGCCCCACCATGATGTATGTGTTTCATCCATTCCGTTTATCCATTTTTAAAGATCATTTTAGTGCTTGATCCCAAAATTGAGAGATATATAAGTCTCATGTGGACCACACCACATGAAAACAATAGTTATTGGATATCCACCATTAAAATCCTCCTAAGGCCTACTGTACTATTTATTTGACATCCAATCTGTTGATTAGGTCATACAGGCTCAAATAAAGGGAAAAAATAAAAATCATCTTGATCCAAAAATTTTATGGCCCCCAAAATGTTTTGAATGGTTGATACTCATTCAAAACTATTTCCTCTAATGTGGTCCACTTGAGATTGAGATATACCTCATCTTTGGTCTCAAGCCTTAAAATGATTTTTAAAAATATACAGACGGCATGGATGAAACAAATACATCATGGTGGGGCCCATAGAGCACCAACCACCAGCCATTGGCTGGTGTCAGAGGGAGTAGCCAATCTATTTCCATGGTATACCGGTGAATCCTCTTACTATACCTCACTGTTGGGGCCCACCCTGAATGCATGTGATTTATCGACGTCGTCTATTCATTTTTTCATATCATTTTAGTGGTTGAACCTAAAATTGATAAATATCCAAAGCCTTAAAATAAGCTCGCCAAATGGATGGACGATTTGGATATAAAACATACCTATGACTCTCTTTCTCTTTCCTTCTGTCTCTTTTCCATACATAAGATCATTTCTCAATATATCTCTCTCCAACAAAGATATCTTGCCTTCTTAATTCAACAGAAATAGAGAGACGTACATAGAGAAAATCACAAATATAGAGAAAATAAAGAGACATACAGAGAGAGAATCACAAATCTAGAGAGAGAGAGAGAAATAGAGAGCACATTGGGCGAGATGTTTTGGCGCCGAACCTAAAATCTAAGCAGTAAAAGTTATACACACACACACACGGAAACGCTCACCTGTGATCCAGTTCGTACGTACTATGTACGAATTTTTTTGAGAACCCATCATACGTGATGTGGATCCAAAATCTGAACCGTTCATGTGAAGCAGCATATCGTGAAACCCCCCGGTCCCAAGTTTTAATTTGATCTAAAACTTTGATGGGCCATGAAAAATGAAAACAGTTTCCTCCCTTGATTTGCATTTCTCTTTGCTATGGCCCACGAGAATTTTAGATTGGGGTGAAAATTTGTCACATGGGGTTTCATGGGATTCCGTATCACATGGACCGTTCGGATTAGACACCCATGATACGTGTGCAAAGGTGCGCACGTGCGTAGGTGCGCAGGGGAGCATGACTCTCTCACTCTCTCTCTCTCTCTCTCTCTCTCTCTCTCTCTCTATATATATATATATATATATATATATATATATATATACACGGTCAGGATCAGGTCGGTCCGAATCGGATCCAATCTGATTGGGTTTCAGATTGGGTCGGTTCGGAACAAGACTTACCTGAATTCGACCCGAAAATAATTCAGATCTATATTACACTATCTGATCCTAACCATCGGTTCTGTTCGAATCAGGTCGAATCGAGTCTAATCAGAATGGATCTACCAGTGGGTACCAAATGCCCAGCTCCAGCTAAAGTCCAAAATTATCAGGGATGGATTGACGCAGGCTCAACCTTTATATATCGTTTCAACCCTTTCTGGCTCACGCGGACAACTTGCAGCACCGCTGGAGATGATTCTTGTACTGCAAAGCTACGTGGATCCTATCATTACCGTTCATCCATTTTCTCATATCAATTTAGGATTGACGCAGGCTCAACCTTTATATATCGTTTCAACCCTTTCTGGCTCACGCGGACAACTTGCAGCACCGCTGGAGATGATTCTTGTACTGTAAAGCTACGTGGATCCTATCATTACCGTTCATCCATTTTCTCATATCAATTTAGCATCTTAACACCTCACCACTGAAAAAAGTTTAAAAATCTTTTTGGAGATTGGAGAAGTTTGGATCATATTTCTGTTTTTTTCCTTCATCCAGGTTGGAGTGACTTGATGAACATACTGGATGGGAAACAAACATCACATGTAAGCCCCAGGAAGGTTTTAATGGTGGGCGAGCTGTTTCCTGATATGTGATCCACCTGAAGAGCTTTTGATTTGTCTCATGCATGATCGAATGCTGAGATGGTGAAATGGATGGACTGCGTGTATATAACACATACATCGGGGTGCGTCCCACAGAGTTTATGCAGTAGCTAGGACGTCCTTTTCTGGCGGCCTTTGAATCCCGTTCCATTCTATATGTATGTGTAGTATAATCGTTTCGACAGAGGACTGTTCTTAGGCGGATTGGGTACTACCCAGCTGGTAACTAGCTACAGACCGCCGGTCCTGTCAGGGGCACGGCAAGTTCCGGCGGTCTGATACGCTGTTATCTGTGGTGTGATGAGGATGATCTTTGGATATTATTTATTTTTAGGAGAATGCTTTAAAATGATCTCTAAAAATAGATAAACGGTATAGATATAATAAATACATCACCGTAGAGCCAATGTAACTTTGGTCTCCTTTGAACAGTTGGTATAACGCAGAGCTCGAGGAGCATCGGTGCTCGTCTACGCACGACACGTACCTACAAACGCAATATAGCTGCTGTGTGGTACACCAGCCAATCCACTTCCCTGGGGGACGCGCATTGTAGGACGACAAGGATTTCCTGCTAGATGCTTTTGCAGGAAATTCTTGCGCCGGGAACCTATGTGGGGCCACTATAATATTTTTGATAAATCTACTGCGTCCATCTTTTTTTTAAAGCTCATTTCAAGACACGAGGTCAAAAATAATCCGGATGGAATACTCAAGTTGGCTGCAGTAAAGGAAAAGGTAGGTAGGGAAATTCTCACCGTTGAAACCTTCCTGAGGTCGAGAGTGATGCTGCTAGTGTACCACATACCAGCCATATAGCTGCCGTAGGTACGTGTCGTGCAAAAACGAGCACCGACGCTCCTCGTGCTCCGAGTTGTACGAACGGTTCGAAGGAGATCAAAGTTACATGGCCCACACTGATGTATTTATTATATCTACACCGTTCATCTAATTTTAGAGATCATTTTAGAGTATTATTTGAAAAATGAATTAAATTCAAAGATCATCTGGACCACACCATAAATAGTAGCGAAGATAATAATTTTCACCGTTAAAAAATTTGTAGGGCCTACCATAACGTTTATTTTCCATCCATCTGATTATAAGGTCAAAAATACCTGAACGAAGAGGAAGAAAAAATGATCCTTCATTTTCTCTTACAGTGGCCCTTCGATGACATCCCACCGTTAAAAACTTCTCACGCCCAACAAAAGTTTTCTCCCTGCCGTGTTAAATGATCCTTCATTTTCACTCTCATTTCATTTTCATTCTCAGACCATTCCATCTGATCACCTCTTCATTCCCATTCCTCTCCACTCTCCGCCTAACCGTCCATCACACGAACCATGGCCAGAGATCTCCAATCCTACGCCATCCTCTTCCTCATCTGGCTCATCTCCACTGTCCTTATCCGGATCATCTTCTCTAATTCCCGAACCAGGGCCCGCCACCTCCCTCCGGGCCCGATACCCTTCCCCATCATCGGACACCTCCACCTCCTCGGTCCCATCCCTCACCAAGCTTTCCACAAGCTCTCCAAGCGCTATGGCTCGTTGATCCACCTCCGCCTCGGCTCTGTCCCCGCTGTCGTCGCCTCCAACGCTGACATTGCAAGAGAAATCCTCAAGACCCATGAGACCACCTTCGCATCCCGACCTCAACCATCAACCATCCGTTACCTCGCCTACAGCACCTCTGGTTTCGCTTTCGCTCCTTACGGCCCCTACTGGAAGTTCATAAAGAAGCTCTGCATGTCCGATCTCTTAGGTGGGCGGACGCTTGATCAGCTCCAGCCCATCCGTAGTGAAGAGATCCGGCGATTCTTGCGACTTCTACATAAGAAATCCAATGGAGGAGAAGCAGTCGATGTTAGCCGAGAGCTCATAACGATGACGAACAACACAGTATCGAGGATGGCAATGAGCTGCATATGTTCGGACACGGAAGGGGAAGCGGAAGAGATGAGAAAGCTGGTGCATGAAGTGGCGGTGCTGGCCGGCACGTTCAACATATCAGATTATATCGGGTTATGTCGGAATTTGGATTTGCAGGGACTGAAGAAGAGGTACGAGGACGTGCACCAGAGATTCGATGCGATGATGGAGAGGATCATCAAAGAGCATGAAGAAGAGAGGAAGATGAAGATGGGGAGAGGCGATGGTGTGAAGGATATTCTCGATATTTTGCTCGAGATATCGGAAGATGAGAGCGCCGAGATGACACTGACGAGGGAGAACATCAAAGCCTTTATCCTGGTAAGCACAATTCACCTTGTCTTTTCCAGACGGCTTGGGCTGGTAAGCTTACGGTGGTAAGGGAAGATGTGTGGCCCATGTGATGTATTCATCACATCCGAACCGTACATCAGATGCGTGACCACATATTACCCAGGGTTCCGAAAATCGGTTCGATACAAATCACAGGGGGGCCACAGCACAGGAACAAGTTGGGTACCTGAGTTGCAAAAAAACCCAAGTTTTGGTTCTGAACGTTTACCCATGCCTGAAGAAATGTCCGAATCGCCCAGATTTCATATAAACAACACGGTGGACGCCACGAAAAACAAGAGTAGGCGTCCCCTCTCGACTTTTTCCCTCTGTTGTGGTCCCCCTGCTTCATGGATCAACCTGAATTTTGGGCGTTGGTGGTAGCATAGACTGTAGGATCGGATGGATGGGTTAGATTTGTATGCTTGAGTGAAGTTAGCGCTACATATTCTCCGTACTACCGTAGCTTACGATAGTACCGGTACCGCTGGAACGGACCCCGTTCCGGCCTGGGTAGGAGTGTCAATGGGCCGGGCTCGGGCCTGAAATCTTAAAATTTAATAGACCTACCCGATGGCCCGGCCCGAAACAGTTCAAAATCCTTGCCGGGCCCTACCCCAGGCCTCGCCGTATGAACTATGATCGTCAATCTTTCTCATCGGATGATCGATCACGGCCAATCATTAGGTGGTCTGTAATGTAAACATGCCATATAGTAAAAGTGGGATATGTTGAATTTGGACCGTTGGACTTTCATTCCACGAAGGACATGGAGGATAAGTGGAACCGGCGTCTTCAATATTCATTTTGTTTTATTTCTTGGTTTCTTTCCTTGTTTTGTTTTGTTTTATTTTGTTTTTGTGCCAGTAAGGTTTACAGATTTAGACAACTAGGATAAAAAATGATAATCCTGATAAAAACGCCATCGAAAGAGTCAATTATATGCTGTATCGCACACCAGCGACCTAGCCGGGGAATGTACCTGTCGCATGCAAAAGATCCCGGAAGTGGTCGAGCCCCGTAAAATTACCAACCACGAAAAGAAGATCAAAGTTCTGTCCACCCATCATGATATATTTATTATATCTACACTGTCCATCCATTTTTTGAGATCATTACAAGGCATTTTCACAAAAATGAGTCATATCCAAAGTTCAAGTAGACCACATAACAAATAGCAGTGCGGATAATGATCCCCACGGTTAAAACATTCGTAGGACCCGTAATATGTTTTTTCTCCATCCAATCTACTCATAAGGTCACACTAGCATAGATGAAGAAAGAAAAAACAAATATCAGATTGATCCAGGAACCTCAAGAAGTTTTCAATGATAGACGATCAATCTCCTACTGCTTTCTCCAGTGTCGTCCACTTGATCTTTGGATCTGTCTTATTTTTGGATTCAACCCTCTTAACGATTTGGAAAAATGTACAAATGGTTTGGATATAACACGTACCTCATGGGAAGGCCTACAGAACTTGGCGACGTAGCTAGGTCTCTGGTGTTCGGAACACCAGCCAATCCGCTTCCAATCCCACTTGCCGCAGCAGTGGACCCAAGCATATTCAACAGTGGATTGATCGAACTGTCCTAACCGCCTACAAAGCCCTCCTGGTTATTGTGTTGAAGTTAGACCGTTAGTGGGAAATGATACAAAGGCACTGTGTACCGTAGTGGGCTAAGTGGGGTAGCTAGGCGACAATGAGGAATGGGGGCTGGGTTGGTCCTCGATGTGATTGTACTCGTCCAGTCTCGAGTCGGGGGCGAATCAGCCAGGCTCAGCCATGACTCGTCCAGTTGACTCTTGGTGTCGAACCAGATCATGTCCGAACGAGTCCGAGTCGACTCGGATGGACATTCGAGTGTCTTAAGAACACTGCCTCAGCCCAAAGTCATAATCCCAATAGCCCATCCCAGCTTATTCAATATTTGATCAGATTAGTATTTAATATTCCATCTTTTGAATCTTCTGCAGGATATCTTTGTGGCAGGAACCGATACGTCTGCAATCACAACGGAATGGGCAGTGGCGGAACTCATCAACCATCCTGACATGTTCAAGAAAGCAAGGGTAGAGATCGATTCAGTCGTAGGAAAGAATAGATTGGTTGAAGAATCAGACATCCCAAATCTTCCCTACCTCCAGGCAATTGTCAAAGAAACACTCCGACTGCACCCGAACCCTCTGATTCATAGAGAATCCACTGAAGATTGCAAGATCGGAGGCTACGATGTACCGGCTAACACCCTAGTGTTCGTCAATGTGTGGGCCATCGGAAGGGACCCTGAGTATTGGGCCCACCCACTCGAATTCCGTCCCGAGAGATTCATGCCGTCTGATGAGAGTGATCAGAGTCACCAAGTTGACGTTAGGGGGCAGCATTTCCATTACTTGCCGTTCGGGAGCGGTCGGAGAGGCTGCCCGGGCATTTCTCTAGCGTTGCAGGTCGTACAAACGACGCTCGCTTCCATGATCCAATGCTTCGATTGGACGGTTGGGATTGGCGGAGAAAGTGCAAATGTTGATATGACGGAGGGCCCAGGATTGACACTCCCTAGGGCACATCCCTTGGTGTGTTTCCCCGTTGCCCGTTCAAATCTCGTTACTTTCAACTGACTTATATGAAACACTTTTTAAGTTTGTGATGCCCACATGTGTGTGGAACCACTACACATGCCAGTGTGGGACACGTGTACGAGGTCCACGCTTTCCATGAGGTGGGCTACGTTGTCTAGTGAAAATACTACTGCACATCGTGTCCCACCCGATCGAGAATGTCGAATGTGGGGAGATGCTAGTTTCGCAAGTGCTTCTGTGCTTAGTGTAGCCTGGAAGAACCTATTACAATAAGGCCTGCGGACCTAATGTTCGTGTGTAAGTGTTGCACGTGTTTTCCCTCCATAGTCGGCTTTTTCAATATTATTCTGATAATCGGACTTTGTGATGGGAAAGATTATTGCCACCGAAATATATGTTTTGATTAATCAGCAAGTACGCTCAATAAACACATCACGGGTAATTATCCAAAAGTCTATTTGGTCCCTCGTGATGTACAGCGGGTTGTGGATAATTTCATAGTCAAGATGGATTAAAAAAGGCCTAATCAGAAGTGGAAGTGTTCTAAACCGTCCAGACCTTAAAACAGACATATGTTGCAAATAAGAATGAATTATCTGATGTGTCATATATGATTTTGAGATAGGACGAGCTATTCGAGCTACCCAATCTACTACGTCAGATTGTCGATGCCGAATTTGAGAAATACCATCAGATCGATAGTTGAGTTCTAATTTTAATTTCATTTTTACTATTTTTTTAAAATAAAAAGGTGGACATATTCCACCACTTTTATCCTATTTTAATTTTATTTTTAATAAGTTTAAGTTTGAGTATAACTCTTCATCCATTGGGCTTTAGGAGTTGCGCCCAATATGAAAAGTACTTAGAATAGTTAGGAGAACATCGTGATTCGGATAAATAGGACACTTACTATTTTTGACCGAAAATCATGCACACTAGTAGGAATCACGACCGTCTATAAATAGTAAGTTTACTATTTATAGTAAGTCACAATTTTTAGGAGTTTTAGTTGTAGTTTAATTCCGAAACTTCTTCCATAGGTTTGGTATCCCTATTTAAAGGGATGTAGACTTTATTTCGTTCATCAATCAAATTTTAAATTTTTTAGAATATTATTTAATTTTTCATGTTTTCTCTCTCGTGAATTTGGGAAGTCTCTGTGAGGATTCTAGAGAAGCTTCATGGATTCGAAATAGTTATCCTTGAAGAAGATGATAATTGACCTCATCACGTTCATCCCTACGTCACCTCACATACACCGTCCATCATGTGGCGCCAACCTTTGATGTATATCATTCATTGTGTGGGGCCCACCTTTAATGTGGGTTGTCCATCATTCAAGCCCACATTGGTTGTGGGCCATTCATTATTAGGGGTCGACCATTAATGTGCACAGGTCATTAGGTAGGGCCCACCTTTGATGTTAACTATCCATAATTAATATGGGGTCCACCATCAATGTTTTTATCCATCATGTGGGCCCTACCTTCAATATCCATTGCCCATCATATGGAGCCCACCTTCATGTGGACCATCCATCATGTGGGCCCACCTCAAATGTGGGTTGTCCATCATGTGTGACCCCCTTGAATATGAGCCACTCATCATTCGGCAGACCTTTGATGTAGATTGTCCATCATGTGGGCCCCAGCTTGATGTGAATCATCCATCATGTGGAGCCCACCATGATTTATTACCCATCATCTGGGTCCCACCTTCAACGTGAGTTGCCCATCATGTGAGGCTCACCTTGGATGCGGGCCATTCATTATTAGGAGCGGACCTTTGATGTGGATGATCCATTATGGTGGGGCCATCTCAATATTGGCCATCATCATGTGAGGCTCACTAGATTGTCTACCCATTCATTGAATGATTTTCCAATCTCATGAACTTAGAAAGGATTTATGGCCATAAAGAGTATAGTCCCTTATATAATTTATCAAGTTACCTTGTCATAAATGAAAATGAATAAAATAAGTTACTTTTATAAGTTTAAAATCAATAAAAAATAACTAATAAAAATAAGTTACTTTTTAAAAAAGTTACTTATTTAAGTTTAATTAATAACTAACTTATTTAATTAAGAAAATTAACTTACTAACTTACATAAGTTAAAAAAAGTTACTTATTGGGTAGTATCCAAGTGGGCCCTATATTATATCAAAATGCTCATTTTAATTCTACCCTACCCAAGCATCCTTGAAGCACTGCAAAAAGAGGGAATTTAGTAGATGTTTCATGTTTCCGCTGTGGGCATGATTCTGGTTGGGTTACAATCACGATGAGCGGAGCCATTTATCGGTTGGGTCCACAATCGAGCCCAGCCAATTGTAAAAAAATCTCCTTCTGGGCAATCTAGGCCCAGCCAATTGTAAAAAAATTGCTGGGCCTACAAGAGTTTTAGATAAGCTGTTGTTTGCGTTTTCCCTTTCATCCAGGTCCGTATGGCGTTATCAACCTGTTGGATGGAAAATAAACATTATGACGGGCATTAGAAAGTTTTTAACCGTGCGTGTTCAATCACAGCTGTTTCCAAAGGAATTGGTCCACTTCATATTTGGATATGCTTCATTTTATAGGACATGCCCTGTGATATACAACACATATATCAAGTTGGGCCCACCGTGCAGGCAACACCCACGAGGTATTACCCGGGTAACACCTACACACTTCAATCCGAAAGGTGACCAGTAATGGACCCCACGTCATGTTGAGCATATCTGTAATATCTGCAAGTTGGATTGATTCAACTGTCCTGGCCGCCATTAAAGCCTTCATTGTCATTATTGAAGTTGGGATAGTTGACTTTTTTTGGTTGAAAATGAATAAATGATGTATGCTGTTACCTATCCTTCGGGATTAAACAAGACGCGGATCCAAACCTCAAGTTAGCTACACGGGTGAGGATTGAACGGGCACCGTTGAAACATGTGGTCTCGCAAAAGTTTTCCATTGGTGTTGTAGTAGTGTTTACCCTCCATGAATTAACGTAGGAATCACCTTATAAAGGGGTTGGATGGCATCTACGTATTGGGGTGGGCATTAGAAACGTTTTCAACGGTTGGTATATCTATCCACACTGTTTCCTGTGGTGTGGTCCACTCGAATTCTGAATCTTCCTCAATTTTGACCACTATGCTAAAATGAGCTATCGAAACCGATGGACGGAGTGGATATAATATAAACACTGTGATAGGGCCACGGAGTTTTGGGTTAAATGAGAGCCGTACCCGGTTAGAGGTAAGTACTGATGTGCCCTAATTTGGACTATGACCCGGTCCTTTTCTTTACTTGTAATTTTCACGTGGTCCATACGACGTACTGAGTACTGAATTTCCTATAACTATTTAGGGTTCATGTTGAGAACAAAAGTCAATTAGATCCACAAACTCAACTGGAACAGTGATTCAAAATTGGCCCTAGCCGTTTAATGCTGTTATTGACTTAGTCCAAGGTCGTTAGTATTTGGTCCGTAATTTTTTATTCAATTACAAGTACATTTGTGTTAGTGCCACTTATTTTTACTTCTTTATTGGTTTTTAGTTAACATGTAATGCCTATTTAAAGGTACTATGGGTTATGAATAAAAGTGCATTCAGTAAAAATTGTTTTATTATATTGCTGCCTAGCAAGTGTTTTATAAAAATCCTCTTCTGAATTTTTCTTATTTGTTGGCTGTTATAATCTCTCTTTTACAGTGTTTGAGTGCCCTTTCTCCAACAGAACCCACCAGAGGAAACAGTGGCTATAGGGCACACACCATTGAAACAATGGGCTCCCCTTGAGAATGGTTTAGATGGAATATAAACACCATGTGGGCCTAGATAGGAAGATTTTAATGGTAGGTATCCACATCTCCACTGTTTCGTAGTGTGGCCAACTTAAGTTGAGATCTGGCCGGCACAACCGATAGACGAACTGGATATTACACAAATATCATGGTAGTCCACAAAGCTTTTTGTTTCATGGGCTCCTGATGTTGTGGCCATCGGGTTTCATGCTTCTCAGTGGCAGATGCAATAGCGGGCTGCAATTGGTAATCCAAGTATATATACACATCGTACTTGGGTTTTCAATCTATGCCATTGGGCACTGTCGCCGCAGTGGATGACTCAGTGGGTGGTCATCTTCACGATGGCATTATGATGCAGGAAAGGATGTCATGAGGTTGATCACTATTTTCTTCGGGGATAACTACTCTTGAATCCATGGAGATCTTTGGACTCCGCACAAAGCTTCCTTGAATTTACGAAGAATAAAAGAAATTATAAATGATAATAAATTGAAAATAAATTAATTGATAATAAAAATAAAATTACAATCATTTAAATAATGAGTCTAGACTTATGACGGAATTTTAGACTTAGACTCCAACTCAAACTCCCTAAAAACACGACTTATTATAAATATTAAGCTTACTGTTTATAAACAATCATGATTCTTACTAGACTTTATAGTTTTTGGTCAAAAATAATAAGTGTCCGATTTGACCTAACCCCATTATTTTTCTAATTTTTCTAAACCCTCTTCATGTTGGGCACGACTCTTAAAACTAAAAGGATCAAAAGTTATAATCAACCTAAAACTTACTATTTATAGTAAAAATGAAAATAAAATGTACTTTTGACCACCGATATGATGCAATCTTGCAAATCAAGCTTGGGAAACCCGGTGTAGCAGATTGGTTGGCTAAAGTAGCTTCTCCTACTCCAAAATCATATATGATGTGTTGGAAAAATCATTTTAGTTTGCAAGATTTGATTGTTTTAAGGTTCTAATGGTCCCGATCACTTTCACCTCCTATTGGGCCTTCTTTGATCCATCTTGGCCATGTAAGTATCCACGACCCACTCTACATCACATTAGCATGTGATAGTCCCCATCTTTATAATCAGACCATATCTTGTTTCTCGACCCCTTTAAACTTTAAGGTGAAATTATCCCATGCATGCATGCATGTCTATAAAGGGTTCGGCCAATGTCCTAAACTTTTTTGAATGAACAGTCAGTGTCACGTCCCAAACTCGGAAACCAAGCTCACAAAATTTTCGATCACCGAATCTGGCGCCGACAGCCTCCGTAGAATCCCATTCTCAGCTCCCAGCTCCCATTCGCCAGGTTCCGATCCTGTGATGCTACGATGAGAATTTTCAACGTCAGTTTGATTCGTAATAAGCATAACCAAAGACATAACCCACCAATAACAACCAAAAACTCTATTACATTTTCACTATGATAAAAAATTTTACAAGTAAAATGAGCATAAAGGGAAATACAATAATGATGAACAAAATCTCCAAAGTGATCTGCAAAGCGCTCCTGCCTCAGCGCTGCTGCGCCCCAACGTCACCTACACGCAACGGTTGTGCATAAGCTTATAGAAAGCTTAGAGGGTGGTGAAAGTGTGTGCGCAAGGTAGTAATATAAACATGCAATATCAGAGTAATGTGGAATTATGCAGATGGATCCATGAAAACCATTGGCCGTACCAAAGCTATGCGATGCAAGACATGAATGATATCGGCCATCCCAAGGTCATGCGATGTGAAATGTAACTCAAGCATACAAATCCTCATCTATGTCCACACATCAATACATCTCAAATCTGGGATATCACTGGGGTCTAGTACACTCTAAACCAGATCGCCGTCTCATCGCGCGCAATAAGGTAAGTGGAAGACACTTCACTATCCGTCTGCCAATATCGGGCTCGACTCGTCGATAGCGGACCCATTCCTCGAGCTGGTCAAACTCAGCCTAGCTTTAGCCCTTACACTCGGGCGGATAAGGCCGCACCCCCTTCCAAACGACCACGATACAGTGGAGAGCGCAACCATCTGTTAATGGACACTCGACGCTCATCTACCCACTCGGTCTAGAAGTTGGAGTAACCTCTTGGTACCATAAGGGTTTAGGAACTTTCACCCAGGGATATCTATAGCACCCCATGTAGAATAAAATTTTTGGTATCTAATCTTGCCAACCATGATACGTCTATGGAGGCTATGGCCCTAATGTCGCTACGGTATACAGTAACCATGTCACATAATGCGAAATGCATGAATCACACCGTCCAATCATGCAGCAGCAAATTCTGCGCGTATCGTGCGCTCATGTAGGGCAACACCTCCTAATCGGGGTCCCATAAACAATGTGCCTGAAGGCATATGTTATGATCAGTCAATTCTCATATCAAGCATACATATGATGCGTATGATCATTAGTCATAAAACTATACTAAACATGTAAATAAGTGATGAACCATTCTTACAACGCAGATGGGCCTAGACGGCCTATACACAATAAGTACGGGCCTATCAATGGGCCTTAGAGAGAGTCGTAATGCGGACGTTTAACCAACATTACACTTGCAATGTGGACGTCAAACCATCATTGCTCCCAAGACCCGATCATTACATAATCCGTGTTGGGGTCACACATTGCAATGGACCTTAGGTACATCCCATTGGGCCTTAAATACATCAAATGAGCCACATTCAATGGGCCTTATATTCATCAAGTGGACCACACTATTGGGTCGCACCAATGGGCCTTAAGTGCAATTCCCATTGGGCCTTAAACATATCAAAAGGGCCACATCCTATGGGCCTTAAGTGCATTGCAATGGGTCATAACCCGTGGGCCTTAGAATGCATCAATGGTTCTCGACCCATGGGCCTTATACATATCAAAAGGGCCTACTCCCTTGGGCTTTAAAATACATCAAATGAGTCCAATCCCATGGGCCTAACATAATGTTTATTTTCTATCCAAACTGGGGCCCAACATGATGTTTATTTTTCATCCAAACTGGGGTCCAACATGATGTTTATTTCCATCCAAACTGTTTATGTGGTCGCATGGGCCTAGGCCCACTGCAATATTCATTTGTCATCTAGCGTGTGGGCCAGGGGAAGGCCCATTGTAATATTTATTTGTCATTCAGCCAGGGGGGTGGCGTGAATAAAACACATGCATTAGGTGGGCTCCACCGTCCAGCGGATGGTGGAAGTAAAACATATTCATCACTGTGGGCTCCACGTGGGGCCCACCTCAATGTTTATTTGGAATCTAACTCTTTGATAAGGTCACACAACCCTGGATGAAAGGGGAAAACAAATTTCATTTTGATCCAAGACTTCTGTGGCCCATAAAAAGATTTTAATGGTAGAGGTTTAATCCCACTGTTTCGTGTGGTGTGGGCCACCTGAGTTTTGGAATCGATTAAAACTTGGAGGGGGCCCACCTCATGAACGGCGTGGATAAGACATATACATCATGGTGGGGCCCACGGCAAGGGCCGTGGGACGCTGCCCGCTCGCCTGCTGCACGCAGCAGCGCGTCAGAGAGGCAGAGCCTCTGATATATTTTTTTAAAAAAACTTGGAAGACCCATTTTTCTGGGGTTTTTAGCATATAGGGCCCGCAACAAGAAAATTCACCCCTTCCATTGGCTTCCCTGGCTTGTAACAGATCCAACGAATATAATATAGGATATTTTTTATGTTTAGAAAATAAAATAAAATAAGAAAATGATCTTTGAATGGTAATGATGCAATCTCCAACGCTATGACCCACCAGATCTTCTTACCAACCCCATCACTTGGCTCAACGCCTAAATTGACCCAGGGAAGGAGATGGACGGCGTGGATCGAATACACACAACAAGGTGGGGCCTACATAACGATCCACCCCCAAAGCTTTGAACCAAGCTTATATTTGTGTTTTCCTTTCTACAGAAACGTCTCGCGTCCCAGACACTAGACGGTTTGGACATTGAAGGAAATGCATTGAGGTGGGCCCGGATTAGGTGGGCCACCTCATGGGGAATAGTGTGAATACATCACACACAAAGTGGGCCACACTTGATGATTCAGATAGAATATAAGCCTCATGGTGGGGTCCATTCAAATAGGCCACACGACCCTTTTATAATCTCATAAAATAAATAAAAAAAATGAAATAATAAGGGAGAGAGAGAGGTGGAGAGTGGGACACGCGTGTGATGGAGAGCTCCGCCACTATGAGCCCTCTCTTATATGAAATCATACATCAATGGATCTCTTTACACATGGATTCATCAAAATCGAAAGTCAACGGTGGAGATCCTCTCCCCACCAATATGGACGGTCTAAATGACCTTATTAATGTAAGAAAATCATCATGATGGGGTCTATGGAGAATGGCCCCATTATGGAATGATCATGATGATCCTAGTGGGCCATCGGCCACATCTTAGGGTCCCAAATGAGATCCAAACCATTGATCGGTTGGCCTCACTTGGCCCATCTTAAAAACGTGAAAAACTACTATTATCTAGCACCCACTGTTCGATCTTCTTGCTCCCTTGGGTTCCTTAGCACTTTAGCTTTGATTCCAATGGAGGAGATGAGGAATGGATGACTAGGATGGGAGATCTTGGGGTGGAGAGGTGAGCCACACTTGAAGTTTTGAAAGAGAGAGAGAGACTTGGAGAGCTCATACGTATGGGATTTTGGTTGCTTGAGAAAATGAGATAAGAAATGAGAAAGAGAGAGATTTGTAAGGAGATGTGAGGTGATGGGGTGATGGGGTGATGGATGGGAGAGAGATGGGTGTGTAAGGATTTGTTGACTTTGGTGGCCTTTTGTGTAAGAAAAGCATGGGCTTTGTAAGAAACTTTTGGACTTTTATGGTTGCTTGGGTATGAGTGAAAGGTGATGTGTACTTGACATGTGATGTGATGAGATTGATTGATTGATGGGATTGATGTGACACATCGTAGAGATTCTCTTGGGTTTCTTAACGCGTGGCGTTTTACTTGCACCGAACGTTGGCCCACATCTCTTAACCAGGGTATCGCCTCGGCGCGCAAGTCGCAGCATTGGAACCGCAGCGATGGCGCGGTTGCTATGGTAATGGTCTTGGATTGAGTTGACTCGGGTTGATGACGTACGAATCAAGGTTGTGCGTAAATATCGGTTAAGGGTCGAAGGTTGTCAGAATTCGATCGGTAAGACCGCGGAAGTCTACGAAACGGTATGGACTAAGATACGTCTCTTACAGTCAGATACCCAATCCATAGTTTTTTTTTCCTTCACATGCACTCACACACTCCATGTGCCCGCACACTCATACCACAATGAGTGCTCGAACCCATGACTGTTTGGATTAATGTACATTGTTATGGGAACATCCGAGCCCATTATTTCGAGCTGACCCAGCGTCATTACGTCTGAGGCACGACCCAGTTAGTCTGATCTCAGCGTCAACATGACGACACATGTCTTAGAGCAAGGTTTAGCTTGGAGGGGTCACATCCGATCGGACAACAGATTATTCGCCAATCACGATATACTCTTGGCCGACCACATCAGCTCAGGCTAGACGGGTTGGGTCGGATGCCGAGACTATAGTCGGATAGGCTGAGTCGAGCCGAGTCGACGTTCAGAGGCGCATACCCCGTTCGCTAAACATTGAAACTGCCGCGACCATACGTGGCCGATAACTTCGCTCTCAGAGATGCATAATCCGCCGGATACACTACACGATCAATAGATTGCGGACGGTATCTCCACGATTCGGGAATCCCCCTGATCGTGTCAAGATTATCGGATCCGGACCATTATACAGGCAAGTATAAATAGCACATCACGTTATATCTACAGTTACGTGAAATCGAGCTCTCTTCACCTTTACTCCCTACTTAGACCCCTATTCCCTTGTCCTGACTTACGCATCGGAGGGTCCCCCGACTTAGCCAGGGTCACCTTTGCCCGTCTTGTTGGTGCAGATTTCAAGGACGACACATAGAGGGTAATGTGGAGAGTGGGCCGACCGAATTTTGTCATCAACATTTTTTGGCGCCGTCTGTAGGAACCTGAAACTAGAAGTCAGGTTCTCATTTTTTCAAGCAATGGCGAAGAAGAAGAAAGCTGCAGTGGTGCAGTCGCAACCTAATGTGCAGACTCGGTCATCATCATCGCTTCATTCCGAGTCCGTCCCAAGGCCTTTCCACCGTTCGCGTAATCGGTCTAGTAAGTATCGCGCCATGCAGAACGAGATCCAGGCGCTGCGCGACAAAATAAACCGAATGAAACAGTAGAGAGAGCCAGAGCTACGCCCGGCTCAGGAACAACCTATTCTCGAGCTGGTGGGGTTGTTCATGGAAACTCGCTCTGTACCGAGGAGTGTGAGACCTGAAGCCCCCCAGCACTCGGGGGTGATGCATTCGAGTCAAAATCCTCCAGCAGTACGCTCCGAGGTATAAGCGCGGAATACCACCACTCAGGCTTCGACAACCGTTCATTCAGCCACATCCTCCCTGCCGCCCACGGACCTCAGTCACCAGTTAGAATGGAGGAGAGAAAGGAGAACGCCGGAGGTTGAGGATGCCCCTGAGGTCATCCCAGAAAAAAGGGACCCATGGGAGGCACGATTTGCGGAGTTGAAAGACAAGTTCCTCACATTGGAGAAAAAGCAGCAACAATCGACAGTTCCAGCCACGATCCAAGCAATGATGTAAGAGACCGAGCCTCCCTTCACCCCTGCCATCATGGCTGAAGTGATGTCGTAGAGGTTTCGGATGCCTCCTATCATCCAGTATTCAGGATCCGAGGACCTATCTGAACACCTAGAGTCCTACAGATCGTGGATGTAGATACAGACTGCAACGGACGCAATGATGTGCAGGGGGTTTTCTATCACCCTCACAGGGTCCACTCAGATTTGGTGTCGCCAGCTCAAATCCAACTCCGTAGGCTCTTTCGCGGAATTAAGTCAACTATTCCTTACGCAGTTTGTAAGCGGTAAGAGAAGTCGGAAGCCCAACACTCACCTGCTCACCATCAAGCAGGCCCCGAAGGAATCATTGAAGGATTACATTGCCCGCTTTAATGAAGAAGTATTGCATGTCGAGGACTACGATGATAAGATGGCCCTCGCTGCCGTTCTGAGCGAACTGAAAGAAGGAAAGTTCACCTTCTCCATTGGAAAGAATCCACCAAAGACGCTAGCGGACTTCATGACGAAGGCCCAGAAGTATACTAATGCCGATGAGTTCACTAACGCTCGAAAAGGCACACAAGTATCTGACCCGACGAACAAAGGAAAGAGACCTCGGAACGAAGACTCCCAGCTGACTGGCAAAGGGGTGGATGACCGCGCTTCCCGCGATCGTCGACAGGGCCGTAGGCCGGAAGAAAAATTTTGTTCCTATACTCCACTTAATACATCGACCTAGAAAATTCTGCTGGATATCCTAGGAGACAGACTACTCAATTGGCCGGTATGCATGAGGGCTGACCCAGAGCACCGGGACAAGCGAAAATTCTACCGTTTCCACCAGGACCATGGTCACAACACGGACAATTGTGTGGATCTGAAAGACGAGATTGAGTCCCTCATCAGCAAGGGACATCTACGTCGTTACACCAAAAAAGAGAAGTTCGCTTGGAGAGAGGAACGACGGCGAGAACAGTCAAACAACCCCCAAGAGGAACCCGTCGAAATTCGCACCATCTTCGGAGGTTCAGCTGGGGGAGGAGATTTAAACAGGACTAAAAAAGTACACTCCCAGAGATCTAAGCCGGAACACCATGTTCACCTAGCGGAACGTCCTAGCAAGAAACTCTAAGTCACTCCGGGCAGCCTGACTTTCACGGAAGATGATGCGCGCGGGATCCAGCATCCGTACGATGACGCATTAGTGGTTACCATGACCATAGCAAATCACAAAGTGTACCGCATCTTGGTCGACACCGGGAGTTCGGCCGATGTTATGTATTCTGAAGCGTTCGAAAAGATGAGAATTTCAGTGTCCCGGCTCCGACCCGTGAAGACTCCCTTGCACGGATTTACCGGAGAGAGAGTCATCTCTGAAGGAGCCATCTCCCTCTCAGTAACAACAGAAGAAGGGCAACATTAAGTCACGCTTTTGGTCAACTTTTTAATTGTCAATGTTCCATCTGTCAACAACGTAATCCTGGGCCGACCCTCCCTCAATGCCATGAGAGCGGTCGTCTCAACTTACCATCTGAAGATGGAGTTCCCAGCTGAAGGTGGGATTGGTTATCTCCGAGGCAATCAACGCGAGGCCCGGAGGAGTTATGCGATAGCCGTGAGAAAAGGAGCTGTCAAACACATACTCGTAGTGGACGCCTTGGATCCTCGAGGACCGACAGAAACCTCATCGGTCGAAGATCTGGAAAAAGTCTCCCTCGATGAATCAGACCCAAGCAAAACTGTCCAGATCAGATCATCGTTGAATTTTGAGCGGAAGAATGAATTATTGGCCTTCTTGAGACAGCACCGGGATGTCTTCGTGTGGTCTCACGCGGATATGCCAGGAATCTCTCCTGACTTATTGGTTCAAAGGTTGAACGTGGATCCAGAACATAAGCCGGTTAAGCAAAAGAGAAGGCCGTTCGACGCTGAGTGATATGAAGTCATTGCCGAAGAGGTCTTCATCCTGCTCGATGCGGGCTTCATAGAAGAAGTATACTACCCTGACTGGATAGCGATTGTTGTTCTCGTCAGGAAATCCAACGGGAAGTGGGGGGTCTGTGTAGACTACTCCGATCTGAATAATGCGTGCCCTAAAGATAGTTTCCTGTTACCTCGCATCGACCAACTGGTGGACAGCACAGCCGGGCATGAGTTGCTCTCATTCCTAGATGCTTATTCCAGGTATAACCATATCGCTATGTACCCCCCAGACAGGCAGAAGATGACCTTTGTCACGGAAAGATGACTCTATTGTTACCGGGTCATGCCATTCGGCCTGAAAAATGCTGGGGTAACATACCAGAGGTTGGTGAATCAGAAATTCGCTAAATAAATCGGGCGCACCATGGAGGTGTATGTGGACGACATGCTGGTAAGAAGTATCAAAGCCTCCGACCACATTGATGATCTCGAAGAAACGTTCAACGTCCTCCAAGAGTATTAGATGAAGCTTAACCCTGCTAAGTGTGCATTCGGGGTTGAGTCAGGAAAGTTTCTTAGTTTTCAAGTCAGTCAGAGACGTATCGAGGCCAATCCAGATAAGATCAAGGCCCTACTCGACATGAACTCACCTCGGACTCTCAAGGAGATACAGTGTCTCACAGGAAGAGTTGCCGCCCTTAGACGCTTCATATTTAGGGATACAGATAAATGTCTTCCCTTCTTCCAGCAGTTGAAGGGCCATAAGAAGGTGGAGTGGACACCGGAGTGTGAGCATGCCTTCCAGCAATTAAAACAGTACTTGGGTTCACCGCCCCTATTGTCCAAGCCTGAAGAAGGGGAGCCTCTGCTCCTCTACCTCGCAGTCTCGGGTTCAGCTGTCAGTTCGGCTCTGATCAGAGAGGTCGGAAGCAAGCAGTACCCCGTGTACTATGTAAGCAAAGCCATTGTACCAGCTGAAACATGGTACCAGTCCTTGGAAAAACTGGGGCTCAGCCTAGTCATCTCGGCCAAAAGACTGCGACCATATTTTCAAGCCCACTCCATAGTTGTGCTAACAGACTCTCCTCTGAGGCAGATCCTCCAGAGACCTGAAGTGTCGGGTCGGATGACCAAGTGGACCGTAGAGCTCGGATGAATAAGTGGGCCGTGGAGCTCGGAGAGTTTGACATTCAGTTCCGCCCGAGAGTGACAATCAAGGGTCAGGCTGTAGCCGATTTCATCGCCGAGTTTACAGCTCCGAGTGAAGAACAGATCAGTGAGGAAGTTGAAATGATACCACCTACCCCGTTAAGTAACCAAGAGGGAGCGTCGGATCCGGGGTGGGTCCTTTATGTTGATGGGTCTTCCAATATTAAAGACGCAGGAGCCGGTGTTGTCCTGGTTGCACCTGATTCAACGACAATCCAATACGCAATCAGGCTCGGATTCAAAGCTTCGAACAACGAAGCCGAGTGCGAAGCGTTGTTAGTTAGGCTCATACTGGTAGCGAGCCTAGGCGTTCAGACACTGCAAGTTCGTTGTGACTTGTAGCTGGTAGTGAACCACATTTTCTCAGAATACGAAGCTAAGGAAGTCAGAATGATCGCTTACCTTGAGGAAGCAAGGAAATTGATCGAGAGATTTTAGAGTTGCACCATCCGACAGATCCCCAGAGCCGAGAACTCGTGGGCCGATGCCTTAGCAAGACTCCCCTCGGCCTCCGAGGGAAAGATCAAGCGTTTTGTTTCGGTCGAGTTCATTGAACACCCGAGTATCAGCCAGCCGGAGAAAGTCAATCTCGTCCAGTCCATTTTTAGTTGGATGGACCCGATCTTCAATTATCTCTCATCTGGCGAAACCCCCTCAGACAAGTTAGAGGCGAGGCGACTTAGGGTCAGAGCCGCCTGGTACGTTATATTGGATGAAGTACTGTATAAGAAGGGGCATTCTCAGCCTTACCTTAGATGCCTCCGATCGGATGAAGCCGACTACGTGATTCGGGAGATTCACGAGGAAATCTGCGGGAACCATTCTGGCAGTCGCGTCCTAGCCATGAAGATACTTCGTCAAGGGTATTTCTGGCTGACTCTTAAGCAAGATTCCAAGGACTTCGTTCGGAAGTGTGACAAGTGTCAGCGTTTTGCTGCTGTACCGAGGCAACCGGCAGAAGAAATGACCCCCATGAGTGGGCCGTGGCCGTTCGCCTAATGGGGGATCGACATCATCGGTCCCTTGCCCACTCACTATAGTTGCAGTCGACTACTTCACCAAGTGCGTCGATGTCAACCCAGTTGTAAAGATCACCGAGTAAAAAGTAATCGACTTTATGTGGAGAAATATCATTTGCCGGTTTGGAATCCCAAAACCATTGTTTCTGATAACGGCCGTTAGTTCGATAATGACAAGTTTCGTAGCATGTGTCGAGGGCTTGGCATTGTAAACACTTACTCATCGCCTCGGCACCCACAGTCGAATGGACAGGTAGAGGCGGTCAACAAGATCATCAAGCACCATCTCAAGATAAAGCTGGAAAAAGTGAAGGAAAATTGGGCCGAGGAGCTCCCCTTCGTCCTCTGGGCTTACAGGACCATAGCCCAGACTTCGACGGGTGAAATTCCATTTTCGTTATCATATGGCTCGGAGGTAATGGTGCCAGCAGAAATTAAACCCCCTACGGCGCTGGTAAGGAGCTTCGAAGAAAATCAAAACTCTGAGCAGATCGCTGCTAATCTGGATTTGCTCGAAGAACTCAGAGATATTTTTAAGCTCTGAACGGCGGCTCGACACTAGCAGGTAGCGCGTTTT
This sequence comes from Magnolia kwangsiensis, assembly GCA_037074715.1. Classification (NCBI taxonomy): domain Eukaryota; kingdom Viridiplantae; phylum Streptophyta; class Magnoliopsida; order Magnoliales; family Magnoliaceae; genus Magnolia; species Magnolia kwangsiensis. The sequence goes on from CM073571.1 coordinate 4,393,391, forward strand.
TACAATTCAAAGGTCAAAGTCAGACGTTTCCGCCTAGGGGACTTAGTCCTCCGATGGGTCTTCCAGAACACGGCTAAGCTGGGGGTGGGAGCGCTCGGACTTAACTAGGAAGGACCATATCGTGTGGTCAGATCTGCCAAACCAGGCTCGTATCACTTGGAAGACCTCGAAGGTCATCATCTCCCTCATCCTTGAAACGCCGAGCATTTGAAGATCTACTACCCATAAGGAATTAGCCTTTAAGGCTTATAATAAAATATGTGCCTCCGAGCGGCTAGCCTTTAAGGCTCTTAATAAAAGTTCAATTATACTTTAGATGCTTGCCCGATTATCTTATCAACACAAGCATGAATTAAATGACTCAATCTTTTAAGGGATCGGAGCTTAATCTAGCGAAAAATCGATAAGGCATCCCCTCGAGGGAAAAAAGCTTAATAATGATCCGACCCTTCATTGAAGCTCTCGGCTCGACATACGAAGAAATGAAGGGTTCTTGCCAGACAGGCGACGAGCCGAGCATCCTAAGAGACCGGACTCAATAAAGACTTGGGCCGAGGGAGCTCGGAGAACCGACTCTAGGAACTGATTAAGCGACAATGAAAGGACTAGGCCCGTAAAGAGGTCGGCTCGACGACATCTTAGAACGAGAACACTATCAAAGAAACGTTTTTCATTAAATCCCCACGGAGGGACAAAAAATACATTGATAGAGATACATTGATAGTTTTTTTTTTTTAAATGATGATAGAATGTCTTCACGCTGGAGGAGCTTGGGTGTCGGGGGCATGGTCCGAGGGGACGACTTCAGCCGGGGCATCCTCGGAGTCCTCAGGCAGAAGAGAGTTAAGATCGAGGTTCGGGTATAAACCCAGGACTGCCTCGAGATAAGCGTCGAAGCTGCGGTTGTAGAACGTCGAAGCTTCAGCTTCCCTCTCCTTGGAGGTCTTGAAACCTTCAACCGCTGCAGCAACCGCTGCGGCCAGAAAGGCCTCGTCTTGGCCCGCTGAACTTCCACGACCTGATTCACGGTATGGGTCCGTTCTTCAACCGCCTAGGCCTTGGCGCATTTTAGATCTTCACCTAGCTGAGTAGTCTCCATAGCTAAAGAATCCACGTGAGCCCTGGTGCAAGTCAGCTCGGCGGTCGTCGCGTCACCACTCGCCTTAAGATTATCCGCCCTCTCCTGCAGGTGTTACTCCCTGGCCTCCAGGTCGATGATGACTCCCTGCAGTCGGCTCACCCTGACCCTTTCGCCCGAAAGCTGCCTGCGCAGCTCGATCTGCTCGGACTTCAAGGCCACCGTCTCAGCTTGGAGAGCCTCGAACTCTGCCTCCCTCTTCTGATACTCCCGCACTCTTTGTTGAATTGAGAGCAACACCGGGACGGCCTAAATAGAAAATAAAGGTCATAACCTAAAAAAATATATATGAAAGAAATGGAGAATCCTCTTGGAGATGTACCATGTAGCACACAGAGGCGAAGTCGTTCAGAAAGCTGCCTTCTGACAGTTCAAGGTTTTGAGCAATATCCTCATCCTTAGCATGCTTGGCAGCCCACTGAGCCAAGCACGCCATATGATAGCCTGGCTCGAACCTCTCACCGCTCGTGCCCTCCAGGGGCGAGGCCACAACCCCCTCGACCCCTACCCTGCTGCCGGCCGAGTTTTGACCCTCGGCGTGGACATCTCCCCCAACCTCGGGGGGAGAGAGCATATTGTTGGCCATTCTAATGGCCTCCTCCCGTTCGGAGGAAGAAAGGACAGCGACGGAGGGCTCGGGGACTGCGGCAGGAACCTCCGCGGAGGGGGGAACGGCGACAATAAGAGCTCGAGAGACAGGGCTCCGAACGATTGGGGTGTCGGCCACAGTCGTTCGGACGAGTCCTGGAGGAGGAGTCACTGCCAGGTGTAAGACTGCCGAAGGAGCCGCGGCAGTGCTGGGGTTGGCACTGCAGGGGAGGAGCCGACTGGTTTTGGAGCTGGGGCTGCTGAGGTCGGCGCAGCGGAAGATTCCCTCGCATAAGGGGGAACTGGCTTCTTCCGAGTGATCTTCATTCGGGGGGCTTCCTTCAGCAACTCCACCGCTGACGGAGCTGCTTTTCTCTTCTGAGCTCCGGACCCCTCCGCCATGCCTGCGAAGGAAAAAGATTATCAGCTACTAAATAACCGAAATGAAGTTCGTCAGAGAGATTATAGCAGCTTACTGAGGGATGTGGGTAAAGGCTGATGCTTGTAAAGCCCGGACTAGTAAAGGTTAGCAATGGTGATCAGATCAGCCCAAGAGCGAAGCGTCTCTGATCGTGCTCTGACTTTCGCGATGCGGTTCTTCTGGTCCGAGTCGAGGAGCGGCAACCCCTTTGTGAAAGCTGCAAAAGGAAATAATTAAAACAAGTGAAAACCAAGGCAGTAATGTAACTCGAGTATTAGATGAAATCTGACTTGATTTAGTAAAATGGGTCGGAACCGGAGCCGTTGAGATCCTAAGCTCGGCCGCTGGTGCCTCCCATTCACTTGCCGCCCAGAACCATCTATTTTTTCAGTTCTTGTTGGAGGACGGCAGGTGCACACCAGTCTCGACCCTTTGCTCCTGTGAGTCACAAAATAGGACCATGGGTCGTTGCTATCATGCTTGACCAGGTACAGGCTCAACAGCTCCTCTGGGGTCAGCTTGGAGTTTTTGACTTGTCTCCAGATTATGTAATCGAAAATCATCACTCTCCAGGCATTCGGAGTAAACTGCCAGGGAGCCAATCCAAGGTAGGCCGTAACTGTCCTGATGAAGGGGTGTAGTGATAGCCGGACCGCGCACTGCAGCGCGCAAAGGAAGATGGCTACTTCTCCCTTGGCAGGAGCGCTAGTGACGTTCAAAGGACCAGGAGCTCTTATCTGAATGGAGTCAGAAATTTAGAACTCTTAATGAATCCACTCCATCTGAGATTCTGACATGACAGAACCTCTTGGGACTACCTCTACGGAGCACAAACTCACGGACATTTCGGTGGTGGCAGCGGTCTCAACTCGGCGGGCTCGGGTGGAAGTCTTCTTGCTGAGCTGCTTAGTTTTAGAGCCTAACATTTTTTATCTCCGAGATGGGGGGTATGGGAGAGTGGTCTCTAAAGGGCCTTTGGAAGACCCCCTCTCACTTTCAGAACTCCCCGGCTCGGAGTCATCGGCGTATTCACGAACCATCTCAAGGTCGGAAGACATGACAGAAAGGAGAGTGAAAATCAACAGGACTCACCAGGTGACTGCCGAAAATCGCCTTCTACCGAAAACTTTAGATTCGGCCAGAATCGCCTCCTCCGGTATGCTCCTCTAATTTAGAATGTAAAGTAGAAAATGAGAATTCGGAGTGCCTTATATAGGTAATGAAGGAATTCTGCATTGATGGCAAGTCATAATGGGATCAGTCGAATCGGTGCAAGCCGATCTTCGAGCACACATAACAGCACCGCATTGGAGGAGTACTGAACCATTAGTACGGTGCTGACATCGGGCAGTGTACCTCGACATGCGAAGCAACGCCCCCGCAGTCAGAGCCGTCACGTACACGCCTCCTCAGGCCTACGTGGTAACCTCTCATAGGCTGGGAGGAGATTCGGGATCGTAACCGTCGCCACGCATTAACCAAAGCGAGCAGCACGTGCACAATTCGAGATCCGTCATCATTGCAATAAGGGCGAGAGATTTCCTACATTAGTACTGTCCGAGCCCGCAGGCAAACTCGAAGAGTGGGGGGCTTCTGTTATGGAAAGATCTGAGCCCATTATTCTGACCCGACCCAGCGTCATTACGTCTGAGGCACGACCTAGTTAATCTGATCTCAGCGTCAACATGACAACACGTGTCTTAGAGCAAGGTTCAGCTCAGAGGGGTCACATCCGATCGGACAACAGATTATTCGTCAACCACGATATACTCTTAGTCGACCACATCAGCTCGGGCCAGACGGGTCGGGTCAGATGCCGAGACTATAGTCGGACAGGCTGAGTCGAGCCGAGTCGACGTTCAGAGGCGCATACCCCGTTCGCTAGCCGATAACTTCGCTCGCAGATATGCATAATCCGCTGGATACGCTACACGATCAATAGATTGCGGATGGTATCTCCACGATCCGAGAATCCCCCTGATCGTGCTGAGATTATCGGATCCGGACCATTTCACAGGTAAGTATATATAGCACATCACGTTATATATACAGCCACGTGAAATCGAGCTCTCTTCTCCTCTACTCTCTACTTAGACTTCGATTCCCTTGTCCTGACTTAGGCATCGGAGGGTCCCCCGGCTTAGCTAAGGTCACCTTTGCCCGTCTTCTTGATGCAGATTTCAGGGACGACACGTAGAGGGTGACGTGGAGAGGGGGCCGACCGGTTTTGTCAGCAACATACATGTATCTAGGTTTACATGGACACATACTAGAGTGTGGACCGCTATACTCTACCAATATAACTGATAGTATTTTATGATTTATAGGGGCAATAGGTTAGGTTTAGGCATGGCCTAGCATCCAACACTTAACGGTCTAGGCCCAAATCTGGAATGGGCCTAGCACTAACTGCCCAAGCTTCAGCCCATCTCAGGCTCGACCAGAAAATTGATAAAACTCTTATTTTTCACTTAAAAGTTCTCAATCTATCTGTTAAGCTAGAGAGTATGGCCTAAAAATTAATCCAATCATGTATCCTTCAAAGGAAAAGGAGATTAAAACAAAAAAAAAACAAAAAACACACCCACGCACACGCCGTAGTGGGATTTCACCACCTATAGAAACTCCTCTAAGTCTACCACTGAGGCAAGGACTGGAACCCTAAGTGAAAGCAGATTGTCTACTGAGTAAGTCACTGGGAAGGAGGGAGGAAGAGAGAAGTTGGGCGCATATGTATTATAAACCGCGGTTCATGCATGAATACTGGAAATAGTAGTCCTTTGAAATCGTTCATAAATTTCAAAGGAACCATAGAGTAAGTATATTGCTAAATCACATAAATCTAAACTCCCCTTATATTTTACTTACAATTTTAGCATTTTATATTTTTGTTTTGTGGTTTTGTGTTGCTGTAATAAAGTGCGCAACACCTAGTGTATCAAACAACACCCCTAGTGTAAAATGCCAATCCTACATAGGCCTCCAACATGTATTTTGATTGGTCCACAAAGATGGGGAACCAACGGTTCAACCAATCTATTCAGTGCTCTTTATCCAAGTACACAAATGTGGGTACGTGTACGTGTTCTCTCTCTAAGTCGACGGGACCACGCACATGTGCCATTAGTTATATGTAATGAGGTGATTAAAGAATCTCTTTGAGTCGATGGGACCACATGGTAATAATCAACTCACATGGTAAAAAAGATGATAATTCCACTCTAAAACCCCACATCCGTTACGATTGTCTCTCGACAATGACATCATGGTTTTGATCATATCACCACAAGAAGATGGGACCACCCACGTCGGTCCACTCAATACCGCAGAAAAAATGTTATGTGATGCACATGCAGGTGAGATAACACCATATCCACTGTCACATCTCTACCAATGCCAAGCTATGGTTGTTGGTAGAGGGAGAGAGATTGCCCACCATTCAAATCGCGAGGGAGATTGTGTGGGAAAACCCGAACAACCGACACCTTCGATCCCATGCAATGAGTATTATTACTGTAATCGGGGGAAAATCTCAGCCACATCAGTCTTTGCTTTCCGTTGGTTGAGAGTTGCATTTTGGATGGATTTTCAAACAACTGGAGTAAGTCAAACAGGCCCTTCAAAGTCCTTGGGATTGCAGGATGCTTACCTAGGGATGACGTTTCAGACATGGATACTTTATCTGCTCACGTAATATGGTGAAGGCACACCATGCAACCCGCTGCCTTTTCAACCATCCAATAATGTCTATCAAATGGGCGGTCAAAATAGTGAATGTCCCAGATTCGAAGGAAAAAAATCAGATCTTCTAGTTGGGGGTACAAGTGCATTCTTGTTATTTCTTATTCCAGCAAGGGCAATTTGGTCAGCATTCATTTTCGCACTCTCATCTCAGTTCTCGTTAAGAACTCCACACACCATTGCGTCTGATCACCTCATCATTCCCATTCCTCTACACTCTCCACCAAACCGTCCATCACACAAACCATGGCCGACGACCTCCAATCCTACGCCATCCTCTTCCTCATCTGGCTCATTTCCACTGTCCTGATAAGGACCATCTTCTCCAATTTCCGAACCACGGTCCGCTGCCTCCCGCCGGGCCCGATAGCGCTCCCGATCATCGGACACCTCCACCTCCTCGGTCCCATCCCTCACCATGCCTTCCATAAGCTCTCCAAACGCTACGGCTCTTTGATCCACCTCCGCCTCGGCTCTGTCTCTGCTGTCGTTGCCTCCAGTGCCGATATCGCAAGAGAAATCCTCAAGACCCACGAGACCACCTTTGCATCCCGACCTGAATCCTCAGCCGTCCGTTACCTCGACTACGGCGGCTATGGTTTTGTCTTTGCTCCCTACGGCCCCTATTGGAAGTTCATGAAGAAGCTTTGCATGTCCGAGCTCTTAGGCGGGCGCATGCTCGATCAGCTTCAGCCCATCCGCCGTGAAGAAATCCGGCGATTATTGCGACTGCTACATAAGAAATCCAACGGAAGAGAAGCAGCCAACGTTGGCCGAGAGCTCATAACGATGGTGAACAACATAGTATCGAGGATGGCGATGAGCCGGATATGTTCGGATACGGAAGGGGAAGCGGAGGAAGTGAGGAAGATGGTGCATGAGATGGCGGTGCTGGCCGGCACGTTCAACGTATCGGATTATATCGGATTATGTCGGAATTTGGATTTGCAGGGGCTGAAGAAGAGGTTCGAGGATGTGCACCGGAGATTCGATACGATGATGGAGAGGATCATCAAAGAACATGTAGAAGGGAGGAAGATGAAGATGGAGAGAGGCGATGGTGTGAAGGATATTCTCGATATTTTGCTCGAGATATCGGAAGACGAGAGCGCCGAGATGAAACTGACGAGGGAGAACATTAAAGCCTTTATCCTGGTAAGCCCATTCACCTTGTCTTTTTTCGGACGGCGTGGATAGGATACATCCATCATGTGGGGCCCACAGAGCATTGTTTAGTACTGGCAGCGTCAGTAGGCAATCCGCGTCCAGGACTCGTAAGCTTCTGGTGGGAGAGGGTAGATATATTCGAGCCCACATGATGTATTCAGATCGGATTAGGTGTAACCCATGTTACCCCTGACGTGGCAGCATATCATCGATCTGTTGTTGGAAACGGACTGGCTACTCCCCCTGCCACCAGCCCCGTGGCTGGTGGTCGGTGCTCTGTGCTCTGTGTGCCCCACCATGATGTATGTGTTTCATCCATTCCGTTCATCCATTTTTACAGATCATTTTAGGCTTAATCCAAAAAATGAGAGGGATATAAACCTCAGGTAGACCACACAACAGGACAACAATAGTGAGTGGATTTCCATCATTAAAATCCTCCTAAGGCCCAATGTAGTGTTTATTTGACATCCAATCTGTTGATTAGGTCATACAGGCCCAGATGAAGGGAAAAAACAAAGATCAGCTTAATCCAAAACTTTTATGGTCCGTAAAAATCTTTTAATGGCCGAAGCTCATTCGACACTGTTTCCTGTAATGTGGTTCACTTGAGATTGGGGTATACCTTATTTTTAGTCTCATATCATAAAATGATCTGGAAAAATAGATGGACGGCATGGATGAAACACATATATCAAAATAGGGCCCACAGAGCACCGACCATCAGCCAGTGGCTGGTGGCAGAGGGAGTAGCCAATCCGTTTCCTCTATTGATGTCCCTCAAAGGCGGGTCGATCATGTACTCGACTTCTGAAAGTTGATGGTCCATCCTGACAGCTTCTGCGGGCCAATAATACACTGCCAGGTCAGGATAAGACATTAGTCCAACACCTAATCCGCCCCTATTCAGCCCATCCTGCCAGTACGTACGATGTGACTACGTACTACAGCAGGCTTATGAAAATCAGATCGATCTAAAACTTAGGAGCCTAAGCGCAGGAGCAAGATGGGAACTTTACGAGCAAACTTTTTTTTTTTTTTTTTTTTTGTTACATCCTCACACACTCACACTTCAGTGGAATTTCACTGCCCATGGATATTCCAACCCTTGACCGGGTGTTGAAACTCCTCAGAGAATACCACCGACCAAACCTAAGTTTTGTTCTAACCTTTCATCCATGTCAAGAAGAACTGTCTGAACGGTCCAAATTTCAATATAAACAACATGATGGACCCTACACAGAATGGGGTTGGGTTCTCTCTCAACTTGTTACCTACCTATGCTTTGGCCCACCTGATTCATGGATCAGCCTGAATTTTGGATGTTGGTGGTAACATGGGCTGAATTTGGACTACTGGACTTTTATTCCCTGAGCCATAGGAGACAAGAGGAGTTCCTCTTTAATATTCAAGTTGTACCCATCATTTTTTTAAGTGGTAATTAGGTTGAGTAGGTAACACAAATAGGGAAAAAAAAATGATACTTGATCTAGTAATATGGCCTTCCAAGAGCATGCACAAAGCCATTATACATGTGGCCTATACATATAAAGGGTAGAGTAGGTGTTACCTGAGCAACACGTTGGTGGGTGTTGCTTTTACCGTGGGCCCACCTTGATGTAGTGTTTTATATCCATGTCGTCAATTAGTTTTCCAGCTTATTTTAGGGCATGTTCCAGTAAATGAAGCAAGTATTAAATGTCCACCGTTAAAAACTTCTTTGGAGCTACAAAAGTTTTAGATCAAGCTAGTATTGTGGCCTATGTGACCTTATTAATAGGTTGCATGTAAAATTAACATTACAGTGTGTCTTAGGAAGATTTTAACGGTAGGAGTTCAATCATCACCTTTTCTTTTGGTTTCATCGGCTTGAGATTTAGATTTGCTTCATTTTTGGAACCATGCACTAAAATGAGTTAAAAAAATCTGACAAACGGCCTGGATATACAACAAATACGTCAAGATGGGCTCCACGTCACGGAAAGACCTCCAACGTGGTACACGGAAAACACCAAATCCGCTCCCTGACACATTTCATCGGAATGGGGAGAATGGCCCGCAGTATTAGACCCCATACCACGCGGTATTTTGTTGAAGTTGGATTATTGACTTTGACTTTTTTAGTGGGAAATGATACTGTAGAGCATGCTGCAGTGTAGTTAGTCGGCATCAATTATGAAGGGCAAGTGGCATATAAAGTCACCTAAACTTTGGATCAATGGCGCCCAAATCAACGGTGAAGGGGATGGTCCATACTCAAAAGGAAACGACTTAAATGATGGAAGCCTTAAAATTTTCCAATCTGAGAGTTTTACGATTGGGTATTCCGTATCGACGGCAAAGCCATTATTACACAAGTGCCGCTTGGGCACGTGTGGCTGCCTTAGACACTCGTGTGGTAAGGATGACCCTATCAAGAACTAGGAAATGCAGAGACCGGGGTTGTAAACAGTCAAGCCATTGGGCTTGTCCAGATGACTCTTGGTGTCGGATCAAATCAGGTCCGATCGAGTCCGAGTCGACTCGGATGGACTTACCTGAGTCCTTAAACCATTCTCCACCAGAAAGTTGTAAGCCCAAAGGCCCAAAGATAAAATGGGCTGAACTGGGCTTATAATTACCCAATGGGCCAACCAATCGAGCAACCCCATCCTAGCTTATTTAATATTTTGATTAGATGAGTATTTATGCTATCTTTTGAATCTTCTACAGGACAACTTTGTGGCGGGAACCGATACGACTGCAGTCACAACGGAATGGGCCTTGGCGGAGCTCATCAACCATCCTGATGTGTTCAAGAAAGCAAGGGTAGAGATCGATTCAGTTGGAAAGAATAGATTGATTGAAGAATCCGACATCCCAAATCTTCCTTACCTCCAGGCAATTGTCAAAGAAACACTCCGACTGCATCCACCAGGCCCAGTGATTTATAGAAAATCCACCAAAGATTGCAAGATCGGAGGCTACGATGTGCCAGCTAACACCCAAGTGTTCATCAATGTCTGGACTATCGGAAGGGATCCCCAGTATTGGGTCGACCCACTTGAATTCCGTCCTGAGAGATTCATGCCGTCCGATGAGAGCGACCGGAGTCATCACGTGGACGTTAGGGGGCAGCATTTCCATTTCTTGCCGTTCGGGAGTGGACAAAGAGGCTGCCCAGGCACTTCTCTTGCATTGCAGGTCGTACAAACGACACTCGCTTCCATGATCCAATGCTTCGATTGGACAGTTGGGATTAGCGGAGAGAGTGCAACTGTTGATATGACGGAGGGCCCAGGATTGACACTCCCTAGGGCACATCCCTTGGTGTGTGTCCCCGTTGCCCGTTCAAATCCCATACCTCTCAATTGACTTATGAAACACTCATGTTTGTGATTCCCACGTGTGTGGAACCACCACACATGCCAGTATGGGACACATGTATGAGGTCCATGCTTCTCATAAAGTAGACCACATTGCCTAGATATTCCGGTCTGAAAATCAGAAGATCTAGTACACATCGTGTCCCACCTAATTGAGAAGGTAGAATGTGGCGAGCGTGCCACCTGGGCATATGCTTGCATGCTTAGCAATGAGTAGCCTCGTACCTAATGTTCGCACGTGTCTTTGGTATACGTGCATTTTCTTTTCAATCAGCTTTTAAAGAGTTCTTATAATTAGAGTTTGTGATGGGATGGATTATTGCGAATGAAATAAATGTTTTGCTACATGAAAGTACAACTTAAGGCCCTTTTGTGAAAGGGATAGTTTCAAATTTGGGATTAAGCCTAATCCTAATTTAGGTGGGCCCCGCACCTTCTACATGTCAGATTCGCTGCTCTAAAGTGGTGCTTTCCTCCATATAAATGCAGCTAGCGAGGTAATTAGTTGGGTTAGAATAACGGCAAGCCCGATTCGTTTATCTCGGTGGGTCCACAATCTAGGCCGAGGCGATTGTGAAAAATCTACTTTTACGCTATCTTTTGGTTCAGGAATTTCTCAAGGTACAATGCTTTAGTTGCATTTGGGACACTTAGTTTAATTTATTGATCCACACCGTTCATTGTATACAATACACATTTCATGGGCCACCATGCACACATCACTCTACTCTAACAAATATTAACCATTTGATCAATGGCTTCTAATATGGATGGCCAAGATCGTTTACACAAGTTTAGGTCAAATCAACAATTTGATCCATCTACTTGTTGGGTCTCATCAAGGATTAATTATGATCATGAAGTATCACTTTTGCTGGGCAGTAGTAAACCATCCCATCCATGGCTCCATAGAAGGATGGATATAGAAAATAAGGGCGAATCAAGGATGGATTTATCAGAGCTCGTCAGTGTGATTTTTGCATTGTAGCTCATGAAATTTGTCCCGCAGTTGATTAACCGTTCATATCTATTGACTGCACTGTCTACGTGAACCAATGGAACTAGGAGCACTGTAACATATAGTGCTGGTAGCACTCGGGAATGATCACATAGCAATAGAGTCCCACCTTGATGTGGGCCACACTGTGATAGCTTGTGTGTGTGTGTGTCACACACACACACACAGATGAGTTGCCCCACCGGGATGTTTACATGATATCCGATCCATCCATTAGATGCTTTCCATCACACTAGGCCCAGGTCCTAAAAATCAGGCTCATATGTGATTCAGGTGCGCTGCACCAAGGGTAACAATCGGAAGGGGGTCACCTACCCTTGGTTTTTGTATAGGGCCATAAGAATGTGTTTACAAAATCTGAACCATTCAGCCCCTTCATTTGGCACTGGACGAAGGGTCACTCCAAGAACCATACCATGGATGGCTTAGAAATGATGCACACATCAAGGTGGGTGGGCAAAAAACCCCGCATTTAGCCCTAGGTAGTGAATTTTAGGCGAGGCCCACCTTTATTTTTGAGAAGGTCTACCATGATGTAAAGGAGATCCACTGTGACCATTAGATTTCTAATCCCATGCTAGTACCAAGGTCAAAGGTTAAAACGTCTGGCTAATTTTGTGATTCACGTGAGCCACGCTAAAAGAAATGGTGGGGAGAGAAACATACTCCCTTGATTTTTATGAAGCCCATAACAATGATAGTATGAAATGCACCCCAAGCATTCAATGCCACACCTAATATAAGCCTGGGTCCCAAAATTTACGTCCATCTCTAATTCACGTGGGCCATACTAAGGGAAATGATTTAGAGGATGATTATTTCCATTGGGCCACCTTGATGTATTTATCCTATATCAGCATCGTCTATCCATTGTGCCAGATTATTTTAGGGCGTGTTTGGCCGGGTTGATTGGAAGGGATTGAATGGTATTAGGGTTGATTGCATCACTTTCAAGGTAATGATGGCTGCATTAGTAGATTGGTGCAAGATCCATGGGATTGCTATGTTGAGTCTGTTTGGCACGCTCGGCCAAACTCAGGATTAAACCTTCCCATCCCTCGAACCAAATAAGTCCGGAAAATTTGAATGGACTAGGGTGGATTGGATAGGATTTAAAGGTAATGATTGTGTTGTCAGTGGATTGTCTTAAGATCCATGAGATTGCTATATCCCAGGATTAAATCACCCAGTCTGTTTGGCATGCCCGACTAATCCCAGGATTTAACTTCCAATCCCTTCCAATACCATCCAATCCGCCCAGCCAAACAGGCCCTTAGGGCATGAACCCAAAGAAGAAGTTGTAACAACTCTTTTTTTTTTTTTCGTGGGAACCAACCCCACCGTCCCCTTGCGTGTGGCCCACCTATGTTTTGGATCAGCCTCATTTTTGGCCTTATATTCTCTAATCTCCAGGCCAAGATGATGGATGGAGTAGATTTATATCATCGTTAGTGAGACCCACCATTAAAAAAGAAGAAGAATGAATTATCTTCCGCACGTCACCGCCCACTAATCTACTCTCTCCTTCCTCTTTTTTGTATGGTAATGAGCACCGAAGTCTCCCACCAAATCGTAACTGTCCTATAATCCCCACTCTTTTATTCCGTTACTCACCTCCTTTAAAAAAATAAAAAAAATAAAAGAAGAAAGAAACAAAGAAAAAATCGAATAAAAGAGAGAGAGAGAGGGAGAGAGAGAGAGAGAGTACTCTATAGATCAAGAGAGAGAGATTGAAGCAAGTCCGGATTATTAGATTTTATAAAGTAGGTGATCTTAACTTGAAATTTAACATTTTTAGTTAATTATTATCTTATTTATTCTAAATTTTTAATTGTAATATTGCTTAAATTAATTATTATGTGATTGATCTTTTTATTTAAAATTTATTTAATTATTTAGTTTAATTGTCAAAATTTTGAAATATACTTTAAAACAATTGTTGAATTAAATCAATTTGATTCATAGTTAAATTTTAATTTAATATTCAAATATTATATATATATATATATATATATATATATATATATATATATATATATGTATGTATCTTAATTATATTAGATTAAATAATAAAATTATTGAAAGTATAATTTGATAAAAAAATAAATTTAATTTTAATTTTAAACTTTTAGAAATTAATAATTTAAATAAATTTTATTATTAAAATAATCAAATTCATCAACTTTAGAATTTATTTAATAAATTAAATTATAATTTGCTTGATTTAAATCTATTTCATCTAAAGTTAAATTTAAATATAAATTAATTCTTCAATTGTAAAAATACTTTATTTATATAATTTATTAAATTTTAATTTAATATCAGAACAATAAAAAAATTATTTGTTAAGTTTATGTGGTAATTAAAATAAAATTTAAAATTTAGAATTTAGTGAATAAAAATAATAAATAAATATAAATTAATTCTTAAATTGTAAAATACTTTATTTGTATAATTTATTAAATTTTATTTTAATAGCATAACAATATATATATATATATATATATATATATATATATATATATATATATATATATATATATATATATATATATATATATATATATATATATATATGCTAAGTTTATGTGATAATTAAAATAAAATTTAAATTTTAGAATTTAGTGAATGAAAATAACAAATATTTTTATGCTAATATTTAATATTATTTAAGTAAAAATTCTAATTTAATTATATTTCTTATACATTATTAAATTAGTAATTTTTAAATTTAATAATAGTAAAAATAATATTTTATTTAAATATTTTAATTATTAAAGTTTCAATAAAATTATATCTAGAATTATTAATTAGAAATAAAAAATTATATTGTTGATATTTTTTATTGTGAAACAATGATTTATCTTACATGTATGTTTAACATTCATTGAATATCAACTTTAATATGTTGGATGTAAAGTAAGTAAATAGGGCGATAGCGTCCCTTGGGTGTAAGACCATAAAGTCAGCAAGTAGGGCGATTGTGTCCCTTTGGTGAAAGATCCTAAAACCTACTGGATTCTTTGAAGTCTTTTTTGTGTACGGCGTATAAGTACAATTGTATGTGGGGACATATGTCAGAGGTACAACTAGAGCAGTAGTCTAACCAGCTAATGTATAAATGGGTCCATCATCATGAGGTACCAGTGCGTGTGTTAATGCAACATGATCATCCACTTAAGTACGGTGTTGTAAGAAATGATATATATTGTTTATAAGAATTTATGAAAAATATCACATGCATTACAGTTTTATAATTTTATTACTTAAATTCATGTTCTTTTATTATCTATATTCTATTTTTCTCCATTGTTTATAAAAATTTAATATAATCTGAACATATTAAATTTTGGGTAAGAAATGATCTTACTGGGCTGTTATGCTCACCCTACTACAAAAATGCATACATGTAGAGCTAGAATACTACGAGCAAGAGGGCTTCTACTATTAGTTTTATTTTTATAGAAAATTAGATTTAGTTTAAATTTTAATTTAATTTTTGTTATTTAGGTTTAGTTTAAATTTTAAATTTTGATGTAAAAAAAAAAATAAATCTCAAAAGAATTGAATTTAATAAACATTTTAGCAGTATTTTTCTTTTAAATGACTTTGAATATCTATTAAATTTGATTGAATCAAATTAATTATAATAAATATTAATATATTAAAACTCACGAACTTGAAATTCAAATCCCGAATATGGTATCCAAATGTCGAGGTGTGACAGAAGCAGATCTAAATCTCAGGTAGACCAAACTATAGGAAGCAGTAGTGATTGAATGCTCCACCATTAAAAACTTCATATGGTCTACCCTAATATTTCCTTAATGATTATTTTCCATCCAGCTTATAGATAAGGTCATACAAACGTGGATAAAGGGAAACTGAAATTTTAGCTTGATCCAAAAATCTTATAGCCGATGAGAAGCTTAATGGTCAATCACCATTGTTTCTGATGGTATGGTCCACCTGTGGTTTGGATCTATTTCATTTTCCAACTCAGGCTCTAAAATAATTTTAAAAAACAGATAAACAACATAAATATAAAATAAATACATCAAAGTGGCCCCATAGTAAGGAATGGACTGTCTTGAGGGAGGCTAGGGCACATCTAATAGGCTCCCATGGGAAAACGGGCAACACAATGCCATGGCATCTGAAAAACTAATAAATAAAAATAAAATAAAATTTATGAACAATTACCTGATTAATAAAAGCTTTACATGTCAGTATCTTTTTCAAAATGATTTTTATTAATGATATAAATATCATTCCACAAGCTGCTGGGATTGTTGCACCACTAAGCTCTGTGAGATCCTGTGATATATGTATTATATCCACTCGGTCCATCCTTTACTTCCAGCCCGTTCTAGGTATAATGTTAAACACGAGCTAGATGAAAAGCTCAAAGAGGCCACACCATAGGAAACAGTGGGGATTGAACGCTGTTGTAAACATATTTAGAGACTAGAGTAGTTTTGGATCAAGCTGATATTTATGTTTCCCATCACCAGGTTAGAGTGACCTTGTGAACAGGTTGGATGGCAAATAAACACCCAAGGTGGGTCCTATGATGGTTTCAATGGTAGGCGTCATTATTCCACTTTTCTTATGTTATGATTTGTATCTGATTTATTTATAGGCTCATGCTAAAAAATGAGCTGCTGAAATGGATGGACGGTATAGATATAACACATACGTTACAGTTGGTACCACAACTTTGCCGTAAGCAATCCACTCGTTGAATTTGATTCCATTTATTTATCACCGCAGGAGGGAGACAAGGTCCTCGGCCGGGGGGTACGCAAGTTGCCTCTAACTGAGGGTCCATGTCGGCCTTAGTGAGAGTGGAGCAGGAGTTACATTGGTAACACATTAGTGGGTGTTGTCCTGTCCGTGGCCCACCTTGATGTATACGTTGTTCATCCACGGTGTTCATCAGTTTTTTCAGCTCTTTTCGATACATGATCTCAAAAAATGAAGCAGAGTTAAATCTTATGTGGATCACAGTTAGGATTGAATGCCCACGGTTAAAAACTTAGTTACAAGAGCTTTGGATTAAGCTGATATTTAAGTTTTCCCTTCATCTAAGCCTATGTGACCTTATCAACAGGTTGAAAAACAAATAAACATTACAGTAGGTTATAGAAAGTTTTTAATGGTTGGTGTCCAATCACCGTTATTCCCTTTCATGCGGTTCACTTGAGGTCAACTTCATTTTCGGAAATAAATTATACTGCAAAACTGACGAACAACATGGTTACAGAGCACATACATTAAAGTGGGCCACGTCAGGGTAATATTCGAGAGGTGTTACCCCGGTAACACCTGCACACTTCAATCTTAGTGGACGGGGATTCCCTGCGAGAGCCTTTCGCAGAAAGTTCTTGAGCTAAGAACTTAGTTGGGGCCGGAGGTGATGTTTTTGAGAAATCCACTCATTCCTTCGTGTGAGCTCATTTTAGAACATTTGGTCAAAAATGATCTGAATCCGATACCCAGGTGAGCTAAAAACATGAGCATTGAACTTCAACAGTTGAAATATTCGTGTGGCCATAGAAGCCTTGAATCAGGATAATATTTGTGTTTTCATTTCATCACAATATTAATGACATTATAAATAGTATAGATGACATATAAACAACATCATCGACGTTAGGAACATTCAACGGCAGGAATTTCCATACCCACATATTTCTTTAGTGGGTAGGAATTTCCAAACACATATTTCTTTAGTGCGGCCCATTTGAATCTCAGATCCTTCTCAAATTTGATCTTAAGCCCTAAAATGAGCTAAAAAAAAAAGGATGGATGAATTAGATTTCTCACGAACATTACGGCAGGCCTCACTTAAGTTTTCAGCGTAGGAACTTCCTGCGGAGGCTTTCGCAGGAAATCCGCGTCCAATCTTAGTGGCCTCCAATAGTGGACCCCACCTCACGTGGAACATACGCTATCTCTGCAGGTTGGATTGACTCGGCTGTTCTAGCCGCCTATAATTAAAGCCCTCATTATTGAAGTTGGACTGTTGACTTTCTCGTTGAAAGTGTGAAGGTATGGCATGCTGTTACTTTGGTGATTGGACGCACCTTTGAACAAATGAAATTAGGCTGGGTGTTTATCTTACTGAGTTAACTTTATCATACTGAGTTAACTTGATCAGGCCGACCATGAATTTATATGGTTTATCCTGCTCGTCAGTCCCCTTTTTTAGATCATTCTCAAAATTGAAGCATATCTAAGGCCTAAGTAATGTTGAAGTCTTTTTAAAGCTTGTAGCATGTTTACTTGCCATCTAACTTATTCATGAGATCACATCAACATAAATCAAAGGAAAATACGTGCGTTTGCTTAACCTCTAAGAATTTTTTCAACCATAAATATCTAATTGATATTATTTCATGTGGTGTGGATCACTTGATCTTTGGATATGATTTTTTTATACACAAGTGATGTAGAGCGGGTCGTGGACAATTTCATGGCCAAGATGGATCAGAAAAGGCACGGTCGGCGACAGAAGTGATCCGGACCATCTGACCTTAGATTGGGCGTATCTCACAATCCGGAATGAGTTATCCGACGTAAAATATATGATTTTGGAGTAGAACGAGCTACTTTAGCCAACCAACCCCGCTATGTCAGGTTGCGCAGCCCGGATTTGCGAGAAACCCCCTGATCGACGGTCGTTTCTTCGTTTTAATTTTTTTTTTACTATAAATAGTAAGTTTTAGTTTGAGTATAACTTTTCATCCGTTGGGCTTTAGGAGTTGTGTCCAACATGAAAAGTGCTTAGGATAATTAGGAGAACGGTTTGGTGAAGCCAAATAGGACACTTACTATTTTTGGCCGAAAACCTTGCGCACTAGTAGACATCATGACCGTCTATAAATAGTAAGTTTACTATTTATAGTAAGTTGCGAATTCTAGGAGTTTTAGTTGTAGTTTGAGTCTGATTTCTCTCTTATTGCTTGGTTCCCTTATTTAAAGGGTTTTGAACTCGATTTTAGGAATTCATCAATTAATTTCGAATTTATTAGAATTTATTTCTATCTTCCTGCTTTCTTTCCTCGTGGATTCGAGAAGTCTCTATGAGGAGTCCAGAGAAGCACCGTGGATTCGGAGTAGTTATCCTTGAGGAAGACGGTGATCGACCTCATCACGTTCATCCCTGCGTCAACAAGCCTTAAACTTATCAGGTAAAATTGACGGATGAGGTGTATAAAATACATAAATCGCGATGGACCTACCAAGCTCAACTCACTGAGTTACCCCAACCTGCTTCCCATTCGAAACTTCATAGCCCCACTCTAATGTATACTTGCTATCAACCGGTTGATCGCGTCACACAGACATGCATGTGCGGAAGGCGTAAATATCAGCATGTCCCGAAATGTTTTTTAATAGTCGTCATTCAATTATGACTTTCTTACGGTGCAGTCCACCTAAGGTTTTGACCTACGTTCTTTTTAGTCTGATGTCCTAGACGAGGGGATTGCCTAGTGTACTCCGCACCAGCAACCTAACAGGTGTGGGTACGTGTCCTGCGAAGACGGGACGCAGGAATTCGGGAAAGGCTTTCATAGGAAGTTTTGGTTGGGACCCATGGGATGTTTGTTAGAAATATAACCAGCCGTTTGCTTTTCGGGCTCATTTTAAAACATGCGACCAAAAATGAGAAGGATCTACTGCTCAAGTGGGCCGTATGAGATGAAAAAATAGCAAAACATTTGAATGCCCACCGTTGAAATCTTATTGAGGTCTAACTTAATGTTTATATTCCATTCAAACCATTCATAAGGTTATTTTCACATAAACATATTAAAAATACTAAAAATTTAAACTAATATAGAACTTTTGTGGCCACATAAATGTTTCAATAGTGGTAACTAAATCCCCACTATTTCTTTTTGGATATACTTTATTTTTTTCTGTCACATGTCTTGAAATTAGCTCGAAAAACAGATGAATGGAGTGTCTTTCTCATAAACATTGCATTGGGCCCCACACATAATCCTTACATAGGAAGTTCATGCCAAAGGAAGCGGATTGGCTAGTGTACCACACACCAGCTATATAGTTGGTGTATTGATGCTAGCAAGGTCTGTGGATCCAATCACGAGGTATGTCTTACATTTAAACTGTCCATCTATTTGGCGAGCTCATCTTAAGACTTGATTAGAAAAATAAGACATGTCTAAAGATCAATTATGCTTACCATTGAAACCCTTTTGAAGGTTATAGGAGTTTGGGATTAATATGAAATTTATTTTTTCTCTTCATCCATGTATTTGTGACCTTGTTAACATATTAGATGGAAAATAAAAGTTATGATGGGCTCTAAAAATTTTTTAATAGTAAAAATCTTTATCCTCGATGCTATTTTAGATGTGGTTCATTTGAACTTTGGATATGATTCGTGTTTTGTCTAATGCTACAAAATGATTTTGAAAAATGAATAAACAGTGTGGATATAATTAATACATCATTGTGGGCTGATGTAACTTTGATCTCCTCTGAACCGCTCAAACAAAATGAAGCCCAAGGAGCATTGGTACTCGTCTTAGCACACACGTACCTTTAGCTAGGGGTGCACACGGTTCGGTTTGGACCGGTTCTGGGGTGAAACCGGAATCGAACTGTTCCTAAAGGTTCTAGGAAATTTGGAATCGGAACCGAACCGTTGGCACTCTAGAACTAAACTTGAACCTGAACCGAACCGTTACGGTTCCACGGTTCTGGGCTTTTTATAATCCAGCCCAATTACATGTTTAATTTTATTATCTAGCCCATATCGATTCATGTTGTGGTCCATTTGATGAATGGTTTAGATATTGTATAAGGTGTGCAAAAATACATTTATGAAAATAATTAAATGGTGCATTATAAACCATAAATCATGAGTCAAATATGGAAACAATCAAAGGATTCTTAGTTCGGTTCCAAGTTCGGTTCCACGGTTCGGATCCACGGTTCGGTTCTACGGATCGGTTCGCGGTTCGTTCGGTTCTACATACCCCCAAATCGAGAATCGAACCGATGTTAACGGTTCTTTGATTTTTGGAACCGGAATCGGAACCGGTGCACTATAGAACTGGACCAAACCGGACCGTTTGGTCGGTTTCGGTCCGGTTCCACAGTTCTACCAGTTAAATGTGCACCCCTACCTTCAGCAGGTACATAGCTTGTGCGTGGTACACCGGCCAATCCGCTTCCCATGCAAAAGCCTTTGGCAGGAAATCCGCGTCCACGAAGATAAGTGCCGTGTTCACTCCCCAAGTGCAGGGTTGTGATGTAGTAATAACTCGGTAAGACCGAGATCGAATCCCAAGGGACTGAAACTTGTACGTTATCTAAAATTAACCAGAACTAGAACTAGATTAAGATGAAATCTAAACTGAATGTAATTTGAGGAATAATGGTGAAAATATTAATCTAAAATTTATAGAAATCAGAGGAAAGGAAACTAGGGATTCAGAGGATCCACTTGTAGAGATCAGGGAGATCTTATGCATGTTTCATGGAAATTAACTGAACTGACATTGATCTAGTTTTCAAAGAGATGAAAGGTGTATGAATTAGAATGGATTCCATCACCAAACCATGCCCAAAAGACTATGGAAAACAACAGAATTAAACTAATTACCACCCAATCACATGTATGAAAGTAAGGAAGGGTACCGTCATCCAACCATGCCCAGGAGACTATGGTGAACAACATGACGTCCTGACGTCATAAACATGAAAAGGAAATAGAAATATTTAAAGCATCGCAGACCCATTGTAATTTCAGTCACAACAGACCATTAAGAACTAAAAATATTCCCATAATAATCAACTAAAATCAACGTCGATTCATGAATTAAAATAAAAATAAAATAAAATCTCCCATCTCACTACAAGCTTCACCTCTTAGCCCTAGCTAAGAGGTTTAGCCAGACATGGATGGATAAATCTCCACAATTGAAATAAACTAAAAAATAAAAAGAAAATACTCTTCTTTTTTTTTTCTTCTGCTTCACGTCCCTGCCCGAGCCTCCACGTCTCTCTTTTTCTTCGTTCCTAGACCTGAATGAATGCTTCCCACGTCCAAAAACCTCTTTTTATAGCTGCTGGAAGGCTGGAGTCAGTGACAGAGTTGTAGCAGGACACGGAGTGCAATTTTCACAGCC
The DNA here is from genome assembly GCA_037074715.1 of Magnolia kwangsiensis. Lineage (NCBI taxonomy): Eukaryota > Viridiplantae > Streptophyta > Magnoliopsida > Magnoliales > Magnoliaceae > Magnolia > Magnolia kwangsiensis. The sequence goes on from CM073571.1 coordinate 4,414,998, forward strand.
AAGTTCGTTGCCTCGAAACACGTCACTTTCCTCGCTCAAATTCTAAAGAAACACCGTCCCTTAGTACTTTATTGGGTCCTCTACATGATAGACGGTTCAGATCTGCCATATGATCAAAGATGGTGGGCCAAAACTGTCCGAAAAAGTCAGTTTTCGCGGATGTGCGAAACCTTTCGCACCATTTCGCTGTTGTGGTCGGTGGACCCTACAGAAGCATTTTCTAGAAAATCTACCCCGTCCATTGGATTCAGAACGAAATTTCAGTCAAGAATAGGTGGTTTTGAACGTCCATCGACGTGGCCCAGAGAAGAAATCACAGAAGAATCAGTTTTAAACGTTACCGAGTAGCCCTTTTGTGGCCTCTGTATCTCACACGTGTGCACACATGGGTGCAAAAGGTTAGCATGGTTTTATAGTTCTCAAAGCCCTATACACGGTGGACGGATCAGATCGGCCATACGAGCAATGGGTGGGGCCCACTACCGTCCGCAAAACGGATGCCGGCCGTCCGTTACACAGTCGTTTTTCAACCGTCTCTGCCGTTTCTCATGCACGTGTAGTGCACTTGTGCACTATGCACACTTTATTCATGTGGGGTCCACTGTGATGATTTTCAAAAATCTTCACCGTCTAAATTATTTCTCATCTCATTTAAACCATCAATAATAATTTTGAGGCAGTTTCAGATATCAGGTGGGCCCAGAATCAACGGTTTATGGGCTGATCTATCAGTTGGGGCACTTTCCGAGATCTTCAATGGCTGAAATTTTATATGTACGGTTAATTTATGGTCCTCAGGCGACGTATGAAGTTTCGAGCCGAACGGATGGTGGGAACCTCGTGATCTTGCATTCTGGACGTCCTTCAGGCCACTTGAGCTTCAATTTCTAACTTTTCTCAGATTTCTGACCATGTATATTTGTCAATCTTGGTCCCCTGGAGTGTGTCCCTTGCCTTTGGCGTCATCAGATCATTAAATCTCAACTTTTAATGTCCTTTTTCCATCCATGCTCATAAAATCACCTTGCAACACAAGAATGAGAAAACAAGCCATTAGATAGCATTATATTCGTAAATCCAGATAATATCTGGGGTCTAATATGCAATATTTGACCCTCAACACAACCCCCAACCAGCATTTTGCTAGTCCCGAGCAAAATATGCGAAAAATAAGTTGAGAATTATAGGAGAACTTTTTATGAAATCGAGTGAGATTTTGAACAAAATACGAGAAATTTAATATCCATGAATGTTAGAAATTGATTTCTCCTGAGCTCAAGCGCACCGTAGACTTCATAATCAAGTGTAAAGCATTAATCCATCAATTAGAAAAATTTTAAACATTGAGATCCATGGATGTATAGTGTAATCTCAGCTAATCACATTAAGATTGAATTTGTTATTTCAGGATCTCATTGGTAACCAGCAAGAGAATTCATGATAACCAAACTTGCCTCATAAATTTCATATTTTGATCTTTTCAACTTTTTATTTTTTCATTAATAGTCATGCCAAAAAGAGGAATCAAATCCTTACCAATAGGGAGCAAACCTATGGCAAAAAACCAATTACCTAATAAATTTTTTTTTTTTTTTGAATGTTTAACCTTGGGGAATCAAACCTTCACCTGTAGGGAGCAAACCCATGGTGAAGATTAATTGCCCAACCTGTTCAATTTTTATACCCTGATGGCAAGATATTTCAGACTGGTTCCTTTTGTGCTTAGTGATTACCAAATTAACCATTCAATATCAAACTGAAACCTTAATGTGAAAGCGAGATGTGACATGTGAAGCCATGACTCAATCAATGTTTAAAATCTCTAATCATGGATTGATAATTCAAATTCAACTGTGGAATCTATTAAGTAGCTAAATCCAAGGGTCATAAATCCACCATTATGTACCTTGAAAATCTAAATTAGGGATATCTGTCAAAATCACTTCGAATTTGTAGAAATTTTCAGAAAATTTTTTAAAAAAAATTTCACAATTTTTGCTCAAGACCAAGAAAATACTGATTAGGAAACCTAATCTCCCACCCCCAACTTAAAATCTACATTGTCCTGAATGTAAAAGATATGAGCATGCAATACACATGGGACAACAAAAGTAAATGAGAAGTGATGGGAAGATAGTACCTGAATAACGAATCAAGAGAGTTTCCAATAGATCACGGCATGGAAGCTTGTCAGCATGAGAGAGAAAGCAGAACAAAAATAACAAAAATAAAATCCTACCTATACCACTTTCGCAGGTGCTCTCGATTGCATTTAGCGTATGCAACAAGCCTTTAAACCCCTATGTTACCCCTAGTGGACGAGTTGTAGTCTCGTGAGGGTTTGCAGTAATGTTACCCACAAACATTGAATCATCTAACTAAAGAATGAAAAGGAATAAAAAAGTTGGGTTGCCTCCCAGGAGCGCTAAATTTACCGTCTTCAGCCAGACAAATAAAAAAACTATCCTAAACCTATGAAAGCGATAAACCTACCTATACCTCCATCATACTAGGAGATCAGTCCTGGTAAACAGGAGCAATCAGAGGCATGGACATGTCCTCCGAATCAAATGCCTCAACAAATGGCTTTAATCGATGTCCATTTACTTTAAACTCCTTACCATTGTCGGGATCTCTTATCTCGACTGCCCCATGAGGATAAGCAGTGACAACAATGTAAGGACCGGTCCAACGAGATCGAAGCTTACCCGGAAAGAGACGTAGTCGAGAGTCATACAAGAGGACTTTCTGACCTGGCGTGAATGATTTTCGTAGAATATGTTGATAATGAAACGCCTTCATCTTGTCCTTGTAAATTCTCGAGTTTTCATACGCATCGTTCCGGATTTCTTCAAGTTCATTCAACTGAAGTTTGCGTAGCGAGCCAGCGTTGTCCAGATTGAAATTCAGATTTTTGATCACCCAGTATGCTTTATGTTCCAATTCCACAGGCAAGTGACAGGCTTTTCCATAGACAAGTCTAAAGGGAGATGTTCCAATAGGAGTTTTGAAAGCAGTACGGTACGCCCATAAGGCATCGGTCAATCGGATTGACCAGTCCTTACGATCAGGGTTAACCGTTTTCTCTAAGATATGTTTGATCTCTCTATTGAAAATCTCAGCTTGTCCACTTGTTTGTGGATGGTATGGGGTGCTCACCTTATGCGAGATACCGTATTTCTTCATTAAACTCTCGAATGGTCTATTGCAGAAGTGTGAGCCCCCATCACTAATGATGGCTCGAGGTGTTCCGAACCGCGACAGGATATTTTCTTTCAAAAATTTAATGACCGTGCGATGGTCATTTTTACGGCACGGAATTGCTTCGACCCATTTAGTGACATAGTCTACGGCGAGCAAAATATACAGATTTCCAAATGATTGGGGGAATGGTCCCATGAAATCAATGCCCCAACAATCAAATGCTTCTATAATAAGGATGGGATTCAAGGGCATCATATTTCGACGGGACAATGCTCCCAATTTCTGACAACGCTCACAAGCCTTGCAAAACTCATGAGTGTCCCTGAACATAGTGGGCCAGTAGAAGCCACGCTGTAAAATCTTGGCCGTGATCTTTTTAGCAGAAAAGTGACCACCACAGGCCTGTGAGTGACAGAAGGAGATGACACTCTGATGCTCATCGTCTGGTACGCATCTCGTTAAGATTTAGTCTGGGCAATATTTAAATAAATATGGATCGTCTCAGAAAAAGTTACGCACCTTGGTAAAGAATTTCTTCTTATCTTGTGACGTCCAGTGTGTCGGTATGGCACCTGTAGCAAGATAATTAACAATATCAGCGAACCAAGGTGAATGGGAGACTCTAAACAGTTGTTCATCAGGGAACATGTCATTGATATGGGTCGCCTCAAGGGAATCAGAGGTATTAAGGCGAGAAAGATGATCGGCCACTACGTTCTCTACTCCCTTTTTATCTTTAATTTTCAAATCAAATTCTTGGAGTAGAAGGATCCATCGTATCAGGTGGGGCTTAGAATCATTCTTAGAAAGAAGATACTTAAGTGTCGCGTGATCTGTGTAGATGATGATCTTGGATCCGATCAGGTAGGACCTAAATTTGTCCAAAGCGAACACTACGACTAAGAGTTCCTTTTCCGTAGTCGAGTAGTTCACTTGGGCAGAATTCAGAGTCCTACTTGCATAGTGAATAACGTAAGGCCGCTTATCTTTTCTCTGGCCTAGAACCGCTCCAAGAGCATAATCAGAGGCGTCGCACATAAGTTCAAAAGGAAAACTCCAGTCAGGTGGCTGCATGATAGGTGCAGTGGTTAGCATGCCCTTAAGCTTAGTGAAAGCTTCTTGGCACTGCTCAGTCCACTCGTATGGTGTATCCTTTTGATGAAGATTACATAAAGGACGAGAGGGGAGACTAAAGTCCTTTATAAATCGTCTGTAAAAGCCTGCGTGTCCTAAGAAGGATCGCACGTCCCTGATATTCTTGGGTGGAGGTAGGTTAGAGATAAGATCAATTTTTACCTTATTTACCTCGATTCCTTTGGACGAGATGATATGCCCAAGGACAATTCCCTTTTGAACCATGAAATGACACTTCTCCCAGTTAAGTACCAAATTTTTTTCTTCACATCTTTTCAGCACACATTTAAGACTTGCTAAGCACTCGCTGAAAGATGAACCGAAAACAGAGAAATCATCCATGAAGACCTCTAGATATTTTCCCACCATGTCAGAAAAGATACTCGTCATGCATCGTTGAAAGGTGGCAGGGGCATTACATAGCCCGAATAACATCCTTCTGTACGCAAAGGTGCCATAGGGACATGTAAATGTGGTCTTTTCCTGATCCTCAGGGGCGATTTCAATCTGATTATAACCTGAATACCCGTCAAGGAAACAATAATAGGAATGACCAGCTAGCCTTTCTAGGATTTGATCAATGAAGGGCAAAGGAAAGTGGTCTTTCCTTGTGACGGTATTCAGCTTTATGTAGTCAATGTACATTCTCCAACCAGTGGTAACTCTAGTCGGCACGAGTTCATTATTGGCATTGGCTACGATGGTGATCCTGGACTTCTTAGGAACCACCTGAGTTGGACTCACCCATTGACTATCGGATATGGGGTATATGATCCCCACATCCAATAGTTTGAGAACCTCGGCCTTAACCACTTCCTTCATGTTTGGATTTAATCTACGTTGTGATTGCCGAACAGCCTTTGCATTGTCCTCAAGATATATACGGTGAGTACAAATCGATGGGTTAATTCCCTTGAGGTCCGCTATCGTCCATCCAAGAGCTCCCTTATGCTCAATGAGAGTAGATATCAGCATACTCTCCTGTTCTTTCTCCAGGTGGGCAGAGATCACCACCGGATATGTCTCATCTTGACCTAAATAGACATTTTAAATCAGAGGGCAAAGGTTTTAGGTCAAGCTTCGGTGGCTTGAGGTTAGACGGTAGAGGCACTACATCAGTTTGGGGCAATTCTTCAATTTGTGGCCTCCACCGGTTAACTTCAAGTACCGGTGCAGTATCAAGCATGACACACGTCTTCCTAATTATATCATCATCAAGATCATGGGAGTGGGCCAGGCACGTCTCTAGAGGATCAGAGGATAAGGTGAGAGGTGTTCTATCTTCCACAAAAGAATCAATCATGTTAACATCGTGGAAATCGTCATCATCATCTGAGTTGCTGCCGTTATTGAAAAAGATATTCAATTCCAATGTCAAATTTTCAAAGGACATAGTCATGACACCATTCCTGCAATTGATAATTGCATTTGAAGTAGACAGGAATGAGCGACCAAGAATGACGGGAATTTGAGTGCTCGTGTCATTAATGGGTTCAGTGTCCAAGATGATAAAATCAACAGGGTAGTAGAATCTATCCACCTGGACCAACACATCCTCGATGATCCCTCTTGGTATATGAATAGAACGATCAGCAAGTTGTAGTGTGGTTCGAGTGGATTTTAATTCACCCAAACCTAACTGTTGGTATACCGAGTAAGGAATCAGATTGACGCTTGCTCCTAAGTCAAGAAGTGCGTGATCAATTCGATAGTTTCCGATCACACATGATATGGTTGGGCAACCGGGATCTTTGAATTTTTGCGGCACATCTTGTTTCAGGATGGCACTCACTTTCTCAGTCAAGCAGATCTTCTTTTGAACACTTTTCCGTCGTTTGGTAGTGCATAAATCCTTTAGAAATTTAGCATATGAAGGAATCTGTTTTACAACGTCAAGCAGAGGAATGTTGACTTTCACTTGTTTCAACACCTCTAGGATATCTTGAGAGTTAGATAGACGTTTTGGTTCAACCAACCATTGGGGAAACGGAGCAACTGGCTTTTCTAGAGGTTCCGGTTCAAATTTTTGTAGGGCGCCACTAGATCCATCCTTGTTATCCTCTTCTGGTTCTTGAGGCTTTTCGGGCATAACCGGAAGAGTTTTGTCAATAACCTTCCCACTCTTAAGAGTGGTGATGGATTTAGCGTGCCCCATTTGATTTGAAGAGCTAGGATCACCTGTCTCGTATTGCAGTTTCGAATTAGGGAGTGATTGTGCAGGGAGCATCCCTTTTTCCATAGCCGTCATACGTGAATCTATTTTTTGTATAAAATCTGAAATTCCTTACATTGTCCGCGCCAGCTCTTGTATGGAAATTTGAACTGATTCTTCTTGAGGTTTCTCCTGATTTAGATTTTGATTGAAGAAACCTTGAGGGGTAGCAGTTTGTCCGTTTCTCCAACTAAAATTCGGGTGATTTTTCCAGCCAGGATTGTAAGTATTAGAGGGTGGTCCATTGAAAGGTCTTTGATGGTTATTTACGGCATTGATTGTTCATTCAATACATCTCGAAAGGCAGGTATTGAAGGACAATTTTCAGTAGTATGAATGTTGCAATCACAGATGCTGCAAACACTTTCATTAACCTTTTCCTTCCTTCCTTCCATGGCCTCAAATTTTCTGGTGAGATTGGCCACCTTAGCGTTAAGATCATTATCCTCTTTTAGGAGATATATTCCTCCTTTTTTCCTTGAATGAGTGGCCTAGACGTGGTGTTCATTCTTGGGTAATAGTCCCATGATTGTGTTTTTTCCGCGAGACTATTGAGGTAATCCCATACCTCGTCGACATTTTTATTAATAAAATCTCCGTTACACATTGTCTCGACCATTTGGCGCATGGAAGATATTAGCCCATCATAGAAAAAATTCGTAATGCGCCATATTTCAAAGCCATGTTGGGAGCATGCATTAACCAGATCCTTGAACCTTTCCCAACATTGGAAGAATGTTTCATCTTCCTTTTGGGCAAAGTTCATGATTGCTCTCCTGAAGGTAATTGTCTTATGATGTGGAAAAAATTTCTTTATAAATTCCCTCTGCATATTATTCCATGTGCCAATGGATCTAGGACGCAGTGAATGTAACCACGTCTTGACTTTTTCTTTCAAGGAAAATGGAAAGAGTTTTAGCCTAATAGTATCCTCAGATACATTAGGAAAGTATAAGGTGCCTATGATTTCATCGAACTCTTTCAGATGCAAGTATGGTTCTTTAGACTCAAGCCCATGGAACTTAGGAAGGAGTTGGATAACCCCTGGCTTGATGTCCATATGTCCTGTATTCTCAGGAAAAATCATGCATGAGGGCGTACTCACCCCCGCCGGTTGTAAATAATCTCGTAAAATACGAGGCGGGGGTGCCTGATGCACCTCATTCTCATCATGTACTTCCTCAACCCTTGGTTGGGGTAGTGCTTGAGGTTGATTTTCAGCCATAACGTCTTCTAACTCAGGAGAATTCAAGTGGTGTCTAGTCCTGCGATGGAAAGTCAACCCCTCAACTAATCCTCCTTCAGTCACGAGACGTCGAGTGTTGTCGCGTGCCCAATGAGGCATAAAACACACTCAGCCCTCAAATTCTAACTTAAACCTAAAAAAAAAAAATAAAAATCTAGGAAAAGGGAGGGTTGGAGAGAAGTTACCAAATCGGAGTTCCTAAGTTAAAAACCTGCAAAACAAACTAAAATAAGTTAGTTTTTAAGAGTAGAAAGTCCTAATTAAAAATAAACTAATTTCTAGGGAAAAGAAGAAATTCCAAAGAAAGAAGAATTAGAAAGAGCTTACTAAATTAGAAGCTTCCTACAAAACAAAAAAATTGAGTTAGTTCTAAAAATCAGATAGAAGGAAGAATAGAAAGTTTCTAAAGTTAGAAAAAATTTCAAATAAGGAAAATAACTAAGCCTCTAAACCTAGAATTAAAAATTTTTAAAAAGAAAATCTAACCCTAAAACTAATTAATTTCAGAAAAACGTAACCGACAGTCCCAGGCAATGGCGCCAAAAACTTATTCACTCCCCAAGTGCAGGGTTGTGATGTAGTAATAACTCGGTAAGACCGAGGTCGAATCCCAAGGGACTGAAACTTGTACGTTATCTAAAATTAACCAGAACTAGAACTAGATTAAGATGAAATCTAAACTGAATGTAATTTGAGGAATAATGGTGAAAATATTAATCTAAAATTTATAGAAATCAGAGGAAAAAAACTAGGGATTCAGAGGATCCACTTGTAGAGATCAGGGAGATCTTATGCATGTTTCATGGAAATTAACTGAACTGACATTGATCTAGTTTTCAAAGAGATGAAAGGTGTATGAATTAGAATGGATTCCATCACCAAACCATGCCCAAAAGACTATGGAAAACAACAGAATTAAACTAATTACCACCCAATCACATGTATGAAAGTTAGGAAGGGTACCGTCATCCAACCATGCCCAGGAGACTATGGTGAACAACAGGACGTCCTGACGTCATAAACATGAAAAGAAAATAGAAATATTCAAAGCATCGCAGACCCATTGTAATTTCAGTCACAACAGACCATTAAGAACTAAAAATATTTCCATAATAATCAACTAAAATCAACGTCGATTCATGAATTAAAATAAAAATAAAATAAAATCTCCCATCTCACTACAAGCTTCACCTCTTAGCCCTAGCTAAGAGGTTTAGCCAGACATGGATGGCTAAATCTCCACAATTAAAATAAACTAAAAAATAAAAAGAAAATACTCTTCTTTTTTTTTTCTTCTGCTTCACGTCCCTGCCCGAGCCTCCACGTCTCTCTTTTTCTTCGTTCCTAGACCTGAATGAATGCTTCCCACGTCCAAAAACCTCTTTTTATAGCTGCTAGAAGGCTGGAGTCAGTGACAGAGTTGTAGCAGGACACGGAGTGCAATTTTCACAGCTAAGTTCGTTGCCTCGAAACACGCCACTTTCCTCGCTCAAATTCTAAAGAAAGACCGTCCCTTAGTACTTTATTGGGTCCTCTACATGATAGACGGTTCAGATCTGCCATATGATCAAAGATGGTGGGCCAAAACTGTCCGAAAAAGTCAGTTTTTGCGGATGTGCGAAACCTTTCGCACCATTTCGCTGTTGTGGTCGGTGGGCCCTACAGAAGCATTTTCTGGAAAATCCACCTCGTCCATTGGATTCAGAACAAAATTTCAGTCATGAATGGGTGGTTTTGAACGTCCATTGACGTGACCCAGAGAAGAAATCACAGAAGAATTAGTTTTAAACGTTACCGAGCAGCCTTTTTGTGGCCTCTGTATCTCACACGTGTGTACACATGGGTGCAAAAGGTCAGCATAGTTTTGTAGTTCTCAAAGCCCTCTACATGGTGGACGGATCAGATCGGCCATACGAGCAATGGGTGGGGCCCACTACCATCCGCAAAACGGACGCCGGCCGTCCATTACACAGCCCTTTTTTTTTTTTTTTTCTTCTTTTCTTCGGTCAGAGACGGTCAACCGTCTCTGCCGTTTCTCATGCACGTGTAGTGCACTTGTGTACTATGCACACTTTATTCATGTGGGGTCCACTGTGATGATTTTCAGAAATCTTCACCGTCTAAATTATTTCTCATCTCATTTAAACCGTCAATAATCATTTTGAGGCAGTTCCAGATATCAAGTGGGCCCAGAATCAACGGTTTATGGGATGATTTGTCAGTTGGGGCACTTTCTGAGATCTTCAATGGCTGAAATTTTATGTGTACGGTTAATTTATGGTCCTCAGGCGACGTATGAAGTTTCGAGCCGAACGGATGGTGGGAACCTCGTGATCTTGCATTCTGGACGTCCTTCAGGCCACTTGAGCTTCAATTTCTAACTTTTCTCGGATTTCTGACCGTGTATATTTGTCAATCTTGATCCCTTGGAGTGTATCCCTTGCCTTTGGCGTCATCAGATCGTTAAATCTCAACTTTTAACGTCCTTTTTCCATCCATGCTCATAAAATCACCTTGCAACACAAGAATGAGAAAACAAGCCATTAGATAGCATTATATTCGTAAATCCAGATAATATCTGGGGTCTAATATGCAATATTTGACCCTCAACAGCCGACACCCCCAAAGCTTCCCGTTTTACCAACAATTAAAAGGAAATCAAAGTTACATGGCCTTGAAATGATGTATTTATTATATCCACACCGTTCATTCATTTTCTGAGATAATTTTAGTGCAACAACCTGAGAATGAATCATATCAAAAGCTCAGTTGGACCACACCACAAATAACAATGGGATAATGATTTTCACCATTAATACATTCCCAGGCCCAACCATAATGTTTATTTTCCATCCAATCTGTTTATAAGGTTACAAAGATTTGGATGAAGAGGAAAAAGAAACATCATATTGATCAGAAACGTCAGTGACCAAAAAGGGTTTCAATGGTAGAAGTTTAATCCCCACAGCTTTTTGCAGTGTGGTTCATTTGAGCTTTTGATCTATCCTAATTTTCGCCTCTACCATTAGACGATCTCGCCAAATGTATGTACGGTTTGGATATAAGACATACCTTAGGATGAGACTCACGGAACTTGGTGACATCGACACACACCATTTCGCTGGTGTGTGGTACACCTGCCCATCCGCTTCCCTCGCTGCTGGCTATGACAGTATGCAATCCCCGTCCAGTTGGCGCAGGGGACACGGAAACGGATTTGCAACTCCCCTCCCACTAGCCCGCCGCTGGTGGTCGGTGTTATGTGGCCCATCATGATGTATGTTGTTGCTGTGTTTTTATGGGATGGCTTCCCTAAGGCGAATCTTTCTCCACCTGCACAATCAACAACGTCAAGGTAACCTTGGCTAGAGCCGGGGAACCTTCGATGCTTAAGTCAGTTGTCTGATCAGTAACAAAGGGCTTATCTCAATTCAGTACTGCATACCTTCTTCTGTCCCAAGCTTGGAGATTTATACAGTTTGCCAATCCTCATCCTCAGAGGATTCTCCTCCTGATTATTCAGAGATTTACTCCTTTTCACAGATTTCTCCCAATCCCGAGAATCTCGAGATTCGCTACCCGTATCCCTGGATTTTCGTAGAGCAGTACCTGTTCCCGTTCCGCCACTCGCTGTGTCGGCCAGGTCGTTACCGACTCTCGGAGAGTCTCGGCCAGGTCGCGACCAACTCTGGGAGTCTCGGCCAAGTTGTTGCCGACTCAGGGAGAGTCTTGATCGACGTAGGAGGGTGGGTTCTTGGCCTTTCCACGGACGGAATAATCTCGATGTTTATCTTTCATTCCTTGTACCGTGACCGACAGAACCAACTCTTTGAGTCGATCCCATTCTATCGGCTAAGTGGCTTGAACACGCTCGGCCTTTAGTGGGCTTTTGCAGACGAGGTCATCACTCTGACAGAGTGACTTTAATCGTCCCTTTCTTACGCCTCCTGGCCTATCCTCTGTTCCGTCGGTGTTGTCTCGGACTCTTCAGGCAGTGTCAGCATAGCCGACCTACTTTAATCCGAGTCTCCGAACTTAACAGATTTTTCTCCAACAGTGAGCCCCCCTTACTCCTTGTGTCGTCCACGGCATCAAGGAGTACAGTTTTCGCGGTCGGTTCGTATTAACATCCGAGACAATGATGAGGCGTTTAATGCTCTTTGAGTCGTCTCTAGTGTACGACGTTGCGCCTCCCAAGGCCGCACGTGCGACCAGCCGTCGATTCATTTCGTCCGCGTATGAAATGCGGACGCGTGGCCACGAAGCTGCCGCTGTCAGCCAGTGTTTTGCCACGCGTCGAACGGGGGAGCCGAGGCTAACGACGATTCACTTTCGCCATAAATGCTTTGCCACGTGGCACAGTTATAAAAGGGGCCGGGCAGGAGGACTGTGTGAATTTTATTTTCGCTCTCCTTCCTCCCGCCTATGTCCGCTTCCGAGGTCCTTTTTGCTTCTTCCCCTCCTCCTCCGCTGTCGCTTCTTTCTCCGTCAATCTTCCCTTGCATTCACCGTCGATTTCTTGGTGAGTCCTTTCCTCCTTCTTTTATAAGCTATAATGGCCGCACACGGCTCTTAAAGCCCTCGGGAGGAGATGTCCGGAGATGAGGGTGCGTCCCAACACCTTTGGGACGTTACGGAACCACCCTTACTGTTGACGGAGTTTGCCGTCGGTGCTGACGCTGCGTTTCGGCTTGTCAGAGAATCTGGTGACTCATCGGCTAGGGGTCCTACACAGGCCGGTCCATCCAGCGGTGGGATGTCTCTGGTGACTCGTCCAGGGAGACCTAACCCTTAGGTGGATCGACTGAAGGATGAAGATGGAGAGGACGAATTAATCACGGGAGAAGGGGCGACCATTTTAGGCCCTTGGAACCAAACTACGGAAGCCTCTAAGTCGTCTTCAAAAGGGGAAGAAGACGAACCTAGCAGTCTCGTCGCCTCCATTCTAACTGAATCCGACTTAAACCGGATCAGGGCTGGATATCATGTCCCTGACTCGGTCATCCTCCATCTCCCTCGTTCGGGTGATTTTTCCGACCATCCCCTTGCAGGGATGGTCGCTATTTTTCAAGTCGCGATACAGTGTGGCTTGCGTTTGCCACTCCAGCCCATTTCTCGTGACTTCCTATCCCGAGTCAAAATAGCGCCCGGTCAAATCGTTTCGAATGCGTGGAGAAATTTGTTCGGGTGTGCCGTACTCTGGTCCGAGTTAAAGCAGCCTTCCCTCACGGTCGACGAGTTCCTCTACCTGTATCAAGTCAGACCAAATCCAAACTTCCATGGCCTCTATTTTTTGAGCACGTGGAGAGGTAAAGGGGGGTCTTTAATAACCGACCCACCCACTTTAAACAAGTTCTGGAAGGAAAGGTGGTTCTGGGCGTGCGGTCGGTAGGAGTCGGCCGACACGTGGCCGTACGAGCCTCGAGTATCCCGCACATTCCGTAGAGTAGGTGACTCGGTAACTTGGCCCGATGGTCTTTCCTTTCTCTTTATTTTTATACCATCTTCTGCTAATCTTGACGCCACAATGTCTTACAGATATTTTGAAGAAGAGGAGAAAACTCGAGTCCGGGGCTCTTACTCGGATAAGGGAGCTGAGGAAACTGAGCGCGGGGGAACGGTCTTGAAAGTTGCTACTGCAACCCGAGCGCCTCCGTCTTGTGGGTCTAGATTCGTTCATCTCATGTAACTCGTCCTCCTTTGCTTTGTTCTTTCCGTTCCCTGTTCGCCTCCTCATTCTTTTTATTCATCCTTGCAGACCTTCCCGAAGCTCGCCCCATTCTGAGGCTTGCGCCTGACAGCATGACCTAGTCCCGCCCTGCCTTGAAGCCGCTTTCCAAAGTAAAGGCCCGCCCGAGATCGGTTCTACTGTCCGGGTCTCAGTCCCCGAAGCAGCAGAAGACTGCGGCCGAGGTTAAGGAAATGGTCGTTCCATCCGCTCCTATAGCTACTGCCTCCCAAGTGGTCATCCTCTCAGATCCTGACGAGAGGGCCGAGGGAGTGGAGCCAACTCCTCCAATGACTCAGGCGACTATCGAGTCGGGACCTGTTGCAGAGAAGGTCCCGAGGCTGAGAGAGGTCCCGCGCGAGGAATCCCCGAGAAGGGAGATGACTCAACAGGAGTCCCCCTTCGCGAAGATCATCGCGGGGATAGTTCCTTGGTTGCTGGCCCACGGGGGCGAAAGAGACTTCGCCAGTTATTACAATGCTTCGACTGCCCAGACCCTCGGACATACGGCGAGGTTACTTTTTGAGGTAAACTTCTCTTCAATCTTGTGTCGTCCCTGACTAAGTTTTACCGCATAGCTCACTGTCTCTTTATCGCAGCTGACACCTTGCCTAGTCAAAGCAAGCTCGGAGCTAACTGCCGTCCAGAAACTCGCATCCGAGACAGAGACTGCGAGAAGGGTCACTGCCGAAGCTGAGGGTCGTAGAGAGATTACTGAGAGCCGGATTGGCATCATGACTGGCGATCTATCGATCGCTCGAAAGGTGGCCGAGGATGCCCGTGCTGCTCTTAAAGGAGTAAAAGCCGATAATGCTCGCCTGACTTTGCTCCTTCAGGAGGCTGAGGAGAGTCAGCAACACCTTCTTCGAGTTCACGGCGGGTGTCAGGATGCTCTTGCTCGCGCGAAGGCCGAATGCGCTGGCCTCGTTCAGGAAGCTCAAGAAGAAACGCGTCGAGCCAAAGAGGAACGAGAGCGAGCCGTAGACGCCTTCCTCGAATCTTTCGAGTTCGAAGAGGAGAGGGACCTCCTTTATCAAGGTGGTTACAAGGCCTGCGTCTTGGAGATGAAGGCGGCCTTCCCCGATCTCGACCTCTCCGCCTTCGAAGTCGACAGTCCGTCTGCTGAGGCTGATGAGAGGGAAGCCACCGAAGGAGATGCTGCTGCTGACGAAGTTGGTCCTTTGGGCGTCGTATAGGGGATGAATTCTGACCAAATGGGGCAGTCGAATATTGTACTTTCTTTTGTTATTTTTTTTATTGATGACCCGACATTGGGTACTTAGACGAAATAGAACTTTTCATTGAATCGACTTCAATTACAGTATTTTCTATTCTATCTTATGGATAATAAATCTTGAGATGCTCGGCGTTACAAGGACGAGGCAACAGTTGTCCATTTAGGTCTTCCAGCCGATAGGTCCCCGGGCGGATGGTACTTGAGACGACGTAGGGGCCTTCCCAATTGGGTCCTAGTGTACCCGACCCAATTTTCTTGGTATTTGGGAAGGTCTTTCGGAGGACCATATCCCCGGCTCGAAATCTTCTGACTTTAACTCAACGATTGTAAAACTGAGACACCTGTCTTTGTCGGGCCATCATCCTCAATCGAGCCCTTTCTCTTTTCTCTTCCAACGAATCAAGCTCGAATGAGAGGAGTTCACCATTCTCTTGTCCACTGTACAAGTTGGCTCGAGCCGAGCCAACGCCGATCTCAACCGGTGCGACTGCTTCCGCGCCGTAACATAAGGAAAAGGGAGTTTCTCCCGTGGCAGTCTGTGCTGTGGTCCGATAGGCCCACAGTATATTTGGAAGTTTCTCGGCCCATGCTCCATTTGCTTCATCGAGCCTCGTCCGGAGGTGCCGCTTTATAATTTTATTGACCGCCTCGACCTGCTCATTCGTCTAAGGATGATGAGGTGAGACGTATATGTTTCGAATCCCGAGATTGCTGCACATCTCCCGGAATTGTTTGTTATCGAACTGCCTTCCGTTGTCGGTAATGATAGTCCGAGGTATCCCGAACCGACAGATGATATTCTTCCAAACGAAGCTTGTGATCCTTTACTCGGTGATCTTCGCCAATGGCTCTGCTTCAGCCCACTTCGTGAAGTAGTCCACCGCAACCACAGCTAATTTAGTATGACCCTTCCCCAGTGGAAAGGGCCCGATGATGTCGATCCCCCACTGCATAAAGGGCCATGGTCCCGACATCGAAATCAGTTCCTCAGGGGGTTGTCTCGGGATTACTGCGAACCGCTGACACTTATCACATCTTTGAACGAATCGTTTAGAATCGTGCTGTATAGTCGGCCAGTAATACCCCTGCCGCAACACTTTGTTGGCGAGCGAGCGTCCTCCTTAATGGTTTCCATATATCCCTTCACGTATCTCCCTTAAGATATAATCGGCTTCTTGGGAGTCGACACACCTTAGTAGAGGCGCATGAAAGCCTTTTTTATATAGAATCCCATTCAAGATGGTGTAACGCAAGGCTCGAACTTTTAATCGCCGCGCCTCGGCGCGATCTTCTGGCAGTTCTCCGTCGTTGAGATAGTGGACGAGTGGGTCAAACCAAGCAGTCGCTGAGTTGATGGGAAATAGGGCCGAGACTATCGGCTCATCTATGCTCAGTTTAGGGACGTATTCAAGTGGAACCGACCGAGGTATGTCTTCCTCGTCGGCTGAGGCGAGCCTTGCTAACAAGTCAGCTTTAGCGTTATCGGTCCTGGGTATTCGAATTACTTCACACTTTTAGAATCCACCGATCAATTCTTTAGCCTTTTCCATGTATGCCTTCAGTTGTTCTTTCCGAGTTTGATAAACATCGGAAACTTGGTTAACGACTAATTGTGAGTCGCTAAAAATATTCAAATGAGTCGCACCTAGGCTCGCGGTGAGTCTAAGGCCTAATAATAAGGCTTCGTACTCTGCTGTATTGTTGGACGCCTGAAAGCCAAGTCGCAAGGCATATTGTATACAGGTTTGATCGGGAGTTTCTAATACTACCCCTGCCCCGCTTGCCTTGGAATTGGATGAACCGTCGACAAATAGCTTTCATGGTACCGGCCCGAGAGAGGAAGAAGCCTCAGGTACAATAATTCCCTCCGACTCAGGTATATTGTCACGATTAGGGGTCACTTCGACAAGGAAATCGGCGACGGCCTGTCCTTTTATGGCTGTCCTGGACCTGTAATGTATGTCAAATTCGCTCAACTCGACTGCCCACTTTGTAAGTCGGCCGGAAGCCTCCGGCTTTTGGAGAATCTGAAGAAGTGGTAAGTCGGTCACAACGATAATGGTGTGGGCCTGAAAGTATGGCCAGAGGCGTCGTGATGATACCACAGAGTTAAGGCTACTTTCTCGAGCTAAGGATACCTCGTCTCAGCTGGTAGCAAGGCTTTGCTGACGTAGTACACTGGAAACTGCTTCCCTTAACTCTCTCGTATTAAAGCCGAGCTTACTACGGCTTCAGATACGGTCAAATATAATAACAACGCTTCACCAGGCTCGGGCTTAGATAGCAGCGGTGGGGATCCGAGGTAAGCCTTCAGATCTTGAAATGCCTTTTCACATTCATCCGTCCACTCCATCGACTGTCGTCCCTTCAATTGCTTGAAGAATGGAAGACATTTGTCTGTGGTTTGGGATAGGAAATGATTAAGCGCGACCACTCTTCATGTCAATCTTTGATTGTCTTTGATTGTTTTAGAGGACTCCATTTCGAGTAAAGCTTTGATTTTCTCGGGATTCGCTTCGATTCCTAGCTGACTAACGAGGAAACCGAGAAATTTTTTCCAGCTCACGCCAAACGCGCACTTGCTGGGATTCAACTTCATTTTATATTTACATAGAGTCAAGAACATTTCTTCCAAGTTCGCCTCATGGTCGGCCGCTCGTTTACTTTTGACGAGCATATCGTCAATATAAACTTCCATTGTTCGGCCTATCAGTCGAGTGAACATTTTGTTCATTAACCTCTGATACGTTGCTCCGGCGTTCTTTAATCCAAAGGCATCACTCGGTAACAGTAAAGGCCTTTGTCAGTGACAAAGGCGGTTTTTGATTTATCATTCTCATGCATTACAATTTGATTGTAGCCTGAATAGGCATCCATAAAACTTAGCAACTCATGACCCGCGGTACTGTCTACCGGCTGATCAATGCGAGAAAGAGGGAAGCTATCCTTGGGGCAGGCTTTGTTTAAATCTGTATAGTCTATACAGACTCGCCACTTTCCATTGGCTTTCTTTACGAGTACGACATTGGCTATCCATTCCGGATAGTATATCTCTTCGATGAATTTGGCTTTAAGGAGCTTGTCGACTTCTTCTTCAATGATAGCGTACCTTTCCGGGCCGAGAGGACGACGCTTCTGTCGGATGGGTCTATAGGTCGGGTCGATGTTGAGTCGGTGTGTTATAACTTAGGGATCGATCCCAGACATGTCTTCGTGGCTCCAAGCCAAGATATCGGTATACCGTCGAAGCAAGGTGATTATTCGTTCCTTTAGAGATGGACTTAGGGACGAGCCGATTCGGACTACTTTTGAGACGTCTGTCTCGGTTAACGGCTCCGAGATGAGTTCTTCCATCGGCTCCCCCCGCTCATGAGATCCAATACGGGAGTCCAGCGATTCAATCGTCGACACCTCAGTCGGAGCCTTGACTGCGGTGGCATAGCATTTTCGAGAATCTTGTTGATCTCCTTTCACAATCCCTACTCCCGACTCGGTCGGAAATTTCATAGAAAGGTGGTAGGTAGATACCACAGCTTGAAGGAGGCTTAGAGACGGTCGGCCGAGTATGGCATTATACACCGACGGTTGGTCCACGACCAGGAAGTCGACCATCGCGGTCCTTTGATGAGGTGTGGTTCCAGCGGTAAGTGGCAGTGAAACGATTCCCTCAGGAAGTACCTGTCCACCCGAGAAACCGATGAGGGGGGTTCGGACAGGTCGTAGTACCGACCGACGTATGCTCATTTTGTCGAATGCTTGGGTGAACAAGACGTCCGCTGATGATCCTGTATCCACTAGTATCCAGAATACTTTTCTATTAGCGATAGTAAGGGTGACCACGAGTGCATCATCATGAGGATGATGAACGCCTCGAGCATCTTCTTCAGTGAACGAGATACAATATTTTTCTCGTTTCTTCTCCTTGAGAGGCCGAGACAGTAGAAGAACCTCGGACTCAGGGCGATCGAGGCTTCTAGTGTGGTTTCTTCGGGCATTATTTGAGTCCCCACCGCCTTGGTGACCTCCGACAATCGTTCAGATTTCTTCTTGGGGCCGCTCTTCACTCGGTCCTGCTGATACGCCGGACCCTTCTGTATGTTCTCTTAGTCGTCCTTCTTTAATTAGCCACTCAATCTCGTCTTTTAAGTGATAACAATCACTTGTGTTGTGACCATGGTCACGATGATAGTGGCAATACTTGTTCTTGTTCCGACGATCTGGATTTCCTCGCAGTTTTCGGGTCCAGTTGACGAAGCCTTCGGTCTTGATCTCCATTAGTACTTGTTCAGGAGATTTGTTTAGGGGGGTGTATGTGGAGAATCTTCTGTCTGGTCGCTTTTCTGGCTTGCTGTCGTCTCACCCCCGGTCTTCTTTTCGCTTTTTTCCTCCGGCTGAGTCGGTTTCTTTCTTGGTCGACTCTTTAGCCGATGGTTTTGTGTTCTGGACCTTCTCTCGTAGGAGTCGCGTCAGCGTATTTGTCCGACTGAACAATAAACTCGTCCAGAGTGTCGGGAGAATTCTTGTCTAGTGATGCCAAAAAAGGTTTATCTCTCATCCCCTGCATGAGAGCGTTGAGAGCCATTTCCTCAGAATGCTTTCGAACTTGCAAAGACTCAAAGTTAAAGCGTTTAATGTAGTCTTTCAATAGCTCTCCTTCCCTCTAAACTATATTGTTTAGATGCGCGGGCGGCTTTAATTTCTTCTTTCCGCCGATAAAATTACTGAGGAAGGTGTCACCGAGTTCGGTGAACGATTTAATCGACTTGGGCTTTAATTGCTTAAACCAAAGTCGAGCTACATCGGTCAGGGTTAGAGAGAAGGCTCGGCACATAACAGCATCTGAGGTATCGTGTAACTCCATGTAGGTTTTAAAGCATTCAAGATGCTCTGTCGGATCAGTTTTTCCAGAGAAAGAAGTTATCTGAGGTAAGCGGAACCTCTCCGGCAACCGAGCCCGCATT
This sequence comes from Magnolia kwangsiensis, assembly GCA_037074715.1. NCBI lineage: Eukaryota > Viridiplantae > Streptophyta > Magnoliopsida > Magnoliales > Magnoliaceae > Magnolia > Magnolia kwangsiensis. The sequence continues at coordinate 4,434,720 of CM073571.1, forward strand.
ACTTCATCCACAAATGGAGAGGCTTTTTCTTCAGATTTGGTCGGATTTGAGTTCCGGCCGTGCTTTATATCCGCCATCTCTTTTTCCATCTTCTCCCGGACCTCATTCTTGAAGTCTTGTATGTCAGCCTTTCAAGGTTCAGCGCTCTTCGCCGTTTCTTCTTCAGGGAGGTGACTTTGTCTCCTCTGATCTATTTTATGTCTCAGATCAGAGGGGGGCAAAACGGCCGTTGCTGAACGGGCCGACGCTGGGTGACTCGGTTCTCGGGGTTGACTCGGTTGTCGGAGCGACTATGGCACAGCAGGCTGCGCTACAGACGCTGGTGGGAGAACTTGCGCCAACTCATGACGCTGCATCTGTTGGTTACACAATTGTTCAAGCATATATTTCATGGCAGCCATCTCGGAACGCATTTCTTGGACTTCACGATCCAAGTGCGCGTTCGCTTGATTAGGCTGGCTGGTAGTCGCAGGCGGTGCTATCGGGGGAGCTCCCTGAGCTGTTCTAGCAGCGGCCTCCCCCGCTTCATCTGGATCCGTCCTTCTTGTTCTTGCCATTGGAAAAATCGGAGACAATAGCTTTTTATCTGGTTCCCATAGACGGCGCCAAACTGTTGCTGTGTTTTTATGGGATAGCTTCCCTAAGGCGGATCTTTCTCCACCTGTACAATCAACAACGTTGTCACGCTCCAAACCCGAAAATTGGATTCACATGAATCCCGATTGCCGAATCCGGTGTCGACAGCCTCCGTAGTGCCCCATTCTCGGCTTCTGATAATCTAATGCCAGATTCCGATCCTGGGATCCTACAAGGAGGATTTTCAGAATGAATTTTTTTTTTTTTTTTTTGTAAAGGAGCATAACCATAGACATAACCAAGTCACAAAACAACATCACCACATATCCACTATAACAACAATTTTAAGTACAATGCAGAAAGGGAAATACAAGGTGATCAAAAAGCTCCAAAAGGTCCTGATGTGCACTCCTGTCTCAGCGCTGCTGTCGTCCAACGCTACCTGCACGCAACTATCGTGCATAAGCTTACAAAAGCTTAGAGGGTGGTGTAAGTGTGTGCGTAAGGCAAACGCCAAGTGTACAGTATCAGAACAATGCGGAAGTATGCGGTAAGTCCATGAATATACCAAGGCTGTGTAATGCAAGGCATGATGCGAGATATGGATGTCATCGGCCACATCGATACGATGCAAGGCCTATATAGCCGAATGTCATGTGCGAAATGCAATCCAAGCAAGACGGTATTCCTCAAATACGTATATCAGTACAGTTTCCTCTCTGGATATCACCGGGGTCCAATACACATGCAAAGACTGCCACCTCCCTAGCTGCACAGTCAAGCAAGCGGATAAGACCTCACTATCCGCCTGACCAGTAGTATGCCAATACTTACCCGGCTCGTCGATAGCGGACTCATTTTCGAGCTAGTCAAACTTAGCCTAGCTTATAGCCCTCTCACTCAGGCGGATAAGGCCACACCCCCTTCCAACCGACCACGACACAGTGGGAGACGCGGCCTACTGGTATTCGGCACTCGGGCGCTCATGTATCCACTCGGTCTAGACGCTGGAGCATCTCCTGGTACCAAAAGGTTATGGGACTCTCACCCAAGGACATCCTAAGTGCCCACAGTGCTAGAATAAGTATTTTCGGTATCCAATACGGCCATCCACGATGTACCTGTGGAGCCACGGCCCTGATGTCGCTAGGGCGTGCAGTGACCAAGTCACACGTATGCGAGATGTATGAATCACACGTCAAATCATGCAGAAGTCCAGCGCGTACTGCGCGATCATGTAGGGCACCCAGTCACATAACGAGTCCCGCAAATGGTCTGCCCAATGGCGTATGTTATGATCAGTCCTTACTCATATCAAGCATACATATGATGCGTATGGGCATGAGTCATGAGATTATTCTAAACATGTTATTAGGCAATGAATAGTAACAGGTATGGACCTATCAATGAGCCCTAAAGAGAGTTACAATGCGGACATTTAACCAACATCGTACATACAATGTGGACGTCAAACCAACATTGTTTCCCAGGCACGGCCTGCCATAAATATCTTTTCACGAACCGTGAGAAATGTACATTGCAATGAACCCTAAGTACATTCGTTAGGCCTCGATCCCTGGGCCTTAGGTATATTAAATGGGTCATATTACATAGGCCCCACATTCACCAAATGGTTTGCATTAATGGGCCTCACCAATGAGCCTTATGTGCATTGCAATGGTCCATGATCCATGGGCCTTGAAATATATTAAAGTGGTCTCACATCTTGGGCCTTAAATATGCTAAATGGGCCCATGCACATAAATATATCAACTAGGCTACTCCATTTGTGCCCCATGCACATCAAATGGGCTTGTTCCCATGGGCTTTATATAGAGTAGGTGGGCCGGATCCCATGGGTATTGCATATGTCAAATGGGCCCAAACCCATGGGCATTATAATGCCAGATAAGCTTAATCCCATAGCCCTTATATGTATCAAATGGGCCTGACCATTTAGGCCTCAGATATATACCAAGGTAGGCCTCAATGAATGGCCAAAGTTAAATCAGTAAAGGGCCCTATACACATGTCATGGTGGCCCATTTGTACCATAGATCTGGCTCATTTTGGCTCAAGCCATAAAACAATTAAATGAACGGTTTAGGTGCAACACATGCATCATGGCGGGGGTCACAGGAAGGCCCACCAAAATTTTAATATACTATATAATATATATATAGTATATATACATAGGTATGTATATATATAAATATATATATACACCATATTATAGGGAATATATATAATATTATATATACATGTATATATACACACACATACCTACATGCACACACACACACACGCGTACACACATGCATACACACACGTGCACTCACATGCACTCACAAACACTCACACACATTCACAGACACTCACACACACGTGCACTCACATGCACTCACAGACACTCACACACACGTGCACTCACATGCACTCACAGACACTCACACACACGTGCACTCACATGCACTCACATGCACTCACACACACGTGCACTCACATGCACTCACAGACACTCACACACACGTGCACTCACATGCACTCACAGACACTCACACACACGTGCACTCACATGCACTCACAGACACTCACACACCGTCCCCTGGACGGTGTGGATATATCATACATACAGTGGGCTCCACCGTCCGTGCGGACGGTGGAGTCAAGCATGAACATCTCTGTGGGTCCCATGGGGGGCCACCATAATGTTTACTTTCCATTCAGCCTGTTGGTAAGATCACAAGGCCTGGATGAAGGGAAGAAAACAAATATCATCGTGATCCAAAACTCCTGTGGCCACCAAAAGTTTCAGTGGTGAGCACTCAGTCAATACTGTTTCTTATGGTGTGGGCCACCTGAGCGTCATCTCGGCCTGATATTTGGAGGGGGGTACGTCAGGGGGCTGGCCCACCTAAGAACTGGGTTGGATGGTGAAACAGATATCAAGGTGGGGCCCACGGCCCTAGCCGTGGGTCGGCCTCGTCCGCGCGCCGCTGGAGAGTGCAGGAAGGTCAGAGGCAGCAGCGCCTCTGCTGCTCGTTTTAAAAAAAAAAAGAATTGGAAAGAAAGCGGTTTTTCCGCAGTTTTTCGCCTGTGGGGCCCACTAAAATGAAATCTGCTCCGGTCATTACGATCAGTGGCCCGAGGCCGTCCAAATGAGTCCAGAGTTTGAATTTTTTTTTGATGCATGGAAGTGAAATAAACTAAGAAAGTGATGTTTGAATGGTAAAGGTGCGACCTTTGACGCTATGGCCCACCAGGTGATTGGATCAGCTCCAAACTTCTACCCAACGGCTACAATGCCGTGGGTAAGAGGATGGACGGCTCGGATCGGATATAAACATCAGGGTGGGGCCTATGCAAGGAGGCCACCCAAATTTTTTTTTTCTTTCATTCTTCCCCTTTTTTTTTTTTTTTCTTTTTCCTTCACAACGTCCAGCGTCTGGGACGCTGGACGGTTATATAATTTTATTTATTATATATATATATATATATTTTTCTCAAATGGTAGGCCCTGATGAAGTGGGCCACCACATGATGGGCGGCATGGGGATGGCGTGAAAGGTGGGCCCCACTTGGATAACATAAATACATCAAGATGGGATCTATTCAAGTGGGCCACCCCATCCTTTTGTAATGAATAAAATAAAATAAATTAAAATAAAAATAAGATAGAGAGAGAGACATGGAGAGTGGGACACGGCTTATGATGGAGGGTCCCCGTCATTATGGGCCCTCCCTTACATGAAATCATACAACAACGGACCCCTTTGAACGAAGGACCATCAAAAATGTAAATCAACGGTGGAGATCCATTCTCCACCGTTATGGACGGTCTAGATGACCTTTTTGAAATGAAATAAACATCATGATGGGGTCCATGGAGAATGGCCCCATCATGGAACGATCATGATGATCCAAGTGGTCCATCGGCCACAAATAGAGGTCCCAAGTGAGATCCACACCATTGATCGGTGGGCCTCACTTGATCCACCATAAAAACATATAAATCTACCCTATAGAAGCACCCACCTCTTGATCTTCTTGGCCTGTTGGATAGCCGGTCTCCTAGAGCTTTACTTAGATGGTGGAGATGAGAATTAGATGGCTAGGATGGGAGATTTGAGAGTGGAAAGTGGGCCTCACATATGCACTTCTCTCCGTGGGGAGGCTTGGACGTTGGATGCTCTCCCTTGCTTGGGTTGGAGTGTTGAGAAATGAGAGAGAGAGAGGTGTGATTAATGAGAGATGGAGTGATGTGAGGTGAGTGATGGGTGAGGTGAGTGATGGGTGAAGTGAGTGATGGGTGAAGTGATGTGTTAGTTGACTTGTGGAGAAAGGAAGCATGGGTGTGTGTGTACTTGACATGAGAGGTGATTGATGGGTGATTGATGGGACATATTGTAGAGATTCCTTGGGATTTGCAACGCGCGGTGTTTTTGCTCGAACTGAACGTGGGTCCGTATCTCATCGTCTGGGTAACGGATCGGTGCGTGAGTTGCGGCGTTGGAACCGCGGCGACGGTGCGGTCGCAACGATACAAGTCTTGGATTAAGCCGGCTCAAATGAATAGGATACGACTTACGGTCGTGCGCAACGTCAACCATAAGTCGCGGATTGCCGGAATTTGGCGAGAAGGGTCGCGGGAATCAACGGAACAGTGCGAATTAGGATACGGGTCTTACAGCTCTCCCCACCTAATAAAAATTTCGTCCTCGAAATTTACGTTACCATCGCAACTAATCATAACTCAAAAAGGAAATAGGGAACATACATCATATATAATCAAGCATCATAATACATCATACAATCAATCATCGAAAAGATGCGGATAACGCTCGCAGATCTCTGCCTCGCGCTCCCAAGACGCCTCATCCACACTATGGTGGCCCCACTGCACTTTCACCAAGGGAATGACCTTGGTTCTGAGGACCTGCTCCTTTCGATCGAGGATACGAACTGGCTGCTCAATATAAGAAGCGTCCTCACGAACCTCCAACGGCTGCCAATCGACAACAGGAACGACGTCTGACCCACACTTCCTCAACATAGAGACATGGAAGACGTTGTGGACGCCAGACAACTGAGATGGCAAGGCAAGCCGGTAAGCCACAGCACCAATGCGACCTGTGATCTCGAAAGGTCCTATGAATCTCGGGGCAAGCTTGCCCTTCGTCCCAAAACGAACTACACCCTTCATGGGTGAGACCTTGAGATACACATAGTCCCCGACGACAAACTCCAAGGGACGACGCCGACGATCAGCAAAACTCTTCTGCCGGCTCTGAGCTGTGCGCATCCTCTGTCTGATGATGTCGATAGCCTCTGACGTCTGCAGCACAAGCTCGGGACCTAGGAGACGCCGCTATCCAACCTCGGTCCAACAACTTGGAGATCTGCACGGTCTGCCATATAATGCCTCAAAAGGAGCCATGCCAATGGTCGCCTGATAGCTGTTGTTGTATGCGAACTCAGCCAATCGCAGGTGCTCGTCCCAGCTACCCGCGAAATCAATCGCGCAAGCCCGAAGCATATCCTCAAGGATCTGGTTGACCCTCTCGGTCTGGCCATCGGTCTGCGGATGATACGCGGTGCTGAGCTGCAAATCAGTGCCCATCGCTCTCTGAAAGCTCCTCCAAAACTGAGACGTGAACCTCGGATCTCGGTCTGAAATAATCGAGACGGGAACACCATGCAATCTCACGATCTCATCAATGAACATCCTAGCGAGCCGATCTGTATGCCAAGTCTCACGAATCGCAAGAAAATGTGACGACTTCGTCAGACGGTCCACAACAACCCAGATGGCGTCATGACCGCGCTGAGTCCTCTGCAAACCCAAGACAAAATCGGTAGATATATGCTCCCACTTCCACATCGGAACGCACAGCGGTTGTAATAGGCCAGGGGGTCTCTGGTGATCGGCCTTGACACGCTGGCAGGTGTCACACTCGGCCAAAAAACTGGCTATCTGGCGCTTCATCGCTGACCAAAAATACTGGCGTCTCATATCGCGATACATCTTCGTCGAGCCAGGGTGAATAGAGAAGCGCGATCGATGTGCCTCGGTCATAAGATCTCGGCGTAAATCAGGAATATCCGGGACACACAATCGGCCTCTAAAGCGAAGTCCACCGTCAGAACCGATCTGCCAATCTGTCTGACTCTCAGATGCTGCCTCTGCTCGGTAATCCTGTAACGACTCGTATGTCTGTTGAGCCTCGATCACCCTTGCGACAAGAGAGGGTTGAATCGACAAGCTCGATAGCTGAACGATAGATGACTGCAGACCAAACTCAAAGTCGTACTCTGCTATATCCTCGAGCATCCTCCACTCCTGAATCATCATATGCGCCACCAGGCCTCGTGGCTGACGACTGAGGGCATCCGCCACCACGTTCGCCTTGCCCGGGTGGTACTGAAGATCAAAATCGTAGTCCTTCAGGAGTTCCATCCAACGCCTCTGCCTTATGTTCAGCTCGGACTGAGAGAACAAATACTTCAAGCTCTTGTGATCGGAAAAGAGCTCGAATCTCACCCCATAAAGATAGTGTCTCCACACTTTCAGTGCAAAGACAACCGTTGCCAGCTCCAGATCGTGCGTAGGGTAGTTCAGCTCATGGACCTTGAGCTGTCGGGACGCATAAGCCACCGGCTTCCCGTGCTGCATCAGGACAGCACCTAAGCCAACTCGTGACGCATCAGTAAATACAACAAATCCATCACTCCCAGAGGGAAGAGTGAGGACAGGAGCGGACGTGAGGCGGTCCTTCAACTCCATAAACGCCTGCTCACAAGCGTCGCTCCAAATGAACTCGGCACCCTTCCGGGTCAACCTGGTCAACGGGGCTACAATGCGAGAGAATCCCTCAATAAAACGTCGGTAGTAGCCCGCCAAACCAAGAAAACTGCGGATCTCGGATGCGTTCGTGGGCTGATCCCACTGACGCACGGCATCTATCTTCGAGGGGTCTACAGCGACACCCTGCCTCGTCACTACATGGCCGAGGAACTTCACCTCCTCCTGCCAGAACTCGCACTTCTCCAACTTCGCGTAAAGCTGGTGTGCACGGAGGGTCTGCAAGGTAATCTCAAGATGTCGCTCATGCTCCTCGCGAGTCCTTGAATATATCAAGATGTCGTCAATAAACACCACGACAAACTGATCAAGATACGGACGGAAGACTTCGTTCATCAACTGCATGAATACTGCGGGCGCATTGGTCAGTCCGAAAGACATGACCTGGAACTCGAAATGACCGTATCGCGTCCTAAAGGCTGTCTTCGGGATATCCTCATCTCGAACCCGAACCTGATGATAACCGGACCGCAAGTCTATCTTTGAAAAGAACTGCGCCTCCTGCAGCTGATCAAACAAGTCATCGATCCTCGGAAGCGGGTACTTGTTCTTGATCGTGACCTTGTTGAGCTCGCGGTAGTCTACGCAAAGCCTCAACGAGCCATCCTTCTTCTTTACGAAGAGTACCGGCGCTCCCCACGGCGAACTGCTCAGACGAATAAAGCCTAGCTCGCGCAACTCATCCAACTGCTTCTGCAGTTCCCGTAACTCCAATGGTGCCATACGATACGGGGCCTTCGAAATAGGCACAGTACCAGGCACAAGATCAATCTGATACTCGGTATGCCGACGAGGTGGTAATCCCGGAATCTCCTGAAACACATCAGGAAAATCACAAACAACCGGCAGCTGGTCGCTACTCAAAGCAGCTGGCTCCTCAACGGCACACGATAACAAGCAAGAAAGCTGCCCCCCTCTGGGCTCGGCAACAAACTGAAACTCTGGCACGCTGGGTATGCAGAACGTGACTGTCCTCGCAGAGCAGTCTAATATGGCGTAGTACTCGGCAAGCCAGTCCATGCCCAGGATAACATCAAAACCGGACATCGGCAAAACAAATAGGTCGGCAGGCAAGAAGATATCCCCAATCAAAATAGGGCAAGACGCGCAAAATCGGCCCAACACTGCGGTCTTCCCTAATGGCGTCGATACTACCAAATCTTCACGGGCAGACTCCAACGGCAAACCGGTCGATCGGCAGAAATCATCGGCGACAAATGAATGCGATGCACCAGAATCAAATAGTACACGTGCAATGCATGCAGAGACAGGAAGAGTACCCTCGACGACCCCTCCTGATGACTGAGGGTCCTGCTGGGCGGCATAAAATCTGCCCTGAGCCTGCTGAGGAGGTGCAGGTCCCCTCTGAGGTCTCTGCTGCTGCTGTGGTCGCTGTGGGGGCCTAGTCTGCTGCCTCAGCTGCTGTGGAGGAGGTACAGGAGGCTGGTGCTGCGGTCGCTGCTGCTGTGGTGGCTGTCGTGGAGGTGGATGTGGTGCCCACGGCTGCTGCTGCTGCTGCGGATGGGGACACTCATGCCTACGATGCCCTGTACGACCGCACCCAAAGCAAGTACCTGAAAATGATCCCGAAGATGGTGCTGGGGGTACTTCTGGTGCTCGGAATGCTGGGCGGGTCGTGCGCCTCTGCTGTGAACGATGCTGCTGATGGGAGCTACTAGAGGGTGCCTTCCTCTTCTGATCTCCCCTCTGATCACGGGCTCTCTGTACACCGGCCCAATCGGTCTCATATATCAGGGCTCTCTCTACTATCTCCTCAAATGTCGGAAGCATATGTCCGATCACACGGCTCCGGAGGGCAGGACGCAAGCCGTTCTCAAAACGGCGGGCCTTCCGCCCCTCATCATCAACAAGATATGTCGCGAATCTGGATAGTGCGACGAACCGAGCCTCATACTGGGACACAGACATGTCCCCCTGGACCAACGTCTTAAACTCAAGTGCGCGCTGCTGTCGCACATGCTCGGGGAAGAACTTCCGGTCAAACCGGTCTATAAAGTCCTCCCAGGTCCACTCAAAATCGGTGGCTACTGATCGGGCCACAGATGCCCACCAATACTGAGCCTCGCCCTGCAGAAGGAATACAGCCAATGGAACTCGCTGCTGAGTAGTACATCTCATGGTGTCGAATATCTTCTCACCTCGGAGCACCATAACTCTGCAGCAGTAGGGTCCGGCTCACCCCGAAAACGTGGGGGATCGTGCCGTCGAAAATCCTTGAGAAGAGCGCTCGCACGCTCCTGCTCAGCCTCGGCCGGTGACACCGTGGGATGCCTGCTCTGCCCCTGAAGAATGGCGGTCATCGCCTGCAACATCTGCTGCAGCTGAGTAGCACTCACAGGTACGGTAGGATCCGCACCTGTCTCAGGAAAATGAGTGGCATCCTCAGGCTCAAAGGCAGGACTATCTGGTGGTGGAGTAGGAGTAGCGGCTGGTAAAGCAGGAGTTGCGGGTGGTGGAGCGGGATTCGCTCGGGTTGTTCTTCTAGCCATAATGTCTCCTACAGGAAGGAACAATGGCCTATCAGTCTTGAGAATCCTCAAAGGCACATACATTAAGAGTCTATGTCGAAAAATCGTTAAACCATTCAGACTCGGAACCTATTTATAGTAGATTTGTGATGTGTTCCTCAGGTATTCCCAAGTTATGCTCTGATACCAACTTCTGTCACGCCCCAAACCCGAAAATCGGATTCACATGAATCCCGATTGCCGAATCCGGTGTCGACAGCCTCCGTAGTGCCCCATTCTCGGCTTCTGATAATCTAATGCCAGATTCCGATCCTGGGATCCTACAAGGAGGATTTTCAGAATGAATTTTTTTTTTTTGTAAAGGAGCATAACCACAGACATAACCAAGTCACAAAACAACATCACCACATATCCACTATAACAACAATTTTAAGTACAATGCAGAAAGAGAAATACAAGGTGATCAAAAAGCTCCAAAAGGTCCTGATGTGCACTCCTGTCTCAGCGCTGCTGTCGTCCAACGCTACCTGCACGCAACTATCGTGCATAAGCTTACAAAAGCTTAGAGGGTGGTGTAAGTGTGTGCGTAAGGCAAACGCCAAGTGTACAGTATCAGAACAATGCGGAAGTATGCGGTAAGTCCATGAATATACCAAGGCTGTGTAATGCAAGGCATGATGCGAGATATGGATGTCATCGGCCACACCGATACGATGCAAGGCCTATATAGCCGAATGTCATGTGCGAAATGCAATCCAAGCAAGACGGTATTCCTCAAATACGTATATCAGTACAGTTTCCTCTCTGGATATCACCGGGGTCCAATACACATGCAAAGACTGCCACCTCCCTAGCTGCACAGTCAAGCAAGCGGATAAGACCTCACTATCCGCCTGACCAGTAGTATGCCAATACCTACCCGACTCGTCGATAGCGGACTCATTTGCGAGCTAGTCAAACTCAGCCTAGCTTATAGCCCTCTCACTCAGGCGGATAAGGCCACACCCCCTTCCAACCGACCACAACACAGTGGGAGACGCGACCTACTGGTATTCGGCACTCGGGCGCTCATGTATCCACTCGGTCTAGACGCTGGAGCATCTCCTGGTACCAAAAGGTTATGGGACTCTCACCCAAGGACATCCTAAGTGCCCACAGTGCTAGAATAAGTATTTTCGGTATCCAATACGGCCATCCACGATGTACCTGTGGAGCCACGGCCCTGATGTCGCTAGGGCGTGCAGTGACCAAGTCACACGTATGCGAGATGTATGAATCACACGTCAAATCATGCAGAAGTCCAGCGCGTACTGCGCGATCATGTAGGGCACCCAGTCACATAACGAGTCCCGCAAATGGTCTGCCCAATGGCGTATGTTATGATCAGTCCTTACTCATATCAAGCATACATATGATGCGTATGGGCATGAGTCATGAGATTATTCTAAACATGTTATTAGGCAATGAATAGTAACAGGTATGGACCTATCAATGAGCCCTAAAGAGAGTTACAATGCGGACATTTAACCAACATCGTACATACAATGTGGACGTCAAACCAACATTGTTTCCCAGGCACGGCCTGCCATAAATATCTTTTCACGAACCGTGAGAAATGTACATTGCAATGAACCCTAAGTACATTCGTTAGGCCTCGATCCCTGGGCCTTAGGTATATTAAATGGGTCATATTACATAGGCCCCACATTCACCAAATGGTTTGCATTAATGGGCCTCACCAATGAGCCTTATGTGCATTGCAATGGTCCATGATCCATGGGCCTTGAAATATATTAAAGTGGTCTCACAACTTGGGCCTTAAATATGCTAAATGGGCCCATGCACATAAATATATCAACTAGGCTACTCCATTTGTGCCCCATGCACATCAAATGGGCTTGTTCCCATGGGCTTTATATAGAGTAGGTGGGCCGGATCCCATGGGTATTGCATATGTCAAATGGGCCCAAACCCATGGGCATTATAATGCCAGATAAGCTTAATCCCATAGCCCTTATATGTATCAAATGGGCCTGACCATTTAGGCCTCAGATATATACCAAGGTAGGCCTCAATGAATGGCCAAAGTTAAATCAGTAAAGGGCCCTATACACATGTCATGGTGGCCCATTTGTACCATAGATCTGGCTCATTTTGGCTCAAGCCATAAAACAATTAAATGAACGGTTTAGGTGCAACACATGCATCATGGCGGGGGTCACAGGAAGGCCCACCAAAATTTTAATATACTATATAATATATATATATAGTATATATACATAGGTATGTATATATATAAATATATATATACACCATATTATAGGGAATATATATAATATTATATATACATGTATATATACACACACATACCTACATGCACACACACACACATGCGTACACACATGCATACACACACGTGCACTCACATGCACTCACAAACACTCACACACATTCACAGACACTCACACACACGTGCACTCACATGCACTCACAGACACTCACACACACGTGCACTCACATGCACTCACATGCACTCACACACACGTGCACTCACATGCACTCACAGACACTCACACACACGTGCACTCACATGCACTCACAGACACTCACACACACGTGCACTCACATGCACTCACAGACACTCACACACACGTGCACTCACATGCACTCACAGACACTCACACACCGTCCCCTGGACGGTGTGGATATATCATACATACAGTGGGCTCCACCGTCCGTGCGGACGGTGGAGTCAGGCATGAACATCTCTGTGGGTCCCATGGGGGGCCACCATAATGTTTACTTTCCATTCAGCCTGTTGGTAAGATCACAAGGCCTGGATGAAGGGAAGAAAACAAATATCATCGTGATCCAAAACTCCTGTGGCCACCAAAAGTTTCAGTGGTGAGCACTCAGTCAATACTGTTTCTTATGGTGTGGGCCACCTGAGCGTCATCTCGGCCTGATATTTGGAGGGGGGTACGTCAGGGGGCTGGCCCACCTAAGAACTGGGTTGGATGGTGAAACAGATATCAAGGTGGGGCCCACGGCCCTAGCCGTGGGTCGGCCTCGTCCGCCCGCCGCTGGAGAGTGCAGGAAGGTCAGAGGCAGCAGCGCCTCTGCTGCTCGTTTTAAAAAAAAAAAGAATTGGAAAGAAAGCGGTTTTTCCGCAGTTTTTCGCCTGTGGGGCCCACTAAAATGAAATCTGCTCCGGTCATTACGATCAGTGGCCCGAGGCCGTCCAAATGAGTCCAGAGTTTGAATTTTTTTTTGATGCATGGAAGTGAAATAAACTAAGAAAGTGATGTTTGAATGGTAAAGGTGCGACCTTTGACGCTATGGCCCACCAGGTGATTGGATCAGCTCCAAACTTCTACCCAACGGCTACAATGCCGTGGGTAAGAGGATGGACGGCTCGGATCGGATATAAACATCAGGGTGGGGCCTATGCAAGGAGGCCACCCAAATTTTTTTTTTCTTTCATTCTTCCCCTTTTTTTTTTTTTTTCTTTTTCCTTCACAACGTCCAGCGTCTGGGACGCTGGACGGTTATATAATTTTATTTATTATATATATATATATATTTTTCTCAAATGGTAGGCCCTGATGAAGTGGGCCACCACATGATGGGCGGCATGGGGATGGCGTGAAAGGTGGGCCCCACTTGGATAACATAAATACATCAAGATGGGATCTATTCAAGTGGGCCACCCCATCCTTTTGTAATGAATAAAATAAAATAAATTAAAATAAAAATAAGATAGAGAGAGAGACATGGAGAGTGGGACACGGCTTATGATGGAGGGTCCCCGTCATTATGGGCCCTCCCTTACATGAAATCATACAACAACGGACCCCTTTGAACGAAGGACCATCAAAAATGTAAATCAACGGTGGAGATCCATTCTCCACCGTTATGGACGGTCTAGATGACCTTTTTGAAATGAAATAAACATCATGATGGGGTCCATGGAGAATGGCCCCATCATGGAACGATCATGATGATCCAAGTGGTCCATCGGCCACAAATAGAGGTCCCAAGTGAGATCCACACCATTGATCGGTGGGCCTCACTTGATCCACCATAAAAACATATAAATCTACCCTATAGAAGCACCCACCTCTTGATCTTCTTGGCCCGTTGGATAGCCGGTCTCCTAGAGCTTTACTTAGATGGTGGAGATGGGAATTAGATGGCTAGGATGGGAGATTTGGGAGTGGAAAGTGGGCCTCACATATGCACTTCTCTCCGTGGGGAGGCTTGGACGTTGGATGCTCTCCCTTGCTTGGGTTGGAGTGTTGAGAAATGAGAGAGAGAGAGGTGTGATTAATGAGAGATGGAGTGATGTGAGGTGAGTGATGGGTGAGGTGAGTGATGGGTGAAGTGAGTGATGGGTGAAGTGATGTGTTAGTTGACTTGTGGAGAAAGGAAGCATGGGTGTGTGTGTACTTGACATGAGAGGTGATTGATGGGTGATTGATGGGATATATTGTAGAGATTCCTTGGGATTTGCAACGCGCGGTGTTTTTGCTCGAACTGAACGTGGGTCCGTATCTCATCGTCTGGGTATCGGATCGGTGCGTGAGTTGCGGCGTTGGAACCGCGGCGACGGTGCGGTCGCAACGATACAAGTCTTGGATTAAGCCGGCTCAAATGAATAGGATACGACTTACGGTCGTGCGCAACGTCAACCATAAGTCGCGGATTGCCGGAATTTCACGAGAAGGGTCGCGGGAATCAACGGAACAGTGCGAATTAGGATACGGGTCTTACAAACGTCAAGGTAACCCTGACTAGAGCCGGGGAACCTCCGATGCTTAAGTCAGTTGTCTAATCAGTAGCAAAGGGCTTATCTCAGTTCAGTACTGCGTACCTTCTTCCGTCCCAAGTTTGGAGATTTATACAGTTTGTCAATCCTCATCCTCAGAGGATTCTCCTCCTGATTATTTGGAGATTTACTCCTTTCCAAAGATTGCTCCCAATCCCGAGAATCTCGGGATTCGCTACCCATATCCCTGGATTTCCGTAGAGTAGTATCTGTTCCCGTTCCGCCACTCGCTGTCTCGGCCAAGTCGTTACCGACTCTCGGAGAGTCTCGGCCAGGTCGTGACCGACTCTGGGAGTCTCGGCCAGGTTGTTGCCGACTCGGGGAGAGTCTCAATCGATGTAGGAGGGTGGGTTCTTGGCCTTTCCACGGACGGAATAATCTCGATGTTTATCTGTCATTCCTTGTACCGTGACCGACAGAACCAACTCTTTGAGTCGATCCCGTTCTATCGGCTAAGTGGCTTGAACACGCTCGGCCTTTAGTGGGCTTTTGCAGACGAGGTCATCACTCTCTAAGAGTGACTTTAATCGTCCCTTGCTTACGCCTCCTGACCTATCCTCTGTTCCATCGGTGTGGTCTAAGACTCTTCAGGTAGTGTCAGCAGAGCCGACCTACTTTAATTCGAGTCTCCGAACTTAACACATTTTTTCCCAACATATGTGTTTTATTCATGCCGTTTATTCATTCTTACAAGATCATTTTAGGGCTTGATCCAAAAAATGATAAGGATATAAATCTCAGGTGAACCACACCACAGGAAACCAATAGTTTTTAGATATCCAACATTGTTTCCTGTAATGTGGTCCACTTGAGATTGGTTATATTTTATTTTTGGTCTAACATCGTGAAATGATCTAGAAAAATAGGTGAACGGCATGGATTAAACACATACATCATAGTGGGTTCACAGAGCACCGACCATCAACCATAATCTGATGGCGGGGGTGTAGCCAATCGGAATCCGGGGGACACAGGCAGTCGCCCTGCCTCGCATTATTACAAGTGCATTCTCGTTATTTCTCGGTCCAACAAAGGCAATTAGTTGGCTTTCACTTTCCCGATCGTATTTCAGTTGCCTTCGAAAAGTCCACACACCGAGACATCTGATCTGCCCTTCGTTCTCATTCCTCTCCACTCTCCACCCAACCGTCCATCACACAAACCATGGCCGACGACCTCCAATCCTACGCCATCCTTTTCCTCATCTGGCTAATTTCTACCGTACTTATCCGGATCATCTTCTCCAATTCCCGAACCACGGCACGCTGCCTCCCGCCGGGCCCGATACCGCTTCCGGTCATCGGACACCTCTACCTCCTCGATCCCATCACTCACCAAGCCTTACACAAGCTCTCCAAGCGCTACGGGCCATTGATCCACCTCCGCCTCGGCTCTGTTCCTGCTGTCGTTGCCTCCAACGCCGAAATAGCAAGAGAAATCCTCAAGACCCACGGGACCAATTTTGCATCCAGACCTCAATCCTCAGCCATTCACTACCTCGCCTACGGCGCTTCTGGTTTCGCCTTCGCTCCCTACGGCCCCTACTGGAAGTTCATGAAGAAACTCTGCATGTCCGATCTCTTAGGCGGTCGCACGCTTGACCAGCTCCAGCCCATCCGCCGTGAAGAGATCCGGCGATTCTTGCGACCGCTACATAAGAAATCCAACGGCGGAGAAGCAGTCAATGTTGGCCTAGAGCTCATAACGATGATGAACAACATAGTATCGAGGATGATGATGAGCCGAATATGTTCGGACACAGAAGGGGAAGCAGAGGAAGTGAGGGAGATTGTGCATGAGATGACGGAGCTGGTCGGCACGTTCAACGTATCGGATTATATCTGGTTATGTCGGAATTTGGATTTGCAGGGGCTGAAGAAGAGGTATGGGGACGTGCACTGGAGATTCGATGCGATGATGGAGAGTATCATCAAAGAGCGTGAAGAAGAGAGGAAGACGAAGATGAAGAGAGGCGATGGTGTGAAGGATATTCTCGATATTTTACTCGAGATATCGGAAGATGAGAGCGCCGAGATGAAACTGACGATGGAGAACATTAAGGCCTTTATCATGGTAAGCCCATTCACCTTGTCTTTTTTTGTTTTTTTTCCGAAGGCTTGCGCTCGGAAGCTGTGCACGGCTTCGATGGAACCCCGGATCCAAAGAGGTATACCCGACTGCGGGGGCCAGCTTGATGTACATGCCTTAAATCCACGCCGTCCATTCGTTTTGATAGTTGGTTATAGGGCGTGTTAAGAAAAGAGAAGCAGATCCAAATCTCAGGTGGACCACACCATAGGAAACAGTTGTGATTGACCATTAAAAATTTCCTGTGGGCCATAAAAGTTTCGGATCAGCTGATATTTGTGCGGTCCCTTCATCCAGTTCTCTGTGATCTTATCAACAGGTTGGATAGCAAATAAACATTCCGGTGTCCCTCAAGAAGTTTTAAGTGGTGGGTATTCAATCACCAGTATTTCTTGTGGTGGTCCACTTAATATTTTGATTTGCTTTAATTTTTGGATCATGCCGTAAAACTAGCTTTCAAAACGTCGGACTGTGGATTCAAGGCCTATTCGCTGTGGACCCTACAGTCAGGGTCCCACCCACCCAGTGGATCCGGGGTCTCACTAATCCGCTCCCCGTGATGGGGGAGTATTGATGGAACCGGGGTGAATCCTTAACAGTGGGGCCCATCATGATGTTTGTGCCTTACATCCACCCGTCCATCCGGTTTTACAGCTCATTTTAGGGTATGATTAAAAAAATGCAGCGGATCCAAAGCTAAGGGGGACCATACCGTAGGAAACAATGGTGATTAACTGTTAAAAACTATTTGTGAGCTGTAAAAGTGATTGATCTAGATGATATTTACGTGGCCTCTTCAGATAGGTCTTTGTGAACTTATCAACAGGCAAACAAACATTCTTGTGTCCCCAAACAAAATTTTAATGGTAGGTATTTAATCACCACTAATTCCTTTGGTGTGGTCCACCTATTTTTTTTATCTGATTTATTTTCGGGATCATGGCATAAAATTACCTCTCAAAACAGATGGATGATATGGATGTAATTCACATACATCACGGTGGGTACCATAGTTAGGGATCCACTGACCTCCCAGCAGGAGTCCACATGATTATTCAGCACATACGACCTGTGCATCAGATGTGTGACCGCCAACTTGATTGCGTAGCATAGCACACAACACCCACGTTGATGCTAGAAAAACAATATGGCCCTCCAGCTCATTTTAGGAAAAGAATCAAAAAATGAGGCAGATCCAAATCTCAGTGGACCACATCATAAAAAACAGTGGTGATTGAATGCTCACCATTAAAAATTTATTGGGGCTACCAAAGTTTTGAATAAAGCTGATATTCATGTGTTCCCCTAGTTCAGGTCTGTGTGACCTAATCAACAGGTTGGATGGCAAATAAACATTACAGTAGCCTTTGAAGGTTTTCAATGGTAAGCGCTCTAGTCACCATTGTTTACCGTGGGGTGGTCCACCTGAGACTTGCATCTGCCTCATTTAAGGGCGAGCCAGTAAAATGGATGGATGGCATGGATTGTAAACAGTCGAACCCTTGGGTAGGTTGGCCCTCCATGCAATTGTATTCGCCCAGTCTCGAGTCAAGTTGCGGGGCGAGTCGGGGCTGAACCACCGGGCTCCACCATGATTCATTCAGGCGACTCTTGGTGTCGAATCGGATCAGGTCGGGCCGAGTCCGAGTCGACTCGGATGGATTTGCCTGACTCATAAAACCATCGCCCCACCGCAAAATTCTAAGCCCAAAGGCCCCAAAGATATATAGGCTGAACTGGGCTTATAACTACCAGAGGCCCAACAATTGGAGCAAGCCCATTCTAGCTTATTTACTATTTGATCAACCAAGTATTTATACCATCTTTTGAATCTTCAACAGGATATCTTTGTGGCGGGTACTGATACGACTGCAATCACAACAGAATGGGCTTTGGCGGAGCTCATCAACCATCCTGACATGTTCAAGAAAGCAAGGGTAGAGATCGATTCAGTGGTTGGAAATAATAGATTGGTCGAAGAATCCGACTTCCCAAATCTTCCTTACCTCCATGCAATTGTCAAAGAAACACTCAGACTGCACCCGACAGTCCCAGTGATTCCTAGAGAATCCACTAAAGACTGCAAAATCGGAGGCTATGATGTACCAGCTAACACCCAAGTGTTCATTAATGTGTGGGCCATCGGAAGGGACCCCGAGCATTGGGTTGACCCACTTGAATTCTGTCCTGAGAGATTCATGCCATCCGATGAAAGTGACCGGAGTCATAACGTGGATGTTAGGGGGCAGCATTTCCATTTCTTGCCATTCGGGAGCGGACAGAGAGGCTGCCCAGGCACTTCTCTAGCTATGCAGGTCGTACAAACAACGCTTGCTTCCATGATCCAATGCTTCGATTGGACGGTTGGGATCAACGGAGAGAGTGCAACTGTTGATATGACGGAGGGCCCAGGATTGACACTCACTAGGGCACGTCCCTTGGTGTGTGTCCCCGTTGCCCGTTTAAACCCCTTACCTTTGTGATGCCCACATGTGTGTGGAACCAGCACACATGCCCGCATGGGACACATTTATGAGGTCCACGCTTCTCATCAGGTGGGCCACATTGTCTAGATCTTCCGGACTAAAAATCATAAGATCTACAACACATGATGAGATCATTATTCCTTTCTGTAAGGCCACTATTTATATCTTGATTGTGCAAGTTTGTATTTTGAGATGAACTTATAAAAGGAAGGTCCATTTTGAACATAGGGGGCATGCTCCTTATAGATGCCTGTTGTTCTATTTCGAAACATTAGCAGCCTAAACTAATAAAAGAAATCATATTAATACAGTTATGCTTTATCTGAATCCCCTCATGCTGTAGAATTTGTTATTCAGAACGAAAGACCAACTGAAACCCAAAATCTGGAATGGTTTTGTCTAAGTAGGGATTACAAGCGGAAAAAGGAATTTCGATCCCTGGAGTAGGCACCCTCTACTGGTTTTTAAAACTGATTTTGGCAGCTTCTTTCTCGGCAATCTTAGCTTTTCTGATCAGATTGGCTGGAAAGATTCAAATTATGCGGATGCCATGGCTCATCTTAAAATGGTTAGGTCCATTGAT
This sequence comes from Magnolia kwangsiensis, assembly GCA_037074715.1. Classification (NCBI taxonomy): domain Eukaryota; kingdom Viridiplantae; phylum Streptophyta; class Magnoliopsida; order Magnoliales; family Magnoliaceae; genus Magnolia; species Magnolia kwangsiensis. Next base: position 4,454,632 of record CM073571.1, read on the forward strand.
CTGCTGAATGAGATTGGTTGGGACTCGTGGGAAATTTACCTTGGAAACTAACGTATATGTGGTGGACGAATTTATTAATCTGAGTTTCAGTCAGATGGTTCCGTTTTCGCATGTCCATTGACAGGCACGCTGCAGCCAAAGAGGGACAGTTAGCTCTCTTCAGTCTGTTTGAGCCAGTATTGGGCTTTTGCAGTTGTTCTTGTTCTTCACTTGTCTACGGTCTCTTGTGCCGGCTTTTTTGAAGTTTATTGCCCCTGTTATGTAAATTTGTTATTTTCTTGAATTAATTTGTTGCATTATCTGAAGAAGGAAAAAAAAACACCTAACCGAGTAATGTAAGGTGCAATACTATAAAAGTGAACCTTTTTTCTTAAATATTATTATTGGTTCAGCAGTCATTTGGGAGAATCTAGTAACAAATAAAAGGAATTAAAACAAATTATTGTGGTTAGCTTTTAAAAATCAAGGAGAAAATCATCTGTTCTACTGCCGCACTGATTGAAAGATGCATTGTCAAGAAACCAAGTAGAAGTGGTGCCCGATCGATGCTTTATGGTTCAATTGAGCTAAATAAGCATTGTCTGAAATTCCATCTTAATCAGATTCCTAGAAATAAAATTTTCTAAGGTTTAATGTCAAGTATAAACATATATACCATGGAAAATTAAAATGATTAATGGTATGCACCTAATCATTGGAATTAGATTTTAAAGATGTAAAGAATGAAATTTTCGGAGTCATAAATGATGAGTGTAAATGGCTTAGATTGAATCTTTATATATTTCATGATGATATAATGGTCCTGATCAAAAGTGCACAGTTGAGTAGCTTAATCTAAGTTTAATTAGGTATATTTATGGTTGGTTGATGAATGATCAAATATACGAGATGATGTGAAGATTGCTGAATGAATGGTCAAGATTTAGTGTTAGAGTAGGAAACTTTGTACACGTCTGTTACAAGTAAGAATTTAAAAATTAATTCATCTTCATGATTCATTCGTTTTAAACTTTAAGTGTGTTATCACATGTCTTAACGGGGTTATCTAGATCATGGTTCAACGTTCATTAGTGATTTAAATTTACGATGGTGATTAAAGGTCAAGCCTAGACAATTGATGTCTAACATCACAAGTAGAGCTGTACACAAGTCGAGTCGAGTCGAGTATCGCACTACTCGTACTCGGCTCTTAACGCCCGAGTGTTGCTCGTACTCGGCTCTACTCGGCCAACGAGCATGGACTTCCTGCTCGTAATCTAATCGCCCGAGTATGAGCTGAGTACGAGTAGTAAACGAGTCGAGTCGAGTCTGAGTTTTCGAGGTGAGTTCGAGTACGAGTAGAAATCGAGTCGAGTAGAGTGTGAGTTTTCGAGGCGAGTTCGAGTCAATTGAAATTTGAAGTTAAACTAAACAATAAAATATATAAAATGCACATAATTTATAATTAAAAAACTTCGATAATTACATTAGCATACTTACATTACATTGTTCGTAATATATAACTAATAACCTCCATAAGAGAAGTGTCTTCCTGTATTATTTTTTGATCCATCGGAACTGCGATCTATTTTTTCATATGCAAATTGGTTTATTTTCTCTAAGTCAAAAGGCGAAGAGATTTTTCCTTCATGCTCTTGTACACTTTGAACTAGATTTTTCAAACTTGCTTTATGTGAAGAATTGTATGTAGTACCCAATGCCTTATAAAATTCATCTAGATGAGTCAGGAATTTGAAATTGTTACTTTTTTCTTCTTGTTTGTCGTACTCGAGTAACTTGACCCTACTTCAACATCGTGTTGTCTTTGACTCGAATATCGCTGAAGTTTAGAAACATCTTCCATACTGCATTTAAGGCGAGTTGAAATTATTCTTCCTTCAAAGCTTTTAATCTGGCTTCCTCCTCTGCATCTTTTATGTATGTCATTCGTGTACTGGATCCAGAAGCAGAAGGTTTGGATGGAGTGGAAGGTTTTCTATTCGAATCTAATAGAGCTTGAAAAAGAATTTGGACATCCTTAGAGGCATTTGGGCATGGTTTTGCATCACCACCTCGACATGACAAGTGTAAGCGAAAGCGATTAGTCTTGTTTACAAACTTTGCGTCACACAAACCACACTTAATCTTTATTTTTTCAGACTTTGGTGGTGATTCAACTAGGAAAACATAGTCCCAAATGTTTGTCGATGGCTCAGATGACAACATATCTACATTCAATTTTTAATAAAAAAAATCAGAATATTGATAAATAAATTGAATTTGATATAAAAACAAAAGAAAGCAATATAAATATATCAAAAGTAAAAAATAAAAGCAAATGAACAAGCATATTAAATAAATATTAAAGATTAAAAGTCTTCCAAACTACATTTCCAAAGGACCAACACTTTCGTGTTTGCAGTTACAGTGAAATAATATTACAAGTCATTCAACATTCAACGAAATTTTTTTAAAAAACTGAAAATAATTACTGATCTGTAGGTAGAGACTCGTCACGAATCTCAATCTCCTTCTCCTCCTCCTCATCATCATCATTCATATCTCCTCCCCATATTGGGCACAACTAATCTTGCGTACAAATCAACGCTTCAACTGTATTTGACGAAAGTGAGCTTCGATACTTTCTCACAACCCTGCTTCCTATGCTGAATGTGAATTCTGATGCCACTGTTGAAATTGGTATTGATAATATGTCCCGTGCCATCACAGATAATGTAGGATATTTTGATTCACTAGGCCTCATCTTCCATTATTCCAACACATCAAATTCGGATCGCACTACGATTGGCTCCTTGAGGTACATTTCTAACTCTGATTCTTTAGTATCAACTCCCATTCGTGCTTATGCCAAGTATGATATGTATTCATTTAGCATATCCGGATTACCAGGTACAGAAATATCCCCATCTCTACTTGCTTCAACACCCACTGCAGGTAAAGTATTAACATACGATTTGTACAAATTTTTAAGGGCTTGACAAACCTTAGACGTCTCTGCTGCCACTCTTTCAGTAGGATAAAGCTTCATGAAAATAAAACTAACCAACCCCATATTACAACGAGGATCAAGAACAACTGCCATGAACATCAACAGATGACATTCGTCCCAGTATTTATCGAACTTAGTCTTCATACCAACTGTCATCTGGCGTATGAAATCTAGACCCGCACTAACATTTTTCTGTAGAGCATCCTTAATCTTCCAAAGAGACGGAAGAAACAGATTCGCGGTTGGATACTGATTCCTAGAAAATTTTTTAGTGCAATCGTAGAAAACTCTGAGAAATGTGTGAACTTGTTGTGCTTTGGCCCAATCATCTGTGCTTAGTAACCAAGAATACGATTTGTCACGTGCCGCGTATTCAGAAAATGCAAGCTGTAATTCTATTGCTGCATATAATATTTCATAGGTCGAGTTCCAACGTGTACAGACATACAACTTCAACATTTGTTTAGATGGCACATTCAAACATTGGATGATGTCATTCCATATACTCAGTCTCGATGGCAACTCCCTTATATATTTCACACTTTCTCTTATGTTATCTATAGTGTTGTCAATTATTTTCAGCCCTTCTTATATAATCAAATTTACAATATGGGCACAACATCTGACCTGAAATATTTTTTCTTTAAAAAATAAATTTCCTATAGTTCTGAATTGGTTACGTAAGCATGAAATGACACTGTCATTTGCTGAAGCATTATCTAAAGTTATTGCTGAAATTTTCTTCTCAATGCCCTAGTGTAAGACCCGTATCTTAGACCGTACCGTTCCGTAGACTTTCGTGGTCTTTCCGGTCGAATTCTGTCAACCTTCGACCCTTAACTGGTATTTGCGCGTGACCCTGATTCGTATACCGTCAACCCGTATCGACTCAACCCAAGACCTTTACCATAGTGACCGCGCCGTCGCTACGGTTCCAATGGCGCGACTCGCGCGCCGAGACAATACCCTGGTCAGGAGATATGAGCCAGCATTCGATGTGAGGAAAACGCCGCGCATTGCGAAACTCAAGAGAATCTCTACCCAATGTCCCATCCATCAATCCCATCACGTCCCATCAATCAAAGTATACATCACCTCACACTCTTCCCCAAGCAACCCCTAAAGTCAACACTCTTCTTACACAAGTACACATTTATCACTCACCCATCACACCCATCTCTCTCTCTCTTACACCTCCCCCTCTCATCTCTCTCCCTCATTTTCTCTCCAAGCAACTCTCGTCCATGGCTCTCCATGGGAGGAGCTTTGTGTGGCCACTCTCTACCATCCAATCCAATCTTTCAAAGCCAATCTCAGCCGTTGAATCACACCCATTTGGGCCCTAGATTGCATTGGCGGAAGAAGGAAGCGAAGATAAAAAGTGGGTGCTTCTCTCTCTCCCTCTTCATATATATATATATATATATTTGTGTGATGATTTGGCTGTGTGGCCCACTTGGATGGAACCCATCATGAAGTATTTTACCCAAGCCATCTATGAGTGGGGTCCACCTTATGAGTGTTGTACCCATACCATTCATTGTGTGGTGGCCCACTTGAATATATCCCACCTTTACTGTGAGGACTGTCCAGCGTCCAGGGACGCTGGACGTCTCTGTGAAAACCCAAATATTTTCTTGGTTACAAGTTTGTGGGGTGACCCACTCATACACGCCCTACTTTATTGTATGTGTTAAATCCACGCCATCTATTCTATACACCAACCCATTTTAGGCGTTGAGCCAGAAAATGAGGTTGATCGGAGCATCTGATGGGCCATAACTTAGTAAATAGTGGGTGTAGCTACCAGTGAAGTGTGATCTGACGTGGGCCCAGCTCCATAGCTCAGGTAGTAGACGGAGTGGGAGATGCCTCATTTCAATACTGAGGTCTTGGCATCCATCCCTAGTGGGGGTGGCTATCATGGACATCCAGATCCATAGCTCAACTGGTAGCCTGAGCGGAGTTACCTCATTGCAACATTGAGGTCTTGGTATCCATCCCTTGTGGCAGTGGCAGCAGTGAAGTGTAAACTGACATAGGGACTATGGGACCCACCCATGTCATCCATCCATTTTGGGTGCTGCTGGTGTACCTGGACAAGGTTTAAGCAGTGCTGGTCCTCTCTGATGTGTCAGGAGCCCCATGGATTTAAGAGTATGATGTTACATGTTATGATGGCCTGACTATAGAGAAGGAGTCAGCTCGGCCTACCTGTGTGTTGTTGATTGCCAGGTCAGCTCGGCTCGGCTCACCTGTGTGTTGTTGTTTGGTCAGGCCGGCTCGGCTCGGCCCACCTATGTGTTGTTGTTCGGACACGTCGGCTCGGTCTACCTGTGTTGTTGGTTACCAGGTCAACTTGGCTCGGCTTACCTATGTGTTATTATTTGGTCAGGTCGGCTCGGCTCGACCTACCTGTGTGTTGTTGATCGGTCAGGTCGGTTCAGCCTACCTGTGTGTTGTTAATTGCCAGGTCAGCTCGGCTCGGCTCACCTGTGTGTTGTTGTTTGGTCAGGTCGGCTCGGCTCAGCCCACCTGTGTGTTGTTGTTCGGTCAGGTCGGCTCATCCTACCTGTGTGTTGTTGGTTACCGGTCAGCTCGGCTCGGTTCGGCTCGGCTCACCTGTGTGTTGTTGCCAGGTCAGGTCGGCTCGGCCCACCTGTGTATTGTTGTTCGGTCAGGTCGGCTCGGCCTACCTGTGCATTGTTGGTTTCCAGGTCAGCTCGGCTCGGCTCACCTGTGTGTTGTTATTTGGTCAGGTCGGCTCGGCTCGGCCCACCTGTGTGTTGTTGTTCGGACAGGTTGGCTCGGCCCACCTGTGTGTTGTTGTTCGGACAGGTTGGCTCGGCCTACCTGTGTTTTGTTGTTCAGACAGGTCGGCTCGGCCTACCTGTGTGTTGTTGGTTGCCAGGTCAGCTCGGCTCGGCTCACCTGTGTGTTGTTGTTTGGTCAGGTCGGCTCGGCTCGACCTACCTGTGTGTTGTTGTTCTGTCAGGTCGGCTCGGCTTACCTGTGTGTTGTTGGTTGCTAGGTCATCTCGGCTCAGTTCGGCTCACCTGTGTGTTGTTGTCAAGTCATCTCGGCTCGGCCCACCTGTGTATTGTTGTTTGGTCAGGTCGGCTCGGCCTACCTGTGCGTTGTTGGTTGCTAGGTCAGCTCGGCTTGGCTCACCTGTGTGTTATTGTTTGGTCAGGTTGGCTCGGCTTGGCCTACCTGTGTGTTGTTGTTCGGTCAGGTCGGCTCGGCCTATCTGTGTGTTGTTGATTGCTAAGTCAGCTCGGCTCGGCTTACCTGTGTGTTATTTTTTGGTCAGGTCGGCTCGGCTCGGCCTACCTGTGTGTTGTTGTTCTGTCAGGTCGGATCGGCCTACATGTGTGTTGTTGGTTGTCAGGTCAGCTCGGCTCAGCTCGGCTCACCTGTGTGTTATTGCTATGTCAGCTCGGCTCAGCCCACTTGTGTATTGTTGTTCGGTCAGGTCGATTTAGCCTACCTGTGCATTGTTGGTTGCCAGGTTAGCTCGGCTTGGCTCACCTGTGTATTGTTGTTTGGTCAAGTCGGCTCGGATCAGCCTACCTGTGTGTTGTTGTTCGGTCAGGTAGGCTCGGCCTGCCTGTGTGTTGTTGATTGCCAGGTCAGCTCGGCTCGGTTCACTTGTGTGTTGTTGTTTGGTCAGGTCGGCTCGACTCGACTCACATGTGTGTTGTTGTTTAGACAGGTCGGCTCGGCCTACCTGTGTGTTGTTGGTTGACAGGTCAGCTCGGCTCGGCTCACCTATGTGTTGTTGTTTGGTCAGGTCAGCTCGGCTCGGCCTACCTGTGTGTTGTTGTTTGGTCAGGTCGGCTCGGCCTACCTGTGTGTTGTTGGTTTCCAGGTCAGCTCGGCTTGGCTCACCTGTGTGTTGTTGTTTGGTCAGGTCGACTCGGCTTGGCCCACCTGTGTGTTGTTGTTCGGTCAGGTAGGCTCGGCCTACCTGTGTGTTGTTGGTTGCTAGGTCAGCTCGACTCGGCTCACCTGTGTGTTTTTGTTTGGTCAGCTCAGCTCGGCTCACCTGTGTGTTGTTGTTCGATCAGCTCGGCTCGGCCCCACCTGTGTGTTATTGTTCAGTCGGCTCGGCTCGGCCCACCTGATGTGATTGTTCGATTAGGTCGGCTCGGCTCAGCTCGGCCCACCTGATGGTGTTGTTCGGTCCGGTTGGCTTCCCCCTTATGATATTGTTAGATTATGTAGTGTGACCCATTTGTTGCATATATAAGGCCACATGTGAGACCTATTGACTCGACCAATTGTATCGGCTATTTGATTAGCCCAACTGATTCGGCCCATTCGACTCGGCCAAGTGATTCAACCCAACTGAATTGGCCCATTTTGACTCGGCCAATTGTATCAACCATTTGACTTAGCCCATCTGTATCAGTCTATTTGATTGGCCCAAATTGATTCGGCTCCTTTGTACCGGCCCTTTTGATTTGGTCTATTTTTGTTCGACCCGTTGATACGGCCGGCGTTATGTACGTTGGCCCATGAGTGAGGTCTAATGTGATGTGTATATGCCCCGTTGTTGAGGCCCACCTTGGTGTGTATGAGGCCCGTTGTTGAGGCCCACCTTGATGTGTATGAGACCCGTTGTATGAGGCCCACCTTGATGTATATGCGGCCCGTTGTTGAGGCCCACCTTGATGTGTATGAGGCCCGTTGTTGAGGCCCACCTTGATATGTATGAGGCCTGTTGTTGAGGCCCACCTTAAATATATATGAGGCCCATGTTACAAGGCTCATTGTGATGTATGCAAGGCCCATGGGTCATGGCCCATTGCAATGTATGTAAGGCCCAATTGGTGCGGCCTATTCGATATATTTATGAGGTCCATGTCATTAGGCCCATCCTGCTGTATTGGTGACCCGTCCATTGAGGCTCACCCGTGGTATATATTTGAGGCCCATATGTAGGGCCCACCTATTGTTTATTTAAAGCCCATGAGTTGTGGCCATAGTGATGTATATCAGGCCTATGTGATATAGCCCATACTGATATGTATTAGACCCAGGTATGTGACTCACCTGCGAAGTATATTTGAGGCCCATTGTGATATATCTAAGGCCCATGAGTGCGACCCATCCAGATGTATTCGAGGCCTATGGGCAAGGCCCATTGTGATATGTGTTAAGCCCATGACTAGGGCCCACCTGTTTCGTATATTTGACCCTTATGTGAGTTCATGTGCCCATTATATATTTGATTATATGTGGGCCATTCCTTGGGGGTAATGTTGGTTAAAAGTTCACATTGTCGATGCCGGTTATTGATACCGAATATGAGTATGTGACTGTATAACATCATGATACATGCCCATTCGCATCATCTGCTTGTTTGTTATGAGATGTGATTGACCATTGCATATGTCATTAGGCAGAATGATGTGAGACTCCCTGATAGGTGGAGGTTATCTCACATGAGCGCACGACATGCGCAGGATTGATGCATGATTGGATTGTATGACTCATGCATCTTGCATTGTGTTGTCACCACTGTACGCCCTAGTGATATCAGGACCGTAGACTCCACAGGCATATCGTGATGGCCAGATGGGACACTGAAAATCTGTTCGAGCATCGGGCCGCTATAGATGACCCTGGGTGAAAATTTCTAAACACCCTCTTGGTTCCAGAGGATGCTCCAATGTCTAGACCGAGTGGGTAGATGGGCGTTGAGTGTCGATTACCAGATGGCTGCGCTCTTTACTGTGCCGTGGTCGGTTGGAAGGGAGTGTGGCCTTACCCACCCGAGCGCAGGGAGCAATACTAGGCTGAGTCTGACCAGATCGAGGAATGGGTCCGCTATCGACATGCCGAATAGGTATTGGCAGACTATTGGCCAAGCGGATAGTGAGGTTTCTTATGCTCACTTGGACTGTGATGATCCCAGAGACGAACCGTACTGATATGTGGACTTATTGAGTAGGAGTTGCATGCTCATTCAGTCATTCATTCTTTCATTCACTATCCACTCGAGTTGGTAGTGCGCAACTAATTGTTGTGTATCTTCGTTATGACAAAGATTTCGGTTGGACGCGCAACTAACCTGAGATCAGGAGTTTACCACGTTGAGTCAAACTATCCAAATTTAGGTATGAGACTGGTTTGGATAAAGGTTCCTTGTGGTGGACCTTGTAGCCTGCGATACTATGTACTATCATCCCGACTTTACACTCCAGCATGGTCATTCCATTCGCACTGTATGTTGCATTACATCCGCGGCATATGGTACGATTGACGTCGTATGTGCTATTCATCAGGAATGTATATTACATTGCACCCTGAGCATCTGATATTTAGCTCCTCATGACTCCTTATCGCATAGCTGTTATATATTGCATATTCTAATATGGATTGACTTATGGACTTGTTCATACTTCCGCTTACTCTGTTATCATACGATTTATAATCTTATCAACATTTCTGCTTACTCTGATAATTTCTGCTCTTGTCAGTGTTTCGGTTTATTCAGACATTGAATGGTTTATGGATTAATAGTTTTTTCGATATTGTATGATTATGATATTGCATTGAATACTTGGCACTTACCTCACGCACACACTTACACCACCCTCTAAGCTTTCCATAAGCTTATGCACGATAGATGCGTGCAGGTGATGTTAGGTTGTAGCAGTGTTGAGATTAGAGCGCGCGGCTGTCTTTTGGAGCTTTGATTTCATTATATGTATTTCCCTTTCAGCATTGTATTTAAATAATTATATTAGTGGATACGTGATGAAGATGTTACCTTTGTGAATTGGGTAAACTTGTGGTTATACTTACTATGAAACAAATGTATAAAAAAAATCCTCCTTGTATGATCCCAGGATCGGAATCTGGCATTTGAATGCTAGGAGCCGAGAATAGGGTACTACGGAGGTTGTTAGCACCGGGTTCGGCGATCGGGATTCCTGTGAATCTAATTTTCGAGTTTGGAGCGTGACACCTAGCCTTCTAGACAATTGTAGATGTAATCTGAAGTAAGTAAACCAGTATGTGGAGGAGGAACGTGTTTGAAGTTCAAAATTCTCTTACATAGTTTTCAATCTTTATCAACATAGTGAGTGGTTAATGAAATGTATCATTTTCTTTAATTGGACGCCGTCCATAAATCAGAAGTCAAAGCTATTCTGATTACTGAAGCTAAAACTTCTTCAGTTTCATCTTCTCCTTTACATACATCTTCATACTTTCTCTCTGCACTATGACATGGGAGCCATTCTCGGCTTGAAGGTTAAGGAATTGACAGAAAGCTCTAAATCTTTTACTTTCAATCATTCTGAAAGGTTTTTCTTCCAAAATCACTAATCTAGTAAACCACTCATTCAACTTCTCCTTGTCAAACTTATGAGTGGACACTACGCCTTGGGAGTCGTCCCCTTCTGACTTCGTAAATGACAACGTCTATTGGCCGGGAGGAGGGAGTCTTGCTTTCTTAGGACACATCTTCAAATGTCTAATTAGATGTGTCGTAGATCCTCCTGGAATCTTGCTGCAGTGGTTACACTGTATTTTCTGTACACCGTTAACTGTCACATCTTCGAAATCATCCCACACTACTGATATCTTCTTCTTCCCTTTGCATGCGGTTGACATGTCTGTGTCTCCCTCTACTATTAGAGGAGATGTGGCCGATGCACCCATTCCAGGGGTATTTGGGTTTTCGTCTTGACTAACCATCTATAAAATAAAGTTCTCGATATGTTACATGGCTATACCTAGGGTCCTAGATGGCTAGACCGCTAGACGGGCATAATTACTTAACTGTCTAAATTAGTCACCCATTCAAAGTTAGATAGATTGTATTGCTTCATTTTTTAATTTAAATGCTATGTCGAAATTCCGACAGCATCTCTCCTTGTATTTGATTCCTATGTCAATCATCAATATAAAGTGTGGACATTTGATAATGGAAATAAATACATGAAATATATCCAGAGAGAAAAAGAAGAGACGAAACCAGAATAGGCATATGCATTTAAATTGAAATAAATGAAGACATTACAATCTAACTCTGAATTGTCCAAAAGGGGACAATTTGAGAATTTCTATGCATCCAAGAACACACTGAATCTATGCCTGACAATATAGAAATCCTCAAATGGGCAACTAATTATCATATACTATAAGTCTACAACTAGAACAATACAAATAATTTATATCTATGCAAATAAAGGAGCATGCTGAAATTGACATTTATCATCTAGCTAACTAGGAATTATTAACTCTGACTTTGATAGGCCCACCATGATATTAATTGAAGACCCACGATAGGCTTAGAAACAAACAAACAAATAAAGTGATGACTTGTAATTCAGGTGGGCCACACTAAAGTAAACAATTGAGAGTGAGATGTTCACCCTTGATTAAATGAGTTCTATATTAACAAATTTCTAACATATATTAAACAATTTCTTCATTATTTTTTAACCAAAGGTATGATTTTGTTATAGTTAGGCTAAGGTTAAAAGCAAAAGGAATGTTTGTTTTCAGTTAATTAATTACTGCTAAGTCAATATCTTTAAGAGGATTGGACACACAAATTAGGATTTTCAATATCACCAAAAAGATTAAAATGACAAATAAATATATAGTTCTGGCTATACATTTGTGATTTTTTTTCTTGAACTGTAAATATAAATGGAAATTCATGAAATAGGGGGAGTTGTAAATGGATATATATATATATATATATATATATATATATATATATATATATATATATATATATATATATATATATATATATATATATATGAGTAATGCTCACACACAACTAGTTGGACCGTGAGTTTTGGAGCAACTAGCTGAGCATTTAATGAAAAAATTCCTCCTCCTATATTTGCTTACATTAATTACGAGAGTGGTTCAGATGGGCTACACCAATAGGAAAAATTAGGAGAGAGACATCCACTCTTTATTTTTTTCAGGGCCCATCGTAAAGAAACTATGAAATCCGTTCTAGCTATTAGATATCACACCAAAATTAAGTCTGAGTCCCAAAAATGAAGTCCATATATGATTCATGTGAGCCACACTGATAGAAATAGTTTAGAGGGTGAACCTTTCCATATACACTGTTTCTAATAATGTGATTCACCTTAACTAAGGATGGGAATGAAATTTGAGACCTTAATCTAACATGGGGTGACATACCTAATGGAATGGGTTGATTTTACATTAACGCAATAATGGGCCCACTCAAGCTGTGGGCCCTTTTCCAAGCCAAAATGCAATTAGTCTATTTGCTTACATTAATTACGAGAGTTTTTTTTTCCATTAAATGTAGAATGGACTACACATTTATTATAGATTTGGACCATCCAACTAAAAATCAGATCTGTACATTAGATAAATTACATTATCAACTTGTTAAGGGCAAAAAAAATAAAAATGATGATCTTATGATCAAACATGTCAAATACTTATGAAGATAATGGGTTGTTAATAAAATAGTCCAATGCTATAGATTTAACATGCACACTTGTACTTTTCTTAAAAGTGATGTTTCTAAGTTTTTAGCATATAAGTTCTCCTTAGTGGATCCTAACTGATGAATGGCTTAGATCTTAACACATATGTCACTTTACATAACTATGACATGCATTCTAAAATTCCTCAATATAGGTGTATGCAGGGGGATTTTTTCATTAAATGCCCAGCTAGTTGGACCAAAACTCACGGTCCAACTAGTTGTATGTGAGCATTTCTCTCTCTCTCTCTCTATTATATATATATATATATATATATATATATATATATATATATATATATATATATATATATATATATATATATATATATATATATATATATATATATATATATATATATATATATATATATATATATATATATATATATATATATATATATATATATATCGGGTAGGGTTCCCTGAAACTATTTCCAGATCAATCAAGGTGGATGGCCAACCTTTCCACTACGGGCATGCCTAATGCTCGAGACAAGGACACGTTGATTGGAATGTTTCCCTGAAACTATTTGCATTTTGACATTATTAAAAAAAACTATGTTAATTAGGAATTAAATCCAAAATTCATTTACACAGCTGATAATCTGAAGAATTTCAGTCCAATGTATCAAGTTCAAGAGAACAATCAGATGATTACAAATGCAGAAGCTTAATTTTCAAATTGCGTGAGGAAGCATTCTCGGCTGAATTAAAGCATATGTACACCTTACCGGGCGAGCAGAAGAGGGACGATCGGTGGCAGCTTCGTGCAGCGGTGAAGGGTAGGGCGATGACGGACGACGGGATGAGTGGCAGAGGGACAGCCGGATGGGCGCTGGGAGAGAGAGAGAGAGAGAGAGAGAGAGAGAGAGAGAGAGAGAGAGAGAGAGTTTTTGAATGCTCGCTGGGAGGGAAGGGTTTGGCGGTTTGGGTGCTGCTTGAAAAGGACGGGTGGGGGTAGGGTTTGGGCGCTGCTGGAAAATGACGGGTGGGGTAGGGTTTATTTTTTCGGGGGAACTTATATACACGGGTACCGAGTCAAGTACCTCTAGACTCGTATTCTACTCACAATCTAAACGAGTCGTGGAAACTCGCTCGTACTCGGCTCTAACTCAGATGAGTCGAGTATTCCGAGTCGAGTCGAGCGAGTACTTGAGCCTCAGTTTGCTCGTGTATAGCTCTAATCACAAGCTTGTTAAGGGCCTTTATAACTCAAGATTAGACTAATTAAGATGGATTGATTAGGTGTACAAGTGTATAATTTTAATAGGGTGGATTTTATTTATTTTTAATTTTTAATTATTTTTTAAATATAATTAAAGATCATGATAGGGTAGTGTTGGTGAACGAGTCACATGTTGTGATCCTGTGAGTTTAGTACATTATCAACGTTAAAATTTGAGATAGATCTTAACGAGTGGTATCATAAGAATGAATGTGGATGTGTACACTCTACATGGGCCACGCTCATTGATCGACTGCATATATATATATATATATATACACACACACACACACACATCGATCCTTTATCCACTGATGGATTCAACGGGAAGCGGATTGGCTGGCATACCACACACCTCTAACCTATATGGTGTGGGTACGTGTCGTGAGAAGACGAGCGTTGACACTCCTCGAAGTTACATGGCTCCAAAATAATGTATTTATTATATCCACACCATTCATCCATTTGGCAAGATCATTTTAGATCTTTATACCAAAAATAAGTCATATCCAAGGTTCAAGTGGACCACACCGTACCACACCATAAATAACAGTTGGACAATGATTTTTACCGTTAAAACATTCGTAAGGCCCACCGTAACGTTTATTAATTTGTCCTCCAATTTGTTCATAAGGTCAGGTAGACTTGCATGAAGAGGAAAAAAAAATCATATTGATTCAAAATTGCTGTGACCCTTAAAAGGGTTTCAATGTTAGACGTTCGATCCTCCACTACTTTTTGTATTGTCGTCCATTTGATCTTTTGATGTATCTTATTTGTCAAATCAAACGTTAAGCCTAGTTCGCCAAGGGAGGGATGGTTTGGATATAAATCATACCTCGAGATGGGACCCACATAACTTGGTCACGTGCATACACCATTCAGGTCTCGGTGGTGTGTGCTACATCAGCCCATCCACTTCCCTCTGAGCCATGGAACAAGGCCCAAATTTTTAAAACTGATTTTGACAGTTGTTCTGTCAGCAATATGTAGCTGTCAGATTGATACTTTTTAGCTTTTCTTATTCGATTGGCTGGAGATATTTCAATTATACGGATGTCATGGCCCATCTTAAAAGAGAAATTTAGGACTGTGGACCTACCTTTTATCCAGCTATTTTTATATGAAAGAAGACAAAATTTGTTTTGGAACTTAGATCACGTGCTGAGATCGAATTTCAGGACGAAAATACCCCTCCTTTCACGGAAACGGATTGGGTACTCCGCCTACCACCAGCCAATGGCGGATGGTCGGTGGTCTGTGGGCCCCATTATGATGTATGCTTTTCATCTATGCCGTCCATATACTTTTCCAGATCATTTTATGGTATGAGACCAAAAAGATAAAAAATGAGGTATATCCAAATCTCAAGTGTACCACATTACAGGAAACAGTGTTGAATGCGCGTCAAACATTAGAAACCTTTAGGGGGCCCACCGTGATGTCTGGGAGAAATCCTCCCCGTCTAAGTTCATTCATAGGGTCACAAAGACCTGGATGAAGAGGAAAAACAACTTTCATAATGATCCAAAACTTCTGTAACCCCTAAAAGGGTTTCAATGGTAGACGTTCAATTCCCCACTGCCTTTTAGAGTGTGGTCCACTTGATAGTTTGATCTATCTTGTTTTTCGTCTCAAGACTTAATATGAGCACGCCAAATAGATGGACGGTTTGGATATAACACAGACCTCATGATGGGACCAACATAAGTAACACAACATTAAAAAAAAAACCATAGACTGTAGCGGGCTGCGGCCACGCAATATAGTTACAGTTATAATCCGCAGCCATAGTGTATCGAAAATTTTATTTTTTTTTGACAAACTCATTGGACAGTTCTGGACATTTTCGATAATATCGAAAGCTTTTAATATCCGTAGCCAGTCTATGTAAATTTTTATTTTTATTTTTATTTTTTTACATGGAGAACTTTATTCTACCTACAATACTCTCTAATACATATTTATATAAATATGTATATATAAGCATATAAAAAAAATTTCTCTCTTTTTTTTCATTTCTTTCTTTATTCATTTAACAAGAATATCTTTTAAACCAAAATTAGTTACCTGACGCACCATATATGATTTTGGGGTAGGAGAAGCTACTTTAGCCAACCAACTTGGTTATTTTTCAAGATTCCATCATGTCAATGGTGAAAAATCCATTTCATTCACTTCGTGGTTAATTTTATTCATTTCATTTACTTCGCGATCAATTTTATGTTTTCTCCGCTCAATTTTCAGTTTGCCCTGCTCAATTTCATGTTTACCCCGCTCAATTTCTAGTTTGCCTCGCTCAATTTCATGTTTACCCCGCTCAATTTCTAGTTTTCCCCGCTTAATTTTTCCGTTTGCCCCGCTCAATTTCATGTTTGCCCCTCTCAATTTTATGTTTGCCCTGCTTAATTTCTGTTATGGTGGGCCCTACAAAATTTTTAACGATGAAAATCAATTTTCCCACTGCTCTTTGTAGTGTGGTCTAGTTGATCTTTAGATATGATTCTTTATATATATATATATATATATATATATATATATATATATATATATATATATATATATATATATATATATATATATATATATAATGCACCCAAATGATCTCAAAATATGGGTGAACGTTGTGGATATAATAAATATAAAATTGTGGGGCCCATGTAAATTTGATGTCCTTTGAGCGGGGCAAACATGAAAATTGAGCAGGACAAAGTAGAAATTGAGCGGGGCAAACATGAAATTGAGCGAGGCAAACTAGAAATTGAGTGGGACAAACATGAAATTGAGCGGGGCAAACATGTAATTGAGTGGGGCCAACAAGAAATTCAGCGGGGAAAACTAGAAATTGAGCCGGGCAAACATGAAATTGAGTGGGGCCAACGATATATCTACTCCGTCCATCAATTTTTCCATCTAATATAAGGGGTTGAGCCCCAAAATGAAGCATATCAAAATATCAACTGGATTATACCACTGAAAACAGTGGGCATAATGATTTTCTAGTTTGCCTCGCTGATTTTCGAGTTTACCCCGCTGATTTCATGTTTCCCCGGCTCAATTTCATGTTTGCCCTGCTTAATTTCTAGTTGGCCCACTCAATTTCATGTTTGCCCAGCTGATTTTTTAGGTTGCCCTGCTGATTTTTTAGTTTGCCCCGCTAAATTTTATGTTTCCCTTGTTGAATTTCATGTTTCCCCCGTTCATTTTTTAGTTTTTCCTGCTAAATTTCACGTTTGACCCGCTCAATTTGCAGTTTTTCCTGCTTAATTTCATGTTCCCCTGTTGAATTTTATGATTTGTCCTGCTAAATTTCATGTTTTTCCCGCTGAAAATTAAGTTTGCCTCGATCAATTTCATGTTTTTCTCGCTGAATTTAATGTTTCTCCTACTGAATTTAATGTTTGCCCCGTTCAATTTCATGTTTGCCTCGTTCAATGTCTAGGTTCCCTCCCACATATGGAGTTTTGGTGTATACATAATCCGATGAACATGATGTATTATAAATAAAACATCATTGTGAGGCGTAGCAAGCGTAATCGAATTGCGTATTGAGTTAGTCAGTACGCTCCCATTGTACTAAGTAAACTCAGATGAGCCCACATTGAATCTATGTAGTATATCCATGGCGTCCATCCATTCTTCCATCTAATTTTAGCGGTTTAGCCTCAAATTGAAGCATATCAAAAGATCAAGTGAATCATACTATGGGAAATAGTGTTGATTTGCTTAACATAACTCAACCTGGCCTGCTAACAGCCCTAGATTTCACAATATATGTTTCTCTATTACACCAATGTGGTTTCTATTTTTCCAATTAAAATGTTGAGTTTGAAAGTTACATTGAAACATTCAAAGAAGTTAGGGAATGACTTTTTCATCTTCAAGGTTGTAGGCCCCATTGTTGTATCTTTTGATAGTTTCTTGGTGACAGGAAGCTGTGCACCTAACTATTAATGTTATTTTTGAAGACCCTGGAGTTTAGGAGATATTGGTCAAACTTTACCAAAAAGGTATTTTTTTAGCACCTCATGTCATCCATTCATATATAATACAATTCAGAAAAACTTGTCTTTATTAGGATTTTTTCTTACCCTTCGAAAAAAATGGTCCCCATTTTTCCATCTGTAGATTTTTCACCGGTCTATATAGTATAAGTTATCTAAATAGAAAGAAAGAAAAAATTTACAGTATCACTCACTGCTGTTGTTGTTGCTAATATCAGAATCTTACATTGGACCACATGCATTAGATGGAAAAACTAAGCTTCCATGTTGTACTTGGATCTTCTTGTGAGAGAATTGCTACATAACATTAACAATTTTATCCATATGTATAGTGTTAACATGCTATTTCATATGTGTAATGTAGAAGCATTATTTGCTGCTTTTATATTGGTTTACACAGGATACTTTTTCTGGTCTATGTTGAGAACATGTAAAAATTTTCTTGTGCTATGTTTAAACGATAAGGACAACCAGAGTAGCATTAGTAGAATAACAAGAATATCATTAGTAGAAATAAAGCATGAAACAAATATATTTTTAAAGAACATATTGCCCAAAGTACACTTTTTAGGTTATTCACCTGTAACAATTGGATGACAACATGTTGAAGCAATATAGAAAAACTACATCAGATTTCTACGGAAGTTATTAAATTTTAAGAAATCTATGATGGTAGAAACTTATGGCAGTTGCATGTGTATTTAAACTCGCTTTCAATAACACATCTAATAGGTCTTAAGTACAAAACATACCTCTCAATACAATGTGCTTATTGGAACAAACATTACAAGCATCATTCAAAGCATACCTCAGAAGATCCATAAATTATTCCTTTGGGACACCTCCATAGTTTAGTAATGAAATTAAAGTCTTATTTAGGTACGTTTTCCTTAGTTGATTGCTAAAAAATACAAGCACTAAAAGCAAACAAGGTACTGTACTATTATTCACACAGCAAATTCAAGAACACATAATTTCAACTTCTCACCCTAATAAAATTTCAAATACTCCCAAGAAGGATGAAATTTATTTATCTTCGTATCAATTCCTAGTGGGGATGGCTAACATGGAGGGTGTGTACTGACATGGGTGTATACAACAAGCTAACCCCTCCCCCTCCCCCCCCCCCCCCCCCCCCCCAAAAAAAAAAAAAAAAAAAAAACACAATAAAAAATAAAATTATAAAATATGCAAACGTAGATATTATCGACATATCATTGATATCATCGACATAAGTCATCAATAATATCGAATCTGGATGACAATTGTCCAACAAGATTTGCTACATTTCCATAAAATGTCGATATATCGAGATATTATCGATATATCGACATGTTGTAAATAATATCGACATATCGGCTATAGTACCTATTGCTACGGTTATAATCCATAGCAATAAGTCTATGGTCATTACTCAACATTAGTGATCGTTACTATCGATCATATCTCGATACTATCGATGACTTATGCTCGATACTATCGAACATATGTCGATAATATCAACATATTTCGAGTTTTGTTGCTGGAAAATTTGGCATTCATTTTCAATATTATCGAACTATGGTTGATATTATCGACAATCTATGGCTACGGTTATAATCCGTAGCTATAGGTCTACATTCATTTTCTCCTCTCTTTGCCCACAAGTACTATTACTTTATCAACTTTCTTCTTCACACCTGATGCAAAAATAAATAAATATATAAATAAACACCTATCCACATCAGTTTCCACGAAGTAAATGATGAGAAGACCTTGCACCCTCTAAAATGATCAAAGGCCTGTGGCTCTAAAAGTACATTTTGATCATTTAAAAGGCATTCATCATCATTAGTTAGAAAGGAAGAGGCTTTTGCAATGAATGAAGTAGGCAAGAAACATATGAATAATGCAAGGGAAAGAACATGTACCCAACATCATAATCGTGTTCCATTTGATTCTGAAGCTGCTCGGCATGTTAAAAAGAAATCACAGGAGATGATCAACAACTAAGGAAAAACAGTCAAATTGCTCTTCCATGTAGTGACATTGAACTTACTATCTGTGAAGCCCCGGTCACTGCTTCATGTGGGCGGGCACATGTGGGCGGGCCCCAAGGTGGCTGGCAGGCTACTGTGCTGGGCGAGCTACTCTTGCAGTTAACTGTAGCGTAACTTGTCCCACATCGGAAGAGTCGTAGGAAGTTGTGGTGGTTATATGTGGGGTTCGCACCTTAAGGATATAATACATTTTGGAGGAAACCCCGAGAACAAAGCCGTGAGCCCTATGGGCAAAGCGGACAATATTGTGTCCTTAGGTGGGTCGTTTCATATGGTATCAGAGTTGAGGACGGCTCTGCCCTCGGTGGGGGATAATGTGACGCCCCGGTCACTGCTTCATGTGGGCGGGCCCCAAGGTGGCTCGCAGGCTACTGTGCTGAATGAGCTACTCTTGCAGTTGACTGTAGCGTAACTTGTCCCACATCGGAAGAGTCGTAGGAAGTTGTGGTGGTTATGTGGGGTTTGCACCTTAAGGATACAACCTCGAGAACAAAGCTGTGAGCCCTCTGGGCAAATCGGACAATATTGTGTCCTTGGGTGGGTCGTTTCATAATGTGACGCCCCGGTCGCTGCTTCATGTGGGCGGGCACATATGGGCGGGCGCACATGTGGGTGGGTCCCAAGGTGGCTGGCAGGCTACTGTGCTGGGCGAGCTACTCTTGCAGTTGACTGTAACGTAACTTGTCCCACATCGGAAGAGTCGTAGAAAGTTATGGTGGTTATATGTGGGGTTTGCACCTTAAGGATACAACGCGTTTTGGGGCAACCCCGAGAACAAAGCCGTGAGCCCTCTTGGCAAAGCGAACAATATTTGTGTCCTTGGGTGGGTCATTTCATATGGTATCAGAGCCGAGGATGGCTCTGCCCTTGGTGGGGGATAATGTGACGCCCCGGTCACTGCTTCATGTGGGTGGGCACATGTGGGCGAGCCCCAAGGTAGCTGGCAGGCTACTGTGTGGCTGGCAGGCTACTGTGCTGGATGAGCTACTCTTGTAGTTGACTGTAGCGTAACTTGTCCTACATCGGAAGAGTCATAGAAAGTTGTGGTAGTTATATGTGGGGTTCGCACCTTAAAGATACAACACGTTTTGGGGGCAACCCCGAGAACAAAGCCGTGAGCCCTCTGGGCAAAGCGGACAATATTGTGTCCTTGGGTGGGTTGTTTCATATGGTATCAGAGTCGAGGACGGCTCTGCCCTTGGTGGGGGATAATGTGATGCCCCGGTCACTGCTTTATGTGGGCGGCACATGTGGGCGGGCGCACATGTGGGCGGGCCCCAAGGTGGCTGGCAGGCTACTGTGCTGGGTGAGCTACTCTTGCAGTTGACTGTAGCGTAACTTGTCCCACATTGAAAGAGTTGTAGGAAGTTGTGGTGGTTATGTGGGGTTCGCACCTTAAGGATACAACCCCGAGAACAAAGCCGTGAGCCCTCTGGGCAAAGCGGACAATATTGTGTCCTTGGGTGGGTCGTTTCATAATGTGACGCCCCGGTCACTGTTTCATGTGGGCGGGCCTCAACGTGGCTGGCAGGCTACTTTGTGGATGGCAGGCTACTGTGTTGGGCGAGCTACTCTTGCAGTTGACTGTAACGTAACTTGTCCCACATCGAAAGAGTCGTAAGAAGTTGTGGTGGTTATATGTGGGGTTCGGACCTTAAGGATACAACGCGTTTTGGGGGCAACCCCGAGAACAAAGCCGTGAGCCCTCTGGGCAAAGTGGACAATATTTGTGTCCTTGGGTGGGTCGTTTCATATGGTATCAGAGCCGAGGATGGCTCTGCCCTTGGTGGGGGATAATGTGACGCTCCGGTCACTACTTCATGTGGGTGGGCACATGTGGGCGGGCCCCAAGGTGGCTGGCAGGGTACTGTGTGGCTGGTAGGCTACTGTGCTGGGCGAGCTACTCTTGTAGTTGACTGTAGCGTAACTTGTCCCACATCGAAAGAGTCGTAGGAAGTTGTGGTGGTTATATGTGGGGTTCGTACCTTAAGGATACAACGCGTTTTGGGGGCAACCTCGAAAACAAAGCCGTGAGCCCTCTGGACAAAGCAGACAATATTGTGTCATTGGGTGGGTCGTTTCATATTGTATCAGAGTCGAGGACGGCTCTGCCCTCGGTGGGGGATAATGTGACGCCCCGGTCACTGCTTCATGTGGACGGGCCCCAAGGTGGCTGGCAGGCTATTGTACTGGGCAAGCTACTCTTGCAGTTGACTGTAGCGTAACTTGTCCCACATCGGAAGAGTCGTAGGAAGTTGTGGTAGTTATATGTGGGGTTCGCACCTTAAGGATATAACGCGTTTTGGGGGGCAACCCCGAGAACAAAGCCGTGAGCCCTCTGGGCAAAGCGGACAATATTTGTGTCCTTGGGTGGGTCGTTTCACTATCTCTTCATCAATATTATCATCATCATCTGGGACTTGTGGTGGTTGAAGAAGTTGAAGAAACTATCACATTGTTCAGTTTTTGTGATGGGCTTGACATTCTTTGATCCCTTCTTTGGCTTCTTTTTCAGAACCTTATGTGTCAGGCTCTTTCCAAGATACCATTCAATCTCCGTCCTATAAGTACCCCAATCAAATTCCACATCATGTAAGAAATAAAATTGAACTAAATTAAATACAATATGAAGAAGAAGACCAACTAGTAGAATTTCTTTGTTATGAAAAGTTATGAGCAATAACAGTAGCCTATGGCCTTGTCAAGAATAGGTTCATCATCGTCAATCATGTGTTAGAATTAAAGAAGAATTCGAGCTTGAAGCCCTTGGGATTATTAATTTTGAACCACCTGATATCTTTGAGATACTTGAGAGCCCCTTCATCGCGCTTAGAAATCTGAAATGAGAAACAAGGAAAGCATAAGAACCATACTAGAAAGTGTTGAGGGTCAAATATTACATATTAGACCTCAGTTATTGCTTGGATTTATGAACGTGGACTGTTTAACAACCTATTTTAATCACGTTTTTGTTGCAGGGTGTAATTAAGAGCGTTGACTGAAAAAGAATATTAAAAGTGTTGATTTGATACTCCAGAAGCACCAGAGCAAGGGATGGACACCAGAGGACTGAGATCAATGGATTTACGCGCCAGAGATCCGAGAAAATCAGGCTGTTCGCGTTAAAGATGACCCGAAATTGGTTTAGAATGCAAGATCACATGGTTCCCATCATCCGTTCGGCTAGAAACTTCATACAGTGCCTGAAGATCATAAATTAACCGTCCACGTTGAATTTCAACCACTGGATATTTGTTGAAGTGGCCCAAATGATCGATTAGCCCTTAAAATCCTAATTTGGGGCCCACCTGATATGTGGATATACTTCAAAGTTGGCCTCAACCCCTTAATTGAGGTGGTAAAACGGATGGATGGAACAGATCACACATAGACATCATGATGGGACCCACTTTACGTGGTGCATGTGCACAACACACATGCACTGGACGAGCACCAAATTTTGAGAAATTGGTCAGCGTGCGCTGACCGATTCTTTAGAAAAAATAAATAATTCTTCACAGCGGACGCGGTGCGTCCACCGGTTTTGAGTAGTGGGGCCTACCCATCATCCATTAGGATGATCTGAACCGTCCATTGCATTTATAGAGGGGGAAATATCCTCGCCAAGCTTTCCTTCTGGTCCCATGCAGGCGATCGTGTGGATTTCTCTTTCAAAACAAGGGACGGACGGCTGAATCAAAAATCCTTGGGTCGCACCGAAACAGACCCTAAAATCATATACTTTCGACTATTTTTTCGTGGGGAATTCAGTGGACGGACTGGATTTTCCATATAACAATCATCATAGCCCCACTAACTCTCACCGAGGACACTGCGCATGCTTTGTTTCGCAACAGAGCTGCGTTTGATCCAGGTGGGCCACCATCGTTCGTCCAGAAGATAATCCAGACCATCCAGTTGTTCCATAAGGGAAAAACGACCGTACGTAGGGGGTTTTTCCAACCCCATGCGTGCATACAGAGGAGAATACTGTTCAAGCGCAGAATGGATGGCGAGAAAGGAAATCCTGTGGCCCGCATCATCAGACAGTCAAAACCATATATTCTAAAACGTTTTTTCATCCTGCATCTAATGGATGGGTTGGATTTTCCCGTATAAATAAAAAATGGGCCCCACCAAGATCACAACGCATGCTTACGCAGCTCTGTTACGCGAGCTTTGTTCGCAGCCGACGGGTGAGGTGATCTTGCAGCCCAGCACCTATAATCAGAGGCAGATCTGATCCGTTCATCATATAGGTCACCCAAAAATGTCTCAGGAGACGTTATTCCTTTGGGTAGAAAGCAAGGAAAATGGGTGCTTCTGGCGCTGTCTTCTTGATTACGTCAAAGGTCTTACGCAGGGAGTTCGCAGCTGCAAAAAGATTGATACGCGAGCTACCGTCCGCACCTCTCCACCGCCCTTTCACGGCTATAAAAGAGAGAGCTTTTGGACGTGGGAGGGCATTCAGATTTTGGATTTGGAAGCAGACATGAGCTTGAGCTTGGGACGTGAAGCAAAGGAGACGCGGAGAGAGAGCAAGACAAGGAAGATTTTTGAGTTTTTTTTAATGTTTTTAAGAGATCCAGACTATCCATGTCTGGCTAAACCTCTTAGCTAGGGCTAAGAGGTGAAGCTTGTAGTGAGATGGGAGATTTTATGCTTTTAATTTAATTTTAATATATGAATTGAAGTTGATTTTAGTTTGATTAGTATGGAAATATTTTTAGTCTTTAATGGCCTGTTGTGACTGAAATTACAATGAGTCTGCGATGGCTTTGAATATTTCCTTTTCCTTTTTATGTTTATGACGTTAGGAAGCCTTGTTGTTCACCATCGTCTCCTGGGCATGGTTGGATGACAGTACCCTTCCTAACTTTCATAGCATGTTGATTGGTTGGTAATTAGTTTAATTCTGTTGTTTACCATAGTCTCCTGGGCATGGTTTGGTGATGGAATCCATTCTAATTCATATACCTTTCATTCCTTTGAAACTATCTCAACGACAGTTCAGTTTAATTTCCATAGAGCAGGTGCAAGATCTCCCTGATCCCTACAAGTGGATCCTCTAAATCCCTAGTTCCCTTTTCTGAATTTTCTTAAGTTTTAGATAATCATTCCATCATTATTCCTCAAATCACAATTAGTTTAGATTTCACCTTATTCTAGTTCAAATTCTACTTAATTTTAGATAGCGTACAAGTTTCAGTCCTTTGGGATTCGACCTTGGTCTTACCGAGTTTATTACTACATCACAACCTTGCACTTGGGGAGTGAGCAGAAAAAAAGAGAAAGAAAAAGAAATAGAAAACACGAGTTGGTGAAACATCATTTTTTGAGTCATTTACCTCCTCACCAACCACTTCATTGGTTTTCATTATAGAGAGCCAAAATTTGGTACTCC
Organism: Magnolia kwangsiensis; assembly: GCA_037074715.1. Classification (NCBI taxonomy): domain Eukaryota; kingdom Viridiplantae; phylum Streptophyta; class Magnoliopsida; order Magnoliales; family Magnoliaceae; genus Magnolia; species Magnolia kwangsiensis. The sequence continues at coordinate 4,479,801 of CM073571.1, forward strand.
TTTCTCTGAAAAAACAACACACAATAAGCATCCTTAACAAAGTATTTCTAATAAATTGGAGCACTCAAGGTTTGTTAAATACCTTCTGTAGCTTTATCCTCTATAGGTGACACCTTCTACTTCAACAACATCATTTATAATTCACAATTTCATACCTCTGTAAAATTTCTGAAATTAAAGGAATAGCTGAAGCAAAATACAAAAAAATACTACATAATATACTCAGATCAGAGGCAAATAAATGGTGCCTACAAGTCTACAACTAACATATCAGCATGGCAAGTGACAAAAAATAGTAAAATAACCCATGTCAGAGAAAATTGGACAATACAAATGCTTAATGGAAAAACTTGTATAATCTTAACAGGAAAACTTGTATGCAACAATGTTACCTAAGCAAGTTTTTCACTAGGAAAACTTGTATGCAACAATGTATTATTGATATCCTTATACATTGGTGATCTAATCTTCACAGACAATGATAGTATTATGATTGATGAGGTCTTATGGGATATTATCTTGAATCAGGATAAATTAAATAGATGATGTAATTTTTACATTTGAGAACACGTATATTCATGAAACTCTAAAAATCTTTGAGATGAAAATTTCTAAATTAGTGTGCATACTCATGGAAATTAAGTTGAAATTCAGCAAGGACAAGAAAAACAATCTAATAGATCCTAAAAAGCTTCAAGTCTTTGAGAATGATTTTCATGAAGACATGGATGATTTTCTTGCATTGAGAATGATTCTCTATGGAATTCCTCTTGATGAACTGTATTTGAAGGCTCACTTGTCAATGCTAATGAGAGAAGAATTGAAAAGTCTCAAGGGAGGAAGGCTTCATGCACAAGTCTTTGAAGAATGTTGGAAATTCTAAATATGCACAAGTCTTTCTCAATATCATTGATTTTGGCACTTGATTTTTTCATGTCATTTAATTGGTGGACATGAACACGTTATTTCATTAACAAGTACATGAGTTCCTCACTATATTAGTAAAATATTAAGTTTCCTCGTATGTCTTAGCTAAAAAAAGCCCAATTGTTCTTTTCTCAAGTGTATTATTTATGAATCTTTTTTCTTTCAAAAGGATTTTCACAAGAATTGAGCGGGGCAAACTGGAAATTAAGCACGGCAAGCATGAAATTGAGCGGGGCAAACTAGAAATTGAGCAGGGCAAGCATGAAATTAAGTGGGGCAAACTGAAAATTGAGCAGGGGAAACCTGAAATTGAGGAGGACAAGCATGAATTGAGCGGGGCAAACATGAAATTCAGCGGGACAAACTGAAAATTGAGTGGGGTAAGCATGAAATTAAGCGGTGCAAACTGAAAATTCAGCAGGGCAAGCATGAAATTGAGCGAGGCAAACTGGAAATTGAGCAGGGCAAACATGAAATTCAGTGGGGCAAACATGAAATTCAGCGGGGAAACATGAAATTGAGCGGGGCAAACACGGAAATGAGGGGGCAAGCATGAAATTGAGCGGGAGAAACATGAAATTAAGCGGGACAACTGAAAAATCAGAGGGGCAAACATGAAATTGAGCAGGAGAAATATGAAATCAGCGGGGCAAACTATAAAATCAGTGGGGCAAACATGAAATTGAGCGGGGGAAACATGAAACATGAAAATCATTATGCCCACTATTTTCCGTGGTATGATTCACTTGATATTTTGATATACTTCAATTTGGGGCTCAACTGCTAAAATTAGATGGACAGCGTGGATATACTACATATATTTAATGTGGGCCCATCTAAGTGTAGGTTATAGGTTTAGGTTTAGGTTATAAGTGTAGGTTATAAGTTTAGGTTTAAGTTAGGTTATAGGTTAAGGTTTAGGGAAGTGAGAATGGGTTAAGGTTTAGGTTTAGGAAATCGGGTTCGAGACCAGGTTTAGGTTTGGATTTTCAAGTTCAGGTTTAGGTTAAGGAGTTGAGATTAGGATTAGGTGTAGGTTTAGGTTTAGGGATTTTAGAATGCATTTAGGTTATAGGTTTAGGTTTAGGTTATAAGTATCAGTTATATGTTTAGGTTTAAGTTAGGTTATAGGTTAAAGTTTAGGGAACTGAGAATAGGTTAAGGTTTAGGTTTAGGAAATCGGGTTCGGGACCGGGTTTAGGTCTGGGTTTTCAAGTTTAGGTTTAGGTTAAGGAGTTGAGATTAAGATTAATTGTAGGTTTAGGTTTAGGGATTTGAGAATACATTTAGGTTATAGGTTATAAGTGTCGGTTATAGTTTTAGGTTTAAGTTAGGTTATAGGTTATAGGTTAAGGTTTAGAGAACTGAGAATAGGTTAAGGTTTAGGTTTAGGAAATCGGGTTCAGGACCCGGTTTAGGTTTGGGTTTTCATGTTTAGGTTTAGGTTAAGGAGTTGAGATTAGGATTAGGTGTAGGTTTAGGTTTAGGGATTTGATAATACATTTAGGTTATAAGTTATAAGTGTCAGTTATAGGTTTAGGTTTAAGTTAGGTTATAGGTTAAGGTTTAGGGAACTGAGAATAGGTTAAGGTTTAGGTTTAGGAAATCGGGTTCGGGACCAGGTTTAGGTTTGAATTTTCAAGTTTAGATTTAGGTTTAGGTTAAGGAGTTGAGATTAGGATTAGGTGTAGGTTTAGGTTTATGGATTTGAGAATACATTTAATTTATAAGTTTAGGTTTAGGTTATAAGTGTCGGTTATAGGTTTAGGTTTAAGTTAGGTTATAGGTTAAGGTTTAGGGAACTAAGAATAGGTTAAGGTTTAGGTTTAGAAAATCGGGTTCGGAACTGGGTTTAGGTTTAGGTTAAGGAGTTGAGATTAGGATTAGGTGTAGATTTAGGCTTAGGGATTTGAGAATACATTTAGGTAATAGGTTTAGGTTTAGGTTATAAGTGTCGGTTATAGGTTTAAGTTTAAGTTAGGTTATGGGTTAAGGTTTAGGGAACTAAGAATAGGTTAAGATTTAGGTTTAAAAAATCGGGTTTAGGTTTGGATTTTCAAGTTTAGGTTTAAGTTAAGGAGTTGAGATTATGATTAGGTGTAGGTTTAGGTTTAGGGATTTGAGAATACATTTAGGTTATAAGTTTAGGTTTAGGTTATAAGTGTCGGTTATAGGTTTAGGTTTAAGTTAGGTTATAGGTTAAGGTTTAGGGAACTGAGAATAGGTTAAGATTTAGGTTTAGGAAATCAGGTTTTGGACTGGGTTTAGGCTTAGGTTTTCAAGTTTAGGTTTAGGTTAAGAAGTTGAGATTAGGATTAGGTGTAGGTTTATGTTTAGGGATTTGAGAATACGTTTAGGTTATAGGTTTAGGTTTAGGTTATAAGTGTCGGTTATAGGTTTAGGTTTAAGTTAGGTTATGGGTTAAGGTTTAGGGAACTGAGAATAGGTTAAGGTTTAGGTTTAGGAAATCGGGTTCAAGACCGGGTTTAGGTTTGGGTTTTCAAGTTTAGGTTTAGGTTAAGGAGTTAAGATTAGGATTAAGTGTAGGTTTAGGTTTAGGGATTTGAGAATACATTTAGGTAATAGGTTTAGTTTTAGGTTATAAGTGTCGGTTATAGGTTTAGGTTTAAGTTAGGTTATGGGTTAAGGTTTAGGGAACTGAAAATAGGTTAAGGTTTAGGTTTAGGAAATCGGGTTGGGGACCAGGTTTAGGTTTGGGTTTTCAAGTTTAGGTTTAGGTTAAGGAGTTGAGATTAGGATTAGGTGTAGGTTTAGGTTTAGGGATTTGAGAATACATTTAGGTTATAAGTGTCGGTTATAGGTTTAGGTTTAAGTTAGGTTATAGGTTAAGGTTTAGGGAAATGAGAATAGGTTAAGGTTTAAGTTTAGAAAATCAGGTTCGAGACTGGGTTTAGGTTTGGGTTTTCAAGTTTAGGTTTAGGTTAAGGAGTTGAGATTAGGATTAGGTGTAGGTTTAGGTTTAGGGATTTGAGAATACATTTAGGTTTTAGGTTTAGGTTACAGGTTTAGGTTTAGGTTATAAGTGTCGGTTATAGGTTTAGGTTTAAGTTAGGTTATAGGTTAAGGTTTAGGTTTAGGAAATTGGGTTCGGGATCGAGTTTAGGTTTAGGTTAAGGAGTTGAGATTAAGATTAGATGTAGGTTTAGGTTTAGGGATTTGAGAATACATTTAGGTTTTAGGTTTAGGTTATAGGTTATAAGTTAAGGTTTAACTTAGGTTATAGGTTAAGGTTTAGGGAATTGAGAATAGGTTAAGGTTTAGGTTTAGGAAATCGGGTCCAGGACTGGGTTTAGGTTTAGGGATTTGAGAATACATTTAGGTTTTAGGTTATCAGTGTAGGTTATATGTTTAGGTTTAAGTTAGGTTATAGGTTAAGGTTTAGGGAATTGAAAATAGGTTAAGGTTTAGGCTCAGGGATTTGAGAATACATTTAGGTTTTAGGTTACAACTATACGATATAGGTTTTGGTTTAATTTAGATTATAGGTTAATGTTTAGGGAATTGAGAATAAGTTAAGGTTTAGGTTTAGGGATTTGAGAATACATTTAGGTTTTACGTTTAGGTCTAGATTTTAGGTTTAGGTTTTGAGCGGGGAAAAATATGAAATTATGTGTGGGCAAACTAAAAAATCAGCGGGACAAACATAAAATTGCGCGGGGGAAACATGAAATTGAGTGGGGCAAACTAGAAAATGAGTGGGCAGGCATGAAATTGAGCGGGGCAAACATGAAATTGAATGGGGCAAACTAGGAAATGAGCGGGGCAAGCATGAAATTGAGCGGGGCAAATTAGGAAATGAGCGGGGCAGACATGAAATTGAGTAGAGCAAACATGAAATTGAGCGAGGAAAACTAGAAATTGAGTGGGGCAAGCATGAAATTGAGCAAGGAAAATATGAAATTGAGCGGGACAAACATGAAATTGAGCGGGGCAAACATGAAATTAAGCGGAAAAAACTGAAAAATCAGGGGGGCAAATATGAAATTGAGCGGAAAAAACATGAAATCAATAGGGAAACTATAAAATCAGCACGATAAACATGAAATTAAGCGGGGGAAACATGAAATTAGTGAGGCAAACTAGAAAATCATTATGCCCACTGTTTCCTGTGGTATGATTCACTTGATATTTTGATATGCTTTAATTTGGGGGGGGGGCTTAACCCCTTAAATTAGATGGAAAAACTGATGGATGACATGGATATACTATAGGAAACAGATTGGCTACTCCCCCTGCCACCAGCCAATGGCTGGTGGTAGGTGCTCTGTGGGCCCTATCATGATGTATGTGTTTCATCCATGTCGTCCATTTATTTTTATAGATCATTTTATCATATTATACAAAAATTGAGGTATATCCTGATCTCAATTGGACCACATTATAGGAAATAGTGTTTAATGAACATGACCATTCAAAACTTTTTGGGGGCCATAAAAGTACTGGGTCAGGATGATCTTTGTTTTTAGCCTTCATCTAGGTCTTTGTCACCTCTAAAACAGTTTAGATTTCAGACAAACAGTACAGTGGGCCTCAGGAGGATTTAAATGATGGATATCCAATCAGCATTGTTTTTCTCTAGCAGGCCACCAGCCAAATTTCCATCTAATTTGGGGCTCAACCCTTTAAATTAGATGGAAATTGAGCGGACAAAATGGATGAACGGAATGGATGAAACACATACACCATGATGAGGCCCACAGAGCACTGACCACTAGCCATGTACACCATGGTGGGACCCACAGAGAAATGACAACCAGTCACGTACACCATGGTGGGGCCAAAGAGCACCGACCATCAGCCACGTACACCGTGGTGGGGCCCACAGAGCACCAACCACCAGCAACATACACCATGGTGGGGCCCACAGAGCACCAACCACCAGCTACGTAGATCATGGTGGGGCCCACAGAGCACTGGAGGAGTAGCCAATCCGTTTCCTATACCTATATATTCAATGTGGGCCCAATTGAGTTTAAAATATACCTGTGCTGCATACTTTCTTCGCTGGACCGACCATTTTCAGAATAAGACAAATGTTGATAAGGGGGGCTCACAAAAAGGGTTTTTTAGTCTTTCTAATTGGGTGAAGAAAAGAGGTGAAAGCAATGACAGTGAAGTAGCAGTGGAAAGGAAAAGGAAAAGGAAACAGTTGAAAGGCAAAAGAAAAGCAGCAGTGAAAAGGAGGGGTATTTTCGTCCTGAAATTCGTAATCTGCACGTGTAGGTCTAAGTTGCGAAACAAAGTTTGTATTCCTCCATAAAAACAGCTGGATAAAAGATGGGGTCCACAGTCCTAAATTTCTCATCTTAAAATAATCAGGTCCATTGATTTGCTGAATGCAATCGCTTAGGCCTAGAGGAAGTTAACGTGGAGGCATGCAGATGTGGTGGAGGAAGTTAGCAGGTTTCCTTTTCACATGTTAAATGGAAGACGGACGCCATAACCAAAGTGGGGCAGTTAGCGCTCTTCAGTCTGTTTGAGCCAGTATTGGCCTTTTGTAGTTAGTTCTGTTCTTCAGTTGTCTTTGGTCTACTGTAGTGGGTTTTTTTCGGAGGTTTATTGTAACTGTTATAGACATTTATTTATTTATTTATATTTCCTGAATGAAGTCGTTGCATTACCCAATTTTTTTTTTTTTTTAAAAACATCTATTTAAGTAATTTCAGGGGGAATACTATGAAAGTGAATTGAATTATTTATTTTAAATATTGTTACTAGTTGAGTGGTTATGTGCAACAATCTATAAGCAAATAAAAGAAGCTAAAACAGGTAAATGTAGTAAGTTTTTAAAAATCAAGGAAGGTTTTTTCTATGCTTACACTGATTGGAAGATGCGCTGTCAAGAAACCAGGTAGAAGTGGGGCCTGGTTAGTGCTTTATGGCCATTTCAATACAGATAATTTACTATTAAAACTAGAGGTGCTGATATAACACTTCATGTGTAGGTTATTATAGTCTTCTAGAAGAGAATAAGAGAATGTTGCAATTTTGTTGTATTACTTCTTCATACTACAAAATAATTAAGTTATACATATATATTTATAAAATTTTAGATCTATTTTTCTTAAATATTCACCGGTTAAGATATACTAATATCTTGATAGGTGGGTCCCATTGTTTATTCGAAGGAGGGCTTGCCCGAAAGCTTGTAGGTCTGATCATTAAAAAATATATATATAAATAAATAAAAATCAATGTTACCAAAATAGCCAACTTCATTTTTTTTTTTTTTTTTTAAAGTATTCCGGTTAAACATGCGCCAATCATTCAACTAATTGATGAATTAAAAAGAAAAGAAAAAAAAGAAAAGAAAAAAAAAGAAGAAGAAAGATATACTAATATCTAAGTTCAATTTATTGTTCTTGAATATTCATTAGGTCCAATGAACATTTCATGAGCTATCATGCACACATCAGTCTAATCTAACAAATATTAACTATTTGATTAATGGCCTTTATTATGGATGGCCAAGATCGTTTACACAAGAATGGGTCCAACCAGCAATTTATTCCATCTACTTGTTGGGGCATCATGTATTGCTTATAATCATGAAGAATAGGCCATTGTAAACCATCCCATCCATGGCTCCGAAGAAGGATGGCTATAGAAAATAAGGCCATGGATTTGATCACCTGATCAGTGCAATTCTTGCATGGTAGCTCTTGCAATGTGTTCTGGACGGTAGTGGAGAAGTATACGTATGTCAGGTGCTAGCATTTCATAAATGGTAGCTAACTCACTAGATAATGCACCCAACCATAACCCGCGTATAGGTTTTGGGAGATTCTTCTGTCAAGCGCACGTGACCAACGAACGGTTTTGATAGGAGTCCCTGGACATGGCCTCAGGTAACCATGATCGCATATCAAAATACATCTAATTAACGGCATGCAAAATGGAGAATGAAAGAGAATGATTCTACCATCCGTCTGGTTCATGCATGGCCCATGTGAATGCCTCTTATTCAGTGGTCCATCATTAATTGTAGGTGGGCCGAGTCGGCCCACTTCAACTACGCCGAAGAAGAATATATTCGGTGAATACTGAATAGTGCCCCGCGGTACGTATTTCATTCAAGTGGGATCCCTGGTTCGTTGATCCAGATTGTTGATCTTCTGGGACAACCTGCAGATGGTAGATGAACCAAAACCGTTCCAAAATTGGAAAATAGTGGCAATCAAATCTATCCTTCACTGCATATTTCTCTCAACCGTCTTTTTTGAGGACACTTAATTGAAAGGTTATGGACGTATGATTTGGAAATGTTTGGAAATCCCCTTCATCTACAGTAGGGAACTTAACCTTGACGGTCAAGATTACCAAACCATGGACCCACTTGCACAGAGTGCGTAAGAAAAAGTAGAAAAATGGATTCTGTCTTGGCACATGTCGCTCCATTGGACACAAGTGCTGAGATGGTCCGATACTAAGAACCGTTCATTCTCTGGACGCTGTTCCGTATGATTAAGAAGGGGTGGAAATGGGCCGCGTTTGGCACGGACCAGGATAGGCCTGGGCCTACTGATACTTAAGGTCCAAGGCCCGAGCCCAGCCAAGACTCAGAAATGACCTAGTACGACACGCCCAAGATTAATACCAAAAATTTGAGTGTGCCAGGCCCCGGGCGAGCCATAAATTATCCGGTTAGCAAGTGGGCCACACATGCACAAGAAATATACACCCGAGAAAACGAAATCAAGAGCCTATATTCTTGAAGCATGGGTTGCCTAATGAAGGGTTAGAAAGGGCTATTTGTAATATTTATAATATTTGTAGGATATAAAACATGCACATATATATGAACTGGTCAGTTCGGGCAGACTAAAATGACTTGAGCCCAAAGCCAGTATACTTCTCCACGACCGTCCAGAACACATTGCCACCTTATGAGCCAACATGAGAAATTTACTCCGAATAGATAATTTATCAGTTCGTGTAGATGAATATAGAACATTGTAAAAGAAACTTTCAATTCATCAACTCCCTAAAAAATAAAAAATCATAACAAACTCTGAAGTATGATTAGCTGATAGTGGATCGATCATTCTAGTAGAGAGGACATGGATGGTTTGGATTATTGGGCGTCTCAGCATGTGGTCCACAATTGTACCCAACACATGCTGGAGATCATGAGTCGTATTATAGGCAAAACGAACTTGGTCATCTTGAGTTGTGATATTGATGTAGAGATAGGACAACAAATAATAATAATAATAATAAGATCATACTGTCACAAAAAATATTTTTTATTTTTATTTTATTTATTCTTCTAATATATATATATATATATATATATATATATATATATATATATATATATATATATATATATATATATATATATATATAAGTTGTACGCTTACTTGTAATCATTACCAAAATCTCAAATATATAATTATTGTTACCTAAATCTAGTGGGCTATGGCGTGAACACACATTGAGGGGGGAAAGGGGTTACAATATTCATAGAAAGAGTGTGCAGGCAACTTGAGTTTTAGATCCGCGGGTTTTTGGGCTCATGTCCTGATAAGAGCCCTCGCAGCTGATGGTTGGGTTGATGTAACAAATATCATGGCAGCGAGGATGGCAATGGGATCGGTAGTCGTCCAACCCAGCTTTAGGCTATAGGCTTGGACCTACCAGCTTGGCCTGCATCATGGCCCTATCAAGTTTTGTGTCTGGCTTAGACACAAGTCATTATAGCCCAACCTGACTTTATTTTATATCCAGCCATTCCAAACCTCGGTTAGCCAACCCATCTATGTAAGGCTGCTAATGGGTCAGGTTGGCTCATTGGGTTTCGAACCTTAAGCCCACTTCAGCCCAGTTTGGGCTAGAATACTATGCCCAAGGGGAGAGCCTGGGCTAATTGTCTAAGAGGCCATCAGCGGGCTCATTTTCAGTTTTTAAGGGCAGTTTTTTAATATATCATGCCCTATAGCATACTTAATGGACAACCTAAATCATGCACAAAAGTGGGTGTCAAGGTAAGGGCTCGAGCTGTGCATAATCATCACGGGCCAGATCACACATGTTTGTTTTAGCCTTCAAGGCTCCGGCTCATTGGAAAGATAATTCAAGTGAGCATTTAATAAGGACCAAAATCATCTTATTTGAATATCATTTCTCCTTTCAAAACTATGCCTAAAGTTATCGATCATGAATTATTTTTTTAAGCATCACACGATCCCATGAAAATGCTTCTAACTCCCTTGTTATAGGTTTGATCGAACAATATTAGGCTCATTGGAAAGATAATTTGAGTAGCTTTCAATTTTGACTTGAATCATCTTTTTTGGAGACCATTTGACTTTTTAAAATTGGACCTAAATTCATCTATTATAAAATTTCCACAATTGATCATAAATTTTTTGAAAGGTCAATCATTAATTTTTGTCAACGTCACATGATCCCACTAAAATGCTCGTTAACTCCCTTATTATATGTTGGAGAAGAACATTTTGATGTACTGCGGCAATAAACTTATTCTTCGTACAGTTGGACCGAAAGAAGTCCGAACGGAAGCAGATGTAGTCTGTCAAATCCAGGCCTAATCATACGTAAGCCATGACGTAACTAGACCCCAAGCATGTCCACTTCAAAGAAATTCATTCGGAATAAGGAGAAATTGTCATTTCAAGTGTGAACCGTAAATTGATCATAACTTTTGATCGAGAATCGTCACCAGACACATGACCTATCAATCTTTATACATTAGGCCATCTAGGGTCGATCGACCCATGAAATGAGTTGTGGCCGTTTGTTTCATGAGAAAATGCATACTTCTTATTCAAACTACAATTTTCATAAAAATATATAATTTTTAGTAATTTCGATTTTTATCATATCTCATTACTTTTAGAGTTTTAAATTTTCAACTTTTTTAGAGATTAATTATAATCATTCTAAGAATGCACCAATAAGGTTAATTTAAGACCTTTTATTTTTTGCAAAAGTTACTATTTCGAGTACATTCTATTCTTATCAAATTAGGGTTTCTGTTAGGGTTAGAATTTTGTTATGTTGGAAAATTTTGAATTGGAGTTTTATTTTATCTTTCTTAGTAGTGTAATAAAAAATTCATATACAGTACAAATAATTCAATAAAAATATTCAAGTTTTCTTTTTTATTATTTCTTGTGGATTGAAGGTTTTAATCACTCGAGGAAGACAATGATCTTACTCTTTACTTTCTCATGCCCTTCTATGCATCACAATCTTAGGCTCATTAGAAAAATAATTTTTTGGGCTTTCAACTAAGATCATAATCATATCATTTGTAGATTGTTTGACTTTTCAAAAGTGGGTCTAAAGCCATTAATTGTCAATTGTTTAAAAGGTTTATCGTTAATTTTTCAAGCATCACATGATTCAAGAAAACACCCATAACTCCCTTTACAGGTCAAATCAAGGGCAATCTTGTGCTTATTGGTATGAAAATTCCATGAGCTTTCAAATAGGATCACAATAATCTCATTTGGAGATCGTTTAACCTTTTAAAATTGAGCCTAAATGGTGAATTTCAATCATAAATTTTTTGAAAGGTCGATCATTAATTTTTCAGCATTGCGTGATCTCACAAAACACCCATAATCCCCTTCTTACATGTCGGATTGGTGCAATTTTAAGTTTATTAGAAAGATAATTTGATGAGCTTCAATTAAAATAAAATCATTTCATTTGAAAATCATTTAACCTTTCAAAAGTAAGCCTAACATCTTCATTCATAAAATTTTCAAAATGTCAATCGTTAATGTTTTTAACATCTCGTGATCCCACAAAATTGCTCATAACTCACTTGTTACAAGTTAAATTAGGATAATCTTAAACTTGTTAGAAAAATAAATTGATTAACTTTCAAATAGAACTAGAATCATTTTATTTGGAGACTATTTGTCATTTTAAAAGTAGCGTACCTCACATTAATTACACAATCAATACTACACAACTTCGATAAAACTACCGAATTTTCCTCGTTATACCTTGGATTCAAATGATCTTATGCATGTGAGAGAAGTAATTCGATAAGCTTTTAAATGAGCTATAAACCACTGTTGGGGATTTGTGTTGCGGAATCACACAGATCTAGATCTAGGATAACAATCCAAGAGCACCAGCAATCACAAGAGAACACAAATATTTAACGTAGAAAATCATTGCAGAAAAAAATTATGGCACAAAGCAACAAAATTTCACTATGAAAATAGAAATTACAAAGAAGACTTACCCGATTTGAACAACCTCGAATCTCACCCTTGCTATACCCTTTGATAACCCTAAAACTCTTTTCGGAACCCTTAGAATACCTTTAGAAAGCCTTAACAATGTCTAAAAAGACCCTAATGACCCCTATTTATAGTTTAGGAAACTCCACTTATGTACCTCTCTAAAACCTCCTCAAATTTACGCAGTCCACGCAGAATCCGTGCACCATCTGCATAACCTTTGACTGGTCGAGTCTGTTCCTCAAATGGTCAAAGACCGCGGGATTTTTAAAAACATCGCTGCAGGACTTCAAGTCGAACGGCCACAACTGGTCGAAGGGCACCTTCGACTAGTCGAGCCAGTCCCTCGTCTAGTCAAGCAGTGCGGTGAATACAAGATTTAAAACATCCTTTTTGCAATAATCTCCATCATGTCTTCAATCTTTAACTGTGTAGCTTCTTGACCTCTTCTCTTATCTCTACATTACATCATAGCTTCTCGTGCACACTCCGTCCTTCTTTTCCATCATTGCCAAGCCCAGAGAAGTTGTAAAGAACCTGAACTTTTCTACAGGAACAATCTAGGTGATCATGTCTGGTGGATCTAAATCTACATGCCCAACCACCTTTGCTCCTGTCTTCCCAAAAAATAAAGACATAGTCTTCTTACCATCTCACCGCTACCCAATATTGTTTGCCGAAGTATTTGCTCACAACACCGATAGCTTGTGAAATAATCGGTCTAATACAAACCATGGCATACATTGTCAATCGCATTCGAATAAGACTCATAAGACATATCCTAATTTTTCTCATCTATTTTGGGACATGTTATAAGGAAAACTTAAGGAGAGATGCATTGGGAAAGCTCTTCGGCTTTGCTTGGTCCATCACATCCTTGATTAATACCTACACAAGATATTCTACCCGTGATTACCAAAACTTACTCCTCTTCCAGTCTCAATGCTGAGAACCATCTTTATAGCCCTCCGATCTTTCATCCTGAATATCCCACTTAATCAAGTCTTCAGCACATTGATTTCAGACATATTATAACTGGCGATCTACATGTCATCAGCATACAACTTCTGACTCACCAAAAAAGAATTAAACCACTTCTTAGGCGACAGGTTGCACCACGACATCCTGCAAACTTTTTTCTTAGCCCCTTTAAAATTTAACCCGCTCTGGTTTCTTCATGTACATCCGCTCTTCCAATTTTCCTTGTAGAAGTGCAGACTCCACATCTATCTTTTTTAGCTCAAGATCACATTGACCAACCAACACCAATCACAAATCTAATAAACACCTGTTATACCGTCGGTGCGAATATCTCTGAGAAGTCAATTCCTTTTCTCTCAGCATAATCCTTTGCTACCAACCTCGCTCTATATATATGTTTTATCCTCCTGAAGATCCACTTGCATACAACCGCTTCCTGGGCCATTGGAAACTCCACTAGCTCCCACGTATCGATCTGATACAATGAGTCCATCACATCGCCCATAATCACCTTCCACTTTTCAATATCAGGCTCACCTAGAGTTAACTGAATAGAAGATGGATCTCATGCGATATCAGAGTCGTTCAAGTACTTTGCCAATATCCTACGATTTTGTTATGTGATTTTTCTCATAGGTGGCTACCCCACCTGCTCCGTATCTATGTCCGTGTGTCTTAGCCTTCATGCCCTGCCCGCTCATTTGGCCATGCCTAACATGTCACAAACGTGGGGAGGTTGAATCCATTACAGCCACTATAGCTCCACCTGTTGAAGTGTTCCCGATCAACCTGTAAACATTATCAAGTCGTTGCACTTTCATGATTACCCTACCCCCTTATATACTTTAAAGACACCATCTGTCACGCTCCAAACCTGAAAATCTTATTTATAGGAATCCCAATTGCCGAACCCGATGCCGCTAGCCTCCACAGTATCCCATTCTCGACTCCCAGCGTCCATACTCTAGGTTCCGATCCTTAGATCCTATAAGAAGGATTTTTCAACATACATTTGTCTTATAAGAAGCATAACAACAAGTATACCCAAATCATAAAGGCAACATCATCATCATATATCCACTAATATAATCATTTAAATACAATGTTGAATGAGAAATACATATATTGAAATCAAAGCTCTAGAAGACAGCTGCACTCTTCAAGCTCAACGCTGTTGCAACCTAACGTCACTTGCACACATCTATCGTGCATAATCTTATAGAAAGCTTAGAAGGTGGTGAAAGTGTGTGTAAGTTAAGTGCCAAGTATACAATAAAGCCTATAAATCATACATCATCGGTATAAGCGGAAATACTGACAAGATTATGAATCATACGATATCAGAGTAAGCGAAAATATACTGGTAAGTCCATGAGTCATATAATATCAGAGTATGTAATGTGGATCGGCTATACAAATGAGGAGTCATGGAGAGCCAAATATCATATGCCGAGTGTACATGCAATATATAAATTCTGCTAAGTCTGTCTACGCCATATAAGTATAGAAAATATAACGACCCAAAATGCCATATGAATGGGGATGCAATAAGCGTTGCAAATGAAATCACCAAGCTGGATGTGAGGTCGGGATGATAGTACATAGTATCGTAGGCTACGGGGATCACAAGGGGCTTCTATCCAAACCAGTCTCATACCTAAATTTAGATAGTCAAACTCAATGTGGTAAACTCCTGGTCTCAGGTTAGTAGCTCGCCCAACCAAAATCTTGATCATGCGAAGATACACGTAACAAATAGTTGCGCACCACCAGCCCGAGTGGATAGTGAATGAATAAATGAATGAATATGAAATTCCTGCTCAATAAGTCCACGTATCAGTACGGTTCCTCTCCAGGATCATCACTGAGGTCTAGTACACTCCATGCCACCTGCTGCCCTATCAAGTGCACAACTGGGTAAGTGGAAGAGACCTCACTATCTTCCTGGCTAATAATTTGTCAATACCTACCCGACTCATTGATAGCGGACCCATTCCTCGAGTTGGTCAAACTCAGCCTAGCTACGCCTACTCCCTCCGGCGGGTAAGGCTACACCCCTCCCAATCGACCACGACACAGTGGGAGACGTGGCCTCCTGGTATTCGGCACTCGGGTGCTCATGTATATCCACTTGGTCTCGACGTTGGGACGTCTTCTGGTACCAGGAGTGTTTTAGGGATTTTCACCTAAGGCTATATATGGTAGCCCGATGTTATAACAGATTTTCGGTGTCCCATCTGACCATCCACGATATGCCTGTGGAGGCTACGGCTCTGATGTCGCTAGGGCTACAGTAATCATAACTCACAATGCAAGATGTATGAGTCATACAATCCAGTTATGCATCAATCCTGTGCATACCGTGCGCTCACGTGAGATAACCTCTGCCTATCAGGGAGTCTCATAACCATCTGCCCAATGAGATATGCAATGGTCAACAACACATCATAATAAACATGCAGATGATGTGTATGGGCATGTATTATGATGCTATGTTATCACATACTCATAATCGGTATTGATAACCGGCACTGATAATCGACTTCGACAATCAGCCTTGACAAGCAGAATCGGTAATCAACCTAACAAAGGGCCGAAGTGAAGGTTACAATGAGAACATTTAACCATCATTGCCCATCAATGTGGACATTCAACCAACATTGCTCCCAAGGAGTGGCCCTCGTAGGGCCAAACTTATAGTGGGCCTAATCGCATGGGCCTCATATATATATATATATATATATATATATATATATATATATATATATATATATATATATATATATATATATATATATATATATATCGAATAAGCCTCAACAACGGACCTCATAAATCAAGGTGGGCCTTAACAACGGGCCTCATACACATCAAGGTGGGCCTCAACAACAGGCCTGATACACATCAAGGTGGGCCTTAATAATGGGCCTCAACAACGGGCCTCATGCACATCAAGGTGGGCCTCGACAACGGGCCTCATACGCATCAAGGTGGGCCTCATCATATGGGCCTCATATATATACCAAGTGGGCCTCAACAACGGGCCTCATACATATCAAGGTGGGCCTCCACAATGGGCCTCATACACATCAAGG
Organism: Magnolia kwangsiensis; assembly: GCA_037074715.1. Taxonomy (NCBI): domain Eukaryota; kingdom Viridiplantae; phylum Streptophyta; class Magnoliopsida; order Magnoliales; family Magnoliaceae; genus Magnolia; species Magnolia kwangsiensis. The sequence goes on from CM073571.1 coordinate 4,496,050, forward strand.
TGGGCCTTTCTACCCCTAACTAGGCATCCTACTAATGGATGGCCTGGATATACATACACCTCATGGTGGGCGAACACATCATTAATGGGCCTCCGCGATAGATGGCCAATATGGATATTTATAATACATACAATAGGGTGGGTTGCCTGCTGTCAGCCCACCAACACATTGCTAGCTTGCTGGGCATCCCCCAGGTGGACGGCCTAGATATAACACAGACTGATAGTGGGCCTTACCTGGGGACGACCCATCAGAGAGTGAGACCCACCCAGGTGAGCCACACAAAGAATAGATGGAGTGGATAAACATACACATCGCTGTAAGCCTTACTGGATGTGAGTCCAGCAAACATTAGGTCTGCCTGAAATTAGGGCCAGCCCAAGGGCTGTGGGGGGTTAAATCAGTACATCATGGTGGGCCCCACTAGAACGTGGGTCACCCGGGAGGTGGGCCAGCCCCTTACATCCATCTAATCCAGATGGATTAGGTGGATAAAGTGTTTATAGTGTGGAGGCTTGCAGTTGGACGCTCCTGCTGCTGGATCTGTCCAGCCCTGGTCCTGGTCCTGAAATGATCTCACCACCTGGATGGTGAATATAACACACAGATATCATGGTGGGCCGCTGCCCTGGACGGGGGATGAAACACATACACAATGTGAGGTCGACATCCTATGGACGGTGTGGACAGAAATATGCATCAAGGTGGTCCATCACTGTCCCAAACATCTGGGCGGTGTGGATAAAATAATACACCACATGGGTCCCACCATAATGTTTATTTTCCACCCAATCTGTTGATAAGGTCAGACAGACCCAGGGGAAGAGGAAAAATGAATTTCATAATGATCCAAAACACCTGCGAAATCCAAAAAGGATTTCAATGACAGCCATTCAATCCAACTGTTTCCTGTGACGTGGACCACCTGAGCTCCACAAACGGTTGATTTTTGGAGGGCCCACTAACCTAAGGGGCCCCATCAAAATGCACGGTGTTGAAGTTCTCACACATCACGGTGGGGCCCACAGTTGGGGCCCCCTGCTCCCAACACCCACATAGTAGGACGCTGCTGGGTGTGCTTGGTTGTTAGCGACGACAGTAGGCGTTGTTGCCTTGATTTTTATTTTTTTATTTGATTTTGGGTTTTTCTGAGGTTTTTCACACGTGGGGCCCGCATCAGTAAAATCCACCTCAGCCATTGGATTTTACGACTCGAGACAGACCAAACGAGCCCAATATTCAATATATTTTGGTGTGTGGAAACATCATGTGAATTTTAACGGTGAAAACCACTGTTTTCTATGCTATGGCCCGCCAGAAAGTCGAATTGGCCCCATTTTTTGGCTCAACGCCCAAAATGAGTTGGGAAATAGGATGGACAGTGTGGATTGGACTCGGCCTACATGAGCGACCCACCCCAAGTTTCAACTTAAACTGATATTTTTGTTTTCGTCACAGTGTATGGTCAGTTCACACTTCACTGACGTCCAGCGTCCTTGACGGTTTTGGATACAACACATATTAAGGTGGGTCCCACCTTCAGACATGCTGTCAGGTGGTCCACCATATGCATGGATGCTGTGGATAAGACATACATCAAGGTGAGGTCCATCCGAGTGGGCCACACAACTACAACATCACATAAAAAGAAAAAGAGAGAGAGAGAGAGAGAGAGAGAGAGAGAGAGAGAGAGAGACGTGTGATGGAGGGCTCCGCCACTATGAGCCCTCCCTTGCATTCAATCATACATCAAGTGGGTCCCAATACATGTGGGCCCACCAAATCAAAGATCAACAGTGGAGATTCCTTCTCCACCAAAATGGAAGGTCTAGATGACTTTTATTCATGCAAGGAAAATAAACATCATGATGGGGTCCATGGAGAATGACCCCATTATGGAATGATCATAAGAATCAAGGTGGGTGATCGGTCACACCTAGGGTCCAAAGTGAGATCCATACCATCAATCAGTAGGCCTCACTTGGTCCATCATCAAAATATGAAAATTAGCCTATAAAGCACCCACCGTTTGATATTCTTGGTCCGATGGAACGCCGATCTCCTTGTGTCCCTCTTTGATGGAAGATAATGAGAAAAGAATGGCTAGGATGAAAGATTTTGGGAGAGGAAGTGGGTCACACACAAATCACTTTTCTCACTTGGGAGATCTTGGACGTGCACCACCTTTGGTTGCTTAAAAATGTGAAGAGAAATGAAAGAGAGAGGGGGTTGTAAGGAGAGAGAGGGATGGGTGATGGAGTGGTGGGTGATGTGTACTTTGACATGTGAGGGATGTGTTGCTTTAACTTTGGTGTTTCGTGAGGATGGGGTGAAAGGTGATGTGTACTTGACATGAGATGGGATGGTGTAACACCCTGAAAATCGGGGGTCGTGTATAAACTCAACTCCCGAGTTCCAGACCGTCACTTATGCAACAAAAATGGTTATGATTCAATGTTGTCTGATTTAAAGCATTCACATGAGTAAAAGTATACCAAAACTGCAATTCATACTTCAGATCCAGTGATAAAAGCAAGCGGAAGACTAAACAATGTATATATCACTGTATAAAAAAAAAATAAAGTAATCTCATCTGTCTCCAAAGTATGACTACATCTCTGAGTCTCATGTACATATACATATTAAAAGAATAATGTTCAAAAGAAAGTCCCACTGATGCCCCCTCGATCCAGGTTGCCTACGGGAAGCCGTCATGATACTGCATATACGAGAACTCATCCTGGTCCTCGTCGATCTCTGGCTCCACCTCCTGGATCTCGTCCTCACCTGCAGCTACAACAGGGTCTGGTGGGTGTTGCAAACACCATCCCGTAACGTGGGAATGAGTGATCAACTCAGTGGAATCATAGAGCAAAGATTAGCATGTTCACAATTCAATCACGCGATAATAGTAAAGCAGTAAATCAGACAATCCTAACACTGTTGTTAATGCAAGATGATATGACGTGATGTATGCCCTCACCGAAGATCACCCTCATGCGGCAACATCTTACGACCGCGGCATGCCACACTCCCTAGAGTGCTCCACATCTTCCAGGCACATGCAATGCTATGGTGATATGATTTCCAAGTTGTTATTAGTCCATTCAAACAGCAGGATTGAGAAACTAAGGTACTTCCCTTGTATCAATCCCAACACAGATCCTGTCTAGGGTCGTCACTCCTAGAAATATCATACGATGTATATTTCGTAGGTCACTGCAAGGGCTGCCAGGGTTGTTGCTCGCACTCGTTGCACCGCTCCCCCATCACCTTATCAATACAGGCCTACCGTACTCTACTGCAACGGAAGGGTCGTCGCCTCCCGTGGACTCAGAATACGCTCGCGGTCACTACAAAGGGCTCGTCGCCTGATCAGTGTAGGCCGACAACTAGAATATAGTGTCTCATACCACCATAATCTGCTCACGAGTCAAGGTGCTCACTGGTCACTACGGGGAGGTTTGTGGCCCCAGCGTAGGCCGACAGCTCGACCACGGTGTCTCATACCACCATGCCCGGCTCATGAGTCTTCGTGGATCAAGATACCACGGTTAATAGGGTTTACAATGGTAAGTTCAGTACCCTAGGTTCAAGCAGTTATGATACATACAAGGTGAACATACATCGGCCAGTCGGGTTACTTGACGGGCTCGACTAGCGCGATCGCATCTCAAGTTGAACGACATGAAGTGCGTAAAACACTTAGCGTGGCCTAACCACTGCCGCCAACTCTCAACACGAATCACGTTCATCGACGCGTCGTTCGTGGCTATGACCAGTCAGCCACGAATTCTCTCGGTTACCGACTGCCTGGACTAAGTCTAGTCCCACACATCTATGGAATCATATCAGCACTATACGCAAAGGTATTGGAATTGAAATACATCATGTGAGCATGTTAACACATGTTATAACATTCAACTTAAGCAAATCTTCAAGGCATACTTTCTATGCATGTAATGCAATCATGCATAAGGTAAACATGTAGGAAATCATTTAGGTCAGCATAGTAATCATGAAATCAATCTCAAACTACTGCATAACATCATTCAATTCAATACATACTAATACAAGCATTTATACAAACACATACACTACACACTTAAGTCCACATATAGTATGTCGACCCAAAGCGCGCAACTTGGCGAATCTCTTCGCCAAACTGATTATGCAAGCATTCCTAACTCCCTAATGCGGCGACAAACCATGTCAATCACGTCAGCAAAATATGCATGTAGACCGTACTTCCTACAAATGACTAAAATGCCCTAAATCTCATATTCTTCGTTAATTTACGAAACAGAAAACGGAGAGCATGTTGTACATGTCAAACGGCGATGCCGTCAATAATCTACTATTAAACGACATTGAAAGCGTTGGGAACCGTCAATCAAAACATCTAAAATCCTCACCTAGTCTCTTACGGTTGCAGGATTTTGAACGGAGCGTGTACGCTTCGTCTACGGCTGTAAGAGAACCTGATTTATGGAATACGTTAGCTAACATGTCATGAACCTACGTAAACCCTAAATCAGCAAGTTTTTGGGGTTATTCTATACCTGAAAAAGTGGAGAAATCACCAGCCAGGTGATTGGAAAGAAGTGCTGAAGCAGCAACTGTCAGGGGCTCGGAGGCGGGAAGAATCTCTTCTTCTCTTTCTCTCAAACTCTCTCTCCTTTTGCTAGGGTTTGTGATTTTCGAATGGATGGGAGAAATGAGGGTTTCAACCCCTTTTATAAGCTAAAAATCGCCGGAAATAGGCTCCGGGACGAAGTTTACTTGGTGCCTATCCATTTCGGGGCTGTTTCGGTCCAAAAACTGCTTTCTGGTGGTCCCCTGGTTGATTGCGATCAGACTTAAGCTCATGGGTACCAGATGTACCTCGTATTAAGTTTTCAGTCTGGCAGGGTTCGCAGATCGCACGTGGCGGACCATTTTCAGTTCAACGGTCACCGCACATAGATCAGGGCTGAAAGTCTCATGATAATAAATATAAATTTTTCCTGATCCGAGGGTGTAATCTGGATGAATTCTGATGGTCAGAACGCTTAATATTGACGCGTCAAGTCGTGTGCCAGATTTGAATTTGAAATTCCAAATTCGTCCCTATTCCCGGTCGCTTCAGTCCGGGTTCAACGAAATAGTCTGTGATTATCGGTTTGACTTGATTTTCGAGATGATTGTCAAGTCCAGCTGGGCGGTTCTAACGGTCTAAGATAGGATGTATCGGACCTTCGACGCGCGGTCTAAATCCAATACAAAATTTCAATATGGTCCAGAGAACAAACCTGCTTAGAGTTTGATTCGAGGTTATAGAGTATTGTAGAGTTGTCTGTTCTACTCGATTTGGGTCTTGCAAAACATATTTAAAGTGATCAGGGACTATTTCCCAGCTACTCTAGCGTTGCGCTAGCTGACTTACGCTTAATTTCCATGGAAATTATTCCTACGCGATTTCGGGTCAAATCGGTACTCGAGCCCAAGTACGGATTTTTCACGGGCATTACAGATGGAGACTTGACATTTGATGTGATTAATGGGATATATTGTAGAGATTCTCTTAGGATTACAAATGAGCGACGTTTCTTTGAAGTAAACGCAGGCCTACATCTCCTAACCAGGGTATCACCTTGGCGTGTACTACATGGCGTTGGAACCGCGGCGATGGCGCAGTCGCAATGGTATACGTCTCAGATTAAGTCAACTCAAATCTATTGGGTCGCGCACAAATATCAATCATAGGTCACAGGTCAGAATTCGTTAGGAAGGATCACCGGAGTCGATGAAACAGTACAGACTAGGATACGGGTCTTACACCATCAATACTTATGAACCTTTACCATATAGTCTTGAGTGCACCGAGAGAAATCAGGCTCTTTTTTATGTCAGGAATATGCTTCACCTTAGTCAGGGTACGCTGTATCCCATCAAACATCATGACACGCATCGTATCAAAAGCCACAACATTACAGGCACTGTCATTGCCCATAAATACATGTCCATCATTGAATTTTCTGTACCTGGTGAACCAACTACGATGAGGAGTCATGTGAAAGGAAGCCCCTATGTCTAAAATCCACTTGCCCTTATGATTATCGTATGAGCGTCTAATCATAAACACAGACAAAACATCACCATCACATCTACTCGATCCATCTGACGTGGCAGCATTGACATCCCTTTACGAAGCCTTAGATTCTTCTCTCTTAGATTCAGATTTGTACAATCTTTCTTCACATGTCCTTCTATCCCACAGTTCCAGCACTTTACCTTTACTTTGCCCTTGCCCTTGAATTTGGATCTAGAACTTGTACCTTATTCAGAATTTTCACCCCTTGTAAATAGTGCATCAGAAGATATCCCCACATTGACATTAAGTTTTCTCATAACCTTCCCTTAAAGGCTGAGATAACGGTGTCGACACTCAGGGTTTTATTCGTGGTGTATATCATGTCCTTGAATGACTCATACGACGTTAAAAGAGAATTCAACAACAGACATACTTATTCTTCATCTTTCATCACTTCCTCCATATACAGCAATTTGCAAACCAATTTATTAAAGTTGCTAATGTGAGCCTCCAGGTCTCTAACCTTTGCCATCTTGAAGTTATACCACTGTCATTTCAAGTGTAGGTAATTTTCAGAGGATTTTTTCGCATAGACATCCTCTAACTTTGCCCATAACTTAGCTACAGTTTTCTCCCTCATGACATTGTACAGAATCTCATCCGTGAGACATAAATGGATCGAAGATAAAGCCTTCTTATCAAGGGTATTCCAATCATCATCAATCATAGTAGACTTTCACTCCTCAAGAACACCATCTTCACCTTGATTGATTAAGGAACTGATCATCTTGATCTTCCATAACAAAATTATTTTTTCCTGAGTACTTCTCAATATCATACCTTGTGCTTACCATTATTTCTTATCCCTCAGATTCAGATTTGTACCCCAACGATTGCTCTGATACCACTTGTCGGAGATCTATGCTACGAAATCACACAAATCTAGATCTAGGATAACAATCTAAGAGCACCAAATAATTACAAGAGAACATAAAGATTTAACGTGAAAAATCTTTACGGGAAAAAATCATGGCACAAAACGACGGAATTCCACTATGAAAATAAAAATTACCAAAGAAATGACTTATCCGATTCGAATAACCTCAAATTTCACCATTGCTACACCCTTTGATAACCCTAGAATCCTTTTAGGAACCCTTATAATACCTTTAGAAACCTTAGCATTGCTTAGAAAGACCTTAGTGACCCCTATTTATAGTTTAGAAAACTCCACTTACGCACCTCTCTTAAACTGCTTCAAATTTACGCAGTCCGCGAAGAATATACATGTCATCTATGTAACATTCGACTGGTTGAGCCAGGGCTTCAACTGGTTAAAGGAGACGTTCGACCGGTCGAGCCTATCCCTCGATTGGTCAAAGACCACAGGCTTTTCAGAAACATCGTTGTTAGACTTCGAGTCGAGCGGGCCACGATTGGTCGAAGGGCACCTTCAACTAGTCAAGCCAGTCTCTCGACTGGTTGAGCAACATGGTGAATACAAAATTTAAGACATCATTTTTGCAACGACTACATCAATAGGGGGCCTTTGGTTTGTCATCATCTAACTTGAAGTGTACTTTTCATATCATCAACTTATAAACTAAAGATTCACCAGAATTTCTCTAATTTTCAACATTCCTTTATTAAAACATCTTTAAACCTACATCATCATGACCCTAAGTCAAGTTTGAAATGAAACATCAAGAAAAAATGCATGCTCATACTCAATTATGACAACTTTTTTCCACCGAATGGAGCTATTCCAAAAAAGGCTCTTTCACATGCAAAGCACAAAAGATTACCGAATAGAGTGGTCGTAGAACATGAAAGATTGTATTAGAGTAATCGAAAAGCGCAGAGATGAATAACAACTTTAAACATGTGAATTGACGATCAACCTCTTAAACTTTTTTCTATTCTTGATGGCAAGGGAATTTTCGTCCTACAAACTAATCCCCCCATTGCCAAATGTGGGGATGGAGAAAAGAAAATTCTTTAAAATGAGATATTTTGAGGGTCCTATGATATCCGGGGTGTATATAGAAAAAAAAAAAAAAAAACAACAACCTAATATATTTCTTTGGTTTTACTTTTTATTCATAAAACTAATCTCATGGGCAAGAGAAAATGACATTTTCTGGAGAAAAAATTCCACCGAAGTGTTTACAAGTTCACTAGCGGGAAAATAACAAGAAAGGACGGTATTTAATGAGAGGAGTGTTATGTCATATGTAACATTAGAAAAAGTTATTTAAACGATTTGTTTCTCAACGAGAATTTATATGGAAGTTGGGATTTGCTTATGTGCATGATGTAAAATTTAATTTGTTGTTATTGGCACATGCAAAGTTGGCATACATGGCACATGTAAGGTACTTAAAGATAGCCAGTTACACATGTGGCAAATGCACATGCTAGCACCATAGCATATTAGCATGTGGAACATGTAGACTATTTGAAGATAGATGCAATATGTATCATAAAACGTCCTACCCAAGGATACAATATTGTTCGCTTTGCCCAGAGGGCTCACGGCTTTATTCTTAGGGTTGCTCCCAAAACGCATTGTATCCTCAAGGTGCGAACCCTACATATAACCACCATAACTTCCTACGACTCTTTCGATGTGGAAAAAGTTCAACTCCCACTGCGTACACAGTAGCCTGCCAACTACTGGTAGCTCGTCCAAGCCCTTAGGCCCCGCACACATCAACTTCTGCCCATGTGTACCCGCCCACATGTGCAATAGTGATGAGGCGTCACAATATCCCCCGCCGAGGGCAAAGCCGTCCTCGACTCAGATACCATATGAAATGCCCTACCCAATGACACAATATTGTCCGCTTTGCCAAGAGGGCTTAAGGCTTTGTTCTCAGGGTTGCCCCCAAAACATATTGTATCCCTAAGGTGCGAACCTCACATATAACTACCACAACTTTCTATGACTCTTCCGAAGTGGGACAAGTTAAACTCCTATTGCGTACACAGTAGTTTGCCAATACAGTAGCCTGCCAACCACTGGTAGCTCACCCAGGCCCTTAGGCCCCATGTACATCACCGTCCGCCCACCTGTTCCCACCCACATGTGCAACAGTGACGGGATGAAACATATCACATGTAAAGTATAAGTGAAGGTGAATAGTAGTACATGTGGTGCATTGACACATGGTCAAATCAGCAATGCAGCTCATCATATAATAAACAATAGAGTGTTGTTTGATTTTTTATTTCCGCTGTAAATACCTAATAAATAGGTTATTATTACTCTACACGTTTATTTAATTTTTAGTGAGTATTTTCATCTCCAAAATCAATTCTTTAAGGACCGACTTAAATTTGTGAGCCCCACCATGATGTATGTAACATATTCATGTTGTTCATATGTTTTAATGGGACATTTTAAGGCATGAACCAAAAAATGGGGCAAATTTAAAGCTCAAATAACTCACACTACAAAAAATTGTGATAATAAAGCTTTCACCATTGAAAGTGTGTTTTTTTTTTTTTTTTTCTAGAGCTCATAAGATTATTTATTTGTCATCCAACAAGGTCATAAAATCATATAGACATGGAATGGAAGAAAACACAAATATCATTTTGATTCAAAATATCTAAGGGTGAATTAGAAATAAAAAATTAAAATAAAATAAAACAAACCAACAGCCCCTAATTGTAATTATAAGTCTATGAAAATTCTTTTTCTAAATTAGTATTTTTAAAAGGAGCTTACAGCTTAATAGAGTTGCTTGTGCTTTGAAAGAGGTAGAAGTAAATGAAATCTCCTTTTAATAAAGAAACCGGATTTGCCAAATTTATATAATAATAATTAATAAATAAATAACAAGTGGTTGGAAAATGATTCCACAGATGCCGAGACGGAGAAACTACATTTCTTTTCTTACTCTCTCCACGAAAACCGTTCTTAACTTTGAAAAGGTCTTGCTTAATGGCAAACAGGTAAGCCATCGGTAAAAATAACCCGAGCGCTTAGACGGCTGATGATAATACCCTGAAAATCGAAAATGGATAACAATAGAGACAAATCTTGTGGCAATTTCCTAGCACGGGAATTTCTAAGAAGATTTTTGGATTTTGACATTTTTTTTCTCGCTATGGTATCATATAGCAGGAAAATCTCGTTTAATTTATATATTTTTAATAAATGTAAATCAGTAAACTATTTAAAGATTTTAAAACATGGGTACAAATAAATCAATTTAAATCGTCAAATATTTATTTCATCAAAAGGGAAACTCTATTTATCATATAGCACCGTACGTGGACAGCTTTCCAAATTATCCTTGACCGGCCATTTGATTTGAGAATAATGGCCCATCTGACAAGTGGGCTAGCCGGAACTCTTGAGAAATAAAAAGCATCTGCCTACAAATGGCTTCTAGCCTTTGTATTTTGAATAAACATATGGAAAACACGAAACACAAAACCATGAGTTTGGAATATAAAATTAATAAAATAATAATACAAAAGACGTCCAGACAAAAATACATCGGGACCTTAGTCGCTTAATCTGTTTTCTCATCGAATGATCCAAACCGTTCTTCTAATTGCCATTATTTCGGTCTTTTTTATAACTCTTCAGGTTTGATTGGACAAGCACGTCCCCATGGAAGGGTAGTTTTATCAATGAAACAGTTCATATCAGCCAGAAAAATCCAAATCCACAGGGGTAGATATTAAAGCTGGCCTAATTAACCTTTAAATCCCGTTTGAACCCGGCTGCAGGGATTCTCGTAGCACTAATTAAGCTGTGGGCCCACCATGATATATGTGTCATATCCACGCCCCACCATGATGTGTGTTATATCCACACCGTTCATCCATTTTTTTCAGCTGATTTTATGGCATGAACGTAAACACGAGGCAGATCCAAAGCTCAAGCAGACCACACCGAAAGGAAACCGTGGGGATTAGATGCCCACCGTTAAAAACTTTTTGGAGACGGATCAAGCTAATAATTGAGTTTTACCTTCAGTGACTTTGTGAACAGGTTGGATGAGAAATAAATATCCAGGAGGGTCCTAGAAAGGTTTCAATGGTGGGCACCATTATCCCAGCTATTTCCTGTGGTGTGATCCGCTACTGCTCTTGATGTACCTAATTTTTGGGCTCATGAACTAAAATGAGCCGTTGGAATGGATGGACTGTGTAGATATAATACATAAATCATGGTGGGTCCCACAGAGCTTGTTCTGCACCACCGAGAAAGGTTCTTGGGCCGAAAGGGACACAACCTGCCTGTAACACAGGTTACACGGCTCCCCTTTTACCCAATGCTGCGTGGAGCCCACCACGACATTTTTGTTATATCCACTCATCCGTTTCGTCAGCTAGACATAACCCTGCAGGTGAGGCCATTGATGTTTATGAGAAATCCATTTTATCCATATGTTTTGACAGATTAGGTTAGGATATGCCCTAAAAATGAGTTAAATCCAAAACTCAATTGAACCACTCAACAGATGTGATGCAGAGTGGGTTGCGGCCAGTTTCATGGCCAAGATGGATCAGAAAAGGCCTAGTCAATGACACAAGTGATCTAGACTGGCAGAACTTAAAACGAACGTATCTCTCAAACTGCAATGAGCTATTGGACGTTCCGTATATGATTTTAGGGTAGGACGAGCTACTTTAGCCACCCAACCTGCTACACCAGGTTGTCCACACCAAAATTGTAAAATACCATCAGATCGACAGTCAAATTCATGTTTTAATTTCATTTTTACTATTTATAGTATGTTTTAATTTAAGTTTAACTCTCCATCTTGGGCTTTGATACTAATTGACACAAGGAAGCTTCAGAAAAGCTTCGTGGATTCGAAGTAGTTATCCTTAAGGAAGACGATGATCGACCTCATCACATTCATCCCCGTGTCAAGAAGCAGTGAGAATTGAATATCTAAGGTTGAAACATTCACAAAGCCATAGAAGTTTTGGATCAGGCTAATATAATTGTGCTTTTAGTTCATCCAATAAAACTAAACTAATAAATAGTAGTGATGGAATATAAACATTGTGGTGGACTAGGGAGGTCCTACCTACTTTTTCCCGTGATATGGCCCACTTGAGTTTTAAATGTCTCCTATTTTTCTTCTTTTTTTTGTTACCTCATCTTGGAATTCAAGAGAGTCTATGACTAAGGAACCACAACAAGTGCCAAAAACTAGGGTTATTTAATGCACACCATTAAAAACTTTTTAGAGGTTACAAAAGTTTTGGATTAAGTTGATATTTGTGTTTTCCCTTCATCAGAATGTCCAGTTCTGTGTGTTGTAATCAACCGATTGAATGGTAAATAAATATTATAATGGGCCTTAGGGATTTTTCAATAGTAGGTGTTTAATCACCACTGTGGTGTGGTCCACCTAAGGTTTGGATCTAGCTCATTTTTGGATCATTTCATGAAATGAACTAGAAAATGGATGGACGGTGTGGATAAAACACATACATCTTGGTGGGCCCCATGAAGCACCCACCAGTAGAGCTGGGCAACAAGTCGAGTCTAATCGAGTTAGGGCTAACTCGACTTAATTTGGTTTTGAAATAGGCCTGACCCGAACTCGATTCGACTTAATACTAAGTTGCATGCCTGGCTTGATCCGAGTTAGGTCTGGGCTAGATTGATCCGGACCGAGTTTGATCTGGTTAGAAGTACCAAGTCAGGTCAACTTGGCACTAAGTCGGATTGAGAGATGAGGGAGGGAGGGAGTGGAGGGGAGAGAGAGGAAGAGGAGGAGGGTAATGGTGGTGGGTGGTTGCCGGGTTTGGAAGAGGGGAATGAGGGAGGGAAAGAGGTTAGGATCGGCTCGAGATAGGATTTGTAAGACCCGTATCTTAGTCCGTACCATTCCGTAGACTTCCGCGGTCGAATTCTGACAACCTTCGACCCTTAACCGATATTTACGCGTGACCCTGATTCATATGCCGTCAACTCGAGTCGACTCAACCCAAGACCATTACCATAGCAACCGCGCCATCGCTGCGGTTCCGATGCCGTGACTTGCGCGCCGAGGCGATACCCTTGTCAAGAGATGTGGGCCAACGTTCGGTGCGAGAAAAATGCCGCGCGTTGTGAAACCTAAGAGAATCTTTACGAGGTGTCACATCAATCCCATCAATCAATCAATCCCATCACATCACATGTCAAGTACATGTCAAGTACACATCACCTTTCACCCATATCCAAGCAACTACAAAAGTCAACAAAATTCTTACAAAGCCATGCCTTTCTTACACAAAAGGCCACCAAAGTCAAAAAGGTGTCTTACACACCCATCACCACCACATCCATCACCCATCACTCTCTCTTCCTTTACAACTCTTTCTCTCTTTCTCATTTTCAAAAAAATCCAAGCAAGACTCCATACGTATGAGCTCTCCAAGCATTCCCAAGCAACAAAGGTGGCCCACTTTCCTACCCCATCATCTCCCATCCTAGTCATCCATTCCACATCTCACCCATTGAAATCAAAGCTAAGGTGCTAAGGAACCCATAAGAGCAAGAAGATCGAATGGTGGGTGCTTGATAATGTTAGTTTTTCATGTTTTTGAGATGGGCCAAGTGAGGCCAACCAATCAATGGTTTGGATCTCACTTGGGACCCTAAGTTGTGGCTGATGACCCACTTTGATCATCATGATCATCCATGGTGGAGCCATTCTCCATGTACCCCATCATGATGTTTATTTTATTGCATTAGGAAGGTCATCTAGACCGTTCATATTGGTGGGAAAAGGATCCCCACCGTTGATTTTCGATTTATGTGGTCCCATGTGTAAAGGGACCCATTTGATTGTATGATTTCTTCAAGGGAGGGCTCATAGTGGCGGAGCCCTCCATCACAAGCGTGTCCCTCTCTCTCTCTCTCTCTCTCTCTCTCTCTCTCTCTCTCTCTCTCTCTCTCTTCTTTTCTTCTTCTTTCTTTTGTGATGATGTAGCCTAGTGGCCCACTTGGATGGGCCCCACTTTGATGTATGTGTTACCCATGCCATCCAACCTTCTCTTTTAGTGGCCCACATTTACAGCAAGGTCCACCTCAATGTATGTATTACGTCCAGGGACGTTGGACGTTCCCTGGACGCTGATTGGAAAACACAAAAATAAGCTTGGTTCAAAACTTTTCGGGGGGTGGACCATTGTGTAGGCCCCACCTTGTTGTATGAAACCAATCCATACTGTTCATCCCTCTTTCCAACTCATTTTAGGCGTTGAGCCAAAAAATGAGGCTGATCTGTTAATCAGGCAGGCCGTACCATAGAAAACTATATTTTTTTTACCATTCAAAACTATTAGGACCTACCTTGTTGAATTTACACATAAAAAATGCTGAACATTGATCTTGTTTAGTGTATTTTAAGCCCCTAAATCCATTGGACGGTACAGATCTTCGAGAAGTGGGCCCCACATGTGATGTTTCTTAAAAAAATTAAAAAAAAAAGAAACAAAAAAGAGAGATGAGAGGCAGCGCCTGCTGCCACTGCTGCCTTTCACGGATGGTCAGCAGGGGTCCCACGGCCTTGCACGTGGGCTCCACTGTGATGTTTATTTGTAATCCAATCTGTTCATGAGGTGGGCCACCCCCAGTAGTGGGGCCCCTCCGAATTTCAGCCTCATCCATCACTTAGGTGGCCCACACTACAGGAAACAGTGGGATTGAACCTCTACCATTAAAATCTTTTTATGGGCCACAGAAGTCTTGGATCAAGATGAAATTTGTTTTCCCCTTTCATCCAGGGTTGCATGATCTTATCAACGGGTTGGATTTCAAATAAACATTGTGGTGGGCCCCACATGGGACCCACAGTGATGTATGTGTCTTATATCCACCGTCCCGGCGGACGGTGGAAGCCCACCATGATATTTGTGTTTTTCCCTCACCGTCCAGCGGACGATGGAGCTGGAGCCCACCTAATGCATGTGTTTTATTCACGCCACCCCTGGCTGAATGACAAAAAAATATTGTAGTGGCCCCCTCTGGCCCACACGCTGGATAGAAAATAAACATTGCAGTGGGCCCTTTGCCATTTTGGATAGAAAATAAACATTGCAGTGGGCCCTTTGCCATTTTGGATAGAAAATAAACATTGCAGGCAGTGGGCCTTTTGCTATTTTGGATAGAAAATAAACTTTGCAGTGGGCCCCTTGCCAGACAGTTTGAATGGTATATAAACATTTCAGTGGGCCTCTAGGCCCATAGGATTGGACCCATTTGATGTGTTCCAAGGCCCATGGGATTAGGCCCATTTAATGTAATTTAAGGCCCATGGGAGTGGACCCATTTGATGTATTTCAAGGTCCATGGGATTGGACCTATTTGATATATTCCAAGGTCCATGGGATTGGACCCATTTAATGTAATTTAAGGCCCATGGGAATGGACCCATTTGATGTATTTCAAGGTCCATGGGATTGGACCCATTTGATGTATTCCAAGGTCCATAAGATTGAATCCATTTAATGTATTATAAAGCCCATGAGAGTAGGCCCATTTGATATGTATAAGGCCCTTGGGTCGAGAACCATTTTGATGCCTTCTAAGGCCCACGGGTTTTGACCCATTGCAATGCACATAAGGCCCATTGGTGCGGCCCATTGATGTGGTCCATTTGATGAGTAAAAGGCCCATGTGACATGACCCATTTGATGTATTTAAGGCCCAATGGGGTGTACCTAAGGTCCATTACAATGTGTGATCCCAACCTGGTTTAGGTAATGATGTTTACTACGGGTTATGGTTTGGGAGCAATGATGGTTTAACGTCCACATTGCAAGTATAATGTTGGTTAAACATCCGCATTACGACTCTCCCTAAGGCCCATTGATAGGCCCATACTTGTTGTGTATAGGCCGTTTAGGCCCATCGGCGTTGTAAGAATGGTTCATTACTTATTTACATGTTTAGTATAGTTCCATGACTCATGATCATACGCATCATATGTGTGCTTGATATGAGAAGTGACTAATCATAGCATATGCCTTCAGACAGATTGTTTATGGGACCCCGATTAGGTGGTGTTGCCCTGCATGAGCGCACGATATGCACAGAATTTGTTGCATGATTGGATAGTGTTATTCATGCATTTCGCATTGTGTGACATGGTTGTTGTACGCCTTAGCGACATCGGGGCTGTAGCCTCCACAAACAGATCGTGGTTGGCAGGATTGGATACCGAAAATCTCATTCTACATGAGGTGCTATAGATATCCCTAGGTGAAAGTCTCTAAACCCTTATAGTACCAAGAGGTTGCTCCAACGTCTACACCGAGTGGGTAGATGAGCGTTGAGTGTCGATTACCAGATGGTTGCGCTCTCCACTGTGTCGTGATAGGTTGGAAGAGGGTGCTGCCTTACCCGCCCGAGTGTAGGGGGCAATGCTAGACTGAGTCTGACCAGCTCGAGGAATGGGTCCGCTATCGACGAGTTGAGCCCGATATTGACAGACGGATAGTGAGGTCTCTTCCACTTACCTTATTGTGTGCGATGAGGCGGCGATCTGGTTTAGAGTGTACTAGACTCCGGTGATATTTCAGATTTGAGCTGTATTGATGTGTGGACATAAATGAGGATTTATATGCTGGAGTTGCATTTCACATCGTATGGCCTTGGGATGGCTGATATCATTCATGTCTTGCATCGCATAGCTTTGGTACGGCTAATGATTTTCATGGATCTATCTGCATATTTCGCATTACTCTGATAT
This sequence comes from Magnolia kwangsiensis, assembly GCA_037074715.1. Taxonomy (NCBI): domain Eukaryota; kingdom Viridiplantae; phylum Streptophyta; class Magnoliopsida; order Magnoliales; family Magnoliaceae; genus Magnolia; species Magnolia kwangsiensis. The sequence goes on from CM073571.1 coordinate 4,512,844, forward strand.
TGCATGATCATATTACTACCTTGCGCACACACTTTCACCACCCTCTAAGCTTTCTATAAGCTTATGCACGACCGTTGCGTACAGGTGACGTTGGGGCGCAGCAGCGCTAAGGCAGGAGTACTTTGCAGATCATTTTAGATTTTTTGTTCTTTACCATTATATTTTTCTTTATGCTCATTGTACTTGTAAGTTTTTTATCATAGTGGAAATGTAATGGAGTTCTTGGTTGTTGTTTGTGGGTTATGCCTTTGGTTATGCTTATTACGAATCAAACTGACGTTGAAAATTCTCCTCGTAGCATCCCAGGATCGGAACCTGGCGAATGAGCGCTAGAAGCTGAGAATGGAGTTATACAGAGGCTGTCGGCGCCGGATGAGGCGACCGAAAATTTTGTGAGCCCGGTTTCTGAATTTGGGGCGTGACAGGATTAGAGAGTTGGGTCGAGTTAGGTTTCAGATTGAGTTGAGTCTAACCGGATCGAGTTTCGAATTGAGTTACTAGGTAACTCGAACTCGACTTAGTTTAAGTTCAGATTGGGCGAAGCTTACTCAGTACGGACCAACTCACCCATTCAATTTGGGTTAAGTCGGATCGGACCAAGTCTGACGAGTCAAGTTAGCTAGATCGGATTGTCCCATGCCCACCTCTACCCACCAATAGTGGGAAGCGGATTAGCTGGTGCACTACACACCATCGATATAGCTGGTGTGGGTTCATGTCGTGCGAAGACGAGGGCATATACACTCCTCCGACTCTAGTTGTATGAACAGCTCAAAGGAGATCCAGGTTAATTGGCCCTAAAATGTATATCCACACTATTCATCCATTTTTCGAGATCCTTTTAGAACATGAGCCAAAAATTGAATCATATCAAAAGCTCAAACTAACAACCCCACAAATAGCAGTGGCGATAATGATTTTCACTGTTAAACATTCGTAAGGCTCCCATAAAATTTATTTTCCATCCAATTTGTTCATAAGGTTACAAAAGCCTCGATGAAGAAGAAAAACAAATATTATATTGATCCAAAACTTCTGTAACCCCAAGAGAATTTCAATGGTAGATGTTGGATCCCCCACTGCCTTTTGCAGTGTGGTCCACATGACCTTTGTATCCGTCTTATTTTTTGGCTCAAGCCTTATGACGAGCTCGCCAAATGGATGGACGGTTTGGATATAACAGTTACCTCATGATGGGACCCACCGAACTTGGTGACGTCAAGCTGGTGTGTGGTACACTAGCGACGTCCGTACTGGCGGGATCAGAACGCAATCCGGGCCCAACTCGGCCGGCAATCATTTCCACTCTCATTTCAATCCTCTCTAAAAAGTCTACGAACAATTGCATCTGATCAGCTCTATATTCCCAATCCTCTCTACTCTACACCCAAACCATGGCTAGCGACCTCCAATCGTACGCCATCCTCTTCCTCATCTGTCTCATCTCCACTGTCCTTGTCCTGACCATTTTCTCCAATTTTCGAACCACGACCCGCCACCTTCCGCCGGGCCCAATAGCTCTGCCGATCATCGGACACCTCCACCTCATCGCTCCCATCCCTCAACAAGCCTTCCACAAGCTCTCCAAGCGCTACGGACCGTTGATCTACCTCCGCCTCGGCTCCGTCCCCGCTGTCGTCGCATCCAACGCTGACACCGCGAGAGAAATCCTCAAAACCCACGAGGTCGCTTTCGCATCCCGACCTCAATCCTCAGCCGTCCGCTACCTCACCTACGGCTCCTCTGACTTCTCCTTCGCTCCATACGGCCCCTACTGGAAGTTTATGAAGAAGATCTGCATGTCCGAGCTTCTAGGCGGGCGCACGCTCGATCAGCTCCAGCCCATCCGCCACGAAGAGATCCGGCGATTCTTGCGACTGATACATAAGAAATCCAACGGCGGAGAAGCAGTCAACGTTGGCCAAGATCTCATAACGATGACGAACAACATAATATCGAGGATGACGATGAGCCGGATATGTTCGGACACGGAAGGGGAGGCGGAGGAAGTGGGGAAGCTGGTACATGATGTGACGGTGCTGGTTGGCGCGTTCAACGTATCGGATTACATTGGGTTTTGTCGGAATTTGGATTTGCAGGGACTGAAGAAGAGGTACAAGGACGTGCACAGGAGATTCGATGCGATGATGGAGAGGATCATCAAAGAGCGTGAAGAGGGGAGGAAGATGATGATGGAGAGAGGCGAGGGTGTGAAGGATATTCTCGATATTTTGCTCGAGATATCGGGAGATGAGAGCGCCGAGATGAAACTGACGAGGGACAACATCAAAGCTTTCATCACTGTAAGCCCATTCACCTTGTCTTTTCGTACGGCTTGCTTGGGTAAGCTTAGGAAAGGCGCGGCTTCGGTACATCGCTGGATCCACTGAGTTCAGTTGATGCCCAACGGTGAGAACTACCTTGATGCATGTGCCATGCATCCACACCATCCGTTGTGATATCTCATTTTAAGCGTGACCCAAAAACTGAAACAAATTCAAATCTCAGCTGGGCCACACCACAGGAAACAGTGGTGATTGACCATTAAAAACTTCTCGTGAACCACACAAGTTCTCGATGAAGCTGAAATTTGGTTGGTCCCTTCGTTCAATTCTTTGTGAACTTATCATGGTTGCATGACAAATAAACATTCTAGTGGCCTCCAGGAAGTTTTTAACTGTGGAAATTCAATCACCACTATTTCCTCTGTGTGATCCAAATTTGCACTAACCTTATCTATTGGTTGTGTGATCTAGATTTGCATCTACCTTGTCTATTGGGATCTATTGGTTGTGTGATCCAGATTTGCATCTACCTTATCCATTGGGATCATGCAAAAAAAACATGAGCTGTCAAACGACCGTGGAGAAATTGACCACTCAAAATGCTACCTTTTGCTCTCTTTTCAACACGCTTCGAAACTTTACTTACCCAGAGTCAACCATTTTGAACGGGCATTGTAAGCAGACAAAAATCACTACAACTACGGTTGTAATCCGTAGCCATATGTTAAGAATGCAAGAGGACCTTCACTATAAATAGTGTGTCCGTATAGAATGGTTTACTTTGTAAAAGTAAGGCTTGGGAACGTGTTAAAAGGATGCTGGGTAAAAGGTGGCATTTACCGTGGTTAATTTCTCAAGACAGTGTGAATGCAACTCGCTGCTGAAGTCACCAAGTTATTTGCATCTACCTTATTTATTAGATGACATCAAACTTGTACATCACATCTATGACGACGGACTTGGAATACGTATGTAGCAAACAGGGCTATTGTTAGTGAAAAAGCTACATGATTACTATGATTTATGTATTTTATTCACACTGTTAACTCATTTATCAACTCATTTTAGGGAATGAGCCCTATTGACATTGAGATTTGGATGCCCTTGTTATACTGTCGAGTACCTATCAAACTGAAAAACAATTGGAACCTGACTATGGTAGGATACCCTCTGATGTCAAAGTTACAATAGGCACTCTGGGTTTAGTAAAATTAGAATTTTTGTACATACTTTTCATCATCAGTAAAACTATTATTTATAGCATTTTAATCCCGGTAATGTAAACAGCAATACCTTTGTATGATAAACGCGTATTCCGGAGTGAGTCATCTTTCGAATGTGTCGTAGTTGTCTTTTAGAGATCCTCTCGATAAGATCTCCGAATGGTTGGAGTCCAAGGAGATCACAACAAATGACCCAGGACGACCTACAGGTCAACTGGGTTGATGTCTTATAGACAAAGCTATACCGTCGATCGTGGTCAATGCTCTACTTCGAGGCACATCAGGTCAACACTCATGGTCATTCGTTGTTCGCGTAGTCATTCTTTAGTCACAACAGTGAGACATCAATTGGGGCCGAGGTCACTACTTATGATAAATGCTAGAGTTGTTTGCAAAGGTCATTCTCGACAGTCAAGACTGAGCTACCTTCTTTTGAATATTCTTTGTTCTCCCTCATCCAGTTGTCTAGTCAGTCCATTTTTACCCATAACAAGTTGAAAAGTGAGGTAGATATATACATCTTATATGGAATACACATCGAAAAACACTGGTGATTGAACACTCACCTTTAAAAACTTCTTAGGACATGAAAGTTTTGGATTAAGCTGATATTTGTGTGATCCTTTTTCCATGCCTGCACAACATAATCAATAAGTTGGATGGGGAGGCGGATCTCCTGCAAACACTTTCGCAGAAAGTTCTGCGCTGGAAAGCTAGGTAGGGCTCACTGTGCTGTTTGTGAGAAATCCACCAAATCCATCCATTTCCAGAGCTCATTTTAAGACTTATGCAAAAAAAAATAAAAAGTCAAATCGAATACTCAAGTGGGCCACACAAAAGGAAACAATGGCGATTGGGGATTGAATGACCAGAGTTAAAAGGTTTCGAGTTTCTTTCCCCAACTTTCCCTCCTGCGTAGTTTACTTGAGTCTTCGATCCTGTTCATTTTTGGTCGGATGAGTATTATACTATTCTTTGGAATCTTCTACAGGATATCATTGTGGGGGGAGCTGATACGACTGCAATCACACTGGAATGGGCCTTGGCGGAGCTCATCAACCATCCTGACATATTCAAAAAAGCAAGGGTAGAGATCGATTCAGTTGTCGGGAAAAATAGATTGGTCGAAGAATCCGACGTCCAAAACCTTCCTTACCTCCAGGCAATTGTCAAAGAAACAGTCAGATTGCACCCGTCGATCCCAGTGATTCTTAGAGAATCCACTAGAGATTGCAAAATCGGAGGCTATGATGTACAAGCTAACACCCAAGTGTTCATCAATGCATGGGCCATTGGAAGGGACCCCAACTATTGGGTTAACGCACTTGAATTCCGCCCTGAGAGATTCATGTCGTCCAATGAAAGCAACCGGAATCACCACGTGGACGTTAGGGGGCAGCATTTCCATTTCTTGCCGTTTGGGAGCGGACAGAGAGGCTGCCCAGGCACTTCTCTAGCACTTGAGGTTGTACAAACGATGCTCGCTTCCATGATCCAATGCTTTGACTGGACAGTTGGGATTGACGGAGAGACTGAAACTGTTAATATGACGGAGGGCCCAGGATTGTCACTTACTAGGGCACATCCCTTGAAGTGTGTCCTCATTGCACGTGCAATTCTCGTTCCTTTCAACTGACTTATGAAACACTCGAATTTGTAATGCCCACATGCGTATGGAACTACCACACTTGCCAGCAAGGGACACATGTATGAGATCCACGCTTTCCATCAGGCTGGCCACGTTTTCTTAGATATTCCTGTTTAAAAATAAGAAGATCCACACATCGTAGTGATGATTGTGGCGAGCATGCCACTTTGGCACATGCTTGTGGGCTTAGCAATTAGTATCCTTGTACCTAATGTTGGCGCGTGCATGTTGCACGTGTCTTCCATCCGCACAATACTTTTAATCAGCTTTTTTAAATATTGTTCTTATAACTTGGAATCTGCGATGGGAAGGATTATTGCAAGCGAAATAAATGTTTTGCTTAGTGCAAGTACGGCTTATTTGAACAGGATTCTAGCTAATTTGGGATTAAGCCTAATCCTAATTTTGATGGGTCCTACACTCTCTACGTGTTGGATTCACTGCTCTAAAGTTAGAATCACAACGTGGGAGAGCTGTTTATCAGGATGGGTCCAATCTAAGCCAAGCTAATTGTGAAAAATCTCCTTCTTGGAGATCTTTTGGTTCAGAAATTTTCTAAATAAGTTACAATGCTCCTAGTTGCATGCATTGGGACACTTAGTCGAATCTATTGAACTAACTGTTTGTTACGTCCAATGCCCATTTCATGTGCTACCATGCACACATCACGGTAATCTAACAAATATTAACCATTTCATCAGTGGCCTTAATATTGATAGCCAAGATTGTTTACACAAGAATGGGTCTAATCAACAATTCCAACTACTTGTTGGGGTTGCTTATCATTATGAAGAATGACTTTTGCTAGGCAATAGTAAACCGTCCCATCCATGACTCCGAAGAACGATGGCTGTAGAAAATAAGGCCAAACCAGGGATGGATTTGATCTCTTAATCAGTTCAATTCTTGCATGGTATAGCTCATGAAGTATGTTTTGGACTTAATGGACCATTCAGATCTATTGACTGCATTGTCTAAGTGAACCAATATAACTATGACCACTATAAGTCATGGTGCTCCCAACACTAGGGAACGAACCCATAGAGTTACATGGCCTTAATAGGCAGAGCAGCTGGTTCAACTTCTTGCTTAACAATAAACATTTGATTGAATTCCTTGCCTCACCTTGAGACAAGAGGGAAGGTTGATGTTTGACTCGAATCCTAATCCTGATCTTTAATTTTATACCCGTTCATGCCATGTCAGTTGGCCCAATCAAGGAATTTTTAATAAAAAAAATTTAAAGAAGATTTCTATTTCATGTATAAAGCTTTACAAAGCCTGAAAAACTATTGGAACCTCCCAAAACAAGGCCATGGGAAGGTCTATCATAAGAGAAACTGAAAATACAAATGGAGCCTAGGAAGGCCTGGCTCAAGATTTCCTGATGGAACACAGGCAAACCTTGTCTAAGAACACCAGCCCTCGGATCGACGGTAGAAGCATTGAGGCCTGGGCAAAGAACGAAGATGTCAGACTTTCGCTCCCTAGCCTCGCCAATCCATCAGCCAAAGCATTTCCTTCTCTCAGAATGTGCCGAAACACAAGGTGCCCCCTCTACTTCAAACTGGAGATTCTAGTGCTCCAATTCCTCCAAATCCAGGACAGTCTGGATGTATTGTTGACGATGTCCACTATCAACCTTGAATCAGATTCCACTTCAATCATCAACAGACCATGGTTTAAACAATGGATCAAGCCATCCTACACTACACGAAATTCTGCAAGATTACTGGTACCCTGCCCATAACCCTCAGAAAATGCAAATAGAAAAGCAACTTCCTCATTTCTGCAGATACCTCCACCTCCAGAGGGACCTGGGTTTCCCTGAGCCGACCCATCTATATTTAGTTTAGCCCAGCCAGCTGACAGTCTAGCCCACCTGATCACTTCCAACGTGGGGTGGAGTTGGATCATTGGGCATATCCTCAGATTTCTCAAGATCAATTCACAAGACTTCTTAGTCGCTATGGGGATCTTTAAGCTCCTCCCTAGCTCTTTGAGCCACCAGCCTACCCGAGAAATTGAGGCTGCCTGCGGCATGATTCTACCATCAAATTTAGCTTCATTTCTTGCTTTTCAAATTTCCCAAAGAACCAGGCTAGGGACGAAGTTATGGGGGGAAGAGATTCTGCCACCAGTTGGAGTTGTGAGCCACCATTGATTCATCTTGGCTTCAATCGAAAGAGCTTGTAAAGAGGGAATGCCAAAAATTCTACCAAAGAATAGCCAAAGCTTTTCTGCAAATGCACTGTGAATGAAGAGATGGGCCCAATCAAGGCTTGAGAATGCTCAAGGACATTATTTCGTTCCGTCCCTAGCATCATTACCAACCCATCTTCCCCTGTCCCTGAGAGTCCTCTTGGGCCTAGCCCTCTTTCTCCACTCGTGTTTGAAGTTCAGCGGCTTTCATAATTGACAAACACCTGCGCTAATAAGACAAACTGAATAAATCATCAGTACTAACTGTAAAATTAAATGAAAGTTGAATGTAGTTCTTATTATATAAAATTAGTAGCCTATATATTAAAACATAAACTGATGTCACGGATTCTTTATTCATTATTAGTCATGATAACTACTCTGGTTGGTGACCCTAATTTGCTTGTAAATCGATTAGGCTGTCAATGGGTACCTGATCGACCCAACTTAATTTTAACGGATTTGGATCGCATTTCTTGGACCCATTAAGAAATCTGGTTTGAATTAGGGTCTAGCTTTTTCAGCCCGGTTTAAAATCGGGTCCAACTGAATCCAGGTCAAATCCAATTATAGTTTTCCTAGTTCTAGTTCTATTATAAATAATATATTTTAAAAAATTATTTAACAACAAAATTAGGTTTCTTAAGCCGGCACATATAAGAAAGCCGGCTTACAGAGCACGTGCTAATATAAATGCTCTTATTTATCCCCAACCGAACTCAAAACCTATATTCAAGGGCTCCATTTGTGCCCAATGGGTACCTGAAACCAAGCGGATCTGTATCAATTCAAGAAAAAGGCCAGATCTAGCAAGAGCCAAATCCGGTTAGCCAAGGTATAGGTAGTATAGGAACGCCCTATAAATGGAGGCAACAAGTTATAATTTAAAATCTCAGCTCTCTTGTGTCTGTATTGCACTTGCTCTTTTCTGTGCTCATTTTAAATGTAAAACATGAAATGACTCATTCAACTTTCTGTTAGTTTTATTTTGAAACTAAATCTTATTCAATACTTGGGAGCATAGAGTAGTGACCCTATATTCTTCAAGGGTTTTATCTTGTCGTTTATGATTGATTAAAGTAGATGGTGCGTTCTTCTTTAGTATTACTAAAGAGGAATTATGTGGTCCTAAGCATAAGCGAGCTTTGGGCTTGCTCATCCGCCCAAATTTGTACACATGGTTTGATTATCCAGACCGTTGATCGGATGGACCATTTCTCTATTTTTCTGATGTAGGGAGAGACGTGATGAGGTGGATCACCGTCTTCCTCAGATGATATCTACTCTGAATTAACTGAGCTCTCTAGACTCCTCACAGAGCTTCTTCGAATCCACAAGGAAATAAAAGTAGAAATAATTTTTAATAAATTCAAAATAAATTGATTGATGAAAAAAGTTTTAATGAAATTACAACTCTTTATATAATTAAGGAACTAGTTAGGATGTGTTTTAGATTTAGACCATCCAGATCTATTGACTGCATAAATAGTAAACTTGCTATTTATATATGATCTCTATTCCTACTAGACTTAGACCATTCTAAGCCCTTTTCGCATTGGGCACGACTTCTATAACTCAAAGAATCAAAAGTTATACTCAAATTAAAACTTACTATTTATAGTAAAAATGAAAATAAATTGGGCTTTTGACCATTGATCTGATGGAATATCGCAAATTGAACATGGCAACCCAACATAGCAGGATTGGTTGGCTTAAGTAGGCTCTCCAACCCCAAAATCATATATAATATGTTGAAAAACTCATCCCAAATTGCAGGATATAATTGTTTTAAGTTTTTGACAATCTTGATTATTTTTGCCTCCGATTAGGCCTTCTCTTCTCCATCTTTGCCATGAAAGTGTCTGCGACCTACTCTACGTCATTGTCTTAGCCACCTTCTTATAGTACATTGCTCAAGGGTTTAGGCTCATCCATGGTGGGAGATTCTTTGGCCATCCCAGTTGCATTGAGTTGATCATGTCGACGGTCTACATCAACAACTAGAGATGTACACGAGTTGATCCGAGTCGAGCTTGGCACAGCTTGACTCAACTCGGCCACTTGCTCACCTCATCTTGAACTCGGCTCTGCTCAGTCCTCGAGCCTGACTGGCCAGCTCAGCTCAGTTCAGTCAGCAGCTCAGGCCAATTTGAGCTGAGTTCGAGCCAAGATTGAGCCGAGTTCACATGTTTAGCATTTTCACAAACACATAAACTGTACTTTCAAAATCTTATTGTATGTAAAACAGCAACAATGGATCTATAGGTATTTCATCAAACACCTTATAAACAACATAAAAATCAAGAAAAAAAAAAAAAGGTATTTGTTTCATATAGGTACCTTCCTTTCCACCGGCCACACTTCATTAAACACTGAGTGATTAACAACAATATCAAAGTAACCGATCACCAAACTAAATCAATCCGAGTTCGATTTGAGTTGGGTTCGAGTTGAGCTCAGGCAAGCTCAAACTCAGTTTGAAATTTTTTTGAGCTAAAAAAATCAGCTTAAATTGGCTCGAATTCAGTTTCAAACCGAGTTGAATCGAGCTTTTCCGAGTCAAGTCAAGCAAGTTACCGAGCTAACTCCGCTCATTTGCCAACAACCCATGAGCCCCACGTACCAATTGGGAGTATCAGCAAACTACACATTTGCTGAGGCTCAGGACCCTATAGTTCCTCAAAGTAATTTTTATAACATGGCAAAGATTCTGAAAGGCGTACATCTTTTTACGTTTTATGTTGAATTGTAGAGCCCAATTTCTACGGGTGAATGGCCTTATGGTAATCTTGCAGACTTGTTGCCAGTTTTGCTCCCTTAATGTAAATGGACGGAGATGCATTGCCTCACACATTCTTCTTGATGGGATGAAATGGCAACATCTTTCTTTTACTTGTGTCTTACACTTTTTCTTGACATGGCTGGATGGTATTCACAAATTCATGAAATGACAATGAATAAGGTCGTGTCGTGACTCTATTTCAAATCATTTCCCTTGGATGAGTTCATTATTCCTTTTTGTAAGACCACTATCTATATCTTGATTGTGCAAGTTTGTATTTTGAGGGTCTGATAGATGAACTTGAAAAGGCGTTCATTTTCAACATAGTGGTCATGTTCCTTGTAGATAAGCCTACGACGTCTCTTTCAAAGCATTAGTAGCTCCTTCCCCAAATCGTGTCTTTTATCATCATAAACTAATGAAAGAAAGTATATTAATATAGTTACGCTTATCTGAATCCCCCGTGTTGTAGAATTTGTTATTCAGAGTGGAAACCGAAGTCTGGAATTGTTTTGTCAAGCAGTGAGAACGACCACAAAAGGAATATGGATCCCTCGGAGCTGCCGTCACCTTTTTTCCTTTTTTTCTTCTTAACACTCATATATAACCACACTGTATGAGTACTCGATCCCATTATTTCGGTATTAAAGCAGAGTTTGTCCACCGCTACGAGGGAAACGAATTGGCTACTCCCTGACACTAGCCCATGGCTGGTGGTCAGTGCTCTGTGGGCCCCACCATGATGTATGTGTTTCATCCATTCCGTTCATTCATTTTTAAAGAACATTTTGGAGTTTTAACCTAAAAATAAGAGAGAGATAAATCTTAGTGGAACACACCACAGGAAAACAATAGTGATTGGATAACTATCATTTAAATCCTCCTAAGGCCTACTGTAGTGTTTATCTGACATCCAATCTGTTGATTAGGTCATAAAGACCTAGATGAAGGGAAAAAAACAAAGCTCAGCTTGATGTAATACTTTTATGGCTTCCAAAAAGTTTTTAATCGTCGACGTTCATTCAACACAACCGTTTTCCACTGAGCACTCTGAGCCATGGAACCGGGCCCAAATTTTTAAAGCTGATCTTGACAGCTGTTCTGTCAACAATATGTGGCTGTCGGATTGACGCTTTTTAGCTTCTCTTATCCGATTGGCTGGAGATATTTCAATTATGCGGATGTCATGGCCCATCTTAAAATAATCAGGCCCATCGATATGCTGAATGCAATTGCTTAGGCCTAGAGGGAAGTTAACGTAGAGGCATGCAGATGTGGTGGAGGAAGTTATTGATCTGAGTTTCGGTCAGCAGGTTTCCTTTTCCCATGTTATATGGAAGACGGACCCCCTAGCCAAAGTGGGGCAGTCAGCGCTCCTCAGTCTGTTTGAGCCAGTATTAGCCTTTTGTAGTTAATTCTGTTCTTCAGTTGTCTTTGGTCTACTTTTTGGATGTTTATTGTCCCCCGATATGTACATTTATTTATTTATTTTTATTTCTTGAATGAAGTCGTTGCATTACCCATAATTTTAAAAAAAAAATTAAAAAAATTAAATTAAATCCTATGTAAGTAATTTCAGGGGGAATACTATGAAAGTGAAGTGAATTATTTACTTTAAATATTGTTACTAGTTGAGTGGTTATTTGCAACAATCTAGAAGCAAATAAAAGAAGCGAAAACAAATAAATGTAGTACGTTTTAAAAAATCAAGTAGAGGTTTGTTCTACGTTTACACTGATTGGAAGATAGGCTGTCAAGAAATCAGGTATAAGTGGGCCTGGTTAGTGCTTCATGGCCATTTCAATACAGATAATTTACTATTAAAACTAGAGGTGCTGATATAACACTTCATGTGTAAATTATTATAGTCCTTTACTTGGAAAGAAGAATTAATTTAGAAGAGAATAAGAGAATGTTGAAATTTTGTTGTATTACTTCTTCATACTACAAAATAATTAAGTTATACATATATATTTATAAAATTTTAGATGTATTTTTCTTAAATACTCACCAATTAAGATATACTAATATCTTGATAGGAGGGTCCCCTCGTTTTTTAGAAGGAGAGCTAGCCGGAAAGCTTGTAGGTCTGATCATAAAAAATATATATATAAAAATAAATAAAAATCAATGTTACCTAAATGGCTAACTTCAATTTTTTATTTTTTTTTTAAGTATTCCAGTTAAACATGCGCCAATCATTCAACTAAATGATGATTTTCAAAAAAAAAAAAAAAAAAACAGAAAATAGATATACTAATATGTAAGTTCAATTTATTGTTCTCGACTGTTCGTCAGGTCCAATGAACATTTCATGAGCTACCATGCACACATCAGTCTAATCTATAAAAAAAAAATTAACTATTTGATCAATGGCCTTTATAATGGATGGCCAAGATCGTTTACTCAAGAATGGTCCAACCAGCAATTTATTCCATCTACTTGTTGGGGCATCATGTATTGCTTACAATCATGAAGAATAGGCCGTTGTAAACCATCCCATCCATGGCTCCGAAGAAGGATGGCTATAGAAAATAAGGCCATGGATTTGATCACCTGATTAGTGCAATTCTTGCATGGTAGCTCTTGCAATGTGTTCTGGACGGTAGTGGAGAAGTATACGTATGTCAGTTGCTAACATTTCATAAATGGTAGCTAACTCACAAGATAATGCATCCAACCATAACCTGCGTGTAGGTTTTGGGAGATTCTTCCGTCAAGCGCACGTGACCAACGAACGGTTTTGATAGGAGCCCCTGGACATGGCCCCAGATAACCATGATCGCATATCAAAATACATCTTAACGGCATGCAAAATGGGGAGTGAAAGAGAGTGATTCTACCATCCATCTGGTTCATGCATGGCCCATGTGAATGCCTCTTATTCAGTGGTCCATCATTAATTGTAGGTGGGCCCACTCGGCCCACTTCAACTACACCGAAGAAGAATATATTCTCGATGCAAAAGGTGAATACTGAATAGTGCCCCGCGGTACGTTTTTCCTTCAACTGGGGTCCCTGGTTCGTTGATCCAGATTGTTGATCTTTTCGGACACCCTGCAGATGGTATAGATGAACCAAAACCGTTCCAAAATTGGAGATTACTGGCAATCAAATCTATCCTTCACTGCATATTTCTCTCAACCGTCTATTTTGAGGACACTTAATTGAAAGGTTATGGACGTATGATTTGGAAATGTTTGGAAATCCCCTTTATCTACAGTAGGGAACTTAACCTTGACGGTCAAGATTACTAAACCATGGACCCACTTGCACAGAGTGCGTAAGAAAAAGTAGAAAAATGGATTCTGTCTTGGCACATGTCGCTCCATTGGACACAAGTGCTGAGATGGTCCGATAATAAGAACCGTTCATTTTCTGGGGGCTGTTCCGTATGATTAAGAAGGGGTGGAAATGGGCCGCGTTTGGGACGGACCAGGATAGGCCTGGGCCCACTTATACTTAAGGTTCAAGGCCCGAGCCCAGACAAGACCCAGTACAACAGGCCCAAGATTAATACCAAAAATTTGAGTGTGCCACGCCCGGGTCAAGCCATAAATTATCCGGTGAGCAAGTGGGCCACACATGCACAAGAAATAGACACCGGAGAAACAAAATCAAGAGCCTATATTCTAGAAGCATGGGTTGCCTAATGAAGGATTAGAAAGGGCTATTTGTAATATTTATAAGATTTGTAGGATATAAAACACACACATATATATAATTATTGTTACCTAAATCTAGTGGGCTATGGCGTGAACACACATTGAGGGGGGAAGGGGGTTACAATATTCAAAGAAAGAGTGTGCAGGCAACTTGAGTTTTAGATCCGCTGGTTTTTGGGCTCATGTCTGATAAGAGCCCTCACAGCTGATGGTTGGGTGAATGTAACAAATATCATGGTAGGAAGGATGGCAATGGGATCAGTGGTCGTCCAACAAGCTTGACCCAACTTTAGGCTAGGCTTGGACCTACCAGCTTGGCCTGCATCATGACCCTATCAAATTTTGTGTCTGGCTTAGACACAAGTCATTATAGTCCAACATGACTTTATTTTATATCCTGCCATTCCAAACCTTGGTTAGCCAACCCATCTATGTAAGGCTGCTAATGGGTCAGGCTGGCTCATTGGGTTTCGAACCTTAAGCCCACTTCAGCCCAGTTTGGGCTAGAATGCTGTGCCCAAGGGGAGAGCCTGGGCTAACTGCCTAAGAGGCTATCAGCCAGGCTCATTTTCAGTTTTTAAGGGCAATTTTTTAATATATCATGCCCTATAGCACCCTTAATGGACAACGTAAATCATGCACAAAAGTGGGTGTCAGGGTAAGGGCTCGAGCTATGCATACTCATCATGGGACTACGCTACCAAAAAAGTGGGTGTCAGGGTAAGGGCTCGAGCTATGCATAATCATCATGGGACTACGCTACGGCTAAAACCCCATTATCCATCACCCTCCCACTTGTTTTGTATGGTCGACGTCCAACCGTCCGATGTTTTCTCAGTTTTTAGTCTATCAGAGATTTATTTAGGGATGATTTTTAAGAATCTTCTCAAAATAATGTGTAGAAATGGATGGACGGATTGGATGAAACATAGCCATCATGGTGGGGCCCATAGAGCCCTTCCCTTTCCAGAGGTTTGTTTATCGTTTAATTTTTCTGTAAAAAATAAGTGAGTTTTATATAGAATGTAAAATAGTAGTGACTGGTTCATAAAAATTGTGGCAATAATATAAAGTTATCTAAACCATTGAAATAATCTATCTAGTTGTAGATGTTTAATATTTATAATTTTCTTATATAATACGATCTTAACCATTCAGAAAATGGTCCCTCTTACATGTACGATTGTTAACAGAAGTTTTATTATAAACAATGGTAAATGCACACTGTTTCGTATTTTAAAATTTTATTAAATTTGACTTGTGAAATAACGAGCGCCTCCGCTCTTTTCACATTTTCACTTCTTCCTTCGAGCGGCGAGGCGTCTTCTTCCTTCGAGTGGCATGGCTTCTTCTTCCATCGAGTGGCACTTGGAGATGGCCATTGCACTGATCCCACCACCAAGATCCCAATCCCCTGCATCTTGATTGCTATGAAATGGTAGAGATAGGTCTTTGCATTGTCGAGTGCCGAGTAGATGGCGAGCATCCTTTGTCCTTGAGACATTGCTAATCGATCTCAACTATCTGATTGTCTTACCGAGCTGGGCCAAATGGGTGTTGAGGATTGTGTGTTGGAGATGGAATGGTGGTGTGGGAAGGGTGTTTTGCATAACAAAAATTGCAGTTAGAGGTGAGAGGGTGTGTTTGGGTGCTAGTTTCCGTTTTATCTAGATTGCGTTTAGGAGAGGTGGATAAATCCACACGTGTGTTAGAGCTGTAGGTGCATCTGTCCAACTGTTACACATTTGTGAGATCTTAGCTTTTAATCAGGTGATCTACACTGTTTAGATGTTCTCAGTGATTATTTATTTATTTATTTATCATTTTCTCAATGTTTGCCTCAATCAATGAAATTATTTTGAGTATTGGTGATAATATCGGCCATGTTAATATATGTTCTTATATCCCCTTGTCATCGATGCATATACAATGACCAACCATTGACTGAGATTTTCTGAAGCTTTCTTATGGTGCTAAAATAGCGGAAGTTCATATAACTGTAATTTCCATCATGATGATAACCTTTCGTTCTTTTGAAGATACAATTCATGTTTTCTTTGGAAATATTTTATTAGGAGACGGCATAGAAACAAAAATAGATTTTTTTTTTTTTTGTATATATATATATATATATATATATATATATATATATATATATATATATATATATATATATATATATATTTGTATTTGTAGTTTTCGTAATTTAGTATATATGGTCAGGATTGGGATTGCAAGATATGCTTTTGCTATAGTTTGGGTTTCAGAAGCTTGGGCAAATTTTAGATGTTGACCTTTTAGGTGGTCAGCATTTCTCAATCCGCATGCTGTTACAGCCATCAGATCCAATTCATTTGGCTTCTGTCTTTTAGAAATCCTTCTTAATCATTAAATCATCCCCCATGTGTTGCATGTTTATCCACTTTTAATCATTAGAAACTATATTGCATCATAGGATTATATTGGAAAAAATACCAACATCAGATGGCCCAACCAGTGCTTATACATTTATCAATGACAGGTGGGTTGGTAAGTCTTCTCTATGACAACTGTCAAGCAGAGAGCTGAATGGTCTTTTACTCCCGCTGCTTTCTTGAAACTACATTGTACTATGAATGCTTTATTTTAGTTTCGATATTCTAAAATGATTTCCTTGTTTATTTATGAATCATTGGCGGTGACATCTATGAGGGACGGTTAGGAGGAACTTGATATCCGGTCTTAAAAACCTTGAAGGAAACTAGCAATGAAGGTTGTTCATTTTGGCATCATAACTTCTTTGTTTAGAACTGAGGATTGAAATTTGAATAGTAAAGAGTTAATACTTAACTATTTTGGTGGGAATACCCTTCGAAAAGGTCTCAAATACTAGTAACTAGTAAGTGCTATGGATGCATTCTCGGGATTGTGGAGTAGAAGAGTATCAAGACTCTCTGTAGCTGGAAATCTCCTCCTTTTCTAATTTCTTCTTTTCAGTAAGTTGCTAAGTAAAAAAAAAAAAAAAGAAAAGGAAAATGTGTGTATTCCAATAAGTCCAACAGGCATAATCATTGGGATGAAAGATATTTTTTGCTATGATTTCTAGGCTCCACTTGAGTGGTTTTAGATTCTCCAAATTAATATCTATGGTCCTAAGTGAGAGAAATGAAGGCTAGGAAATTCAATCATTTATCGTTTTGTACATCTCTAATATCTTCATGGATCGCATGTGAAATGCTCTTTCAATGGTAACTGAACTATGATAAAATTTAATTTTTTATATATATATGTAAGGTTTTTTTTTTAAAGTAGCATTTAGATTGTTCTCGCTAGTTACTTGGTGAACACCTGATAAAAACTAGCTTTGCTAAGTGAGAGAAGGCTCGAAATTTTCTGTAAACACTTACGTATGCCATTTAAGTTGTATGTTTAGCTATTTGGCATGTGGGGATCACCATGGTATTTATATGACATCTTGCCTAAAAAGTATGTTAAGGACAAGGATCCTGCAGTTGTGAAATCGTATCCCGCCCCTATTGGTGTCCCTATTGAGGTTTGGATGAGCTTTGTGGATTATTGCAATACTAATAAATTCAAGGAATCAAGTGTAAAAAATGCATCCAATCAAGCCAAACAAGTTGGCCCTTCTAGCTTAGTCGGTGTAGCATGGCTGCCACATGTCATAAGATAGTACATGTCTTGAAATAACATAGCTCTACTTTATTTATGATGATTATTTCAATTTATTAGTCGTTTAATTCCATTAATTATGTGTTTTGGCATAGATGTTATGGGGAAAAGGCAAGTGAGAGGAATCTTACTACTGATGCTGAGGTTAGTAGGGCTGAGGTGTACATCCGAGCTCATACAACAAAGGATAACAAAGTGCATTTTTCAGAAACCTTTGTAAGTACAACTCTCGTACATTCTTTCATTATCCATGTGAATTTTAAATGCTTCTTTCCTGCACTATAATTTTTCTTTTGGATGTTGTCATAGGAAAAAATAAAATCGATTCAAAGTAGTAATCCTGCATCTCGGATGACCAGTGTAGATGATGCCCTTACACAGGTATATATACATGTCCTTCAAATACTTAAGTTTATTTAGACTTATGCATTCTCTGATAAATCTAATTACAATTCTGTTTACAATCAATTGGGAGTGATAGTAGAGGGCGCATGCGGGAGATAGGTGGAAGTGTAATTGTAATTCTGTTTACAGTCAATTGGGAGTTTATTTAAACTTATAACCTATAACCTAACCTAAACCAAAACCTATAACCTACACTTATAACTTAAACCTAAAACTAAACCAAACCTATAACCTAAACCTTAACCTATAACCTATAACATATAACCTAAACTTATAACCTATAACCTAACCTTAACCTAAACCTATAACCTAAATCTAAACCTAAAACCTAAATCTAAACCTAAAACCTAGACCTATAAACTAAAACCTAAACCTAAACCTAAAGCCTAAATATATTTTCAAATCCCTAAGCCTAAACTTACACTTAATCCTAATCTCAACTCCCTAACCTAAACCTAAACCTAAACTTGAAAATCCAAACCTAAACTCGAACTTAATTTCCTAAACCTAAACCTTAACCTATTCTCAATTCCCTAAAGCTATAACGTATAATAACTTATAACCTAAACCTAAACCTAACCTAAACCTATAACCTTAAACCTAAACCTAAAACCTAAATGTATTCTCAAATCCCTAAACCTAATCCTAATCTTAACTCCCTAACCTAAACCTAAACCTAAACCTAAACTGGAAAACCCAAACCTAAACCAGATCCCGAACCCAATTTTCTAAACGTAAACCTTAACCCATTTTCAATTCCCTATAGCCATAACTTATAGCCTATAATCTAAACCTAAACCTAAACCTAAACCTATAACATAAACCTAAACCTAAACCTATAACCTTAACCTAAACCAAAACCTATAACCTAATCCTTAACCTATAACCTATAACCTAACCTTAACCTAAACCTAAAACCTAAACCTAAACCTATATCCTATAACCTAAACGTAATCCTAAAACCTAAATGTATTCTCAAATTCCTAAACCTAAACCTACACATAATCATAATCTCAACTCCCTAACCTAAACCTAAACCTAAACTTGAAAACCCAAACTTAAACCCGATCCCGAATCCGAACCCGAACCCGATTTCCTAAACCTTAACCTTAACCTATTCTCAATTCCCTAAAACTATAACCTATAACCTATAACCTAAACCTAAACCTATAACATAAACCTAAGCCTATAACCTAAACCGTCCATTCTTTTTTTTCATTTGTTTTTTCAGCTCATTTGAGGGCATTATACCAAAATTGAGGTAGATACAAAATCTCAGGAGAACCATAGTTAGGCTTTCTAGGGGCCATAAAAGTTTTGGATCAAAATGCTATTCCATGTTTTCCCTTCATTCAGGTCATTGTGACCTTATCAACAGATTGGATGATAAATAAATGTTACAGAGGGCCTTTAGAAATTTTTAATGATGGGAGTTAAACTACCACTTTTTTTCTTGTGGTGTGATCCACTTGAGATTGGGATCTGCCTAATTTCCTCAGACCATGCTCTAAAATGACCTGGCAAAATGAATGAACAACTTGTTGAGATTGGGATCTGCCTTATTTCACACACATGAAAGGTTGAAGTTATCCCCACTAGGTGAACCATAACTTATTGTCCAACTGTTTGGACTTTAGACCATCTCTTAGATATATAGTTTTTCTTTTCCTTCACACAAGACAAGGATGCTAATGTTCATTTCATTTTCCATGTTAATAAAGATAATGACAATTATATTTTGAAATTTATGTATCTTTTACTAACAGAACAATTTATAGGTATATTGCTGTTGGAGATGAACCATTACTCCAAAGCTATGGAGAACAGTTCAAGTCTTTTATCGTTGGTGCAGCAACAACTATAGGCACATTTGAGAGTATCATAACATGCGATGATCCTAGAATAGATTGCCCAGGTAAATTTCAACAGCACTTCACCTTAGGAAAGGTGATAATCAAATGAGTAAGTTCTGTTTCTTTTCTACTTTGAATCTATCAAAGTTTTCTTGGATTTGTAGTTATTTTTACTGACTATTACATGAAGGACATTTTATATTATTCTTTTTAGGAGTATACTTAGACATATTGATTGAAAAATTCAATCCAAATATTTGAAATTTGGATGATATATTTGATTTTGATTTCTTCATTTTCTATTATGTACCTTCTCAAATAGGTTGGTTCGTTCAGAGCTTTGGAGAAATGAGTATATCTAGTTTTAGATGTGTGTGTTGATTAATATACATCCATAACTAGATATACCAATTTTTCCAAAGCCCTAATGAACCAATTTATTTGAGAAGGAAAAGTCTACACGATAGAAAAGGAAGAAATCGAAATCAAATATATCATTCAAATTCTTAATTTTTATAATTATTATTTTTAATTAATGAAAATCCCCGACGGATTTTAGCTGTCGAAAATGCCGATGGATTTTGGCCGCCAACCACGCCGACGGATTTTAGCAGCCGACAACACCGACGGATTTTAGCCGCCGGTAATACCGATGGATTTTAGCCGCCGACAACGCCAACGGATTTTAGCCACTGACAACGCGACGGTTTTTATCAGTCGGTGAGCAACACCGATGCACCCTTTACCGACGGACCTTACGACGGTTAAAAGCCGTCGGGGAAGCGTTGCCCTGTTTTTTGGTGGTAAGATCATGTATGTTTGTTTTAGCCTTCAAGGCTCAAGCTCATTGGAAAGATAACTTCACGAGCATTTAATAAGGATGAAAATCATCTTATTTGAATATCATTTCACCTTTCAAAACTAGGCCCAAAGTTATCCATCATGATTTTTTAAGCATCGCACAATCCCGTGAAAATGCTCCTCACTTGTTATAGGTTCGATCGAGAAATATTGGGCTCATTGGAAAAAGAATTTGAGTAGCTTTCAATTAGGACTTGAATCATCTTATTTGGGGACCATTTGACCTTTTAAAATTGGACCCAAATTCATCTACTATAATTTTTTCACAATTGATCATAATTTTTTTAAAAATTTAATCATTAATTTTTTTCAACATCGCATGATCCCACTAAAATGCTTGTTAACTCCTTTATTATATGTTGGAGAAGAGCATTTTAATGTACTACGGCGATAGATTTATTCTTAGCACAAGTGGACCGAAAGAAGTCTGAACGGAAGCAGATGTAGTCTGTCAGATCCAAACCTAATCATACGTATGTCATGACGTAACTGGGCCTCAGGCATGTCCAATTCAAACAAAAACATTTGGAATAAGGAGAAATTGTCATTTGAAGTGTGAACCATAAATCAACCATAACTTTTGATTCGAGAATCGCCACCGGACACATGACCTATCAATCTTTATGTAACAGGCTATCCAGGGTAACTGACCCACAAAATGAGTTGTAGCCGTTTGTTTCACGAGAAAATGCATATTTCCTCTTCAAACTACAATTTTCATAAAAATATATAATTTTTAGTAATTTCGATTTTTATCATATCTCATTACTTTTAGAGTTTTAAATTTTCATCTTTTTTATAGATTAATTATAATCATGCTAGGAATGCACCAATAAGGTTAATTAGGGACTTTTTATTTTTTGTAAAAGTTACTATTTCAGGTACATTCTATTCTTATCAAATTAGGAGTTCTGTTCGGGTTAGAATTTTGTTATGCTGGATAATTTTAAATTGGAGTTTTATTTTATCTTTATTAGTGGTGTAATCAAAAAATCATATACAGTACAAATAATTCAATAAAAATATTTAAGTTTTCCTTTTTATTATTTTTTGTGGATTGAAGGTTTTAATGACTTAAGGAAGACAATGATAATGACTTGAGGAAGACAATGATCTTACTCTTTACTTTCTCACTCCCTTCTATGCATCACAATCTTAGGCTCATTAAAAAGATAATTTTATGGGCTTTCAACTAAGATCATAATCATATCATTAGCAGACTGTTTGACCTTTCAAAAGTGGGCCCAAAGTCATTAATTGTCAATTGTTTAAAAGGTCAATTGTTAATTTTTCAAGTATCACATGATTCAAGAAAACACTTGTAACTCCCTTTACAGGTCAAATCAAGGGCAATGTTGTGTTCATTGGTAGGAAAATTTGATGAGCTTTCAAATACGATCACAATTATCTTATTTGGAGATCATTTGACCTTCCAAAATTGAGCCTAAATCATGAATTTCAATCATGTATTTTTTGAAAGGTCGATCATTAATTTTTCAGCATTGCATGATCCCACAAAACACCCATAATCCCCTCGTTATAAGTCGGATTGGTGCAATTTTAAGCTCATTGGAAAGATAATTTGATAAGCTTTAACCAAAACAAAATCATTTCATTTGAAAATTATTTCACCTTTCAAAAGTAAGCCTAAAGTCTTCATTTGTAAATTTTTCAAAAGGTCAATCGATAATGTTTTTAACATCCTGCGACCCCATAAAAATGTTCACAACTCTCTTGTTACAAGTCGAATTGAGATAATCTTAAACTTGTTAGAAAAATAAATTGATTAACTTTCAAATAGAATTAGAATCATTTCATTTGGAGACTATTTGTCGTTTCAAAAGTAGCATAACTCACATTACTTACACAATCAATACTATACAACTTTGATAAAACTATCAAATCTCCCTTGTTATACCTTAGATCCGAATGATCTTATGCTTGTGGGAGAAGTAATTTGATAAGCTTTTGAATGAGCTATAAACCACATTGATTGGGGACCTTTGGTTTGTCATCATCTAACTTGAAGTGTACGTTTCATATCATCAACTTATAAACTAAACATTCACTGGAATTTCTCTATTTTTCAACATTCCTTTATTAAAACATCTTTAAACCTACATCATCATGACCCAAAGTCAAGTCTGAAATGAAACATGAAGAAAAAATGCATGATCATACTCAATTATGACAACTTTTTTACACCGAGTGGAGCTATTCCAAGAGAGGCTCTTTCACATGTAAAGCACGAAAGATTACCGGATAGAGTGGTCATAAAACATGAAAGATTGTAGTAGAGTAGTCGGAGAGCACAAAGATGAATAGCAACTTTAAACATGTGAATTGATGATCAACCTCCTAAACTTTTTTCTATTCTTGATGGCAAGGGAATTTTCGTCCTGAAAACTAATCCCCCCATTACCAAATGTGGAGGTGTAGAAAAGAAACTTCTTTAAAATGGGATATATTTTGAGGGTCCTATGATATCCTGGTTGTATATAGGAAAAAAAAAACTAATATTTTTCTTTGGTTTTACTTTTTCTTCATAAAACTAATCCCATGGGCAAGAGAAAATGGCATTTTCTTGGGAGAAAAAATTCCACCGAAGTATTTACAAGTTCACTGGCAGGAAAATAACAAGAAAGGACAGTATTTAATGAGAGGAGTGTTGTGTCATATGTAACATTATAAAAAGTTATTTAAACCATTTGTTTCTCAACGAGAATTTATATGAAAGTTGAGGTCTGCTTTCGTGCATGATGTTTGGCCTGAATAGGCTCCATGAAAAATTTAATTTGTTGTTATTGGCATATACAAAGTTGACATACATGGCACATGTAAGGTGCTTAAAGATAGACAGCTGCACGTGGCAAATGCACATGTTATATATCACCGTAGCATATTAGCATGTGGAACATGTAGAACATTTGAAGATAGATGTAATATGTATCACATGTAGAGTACAAGTGAAGGTGAATAGTGGCACATGTGGTGCATTGACAGATGGTCAATATCAGCAATGCAGTTCATCATACAATAAACAATAGAGGGTTGTTTGATTTTTTATTTCTACCGTAAATTCCTAATAAATAGGTTATTATTACTCTACACACTTATTTAATTTTAGGTGAGTATTTTCATCTCAAAAATCAATTAGTAAAGGACCGACTTAAATTTGTGAGCCACACCATAATGTATGTAACATATTCAGTTGTTCATCTGCTTTGGTGGAACATTTTAAGGCATGAGCCAAAAAATAGGACAAATTTAAAGCTCAAGTAGCCCACACTACAAAAAATTGTGATCATAAAACTTTCACCATTGAAAGTTTTTTCTAGAGCTCATAAGAATATTTATTTGTCATCCAACATAGTCATAAAATCATATAGACATGGAATGGGAGAAAACACAAATATCATTTTGATTCAAAATATCTAAGGATGAATTAGAAAACTAAAAAAAAAGCAACCAAACAAACCAACAGCCCCTAATTGTAATTGTTGATGCCAAAATCCGGTCGGCCCTCCCTCCATGTTGACCACCACGTATAATCCCTATAACCTACACCAGGAAAGCAGACAAAGGTGACCCTGGCTAAGCCGAGGGACCCTCCGATGCCTAAGTCAGGACAAAGAAATCAGGGTCTGAGTAGAGAGTAGAGGAGAGCTCGATTTTGCGTACCTGTAGATATGGTGATGCGTACTATTTATACCTGCCTATGAGGCAGTCTGATTTCGATAATCTCGGCATGATCAGAGGGATTCTAGGATCATGGAGATATTACCCGCAATCTACTCATCGCGCAGCGTATCTGGTGGATCGTGCGCTCCTGCGAGCGAAGTTACCGGCTACGTCTCGATATGACAATTTTCATATTGAACGAGTGGGATATGCACGTCGGAGAGTCTGCTCGGCCAGACTTATCTAAGGATACCACTAGTCCGATCCGCCTAGTCGGCTCAGTCGGTTCCACCATGGCTGGCAGGGCTGACTTCAATAAGCGGTGTGGTTAAGGCATCGGAGTATGATTCCGAGTCGCGCACCAACTGTGTCGTCTGCTCGGATGGATCACGTCCTAAAGCAGGTCAGATGGATCATGCCTCGGCTCGAACGGGCGCTTGGGGCAGTGTTGTACCGTGAGCTCGGATTTCCCATAGCAGTAATTATATATAAGACTATGAAAATTCTTTTTCTAAATTAGTATTTTTAAAAGAAGCTTATATAGCTTAATAGGGTTGCTTGTGCTTTGAAGGAGGTAGAAGTAAATGAAATCTCCTTTTAATAAAGAAACCAGATTTGCCAAATTTATATTATAATAATAATAATAATTAATAAATAAATAACAAGTGGGTGGAAAATGATTCCACAGATGCCAAAACAGATGCCAAAACGGAGAAACTACATTTCTTTTCTTACTCTCTCCACAAAACGGAGAAACGGTCTTGCATTGGTTAAATGGCAAACAGGTAAGCCATCCGTAACAATAACCTGAGGGCTTAGACGGCTGATGTTAATACCCTGAAAATCGAAAATGGACAACCGTAGAGACAAATCTTGCAGCAATTTCCTAGCATGGGAATTTCTAAGAAGATTTTTGGATTTTGATATTTTTTTTTTCTAGCTATAGTATCATATAGCAGGAAAATCTCGTTGAATTTATATTTTTTTAATAAATGTAAATCAGTAAACTATTTAAAGATTTTAAAACATGGGTACAAATGAATTAATTTAAATCGTCAAGTATTTATTTCATCAAAAGGGAAACTATATTTATCATATAGCACCGTACGTGGACAGCTTTCCAAACAATCCTTGACCGGCCATTTGATTTGAGCATTGTGGCCCACGTGACAAGCGGGCTAGCCGGAACTCCTGAGAAAGAAAAAGCATCTGCATACAAATGGCTTCTAGCCTTTGTATTTTAAACAAACATATGGAAGACACGAAACACAAAACCATGAGTTTGGAATATAAAATTAATAAAATAATAATAAAAAAAGACCCCGCTTTTAATCACTACCGAAGTTTGCTAAAGTACGTCCAGACAAGAATACATCGGGACCTTAGTCGCTTAATCTGTTTTCTCATCGAATGATCCAAACCGTTCTTCTAATTGCCATTGTTTCGGTCCTTTTATAAACTCTTCAGGTTTGAATTGGACAAGCGCGTCCCCATGGAAGGGTAGTTTTATCAATGAAACAGTTCCCCACCATGATGTGTGTTATATCTACACCGTTCATCCATTTTTTTTTCAGCTGATTTTATAGTGTGAACGTAAACATGAGGCAGATCCAAAGCTCAAGTAGACTACACCGAAAGGAAACCGTGGGGATTGGATGCCCACCATTAAAAACTTTTTGGAGACGGATCAAGCTAATAATTGAGTTTTACCTTCAGTGACTTTGTGAACAGGTTGGATGAGAAATAAATATCCAGGCGGGTCCTAGAAAGGTTTCAATGGTGGGAACCCTTATCCCAGCTAGTCCTGTGGTGTGATCAGCTACTGCTCTTGATTTACCTGATGTTTGGGTTCATGTACGAAAATGAGCCGTTGGAATGGATGGACGGTGCAGATATAATACATAAATCATGGTGGGTCCCACAAAGCTTGTTCTCCACTACCGAGAAAGGTTCTTAGGCCGAAAGGGAGACGCGGCTCCCCTGTTACCCAATACTGCGTGGAGCCCACCACGACGTTTTTGTTATATCCACTCATCCGTTTCGTCAGCTAGACATAGCCCTGGATCCAAAACGTAAGTGCTATAAGAGTGGACTTCTCGCGGACATCACGGTGCCCCGTATGGCTTATACGTGTATGAACTTCCTGTTGGCAGGTGAGGCCATTGATGTTGATGAGAAATCCATTTTATTAATGTGTTTTGACAGATTAGGTTAGTATATGCCCTAAAAGTGAGTTAAATCCAAAACTCAATTGAACCACTCAACAGAAGTGATGTAGAGCGGATTGCAGACAGTTTCATGGCCAAGATGGATCAGAATAAGCTCGGTTGACAAAAGAAGTGATCCAAACTATCAGAATTTAAAACGAGCATATCTCACAAACTAGAATGAGCTATTGTACGTTCCATATATGATTTTAGGGTAAGATGAGCTATTTTAGCCACCCAACCCGCTACACCGGGTTGCCCACATCAAAATTGTAAAATTCCATTAGATCGACGGTCAAATTCATGTTTTAATTTCATTTTTATTATTTATAGTAAGTTTTATTTTAAGTATAACTTTTGATCTTGGGCTTTAATACTAACTGATGCAGAAAAGCTTCATGGATTCAAAGTAGTTATCCTTAAAGAAAACGGTGATCAACCTCATCACGTTCACCCATGTCAAGAAGCAGTGAGAATTGAATATTTAGAGTTGAAACATTCACAAGGCCATAGAAGTTTTGGATCAGGCCAATATTATTGTGCTTTTAGTTCATCCAATAAAACTAAACTTAAAAATAGTATTGATGGAATATAAACATTATGGTGGACCAGGGAGGTCCTACCTACTTTTTCCCGTGAAATGGCCCGCTTGAGTCTTGAATGTCTCCTTTTTTTTTGTTACCTTACCTCATCTTGGAATTCAAGAGAGTATACGACTGAGGAACCGCAACAGGTGCAAGAAACTAGGGTTCTTTACTGCACACCATTAAAAACCTTTTAGAGGTTACAAAAGTTTTGTATCAAGTTGATATTTGTGTTTTCCTTTCATCCGGATGTCAAGTTATGTGTGTCATAATCAACCTAAATATTATAATGTGCCTTAGGAATTTTTTTAATGGTAGGTGTTTAATCACCACTAAATTCAAGAGATAGGGCTAACTTGGCTCGATCTGGTTTTGAAATAGGCCTGACCCGAACTCGATCCGACTCGATACCGAGTCCTGCATACCTGACTTGATCCGAGTTCGGTCTGGCCTGGACTAATCCAGACCGAGTCCGATCTGGTCAGAAGTACCGAGTTGGGTCGAGTTTGTAAAACCCGTATCTTAGTCCGTACCATTTCATAGACTTCCACGGTCTTACCGGTCGAATTCCGGCAACCTTCGACCCTTAACCGATACTCATGCGTGACCCTGATTCATTCGCCGTCAACCCGAGTCGACTCGACCCGAGTTCTGTACCATAGCCACCGCGTCGTCGCTGCGGTTCCGATGCTGTGACTCGCGCGCCGAGGCGATACCCTGGTCGAGAGATATGGGCCAATGTTCGGTATGAGAAAAACGTCGCGCGTTGCGAAACTTAAGAGAATCTCTACGATATGTCACATCAATCCCATCAATCTCATCAATCTATCAATCCATCATATGTCAAGTACACATCACCTTTCACCCATACCCAAGCAACCACAAAGCAAAAAGGGTCTTACAAGCCCATGCTTTTCTTACACAAAAGGCCACAAAAGTCAAGGATTTCTTACACCCCATCTCTCTCTCATCCATCACTCCATCACCCATCACACTCTCTCTCTCCCTTTACAACTCTCTCTCTCTTTCTCACTTCAAACTCATTTTTCCAAGCAACCAAACCCCCTCCATAAGTTGGAGCTCTCCAAGCTTCCCAAAACTTCAAGGTGGCCCACTTTCCTACCCCTTCATCTCCCATCCTAGCCATCCATTCCTCATCTCACCCATTGAAATCAAAGCTAAGGAACTAAGGAACCCCTAAGAGCAAGAAGATCGGACGGTGGGTGCTCGATTATGGTATTTTTCCTTATTTTTGAGATGGGCCAAGTGAGGCCAACCGATCAATGGTTTGGATCTCACTTGGGACCCTAAATTGTGGCCGATGGCCCACTTTGATCATCATGATCATCCATGGTGGGGCCATTCTCCATGGACCCCATCATGATATCTTTTCTTTAGAAAGGTCATCTAGACCGTCCATATTAGTGGGGAAAGGATCCCCACCGTTGATTTTCAAATTTTATGGTCTCATGTGTAAAGGGATCCCTTGGATTGTATGATTTTATTTTTTTTTTTGGAGGGCTCATAGTGGCGCAGCCCTCCATCACAAGCATGTCCCACCCTCTATCTCTCTCTCTCTCTCTCTCTCTACTTCATTTTCTCTTTTTTTAGATCCTATTGTGTTTGTATGGCCCACTTGAATGGACCCCACCTTGAAGCATTTATTTTGTCCAAGTTTCCTTCAAGTGGGGCCCACCTTATATGTTGTACCCACATCATCCATCAGTGGTGGCCCACTTTAATAGGGCCCACCACAATGTGTTTTGGACTGAACCGTCCAGCGTCTGGGACGCTGGACGTCCCTGTACAAGGAAAGAAAAATTTTAAAAAGAGAGAGCTTTGGGGTGGGCTACTTGCATAGTCCCCACCTTGATGTAAGTATGAAATCCAAGTCGTCCATCCTCTTACCCATCTCTTTTTAGGCGTTGAGCAAAGAGTTGGGGTTGATTGGAAGATCTGGTGGGCCATAGCATCGAAGAATGCATCATTACCATTCAAGGATCCTTTTCTTATTTTATTTCATTTTCTAACCATCAAAAAAATTCAAACTTTAGACTCATTGGAACGGCCTCGAGCCACTGAACACAATGGGCGGAGTAGATCTACTTGATACGGGCTCCAGACGCGAAAAACTCCAAAGAAATGGGTTTCTAAATCTTTCTTTTAAAATTGTAAAGAGGCAGAGCCTCTGTCTTGACGCCAGCTGCAGTAGCAGCTGACGACCGTGCAGCGGGTGACCGTGCATTCACCCACGGCTGCTGCCGTGGGCCCCACCATGGTGTTTATGTTGATCCACGCCATTCATGAGGCGGGTCCCCTCCTCGGGTGGGCCCCCTCCAAGTTTCAACTCGATTCAATGCTCAGGTGGCCCACACCATAGGATACAGTGGGATTGAACCTCTTCCATTGGAAACCATTTTTGGGTCCACTAGAGTTTTTGATCAATATGAAATTTTTTTTTCCTCTTCATCCAGGTCCCTGTGACCGTATGGACCGGTTGGATGGAAGATAAATATTATGGTGGGCCCCACATGGGACCCACAGTGATGTATTTTGTTTGCCTCCACCATCCGCTGGACGGTAGAGCCCACCTAATGCATGTGGCTTCTTCACGCCACCCCCTGACCGCATGACAAATAAACATTGCAGTGCCCCCCCCCCCCGGCCCACACATTAGACGGATGGCAAATAAACATTGTAGTGGGCCTTTGCCATTTTGGACGGCAAACAAGCATTTCAGTGGGCCCTTGCCATTTTTGACGGCTAACAAACATTGCAGTGGGCCCTTTTGCCATTTTAGATTGAAAATAAACATTTCAGTGGGACCCACCATGATGCGTGTGCAACATCCAAACCGTCCACCCACTTGGAAGGATCATTTCATGGCATGAGTTTAAGAATGAGGCAGGTTTATGATCAAGTGGACCATTTGTGTTTGGGTGTGACCCGTTTGATATATAAGGCCTATGGGTCGGTTTAGGCCTATTTAATTCATATAAGGTACATGGGTGTAGGCCCATTTGATTTGTATAAGGCCTATGGGTTAGGCCCATTTGATTTGTATAAGGCCTACAGGTTTAGGCCCATTTGATGCAATCTAAGGCCCACGGGATATGACCCATTGCAATGCACATAAGGCCCATTGGTGTGGCCCATTTATGTGGCCCATTTGATATATATGTAAGGCCCAATGGGACAAATCTAAGGTCCATTGCAATGTGTAATCCCAACGCGAATTAAGTAGCGATGTTTACAAAGATCGTGCCTTGGGAGAAAATGTTGGTTTGACGTCCACATTGCGAGTGTAATGTTGGTTGGATGTCCACATTACAACTCTCCTTAGGGCCCATTGTTAGGCCCGTACTTATTGTGTATAGGCCGTCCAGGTCCATCTGCATTGTAAAATAGTTCATTTCATTATAACATGTTTAGTATAGTTCCATGACTCATGATCATATGTATGTTCGATATGAGAAGTGACTGGTCATAGCATATGCTTTCGGGTAGATTGTTTATGAGACCCGATTAGACGGTGTTACCCTGCATGAGTGCTCGATACGTGCAAGGATTTGCTGCATGATTGGATAGTGTGATTCATGCATCTCGCATTGTGTGATATGGTTACTGTACGCCCTAGCGACATCGGGGCCGTAGCCTACACAGACAGATCGTGGTTGACAGGATTGGATACCGAAAATTTTATTCTACATGGGGTGTTATAGATATCCTTGGATGAAAGTCCCTAAACCCTTATGGTACCAAGAGGTTGCTTCAATGTCTAAACCGAGTGGGTAGATGAGCGTTGAGTGCCGATTACCAGACGGTTGCGCTCTCCACTGTGTCGTGGTCGGTTGGAAGGAGGTGCGACCTTACCCGCCCGAGTGTAGGGAGCAATGCTAGGCTAAGTCTGATCAGCTCGAGGAATGGGTCCGCTTCGACGAGTCATGCCCGATATTGGCAGACAGATAGTGAGGTCTCTTCCACTTACCTTATTGTGCGCGATGAAGCGGAAATCTAGTTTAGAGTGTACTAGACCCCGGTGATATCCCAGATTTGAGCTGTATTGACATGTGGACTTAGACGAGGATTGCATGCTTGACTTGCACCTTACATTGCATAGCCTTGGTACGGCTCATGATATTTGTGGATCCATCTGCATATTCCGTATTACTCTGATACTGCATGATCATACTACTACCTTGTGCACACACTTTCACCACCCTCTAAGCTTTCTATAAGCTTATGCACGACCGTTGCGTGCAGGTGACGTTGCATCGCAGCAGCGTTGAGGCTTGAGCACGTGGCAGATTACTCCGAAGTTTTTGTTCATCATCATTGTATTTCCCTTTATGCTCATTGTACTTTTAAAATTTTTTATCATAGTGGAAATGTAATGAAATTCTTAGTTGTTGTTTGTGGGTTATGTCTTTGGTTATGCTTATTATGAATCAAACTGACATTGTAAATCCTCCTCGTAGCATCCCAGGATCGGAACCTGGCGAATGGGAGCTTGGAGCCGAGAATGGGGTTCTACGGAGGCTGTCGGCGTCGGATTCGGTGATCGAGAATTTTGTGAGCCCGTTTTCCAAGTTTGGGGCATGACAGAAGTTGGTATCAGAGCATAACTTGGGAATAACTAAGAACAACATTACATATTTGCTATGAGTATAAAATGACTAAGTTTCGAAGTTCGGATAGCTTAGCGACCTTCCGTTACAGACTCTTAACGTGCGTGCCTTCAAGAGTTTTGAAGTTAATAGGCGCATTCACTCTTTCCTGTAGGACATGCCGCGCAGGAGAGTTACCCGATCGACTCCCGCACCACCACTTGAGGATCTCGCACCACCACCTGCGACTCCCGCATTACCACCTACGATGCCTATTCTACCACCAGAGATTCCTACTGCCCATCCTAAGTATCCTGCTCCTCCACTAGAGACCGGTGCGGAGCCGACCGTATCCGTGAGTGCCTCACAGTTGCAGCAGATGTTACAGGCCATGACGGCTGCACTTCAGGGACAGGGCAGGCAACCAGTTGTTTCACCGGCACAGGCAGAGTAGGATCGTGCGAGTGCCCTCCTTCGTGAGTTTCGACGGTTCGATCCGCCGCCTTTCCAGGGTGAGCCAGACCCGACGGTAGCTGAGAGATGATGTGCTGATGTGGAGAAGGTATTTGAGACTATAGGACGTACGACAGAGCGGCGAGTTCGACTAACCGTATTTCTTCTCCATGGTGAGGCTGAGCACTGGTGGGCATCAGTTTCGCGAGCAGCAGGTGCCGACTTTGTGTGGACCTGAGAGGATTTCGTGGATCGGTTTGACCGACAGTACTTCCCTGATCACATCCGACAACAGCGAGCATTGAAGTTCGAGGCCCTGGTGTTGGGCGATATGACAGTGGCTCATTATGCAGCTCGTTTCGTAGCATTGTCCAGGTTTGCACCTTACCTTGTTGATGACGAGGAGCGGAGAGCCCGCCGTGTAAGACCCGTATCCTAATTCGCACCGTTCCGTTGATTCCCGCGACCCTTCTCGTCAAATTTCGGCAATCCGCGACTTATGGTTGACGTTGCGCACGACCGTAAGTCGTATCCTATTCATTTGAGCCGGCTTAATCCGAGACTTGTATCATTGCGACCGCACCATCGCCGCTGTTCCAACGCCGCAACTCACGCACCGATCCGATACCCAGACGATGAGATACGGACCCACGTTTAGTTCGAACAAAAACACCGCGCGTTGTAAATCCCAAGGAATCTCTACAAAGTGTCCCATCAATCACATCAATCAATCCCATCAATCACCTCTCATGTCAAGTACAAGCACCCATGCTTCCTTTCTCCACAAGTCAAGCAACCACCCAAGTCAACTAACACATCACCTCACCCATCACTCATATCCATCAACCATCATCCCTTCACATCACTCCATCTCTCATTAATCACACCTCTCTCTCTCATTTCTCAACACTCCAAACCCAAGCAAGGGAGCCCTCTCACGTCCAAGCTCTTCTCATGAGAATGTGATTTTGGTGGCCCACTTTCCACTCCCAAATCTCCCATCCTAGCCATCTATTGCCCATCTCCACCATCAAAGTGAAGCTTTAGGAGATCGGCATCTCAACGGACCAAGAAGATCAAGTGGTGGGTGTTTCTTTAGACTATTCTTTATGTTTTTAAGTTGGGCCAAGTGAGGCCAACCGATCAATGGTTTGGATCTCACTTGGGACCCTAAGATGTGGCCAATGACTCATCTTGATCATCAAGATCATTCCATGATGGGGCCATTCTCCATGGACCCCATCATGATGTTTACTTTCCTTATATTGAGGAGGTCATCTAGACCGTCCATTTCTAGTGGAGTGGGATCTCCACCGTTGATCTTTTGTTGATAGTCCATATGCAAGAGGACCTTTGATATAAGATTGGATGATTGAGACGTAGGGCCCATAGTGCCGGGGTCCCTCCATCACGCGTGTCCCACCCTATCTCTCTCTCCCTCTTTTTCCATTTATTTTATTCTTTGTGTGTGATGAAATGGCCATATGGCCCACTTAAATGAGCTCCACCACGAAATATGTATTTTATCCAAGTTCTCCATGAGTGGGGCCCATCTTAAATGTATCATTTGTGGCAGCCCACTTAAATAGGGCCCACCTTGATTGCATTTGACACAAAAAAAAAAAAAAAACACACGTCCAGGCGCTGGACGTCACTGGAAGGAAAAGCATGAATATTGGCTTGCTCTAAAGCCTTTGAAAA
Organism: Magnolia kwangsiensis; assembly: GCA_037074715.1. Taxonomy (NCBI): domain Eukaryota; kingdom Viridiplantae; phylum Streptophyta; class Magnoliopsida; order Magnoliales; family Magnoliaceae; genus Magnolia; species Magnolia kwangsiensis. The sequence continues at coordinate 4,546,670 of CM073571.1, forward strand.
TGGGCCACTTGTTTAGGCCTCACTCTGGTGTATGCTTCTAATCCAAGCCGTCCATTCCCTTTCCCGACTCATTTTAGGCGTTGAGCCGAAAAATGAGGATGATCAGAGCATCCAGTGGGCCATATCGTCGAAAATAGTACTATTACCATTGAAAGACGCCTTGGTCATTTTATACACCAATAAAAAGGCGGATATGGGTCTCATTCTAACTGTTTCGAGGCGTAGAATACGGTGGATGGAGTGGATCTACCAGATATGGGCCCCACACCTGAAAAATCCCAAAAAAATAGGTTTCCATATTTTTTTAAAAAAATCACACAGCAGCAAGGCTGCTGTGTCAGGACGCTGGCCGCGCGCCAGCGGACGGGCGGACGTGGGCAGGGTCCCACGGCCTTGAGCATGGGCTCCACCTTGATGTTTACCTGCCATCTAGACCGTCCACATGGTGGACCCCTACCCGAAGCAGGCCCCACCAAAAATTTAGGCCCATCCAAGGCTCAGGCGGCCCACATCAAAGGAAACAGTAGTGACTTAGAACCTACCATTGAAACCATTTTTGGGGCCCACAGAAGTTTTGGATCAAGCTGGAATTTATTTTTTTCTCCTCACCCAGGTCTGCGTGACCTTATCAATGGGTATGATGGCATGTGAACATTATGGTGGGCCCCACATGGGACCCACAATGATGCATGTGTTCTATTAGCACCGTCCACTACCGTGGACGGTGGAAAACACCTTCTATGTGTTTTGTAAGGCCGTCCAGGGCCCCACCCTTGATGTCAGATGGTGGGCCTTCATGTGGACCCCATCACTATGCAGGTGTTGCATCCAACCTGCCCAGCCACTTTTAAAGGCTAATTTTCATGTGGTGATCTAAAGGATGAGCAGATCCATAGTTCTGTGGACCCCCACCATGATGCATGGGTTGTATCCAAACCTTCCAACCATTTTCAGATATTAATTCATGTATTGAGACCAAGACTAAGTCAGATCCGTAGTTCACGTGGGACCCACTCTTGATGCATGTGTTGCATCCAAGCTGTCTATCTAATTTTGAAAGTCTATTTTATTGCATGAGTTAAAGAATGTGGTAGGTCTATGGTTCAAATGGGCCCACCTTGATATGTGTTTTGGGTCCATGATTGATGTAATTATGGCCGTTGTTGAGGCCCACCTTGGTGCACATATAAAGCCCATGGAACTAAGTCCATTTGGTACATATAAAGCCCATGGGATCAGGCCCATTTGATGTGCATGGGGTGCAAATGGAATGGCCCATTGGACATATTTAAAACTCATGTGTGTAGTCCCACTTTGATGTATTTCATGGCCCATGAGTCATGGACATTGCAATGTACATAAGGCTCCTTGGCGAGGCCCATTAATGTAGTCATTGAAGAATGTAAGGCCCACGCAATTCGGCTCATTTGATATATCCAAGGCCCAGGGATCAAGGCCCAATGGATGTCCTTAGGGTCCATTGCAATGTATGTCTATCATGGTTCGTGAAATGATATTTATGGCAAGCCTGCCTAGAAAACAATGTTGGTTTGACGTCCACATTGTATGTACAATGTTGGTTAAATGTCCGCATTGTAGCTCTCTTTAGGGCCCATTGATAGGTCCATACCCGTTGCTATTCATTGCCTTATAACATGCTTAGTATAATCTCATGACTCATGCCCATATGCATCATATGTATGCTTGATATGAGTAATGACTGATCATAACATACGCCATTGGGCAGACCATTTACGGGACTCGTTATGTGACTAAGTGCCCTATATGATCGCGCAGTACGCGCTGGACTTCTGCATGATTTGATTTGATGTGTGATTCATGCATCTCGCATACGTGTGATTTGATCACTGCACGCCCTAGCAACATCAGGGCCGTGGCTCCACAGGTACATTGTGGATGGCCGTATTGGATACCGGAAATGCATATTATAGTACTGTGGGCACTTAGGATGTCCTTGGGTGAAAGTCCCAGAACCTTTTTGGTACCAGGAGGTGCTCCAGCGTCTAGACCGAGTGGATACATGAGCGCCCGAGTGCCGAATGCCAGTAGGCCGCGTCTCCCACTGTGTCGTGGTCGGTTGGAAGGGGGTGTGGCCTTATCCGCCTGAGTGAGAGGGCTATAAGCTAGGCTGAGTTTGACTAGCTCGCAAATGAGTCCGCTATCGACGAGCCGGGTAGGTATTGGCATACTACTGGTCAGGTGGATAGTGAGGTCTTATCCGCTTGCTTGACTGTGCAGCTAGGGAGGTGGCAGTTTCTGCGAAGTGTATTAGACCCTGGTGATATCCAGAGAGGAACTGTACTGATATACATATTTGAGGAGTACCGACTTGCTTGGATTGCATTTCGCATATGACATTTGGCTATGTAGGCCTTGCATTGCATCGGTGTGGCCGATGGCATTCATATCTCGCATCATGCCTTGCATTACATAGCCTTGGTATATTCATGGACTTACCACATACTTCCGCATTGTTCTGATACTGTACACTTGGCGTTTGCCTTACGCACACATTTACACCACCCTCTAAGCTTTTGTAAGCTTATGCACGATAGTTGCATGCAGGTAGCGTTGGACGACAGCAGCGCTGAGACAGGAGTGCACATCAGGACCTTTTGGAGCTTTTTGATCACTTTGTATTTCCCTTTCTCCTTTGTACTTAAAATTTTGTTATAGTGGATATGTGGTGATGTCGTTTTGTGACTTGGTTATACTTGTGGTTATGCTCCATTACAAAAAAAAAGTTCATTCTGAAAATCCTCCTTACAGAACCCCAGGATCGAAATCTGGCATTTGATTGTCAGGAGCCGAGAATGGGGCACTACGGAGGCTGTCGGCACCGGATTCGGCAATCGGGATTCATGTGAATCCGATTTTCGGATTTGGGGTGTGACAGAAGTTGGTATCAGAGCATAACTTGAGAATACCTGAGGAACACATCACATATCTACTATAAATAGGTTCCGAGTCTGAATGGTTTAACGATTTTTCGACATAAACGCTTAATGTAAGTGCCTTCAAGAATTCTCAAGACTGATAGGCCATTGTTCCTTCCTGTAGGAGACATTATGGCTAGAAGAACGACCCGAGCGAATCCCGCTCTACCACCTGCGACTCCCGCACCACCACCCGCAGCTCCTGCTTTACCACCTGCTACTCCTACTCCACCACCAGATAGTCCTGCCTTTGAGCCTGAGGATGCCACTCATTTTCCTGAGACAGGTGCGGATCCGACCGTACCTGTGAGTGCTACTCAGCTGCAGCAGATGTTGCAGGCAATGACCGCCATTCTTCAGGGGCAGAGCAGGCGTCCCACAGTGTCACCGGCCGAGGCTGAGCAGGAGCGAGCGAGCGCTCTTCTCAAGGATTTTCGACGGCACGATCCCCCACGTTTTCAGGGTGAGCCAGACCCTACTGCTGCAGAGTTATGGTGCTCCGAGGTGGAGAAGATATTCGACACCATGAGATGTACTACTCAGCAGTGAGTCCCATTAGCTGTATTCCTTCTGCAGGGCGAGGCTCAGTATTGGTGGGCATCTGTGGCCCGATCGGTAACTACTAATTTTGAGTGGACCTGGGAGGACTTTATAGACCGGTTTGACCGGAAGTTCTTCCCCGAGCATGTGCGACAGCAGCGCGCACTTGAGTTTGAGACGTTGGTCCAGGGAGACATGTCTGTGTCCCAGTATGAGGCTCGGTTCGTCGCACTATCCAGATTCGCGACGTATCTTGTTGATGATGAGGGGCGGAAGGCCCGTCGTTTTGAGAACGGCTTACGTCCTGCCCTCCGGAGCCGTGTGATCGGACACATGCTTCCGACATTTGAGGAGATAGTAGAGGGAGCCCTGATATATGAGACAGATTGGGCCAGTGTGCAGAGAGCTCGCGATCAGAGGGGAGATCAGAAGAGGAAGGCACCCTCTAGTAGCTCCCATCAGCAGCATCGTTCACAACAGAGGCGCACGAGCCGCCCAGCATTCCGAGCACCAGTAGTACCCCCAGCACCATCTTCGGGATCGTTTTCAGGTACTTGCTTTGGGTGCGGTCATACAGGGCATCGTAGGCACGAGTGTCCCCATCCGCAGCAGCAGCAGCCGAGAGCACCGCATCCACCTCCACGACAGCCACCACAGCAGCAGCGACCGCAGCACCAGCTTCCTGTACCTCCTCCACAGCAGCTGAGGCAGCAAACTAGGCCCCCACAGCGACCACAGCAGCAGCAGAGACCTCAGAGGGGACCTGCACCTCCCCAGCAGGCTCAGGGCAGATTCTATGCAGCCCAGCAGGACCCTCAGTCATCAGGAGGGGTCGTTGAGGGTACTCTTCCTGTTTCTGCATGCATTGCACATGTACTATTTGATTCTGGTGCATCGCATTCATTTATCGCCGATGATTTCTGCCGATCGACCGGTTTGCCGTTGGAGTCTGCCCGTGAGGATTTGGTAGTATCGACGCCATTAGAGAAGACCGCAGTGTTGGGCCGATTTTGCGCATCTTGCCCCATTTTGATTGGGGATATCTTCTTGCCTGCCGACCTATTTGTATTGTCGATGTCCGGTTTTGATGTTATCCTGGGCATGGACTGGCTTACCGAGTACTACGCCATATTAGACTGCTATGCGAAGACAGTCACGTTCTGCATACCCGGCGTGCCAGAGTTTCAGTTTGTTGCCAAGTCCAGAGGAGGGCAACTTTCTTGCCTGATTTCGTGTGCCGTTGAGGAGCCAGCTGCTTTGAGTATCGACCAGCTGCCGGTTGTTTGTGGTTTTCCTGATGTGTTTCAAGAGATTTCGGGATTACCACCTCGTCGGCATACCGAGTTTCAGATTGATCTTGTGCCTGGTACTGCGCCTATTTCGAAGGCCCCGTATCGTATGGCACCATTGGAGTTACGGGAACTGCAGAAGCAGTTGGATTTGTTACGCGAGCTAGGCTTTATTCGTCCGAGCAGTTCGCCGTGGGGAGCGCCGGTACTCTTCGTAAAGAAGAAGGATGGCTCGTTGAGGCTTTGTGTAGACTACCGCGAGCTCAACAAGGTCACAATCAAGAACAAGTACCCACTTCCGAGGATCGATGACTTGTTTGATCAGCTGCAGGAGGCGCAGTTCTTTTCAAAGATAGACTTGCGGTCCGGTTATCATCAGGTTCGGGTTCGAGATGAGGATATCCCAAAGACAGCCTTTAGGACGCGATACGGTCATTTCGAGTTCCAGGTCATGTCCTTCGGACTGACCAATGCGTCCGCAGTATTCATGCAGTTGATGAACGAGGTCTTCCGTCCGTATCTTAATCAGTTTGTCGTGGTGTTTATTGACGACATCCTGATATATTCGAGGACTCGTGAGGAGCATGAGCGACATCTTGAGATTAATTGCAGACCCTCCGTGCACACCAGCTTTACGCGAAGTTGGAGAAGTGCGAGTTCTGGCAGGAAGAGGTAAAGTTCCTCGGCCATGTAGTGACGAGGCAGGGTGTCGCTGTAGACCCCTCAAAGATAGATGTCGTGCGTCAGTGGGATCAGCCCACGAATGCATCCGAGATCCGTAGTTTTCTTAGTTTGGCGGGCTACTACCGATTTTTTATTGAGGGATTCTCTCGCATTGCAGCCCCGTTGACCAGATTGACCCGGAAGGGTACCGAGTTCATTTGGAGTGACGCTTGTGAGCAGGCGTTTATGGAGTTGAAGGACCGCCTCACGTCCGCTCCTGTCCTCACTCTTCCCTCTGGGAGTGATGGATTTGTTGTATTTACTGATGCCTCACGAGTTGGCTTAGGTGCTGTCCTGATGCAGCACGGGAAGCCGGTAGCTTATGAGTCACGACAGCTCAAGGTCCATGAGCTGAACTACCCTACGCACGATCTAGAGCTGGCAGCAGTTGTCTTTGCACTGAAAGTGTGGAGACACTATCTTTATGGGGTGAGATTCGAGCTCTTTTCCGATCACAAGATCTTGAAGTATTTGTTCTCTCAGTCCGAGCTGAACATGAGGCAGAGGCGTTGGATGGAACTCCTGAAGGACTACGATTTTGATCTTCAGTACCACCCGGGCAAGGCGAACGTGGTGGCGGATGCCCTCAGTCGTCAGCCACGAGGCCTGGTGGTGCATATGATGATTCAGGAGTGGAGGATGCTCGAGGATATAGCAGAGTACGACTTTGAGTTTGGTCTGCAGTCATCTACCGTTCAGCTATCGAGCTTGTCGATTCAACCCTCTCTTGTCGCAAGAGTGATCGAGGCTCAGCAGACAGACGAGTCGTTACAGGATTACCGAGCGGAGGCAGCATCTGAGAGTCAGACGGATTGGCAGATTGGTTCTGACGGTGGACTTCGCTTCAGAGGCCGATTGTGTCCCGGATATTCCTGATTTACGCCGTGATCTTATGACCGAGACACATCGATCGCGTTTCTCTATCCACCCTGGCTCGACGAAGATGTATCGCGATATGAGACGCCAGTATTTTGAGGAAGTGGTGCGGAAGGCACAGATTTTTAAGACTGAGTGGGCCGATTCTCAGTCTAATCATGGTCAAAGGAGAGACCGAAAGAGGCAGGCTTCTTCCAGTAATTTCCAGCAGCGTCGACCACAGCAGCAAAGGCGCACAGGTCGCCCAGCCTTCCGAGCACCAGCGGCACCAGCAGCACCTCCAGCACTACCTCAGAGGCAGTTCACCGGCACTTGCTTTAGGTGCGGTGCAATGGGACACCGTTCATGGGAGTGTCCCAGCCCCCAGCAGCAGCAGAGAGGTCCACAGCAGTAGAGGGCTCCGCAGTAGCCTCCACCGCAGCAGCAGAGATCCCCACAGCAGCAGCGACAGTAGCCCCCACCACCTAGGCCACCTCAGCAGTAGCATCAGCATCAACACCAGCCTCAGAGGCCGTAGCAGCAGAGACAGCAGTTTCGACCGCCTCAGAGGAGAGTCACGTTCTGTATACCCGGCGTGCCACAGTTTCAGTTCGTTGTAAAGGCCAAAGGAGAGCGGTTGTCTTGTTTGATGTCCTGCGCCATAGAGGAGCCTGTTGCCGCTTGCATCGACCAGTTGCCCATGGTTTACGATTTTCCCGATGTGTTTGAGGAGATTCTGGGATTACCGCCTCGTCGACTCACCGAGTTTCAGATTGATCTTGTGCTCGGTACCACGCCTATTTTGAAGGCCCAGTATCGCATGACACCATTGGAATTGCAGGAATTGCAGAAGCAGTAGGACGAGTTACGAGAGTTAGGTTTTATTCATCCGAGCAGTTAGCTGTGGGGAGCGTCGGTACTCTTCGTGAAGAAGGATGGCTCGTTAAGGCTCTGCATTGACTACCCCGAGCTCAACAAAGTCACGATCAAAAACAAATACCCGCTCCCTAGGATTGATGATTTGTTCGATCAGTTGTAGGGTGCACAGTTCTTTTCGAAGATCGACCTGCGTTCCGGTTATCATCAGATTCGGGTCCGAGATGAGGACATTCCGAAGACAGCATTTAGGACGCGTTACGGTCATTTTGAGTTTTAGGTCATGTCCTTCGGACTAACCAATGCACTCACGGTCTTCATGCAGTTGATGAACGAGGTCTTCCGCCCTTATCTGGATCAGTTTGTTGTAGTCTTCATCGACAACATTTTGATCTATTCGAGGACCCGTGAGGAGCATGGGCAGCATTTGGAGATTACCTTACAGACCCTCCGCGCACACCAGCTATATGCGAAGCTGGAGAAGTGCGAGTTCTAGTAAGAGGAGGTGAGGTTCCTCGGTCACGTGGTGACGAGGAAGGGCGTCGCAGTGGACCCCTCGAAGGTCGAGGTAGTGCATCAGTAGGGTCAGCTCACGACTGCGACAGAGATCCGTAGTTTCCTTGGCTTGGCGGGCTATTACCGACGTTTCATTGAGGGCTTCTCTCGTATTGCAGTCCAGCTGACCAGGTTGACTCGGAAGGGTGAAGAGTTTATTTGGAGTGACGCCTGCGAGCGAGCATTTACGGAGTTGAAGGACCGTCTGACATTCGCTCCTTTCCTCACTCTTCCCTCTGGGAGTAACGGTTTTATTGTATTCACTGATGCCTCGTATATCGGTTTGGGTGTTGTCCTGATGCAGCACGGGAGACCAGTGGCCTTTGCGTCTCATCAGCTCAAGGTCCATGAGCTGAACTATCTCACGCATGACTTAGAGCTGGTTGCAGTTGTCTTCGCACTGAAGGTGTGGAGGTACTATCTTTATGGAGTTAGGTTCGAGCTCTTCTCTGATCACAAGAGCTTGAAGTACCTTTTCTCGCAGTCTGAGTTGAATATGAGATAGAGGCGTTGGATGGAACTCCTGAAAGACTATGATTTTGACCTTCAGTACCACCCGGGCAAGGCAAACGTGGTGGCAGATGCCCTCAGCCGTCAGCCACGAGGCCTAGTGGCGCATATGATGATTCAGGAGTGGCGGATGCTTGAGGATATCGCAGCGTATGATTTTGAGTTCGGCCTGCAGTCTTCTATTGTGCAGTTATCGAGCTTGTCAATTCAACTCTCTCTTTTCGCTAGGGTGATCGAGGCTCAGTAGGCTGATGAGTCGTTGCAGAATTATATGGCTGAGGCGGCATCTGAGAGTCAGGCAGATTGATAGATTGGTACAGACGGTGGACTTCACTTCAGAGGCTGATTATGTGTCCCGGATATTTCAGAGTTACGCAGAGATCTTATGACCGAGGCACATCGATAGAGGTTTTCTATCCACCCGGGCTCGATGAAGATGTACCGTGACATGAGGCGACAGTATTTTTGGGCGGGGATGAAGCGCCAGATTGCCAGTTTTGTGACTGAGTGTGACACGTGCCAACATGTCAAGATCGATCATCAGAGACCTCCTGGTCTATTGCAATCGTTGAGCCTTTCGATGTGGAAGTGGGAGCACGTGTCGACTGATTTCATTATGAGTTTGCCGAGGACTCAGCGAGGTCATGACGCCGTTTGGGTTGTTGTGGATCGCCTGATGAAGTCGGCACATTTTCTTGCGATGCGTGCGACTTGGCCTTTGGACCGGCTGGCAAGATTATTCATTGAGGAGATCGTGAGACTGCATGGCGTTCCGGTCTCGATCGTTTCTGACCGAGACCCGAGGTTCACATCTCAGTTTTGGAGGAGCTTTCAGCGAGCGATGGGGACTGATTTGCAGCTCAGCACTGCGTACCATCCGCAGACCGATGGCCAGACCGAGAGGGTCAACCAGATCCTTGAGGATATGCTTCTGGCCTGCGCGATTGATTTCGGGAGTAGCTGGGATGAGCATCTGCGATTGACTGAGTTCGCGTACAATAACAGCTATCAGGCGACCATTCTGCATGGCTCCTTTTGAGGCACTATATGGCAGACCATGCAGATCACCGAGTTGCTGGACCGAGATTGGAGAGCGCCGTCTCCTAGGTCCCGAGCTTATGCAGGAGGCGTCAGAGGCTATTGACATCATCAGGCAGAGGATGCGCACAGCTCAGAGCCGACAGAAGAGTTTTGTTGATCGTCGGCATCGTCTCTTGGAGTTTGATGTAGGGGACCATGTGTATCTCAAGGTCTCACCCATGAAGGGTGTAGTTCAATTTGTAGCGAAGGGCAAGCTTGCCCCGAGATTTATAGGACCTTTTGAGATCACTGGGCGCATTGGCGTCGTGGCCTATCGGCTTACCTTGCTATCACAGTTGTCTGGCGTCCACGATATTTTCTACGTCTCCATATTGAGGAAGTGTGGGTCAGACATTATTCCCGTTATTGATTGGCAGTCGTTGGAGGCTCGTGAGGACGCTTCTTACATTGAGCAGCCAGTTCGTATCCTTGATCGGAAAGAGCAGGTCCTCAGAACCAAGGTCATTCCGTTGGTGAAGGTTCAATGGGGTCACCATTCTGTAGAGGAGGCTTCTTAGGAGCATGAGACTGAGATTCGAGAGCGTTATCCTCATCTCTTTGATGATTGATCTTGTATTGTATTTTGTATGCTACCCCTGATTCTATATGATGACCTTATGTCTCTTCTTCCTCATGAGTTATGCTTAGTGCGTTGATTGTGTAAATTTCAAGGATAAAATTTTTATTAGGAGGGGAGAGCTGTAAGACCCGTATCTTAGTCCGTACCATTCCATAGACTTCCGCAGTCTTACCGGTCGAATTCCGGCAACCTTCGACCCTTAACCGATAGTCACGCGCGACCCTGATTCATTCACCGTTAACCCGAGTCGACTCGACCCGAGTTCTTTAGCATAACGACCGCACCGTCGCTGTGGTTCCGATGCAGCGACTCGTGTGCCGAGGCGATACCCTGGTCGAGAGATGTGGGCCAACGTTCGGTGAGAGAAAAACGCCGTGCGTTGCGAAACTCAAGAGAATCTCTACGATGTGTCACATCAATCCCATCAATCTCATCAATCCATCAATCAATCACATGTCAAGTATACATTGCCTTTCACCCATATCCAAGCAACCACAAAGCCAAAAAGGGTCTTACAAGCCCATGCTTTTCTTATACAAAAGGCCACAAAAGTCAAGAATTTCTTACACCCCATCTCTCTCCCATCCATCACCCATCACACTCTCTCTCTCCCTTTAAAACTCTCTCTCTCTCTTTCTCGCTTCAAACTCATTTTTCCAAACAACCAAACCCCCTCCATACGTTGGAGCTCTCCAAGCTTCCCAAAACTTCAAGGTGGTCCACTTTCCTACCTCATCATCTCCCATCCTAGCCATCCATTCCTCATCTCACCTATTGAAATCAAAGCTAAGGAGCTAAGGAATCCATAGGAGTAAGAAGATCGGACGGTGGGTGCTCGATTATAATATTTTTTCTTATTTTTTAGATGGGCCAAGTGAGGCCAACCGATCAATGGTTTAGATCCCACTTGGGACCCTAAATTGTGGCCGATGGCCCACTTTGATCATCATGATCATCCATGGTGGGGCCATTCTCCATAGACCCCATCATGATATTTTTTTCTTTAGAAAGGTCATCTAGACCGTCCATATTGGTGGGGAAAGGATCCCCACTGTTGATTTTCAAATTTTATGGTCCCATGTGTAAAGGGATCCCTTGGATTGTATGATTTTATATTATTTTTTGGAGGGCTCATAGTGGCGCAGCCCTCCATCACAAGCGTGTCCCACCCTCTATCTCTCTCTCTCTCTACTTCATTTTCTCTTTTTTTTAGATCCTATTGTGTTTGTATGGCCCACTTGAATGGACCCCACCTTGAAGCATTTATTTTGTCCAAGTTTTCTTCAAGTGGGGCCCACCTTATATGTTGTACCCACATCATCCATCAGTGGTGGCCCACTTCAACAGGGCCCACCACAATGTGTTTTGGACTGAACCATCCAGCGTCTGGGACGCTGGACGTCCCTGTACAAGGAAAGAAAAAATAAAAAAAAAAGAGAGCTTTGGGGTGGGCTACTTGCATAGTCTCCACCTTGATGTAAGTATGAAATCCAAGCCGTCCATCCTCTTACCCATCTCTTTTTAGGCATTGAGCTAAGAGTTGGGGTTGATTGGAAGATCTGGTGGGCCATAGCAACGAAGAATACATCATTACCATTCAAGGATCCTTTTCTTATTTTATTTCATTTTCTAACCATCAAAAAAATTTAAACTTTAGACTCATTGGGATGGCCTCGAGCCACTGAACACAATGGGCGGAGTGGATCTACTTGATACGGGCTCCAGACGCGAAAAACCCCAAAGAAATGGGTTTCTAAATTTTTCTTTTAAATTTGTAAAGAGGCAGAGCCTCTGTCTTGACGCCAGCTGCAGCAGCAGCTGACGACCGTGCAGCCACCCATGGTTGCTGCCATGGGCCCCACCATGGTGTTTATGTTGATCCACGCCGTTCATGAGGCGGGTCCCCTCCTCGGGTGGGCCCCCTCCAAGTTTCAACTCGATTCAATGCTCAGGTGGCCCACACCATAGGATACAGTGGGATTGAACCTCTTCCATTGGAAACCGTTTTTGGGTCCATTGGAGTTTTTTATCAATATGAAATTTATTTTTCCTCTTCGTCTAGGTCCCTGTGACCGTATGGACCGGTTGGATGGAAGACAAATATTATAGTGAGCCCCACATGGGACCCAGAGTGATGTATTTTGTTTACCTCCACCGTCCGCTGGACGATGGAGCCCACCTAATGCATGTGGCTTCTTCACGCCACCCCCTGATCGCATGACAAATAAACATTACAGTGCCTCCCCCCCCCCGGCCCACACATTGGACGGATGGCAAATAAACATTGTAGTGGGCCTTTGCCATTTTGGACGACAAACAAGCATTTCAGTGGGCCCTTGCCATTTTTTACGGCTAACAAACATTGCAGTGGGCCCTTTTTCCATTTTAGATAGAAAATAAACATTTCAGTGGGACCCACCATGATGCGTGTGCAACATCCAAACCGTCCACCCACTTGGAAGGATCATTTCATGGCATGAGTTTAAGAATGAGGCAGGTTTATGATCAAGTGGACCATTTGTGTTTGGGTGTGACCCGTTTGACATATAAGGCCTATGGATCGGTTTAGGCCTATTTGATTCATATAAGGTCCATGGGTGTAGGCCCATTTGATTTGTATAAGGCCTATGGGTTAGGCCCATTTGATTTATATAAGGCCTAAGGGTTTACGCCCATTTGATGCAATCTAAGGCCCACGGGATATGACCCATTGCAATGCACATAAGGCCCATTGGTGTGGCCCATTGGTGTGGCCCATTTGATATATATGTAAGGCCCAATGGGACAAATCTAAGGTCCATTGCAATGTGTAATCCCAACGCGGATTAAGTAGCGATATTTACAAAGATCGTGCCTTGGGAGCAAATGTTGGTTTGACGTCCACATTGCGAGTGTAATGTTGGTTGGATGTCCACATTACGACTCTCCTTAGGGCCCATTGTTAGGCCCGTACTTATTGTGTATAGGCCGTCCAGGTCCATCTGCATTGTAAAATAGTTCATTTCATTATAACATGTTTAGTATAGTTCCATGACTCATGATCATATGCATCATATGTATGCTCAATATGAGAAGTGACTGATCATAGCATATGCCTTCGGGCAGATTGTTTATGGGACCCGATTAGGCGGTGTTGCCCTGCATGAGTGCTCGATACGTGTAAGGATTTGCTGCATGATTGGATAGTGTGATTCATGTATCTCGCATTGTGTGATATGGTTACTGTACGCCCTAGCGACATCGGGGCCATAGCCTCCACAGACAGATCGTGGTTGGCAGGATTGGATACCGAAAATCTGGTTCTACATGGGGTGCTATAGATATCCCTGGGTGAAAGTCCTTAAACCCTTATGGTACCAAGAGGTTGCTCCAATGTCTAGACCGAGTGGGTAGATGAGCGTTGAGTGCCGATTACCAGACGGTTGCGATCTCCACTGTATCGTGGTCGGTTGGAAGGGGGTGCGGCCTTACCCGCCTGAGTGTAGGGAGCAATGCTAGGCTGAGTCTGACCAACTCGAGGAATGGGTCCGCTATCGACGAGTCGTGCCCGATATTGGCAGATGGATAGTGAGGTTTCTTCCACTTACCTTATTGTGCGCGATGAGGCAGCAATCTAGTTTAGAGTGTACTAGACCCCGGTGATATCCCAGATTTGAGCTGTATTGACATGTGGACTTAGACGAAGATTGTATGCTTGACTTGCACCTTGCATTGCATAGCCTTGGTACGGCTCATGATATTTGTGGATCCATCTGCATATTCCACATTAATCTGATACTGCATGATCATACTACTACCTTGTGCACACACTTTCACCACCCTCTAAGCTTTTTATAAGCTTATGCACGACCGTTGCGTGCAGGTGATGTTGCATCGCAGCAGCGTTGAGGCTTGAGCACGTGGCAGATTACTCCGGAGTTTTTGTTCATCATCATTGTATTTCCCTTTATGCTATTTGTACTTGTAAAGTTTTTTATCATAGTGAAAATGTAATGAAATTCTTGGTTGTTGTTTGTGGGTTATGCCTTTGGTTATGCTTATTACGAATCAAACTGACGTTGAAAATCCTCCTCATAGCATCCCAGGATCGGAACCTGGCGAATGGGAGCTAGGAGCCGAGAATGGGATTCTACGGAGGCTGTCGGCGCTAGATTCGGCGATCAAAAATTTTGTGAGCCCATTTTCTGAGTTTGGGGTGTGATAGAGTTGGCACTGAGTCGTATTGAGATATGAGGGAGGGAGAGAGAGGAGGAGGAGGAGGAGGGTGATGGTGGTGGGTGGTTGCTTGGTTTGGAAGAGGAGGAGGAGGATGAGGGAGGGAGGGAGGGAGGGAGAGAGGTTGGGATATGATTAGAGAGTTAGGTTGAGTCAGGTTTCAGATCAAGTTGAGTCTAAGGTTGTACATCGAGCCGAGTCGAGTCGAGGTGGGCCAAGCTTGGCTTGACTCGTCCATGCTATACTCGAGTTCAAGCTCGAGCTCGAGGTCGCCCTCAAGCTCAACATTGAAGCTTGGCTTGTTTGCCAAAGCTTTCGAGTTGAGTTCAAGTTGAGCTAGTGGTTCGAGTCGAGTCAAGTTTACCTCAGTAGGGTAAGGGAAAGAAAAAGAGGGAATGGGGATGAGTAGGAACGGGTAGGATTTTTTAGTAAAAACTTTCAAGTTTTATCTTCTTTTTTTAAAACTTATATATATATATAGATATATATATATATATATATATATATATATATAATATTATTAAAATATATTACTCGAGCCGAGTCGAGCTCGAGCTCGAGCTTCGAGTCGAGTCGAGTTAAAATACACCATATTCAAACTTGGCTTGAACTCAACTTGAGCTTTACTAAACAAGCTTGACTCGTGTACAGCCCTAGTTGAGTCTAACCGGATCAAGTTTTGGGTAGAGTTACTGGGTAACTCAAACTCGACTTGGTTTGAGTTCGGATTAGGCGAAGCTTACTTGGTTCAAACCAACTTACCCATTCGGTTCGAGTCGAGTCGGATCGGACCAAGTCGAACAAGTCGAGTTAGCTGAATCGGGTTGTCCTGTGCCCACCTCTACCCACCAATAGCGAGAAATGAATTGGCTGGTGTACTACACACCATCGATATAACTAGTATGGGTACATGTCGTGCAAAGATGAGCACATATGAGCTCCTCCAACTCTAGTTGTAGGAACATTTCAAAGGAGATCAAAGTTACTTAGCCCTAAAATGTATATCCACATCATTCATCCATTTATGGAGATCATTTTAGAGCATGAGCTAAAAAATGAGTCATATCAAAAGCTCAAATGGACAACACCACAAATAGCAGCAGGGATAGCGATTTTCACTGTTAAAACATTCGTAGGGCTCTCATAGAAGTTATTTTCCATCCAATCTGTTTATAAGGTTACAAAGGCCTGAATGAAGAAGAAAAACAATTATCATATTGATCCAAAACTGCTGTAACCTCGTAAGGATTTCAATGGTAGATGTTAGATCCCCCACTATCTTTTACACTGTGGTCCAGTTGATCTTTATATCTGTCATCTTTTTTGGCTCAAGCCTTATGACGAGCTTGCCAAATGGATGGACGGTTTGGATATAACATGTAACTAATGATATGACCAACAGAACTTGGTGACGTCAAGCTGGTGTGTGGTACACTAGCCAATCTGCTTCCAAGTAGCGACGTCCGTACTGGCGGGATCAGTACCCAATCTGCGCCTAATTTGGCCGGCATTCATTCCCACTCTCATTTCTATCCTCTTTAAAAAGTCCACGAACAATTGCTTCTGATCAGCTCTACATTCCCAAGCCTCTCTATTCTCCACCCAAACCATGGCTAGCGACCTCCAATCGTACGCCATCCTTTTCCTCATCTGGCTCATCTCCACTGTCCTTGTCCGGACCATCTTCTCCAGTTTCCGAACCACGGCCCGCCACCTACCGCCGGGCCCAATAGCTTTCCCTATCATTGGACACCTCCACCTCATCGCTCCCATCCCTCACCAAGCCTTCCACAAGCTTTCCAAGCGCTACGGCCCGTTGATCTACCTCCGCCTCGGCTCCGTCCCCGCTGTCGTCGCATCCAACGCTGACACCGCGAGAGAAATCCTCAAAACCCACGAGGCCGCTTTCGCATCCCGACCTCAATCCTCAGCCGTCCGCTACCTCACCTACGGCTCCTCTGACTTCTCCTTCGCTCCCTACGGCCCCTACTGGAAGTTCATGAAGAAGCTCTGCATGTCCGAGCTTTTAGGCGGGCGCACGCTCGATCAGCTCCAGCCCATCCGCCACGAAGAGATCCGGCGATTCTTGCGACTGATAAATAAGAAATCCAACGGCGGAGAAGCAGTCAACGTTGGCCAATATCTCGTAACGATGACGAACAACATAATATCGAGGATGACGATGAGCCGGATATGTTCAGACACAGAAGGGGATGCAGAGGAAGTGAGGAAGCTGGTGAATGACGTGGTCGTGCTGACCGGCGCGTTCAACGTATCGGATTATATTGGGTTGTGTCGGAACTTGGATTTGCAGGGGCTGAAGAAGAGGTTCGAGGACGTACACCGGAGATTCGATGCGATGATGGAGAGGATCATCAAAGAGCATGTAGAAGGGAGGAAGATGAAGATGGAGAGAGGCGATGGTGTGAAGGATATTCTCGATCTTTTGCTCGAGATATCGGAAGACGAGAGCGCCGAGATGAAACTGACGATGGAGAACATCAAAGCCTTTATCCTGGTAACCCCATTCACCTTGTCTTTTTCGGACTGCTTGTGTTCGTAAGCTTCTGGTGGAACTGGGAAGATGTGGAGCCCCACGTGATGTATTCAGATCATCCAACCCGTACATCAGATGCGTGACCACATATTACCCCAGGTTCCTGAAAATCAATCAATAAAAAACACAGATGAGCCACAGGACAGGAACAAGTTGGAACCTGATTCGCAAACAAACCCAAGTTTTGGTCTGGCCCTTCCTCCATGCCAGGAAAAACTTCTGAATGGCCTGGATGCCATATAAACAACACGGTAAAACCCCCACCCAAAACAAGGGTATGCGTCCCCATCTCAACTTGTTCCCTGTTCTGTGGCCCACCTAATTCATGATCATCCTGAATTTTGGGCGTTCGAGGTAACATAGGCTGAAGCATCTGATGCATGGGTTGGATGTATGCATGAATGACTTGAGCCCCACATCTGCCCGGCACCACCGTTGCTTTCTGTGGTACCGGAGCCACTGGAACGGACTCCTATCCGACCTGGGAGGACACACTGCCACACCTTTTTTTATGCAGCAAGTAAAACACCTACGTCTGTGGCTCGGACGATGTTGTATACGTAAAATGTACTCCGTGTATTGATGTTAGGCTCTAGGGATACCACAAAATGGATGGACGGCGTGGATGAAACACAGATTACGGTGGGCCCACAGAGCTTTTCCAGCGCCACACAGCACCAACGTGTGCTGTGTGCTACACTACGCAATCCGCGTCCTGGAGGGGATTCCGATCCGTCCTTTACCTCGATTTCGTGATGCCGCAGTGTGAACTGAACTTTTTGTTTTTTTCACGCGCGCACACACCCCACACGCTCACGCTAGAGGAATTTCACCACCAATGTAAACTGAACTTGCCATTCAAAGAAAAAAACAAAAAAAAAAACCCGGGCCTGCAGACTAATACATAGACCCCATAAAGTATAATAGTAACCGTCCTCTTCAACATACAAAAAGTTTTTATCTTCTTCGCCATTATCCTCTTGTTTTTCCTTTTCATTTTTAAAGTTCCGGTAAAGTTTACAAAGTTAGACAACTAAAGAAATAATAATAAAAATAATTCCAGTAACATGCCATCCATGAGCATGCACACACTTCAATCCCAATTACCTCAGTAGTGAACCCCACATCACGTGGAGCTTATCTGTAAATTGGATTGTTCCTACTGTCCTGAGCGAACATAATGCCCTCCGTATTTTGTTGAAGTTGCGCCGTTGACTGATTTTAGTGGGAAATGTTACAGCAGTACACGCTGTACCGTTGTCTAGGCATCAATGAGCGGGAAGCGGATTGGCTGGTGTAGCCGGTGTGCTGATGTCAGCATGTTCTGTCGGTCAAATCATGAGATGTGTTTTATCTAAACCGTCCATCCATTTGGCAAGCTCATCATAATGGTTGAGCCAAAAAATAAGAGATAGATTTAAAGATCCAATAAACCACACGGAAAAAAATAGTGAGGGATTCAACTTCTACCATTGAAACCTTTTTTGGGTCACTAAAGCTCAATATGAAATTTGTTTTTCCTCTTCATCCATGCATTTTTTATCTTATTATTAGATTGGATGGAAAAAAAAAAAAAAAAAAAAACATTATGGTAGGCTTTGAGAATTTTTTTAATGGAAAAATCATTACCTTCATTGCTATTTTTGGTGTGGTCCATTTCAGCTTTTGATATGATTATTTTTTTGCATAATGCTCTAAAATGATCTCAAAAAATTGATGGACAGTATGGATATAATAAATACATCATTGTGAGGACTACGTAACTTTAATTTTATTTGAACTGTTAATACAAATCTAAGCCTGAGGCATTGGCGCCTATCTTCGCACGACATGTATCTACACCAGCCATGTACCTGCTATTTTTGGTGTGATACACCAGCCAATACGCTTCCCAATGAGCGAGGGCAAGTGGCATACAAAGGGAAGCGAATAGGGTGGTGTACCTCGTATAGCTGGTGTATTTATGTTAGCAAGTTTTGTAGATTTGATTGTGAGGCACTTGTTATATCTATACTTTCCGTTCATTTTCCGAGCTCATCTTAAGGCTTGAGATGAAAAATAATAGTTCTAACTATCAAGTGGACCACACTGCAAAAATTAGTGGGGGAGTGAACGACACCATTGAAACTTTTTTAGGGTCATAGAAGTATTGGATCGATATGAAATTTATTTTTTCTCTTCATTCGGGTCTTTGTGACCTTATGAATAGATTGATGGAAAGTAAATGTTATGGTGGGCCCTACGAAGTGTTTAACTGTTTAAAATATTATCCCTGCTGCAATATAATTCGTTTTTTGGATAATGCTCTAAAATGATCTCTAAAAATATATAAAGGGTGTAGATATGATAAATACGTAAGTGTGAGGCATGTAACTTTGATCTCCTTTGAATCGTTCGTACAACTCAAAGCTCGAGGAGCGTGCTCGTCGTCACACGACACGTACCCATGACAGCTATATAGCTGGTGTGTGGTACACCGGCCAATCCACTTCCCATATAAAGGTACCAGACAGGGATTGCCTGCGCCGGGTTGTCACAGAGAGTTCTTGCACTTGGTAGTTAGGTGGGGCCGCCACATTGCTTGTGAGAAATCCGCTTTCCGGGTTTAGACCAAAAAAGAGATGGACAAACGCGTTTAGCACCGTGGATTGGAGGGGGTTTCTAATATAGGGAGTTTCTAATCCCTTCTTTGAGAGGGGGTTTGCAATCCACAAGTGAGTACTTGGATTACACCTAAAATCATTTTAATAGTTGTAGGTGTACCATGTGTGTCACTGTATACTATCATTCTACTAGGCATGTGGCCCACTAATGATGATCAGTACTGTCCAAACATTATTCATATAAATCAGCACCGTCCAAACATTGTCCATATTAATCAATGATTAAAATTCGTTGGTTAGTCACTCAAACATGATTTTGTGCTTGCGGTCTATCTAAGACCTGAAATTTCATTATTTTCAAGCAAAGTATATATTTCAGCGGGCTTATCACAACTATAGTGTCAAAAATTATATATCTCACTAATTATAGATATTAAAGTTGTTTTAGTAATTAAATTCAAACCCCTGAAAATATATCATGCATAGGTAATTTTGAATTAAAGTTGATGAGTGCCTAACACACCGAAAGGATTGCCAATCTAGAGGGTTTCCAATGGGTTCCGAATCCAGGGTTTCCAAATCCACGCTCCCAAACAAGCCTTTATGCGAGCCACACAAGAGAAAACAGTACGGATTGAACAATCACCGTTCAAACATTTGTGGTGCCACATAAGTTTTGCATGGGGCTATCCTTTTACGTGTTTTCAGCTCATCCCAGAAGGAATGACTTCATGCACAGTTTCGATGGCATACGAAGCCCGTGATAGTTTCAACGGTAGGCATTTATTTTCCCCAATTTTTCCTCTCATGTGGCCCACCTGCGTTTTGTATCCGTATCATGTCTTGTTTTTAGCCCTAAAATGACTGGGAAAACGGATGGACGGGGTGGATTTCTTATAAACGTCACGGTGGGCCCCACCTAGCTTCCAAGCAGAGGAACTTTCTGTCCGGGTCCGAAGTTACTTATGCTTTCTATCAATGGCCCCCATCTACGGGGAAGCCATTATTAACGGTCTGGATCATCGAATATGACCTCAGATCCATATGTATTCCTTCCCATAGCAATACATCAGGATTCTAACCACTGTGAGGAAGGTTCGGCAGCAGTGGATGTGCACGGATCCACACGTGTGGGCTCAGCAAACCTCTTTTTAACATGCTGCTTTCATAATTTGATTAACAAGTGATTATTCTTCAACCGATCCCTTTCTTTTAGATCATTATCACGGTGTGTCCACTAATACAAAGCTCGCATGCTCTACACAAGTGCCACTTGGGCACGTGTGGAGAGTAAACGTGAGCCTAGCAAGCCTCCTTCAAAATGACCACTTCAAGAACTAGGAAATGTAGAGACCCGGGTTGGGGCTCCATGCGATTGTACTCGTCCAGTCTCAAGTCGAGTTGCGACTCGCCCGAGTCGAGGGTGAATTAGTCGGACTCTGCCATGACTTGTTCAGGTGACTCTTGGTGTGGAATCCAATCGGGTCCGACCGAGTCCGAGTCAACTCGGATTGACTTGCTTGAGTCTTAAAACCACTGTCCCAAACCAAAATTCTCAGCCCAAACACCTCAAAGACAAAATGGGCTTTACTACCCAAAATCCCAACAAATCGAGTAAATCGATCCCAGCTTATTTAATATTTGATCAGATGAGTATTTAATATGATATCGTTTGAATTTTCTACAGGATATCTTTGTGGCGGGAACCGATACGTCTGCAATCACAACGGAATGGGCGTTGGCTGAACTCATTAACCATCCTGACATGTTCAAGAAAGCAAGGGCAGAGATCGATTCAATAGTCGGAATAAATAGATTGGTAGAAGAATCCGATGTCCTAAATCTTCCATACCTCCAAGCAATTGTCAAAGAAACACTCCGACTGCACCCAACTGGCCCAGTGATTCTAAGAGAATGCACCGAAGATAGCAAGATCGGAGGCTACGATATACCAGCTAAAACCCAAGTGTTCGTCAATGTGTGGGCCATGGGAAGGGACCCTGAGCATTGGGTTGACCCACTTGAATTCCGTCCCGAGAGATTCATGCCGTCCGATGAGAGCGATAGGAGTCACCACGTGGACCTTAGAGGGCAGCATTTCCATTTCTTGCCATTCGGAAGCGGACGGAGAAGTTGCCCGGGCGCTTCTCTAGCATTGCAGGTTGTCCAAACGACGCTCGCTTCCATAATTCAATGCTTCGATTGGACGGTTGAGATCAACGGAAAGAGTGCAACTGTCGATATGACCGAGGCCCCAGGAATAACACTCCCTAGGGCACATCCCTTGGTGTGTCTCCCCGTTGCCCGTGCAAATCCCATACCTTTAAACTGACTTACGAAACACTCTTTTAAGTTTGTGATGACCACAAGCGTGTGGAACCACCGCACATGCCAACATGGGACACGTGTATGAGATCCACGGTTCCCATCAGGTGGGCCACATTGTCTAGATCTTCCGGCCTAAAAATTAGAATATTTACAAGAAGCATGGTGTCCCACCTGATGGAGAAGTTTGAGTGTGGTGAACGTGCCAGTTTGGCATGTGCTTGTGGGCTTAGCCATGGTAGCCTCGTACCTAATGTTACCGTGTATTATGTTGCATGTGTCTTTCATCCACGCCATGCTTTTTATCAACTTTTTCAATATTGTTTCTTATAATTAAGTTTGTGATGGTAAGGATTGTAAAATAATTAGAATATGTTGATGTGAAAATCTGATTAGCCTTCTCAGACCTTTGAGCACCTGTTGATGTCAAAATCCAGTCGGCCCTTCCTCTGCGTACCACCTCTCGAACCTGCGTCAAGAGAACAGGCAAAGGTGACCCTTGCTATGCTGGGGGACCCTCCGATGCATAAGTCAGGACAAGAGAATCGGAGTCTAAGTAGAGGGAAGGAGAGAGGGCGCTTGTAATTGCATACCTGTAGATATGGCTTCGTAGGCTATTTATACTTGTTTGTAGAATGCTCTGGTCCCGATAATCTTCGCACGATCAGGGGGATTCCCGGATTGTGGAGATACCGTTCACAATCTATTGATCATGTAGCATATCCGGCGAATAGCGCATATCTGAGAGCGAAGTTATCGGCCACGACCCGTGATGGCAACCTCCACATTTGGCGTATGCCACCACTCTTCTACTTGGCTCGGCTCATCCAACCATGAGGTAAAGGGTGTAGCCTCTAGAGCTATATCCGATCTGACTTGTTAGGTCGGTCCCATCGTGGTTGGCAAGGCTGGCTGTGTCGAGCCGGTCATCCGATCGGACTGTTCCAAGCTGCGCCTCAACCGCATCGGCTGCTCGGACAGGTCATGTCTTCCCGCTTGTTATTGTCATGTGATGCTCGAAACAGGTCAGACGAATCGTGCCTCGGCTCAGACTGGCGCTCAGACATAAACTTATCGTGGGCTCAGATCTCCCATAACAGAAGCCCCCTACTCTGTGGGTCTGCCTACAGACGTGGAGAGTACTCATGTGAGAGATCTTCTGCCCATGCTGCAATGATGATGGATTTCGAATTATGCGCGCGCGAGCTGCTTCGGCTGACGCGTGGCGATGTTTACGATTCTGAATCCCCTTTCGGCCAATAACAGGCTGCCACGCAGGTCTGAGGAGGCGTGCGCGCGACGGTTCTTGCTGCTCGGGCTTCGCTTCGGTTACCGCAACACACTGTTCGATGCCAGAGTCGTACCGTCAGTCGAGTTTTCCGCCAACGATGTGTGGCCACATGGACTTGGGGATCGGCTCGTGCCGATTCGACTGCGGCCATTATGGCCTGCCATTAATGCAAAGCTCCTTCGTTGCCTATATAAGGGATTCCAGATTTTCATTTTTTACTTTACACTGCGAACCAGAAGAGCGTACCGGAAGAGGCAATTTTCGACGAGGCGATTCCGTTCGAATTCATAATTTTCGACGAGCGATTCCGACCTTTTACTCATTTTCGGTAGAAGGCAATTTTCTGTGAGTCTCTTCCATCGATCTTCTCCCTTCTTTTCGCAATGTCTTCCGATCTTGAAATGGTGCGCGAATATGCTGAGGACTCCGAGCCGGGGAGTTCAGAGGATGGAAGCGGGGCTTCTGAAGGCCCCTTCGAAATCGTACCATTATACCCCCCGCCTCGGAGATAAAAGGAGACGGGCGCCAAGGCCAAGCAGCCCAGCAAGAGGAAAGTCATCCAAGCCCGCAAAACCAGAGCCGCTGAGGCCACCAAAATGGCTGCAAGTGGGTGTACCGTGAAAGTAGTCCCGGGAGGTTCTGTTCTGTTGGACGCTCAGATCGACTGGATCCGTTCAGAATTTTAAATTCTTGACTACGTTCAGATCAGGGCCCCTGGGCCTATGGACGTAGTTGCGGCTCTTGCCGAGGGAGAAGTTACCATCTTCCTCTGCGCGCTGCAATGAAGGGTCCGACTCCCACTTCACCCCTTCATCAGGAAGGTTGCTGCTTACCTTGGGCTGGCTCCCGGGCAATTCGCTCTGAACGCCTGGAGGGTAATGATTTTTACCTTCATTATCTGGCGGCAAGTTGGGAACCCCGAGCTGACCCGAGAAGAGCTGCCGAGTCTGTACCTGGTCAAGCACGACAGCAACGATCCATAGTATTATTTCGTGACTCAAGGCAGCAAGGGGTCGGGACTGGTGATGAACCTGCCGTCTTCCAACAAAGACTGAAAAAATAAGTGGTTCTGGACGGCAGGCGAATGGGAGGCGCAGGCAGCAGAGCTCGGAATGGCGCGGATTTCGATCTGTTTCACAAAACCAGTCAGACTTCATCTAATATCTGAATCACTGCCTTTGCTTTCGCATAGACGGTGCCAAAAAATATTGATGTCAAAATCCGATCGGCCCTTCCTCCACGTACCACCTCTCGAACCCATGTCAAGAGAACAGGCAAAGGTGACCCTGACTATGCCGGGGGACTCTCCGATGCCTAAGTCAGGACAAGAGAATCGGAGTCTAAGTAGAGGGAAGGAGAGAGGGCGCTTGTAGTTACATACCTGTAGATATGGCCTCGTAAGCTATTTATACTTGCTTGTAGAATGGTCCGGACCCGATAATCTCGACACGATCAGGGGGATTCCCGGATCATGGAGATACCGTCCGCAATCTATTGATCGTGTAGCATATCCGGCGAGTAGTACGTATCTGCGAGTGAAGTTATCGGCCACGACTCGTGATGGCAACCTCCGCATTTGGAGTATCCCACCACTCTTCTACTCGGCTCGGCTCATCCGACCATGAGGTAAAGGGTGTAGCCTCTAGAGCTATATCCGATCTGACCTGTTAGGTCGGTCCTATCGTGGTTGGCAAGGCTGGCTGTGTCGAGCTGGTCATCCGATCGGACTATTCCAAGCTGCACCTCAATCGCGTCGGCTGCTCGGACGGGTCGTGTCTTCCCGCTTGTTATTGTCATGTGATGCTCGAAACAGGTTGGACGAATCGTGCCTCGGCTCAGACTGGCGCTCGGACATGAACTTATCGTGGGCTCAGATCTCCCATAACAGCACCTATACAAAGAACAACAAAAAAGAAACTCTATCTATTACAAAGGACCCTCCTATGCCTAAGTCAGGCACAAACTTAGGTCTAGTGGAGTAAAGGGCTTTATGCTGGAGATTATGCATACAATTCAGAGTCAATGGGGTCCCATATCTATAATGTAGAGGGGTCATTATTGGGCCCAAAACGATTCTTGGTTACAGGTGCAGTCTCCACACATCTTTCTTGGCCGTTACACAATTTCATCGAAGGTGATAAGTATTGAAGTAGTCAACCCTCAAATCGTGCAACAAACGGTCAGGCCAATCTGGGCCGAGCTTTCAACCGATCAGGCTGAGGTCAAGCTGAGTCAAGCCCACAATCAATCGGGCTGATCCCTATGAGCGGCCCAGGATGAATTTCCACACCAACCGTCATTGGTCGACAGATCGTCCTCTGGTTTTATAAACCTAGATATTCCTCAAAGGTCAGATAAGCTTGATGGAGGCTTCGGGAAAATACGGTGTCGAGGCGTAGGCTCGGGAGTTCGGTGTTGGCTCTTCCATGGAACGATCTGGAATGGTAGTTTAGGAGCCCTGTGGTCCAGGAGTGTGTGCCCTTGAGTCTGAGCTGACCTTATAATTGGTCAGACCTTTTTAACCCATAACAGAGTCTGTTTGGGAAAGCTAACCATCCAAATAAAGATTAAGGCTAATCCTAATTTTAGTGTGACTCGTGCCCTGCACATGTCATATTCGCTGCTCTAAAGTAGTGATTTTCTATGTATAAAAGCAACTAGTGGGATAATTGAAGTAAAATGCCGCTTCAGCACGGTATGGAGGGCATGAGGCTTGCCAAAATTGATATTAGACTTTATTTTAATTATTAACCTAACACAAGCAACCTTTTTTTTTTTTTTTTTTTTTTAAACACGTGCTTACACATTCATAAACCATAATGGGCACTTAAACCAATGACCTTAGTGTTGAAACACTCTTAAAACATTCCGGAAAGAAATTTTAATAGATGCTTCCGCTAGGGATGGTAGTGGCTAGGTTTTCTTTGAGTTAGAATCAAGCTACGCCATTTACTCAGGATGGATCCACAATCAATGCCAAGCCAATTGTGAAAAACTCCTTTATGGCGATCTACAGTGTATAATGCTCGTAACTTAGGGGGATGATAAGAGAGTTCGATGATGAGGATTGTGTGCAAAGTAAATTCTGTAAGGACTGATGTGATGTATGCGTCTTATTTACGTGTGTGCGGGGGTATGAGTGCGCGGTTTAGAAAAGAAAAAAAATGTATACAAGTGCACTATGAATAGGATTACTAACATTTCATAAATGGTAGCTAACATTTCACCAAACCACGGCCCACTTACACATTGTATAGGAAAAAGTGGAAAAATGGATTCTGTTGAAAAAGCTGTAGAAGCAAACACCAAATTTAGATCAGATAATCAAAAGATAAATGCAGGTATGCAAATACAAACGCAAAAAACACGCGCATTTTTATGTGAGAAAATCCTTGCGAGAAAAAAAAAATACAACACAAAATGACAACAAATCACTATAATAAACGAATTACGAAAGAATAGAAGAATTTACAACATCAACACCCGTAATTTTCTTCTCTCCAAATCCTATAAACATTTAGGTCCCAATTAGAATAACTTAGGATGCCCTAATCCCATATTATACCCCCATATATATAATGTCGCATTTGGAATAGGAAACAAACTATGCAATTCTACAAAATCACATGCACCATTGGTCAAAGCATCGATCGATCATCACTGATTGAGCATTTCGCGATTGAATGAGCCAGCATGTTTAAGTGATTGAACATGCTCAAAAATGTCAAGAGAGTTTAGAGGTATTTTTTTAATAGTTGATCGATTGACCCAAGAGTTCAATCGATTGAGCCAGTCCAAAACTTTTGAGAGACTAATCTGTATAATTAAGAATTTACTCGATTGATCGACTAAGGTGGTTGATCGATCGAACACCTGTTTTATGTATAGATTTAAGACATCTCATAACAATGTCTATCATGGCTGTAATCTTTGTTCATGAACCACAATTCCAAGTTTCATCTCTAATCGCCTCAATCATAGCTTCATCACCGTCATCACTTTTTGCACAAACTCCATCTTTAGCAATATTTTGCCAAACTTTAAAAAGTCGAACAAAATCAAAACTTCTCTGTGGGAACCATCTTTATAAGCATATTCGCCGGATTGACACTCATATGGATCTTCTCAAGAGTCACACTGACTTCCTTAAGCACTTTATATAAAATGATGATTAACATCAATATGCTTAGTACGAGAATGGTAAACTGAATTTTTCATCAAATTGATCGTGCTTTCATTGTCATAATTAACCGATACAACATTCTACTGAAGCTTACGTTCATTCATCATTCCTCTCAGCCAAACACATTTCTTGAAAGTTTCCATCACTACCATAAACTCAGCTTATATTGTGCAAAGTGTAACCACAAACTGAAGCTTCGTTATCCAACTGATCATTCCACTCAATAATGTAAACGAGTAGTCAAAAGTCAACCTTTTATTATCTGCATTTCCTGCATAATTAGAATTCACAGTCTATCAATTTTTCCTCCGATTTCTAAAATGTTAAGGTGCAGTCCGCTGTACCTCGTAGATAGTAAAGTAGTCATTTCATTGTCTTCCAATGTTTCTTGTCGGGATTTAACAATATATGCTCACAATATTGACTGCAAGTGAAATATTCTTTCTCGTAGAGACCATGGCATACATTAAATTATCGACCGTGCTCGAATAGGGCAAACAAGACATAAATTGCTTTTCTGTATCTATAATAATATATTACTCTGAAGAAAGGCTAAAGTGAGCAGCATAGGGTGTACTAACTAGCTTGGCCTTATCCATTTCAAACTTAAAGAATACATTTTTAAGATACTCCGCCTGAAATAATTCTCATCTACTCCTCTCCATATCTCTATGTATGTGTATACCGAGAATCTTCTTTCTGCCCCCCAAATCTTTCATTTTGAATGTCTATGATAGTTAAGTCTTCAATAAATTAATCTCAAACATGCTTTAATTGACAATAAGCATGTCATCAACATATAATGTCAATCAAATGAATCATATACACTTAGTATCTTAAAGTATACACAGTGAACATATTCACTCCTAGTAAACTACTAACTCACCATGAAAGTATCAAATTTTTTGTACCACAATATAAGCAACAGGTTCATATCGTATAACAACCTTTTAACCAGCAAACTTTATTCTCCTACCCATTTTCTTCGAACCCCTATGTTTGTTTCATGTAGATCTGTTCTTCCAATTCCCCGTGTAGGAAAAGCATCTTAACATTCATTTGTTCCAGTTCAAGGTTGTATTGGGCAACTAGTGTCAATATAAACCTGACAACTACCTACTTGACTATAAGTGTGAAAATCTCGCTAAAGTCAACACCCTCCTTCTACACATACCCTTTCATAACTAATCTTACCTTATACCTATCCTATTTTTTCTTATAAATGCACTTGGACCCAATCGCTTTACGCCCAACAAAAAAATTTATAATCTCTCATGTCTAATTCTTATATAGAGAGTGCATCTCGTCTTACATCTCCGTCAACCACTTCACAGTATCTGGGTCATCCAGTGCTTCTTAAAAGGTAGACGGATCCCCCTTATCCGTAATGAGAGCGAATGCAATATTTCAGTCATCTCTATATCTTATCAGTAATCTACGATCCCTAAGTAGATTTCTCATCATAGGTAGCTGCTCCACCTAATCTTGTACATCTTGCTACTGCTCAACTTCATCATGTATTTTACCGTTATCAATTTCAACATAAATCACCGCTAATTTTTTTATTTCCTTATATTTTTCCTTATGAAACAAAGAATTATCGTCAAACCTGACGTCACAGCTAATTGTATCTTCCATGTGACCTGATTAAACAACATGTATCCCTTCACACAATCACCATAGTCAACAAAGATACATTTGTTCACTATTTGGTCTAGCATATCTCTTTTAACAGATGGTATATAAGAGTAAGCATGACAACCAAATACTTGCAACCATAAGTAATTAACTTCATGATCACTCCATAATTCTTCTAAAATTTTACAACCAATTGGCATAGACAAATATCGATTTACTAAATAATAAGTCGTGTTTATGGCCTCGGCCCATAACTTATTACCTAACCCAATGTTGCTCAATATACTTCGTGTTCTTTCCAAGAGAGTTTGATTCATCTGTTCCGCTACACCATTCTAATTTGGTGTATTCATGATTATCTCATGTCGTACGATCCCCCCATCTTTACAAAACTAGTTAAATTCATTCGAAGTGAATTTACATTCATTATTTGTTCTCAAAAGTTGTCATAATTGTTGGGAGCCTTGTACAAAATCTTAAGATCTAGCCTTCAGAAATAAACCAGAATTATGGATAATAAAGCAATGAAATAAATCAAAGCAACAATCACACACCACACAAGAGATTTTTACGTAGAAAACCCTCAAAGAGGTAAAAATCACGGGACCTCGTCTAGATTAATAATCCACTATGAAGCAGAACGTTACAACCAATCACAAGCACACCTTGCTATAATCAAACCTTCATAACTCACGCGGGAGTGGATAAATAGTAAGAGAAATAAAGAAAACTGGAAGATCTCACCGATTACGAGGACATAGAAGCGCTGAGATATGATAGATGACCTCTACGAGCATAGCCTCTCTTCCACAAGCTTCCTCTCTCTTTCTCTCTCTCTCATACCTTTGATAACCCTCTTGTATTTTTCATGTACACCATGATGTTTAAAAAAACCCTAAAGATTCCTTTTTATAATTTTAAGAAACTCCTTTCCGCATCCCAATTGCGAAAGGACTTGCGAAACGAAATCCGCTCAAAATCGCGAAACGAATCTGCGTAACTATGACTGGTCGAGTCGAGTCCACGACCGGTCGAACATCACCCACAACCGGTCATGAACCACCCACGACCAGTCAAGAACCATGAAAAAAAATAATCCACACTCGCTAGACTTTGAGTTGAGACAAGACTCGACTCCACGACTGGTCGTACACCAGTCCACGACCGGTCGTGCAGGACTCATGACCGGTCGAGCACGGGTCAAAAACCCCATCAAATCTCTCCCTTTTTTACCCATGCGGGATTCACCTTCTTCAAGCCAGCCTGATTTCTACAAACCTCAAACTTGCCCTCGAGCAAAGCCTTGGTCATCATGTCTGATCCATTATCTTTCGTATGGACCTTATCAAGCTGTAACACCTTCTGTTTCAAAGTATTCATGATCCAGTGATACCAAATCTCTATGTGTTTCAACTTGGAATGCTAACTTGGATTCTTGTTCAAGTGTATATCAGTCTGACTATTGCAATAGACCACGTGCTCTTCCTACTTTAGGCTAAGTTCTTGTAAGAACCTCTTCATCTAAAGCATCTCTTTACATGCCTCTATGACTGCAATGTACTCGGCTTCTGTCGTCAATAATGCTATGACCCTCTGTAGTTTGCTCTGCCAAGAAACTGCTTCCCCAATAATAGTGAACATGAACCCCGATATAGACTCCTAGAATCTATGTCACTACCATATCTACATCTGTATAGCCCTCTAACATAGGTTTTTCGTCACCATAGCATAAGCTCAACCTAGATGAGTCTCTTAGATACTACAATATCCATTTCACTGCTACCCAATGCTCTTTGCTAGGATTAACAAGATACCAACAGAAAACACCAACTGCATATGCTATGTCTGGGCGAGTACACACCAAAGCATACATCAAACTTCCTACAGCTGACGTGTAGGGTATCTTCTGCATCTCTTCGACCTCTGCCTTCGTCTTGGGACACTGTCTGTCGCTCAATCTGAAGTGACCATTCAGTAGAGTACTGACCAGCTTCGCTGCATTCATATTGAACCTCTCTAGGACTTTCTCAATATACCACTCTTGTGATTGTCAAATCTTCCTGCTACTTCTGTCATGGGTTATCTTCATTCCTAGAATCTGTTTAGTCAGGCCTAAGTCTTTCATCGCAAATGACTTGTCCAAATCTTATTTCAGCCTGTCAATCTTCCTAATATCTTTTCCTATAATGAGCATGTCATCTACGTATAACAGTAGAACTAAGAAATCACCATCTAAGAACTTACGCGTGAACACACATTAGTCCAATTCCGTTCTGTCATACTCATGCTGTAACATGAACGAATCGAACTTCTTATACCATTGTTGTGGAGCTTGTTTCAACCCATACAAGTTCTTCCTCAAACTACACACCATATGCTCTTTACCCTTGACTTTGAACCCCTTCGGTTGATGCATGTAGATGTCTTCTTCCAAGTCACTATGAAGGAAAGAAGTTTTAACATCCAACTGCTTTATCTCCAGATCTATGCTAGCCGCCAACCCAAGCAACACCTGTATGGATGTCATCTTCACCACTGGTGAGAATATCTCCTCGAAGTCTATGCCTTTTCTCTGATCGAACCCTTTTACCACAAGTCTGGCCTTGAACCTCGTCTATGAATTCTTCTGCTCAACCTTCTTTCTGAACACCCACTTATTTTTCAAAGCTTTTTTGCCCTAAGGCAGTTTCACCATATCACAGGTGTGGTTCTTATGCAAGGATTTCATCTCCTCTTGCATAGCTTTCAACCACTCCCTCTTATGTTCGTCGGCTAGGGCCTCAGAATAATCTTCTGGCTCTCCCTCATCAGTCAGCATAATGTACTTATGCGGCGAGTACCTCTTGAACGGATGTCTGTCCCTAGATGACCTCCTCACCTCTGACTCAACAGGTGGATCAAGTGGGGGCTGCTCCCCTGGTCCATCTTCTGAAGGAACTCCCTTATCCTCTACATCTTGTTGTACTCCTCCGTCATCAGGTACCACGGGAGGAATAATCAGATTCATGTCCTATAGCTATCCTGAACTAAGCTGATTCTTCTCAGGCTTACCAATGTCTTTTATACACTGATCTTCAAAGAAAATCACATCTTTGCTCATGACGAGCTTCTTCTTGGTCGGATCCCACAATCTGTAATTGAATTTTTCATCACCGTACCCTAAGAACATATACTGTCCGATCTTCATATCGAGCTTAAACCTCTCATCCTTTGGTACGTGAACGGATGCCCTGCATCCAAACACCCTGAGATGACTGTACCGTGGATCCTATCCAGTCCACACCTTCTCAGGTACTTCTCCATTCAATGGGGCTAATGGAGACCTGTTTATTAAATATACCACCGTGTGCATTGCTTCTCCCCAGAACGTCTTGGACAATTTTACATGGTATAACATGCATCTGATTCTCTCAACAATGATGCAATTCATTCGCTCAGTTACACCATTATGCTAGGGGGTCTTGGGAACCATCTGTTCATGCCGTATACCCAGGGACTTGCAGTACTCATGAAAATTCTCAATGTATTCACAACCATTGTCAGTACGGATGCACTTCAATGATTTACCTGTCTCTGTCTCGACCATAGCATAAAAAAATTTAAACACACCAAAGACCTCATCCTTGGATTCCAAAGCATAAACCCAAACCCTCCTAGATGCATCATATATAAAAGTAACAAAATACAATGCCCCACCTAAGGTTTTTGTCCTCATAAGACCATAAACATCAGAATAAACCAAATCTAATGCATGCACTTTATTAATATGAGAAATAGATTTAACAAATAAAACTCTATGTTGTTTCCCTGATAAACAATCAAGATGGGTTTTAAGAGGCATATCTAACACTTTGGAAGAAGCCGCTTCCCCACTAGTAGCTGAAGCTCTTTTTCACTCATGTGACCTAGACACCTATGTCACATGTCAATAGCTGAATCTTCCGCTGCGTTCAACCCACCCTTGCACATACTAACACTTGCCTTGTATATGGTACAACACTTCTTTCCTTTGGCTGCGATCAACAAACCCTTGATAAGTTTTCAACACCCACCAGCAAACTGACTTTCATAACCATCATCATCTAACCTTCCCATCGACATCAAGTAGTGGCAAAGGTCTAGAATATGCCTCACATCCCTAAGAACTAATGTGCAGCCCACATCGCTTTTCACATAAATATCATCGACCTCTACGATCTTCGATATGCGAGAATTTCTCATCTTCACGGTCTCATAGTCACCTGACTTATAGCTTGTGAAGAGATCTCTGCATTAAGTCGAATGAAAAGAGCCTCCCGAGTCTATCACCCAGTTGGTGTCCTGACTCGTAGTCGTGAGGCATACATCATGATCTACAGAAAGAATAACTACAATGTCACCATTTGAAACGACCGCAGTGGAATCTGATTCATCTTCTTTCTCCCTTCTTTTTTCTTTCTTGTTGTTCTTAGCCTTATGACATTTATGCTTATAGTGGCCCTTCTTACCATAATTCTAGCATTCAACATCTTTTCTGTTACTCGACTTGCCTCTTAATTTATCTTGAGCCTTCCCGCCCTACCTGTTCTTTCCTCTCCCCCGTTCCTGTGTCACAAGGGCCTCTTACTGAGTAGACCCATGGGACTTCCTCCTTGTCTCCTCATTGAAGAGACAACTAATAACCTGTTCCATAGATATTTTTTCGTCTGGCACCGAGTTACTTAGAGACATCACCAATGTCTCCCAACTGTTAGGCAACGAACTAAGCAAAAGTAAAGCCTGCAATTCATCATCCAGGACCATCTTCATAGAAGAGAGCTGGTTCACTATCACGCCCCAAACTCGAAAATCGGGCTCACAAAATTCCCGATCGCCGAATCCGACGCCGACAGCCTCCGTAGAACCCCATTCTCGGTTCCTAGCTCCCATTCGCCAGGTTCCGATCCTGGGATGCTACAAGGAGGATTTTAAATATCAGTTTGATTCGTAATAAGCATAACCAAAGGCATAACCCACAAACAACAACCAAGAACTCCATTACATTTCCACTATGATCAAAAACTTTACAAGTACAATGAGCATAAAGGGAAATACAATGGTGAAGAACAAAAACTCCCAATCGATCTGCGACGTGCTCCTGCCTCATCGCTGCTGCGATCCAACGTCACCTACACGCAACGGTCATGCATAAGCTTATAGAAAGCTTAGAGGGTGGTGAAAGTGTGTGCGCAAGGTAGTAATATGAACATGCAATGTCAGAGTAATGCGGAATATGTAGATGGAACCATAATATCATGAGTCGTACCAAGGCTTATGCAATGCAAGACATGAATGGTATCGGCCATCCCAAGGCCATGCGATGTACAATGCAACTCAAGCATACAGATCATCATCTATGTCCACACATCAATACAGCTCTAATTATGAGATATCACCAGGGTCTAGTACACTCTAAACCAGATTGCCACCACATCGCGCGCAATAAGGTAAGTGGAAGAGACCACACTATCTGTCTGCCAATATCGGGAGCGACTTGTCGATAGCGGACCCATTCCTCGAGCTGGTCATACTCGGCCTAGCATTGCCCCCTACACTCGGGCGGGTAAGGCCGCACCCCCTTCCAACCGACCACGACACAGTGGAGAGCACAGCCAACTGGTATTCGGCACTCAGCGCTCATCTACCCACTCAGTTTAGACGTTGGACCAACCTCTTGGTACCAGAAGGGTTTAGGGACTTTCACCCAGGGATATCTATAGTACCCCATGTAGAACAAGATTTTCGGTATCCAATCCTGCCAACCACGATACATCTGTGAAAGTTACGACCCCGATGTCGCTAGGGCGTACAATATCCATGTCATACAAATGCGATATGCATAATTCACGATCTCCAGTCATGCATCAAATCCTGCGCATATCGTGCGCTCATGTAGGGCAACACCGCCTAACCGGGAGCCCATAAATAACCTGTCTGAAGGCAAATGCTATGATCGGACAATTCTCACGTCAAGCATACATATGTTGCGTATGATCATGAGTCATGAAACTGTACTAAACATGTTATAATAAAATGAACTATCTTACAATGCAGATGGACCTGGACGGCCTATACACGATAAGTACGGCCCAGTAATGGGCCTTAAAGAGAGTCGTAATATGGACATCCAACCAGCATTACACTCGAAATGTGGACGTCAAACTAACATTTCATCCCAGTCACGATTTTCTTAAACATCGCTACATAATCGGTATTGGGATTACACATTGCAACGGACCTTAGGTTCATCCCATTGGGCTTTTCCTATATATATCAAATGGGCCATATCCTATGGGCCTTTTATTCATCAGATGAGCCACACCAATGGGTCTTATGTGCATTGCAATGGGTCAAAACCCGTGGGCCTTGGATTGCATCAAATGAGCATAGTCTCATGAGTCAAGTATGTGACCAATGGGCCACACCAATTGGGTCCCACATGTAGATCAAGTGGGCCTCAACCCATAGACCTAACATGAGTCAAATGGGCCTAAACCCCTAGGCCTTAATCAAATAAAATGGGCCTAACTCATGGGTCTCAAATAAATCCAATGGGCCTAATTCCATGGACCCCTTTTATCATCAAATGGGTTTAGTCCCATGGGCCTTACAATATATCAAATGGGTCCACTTCCATGGATTTTAAGAATGCAATAAATGGGTCCAATTTCATGGGCCTTGAAGTATATCAAATGGGCCTAGTCCCATGGACTTGAAACATATCAAGTGGGCCTAAACCCATAGGCATTAAATATCAAGTGAGCCTAAGCCCATGGGCTTTATATATCAAGTGGGCCCAAGTTCTTAGGCCTTAAATGAATCAAATGGGCCTAGCTCATAAGCGTTTCATAAATCAAATGGGCCTAGCCCATAGGCCTTTTACAGTCCAAAGGGGGCCTAACCCATAGGCCTTTACAAATCAAATGGGCCTTTCCCATAGGCCTTAAAATGATCTTTACAAGTGGATGGACGGTCTGGGTGCATCACATGCACCATGGCGGGTCCCACTGTCCAGTGGACAGTGCGGATAAAGCATATACATCACAAAGGGGCCCCACCGTCCGCTGGATGGTGGGAGCATAGATACATTAAGGTGGGTGCCACCGTCCACTGGACGGTGGACTTAGGTTAGGACACATGCATCTGAGTGGGTCCCATGTGGGGCCCACCGAAATGTTTAGATGCCATCCAACCCGTTCATTAGGTCACTCGGACCTGGATGAAGGGAAAACATAAATTTCAGCTTGATCCAAAACATCTGTGGGCCCCAAAAACTTTTCAATGGTGGAATTCAATCCGCACTGTTTCACGTGGTGTGGGCCACCTGAGTGTTTGATCGAGCTGAAATTTGGAGGGGGCCCACCTAAGGATGGGACCCACCTCATGGACGGCTTAAATGGCATACAAACATCAAGGTGGGGCCCACGGCTGGAGCCGTGGGTCCCTTGCTAGACGCCACCCGCCCGCATGCCTACACGCTGCAGCGTGCAGTGGCTGGCCACTGACAGGAGAGCAGAGGCTCTGCCTCTTAACGTTTTTGGGAAAAAATCGTTTTCCCGAGGTTTTTTGCACGTGGGGCCCGCTGCACCAAAATCCGTCCTGACCATTGCGTTCAGTGGCCCGTAACAGTTGAAATGAGTCCAAAGTTTGTATTTTTTTGGAATTAGAAAATGAAATAAAAACAGAAAAGGACCCTTGAATGGTAGTGGTACATTCTTTGATGCTATGGCCCACCAGGTCTTCCAATCAGCCCCAAACTTCTACCTAACGGCTAAAATATTGTAGGTAAGAGGATGGACGACTTGGATTTTCTAAATACATCACGGTGGGGCCTAAGCAAGTGGACCACCAAAGGTTCCCTTTTCTTCTTTCCTTTTTCTCTTTTTCTTTTGAAACGTCCAGCGTCCCAGATGCTGAACGGTTTTATTATATATATATATTTTTTTAGAGTGGTGGGCCCTGATGAAGTGGGCCACCACATGAGGGGTGACATGAGTACAACAGCTAAGGTGGGCCCCACTTGAATAAAAATTTGAACAAAGTAAATCTCAAGGTGGGATCCATTCAAGTGGGCCACACAATCCTATTGCATAAAAATAAAATAAAATAAAATAAAATAAAATAAAAGAGAGATAGACGTGGAGAGTGGGACACGGCTTATGATGGAGGGACCCCGACATTATGGGCCCTCCCTTAAGAGAAAATCATATAATAAACGGATCCCTTGTACATGGGACCATCGAAAATGTAAATCAACGGTGGAGATCCATTCCCCACCGATATGGACAGTCTAGATGACCTTTCTAAATGAAATAAACATCATGATGGGGTCCATGGAGAATGGCCCCATCATGGAACGATCATGATGATCCAAGTGGGCCATCGCCACATTTTAGGGTCCCAAGTGAGATCCACACCATTGATCGGTGGGCCTCACTTAGCACATCATAAAAATAAGAAAAATTAGAATGATCTAGCACCCACCGTCCGATCTTCTTGCTCCTAAGAGTTCCTTGGCACCTTAGCTTGGTTTTCAACGGTTAAGATGAGGAACGGAGGGTTGAGATGGGAGATCTTGGGATGAAGAGGTGGGCCACATTTGGAGTTTAGGAAGAGAGGGAGAATTCCATACGTATGGAGTCTTGGAATTTTTTGTTACTTGGAAATTTTGAAATGAGAAAGAGAGAAAGAGAGAGAGTTGTAAAGGGAGAGAGAGAGAGTGATGGATAGATGTGGTGAGTGATGGTTGTGTAAGAAAAGCTTGACTTTTGAGGCTTTTGTGTAAGAGAGGTATGGGTGGTGAAGACTTTTGTGGCTTTTGTGTAAGAGAGGTATGGGTGGTGAAGACTTTTGTGGCTTGCTTGGAAAAAGGGAATAAAGTGATGTGTACTTGACATGTGATGGCTTGATGGATTGATTGATTGATGGGATTGATGTGATTGATGTGACACATCGTAGAGATTCCCTTAGATTTCGTAACGCGTGGTGTTTTCTCGCACCGAACGTTGGCCCACATCTCTTGACCAAGGTATCGCCTCGGCGCGCGAGTCGCGGCATTGGAACCGCAACGATGGCGCGGTCGCTATGGTATTGGTCTCGGGTTGAGTCGACTCGGGTTGTCGGCATATGAATTAGGGTCGCGCGTCGATATCGGTTAAGGGTCGAAGGTTGCCGAAATTCGACCGGTAAGACCGCGGAAGTCTACGGAAAGGTTCGGACCAAGATACGGGTCTTACATTCACTATATTTCTGAACTCATTCATGTGCTCGGCCACAGAACCACCATCCTTGAACTTGAGATTCACAAGTTGCCTTATCAGAAAAATTTTATTACTGGTTGTCTTCCTCTCATACAGCCCTTGTAATTTCAGCTATAAGCTAGCGGTTGAGGTCTCCATAGACACATGGTGGAACACGGAATCATCCAACTATTGTCTAATAAACCCCACCGCCTTCCAGTTCATCTTCTTCCAATCATCATCAGACATATCCTTGGATTTTGCTGATGTGCCTAAAATTGGATAATATAGGTCCTTGCAATAAAGTAAATCCTCCATCTTAGCCTTCCATATAGTCCAGTTAGAACCATTAAGGCTGATCATCCTTGATGAGCCACCTTTCATAATTCCAAACCAATCCTACCCGTTCAATGAACTTAGCTCTGATACCACTTTGTTGGGGCCTTGCATAAAACCTTAGGATCTAGCCTCCCGAAACAAACCAAAATTATGCATAATAAAGCAATGAAATAAATCAAAGTAACAATCACACACCACACAAGAGATTTTTACATAAAGCAAAACGTTACAACCAATCACAAGCACACCTTGCTATGATCAAACCTTCATCACTCACACATGAGTGGATAAACAGTAAGAGAAATAAAGAAAACTGAGAGATCTCACCGATTACGAGAATGTGGAAGCACTAAGATATGGTAGATCAACTCTACGAGCATAGCCTCCCTTCCACAAGATTCATCTCTCTCTCTCTCTCTCTCTCTCTCTCTCTCTCTCTCTCTCTCTCTCTCTCTCTCTCTCTCTCTCTCTCTTTCACCTTTGATAGCCCTCTTGTGTTTTTTATGTACATCATGATGTCTAAAAAAACCCTAAAGACCTTTTTTTATAGTTTTAGGAAACTCTTTTCCACATCTTAGTTGTGAAAGGACCTATGAAACGAAATTCGTGTAAAATCATGAAATGAATCTGCGTAACTACGACCGGTTGAGTCGATTCCACAACCGATCGAGCACTACCCACGACCGGTCGTGAACCACCCACAACCAGTAGAGCACCTCGAAAAAAAATAGTCCACACTCGTTAGACTTTGAGTCGAGACAAGACTCGACTCCACGACTGGTCGTACATCAGCCCACGACCTGTCATGCAGGGCTCACGACTGGTCGAGCACAGGTCAAAAACCCTATCAACCATTGCCTTCCACACTTCGAAGATAGTAGAAATAATTTGTACTTCATAAAGTACACTCAAACTTTTCTAAAGCGGTCATTTATGAATGATACAAAGAATGATAACCCTCATCCAAAAACTAAGGGCGGCGGCCCTCATACATCAGAATGTACATAATCTAAAATACCTTTACAAACATGTTTACCTGATATAAAAGATAACTATGACTATTTACTATATATAAAAGGCTCTCATATATCAAATCAACACTTTTAAATGCATAAATCAAAGAACGATCGAAAAGTAATTTCACACCATACTCGCTCATGTGGCTTAGACGTTCATGCCACGTACATGTCGACGTGGATTCCACTATAGACATTAATTACAGCTCCACCCAATACGATATTCTCAATCAACCTGTAAAGGTTACGATTCCGTTGTGCTTCATCACTACGAGTGCCCCCTTTGAAACCTTCAAAATACAATCAAAACTGATGATTTTACACCCAAATGCCTTGAGAGTTAGAAATATCGTATGCTTCCGTATATTAGGAACATGTCTTACATCTGTCAAAATGTACTCCATCCCATCAGATATTTTGATGTGCATTGATCCAATTCTAATGATCGACCATACAAGCAACATCATTATCCATAGACACTTGGCTACCATCACACTCGTTGTATGTGGTGAACTAATTCCGATGCGAGATCATGTAGAATAATAACCCAGTATCCAAAATTCTCTCATCAATAAGATAGCTGGATTTGGATGCGATTAGAACATCACTAGTGTCCACATCCTCACTTGATTCTTTTGTATTAGACTCTTTAGGAGCTTCATCTATTTTATCTCCCTTTTAGACTTTAAGATTCTAACAATCTTTTTTGTGGCTCCTAGAAGTTTTGAGCAGTATGCATTCAATTGCCACTATTTTCTATGATGTAGTCTATTCGAACCTTCAATCTACTTTCTTTTGGGCTAATGCTATGAAATAATCTTTTAAAATGGATGGACAGCTTAGATGAAATACATATATCATAGTAGGCCTCACAAATGCCTTAACAGGACCATCCCTCCCTAGCCAAGTCCTAGAGGCGACAGTATCCAATTCCCAAAGGCCCCATTTCTAATGGAACACGTAGCCCAATATAATCATGTTATATCGAGTTAGTATCGATGTAAGTGGTGGCAGGGTCTGCATCTAAATAAATAGGACACTTGTATATACAACATCCAATCCGTAAAAAAGGTGAGATGTATCATACAAATCACCTAGGACAAAAATCAGGATGGTCCATTTATTATCATGT
Source organism: Magnolia kwangsiensis (assembly GCA_037074715.1). NCBI lineage: Eukaryota > Viridiplantae > Streptophyta > Magnoliopsida > Magnoliales > Magnoliaceae > Magnolia > Magnolia kwangsiensis. The sequence continues at coordinate 4,587,191 of CM073571.1, forward strand.
ATATGTAGTAGCTCGAGCCATTGAACTTGTCATTCACTGATGAGGGTACAAAACGATAAAATTGTGAATTTGCGACGGATTTTCTGACAGATTTGGTCCGTCTCTAATTAAGATCTTGCGACAGATTTGGTCTGTCATAAAATTTCAACGGATTTGGTCCGTCGCAAATTAAGATCTTGCAACAGAATTTAGTCCATCGCAAAGTATTGTTGATGATGGATTTTATTTGTTTTTGCAACAGATCATGGTCCATCATAAATTGACTTTCACCCCTATTATATATATATATATATATATATATATATATATATATATATATATATATATATATATATATATATATATATATATATATATATATATATATATATATATATAATATGGTGGTAAATTGTTTTATTGTAGTCTTAAGTGTTTTTAATAGAATTTTAGTGTTTTAATTGTATTTAATTGTATTTTTTATTATTTTCGTATTAATTAATTGAAAGCAACGATTTTTTAATGTTTTTATATCAATTGAATGGAAATTATTATTAATTTAATTTTTCTTTAAAATTGATATTTAATATTCCACCACACATCCTTTGTATTTTAGGAAATGAAGTTCAAAAAAAATTATCATTAAAAAGAACCACTATTTTGATATATAATTGACATTATGAAAAAAAGAAAATTGAGAGGTTTATATATATATATATATATATATATATATAAAGACATTTTGAAAAAAATCATTGAGAAATAAAAAGAACAATTAACAATGTTTGATTAAAATTGAGATTTTGAAAAAAAAAATTGTGATTTAATTAAAAAAGAATTTTTAATAAATTTGATAATATTGATATATATATATATATGTGTGTGTGTGTGTGTGTGTGTGTGTGAAATTTTTGACAACTTTGAAAAAAGAAAATTTTTGAGAAAGAAATTGAGTTTGTGTTTTGAAAAAAAAAAAAAATTTTGAGAAATTCACATTTTTTGTGGAGATGGGCTCCAAGGAAATAGTGAATTTTTTGTGAAGGTTCTCATTAAAAGACCATCTTCATGAATGATGGCATGCCCCAAACCCAAAAATCAGATTCACAGGAATCCCGGTCGTCGAATCCGGTGCCGACAGCCTACGTAGTACCCCATTCTTTGCTCATAGCATTCATATGCCAGATTCCGATCCTGGGATCCTATAAGGAGAATTTTTTTTTTCCAATGTACATTTAACTCGTAATAAGTATAACCACAAGATTACTCAATTCACAAAAGCAACATAGTCCAACTGTCGTTGCAGCTTAGCAACTCTATCAGTGTCATACAGTACGGGGCCTTCGAGATAGGCGCAGTACCGAGCACGAGGTCAATCTGGAACTCAATATGTCGACGAGGCGGCAACCCTGGAATCTCCTGAAACACGTCGGGGAAATCACAAACAATCAGCAAATGGTCAATACATGCTGCAATAGGCTCCTCAACGGCGTAAGACATCAAGCAAGATAATGGCTCCCCTCGGGGCTCGGCAATAAACTGAAACTGCAGCAAGCCTGGTATGCAAAACATATCTATCCTCGCGAAACAGTCCAAGATAGTTAGTACTCAGCAAATGGTCAATATATACATCATGGTGGGCTCCACATGGGATCCACTAATGTAGGTATTGTAACCCACACTTTTCATTAGTGTGGGCCCCACCATGGGTGTGTACCTCATCTATGTCGTCCATCCTTCCAATCACTATCGGATCCACCATGATGCATGTGTTGCATCCAAACCATTCAACCCTTTTAGCAAGTTCATTTTAAGGCTTGAGACTAAAAAATAAGATAGATCTAATTATCAAGTGGACCACACGACACAGTGAGGACTGAATGTCTACCATTGAAATCCCTCAAGACCTTATGATCAGATTGGATGGGGAATAAATGTTGTGGCGGGCCTTGGGAATTTTAATGGTGGAAAATCATTAACACCATTTATTTTTGGTGTGGCCCATTTAATATGCATATGGCCCATGTGGTGTGGCCCACTTGCTATATGGAGGCCCATCTTGATTCATTTGTGGCCATCTATTGAGGCCCACCTTGACATATATATATGAGGCCCATATGATTAGGCCCATCTTGATATAGTTATGGCCCATCCATTGAGGCCCACTTTGATATATATGAGACCCATGATAGGAGGCCCATTTGACGTATCAGAGGCCCATGGGCCGAGGCCAATGGGATGTACATAAGGCCCATTATAATGTGTTTCCACAATGGTTTATGTGATGATCTCGACGGTGGGCTATGCCTTGGGAGCAATGATGGTTTAACGTCCACATTGTATGGATGATGTTGGTTAAGTTTCTGCATTGGCACTCCCCTTAAGGCCCATTGATAGGTCCATATTTGCAGTGTGTAAGCCATTTAAGCCCATCTTCGTTATGAACAGAGTCCACTACCATAAACATGTTTAGTATAGCTCCATGATTCATACTCATAAGCATCATATGTATGTTTTACATAAGGAGTGACTGATCATAGCATATGCCCTCGGGCAGATTGTTTATGGGCTCCCTGATAGGTGGAATTTCCCTACATGAGCGCGTGGTATACACAGGATTGTTGCATGTCTGGTAGTATGATTTATATACTTGCATTTGTGTGATTGTGATTATTGTATGCCCTAACGACATCAAGGTCATATCCTCCACAGACACATCGTAGGTGGCTGGATTGGATACCAAAAATATTGTTATTAAGCATCAGGGCGCCATAGATGTCCTTGGGTAAAAATTCCTAAACCCGATGGTATTAGAGGATGACTCTAACGTCGAGACCAAGTGGATATATGAGCGCACGAGGGCCGAATACCATGAGGTCGCGTCTCCCACTATGTCGTGGTCGGTTGGAAAGGGGTGTGGCCTTACTCGTCCAAGGGTAGGGGGCAATACTAGGTTGAGTTTGACCAGCTCGTGAATAGGTTCGCTATCGACGTGCCGGATAGGTATTAGCAGCCTATTGGTCAGGCGGATAGTGAGGTTTCTTACGCTCACTTGGATTGTGCGGCTGGGAGAGAGACAGTGCTATTTGGAGTGTACTAAACTCCAGTAATTATCTAGAATGAGAACTGTACTGATATTTGATGAGCTGTATGAGGATTGGTATGCTTGAGTTGTATCTCGCATCGCATGGTCTTGACATGGCTGATAGCATTCATATCTTGCACCGCATAGCCTTGGTACGGCTGATTGCATTCATGTACTTATCAACATGTTTCCGTATTACTCTGACCTTGCATTCTGAGCACGCTTTTATTGTGCACACACTTACACCGCCCTCTAAGCTTTCTATAAATTTATGCACGATCGATGCCTGCAGGTGACGCCAGGACACAGCCGTAATATACTAGCAGCAAAAGCGTGCAGTCGAGCTTTTAAAGTTTTCGTTATTTGCATTATCTTGTATTTTTCTTCAGACTCATTGTACTCAAAAGTTTTTGATCATAGTGAATTTTGTGATGGTGTTCTTGTGGTTATTGTTCGTGGGTTATGCTTGTACAGAATTAAAATCATGTTTGAAATCCTCCTTGTAGGATCTCAGGATTGAAACCTGGTGTATGGGTGTCAGGAGCCGAGAATTGGGTACTATGGAGGCTGTCAGCGCCGGATTTAGTGATCAAAAATTTTGTGAGCCTAGTTTTCGAGTTTGGGGCGTGATAACTGATAACTTCAAGAAATTTATGGCAAATAGCTAAGTAAACAACTCAAATCATGGGATTGCATTTATCATTTTATCAAATGTGTTTGTATAAATCCAATGCAATGTCTCTCATGTTCAAGAAGACTATCATGCTAGCATTCATAATGAAACATCAATGGAAGCAACTTATAGGTCTATTATCTTTATCATTTCTCTTTTGTTTCAATTGTGTTATGTTTCATTTGTATGTTTGAAAAAATATTGAGAAAGTATCTCAAAGATTTGTATTTTAATTAATGAGACATGATTATGATGATCATTTGTTTAGTTTTGAGGGCACATGATATTTTTTATATTAACTTATTTCATTAGTAGCTATTTTTGGTTAATTGAACATCCAAACACACACAAAATGATATTTAGTCTAGTTTTATATTTAGCCCAATCCTTTGAAATTTGTGAATGGGATTCTTATTAAATAACCATGTGAATTTTTATTTTATTTTTTGAATGGCTATCAGGTGTAACAGATTTTAAAAATAAATAATGTAATGCTAATTATTTTAATTTGCAAAAAATTTAGCGGCAGACCAAATCCGTCACTAATTTCTGAACAAGTAATTAAATCAATAGCTTCTTCTAAGTTCATAAATGGACTGTAATTGTCACAAATTTTTTAATGACGAATAATTTGGATGGGTTTTTTCATTGATCAAGGATAGATTACGACGATAGGATCCGTTGCAGATCCGTCGCAATTTTCTGATGGATCCTATCCTTCATTTAAAATGTGCGATGCGGCAAACAATGATGGACCATGTGATGGATCGAATCCGTCATTAATTTGGTCTTGCAATGGATCTGACCCATCGTAAATTCGCAATTTTGGCATAATGTTATCCACAACAATGCCATGGAACAAAGAGTAATGTTATGTCAACTGATCAATCCAGTTAAACTAGTAGAAGGTAAAAATGCCTGTTATAAAAGAAATGTCCAACCATAGATTTAATGTATGTGTGGCCCACTTGATATATATACTATCTTAACTTTTAGTACATGAAGTGTTGAAAATCTAACTCTGCATGCATGAAAATCTAGGCTCTTTAGACACATGGAATAGTACCTATTCTTTTTAATTAATTAATTAAAACTCATGTTTGGTTGCCACTTGAAAATTATTTCATTTCATATTAAGAATACATATTAGATATCATAGTTTATATAAATTCTATTTTATCAAGATTACTCGTAATCATTATCAAAATCTGTAATATATAATGTATGGCTTGAACACATGTTAAGGGGTTGTGGAGTTTTATATTTGCTGGTCGTACGGCTCATGTCCTACACTGCAGCCAATGGATAGGTGATGGTGGATGTGTTGTAAATCAATGGTTTTTGAAAAAAAAAAAAAAAAAAAATTTGAATTTTTCAAAATTTCGGGATTTTCCCACCAAAATGCTTTTTGAAATATTTTGAATTAAAAGTGCGGTGTGTGTGCTTTGTCCCACATCAGAAATGGTTGAGAAACTTTTCTGGTTTATATGAGATGTAGTGTAGAGTATTCTTACTTGGAGCTTTTGGAGAAGGAGATACACGGGTTGCGTATTCTAATGCGTAGCACTGGAACACACGCTCGGGCTCGGGCTTGGGCACGGGCACGGGCGAGGGCGTGGGCAGTTTGGCTGTAGTGGCGCTAGATGGCGCACTTTGCACTTCGCACGTGCGCATCGTGTCACAGAGTGGTCGCTCCTTCGCGACCTTACGCGAACCGGTGCGACCTCGGTGCAATCGTGGTGCGATGGGTCTGGTCAGTGCCTTAGGGCGGTGGAAATCTGAAATGAGCCTGGGCTTTTATAAATGACTGAGAACGGTCGGATCTTAAATCCGAAATGTTCAGCGGTTTCAAAAAACAGCTCTATACCTTGAAAGCCAGACGGTCCAAAAACTGACGGCTCATGATGATCCAACGGTCAGATCCTTTGATCCGACGACCAGAAACGTCTGTGATTAATGGACAACAGACAAACGTTTTCAAACGTTCTCGACCTTTGATTGCACCCTAGCAACGGTCCACTACCTAATGCCTATATAAATTGGACCATTCCAGTCTGAAATCATCAACTGAACACACCCCTCTCTCCTATAAGATCATACACGAAATATCTCCATTTTAGAATATTATTATCATCTCTACCGTCCAAGTCTGCCAGAAGAGATCTATTGCGTTAAAATTATTCCATAGTGGACCTATCGTGATTGCTGCACGCTAGATCCAGATAAGGCTTGTCTTATCCTGGAAGCAATTCGCTTATAACCCATCAGCAGTTTATAAGGGGGCGAATCACGCTTTAAGGACGGCGTATTTTATACGTGATTCAGCCGATCAATTTTATTTTATTTTTTATTTTATCTTTAATATCTCGGTGTATCTAAAATTGAACTCCTAACAGGATGTGGGTGGCAATGGGCCTCGTAGTCTGCTGAACAAGCCTAGCTAACCCAACTTTGAGCCAGGCTTGCACCAACTAGCTTGGACTTTCCTGCATGGCCTGATGAATTTTTTAGCGTGGCTTCAACTGAAGTCATCATAGCCCAATCCGACTTTATTGTTATATCCTCCAAACATGTCATTCCAAATGCCATGGAATGACATGTTTGGAGGATAATGGTATCCACAACCATGCCATGGAACAAAGAGTAATGCTATGTGACTGATCAATCCAGTTGAGCTAGTAGAAGAAAAAAAATACTTGTTATAAAAGAAATGTCCAACTGTCTAGATTTAATGTATGTATGGCCCACTCGATAAGTATACTATCTTAACTTTTGGTACATGGAGTTTTGAAGATGCCTCCTACCTGACAACTGCGTGGAATCTTTGCCACTGGTTCTGCATGCATGAAAATCCAGGTCGTTTAGGCACATGGAACAGCACCTTCAGGCAATGCACAGTCGTGCGCTTATTTTGAATTTGATTCTTTTTAATTAATTAATTAAAACTCATGTTTGATTGTCACTTGAAAATTATTTCGTCTGGTTTAAGAATACATACTAGATATCATAGTTTATACAAATTATATGTTATCAAGATTACTTGTAATCATTATTAAAATCTGTAATATATAATGTACGGTGTGAACACACGTTGGGGGGTTGTGGAGCTTTATATCTGTTGGTCCTACTGCTCATGTCGTACACTGCAGTCAATGGATAGGTGATGGTTGATGTGGGTGGCAATGGGCTTTGTAGTCTGCCGAACAAGCCTAGCCCAACTTTGGGCCTGACTTGCACCTATTAACTTGGACTTGCATGCATAGCTTGATGAATTTTTTAGTGATGTAGAGCGGATCGCGGACAATTTCTTGGCCATGATGGATCAGAAAAGGCACGGTTGACGACAGAGGTGATCTGGACCATCAGACCTTAAATCAGGTGTATCTCGCAATCCGGAATGAGTTATCTGACGTAAGATATATGATTTTGGGGTAGAATGAGCTACTTTAGCCAACCAACCTGGCTACGTCGGGTTGTGCAGCCCGGATTTGCGAGAAACCCCCTGATCGACGGTCACTTTCCCATTTTAATTTCGTTTTTACTATAAATAGTAAGTTTTAGTTTGCTTATAGCTCTTCATCCATTGGGCTTTAGGAGTTGTGTCCAACATGAAAAGTTCTTAGGATAATTAGGAGAATGATTTGGTGAAGCTAAATAGGACACTTACTATTTTTTGCCGAAAACCTTGCGCACTAGTAGACATCACAACCGTCTATAAATAGTAAGTTTACTATTTATAGTAAGTTGCGGATTCTAGGAGTTTTAGTTGTAGTTTGAGTCCGATTTATTTCATATTGCTTGGTTCCCTTATTTAAAGAGATGTGAACTCATTTTATTTCATTCATTAATTAATTTCGAATTTTATTAGAATTTATTTCTATTTTCCTGCTTTCTTTCCTCGTGGATTCCAGAAGTCTCTGTGAGGAGTCCAGAAAAGCTCCGTGGATTCGAAGTAGCTATCCTTGAGGAAGATGGTAATCGACATCATCACGTTCATCCCTGCATCATTTAGCCTGGCTTCAACTGAAGTCATTATAACCCAATTTGACTTTATTGTTATATCCTCCAAACATTTCATTCCAAATGCCATGGGAAGACATGTTTGGAGGATAATGGTATCCACAACAATGCCATGGAACAAAGAGTAATGCTATGTGACTGATCAATCCAGTTAAACTGGTAGAAGCTAAAAATGCTTGTTATGAAAGAAATGTCCAGCTGTCTAGATTTAATGTATGTATGGCCCACTCGATAAGTATACTATCTTAACTTTTGGTACATGGAGTGTTGAAGATGCCTCCTACCTGATGAATGCGCGGAATCTTTGCCACTGGTTCTGCATGCATGAAAATCCAGGCCGTTTGGGCACATGGAACAGCACCCTTTAGGCAATACACAGTCGTGTGCTTATTTTGAATTTGATTCTTTTTAATTAATTAATTAAGATTCATGTTTGGTTGCCACTTGAAAATTATTTCATCTCATTTAAGAATACATATTAGATATCATAGTTTATAAATTATATGTTATCAAGATTACTTGTAATCATCATCAAAATCTGTAATATATAATGTAAGTATATAAATTATATGTTATCAAGATTACTTGTAATCATCATCAAAATCTGTAATATATAATGTAGTGAACACACGTTGGGGGGTTGTGGAGTTTTATATCTGCTGGTCCTACTGCTCATGTCGTACACTGCAGCCAATGGATAGGTGATGGTGGATGTGGGTGGCAATGGGCCTGGTGGTCCGACGAACAAGCCTAACCCAAATTTGGGCTGGGCTTGCACCTGCTAGCTTGGACTTGCATGCATGGACTGATGAATTTTTTAGTCTGGCTTCAACTGAAGTCATTATAGCCCGATCCGACTTTACTGTTATATCCTCCAAACATGTCATTCCAAACTTTGGTTAAGCAAGCCAACCATGTAGGGCTGCCAATGAGTCAGGCTAGCCCTTTGGGATTAAGACCTTAGCCAACTTCAGGCACAGCTTGGGCTGGAATACTAGGCCCAAGGTTTTAAAAAAAAAAAAAAAAAAAAAACTTGGGCTAACTGTGTCTAAGAGCTATCAACGGGGCTCGAGCCAGACTCAGGCTCCAGCCGTGAATAATCAATATGGGACGGATCACACCTGTTTGTTTCGGCCTATCAAGACCCGGGCTGGGCTCAGGCCAATGAGTTATTGTGCAGGCTAGGGTCCGACTTGGACGGGGGCACAGTGACACCCCTAGTTTCACTGCCTCGTGCATCTCATTTTCGAGTAAATAACTGGAGGTGGCTTACCTAACTTCGCGCGAGAAATGATCACATACGGTAACCCGGTTCTACAACTTGTGGTACCGTACCATCTATTCCACCAACATACCATTTGCGTACGACATCAGTACCATGAAAACAGCTCTACCCACCATTAAGATCATCATGCTCGAAAATCAATCCGATCCGCTTAGTAGCTACCCAATGTCTCATGTTGGATCATACCATCGTTTCGACATTGATCCCAATTGTATAGCCCATCTACTCATCAAATCAACCTAATTTTCATTCTATCTGATCTACATGTTAGGTCCCACATTTTCAATGGTACCGATTTTCAACAAAATTTCATGTTACCTGTTAACACAATGCAGTACCACAAGTTATGGTACCTTACTTGTACGTAATCACTACGTGTTTTAGTATTAGCCATGAGATGCAATCCAAACAGCAGTCATCTTACCCGTATCTCGTCTCATCCTTATATAAACTCACTAAAAATCGTTGGCATTCCCATTCATCTCCACTGTCTCTTCCATCCATAACCATCGCCCACCATCACCTCCCATCCTATGCCATCCACTTCCTCATCAGTCTCATCTCCACCGTCCTCCGGACAATCTTCTCCAAGATCCGGCGGACTAAGGCTAGATTCCCGCCAGGCCCGGTAGCACTCCCAATCATCGGCCACCTCCACCTCCTCGGCCCTATCCCTCACCGATCCCTACACAAGCTCTCCGAGCGATATGGCCCATTAATCCACCTTCGCCTCGGTTCCGTCCCCTCCATTGTTGCCTCCTCCGTCGAGACTGCCGAAGAGATCCTCAAGACCCAAGAGACATCATTCGCCTCCCGTCGCCAGCCCTCGGCCTTCCGTCGCCTCACCTATGGCTCCTTCGATATGGCCTGGGCCCCCTATGGACCCTACTGGAAATTCTTGAAGAAACTTTCTGTGTCCGAACTCTTCAGCAGCCGAACACTCGAGCAGATGCTGCCGGTGAGGCGCGAAGAGATAATGAGATTCTTGCAACTGCTACTGAAGAAATCCGAAGCAGGAAATGCGGTTGACGTCGGCAGCGAGCTGGAGAAGATGACGAATAACGTGATATCGAGAATGATGATGAGCGGGATCTGTACCAGCACCGACGGAGAGGCTGACGACGTCAGGAAGGTGGTGCACGAGGCGCTGGAGCTCATGGGTGCGGCGAATGCGTCAGACTATATAGGGTTCTGCAAAAACTTGGATTTGCAGGGACTGAGGAAGAGGTCGGAGGACGCGCACTGCAGGTTTGATAGATCGGTGGAGAGGATTATCAAAAAGCATGAAAAAGCGAGGAAGATGAACGATGGCGATGGTGCGCAGGATATTCTCGATATCTTGCTCGATGTCTCAGAAGATGAGAGTGCCGAAGTGAAATTAACGAGAGACAACATCAAAGCTTTCATGCCGGTGAGACCGTCCATCTCTCATCTTACTTCCGTTTTGCCTACGTGAGAACTTGGGTTCAACGGCATGAGGTATGTTGATGTAAAAATCTGGTTTACCGTTTTTAGACCTTCAAGTACCTGTACAGTAAGAAGACAAAGAAGACCCTGGCTAGAGCAAGGGACCCTCCGATGCCAAAGTTAGGCTAGGAATCCGGGTCTTATAGTATTGAGGGATTCTGGGAGAGAGTTTTTGCATACCTTAATTCTTGTGGAGCCCTCTTTTTATAAGAATGAGGGGTCCTGACATGAGAGGATCCTCTCCTGATCCTTAGGAGATTTGATTGAATTGTCATTCGTTTGTAGATACTTTTCAATCCTAAGATTTTCGAGGTCAGGTATCTTTTACAAAATCCTCGGATCGGTGTTTCACTTTACACCGTCTCTTCCTTGCTTGGCTCGGCCTCAATGGACTATAGTCTCGGTTGGCTTGCAAAGGTGGGTTGTTTGCCTACTGTCAGATGAAACGAGATTGGTTTTAGACTAATGTCCGTTCTTAATCCAATAGTCGACACTACAACCGGCCTCATTTGGGTCGGTTTTATAGTCGGTCAGGTGACTTTTAGCCCTAAGGCCTTTAATTGGTCCTGTCAGACATGGCTGACTCTTTAACCGAACCAACTTCATGTCCTATACATTCTCGCCTGTGGCTCTTGACTCTTTTACTCTCGATCAAGATTAATATCCTTCATATCCGAGCTAAGTCTCTTCGTTTGGCTTTGTCACGTGTCAGCTTCTGAAGTTGTCTCTGGTTGAAGTGACAGAGTGCCGACCCTCTGGACTTGTCATATTTTTTCCCAACAGTACGCCCCCTACTCCTTGTGGCAGCTATTGGGAAAAAATATGCCAAGTCCGGAGACTCGGATGGATAGTGAACCGATTCTACCCATACACAACCAGGAGGCAGAGGCGACCTAAGTTGACTCAGTCGTCGAGTTAGCTATCTCACCATAAGCCGACTAAGGCCAAATAAGTTATAAGTCATTCGACCGACTCGATAACTCGATAAGTCGGTTGCGTCAGCCACAAAGTAAGGAAGGACGACGGATAAATATCGAGACTATTCCTACCTTAAGAAGGTAGAAAACTTATTCTCTTAAGCCAGCCGAGACTCTTCCAGAGTCGGTAACGGCCGAGCCGAGCCAAGGAAAGACGGTATGAACGCAAATACCATCCCGAAAATTTAGAAGTACAGGTGTCCAATCCCGAGGATCTCGGGATAGGATGAAATCTGTCAAAAGGATCAATCTCCAAAGATAAGGGAAGAGAATCCTCATACGATGGGATTCTCTCAAACTTATAAATGATCATCTCCTTTACGGAAGAAGGTACGCAAGAACTCAACCGAAAAACTCTAAATCCTTTGCCTTGTTCCAGAAACTGACTTAAGCATCGGAGATTCCCCAGCTTTAGCCAGGGTCCCTTCGTATTCGTTGTCATGCAGGCAAGGGACGAGACAACCGAAGGATCCATCCATAAAAATACACCAACAGTTTGACGTCGTTTGTGGAAACCGTGTAAAAAGTCATTTCTCACGCTCTATCTAAAGAGCTGAAAAACAAATCCTAATGGTGATAACTAGAAGGGTGGAATGGAATGAAGCAAATAAAGCCGCTACCAGCGTGGCTCAAGGAGCCCCGCCAGCCGCACCAACAACAGCTCTGCCCGTACCATCCGCTACAACGACCAGTCGACAGGGCCAAGGGAATGCGCGACTGGATCAGGAAGTTCAAGTGATGCGATCCGATATGAATGTCATGAAACAGATGTTGGAGCAGCTGTATAATCAACAGATGCAGCAGCGTCACGAGCCAAAGCAAGTTCCCCCGCTAACGTCTGGAGCTCAGCCTACTGCCCTGCGATCGCTCCATCAACTGAACCAACATCAAGATCCGATTGAACCAGTGTCAGCTCGCTCAGCAACATCCGCACTGCCCCACTCAGACTTACGTCATACAATATATCAGAGGAGACGCAGTCGGCTTCCTATAAAGGAAAAGGCAGAAAGTGTAGAACCTTGGAAAGCTGACATCCAGGATTTTAAAAAAGAAGTACGGGAGGAAATGGAGAGAGAGATGGCGAACATGAAGTATGGTCGGAATACACATCCGACGAATTTCGAGGCAAAAGCTACCCCTTTTGTGGACGAAGTAATGCAGGCTCGGTTACTGGAAAGGTTCCGTCTACCTCAGATTACTCTTTTTACCAAAAAACTGATCCAACTGAGCATATTGAATGCTTCAAAACTTATATGGAGCTGCATGATGCCTCGGATGCTGTTACGTGCCGAGCCTTCTCCCTCACCTTGACCGAAGTAGCTCGACTCTGGTTCAAACAATTGAAACTAAGGTCCATCAGTTCGTTTGCAGAACTCGGCGATGCCTTCCTTACGAACTTCATCGACGAAAAAAAAACTGAAGCCACCCACACATCTGAACAACATAGTTCAAAAGGAATGAGAACTGTTAAAGGATTAAATCAAGCGTTTCAACTTTGAATCGCTTCAGGTTCGGAAACACTAGGAAGAGACGGCACTTAACACGCTCATGCAAGGAGTCAAAGATAAGCCCTTCCTAGCATCCCTTGATAAGAACCCACCAGAGACTCTGGGCGAGTTTATGTCTCGCTTAGATAAGTATGCGGATGATGAAGAAATGCGACTCCTACTCGAGAAGGTCCAAAACGTAAAACCCTATGCTAAAGAGTCAGCCAAGAGAGAAGCCGACTCAGCCAGAGGGAAGAAGCGAAAAGATGATCGGGCGCGAGATGATAGTAAGCCGAGCAAACGGCCTGACAGAAGGTTTTCTATATACACCCCCTGAATAAATCTCATGAGCAGGTGTTTATGGAAATAAAAAATGAGGGCTTCATCAACTGGCCCGAAAAACTCTGAGGAAATATGAATCGGCGGAGTAAAAATAAGTACTGTCACTATCATCATGACCATGGTCACAACACAAGTGATTGTTATCACTTAAAGGATGAGATCGAATGGCTCATCAAAGAGGGCCGACTCGGAGAGCATGTGGAAGGGGCTGGCATTACAGAACAACTCCCGAGTGAAAACCGACCCAAAGGGAAAATTTGAACTATTATCGGTGGACCTCAAGGTGGGGGAGACTCTAATAACGCTCGGAAGAAGCACGCCAGGGGCATTAATCATCCTAAGTCCGAGATTCTCTTGCTATCTCGGCCCACGAAAGAAAAGAAGAGAAAAATATTGTATCTCATTCACTGAAGACGACGCTCGAGGCATCCATCATCCTCATGATGATGCATTGGTTATTACCCTTACTGTCGTTAATAGAAAAGTGTTCCATATATTGGTAGATACTGGGTCGTCTGTGGACGTTTGGTTTACTCAGGCGTTCGATAAAATGGGCATTGGATAGTCGGCTTTGCGCCCAGTCCGAACCCCGCTCATACGATTCTCTGGCGGGCAGATACTTCCTGAAGGAATCGCTTCATTACCACTCACTGTCAGGGGTCCTCCGCACCAGACGATAATAATGGTCGATTTCTTGATTGTCGACTAATCGTCCGTCTACAATGCCATCCTAGGCCGACCTTCTCTAAGCCTCCTACAAGCTGTGGTATCCACGTACCACATCTCCATGAAATTTCTGACCGAGTCGGGAGTAGGAACCATAAAAGGTGATCAGCAAAATGCTCAACGCTACTATGCAACAATAGTAAAAGCCCCGACTGAGATATCAATGATCGAGTCACTAGACCCCCGAGTTGGATCTCACGAACGAGGGCAACTGATGGAAGAACTTGTATCGGAACCATTAACCGAGATAGATAAATCGAAAGTAGTACAGATCGGCTCATCCTTGAAGTCGCCTCTCAAAGACAATCTGGTCGCGTTGCTTCGACGATATGCCGACATATTCGCATGGAGCCATAAAGATATGCCTGGAATCGATCCTTCGGTCATGACTCACCGACTCAACATTGATCTAACATACCGGCCAATCCGATAGAAAAGACGTCCTCTCAGCCCCGAAAGGTATGCTATCATCGAAGAGAAAGTCGACAAACTCCTTAAGGCTAAATTCATAGAGAAAATATACTATCCGGAGTGGATAGCCAATTTCGTGCTCGTGAAAAAAGCCAACGGGAAGTGACGTCTCTGTATTGATTATACAGATCTAAACAAAGCCTGTCCCAAGGACAGTTTCCCTCTTCCCCGGATCGATCAATTGGTAGATAATACTGCAGGACATAAATTACTTAGCTTTATGGACGCCTACTCTGGGTATAATCAAATTGTAATGCATCAATCTGATAAATCCAAAACTACCTTTATCACTGAAAAAGGTCTTTATTGTTACCGAGTGATGCCATTTGGTTTGAAAAACGCTGGAGCGACGTATCAACGGTTGGTGAACAAGATGTTCGCTCGACAGATCAGCTAAACCATGGAAGTGTATATAGATGATATGCTCAAAAGTATACACGCGGATGACCATATAACAGACTTAGAAGAGATGTTATTGACCTTGCGCAAATATAAAATGAAATTAAATCAGAGCAAGTGTGCTTTCGGTGTAAGCTCGAGAAAGTTTCTTGGATTCTTTTTTAGTCAGCGAGGAATCGAAGCAAATCCTGAGAAAATCAAGGCTCTACTCTCCATGGAGTCTCCAAGATGATTAAAGACATACAAAGGTTGACCGGACGAGTAGCTGCGCTCAACCGTTTCCTGTCCCGAGCCACCGATAAATGTCTCCCGTTCTTCAAGCAATTGAAAGGGCGATAGACGATGGAATAGACGGAAGAGTGTGAAGCAGCGTTCCAGCAATTGAAGTCTTATCTCGGGTCTCCACCCCTATTATCCAAACCAGAGTTGGGAGAAGCCTTTCTATTATATCTGGTTGTATCCGATGCAACTATTAGCTCAGTCCTCATACGAGAATGTGAAGGAAAGTAATTACCAGTGTACTATGTCAGCAAAGCATTACTCCCGGCAGAGATAAGGTATTCTCCCCTTGAAAAGATAGCCTTTGTCCTGGTAGTATCCTCACGACAACTCCGGTCATACTTTCAAACTTACACCATCCTCCTCATGACGGACCTACCTTTGCGTCAGATCCTTCAGAAACCAAAAGCTTCCGGTCGACTTATGAAGTGGGCTATCGAATTGAGCGAGTTCAATATATAGTACATGCCGAGAACTGCCATTAAAGGACAAGTCGTGGCCAATTTCATTATTGAGGTGACCCCACAGATTAACACAATGTCTAAGTCTGATGGAGTTATCGGAGCATCAACATCCTCTTCTCTCGGCCCATCACCCAACCCTGCCCCATGGCAACTCTTCGTCGACGGCTCTTCCAACTCTAAGGTAAGCGGGGCTGGGGTGGTATTGGAGACTCCCGATCAAACCTATATGCAATGTGCCTTATGACTTGGATTCCAAGCGTCGAATAACACAGCAGAATACGAACCCTTGTTACTTGACTTTCGGCTTGCCGCGAGTTTAGGTGTAACTCATCTCAATGTCTTCAGTGATTCGCAGTTAGTCGTCAACCAGGTCACTGGTGTTTACCAGACACGAAAAGAACAACTGAAGGCATACATGGAGAAGGCCAAAGAATTAATCGGCGGATTTCAGCAACACAAAGTAATTTAGATCCCC
This sequence comes from Magnolia kwangsiensis, assembly GCA_037074715.1. Classification (NCBI taxonomy): domain Eukaryota; kingdom Viridiplantae; phylum Streptophyta; class Magnoliopsida; order Magnoliales; family Magnoliaceae; genus Magnolia; species Magnolia kwangsiensis. The sequence continues at coordinate 4,603,317 of CM073571.1, forward strand.
AGAACTGAGAATGTAAAAGCTGATTTGTTAGCAAAGCTTGTCTCAGCTGACGAAGACGACATACCCAGATCGGTTCTGATCGAATACGTGGCTAAGCCGAGTATCAGTGAACCTTCTGACTCGACTATATATGCCATTGAGTCGGAACCTACCTGGTTCGACCCTATTATCCATTATCTCAATGAAGGGAGGCTACCTGAAGATCGTATCAAGGCTCGAAGGCTAAAGATCCGGGCGTCGCGTTACACTATCTTGAACGAGGTGTTATATAAGAAAGGATTCTACGCTCCTTTACTACGATATTTGAATTCTCATGAAGCTGACTATGTATTACGGGAGATACACGAAGGAATATGCGGAAACCACTCAGGAGGTCGTTCGCTCGCCCACAAAGTCCTGCGGTAGGGATATTACTGGTCGACCATACAACATAACGCTAAGAGGTTCGTCCAAAGGTGCGACAAGTATCAGCGATTCGCAGCTGTCCCGAGGTAGCCGCCTGAGGACTTGACCCCGATGACTGGTCCTTGGCCCTTTGCACAGTGGGGGATCGACACTATAGGACCATTCCCTTTGGGAAAAGGCCAGGCCAAGTTTGTCGTGGTTGCGGTTGACTATTTCACAAAACGGGCCGAAGCCGAGCCATTAGTGAAGATAACTGAATAAAAGGTTACAAGCTTTATTTGGAAGAACATCATATGTCAGTTCGGGATACCACAGACTATTGTTACTAACAACGGAAGGTAGTTCGATAATAAACAGTTCCGCGAGATGTGCAATAATCTCGGGATCCGAAACATGTACGCTTTGCCTCATCATCCTCAGACAAATGGTCAGGTCGAGGCCATTAATAAGATTATCAAACAGCATCTTCGAACGAGACTCGATGGAGCCAAAGAGGCATGCGCTGAAGAACTCTCGAATATATTGTGGGCCTACCGAACCACAGCTCGAACTGCCACGGGAGAAACTCCTTTCTCCCTCTATTATGGCTCGGAGGCAGTTGCCCCGGTCGAGATCGGTATACATTCGTCCCTAGTTAATTCATTCAGCGAACGAGAAAATGAAGAACTCCTATCGCTCAGGCTTGATTTAGTGGAAGAGAAAAGAGAAGAAGCTCGACTACAAGTGATGGCTCGGCAGAGACGGGTAGCTCGGTTTTATAACACTCGAGTTAAAGTCAGACAATTCCGTGTCAGGGATATGGTCCTCCAAAAAATATTTTCAAATACAAAAGAAGTTGGTGCGGGCACACTGGGACCCAATTGGGAGGGGCCCTATATTGTCTCGAGTACTATCCAACCAGAAACTATCGGTTGGAAGACCTAAATAGAAAATTATTACCTCACCCTTGAAATGCCGAGCATCTCAAAACCTATTATCCTTAACATGGCCTTATCAAACAAAAGAGAAGGGAATGTAAACGGGATCGATTCAATAAAACTGAGAATTTCCATTCATCACTTCTAAGTATTTTACATCGGGTTACATCAGACTCTGCTTCAATTATATTGGGGAAGCATATACTTAGTTTCGACAAAAGGAGTGGTCTCTCTCGGTCACAGATGCACTTGAATCGGCCTTCAATAAAAGATAACTTGAGGAGCTGATGATGGTACCAAAAGAAGCTTAAAGTCAGCCGACAATATGCTGGCGTGAGTGCCAAAAATGAGGTTCAGAATCGATCGATACTATGCTGGCGTGAGTTCCAAAAATGAGGCACGGCCATGATCCCTCAGACCGAGGTACTCACCAAGCAGTCTCAGATTGGGCTACTCACCAAGCAGTCCCAGATTTGACTACTCCCTAAACAGTCCCAGAGGGATCGACCTCGTGGCCAGCAGCAGTAGTAGTGGGGGCTTCTCCGTCGGCAGGAGCATCGGCGCGATCATCAACAGCAGCCTCGACCTTCAGACTGTCGGCCTCGAATGCAGAGAGGTCAAGGACGGTGAAGGCGGCCCTCATTTTTAGAATGCAGGCCTTGTAACCACCTTAATAAAGGCGATTTCTCTCTTCTTAGAACTTCGAAGACTCGAAAAAGGCATCTATGGCCCGGTCCTGAGCCTCTTTAGCTCAACTGGCCTCTTCTCAAGCCTCCTGGATGAGCGCTTCGGCGTCGGCCTTGGCCCAAGTCAGAGTGCTCTCACAAGCACCATGGACGTGACGAAGGTACCAATTTTCTTCTTTGGTCTTCGCTAGAAGCCACGTCAGATGAGCACTCTCGGCCTTAGCGCCTTCAAGAGCATCCTTTACATCCTCGGCAGCCTTTCTGGTGAGTAACAGATCACCAGTCATGATGCCGATCCGACCTTCGGCAATCTCTCGGGAACCAACTGCAAATGGGAGACAGCGAGTTGTAATAAGAGCCCAAAATCAGAAATTACAGAGGAATAAAAAAAAAGAATATTACCTCAAAAAGTAACCTCACCATATGGCCAAGGTTCTGCAGTGTGGGAGCATTGTAGAAGCTGGCGAAGTCTTTCTCACTCCCGTGAGAGATGGCCCAAGGGATCATCCCCAATATAACCTTCTGGAAGAACGAAAGCTCCTGTTGAGTCATCTCTCCTCTTAAGGATTCTCCACTCGGTCCCTCTCTCTGCCTCAGAACCTCCTCTGCAGTGGGTCTCGGCTCAGAAGCCGACTAGGACACGGTAGGCGCTGCATCCACCTCTTTCACCCTATTGTCAGGGTCGAAGAGCATAACCACGGTCGGAGCGGGCGGAACAGAGGCGGACAAGACAGCTGGCTCCTTTGCCTTTGGAGTTGTCTTTGGTTGTTTCGAAGGTCGAGTCCCCGATAAAAGGGCCGACCCTGGAGGAGCCTTCACTTTGGAGATCAGGTTGAGGGAAGGTCAAGATTTAGCCATGTCAGCGGGGGCCGACTTAAGATAGGGTCAAGCCTCGGGTAGATCTAAAAAGAAGAACAAAGGCGAGTCAGAAAAAATACCAAAATGACATGGCAATGAAATAAGAGTTACCTGATACAAACGAGTCTAAACCAGCAAGGTGAATACGCTCTGGTTGCAGCAGTAACTTCCAAGACCGATCCTCAGCACTTAGCTTTTTCAGATCCTTGATCCAAGCTAGTTCACCAGATCTGAGCTTCCCCCTTTTCTTCAAGATATCTAGGAGGCACCATATGGTCAGATTTGAAACGTTATAACGCGGAGAAAAAAAAAGTATAAAGTCGAGTCACCTACTTTGCGAAACGATCAGGAGACTCGAGATTCGAAGGGCCAAGGGTCAGCCGACTCCCAATGTTCACACGCCCAGAACCATTCTCCTTCCAGTGTTTGTTGAAGGTTGTTGGGTCGGTTATAATAGAGTCACCCTTACCTCGTCATGCGCTCAGAAAGTAAAAGTCGAGAAAATTTGGATTCGGTCTTACTTGATATAAGTAGAGGAATTCATCGACTGTCAGTGGGGGCTGCTCAAGTTTTTTCCATAACACTGCGCATCCGAACAAATTCATCCACCCATTTAGGACTATTTGGCCAGGAGCAAGCTTGACACAAGATAAAAAATCTCAGGCAATGGGCTAGAGAGGCAGAAGCAAGCCACATTGCATCGCAACTTGAAAAATTACAACCATCACAGCAGGGAGATGATCAGGCAACTCATTCGGACGAGGAAGTTGAATGATAACCGAGTCCGAAATATGGTATCAGGCTCGGATTAAGTTCAAGTCAGACTCAATCAAAATTGATGCAACAAGACCGCTAAGATCATCCTCGGCCCCCTCTCCTTCAGAAGATGACTCAAAAGCCTGCGCTGACCGAGTCACTGGGGCCGACACATTGGCTCCCTCAGCGATCATCATTTCCTCTTCTTCCTCTTCCTCCTCCAGCGAATCCAACGCTGGATTGGGTCTCCCTGGGTGAGTTACCAGAGATGACCCGCCACTAGAAAGACCGGACAGAGCAGGGCGCTCTGCTGGAGATTCAGCCACCCTCCGAATAAGTCAAAAAGCAGCATTCGCATCAATAGCGATCTCCTCCAGCAAGGAGAGTGGCTCCGCAACATTTCAAAAATATTGCAACTCACCCTCATCATCAGAAGTTCCCTCCCGGGAGCTCTGAGAGCCATGCGTAGCCATTAATATTGTTAGAGAGGGAGGAAAAAAATTTATCAGAGAAGGCAGCAATGGAAGCAAAAGAGGATGATGGGGAAGAGAGCGGCACGAATGAAGGCCTAACTATACACTGCGGAGGAAGAGAAGAAGAAGAAAAGGGGAAAAATCAGACAAAAGCAGAGAAGCGGGAGAGCGAAGATGAAAATAAAATTCGCACGCTTCTCCAGCTCATTTTTATAGCCTTGCCACGTGGCAAGAGAATTTAATGGGCAGACGAAACGACGCCTGCCTCGACTTCCCCGCTCCACACGTGTCCAACGTCCATTCGCGGGAATAACGACTTTGCGGTTGACCTCTCGTGCACCTCAGAAAATGAACCGACACAAATTAAGGATGACTCAAAGAGCATTAATTACCTCATCATAACCTCGGCTTCGGTCCTAAACCGACCTAAAAACTCATTACTCCCTAGTGCTGCAAGAGACATAAGGATTAAGGGGGCTTATTGTTGGAAAAAAAATATGCCAAGTCCGAAGACTCAAAGGATAGTGAACCGATTCTACCCCTACGGAACCAAGAGGCAGAGGCGACCTAAGTTGACTCAGTCGATGAGTTAGCTACGTCACCATAAGCCGACTAAGGCCAAATAAGTTATAAGTCATCCGATTGACAATGAAAGACCGACTCAATAACTCGATAAGTCGGTTAAGTCGGCCACGAAATAAGGAAGGACGACGGATAAATACTGAGACTATTCCTACCTTAAAAAGGCAGAAAACTTATTCTCTTAAGCCAGCTAACACTCTTTTAGAGTCGGTAACGACTAAGCCGAACCAAGGAAAGACGATATGAACGCAAATACCGTCCCGAAAATCCAAAAGTACAGGTGTCCAATCTCGAGGATCTCGGGATAGGATGAAATCTGTCAAAAGGATCAAATCTCTGAAGATAAGGGAAGAGAATCCTCATACGATGGGATTCTCTCAAACTTATAAATGATCATCTCCTTTACGGAAGAAGGTACGCAAGAACTCAACTGAAAAATTCTAAATCCTTTGCCTTGTTCCAGAAACTAACTTAAGCATCGGAGATTCCCCGGCTCTAACCAGGGTCCCCTTCGTATTTATTGTCGTGCAGGCAAGGGACAAGATGACCGAAGGATCCATCCATAAAAATACACCAACAGCAGCCATGTCGACACAGAGGAGTAATGAATTGTTGGGTCGGTTTACATTGAGAACCGAAGTTATGATGGAGCATTTAATGCTTTTATGTCATCCTTAATATACGACGGTTCATTGCTCGAGGTCGCATAAGCGGATAGCCGTCAGGTCGCCTCGCTTGCCTATGAACGTCGGACACGTGTCGAGGACGTTACTCGCATCAGTCGGCGTGCGCCGTGCGTCGGGCGAGGGAGTCGAAACCAGCGTCGATTTGACTCCTTAAATGCGGGTGCCACGTGGCTCGGCTATAAAAGAGGATGTGGGAGCGCTTTCATATTTTTCGTTCTCCCGCTCGATCTTCTTCTCTGTCCTCTTCTTTCAACTTTTTTATCAATACGCATGCTTCAAGTCCTCGTAAGGTAGTTTTAGGTGATGAGGACGAAACGAAACATCTCTGGAATGTCCCGAAATCACTCTCTTTACTGGTAAAGATGGCGATAGGAGCCAATGAGGCCTTCCAACATGCTGCTAGAATCTCCAGTGGGGCTTCAGCGAAATGCTCCATGTCAGCAAGCCACTCTTGCTTGAGACATGTCCCTGGCAGGCCCACTTCCTTTTTCCCAGGTGACTTAGGAAAAGAGGAAGAATTAAAAGAAGATCCTATTGAGCCAGCCCTTCCTAGGAGACCGGCAGAGGCTGATTTTGGGGGAACCAATGGGTCGGTTCTTCCACGGAGGTCAGCTCGTTTTGTTAAATCGACAGCTAAAGAAGGAGAGGCTGCCGAGAGTGAGGAGGTCAGAGATGAACGAAGGGGACCGGTCCCCTCAGTTTTGACTGAGGCGAAATTGAATAGAATTCGAGTTGGGTATCACGTCCCTGACTCGATAATCTTTTGACTTTCGCTCCCGAGTGAGTTACCTGACCATCCCCCTTCTGGGATGATCATGATTTTTCAAGTCGTCATGCAATGTGGCTTATGTCTACCCTTACAACACGTTGCTCAGGATTTTCTTTCCCGACTTAGAATTACTCTAAGACAAATAGTTTCGAATGGATGGAGGAATTTGTTCGGTTACACAGTGTTGTGGGCTGAAGCTGAACAGCCCCCGCTGACCATAGACGAATTCCTCTATCTGTATCAAATTCGGCCAAACACTTCACAGCACGGTTGGTACTTTTTGAGTACTTGGAGGAATAAGGGTGGTTCTTTGATAACCGACCCTCCTACCTCTAACAAACACTGGAGAGAGGTGGTTCTGGGCGTGCGGTCACTGGGAGACGGCTGAGTCTGGGATGTTCGAACCTCACGTTACTTGGACCTTTGCTAAAGCAGGTGACTTGGCATGCCCTTTCCCTTGTTCTTTCTCACCTCGATCTTTCTGTGTCTAACTGACCATACTTTATAGTAATCTCCAAGACGAAGCTGAAACTAGGAGTCAACGCTTTGGCTCGGATCAAAGAGCTGTGGACGATAAGTCCGGAACATCGGTCCTGAAAGTCTCTCTTGCAACCAAAGCGTCTTCTACTTTCGAGTTTAAATTCATCGGTGATAGGTATCCCTAGATTACCCTGGTGCACCTCCTTGGCCTTTTTCTCACTAATTTTATGTTTTGTCTAATGCAGGCATGGCTGAAGCTCGGCCCCTTCCGAAGTCATCGTCTAAGTTGAAGGCTCCTTCGAGGTTCGTGCTTCTATCAGAGCCTCGGCTTTCCAAGAAGGCGAAGACTACTTCGGTTGTGGAGCCGTCTACCCTGGTCACCCCTGCTTTGACCGTCCCTGCCGTCGTCGTTCTCTCTAACCCTGAAGAGAGGGCAAAAGTCATGGGCGAGACTCATGCCACTTCTGAGCCAGGACCTGTTACTAGAGCGGGTCTTGGTTAGAAGAGAGAAATAGATAGGGGAGACCTCAAGGGGGGAGATGACTCAACAAAAAACCTTATCCTTCCATTGAAAAATGGAGGATATGGTCCCCTGGGCCATTGCTCAAGAGAGCGAGAAAGAGTTTTCCTCCCTCTTCGACGCCCCTGGGAGTCTGATACTCGCCCAAGCGACGAGGAACTCGCTCCAGGTAGGATTTTCAATTGTCTCTTCACTTATTTATTCTTATTTTTTCTTTTGATCTGACTGTCCCCTCCCTATACAGCTTGTTCCTTGCCTTCTGAGAGCCAGTGGGGATCTGGCCGAGTTAGAGAAGGCTCGGAGGGTCGTAGCTGATGTCAAAGCGGCTCGGACGCAGGCGGCAGAGGCGGAGGCTCAGTTCAAGATTACCTCGCTTCAGGTTGGCCGACTGACATGGGAGCTAAGCATCGCTCGGAGGGCGGCTGAGGATGCTAAAGCCGAATGTGCTCAGTCGGCCCAGATGCTGATTAAGGCTCGTGATGAGGGCCAACAACTCCGCCTCGCTCGGGATGCGTCTGAGGAGAAGTTGGCTCGGCTAAAATCCGATACTAGGGCGGTGCTCAAGAAGGCCAGGAAAGAGGCTAAGGAGAAGGCTGTGAATGACTTCCTTGAGTCTTAAGAGTTCGAAGATGAGAGAGATCATCTGTATGAGAGTGGGTACGCTGCTTGCATCAAAGTGATGAAGCGGTTTTTTTCGATCTCAATCCCTCTCAATTCGAGGATAGCCCTCTCGAGGATATGGCAGAAGCGGCCGAGGGGGATGTTATGGATGGAATCGAGGTCGAGTCTGATGTGGCCCCAGCCCCCGAGGTTGCCCCCAACGATGCTTGATATCTTCGGAGCTCGGCTCTTGGAATCATCATTAGCTCCATTTTGGTACCAGCATCAGCTCCAAGCAAGCTAGCTGGTAGTTGTTGTCGAGAGGAGAGTTAATTTATCTTGGCCAACCTTTTATCTCCTATTAACCCTTTTAGTTAGTTTATACTAAGCCAAGAAGCAACTCAATGTAACAAACATATTGGTAAATGAATACACTTATTTTTATTTCATTCATTTTTTACTCAGTTTACATGTTCGCCATTTTCGAGTTTCTTTCATTGCTTTGCTATGCCAATTTTAGGGTTAGTAGATTTTTAAATGTTCGGCATTCCATGGGTGAGGCAACAGCTGTTCGATTAGGTCTTCGAGTCGATACGTTCCTGGTCGAATGGTGCTTGAGATGACATAGGACCCTTCCTAATTAGGTCTCAATGTGCTTGCACCCTCTTCCTTGATATTGAGAAACGTTTTCCGAAGAACCATGTTCCCGACTCGAAAGCGTCTAACTTTGACTCGGGCATTATAGAACCATGTCACCTGTTGCTGCCGAACCATCTTACGTAGTCGAGCTTTTTCTCTTTGCTCGTCCATAAGGTCAAGCCAGAGAAAGGAGTTCTTCATTTTCTTCTTCATTAAATGAACTGACTCGGGCAGAAGGCAGTCCGATCTCTACTAGAGTAACAGCTTTCGAGTCATACACGAGTGAAAAAGGAGTTTCCCCAGTCATAGTCCGGACTGTAGTTCGGTAAACCCATAGTATCTTCGAAAGTTCCCAGCCCATGCTCCTTTGGCTCGGTCAAGCTTTGTCCGGAGATGTTGCTTGATGATTTTGTTGACCGCTTCAACTTGCTCATTTGTTTGAGGATGATGAGGTGACAAATACACGTTCCTGATTCACAGATTGTTGCACATCTCACGATAACTTTTGTTGTGAAACTGTTTTCCATTATCGGTTATAATTACCCTAGGTATGTCGAACCAACAGACGATATTTTTCCATACAAAGTTTGTGATCTTTTGTTCGGTTATATTCACCAATGGTTCTGCCTCGGCCCACTTCATAAAGTAGTCCACCGCCACAACCGCGAACTTGGTTTGTCCCTTCCCTATGGGGAGAGGTCCGATAATGTCAATTCTCCACTGCGCGAAAGGCCAAGGACTGGTCATAGAAGTGAGTTCTTCAGGAGGTTGCCTCGAAATAACTGCGAATCGTTGACACTTATCACATCTCTGGATGAGCTTGCGAGCGTCTTGCTGGATAGTCGGCCAATAATATCCTTGACGTAGGACTTTGTGTGCGAGAGATCGCCCTCCTGAGTAATTTCCACAGATCCCTTCATGAATCTCCCATAATATATAGTCGGCTTCATCGTGGTTTAGGCATCGTAGCAACGGAGCGTAATAACCCTTCTTGTACAATGTCTCATTGAGTATTGTGTAACAGGAAGCTCAAATTTTCACTCGTCGAGCCTCGGCATGATTTTGAGGCAACTCTCCACTATTAAGGTATCAGACGATTGAGTCACTCCAAGTATGTCCCACATTGATAGGAAGTATGGTCGAGCTAACTGGTTTCATAATACTCGGTTTAGCAACGTACTCGATTGGAACAGACCTGGGTATATCGTTTTTATCGGCAGAGGTGAGTTTCGCCAGTAAGTCGGCCTTAGCATTTTCTATTCGAGGGATCCGAGTGATGATACAACACTAAAATCGACTGATCAGGTCTTTTGCCTTTTCCATTTAAGCTTTCAGTTGTTCTTTCCGTGTTTGATATACATTCGTGACTTGATTGACAACCAACTGAGAATCGCTGAAAACATTGAGATGCGTGACACCTAAACTGGCCGCAAGTCAGAGTCCGAGTAATAATGCTTCATATTCCGCTGTATTGTTCGAGGCTTAAAATTCAAGTCTTAAAGCATACTGCATATAGGTTTGATCGGAAGTTTCTAGTACTACTCCTGCCCCACTTGCCTTAGAGTTGAATGAGCCATCGACGTACAGTTTCCAAAGGGTTGGGTTGAGAGAGAACTTTAGAAAAGCGGCAAATGGCACTTCAACTAGCTAAGTGTCATGTGTAATGTCGGCTTGTGGAGTGACTCCAGCGATGACATCGGTCACAGCCCGTCCCTTGATCACTATTCTCGGCTTGTACTGAATGTCGAATTTGCTGAGTTCAATTGCCCATTTAGTAAGTCGATCAGACACCTCTGGTTTCTACGGAATCTGGCGTAGCGGGAGGTCGAAGTCGACGCGAGGAAACGACTAAGACTGAGGCCACTTTTTCCAAGAGTGAATATCTCGTCTCTGCCGGTAGAAGAGCCTTGCTAACATAGTAAACCGACAGTTGTTTCCCTTCATGTTCTCGTATCAAAGCCGAACTAACAGCTGCCTTAAATACTGTAAGATATAGCAATAAGGCCTCTCTAGGCTCCGGTTTCGATAAAAGAGGCGGAGATCCTAGATACGACTCTAATTGTTAGAACGCAGCTTCGCACTCTTCCATCCAGTCTACTACCTGTCGTCCCTTTAATTGCTTAAAAAATAGGAGACATTTGTCGATAGCTCGGGATAGGAAGCGGTTGAGTGCCACTACCCGTCCGGTCAACCATTGTATATCTTTGATCATTTTCGGGGACTCCATATCAGGATTTGCCTCGATCCCTCGTTGACTGACCAAGAATCCGAGGAACTTTTCCGAGCTTACGCCAAAGGTACATTTGCTCGAATTTAATTTCATTTGGTATTTACGTAAGATCAGGAACATCTCTTCTAATTAGCTATATGGTCGACCGCATGTACACTTTTGACGAGCATGTCATCAATGCATACCTCTATGGTCCGACCAATCAGTCGAGCAAATATTTTGTTTACCAATCTTTGATACGTTGCTCCAGCATTTTTCAAACTGAAAGGCATCACAAGGTAACAATAAAGACCTTTATCAGTAACAAAGGTGGTTTTTGATTTATCAGATTGATGCATTACAATTTGATTTTATCCTGAATATGCATCCATAAAACTGAAGAGTTCATGCCCCGCTGTACTATCTACCAACTGATTTATCCTTGGAAGATGAAAGCTATCCTTTGGACAAGTTTTGTTTAAGTCGGTATAGTCAATACAGACTCGCCACTTTCCATTGGCTTTTTTCACAAGTACGACATTAGCTACCCATTCAAGGTAGTATATCTCTTCTATGAATTTTACCTTAAGGAGCTTGCTGACCTCTTCTTCAATGACAGCGTATCTTTCTGGGCCGAGCGCTCGTCGCTTTTATCGGATCGGACGGTAGGTCGAATCGATATTGAGTCGGTGGGTAATTATAGACGGGTCAATTCCAGGCATGTCTTCATGGCTCCAGGCGAATAAGTCGGCATATCGTCGTATCAGTGCTATCAGATTGTCTTTCAAAGGCGACTGCAGAGATGAGCCAATTTGCACTATTTTTGAGACATCTGTTTCGGCCAAAGGCAAGAAGACGAGGTCTTCAACTACCTGTTCTCGTTCATGACTCTCGGTTCGAGGATCCAACAACTCAATCATTAAAGTCTCAGCTGGAACTTTCTTGGAAGAAATCTTTATAGCAGTTGCGTAGCAGCACCTTGCGTCTTGTTGATCTCCCTTGACAACTCCTACTCCCGACTCAGTCAGGAATTTCATGGAGAGGTGGTATGTGGATAGCACTGCCTAAAGGAGACTCAGTGATGGTCGGTCGAGTATAACATTACAGACAGATGACTGATCAACTATCAAAAAATCAACCATCACAGTAGCCAGATGTGAGGGGTTCCCTGCCGTGAGTGGTTGGGAAATGATTCCTTCTGGGAGCGTCTATCCTCCTGAGAATCCGATTAATGGGGTACGAATTGGCCGCAATGCCGATCATTCAACTCTCATTTTATCGAATGCCTGAGTAAACAACACGTCGGCCGATGATCCTATGTTGACCAATATGCGGAATACCTTTCGATTCGCAATGGTCAGGGATAAATGCCTCGGGCATCCTCGTCAGTAAAGGAGACACAATACTTCTCTCTTTTTTTCCTTCAAAGGCCGAACTATAAGTAGGAGTTCAGACTCGGGTCGGGTGAGGCTTCTTGCATGATTTTTTCATGCATTGTTTGAATCACCTCTGCCTCTAGGACCTTCGACAATTGTTTGAATTTCCTCCATGGGTCGATTGTCTGTTGGGCATTCTTCAGTCGTTCGGGTCCTTTCAACGTGCTCTGTGAGTCGGCCTTCCCTGATGAACCTTTCAATCTCTTTTTTCAAATAGACGCAGTCGCTTGTGTTGTGTCTGACAGTATTTATTTTTATTCCGGCGATTAGGGTTGCTCCGAAGTCTATCGGGCCAATTCACTTTTGATCTTCATCAGTACCTGCTCTCGCGGCTTGTTGAATGGAGTATAAGTGGAGAACTTTTGGTCGGGCCGTTTATTCGACTTACGTTTATCCCGAGTTTTGTCATCCTTACGCTTTTTCCTTCCGGTCGAGTCAACTTCTTTTTTGGCTGACTCTTTGGCCGAGGTCTTTGCGTTCTGGGCAACTTCTCACAAGATTCTCGTTTCTTCAGCGTCTGTATATTTGTTTGACCGAGTCATGAATTCGGTCAGTGTCATCGCCAGATTCTTGTTTAGGAATGGTTTATCTCTGCCACCTTGCATAAGGGAATTGAGTGTTGTCTCTTCTGAATGTTTTCAAACCTGAATTGATTCGAAGTTGAAACACTTGATATAGTCTTTTAGTAGCTCTCCCTCTTTTGAAATTATATTATTCAAATGAGCTGGGGGCTTTAATTTCTTTTTTTCGCTAATAAAATTGGTGAGGAAGGCACCATTGAGCTCCGCAAACGAACTGATTGACTTTGGCTTTAGTTGCTTGAACCAGAGCCAAGCCACATCGGTGTTCACTCCCCAAGTGTAGGGTTGTGATGTAGTAATAACTCGGTAAGACCGAGGTCGAATCCCAAGGGACTGAAACTTATACGTTATCTAAAATTATGTAGAACTAGAACTACACTAAGATGCACTCTAAATCAAATAAAATTTTAAGAAATAATGATGGAATATTTATCTAAAATTTAGGAGAAATCAGAGAAAAGGAAACTAGGGATTCAGAGGATCCACTTGTAGAGATCAGAGAGAATTTATGCTTGCATCAAAAATTATGAAAATTACTGAACTGCCGTTGATCTAGTTTTTAAAGAGATAAAAGGAAGATAAATTAGAATGGATTCCATCACCAAACCATGCCCAAAATACTATGGCAAACAACAAAATTAAACTAATTACCACCCAATCACATGTATGTAAGTTAGGAAGGGTACCGTCATCCGACCATGCCCAGGAGACTATGGTGAACAACAGGGCTTCCTGACATCATAAACATTAAAGAGAACGGAAATATTCAAAGCCATTGCAGACCCATTGTAATTTCAGTCACAACAGACCATTAAAAACCTAAAACATTCCCATATTAATTAACTAAAATCAACGTCAATTCATACATTAAAATTTAAATAAAATCAAATCTCCCATCTCACTACAAGCTTCACCTCTTAGCCCTAGCTAGGAGGATTTAACCTGCCATGGATGGGCTCAATCCAAATAAATAAAGAGAAAAAGAAAAGGAAAAGAAAAGGGAAAGAAAAAAACTAAGCTCCTCTCTCTCTCCTCTGACCACGTTGAAACCCAAGCTCGAGCCCTCTATTCTTCCTCCCAAGACCTGAATTAATGCTCCCTACGTCCAAAAACCTCCTTTTATAGCTGCTGGAAGACTGGAGTCAGTGACAGAGTTGTAGCAGGACACGGAGTGCAATTTTCGCAGCCAAGTTCGGTACCATGAAACACGCCACTTTCCTCGCTCAAATTCTAAAGAAACACCGTCCCTTAGTACTTTCTTGGGTCCTCTACATGATGGACGGTTCAGATCTGCCATATGATCAAAGATGGTGGGCCAAAACTGTCCGGAAAAGTCGATTTTCGCGGATGTGCGAAACCTTTCGCACCATTTCGCTGTTGTGGTCGGTGGGCCCTACAGAAGCATTTTCTGGAAAATCCACCCCATCCATTGGATTCAGAACGAAATTTCAGTCAAGAATGAGTGGTTTTGAACGTCTATTGATGTGGCCCAGAGAAGAAATCATAAAAAGATCAGATTTGAACGCTATCGGGCAGCCCTTTTGTGGCCTTTGTATCTCACACGTGTGCACGCATGGGTGAAAAGTGACAACATGATTTTATAGCTCTCGAAGCCCTCTACAAGATGGACGGCTTGGATCAGACGTACAGAGCTTGTGTGGGGCCCAATAATGTCCGTGAAAACGACCAGCGGCCGTGTGTCCGCTGCCAACGTAAATTTTTTTTTTTTTTTTTTCTTTCTTTCGGTCAGAGACGGCTTGACCGTCTCTGACACTTGCCATGCACGGCGAGTGCACATGTGCACTGTACACACTCATCTCATATGGGGTCCATTGCACTGTTTTGGAGAAATCTGCACCGTCCATCTGTTTTGACTCCTCATTTAAGGCGTCAATAATAATTTTGAGACAGTTCCAGATATCAGGTGGGCCCAGAATCAACGGTTTATGGGCTGATCTGTCAGTTGGGGCACTTCCCGAGATCTTCAATGGCTGAAATTTTATATGTACGGTTAATTTATGGTCCTCAGGCGACGTATGAAGTTTCGAGCCGAACGGATGGTGCGAACCTCGTGATCTTGCATTCTGGATGTCCTTCAGGCCACTTGAGCTTCAATTTCTAACTTTTCTCGGATTTCTGACCGTGTATATTTGTCAATCTTGGTCCCCTGGAGTGTGTCCCTTGACTTTGGCATCATCAGATCGTTAAATCTCAACTTTTAACGTCCTTTTTCCATCCATGCTCATAAAATCACCTTGCAACACAAGAATGAGAAAACAAGCCATTAGATAGCATTATATTCGTAAATCCAGATAATATCTGGGGTCTAATATGCAATATTTGACCCTCAACACAACCCCCAACCAGCATTTTGCTAGTCCCGAGCAAAATATGTGAAAAATAAGTTGAGAATTATAGGAGAACTTTCTATGAAATCGAGTGAGATTTTGAACAAAATACGAGAAATTTAATATCCATGAATGTTAGAAATTGTTTTCTCCTAAGCTCAAGCGCACCGTAGACTTCATAATCAAGTGTAAAGCATTAATCCATCAATTAGAAAAATTTTAAACATTGAGATCCATGGATGTATAGTGTAATCTCAGCTAATCACATTAAGATTGAATTTGTTATTTCAGGATCTCATTGGTAACCAGCAAGAGAATTCATGATAACCAAACTTGCCTCATAAATTTCATATTTTGATCTTTTCAACTTTTTATTTTTCCATTAATAGTCATGCCAAAAAGAGGAATCAAATCCTTACCAATAGGGAGCAAACCTATGGCAAAAGACCAATTACCTAATAATTTTTTTTTTTTGAATGTTTAACCTTGGGGAATCAAACCTTCACCTGTAGGGAGCAAACCCATAGTGAAGATTAATTGCCCAACCTGTTCAATTTTTATACCCTGATGGCAAGATATTTCAAGCTGATTCCTTTCATGCTTAGTGATTACCAAATTAACCATTCAATATCAAACTAAAACCTTAATGTGAAAGCGAGATGTGACATGTGAAACTATGACTCAATCAATGTTTAAAATCTCTAATCATGGATTGATAATTCAAACTCAACTGTGGAATCTATTAAGTAGCTAAATCCAAGAGTCATAAATTACCAACATCATATATCTCACAATTCTAAATCAAGGATATTGGTCAAAATCAAAAAAATTTAAAAAATTTTCACAATTGTTGCTCAAGACCAAGAAAATACTGATTAGGTTACCTAATCCCCCACCCCCAACCTAAAATCTACATTGTCCTCAATGTAAAAGATATAAACATGCAATGCACATGGGACACGAAAGTAAATGAGAAGTGATGGGAAGATAATACCTGAATAACGAATCAAGAGAGTTTTCAATAGATCACGGCATGGAAGCTTGTCAGCATGAGAGAGAAAGTATAACAAAAATAACAAAAATAAAATCCTACCTATACCACTTTCGCAGGTGCTCTCGATTGCATTTAGCGTATGCAACAAGCCTTTAAACCCCTAGGTTACCCCTAGTGGACGAGTTGTAGTCTCGTGAGGGTTTGCAGTAATGTTACCCACAAACATCGAATCGATCATACCTCAAGGTTCCCCTTCCGGCCAATATCTTGATAAGTTTCTCAGTAAGTTCCTCAACAGGATCATCCAAAAGCCCTTTTTACAATAGGCTTGGACGCCCTGGAGCATGATTTTTCAGAGAGACTTATGTACCTCATAAAAAATCTTCCATTGAATTACTTGAGGTATCCATAATTTATACGATTCACCTACGACAGAAGAAGTTTCAACGTTAGTATTGCATGGTGAATCAAAGACTACAAGTAAATAAAGTTTAGAAAACTTCTTAAAAAGTAATGTAGTCTCAACATATTCCGAAGCTCCAAACTTCGGTTCTAGATTCAGCTCTTCCTCCTCTACTTGTACACGTTTAGGATCAGGGGAAGAGAGGGTTTTAGAATAAGGGTTCGTTCGGTTAGTGATGACTACCGAGATGTTGTCTCGCAAGGTATCCACTTTGTCTTTTAACATGGGATCGTTTGAAACCGCAAAGTGTGTCAAGCAATCCCACGAGTTGGGAAATTCAGATGAGCGTGACTCGTTTTTGTGGCTTGTGATGATCTGCGCAAAGAATCCATCATCCTTGAAAGTGGATGGAGGTACGCTCTCTTTCTCTCGTCCTGCACAGACAAATTGAGGGTCAGTAAACAAAGTATTGATAGGCGAACTCTGTTCATTGATATTACTCAAAAGAGGCATTGAATCGTCTAAACTTGACAGTTCAGATGGTGTCCTCAATTGGGTGGTTTCAAATTCCAGAGTTGTATCAGGTGGCTCGTTCGTCTCCTGAATCATATCATCATTCGATTCAGAGAAGTGGTCCAAACATGTTTCACAGGAGTTGGAAGGGTCAGTTGTAAAGGGCTCATCCTCCACCTTTGAATCAGACATGTCAGGTGAGGGGAGTGGCTCATTATGACCGACCACTTCATGTACGTCTTGATCATTGATCTGGACCAAACATGAGAGGGATTCCAGGGAGACTGTGGCTGCACATTCAGGATCGTAATCATGTTCTAGTACAGTGCAGTTCACATTTGGGATGAGATTACTTTCCTCACATTCTACACTTAGCATGGGTTGAGGTTCAAATAAACTAACCTCCTCATCATTGAAATCATGTGTGTCATATAAGGAAGGTGTGTCATCATCAATGTAATTAAAAGACACCCATGTATCTTCACCATTCTTTCGAACAGTCATCGAGATTGACTCATCGGGAAATTGAATCACATGCTCATTAACGGAATCCAACTCCTCATTCCAAATTCTAGATTCTTTTAAAAGTGAGTGCGGATTACTTTCTTCGCATTGTATTTCTAGATTAGGTCGTGGCTGGGATGACCGAGCCTCCTCTATCCTATCAAGGCGCGCATCGAGTCCTTTCATTGTTTCCATTACTTTTCTCATTTCCACAAGACAGGCCGAAAGATTCCGCTGATATGAATCCTCTTGGATCGTTTCTGGATGGATCTCAAAGGTAGGGGATCCAAGAGAATAATCATTATAACATGTAGTTGGTTCATTTTCCCAATTTTGATGTTTCCACTGGTTATAGTCATACTGATCATAAGTGGGAGAATCTGCTGGTTGGTAATACTTATTATCACTCATGATAGAATCACACATTGTTTTATCGGATGGGTGATAATAATTCTCGCAACCATAGTTATGATAACCCCAACACTCACGTACTGTTTTGTTAATCCGTGGGATGTAATTGTTCTCCTGCATATAATCACGTAAGGACTTCTTAACCGGTGGATTTTTATATTCTGATCGGTTCTCGATGATAGTTTCAGAAAAGTTTTGAGATATAGGTTGATTTATATCATCATCATCCCAAAATAAGTTATTCTTCTCAGCATACTGACGTTGCCACTCGTGCATATACATGATGAAACCCTTAACTCGAATTTAATCCTATGAAAAATAGAAGAGAAGGTCCTACAGTAAAGTGAAAAGTAAGAGGGGAAGAAGTTAGAAAGAAGTTACCCGATTAGAGATTCCTATGTTAAAACCACTTTAGACGATTTATCAAGGACCCTACAAAAGAGTAAAGTTAGTTCTAAGAAAGAAAAATCTAAAATTGAAAATCCTAATCTTAAACTAATCCTAAACTAGTTCATCTCAGAAAAACGTAGCCGTCAGTCCCCGGCAACGGCACCAAAAACTTGTTCACTCCCCAAGTGCAGGGTTGTGATGTAGTAATAACTCGGTAAGACCGAGGTCGAATCCCAAGGGACTGAAACTTATACGTTATCTAAAATTATGTAGAACTAGAACTACACTAAGATGCACTCTAAATCAAATAAAATTTTAAGAAATAATGATGGAATATTTATCTAAAATTTAGGAGAAATCAGAGAAAAGGAAACTAGGGATTCAGAGGATCCACTTGTAGAGATCAGAGAGAATTTATACTTGCATCAAAAATTATGAAAATTACTGAACTGCCGTTGATCTAGTTTTCAAAGAGATGAAAGGAAGATAAATTAGAATGGATTCCATCACCAAACCATGCCCAAAAGACTATGGCAAACAACAGAATTAAACTAATTACCACCTAATCACATGTATGTAAGTTAGGAAGGGTACCGTCATCCGACCATGCCCAGGAGACTATGGTGAACAACAGGGCTTCCTGACATCATAAACATTAAAGAGAACGGAAATATTCAAAGCCATTGCAGACCCATTGTAATTTCAGTCACAACAGACCATTAAAAACCTAAAACATTCCCATATTAATTAACTAAAATCAACGTCAATTCATGCATTAAAATTTAAATAAAATCAAATCTCCCATCTCACTACAAGCTTCACCTCTTAGCCCTAGCTAGGAGGATTTAGCCTACCATGGATGGGCTCAATCCAAATAAATAAAGAGAAAAAGAAAAGGAAAAGAAAAGGGAAAGAAAAAAACTAAGCTCCTCTCTCTCTCCTCTGCCCACGTTGAAACCCAAGCTCGAACCCTCTGTTCTTCCTCCCAAGACCTGAATTAATGCTCCCCACGTCCAAAAACCTCCTTTTATAGCTGCTGGAAGGCTGGAGTCAGTGACAGAGTTGTAGCAGGACACGGAGTGTAATTTTCGCAGCCAAGTTCGGTACCATGAAACACGCCACTTTCCTCGCTCAAATTCTAAAGAAACACCGTCCCTTAGTACTTTCTTGGGTCCTCTACATGATGGACGGTTCAGATCTGCCATATGATCAAAGATGGTGGGCCAAAACTATCCGGAAAAGTCAGTTTTCGCGGATGTGCGAAACCTTTCGTACCATTTTACTGTTGTGGTCGGTGGGCCCTACAGAAGCATTTTCTGGAAAATCCACCCCATCCATTGGATTCAGAACGAAATTTCAGTCAAGAATGAGTGGTTTTGAACGTCTATTAACGTGGCCCAGAGAAGAAATCACAAAAAGATCAGATTTGAACGCTACCGGGCAGCCCTTTTGTGGCCTTTGTATCTCACACGTGTGCACGCATGGATGAAAAGTGATAACATGGTTTTATAGCTCTCGAAGCCCTCTACAAGATGGACGGCTTGGATCAGACGTACAGAGTTTGTGTGGGGCCCAATAATGTCCGTGAAAACGGCCAGCGGCCGTGCATCCGCTGCCAACGTAAATTTTTTTTTTTTTTTTTTTTTTTCTTTCTTTCGGTCAGAGACGGTCAAGCCGTCTCTGACACTTGCCATGCACGGCGAGTGCACATGTGCACTGTACACACTCATCTCATATGGAGTCCATTGCATTGTTTTGGAGAAATCTGCACCGTCCATCTGTTTTGACTCCTCATTTAAGGCGTCAATAATAATTTTGAGACAGTTCCAGAAATCAGGTGGGCCCAGAATCAACGGTTTATGGGCTGATCTGTCAGTTGGGGCACTTCCCGAGATCTTCAATGGCTGAAATTTTATATGTACGGTTAATTTATGGTCCTCAGGCGACGTATGAAGTTTCAAGCCGAACGGATGGTGCGAACCTCGTGATCTTGCATTCTGGATATCCTTCAGGCCACTTGAGCTTCAATTTCTAACTTTTCTCGGATTTCTGACCGTGTATATTTGTCAATCTTGGTCCCCTGGAGTGTGTCCCTTGACTTTGGCATCATCAGATCGTTAAATCTCAACTTTTAACGTCCTTTTTCCATCCATGCTCATAAAATCACCTTGCAACACAAGAATGAGAAAATAAGACATTAGATAGCATTATATTCGTAAATTCAGATAATATCTGGGGTCTAATATGCAATATTTGACCCTCAACAATCGGCTAAAGTAAGAGAGAAAGCCCGACACATTACAGCGTCCGTTGCATCGTGCAGTTCCATGTAAGTCCGAAAACATTCAAAGTGCTCTGTTGGGTCGGTCTTTCCGGTAAAAGGAGTAATCTGAGGCAGACGAAACCTTTCCTGTAACCGGGCTCACATTACTTCATCAGTAAATGGGGATGCTTTAGCTTCGAACCTGATTTAGCGTGTATCCCGAACCTGTTTCATATCTGTCATCTCTTCCATCACTTCTTTTTTGAAGTCCTGTAGATGAGCTTTCTATGACTCGGCACTTTCTGTCACACCTTCATTGGGAAGCCGGCTACGCCTCCTCCGATCTATCTCATGACGAAGATCGATAAGAGGTAAGGCAGCAGTTGCCGAATGAGCGGGTGTTGGCTCGGCCGGGCCATGGGGCTGACTCGGCCGCAGAAGGGATCGTGGTATGGTTAGCTGAGGGTCAGCAACTTGTGGTGGAGCGTTCGTCGCTTGATCCTGTTGAAGTTGCTGCATCTACTATTAGTGTATCTATTCCAACATTTGTCACATAATATTTACATCTGCTCTGAGCTCCTTAACCTCCCGATCCAACCGCCCGTTATTTTGGTTCCGCTGGGCGTTTGTTACTGTAGACGCAGCAGGAACAGGTGCGGATTTCTAATGGTTATCGGGTTGGTTTTGAGCCCCCTGAGCCATGCTCGTACCTGGTTGTCCAGCGGCAGCCGCTAGTCCTTCCGGACTCATTCTTCGAGTTCTTGCCATTAATACGAATGTGCAGCTCCGTAGGTAGAACACAAAAAACTTCTTTTTGTATCGTTTCCCACAGACGGCGCCCAACTGTTGATGTAAAAATCTGGTTCACCCTCTTTAGACCTTCAAGTACTTACACAGGAAGAAGACAAAGGAGACCCTGGCTAGAGCAGGGGACCCTCTGATGCTAAAGTCAGGCTAGGAATCTGGGTCTTCTAGTATTGAGGGGTTCTGAGATAGAGTTTTTGCGTACCTTAATCCTTGTGGAGCCCTCTTTTTATAGGAATGAGGAGTCCTGACGTGAGAGGAACCTCTCCTGATCCTTAGGAGATTTGCTTGAGTTGTCATTCGTTTGAAGATACTTTCCGATCTCGAGATTTTCGGGGTCGGGTATCTTTTACGAAATCCTCGGATCAGTGTTTCGCTTTACACCATCTCTTCCTTGCTTGGCTCGGCCTCAATGGACTATAGTCTTGGCTGGCTTGTAAAGGTGGGTTGTT
The DNA here is from genome assembly GCA_037074715.1 of Magnolia kwangsiensis. NCBI lineage: Eukaryota > Viridiplantae > Streptophyta > Magnoliopsida > Magnoliales > Magnoliaceae > Magnolia > Magnolia kwangsiensis. Next base: position 4,624,996 of record CM073571.1, read on the forward strand.
TGCCTACTGTCAAATGAAACGGGATTGGTTTCAAACCCATGTCCCTTCTTAATTCGATAGCCGACACTACAAACGGCCTCATCTGGGTCGATTTTATAGTCGGTTAGGTGGCTTTTAGCCCTAGGGCTTTTAATTGATCTTGTTAGACATGGCTAACTCTTTAACCGAGCCAATTTCATGTTTTATACATTCTCACCTGTGGCTTTTGACTCTTTTACTCTCGGTTAGAATTAATATCCTTCGTATCCAAGCTAAGTCTCTCCGTTTGACTTTGTCACGTGTTGGCTTCCAAAGTTGCCTCTGGTTGTAGTGACTGAGTGCTAACCCACCGGACTTGTCATTTTTTTTTTCCCCAACAAGGTCCACATCAGAGATGTTCTGATGAATTGAACCTGTTCATCGCCTGGGAGCTATTTGTGAATTGTCTATGGTCCGCTACTAAACACTTCTAACGGATGATTCTGTCCATTAATTCCTGGCGTTGACTGTGACCATCCACATTTAGCCGCAAATATGGAGGATCATAGTAATCCTATCAGTGTAAGCTATGGATGTTGACCGTTCGTTTACTCTTCCCTATCGGGGATGATTGGTGAATGGGCCATCTACAGTGAGGTTTATAATATCAATGGTTTGGATCACTGAACCACGAGTTCCAAGTTGAAACTCCAAACATCAAGTATAGCTTATGAGTTATAACACGTGGTCCCCTGCAGGCAACTGTACCCAACTTGTGAGGAAGCGGATTGGCTGGTGTACGACAAACCACCGACCTGGCTGGTGTGTTGACGTCACCAAGTTCTGTGGGTCCCATCATGCGGTATGAGTTATATCCAAACCGTCTGTTCACTAGGTGAGCTCAGCGATATAACCTTCTGTTCACTAGGTGAGCTCATCTAAGGCTTGAGCCAAATAAGGCAGATTTTTGCCGCACTGCAAAAATCATTGAACATCTACCATTGAAACCTTTTTGGGGTCACAGAAATTTTAGATCAATATGATATTTGTTTTTACTCTTCATCCAGGACTGTATGACCTTATGAACAGGTTGGATGGAAATTAAACGTTACGTGGGTCGTACGAATGTTTTAATGGTGAGAATCGTTGGCCCTACTGATATTGTGGTGTGATCCACTTGAGCTTTGGATATGACTCGTTTTTGGCATAAAAATATAAAATTATCTCAAAAAATGGATGAACGGTGTTGATATGATAAATACATCATTGTGCGGCCCATATAACTTTGATCTGCTTTGAACCGTTGGTACATCTCGGAGCTCGAGGTGCGTCAGCGCTCGTCTTCGCACGACACGTACCAACACCAGCTAGGTTGGTGGTGTGTGGTACACCAGCCAATCCGCTTCCGTGGGACGGAGTCGTCCTGGCAGGAGCTCTGTGGGGCCCAAAGTAATGTCAGATCATTTTATGAGCCCAAAGTGGACCACACCACAAGAAACAGTGGGGGACTTCACCTTGGTGGTAGCACCAAGAATATGGATGGTTCCAATAACCTAGGCCATCTCTGCATGTGGACCCCAAATGGACTACCAAACAAAACAAGCACGCATGATGAAGTACTGATGTTTTGAATTTCTACAGGGTATCTTTGTGGGTGGAACAGATGCGTCTTCCATTACAATCGAGTGGGCATTAGCAGAACTCATCAACCATCCTGATATGCTCATGAAAGCAAGGGCTGAGATCGATTCAGTCGTCGGAAAGGAAAGATTGGTTGAAGAATCAGACGTCCACAATCTCCCTTACATCCAGGCAATCGTAAAGGAAACGCTTCGATTGCACCCAACAATCCCCTTGATTGTAAGAGAATGCACCAATGGCTGTAAGATCGACGGCTACGACATCGCAGCGAATAGCCAAGTTTTCATAAGTGTGTGGGCCATTGGAAGGGACCCAAAGTATTGGGATGGCCCACTTGAATTCCGTCCGGAGCGATTCATGCCGTCGGATAAAGAGAGTGACCAAAGCTGGGTAGATGTTAGGGGACAGCATTTTCAGCTCATACCGTTCGGGAGTGGAAGGAGAGGTTCCCCAGGCACGAACCTAGCCCTGCATGTTATACACACCACCATTGCTCTTATGGTCCAATGCTTTGATTGGAAGATTGGAAATGGTGAAGAGAATCCGGTCCTTGACATGACTGAGGGGGGAGGATTAGCACTCCCCAGATCACAACCGTTGGTTTGTGTCCCCGTAGCCCGTCTAAATCCATTCCCTTCGATTGGTAAGGGAATTGGGGCTAACTGGTGTTTTCAGTTCTGATGAGTGGGACGCATGGTTGGATAATCCAAACGAATGGTCTGTTGAGTTCTATTTGTGAATGGGGAAAAAAAAAAAGGCCTAGAGTGCATCCATTGTTGGATACAATAGACTCAATGGTCTGGATTACTAAATCATGGCCCCAGTTGTCTAAATTGAAAGCAGGAGCTTTCACTGTGGAAAGATGCAAACCTGAAGTGGTTACGTCTATCTTGTATTTGCATTTTTAAATATTAGCGTTAATATCTTGGTAGGCCCCACATGTATGTCCCTTTTCCTTAATATTATTTGGTTTTATCTCTTGGCTGTTTTGTTGTTTTTAAGTTGCATCTTGAATGCTAAAAAAAAAAGTTTAGACTAAAAAAATCAGACTAGGTAACAAATTCCACGCTTACACAGTTCTGCATAAGTCTATGCACAAGTTTAATAACACCTTTTATGGCATTAAACTCCTTCAATGTTATCCATCACAACACTAAAACATTCTAACGTTGAAACATGAATTTTCTAAATTTTTCTAATGATACTTTCAATAGGACTTGAAAAGCATCAACGAGCCATCAATAGCAAAACCCCTTCAATGACATCAAATAGAACACCACAAAATATCCAACTAACTTGGGACTATTAAATTTTCTCAATGACAATGAACTATGCTCAATGACAACAAGCAATCTATCAATGGCATCAACTGACTTTCATGTTCACAAATTTAAGACATCATCATCACCTACCCCATATAAGAGTTTGTGTTCACAAATGCAATTTTTTATATTTAGGTATTGATGAGGCATTTTATTAAAAGATCACATTAAATATTTAGTCTAAGGGACCCATCAAGCTTTCATCTGATTGAAAAATTAGTCTTCCTCACCCATTTTCTTTTCTTTGGGTTACAATTTGTAAAATATTTTATTAAATACTTTAATATATTCATTAAAGTCCAACCATTCCACCATTTTTAGATTATATAATTACATTTCCAAATATAAACAATTCAACAACAATTTAAACATTTACAATCTATCTAATTTCTTCCAAAATTCTACAATGGTCTTTTAATCCATGTGGACATCATCCACCAAACAACAAAATATATATATATATATATATATATATATATATATATATATTGTTATGGAAAATCTGAGCTCACAATACAACGCTGCTCAGAGGGTAAGTCCGATCCGAGTCGCGACCCTCCCGACCTGTTTCAGGACGCGACCCATCCGAGCAGCCGACTTGGTTGAGGTCGGACTCCGGATTATGATCCGATCGGATGATCGTCTATGCTATAGCCGCTCTACTTTAGCCTACATTCCGAGGCGAACGACGTTCCGAACCGAGCATACAGTCCGAACAAAGCAAACATTCCAAGCCGAACGCATGTTCAGATGCGCATACCCAACTCGCTGAACGTGAAAACTGTCATACCCAAACGTGGCCGATAACCTCGCTCGTAAATACGCATAATCCACCAGATACGTTAAATGATCGATAGATTGCGGAGGGTATCTCCATGATCCGGGAATCCCCCTGATCGTGCCGAGATTATCGGATCCGGACCACTCGACAGCCAAGTATAAATAGTACATCACGCCATATTTACAGGGACGTAAAATCGAACTCTCCTCTACACTCTACTCAGACCCTAATTTCCTTGTCCTGACTTAAGCATCGGAGGGTCCCCTGGCTTAGCCAGGGTCACCTTTGCCTGCTTTCCTAGTGCAGGTTCCAGGGATCATACGTGGTGGTCGACGTGGAGGGAGGGCTGACCGAATTTTAGCATCAATATTTTTTGGCACCGTCTGTGGGAATCTGAAACTAGAAGTCAGTTTCTCATTTTCCCTAAGCAATGGCGAGGAAGAAGAAAGCTACAATAATGCAGCCACAACCTGATGAGTAGACTCGGTCGTCATCACCGCTTCATGCCGAGTCCACTCCATGGCCTTCTCAGCGTTCGCGTAATCGGTCGAACAAGTACCGCGCCATGCAGAATTAGATCCAGGCCCTGCGTGACGAGATAAACCAGATGAAACAACAGTGGGAGCCAGAACTACTCCCAGCTCAAGAACAACCGGTTCTCGAGTCGGTGGGGCTGTTTGTGAAAACTCGCTCCGTGCCGAGGAGTGTGAGGCCCGAAGTTCCCCAACGTTCAGGGGTACCGCAGTCGGGTCAAAATCTTCCTGCGGCACGTGACGAGGCATCCGCACGGAACGAGCCTGCTCGGGCTCCGACAACCGTCCACTCAGCCACATCCGCCCTGCCACCCACGAACCTCTGTCATCAGTTAGAACGGAGGAGAGAAGGGAGAATATTAGAGGCTGAACATACCCCAAAGGTCGTCGCTGAAAACAAGGATCCATGGGAAGCGCGCTTTGCAGAACTGAAGGATAAGTTCCTGATATTGGAGAAAAAGCAAGAACAATCGACGGTTCCGAACACGATCCAAGCGATGATGGAAGAGACCGAGCCTCCCTTCAACTTGGCCATCATGGCTGAAGTGATGCCGCAGAGGTTTCAGATGCCTCCCATCATCCAGTATTCGGGATCTGGGGACCCATCCGAGCACTTGGAGTCATACAGATCATGGATGCAGATCCAGACTCCAACGGATGCGATGATGTGTAGAGGGTTCTCTATCACCCTCACCGGATCCGCTCGGATTTAGTATCGCCAGTTAAAACCAAATTCCGTAAGCTCATTCACGGAACTGAGTCGATTATTCCTCACGCAATTCATAAGCTGTAAGAGAAGTCGGAAGCCCAACACCCACCTGCTCACTATTAAGCAAACTCCGAAGGAGTCATTAAATGATTACATCGCCCGCTTCAACGAAGAAGCATTGCATATCGAGGACTACGATGATAAGATGGCCCTCGCCGCCATTCTGAGTGGACTGAAAGAAGAAAAGTTTGCCTTCTCCATCGAAAAGAATCTACCGAAGACACTAGCGGACTTCATGGCGAAAGCTTAGAAGTACACTAACGCAGAGGAGTTCACCAACGCTCGAAAGGGCACACAGGCGTCTGACTCGACGAACAAAGGAAAGAGACCTCGGAACGAAGACTCTCAGCCGGCTAGTAAAGGGACCGTCGTCCGAGCCGTAGGCTGGAAGAAAAATTCCGTTCCTACACTCCACTCAATACATCCGCCGAGCAGATCCTGCTAGACATCCGAGGAGAAAGGCTACTCAATTGGCCGATTTTCATGAGGGCTGATCCAGAACACAGGGACAAGCAGAAATTCTTCCGCTTCCACCGGGACCATGGTTACAACACGGACGACTGTGTGGACCTGAAGGACGAGATTGAGTCTGTAACACCCTGAAAATCGAGGGTCGTGTATAAACTCAACTCCCGAGTTCCAGACCGTCACTTATGCAACAAAAATGATTATGATTCAATGTTGTCTGAGTTAAAACATTCACATGAGTAAAAGTATACCAAAACTGCAATTCATACTCCAGATCCAGTGATAAAAGAAAGCGGAAGACTAAAGAATATATATATCACTGTATGGAAAACAAAGTAGATCTCAACTGTCTCCAAAGTATGAATACATCTCTGAGTCTCATATACATATAAATAAACAGAAATCAAATATCAAAAAAGAGTCCCACTGAGAAGTTCCGCCAATCCAGGCCACCTAAGCAAAGCCGTCATGGTACTGCATATATGAGAACTCGTCCTGATCCTCATCATAGTTCGGCTCTGCCTCCTGAATCGCTGCTTCACCTGCATCTAAGACAGGGTCTGGTGGTAACGTGGGAGTGAGTAGCTAACTCAGTGGAATAATAGAGCAAGGATTAGCATGTTCTCAAATCAATCATGCGATAATAGTAAAGTAGTAAATCAAACAATCCTAATACTGTTATTAATGCAATATGACATGACATAATGGATGCCCTCACTGACATTCTCCCTCATACGGCACCATCTGCGTCCGCGGCATGCTTGCGTAACGCTCAGTGCTCCACATCTTACAGGCACATGCAATGTGATGTTGATATGATTACCGAGTTATTATTAGTCCTTTTCATACAGCAATATTGGGAAACTAAGGTACTTCCCTTATATCAATCCCAACACAGATCCTGTCTAGGGTCGTCACTCCTAGTAATTCATACGATGTATATTTTGTAGCTCGCTGCAAGGGCTGTCAGGGCTGTTGCTCGCACTCGTTGCACCGCTCCCCCATCACCTTATCAATACAGGCCTACTGTACTCTCACTGCTACGGAAGGGTCGTCGCCTCTCGTAGACTCAGAATACCCTCACGGTCACTACAAAGGACTCGTCACCTGATCAGTGTAGGCCGACAGTAAGAATATAGTGTCCCATACCACCATAATCTGCTCACGAGTCATAGGTGCTCACTGGTCACTACGGGGAGGTTTGTGGCCCCAGCGTAAGCCGACAGCTCGACCACGGTGTCCCATACCACCATGCCCGACTCATGAGTCTTTGTGGATCAAGGTACCATGGTTGACAGGGTTTGTAATGGTAAGTTCAGTACCCTAGGTTCAAGCAGTTATGACTCATACAAGGTGAACAAACAAAGGCCAGTCGGGTTACTTGACGGGCTCGACTAGCACGAGCGCATCTCAAGTCGAACGACATGAAGTGCGTAAAATACCTCGTGTGGCCTAACCACTGTCGCCAACTCCAAAACACGGCTCGCGTTCATCGACGCATCGTTCGTGGTAAAGATAAGCCAACCACGAACTTGCTCGGTTGCCGACTGCCTGGACTAGGTATAGTCCTAAACAATTATGAATCCACATCAGCAATCATATAAGAGTATTGGAAATGAAATATAACAATGTGAGCATGTTAACACATGTTATAACATACAACTTAAGTAAATCATCTAACACATGCATTTCATACATATAATGAAATCATGCATATAGCTAACATGTAGAAAATCATTTACATCAGCATATTAATTGAGAATTCAATCTCAAACTAATTCATAACACCATTTAATTCAATACATACTAATACAAGCATTTATGCAAACACTTAAACTACACACTTAAGTCTACATATAGTATGTCGACTCAAAGTGCGCATTTAGGCGAATCTCTTCGCCAAACTAATTATGCACGCATTCCTAGTATCCTAATGCGACAAGAAGCCATGTCAATCACATCAGCGAAATATGGATGAAAACAATATTTCCTACAAATGACTAAAATGCCCTAAATCTCATATTTTTCGTCTGCTTAAGAAACAGGAAACGGACAGCATGTTCTACATGTCAAATGGCGTTGTCGTCGATAATCTACTATTAAACGATATTGAAAGCGTTGAAAACAGCCAATCAAAGCGTCTAAAATTCGCACCTTTTCTCCTATAAGTGTATTGATTCGAACGGAGCGTGTACGCTTCGTCTACGGCGAACCGGGAACCTATTTTATAAGATGCATCAGCTACCATGCTAAGGAACCAAAGGAACCTTAAATCAGCAAGTGTTTGGGGTGTTTTCTTACCTAGAAACGCGGCGAAATCGCCCGGAAAGTGATTGAGGCGCGTTGCTTAAGCACGGGCAACACGTAGTGCAAGCAACAGGAAATTCTCTCCCACTCTCTCTCACAATCTCTCACCTTTTCACTCACACCAGCTAGGGTTTCTAGCAAATTCGTATGGGTGAGAGAAGTGAGGGTTTAAGCCCCTTTTATAACCCTAAACACGTCCAAAACAGGCTTGGGAATAATGTTTACTTGATATCTAACCAAATCGGGGCTGTTTCGGTCCAAAAGGACATTTCTGGTGGTCCCCTGGCCGAACGCGATCGGACTTAAGTTCATGCATGTCGGATGTCGCTCACATCCCATTTTCAGACCAGCAGTGTTCGTAGATCGCACGTGGCGGTCCAGTTTCAGTTCAGCGGTCACCGCACATAGATCAGGTCTACAAGTCTCATGATATGAAATAGAAATTTTTCCTGATCAAAGGGTGTAATTTGGCTGAATTCTTACAGTCAGAACGCTTAATAATAATGCGTCATGTTGTGTGCCAGATTTGAATTTCAAATTCCAAATCTAACCCTATTCTCACTCTCTTCACTCCAGGCTCAATGAAATAGCTTATGAATGTCGGTTGGACTTGATTTTCGAAATAATTGTCAAGTCCAACTAGGCGGTTATAACGGTCTAAGATTGTAGGTATCGGACTTTCGACGCGCGGTCTAGATCCAATATAAAGTTTCAAAGAGGTCCTGAGAACAAACCGGTTTAGAGTTTGATCCGAGGTTTTATAGTATTATAGCGTCATTGGTTCTACTCACTTTGGGTCTTGTAAAACGTATTTAAAGTGATTAGGGACTATTTTCCAACTACTCTAGCGTTGCGCTATCTAACTTACACTTATTTTCTAAAGGAATTAATCCTACGCGATTTCTGGTCGAGTTGGTACTCGAGCCCAAGTACTGATTTTTCCAGGGCGTTACAAAGTCCCTCATCCGCAAAGGACATCTACGTCGTTATGCCAAAAAGGAGAAATCCGCTCGGAGAGAAGAACGTCTGTAAGAGCAGTCGAACAACCCCCAAAGGAGCACGCCGAAATTCGCACCATCTTCGGGGGCTCAGCTGGGGGAGGGGATTCGAACAGGGCATGGAAAGCCCATTCCCGTAGCTCCGAGTCGGAACACAACATTCACCTGACGGAACGTCCTAGTAAGGAAGTCCGTGTCGCTCCGTGTAGCCTGAATTTCACAGAAGATGATGCACGCGGGATCCAGCATCCGCACGACGACGCTCTAGTGGTCACTATGACCATAGCCAATCATAAAGTGTACCGCATCTTGGTCGACACCGGGAGTTCAGCTAACGTAATGTATTCCAAGGCATTTGAGAAGATGAAAATTCCATGGTCTAAGCTCCGATCTGTGAAGACTCCCTTGCATGGCTTTGCCGGAGAGAGAGTCATCTCCGAAGGAGCCATCTCCCTCCCATTGACAACGGGAGAAGGGCAACATCAAGTCACACTTATTGTTGACTTTTTATTTGTCAATGTTCCATTAGTCCACAACGTGATTCTGGGCTGACCCTCCCTCAATGCGATGAGGGCGGTCGTCTCAACTTATCATCTGATGATGAAGTTTTCAGTCGAAGGTGGGATCGGTTATCTCCGAGGTGACCAATGCGAGGCCCGGAGGTGTTATGCGATAGTCATAAGGAAAGGGGCCGCCAAACAAACGCTCGTAGTAGACGCCTTGGACCCTCGAGGATCGGCAGAAAGTTCCTCAGTCAAAGATCTGATAAGAATGCCGCTCGATGAATTAGATCCGAGAAAAACTGTTCAGCTCGGATCATCAATGAATCTTGAGCGGAGGAACGAGTTATTGGCCTTCTTGAAACAACACCAGGACGTCTTCGCATGGTCACATGCAGATATACTGGGGATCTCACCCGATGTGTAAGTCCACAGGCTAAACGTGGACACAGACCACCGGCCAGTTAAGCAAAAAAGAAGGTTGTTCGATGTCGAACGATATAAAGTCATTGCCGAGGAGGTCTCCATCCTGCTCGATGCAGGCTTCATAGAAGAAGTATACTACACTAACTGGATAGCAAATGTCGTGCTCGTCAGGAAGTCAAACGAAAAGTGGTGGGTCTGCGTAGACTACTCCGATCTGAATAAGGCGTGTCCCAAAGACAGCTTCCCGCTACCTCGGATCGACCAACTGGTGGACAGTACGGCTGGACACGAGTTACTCTCATTTCTGGACGCCTACTCCGGGTACAACCAGATCGCCATGCATCCCCCATATAGGCAGAAGACCACCTTTGTCACGGACAGGGGACTCTACTGTTACCGGGTCATGCCATTTGGCCTGAAAAATGCTGGGATAACGTATCAGAGACCGGTGAATCAGATGTTCGCCAAACAGATCGGACACACCATGGAGGTGTATGTGGACGACATGCTGCTGAAGAGTATCAAAGTCTCCGACCATCTTATTGATCTCGAAGAAACATTCAACATCCTTCGTGAATACCAGATGAAGCTTAATCCCGCCAAGTATGTGTTCGGAGTTGAGTCAGGGAAGTTCCTAGGCTTACAAGTCAGTCAGTGAGGGATTGAGGCCAACCCAGACAAAATCAAGGCTCTCCTCGACATGAATTCGCATCGGACTTTAAAAGAGATACAGTGTCTCACGGAAAGAGTTGCCGCCCTCGGACGCTTCATATCTAGGGCTACAGACAAATGCCTTCCTTTCTTCCAGCAGCTGAAGGGCCACAAGAAGGCGGAGTGGACGCCGGATTGCGAGCAAGCCTTCCAGCAGCTGAAACAGTACTTGGGATCGCCGCCACTCTTGTCCAAACCAGAAGAAGGAGAACCCTTGTTCCTCTATCTCGCCGTTTCGAACTCAACCGTCAGCTCGGGTCTGATCAGAGAAGTCGGAGCCAAGCAATACCCCGTGTACTACGTAAGCAAAGCCATGGTACCGGCCGAGACAAGGTTCCAGTCCTTAGAGAAGCTGGCACTCTGCCTCGTCATTTCGGCCAGAAGACTCCGGCCATATTTCCAAGCCCATGCCATAGTCGTACTAACAAACTCACCCCTGAGGCAAATCCTCCAAAGACCCGAAGTGTCAGGTCGGATAACCAAATGGGCTGTAGAACTCAGAGAGTTTGACATTCAGCTCCGGCCCAGGACGGCACTCAAGGGACAAGCTGTGGCCGACTTCATCGCCGAATTCACAACTCCGGATGAGGAGCAAGTCAGGAAGGAAGTCGAAATGAGGGTTCTGTCATGTCAGAATCAACGCCGAGTCGAAACTCCTACCACCACTGATATGCCTGCAAATCTGCGGACCACAGAGGTTGTCCATGAGGGTTCTGTCATGTCAGAATCCCAAATGGAATGGATCCGCTAGGAGTTCCAGGTCCCCGACTCCAAGTAAATATGGGCTCTTGGCCCTTTAAACGTTGATAGCGCTCCAGCTAAGGGTGAGGTGGCCATTTTTCTCTATGCGCTGCAATGTCAGGTCCGTCTCCCACTGCATCCCTTCATCCGGAAGGTAGCGACCTACCTCGGGCTAGCTCCTAGACAGTTCGCTCCGAATGCATGGAGGGTGTTGATCTCAGCTTACATAATTTGGAAGCAAGTTGGGAACCCCGAGCTAACCCCAGAGGAGCTGCTGAGCCTGTACATGGTCAAGCATGATAGCAACGACCCATGGTACTATTTCGTGACTCAGGGGAGTAAAGGGTCGGGGTTGGTGATGCACCTGCTGTCTTCCAATAAGGACTAGAAGAACAAATGGTTCTGGGTGGCAGGTGATTGGGAGGCCCCAACGGCTAAGCATGGGACCTTGACAACTCGGGTTCCGACCCATTTTATAAAGTCAGGTCGGACTTCATTTTGCATCCGAGTCACTGTTTTAATTTCCACCTGTTTTCGTAGAAGTGACATTTTTTTATTTTGTAACTTTTACAAAGGGGTTACCGCTCCTAGACTCAGACCAAAAGAATCAGGTCGCAAAGGCTAGAATGAGTTCGGAGTCGCTTTGCTCCTGGGCCAATCTGATAACTGCGGCCAACCTTCACTGGTCCGGTCTCTGCAAATCCCAACCTCTGGCCACATCTTTGAGTAAGCTGTCCTGACCTCTTCAATAATCTTTCCTTCACTTATTTATTAGCTGACAATTTTCTTTCGCAGGCATGGCTGAGGTGTCCGGGGCGAGAAAGAGGAAGGTAGCTACGAGACAAGCGGAGCTACTCAAAGAAGCCCCCTGAGTGAAGATCACTCGGAAGAAACCGGCTCCCCCCGCGTGGGAGAATCTTCTGCTGCACCAAATCCATCAAGTGTGGCACGGAGGCCCGCGGGCACTCCCTCCACACTGTCTACCCCGAAGCGCCTAAGCACTGCTACGACTCCTTCGGTAGTGCTTCAGCCAGTGGTACGTCTTCCTCCAGGGGTCATCCGAGTGACCGAGGCTGACACCCGGCTGTGTCTAGCTCTGTTGCTCGGGCTCCCTCCGTCGCCGTTCCTCCTGCCATCATTCCCTCCGCAGCCCCCAAGCCCCCCATCGCAGTTCCCTCATCCTCTGAGAGGGAGGGAGCCAACAAGGTAGCCGAAAATGTGCCTTCCCCCCCCCGAGGTTGAGGGGGAGGTCCGCGCCGAAGGTCAAAACTCTGTCGATAGTCGGGTAGGGGCCGAGGGGGCTGAGGCCTAGGCCCAAGTGGGCACGAGTGGGGGGAGGTTCGAACCCGGCTATCACATGGCGTGCCTGGCTTTGTGGGCCGCCAAGCATGCCAAGGAGGAAGACATCGTCCAGACCCTTGAGCGATCGGAGGGAGGCTTCCTAAACGACTTCGCCTCTGTATGTTACATGGTAAGTCTCCGAGAAGACCTCCTTTCTTTGATGTTGTTATACACACTCCATAGGTACTGATCTTTATTTTCTGTTCAGGCCGTCCCGGTGCTGATCTCCATTCGACAGAGAGTGCGAGAGTACAAGGGGAAGGAGGCGGAGTTGGAGGCTATCCGGACCGAGATGGCGGCTTTAAGGTCTGAGGAGACTGGCCTCCGCCAACAGATTACGGGCGAGAGAGCCAAGGTCAGGCGACTGCAGGGAGTCGTCGTGGACTTGGAAGCCAGGGAACTACATCTGCAGAAAAAGGCAGATGATTTTAAGAAGAACGGTGACGCAGCGACTGCTGAGCTGATCCGTGCCAGGGCACACCCGGACTCCTTGGCCGTGGAGACGGTTCGGCTTGGGAAAGCACTGAATCGTGCCAAGGCCGAGGTGACTGAGGAGCCGACACGAGCTGTGAATCAAACCGTGGAGGCCCAGAGGGTGAAGGACGAGGCCTCTTTGACCGCAACGGTTGCTGCTGCAGTCGAAAGCTTCAAGACTTCTAAAGAGAGGGATGTTGAGGCCGCAACATTTTATAATCGCGGCTTCGACGCTTGCTTCAAGGCGGTCCTAGGTTTATACCCAGACCTTGACCTTGATTCCCTCCTGCCTGACGACTCTGAAGATGCCCCGGTCGAAGTCGTCCGTTCGGATCCAGCTCCTGACGCCCAGGCTCCTGATGCCCAAGCTCCTCCTCCGGCCTGAAGACTATCATTTTGCTTCTTTTTTTTTTGAAACTATCAATGTACTTTCAACCATGTACTTTTGTCCCTCCGAGGGAATTCAATGAAGAACATTCTTTTTACATTGTCTATTTGTATGTCGACCTAGTTTCTTTATGGGTTTAGTCAGCTGCCGTTTAGTTAGTTTTTAGAGTCGGTTGTCCGAGCCTCCTCGGTCCAAGTTTTAGCTGGGTCTGATCTCTTTGGATGCTTGGCTCGTCCCCTTTATTTTGTTGTATGCCGAGCTGAACACTTAATGGGGGTCGGATCGTTATTAGGCTTTTTTCCCTTGAAGGGATGCCTTGTCGATCTTTCGTGGGGTTAGGTTCCGATCCTTAGAGGATCGGACCATCTGTTAGGCTTTTTCCCTTGGAGGGATGCCTCGTCGATCTCTCGTAAGGTTGGGTTCCGATTCCTTAAGGGATCGGACCATTTATCTCGTACTTATGCGGATAGGGCAATCGAACAAGTATTCAAAGGTAGAATCAATCTTTTATTAAGAGTCTTAAAGGCCAATCGCTCGGAGGCATACATTGCATCATGAGCCTTAAAGGCTATTTCCTCACGGGTAGTAGATCTTCAAGTGCTCGATGTTACAGGGATGAGGGAGATGACAGCCTTCGAGGTTTTTCAGGTGGTATGAGCCCAGTTTGGCAGATCTGACCACACGGTATAGACCTTCCCAATTGGATCCGAGCGCTCCTGCCCCTGGCTCGGCCGTGTTCTGGAAAACCCGTCGGAGAACTAAGTCTCCTGGTCGGAAGCGCCTGACTTTAACTTTGGAGTTGTAGAAGCGCGCTGCCTGTTGGTGTCGAGCCACTGCTCAGAGCTTGGAAATTTTTCTGAGTTCCTCGAGCAAATCCAGATTAGCTTCTATCTGCTCGGAGTTATGACTTTCTTCGAAGCCCCTAACCCACGCTGTAGGGAGTCCGATTTCCACCGACACCATTGCCTCCGAGCCGTAAGATAACGAAAATGGGGTTTCGCCCGTCGAAGTCTGGGCTGTAGTCCTGTAGGCCCAGAGGACGAAGGGGAGCTCTTCGGCCCAATTTTCTTTTACTTTTTCAAGCTTCGTCTTGAGATGATGCTTGGTGATCTTGTTGACCGCCTCTACTTGTCCGTTCGATTGCGGGTGTCGAGGCGATGAGTAAGCGTTCACGATGCCAAGCCCTCGACACATGCAACGGAACTTGTCATTATCGAATTGGCGGCCGTTATCAGAAACGATGGTCCTCGGAATCCCGAACTGGCAGATGATATTTTTTCACACAAAGTCGATCACTTTCTGATCGGTAATCTTTACAACTGAGCCCACTTGGTGAAATAGTCGACCGCGGCTATAGCAAACTTGACCTGTCCCTTCCCAATGGGCAAGGGACCGATGATGTCGATCCCCCATTGAGCGAACGGCCATGGCCCACTCATGGGGGTCATTTCTTCTGCCGGTTGCCTCGGCAGAGCAGCAAAACGCTGGCACTTGTCACACTTTCGAACAAAATCCTTGGAGTCTTGCTTAAGAGTTGGCCAGAAATACTTTTGATGAAGTATCTTCATGGCCAAGGCGCGACTGCCAAAATGGTTTCCGTAGATTCCCTCGTGAATCTTCCGAATCACGTAATCGGCTTCATCCGGTCGGAGACATCTAAGGTAAGGCTGAGAATACCCCTTCTTATACAGCACTCCATCCAATATGGCGTACCGAGCCGCTCGGACCCTAAGTAGCCTCGCCTCTAACTTATCCGAGGGAGTCTCACCAGTTGATAGGTAATTGAAAATCGGGTCCATCCAACTAGGAATGGACTGGATGGGGTTAACTTTCTCTGACTGGCCGATGCTTGGGTGCTCAACGAACTCAACCGGTACAAAACATGGGATCTTATCCTCGAAGGCCAAGACGAGCCTTGTTAAGGTGTCGGCCCATGAGTTCTCGGCTCTGGGGACCTGCCGGACGGTGTAGCTCTAGAATTTTTCGATCGACTTCCTCGCCTCTTCGAGGTAGGCCATCATTCTAACTTCCTTAGCTTCGTACTCCGAGGAGATATGATTCACCACCAACTGTGAGTCGCTGCGAACTTGCAAGGTCTGAACACCCAGGCTCGCTGCCAGCCGGACTCCATCTAGCAACGCTTCGTATTCGGCTTCGTTATTTGAAGCTTTGAACCCGAGCCTAATGGCGTATTGAATCCTCGTTGAATCGGGTGCAACCACGACGACACCGGCACCTGCTCCTTTAATGTTAAAAGATCCATCAACATAAAGGACCCATCCCGGATCTGACGTAAGCTCTTGATTGCTCAGCGAGATTGGTGGTGTCATTTCGACTTCCTTCCTGACTTACTCCTCATCCGGAGTTGTGAAGTCGGCCACAGCTTGTCCCTTGAGTGTCGTCCTGGGCCGGAACTGAATGTTAAACTCTCCGAGTTCTACAGCCCATTTGGTCATCCGACCTGACAATTCGGGTCATTGGAGGATCTGCCTCAGGGGTGAGTCTGTCAGTACGACTATGGTATGGGCTTAGAAATATGACCGGAGTCTTCTGGCCGAAACGACGAGCCAGAGTGCCAGCTTCTCAAAGGACCGGTACCTTGTCTCGGCCGGTACCATGGCTTTGCTTACGTAGTACACGGGGTACTGCTTGGCTCCGACTTCTCTGATCAGACCCGAGCTGACGGCTGAGTTCGAAACGGCGAGATAGAGGAACAAGGGCTCTCCTTCTTCTGGCTTGGACAAAAGTGACGGCGATCCCAAGTACTGTTTCAGCTGCTAGAAGGCTTGCTCACAATCCAGCGTCCACTCCGCCTTCTTGTGGCCCTTCAGCTGCTGGAAGAAAGGAAGGCATTTGTCTGTAGCCCTAGATATGAAGCGTCCGAGGGCGGCAACTCTTTCCGTGAGACACTGTATCTCTTTTAAAGTCCGAGGCGAATTCATGTCGAGGAGAGCCTTGATTTTGTCTGAGTTGGTCTCAATCCCTCGCTGACTGACCTGTAAGCTTAGGAACTTCCCTGACTCAACTCCGAACACACACTTGGCGGGATTAAGCTTCATCTGATATTCACGAAGGATGTTGAATGTTTCTTCGAGATCAATAAGGTGGTCGGAGGCTTTGATACTCTTCAGCAGCATGTCGTCCACATACACCTCTATGGTGTGTCCGATCTGTTTGGCGAACATCTGATTTACCAGTCTCTGATACGTTGTCCCAGCATTTTTCAGGCCAAATGGCATGACCCGGTAACAGTAGAGTCCCCTGTCCGTGACAAAGGTGGTCTTCTGCCTATATGGGGGATGCATGGTGATCTGGTTGTACCCGGAGTAGGCGTCCAGAAATGAGAGTAACTCGTGTCCAGCCGTGCTGTCCACCAGTTGGTCGATCCGAGGTAGCGAGAAGCTGTCTTTGGGACACGCCTTATTCAAATCGGAGTAGTCTACGCAGACCCACCACTTTCCGTTTGACTTCCTGACGAGCACGACATTTGCTATCCAGTCAGGGTAGTATACTTCTTCTATGAAGCCCGCATCGAGCAGGATGGAGACCTCCTCGGTAATGGCTTTATATCATTCGACATCGAACAACCTTCTTTTTTGCTTAACTGGCCGGTGGTCTGGGTCCACGTTCAGCCTGTGGACTTGCACATCGGGTGAGATCCCCAGCATATCTGCATGTGACCATGCGAAGACGTCCCGGTGTTGTCTCAAGAAAGCCAATAACTCGTTCCTCCGCTTGGGATTCATTGATGATACAAGCTGAACAGTTTTGCTCGGATCTGATTCATCGAGCGGCATTCTTATCAGATCTTCGACTGAGGAACTTTCTGCCGATCCTCAAGGGTTCAAGGCGTCCACTACAAGCGTTTGTTTGGCGGCCCCTTTCCTTACGGCTATAGCATAACACCTCCGGGCCTCGCATTGGTCGCCTCGGAGATAACCGATCCCACCTTCGGTTGAAAACTTCATCATCAGATGATAAGTTGAGACGACCGCCCTTATCGCATTGAGAGAGGGTTAGCCCAGAATCACGTTGTGGACTGATGGAACATTGACAACTAAAAAGTCAACCAAAAGCGTGACTTGATGTTGCCCTTCTCCCGCTGTCACTGGGAGGGAGATGGCTCCTTCGGAGATGACTCTCTCCGGTAAAGCCATGCAAGGGAGTCTTCACAGGTCGGAGCTTGGACCGTGGAATTTTCATCTTCTCAAACGCCTCGAAATACATTACGTTAGCTGAACTCCAGGTGTCGACCAAGATGCGGTACACTTTGTGATTGGCTATGGTCATAGTGACCACTAGCGCGTCGTCGTGCTCATGCTGGATCCCGCGTGCATCATCTTCTTTGAAGGTCAGGCTGCACAGAGCGACACGGAGTTCCTTACTGGGACGTTCCGTCAGGTGAATGTGGTGTTTCGACTCGGAGCTCCGGGAATGAGCTTTCCGTACCCTGTTCGAATCCCCTCCCCCAACTGAGCCCCCGAAGATGGTGTGAATTTTGGCGGGCTTCTCTAGGGAGTTGTTCGACTGCTCTTGGGGCCGTTCTTCTCTCCAAGTGAATTTTTTCTTTTTGGTATAACGACGTATATGTCCTTTGCGGATGAGGGACTTAATCTCGTCCTTTAGGTCCACACAGTCGTCCATGTTATGACCATGGTCCCGGTGGAAGCAGTAGAATTTTCTCTTGTCCCTGTGTTCTGGATTAGCCCTCATGCAAACCGGCCAATTGAGTAGCCTTTCTCCTCAGATGTCTAGCAGGATTTGATCGGCGGATGTATTGAGTGGAGTGTAAGAACGGAATTTCCCTTCCGGCCTACGGCTCGGACGACGATCGCAAGAAGCGCGGTCATCCGTCCCTTTGCTAGCCGGCTAAGAGTCTTCTTTCCGGGGTGTCTTCCCCTTATTCGTCGAGTCAGACGCCTGTGTGCCCTTTCGGGCGTTGGTGAACTCTTCTGCGTTAGTGTACTTCTGAGCTTTCGCCATGAAGTCCGCTAGCGTCTTCGATGGATTCTTTCCGATGGAGAAGGCAAACTTTCCTTCTTTCAATCCACTCAGAATGGCGGCGAGGGTCATCTTATCATCGTAATCCTCGACATGCAATGCTTCTTCGTTGAAGCGGGCGATGTAATCCTTCAACAACTCCTTCGGTGTCTGCTTAATGGTGAGCAGGTGGGTGTTGGGCTTCCGACTTCTCTTACCTCTTATGAATTACGTGAGGAATAGTCGACTCAGTTCCGCGAATGAGCCTACGGAATTTGGTTTTAACTGGTGATACCAAATCCGAGCGGATCCGGTGATGGTGATAGAGAACCCTCTATACATCATCGCATCCGTTGCAGTCTGAATCTGCATCCATGATCTGTAGGACTCCAAGTGTTCGGATGGGTCCCCAGATCCCGAATACTGGATGACGGGAGGCATCCGAAACCTATACGGCATCACTTCAGTCATGATGGCCGAGTTGAAGGGAGGCTCGGTCTCTTCCATTATCGCCTGGATCGTGGTTGGAACTGTCGATTGTTCTTGCTTTTTCTCCAATATCAGGAACTTATCCTTCAGTTCCTCAAAGCGCGCTTCTCAGGGATCCTTGTTTTCAGTGACGACCTCTAGGATATGTTCAGCCTCCGATATTCTCCCTTCTCTCCTCCGTTCTAACTGATGACGGAGGTCCGTGGGTGGCAGGGCGGATGTGGCTGAGTGGATGGTTGTCGGAACCCGAGCAGGCTCGTTCCGTGCGGATGCCTCGCCACGTGCCGCAGGAAGATTTTGACCCTACTGCGGTACCCCTGAACGTTGGGGAACTTCGAGCCTCACACTCCTCGGCACGGAGCGAGTTTCCACAAACAGCCCCACCAGCTCGAGAACGGGTTGTTCTTGAGCCGGGCATAGTTCTGGCTCCCGCTGTTGTTTCATCTGGTTTATCTCGTCACGCAGGGCCTGGATCTCGCTTTGCATGGCGCAGTACTTGCTCGACCGATTACGCGGTCGCTGGGAAGGCCCTTGTGTGGACTCGATATGAAGCGATGACGACGACCGAGTCTGCTCATCAGGTTGTGGTTGTACCACTGTAGCTTTCTTCTTCCTTACCATTGCTTGGATAAACGAGAACCTGACTTATAGTTTCAGGTTCCCACAGACGGCGCCAAAAAATGTTGATGCCAAAATCCGGTCAGCCCTCCCTCCACGTCGACCACCACGCATGATCCCTGGAACGTGCACCAGGAAAGCAGGCAAAGGTGACCCTGGCTAAGCCGGGGGACCCTCCATGCCTAAGTCAGGATAAGGGAATCAGAATCTGAGTAGAGTGTAGAGGAGAGCTCGATTTTACGTACCTGTAAATATAACATGATGTACTATTTATACTTGGCTGTCGAGTGGTCCAAATTCGATAATCTCGGTACGATCAGGGGAATTCCCGAATCGTGGAGATACCCTCCGTAATCTATCGATCATGTAACGTATCTAGCGGATTATGCATATTTACGAACGAAGTTATATTTACGAGCGAGGTTATCGGCCACGTTTAGTTATGACAATTTTCACGTTCAGCGAATGAGGTATGCACATCTGAACATGCGTTCGGCTCATAACGTTCGCTCTGTTCGAACTGTATGCTCGGTTCGAAACGTCGTTCGCCTCGGAATGTAAACTAAAACAGAGCGGCTATAACGTAGACGATCATCCGATCGAATTATAATCCAGAATCCAACCTCAATCAAGTCGGTTGCTCAGATGAGTCGCATCCTGAAACAGGTCAGGAGGGTCACAACTTAGCTCGGACTTGCTCTCGGAACAGCATTGTATTGTGAGCTCAGATTTTTCATAACAAGTTCCATAATAAAAGGGGAATGAATATCAACATGCTTGCTTCAATTATCTTGAAGAACGGTGCATTAGGTTAGGGTAGGGTCTCAGGCTAGATTTTTCATTTGCTGGGCTCAAGCAGAGCCCATTGACAGCCAAACCTTTGGGTTGTAATTCGTCAGAAACTAGCCCGAACCCATTAGAGCGCAGTCCGTATTTTTCATTTCACCAGACCCATTTAAACCATCAGCATGTAAGAGAGAGACGAGGCTAACATCTTAATAATCCATTTCACTGTAAATTTCATAAGTTTACGAAAGAAGAACACATCCAAGTTTGCTACAAGATGTAACAAAACAAGAGGATAAAAACTAAGAAAAACCTAAAAACTTCAGTGGCATTGGACAGATCAGGACCGTTTATCATTTAAGCCCTCTCACCACGGATCCTACGGGCAAGCTGGATGTCCTTGGGCATGATGGTGACCCTCTTGGCATGGATGGCGCAGAGATTGGTGTCCTCGAAAAGGCCCACCAGGTAGGCCTCAGAGGCCTCTTGGAGAGCAGCAACAGCACTGCTCTGGAACCTCAGATCCGTCTTGAAGTCCTGAGCTATCTCACGAACGAGCCTCTGGAAAGGCAGCTTCCTTATCAGAAGCTCCGTGCTCTTCTGGTACTTTCGGATCTCTCTCAGGGCCACCGTTCCTGGCCTGAATCGGTGCGGCTTCTTCACGCCTCCCGTCGCTGGGGCGGATTTCCTCGCAGCCTTGGTCGCCAGCTGCTTGCGTGGAGCCTTTCCTCCAGTCGATTTCCTGGCCGTCTGCTTCGTGCGAGCCATTGGTCTCTGATATGAGCAAGAAAAGGGCAGAATGGGAATTGGTTGGAATAAGATGCGGAGAGAGGGATTTGGGGGTTGTATTTGTAGGGAAGGAGGAACGCAGGCAGGAGAATGAAATTTCTATGCTTTTTGAATTTTCTTTCGGGAATAGATATTGACCGTTCGATTCGAGAGACTACCGACGGTTTAGATTAACTAGAGAGGTTCGACACGGATCGCTATCCGAGCTTCGAGACTCTTTGCTTTTTCTTAGGAAGTGAATTTCCCACACCAGCTCGGAGGAAGCACGTGTAACAAAAAGCTCCGTAGGGTCTAACATGATACGTGTGTGAAATCCAGTCCGTCCATCCTACGCGCCAATTGATGTTAGATTGTGAGAGAAAAAATCAAGTGGATTAAAATTCAAGTGCGCCCTACCACAGGAACAGTAGGGATGTGGACTCCCATCATTGAAAACTTTTTGAGGCCCACTGTGATTTTTTATATACCATTCCACTCGTTCATAAGTTGGGAACGGATTGGCTCCTCCCCCTGCCCCCCGCCCCGCGGCCGGTGGTCAGTGCTCTGTGGGCCCCACCATGAAGTATTTGCTTCATCTATTCCGTTCATCCATTTTTACAGATCATTTTAAGGCTTGATCTCAAAAATGATGGGAATATAGAGCTCAGGGGGACCATACCACAGGAAAACAAAAGTAATTGGATATACACCATTAAAATCCTCCTGAGGCCCACTGTACTGTTTATTCAACATTCAATCCGTTAATTACGTCATACAGACCCAGATGAAGGGAAAAAACAAAGATTAGATTGATCGAAAACTTTTATGCTCCCAGAAAGTTTTTAATGATCAAAGTTCATTCAACACGGTTTCTTGTAATGTGTTACACTTGAAAATAGAATATTACTCAGTTTTTATCTCTTACAATAAAATGATCTAGAAAAATAGACGGACGTCACAGATGAAACACATCCATCATGGTGGGGTTCACAGAGCACGGACCACCAGCCATTGGCTGGTAGCAGGGGCAGTAGCGAATCCGTTTCCTCATAAGTTGTTCCCACCGGTATCAAACTTGATCGAAAGCTTCGTTAGGCTCACCAAGAAGGTTTCAACAACTGGCGTGTATATCCTCACTTCTCCGCTATAGCGTGGTCCACTTAAGTATTAGATGGGTCTTTTTCCACGAGTATTTGGATGGACAGAATCGATGTTACGTGGATATCAAATGTGGGCCCACAGAGCCTCTTGTTGCATGCGCTCCCTGCAAATTGTTGTGCAGTCTGTACGCACGAATAGGCTTCCTAATACTGGATCTGGACCGTTCATCAGGAGTTTGGCAGACAAACCCGACCGAAACATATTCAAGTTAGCTCATCAGCTAAGGACTTGTATTCTGGCCCATACCCGGTGATCAACGGGGGGTGTGTGTGTGTTAGGTGATTTAATCAACTGGTGGGCCACGCGCGTGGAAAAACATTGGACAGTTGAAAGAAATACTTGCAACTGTCCATGTACGATTGGCCCCCACGTCAACACGCGCCCATATCCTGCAAACTGTCATGGATGCAAGATATCCTATCGTCTACAGAATGGGACCCACCATATAGATCATTTTGGCCAAAAGGTTAAGCAGGTCAACTATGGGGAAACGGATTGGCTACTCCCCCATAGTTTCATCCATGCCGTCCATCTATTTTTCTAAATCATTTTATGCTGTGAACCAAAAAATGAGGTATATCTCAATCTCAAATGGACCGCATTACCAGAAACAGTGTTTAATGAACATTGACCATTAAAAACTTTTTGGGAGCTACAAAAGTTTGTGATCAAGAAGATCTTTGTTTTTTCCCTTCATCTAGGTCCGTATGACTCTAATTAACAGATTGGATGTCAAATAAACAGTACAGTGGCCCTTAGGAGGATTTAAATGGTGGATATCCAATCACTATTGTTTTCATGTGGTGTGGTCCACATGAGATTTATATCCCTCTCCTTTTTTGGTTCAAGCTCTAAAATGATCTGTAACAATGGATGAACGGCATAGATAAAAGACAGTTCATAGTGGGCCCGCAAAGCACCGACCATCAGCCACCGGGCTAGTGGCAGGGTTTGTAGCCAATCTGTTTCCAACCATGGGGTACGCCGGCCGCAGGCCGTGTGAAAGTGGACGGTTATGTTCATAAATGTATATAACAGATCATCTGTACTTTGGGTGATAAATGGCTGCGTGTCTCTGTACAAATATACATATGATTCCATGTCGTGGGTCCATCAAACCGGGCTGTTTGGAAACAAGGTCGAGTATGCGCCCTCCATAAATTGTACCCAGAATTCTAAATATATGTAGTGAAATGGCTTTGATTATCCTACCAAAGTGACCATTGGCATGCATGATTAAACAAAAATGTTTTCACATGATTGACTGTACATTTTTCCAGTTTTACCTAAACGGGTAGTGATGCAAGTTTGGATGTGATTGTAAGTGCTACGTTATAAATATAGTATATTGTACAAAAATACTTTGGAATGTTTGACTTAGGGTTAATTTGGGCGGTGGAATTAGAAGGGATTAGGTGGGATGGGATTCATCTGATCCTGTGCCAATTCCATTTCATGTTTGTAATGAATGGAAAAGCTTTAAATTACATTAAATGGAATTGCATTGATTTTCATGCTAATTTCACTCAATGTTTGGGAAGTTCTGTAGGTCTCAACATGATGTGTGGGCTATATCCACATCGTCCACCCATTTATTGAGATTATTTTAGAGCATGAGCCAAAAAATTAGGTAAATCTAAAGCTCAAGTGGACTCCACCATAGAAAGTAACAGGGATTGAATACTTACCATTGAAAACTTCTTTGGGGTTACATAAGTTTTGGATCTACCTCATTTTTTGGCTCATGCCATAAAATGAGGTTACAAAACAAATGAACGGTTTAGATATAACACGTGTATGTTATTCTCAATAATTTCAAATGATAGTGGGTATATCCATTTAATATACCACCGTACTATCAATAAAGCGTGGCATTAATTTAATCCCATGGCAACGGGAGACAATCTCTGCCATATGTATCAGTGATGTTTTTTGAATCCTATCCCACCGAATCCCGTCTAATCCGACCGCCCAAACTAACCCTTATTTTGATAGATGGAATGTTCACATTCAAGTTTGAATAGATGGAAAGTTCACTTTTATTTGAAGATGAGCTTCATATTATCTATAACGACATTAAGTGTACTACAATTATGCATGTTCAACTACAAAAACAAGTTGAAGTTTACCAAGTCCAAGTGCACTATCTCAAGCTCAAGTTCGAGTGCATTAAGTTCAAGCTTAAGTTTAAGCTCAAGTTCAAGCTCAAATATATTTGATTAAACTTAAGTCTCAAGTCAAATGATCATGACACAAATTCGAGACACAAGCTCAAGTATACGAGTTCAAGCTTCATGTGCTTCAAAGTGACTTATCTATCAAAGCGACCGATGTTTCAATTTTAATACTTATATTTAAGATATATATGACCTTAAAAAGACCTTAGGATTAGGTCATAAATATTGCATATTTAATTTGGGTCATAGTATTTATTTTCGTCTTAATTAGTGTTCGACTAGTCCAGGCACTGGTTCGACCAGTCCAGGGTTTTTCTCAACCGGTCTAGAATTTTACTCAAAAAATTAAATAAGGTTGTTTGGTCTACAACCAGTCGAGTACTCTGTTGAACCGATCATGGAGACCTGCTCAATCAGTCGAGCAAGACTCGATTCGAACTCTAACAACGCTAATTTTATTCACACGACCAATTAAGAGTCTGTTTTATTTGATCACGCTAAAAAATTTGAAAGTAGGTTATGTTAGGAGTAGTCGAACCGAACCTTAAACCAGTCGAGGGAACCGAATTGCAGTCTATAAATTGAGGACATTTCTCAGATTTTTTTCATTCATTCCAAGCAAATTCATGCCACCACTCTGAGAGATAAGTCCGTATTATTATGAAGCCATTATGAGGTATTTATAAATCATTTTAATAGCTTTTTGGTTTCTTAATTTATTAATCTCTTGATTCCATTCTACTTATTATAAAGGGAATTTTGATTTCACCCTTTGTGAGATCTAAGAAATGGAATTCAAGTATCCTAAGGTTAGATTAATTTAAAATTCATCTAGACCTACAACCCCTTCTTCTGGGAGATTGAACATTAAACATCTTCATCTACAAAAAGGCAGTTCTACCGGCTACATCGAAGATCATTCTTCAGATAAGTATTGATTTTATTTTCCGTATTATGGTTTATGAAATTCAGCCAGGAAAATCTCTTTTTATGGTTTTGATTGAGATCAGCCAGGAAAATTCAGTGTGTGGGTTTTTTTTATTATATAAGCCCATTGAAAAACACATCTATAAAAGTTATAAGGTAAACCTTGAAAAACCTTCTTTCTTAGTGAAAGTCAATATCTCGTGGGTTATGGATATTGGGAGTGGAGTAGGGTGGCTGTTTGAGAATAGTTGGTGTAAACCCGAACTACTATAATTCTTGAAATTGGATGATGATGATGGTGATGGTGATGGTGATGATGTATGTGATATGCTGAATATTGTATTTATTTTCATGTACATGTGGTGAATGTTGTAATAGCCCGATTTATTTCATTTACCTATGTATCAATTTGAGTTTTGATATTTACTAACATTCTAAAAATCAGGTTGTCCTACCATAAGTGATTGGATTTTAGTGTAAGGTTGTCCTCATAACAACGTTTGTATCAACCTCTCAAAACTTGTGCATTTGAGGTTGTTTTAGATTTCTACTATTTGAGTTATCTTTCTGCATTTATATTTTTACTTGACATAGTCATTTCTGCATTTATTTTTTTATTTGGCAATCCCCCCCCCCCCGAACTCGGAGCTGTCCTAAGGTCTCCGTCATGTGAACACGGAGCTGTCCTGCTAGGGGCGGATCACCGCTATGAACACGAAGCTGTCCTAAGGTCTCCGTCATGTGATCGATGGAAGCTTGCAACCCTTGCATGACTTACTGATTCTCTTATTACATGGCTTCGAAATCTATTAAAAGATGATTTTATGTAACATGTTTATGAGAATGTTACCAGACCCATCCCTAGAATCCATATATCTGAGAAGAAAGCCTCTCACTGATACCAATTGACGCAGGTATTGACGTGATGAGGTCAATTATCGTCTTCCTCAAGGGGATAACTACAAATCCAAAAAAATTCTCTAGACTACTCATAGAAATACCTCGAATCTATGAGGGAAAATAATTTAAGAAAATAGAAATAAATTCAAAAAATTCAAAAATTGATTGATTGATGTCTTATGTATATATGTCTATTACACGATTAATATAGGGGAAAAAATAAAATTTATAATACCAAAAATAGCAAAATTCTAATTCTAATAAAAATCCTAATTTTAATAAAACTCTTCTAAAACTTAATTTATAAAAATAAAAATTTCAAATAAATTTTTGCTAAAAGAGTCCTATCATGATTAAAACTTAATTTCTAAAAAAGAAAAAAAAAAAGCTAAAATTTTAAAAATTAAAAAATTTATATTAAAAAATTAAAATTATTAAAATAGTAATTTTTACCTATATTTTCATTTTTGAGTTGAAACCACACCTTTTCGAGTGAAACGGATAGACACGACCCACTCTATGGTTTAATTCACCTCGGATGGTCAGTTGCAATAAAGATTGCCAAGTTGTGCATCCCGTAACAATATCCGAATCAAAAGTTACGGTAAATTCATAGTCTACCATCTTTTTAGTCCATCATACTTAGTAATGTGTTGGTAGTGAGGCACTAGCAACCAATAATATAGACCATTCATTTTCCTAAGCAGTGATGGGATGTAATACTCGAAGTGAATTCTGCGGGTGCGGCAATCAAAACTGGGATTGTGGTGGATTGTCTTACCAACGGTCGGTCCATTTTTGTATTTACAGGCCACTGATTGGATGGATAGAATCATAAAAAGAACATGACATTTAAGCCGGCCCAGCATTGTGGATGGTATACATTAATGACCAAACCTTTTTTCGGATATTTATATAGACAATTTGAAACAATTATTAGTATCGTCAAATCAAAGAGTTATGGTTTTTCAAGATTGCCTGCCATGGTTGGTCAAAATCAATGATTGGACCTTTGTACTAGTATGATTAATGAAGACCGTCCATTTTAACCGTTCATTCATCAGATGGTTAAGCTCATTCCATCAAAATGATTGTAACACAAAGGGTGGATCAAAGGTGGGTCATATGCGATGAATGGTGCAAACCAGTGAATTAGACATTTATGCTATAATCATTGGATATGATGAATGTAAATATTGTATAGTTATCTACATGGTTGATCTTACGAGACACCCTACATATGAACAACTATAAATGTCTATGGCTTGTCCACCCTCTTATGCATGTACCAACATTAATCGTCAAGTATTGAATGGGAGAGCTTAATATCATCAGTCAGTCAGAAGGCCCGACTTGCAGTGAAGGGTGCATTAAGGAAAAATGGAAATATATGGGTTTAGTGGCTACTCAGGATAGCCAGCACGTGTGGTTCCATTTGGGCACAAGTGCTTGGATGGTCCAGGATTCAGAACCATTCATTTTCTGGACGCAGTTCGATATGGGCCAGCTTGTGAAACTTACTCTGCATGGATGATTTTAGAATACTCTATAGAAGAAACTTTAAGTGGAACCCATTCAACTTAATTAAAAAAATAAAAAATCATGATAATCAATATCATGATTAAAATATGAATAGTTGATAATGGGCTGATCATTTTGGTAAAGGGAACACATGGATGGTCCGGATCAATGGACAATTCAGCACATGGGCCGCAATGGCGTGGAACACATGCCGGCATTGCCGAAAGTCACATTCAATGCAAAACTAACTCCGTCCGCTTTGTACTTTTAATTGAAAAGAGTATTAAATGTAATCTAGATCCTTTGCTTCAAAACGACAGAAAATTTACATCATCATTGATGTTGTCATCAATGACATTGATGATAAGGCCCGATTAGATTGCAACAAACAAGATTTCTCTCTTAATGGCAAGAAAAGGATCTAAATTCAAACGGTATTAATGAATTTAAAATTATGAAGAGTTGAGTCAGCATCAGTACTTAATTCAGACCATTGCTCTCCTATGCCCCACCCTGATAGGAGAGTTCCATGAAATTTTACTAGACTTGAGTCAGCCCAATGACAGAACGTTCTGGAAACTTTTGGATAACAATCTGCACTATGGTTTTACTTAACTAATCAGTTTGAGGCCAATCATTAGGTGTGGGACGCCAGCTTAAAAATTAATAAGGTCCACTCATTAAGTGGGCCATCCATGTGATTCAAATATAGATCACTTGCCATCTTTTTTTTTCTGAAACGTCCATTTTCTCATGCATTCATGTGGCTAACTTAATGACTGGATCACCTAATTTTTGGGTGAGGGCAAGTTCCTGGTGCTGAATTTAAAGGACGTTATTAACTTGGTTTTTTGTTTGTCACTACATTCAATATTAGTGTGACCTTTACCTAGAAAAATATTGTTACTACGATCGGACAGCTTGTTGCCTGCTGATCCATGTCTTTGAAAACCCTTGTAATGCTTATGGCTTTTTATTTTGTAGGTGCTTCCAGTTCTGCCAAACAGGACACTATCTTGCAAGATAGTTAAGAGGTCTTCTGCATCTTTTGAGTGGTTTTTTGGGGGATTATTTTCCGTCTCGTTGGCCTGCACGTACAAAGCGGAAAGACATGGGAGTATCTGAAAGGGTAGCAGCCTAGCAGGTAATCAGACGGTTCTGATTGTGTGTGCAAGCCCAAGATTATGAATTCTTTTATCAGGTTTATGAAATGAAGTTTTGTTTTGTGGGTCCTTACTCTTGCTGGGGTGGCAGACACCAAGGAGTTTCAACACCTGGTCAAGGGTTCAATTACCCATAGGTGGTGAAATCCCACTAGCGTGAGTGTGTGGGTGTGGTGTGCGTGTGTATTTATAAATTATTTAAAAAAATAAATAAATTGAAATGAAGTTTTGTTACTTTAATTAAAAATGTTATTTGTGGTGCTTCGCCTTTTTTCAAATTTCTGCAGTTCCAATGCATTGGTGGTGCTTGTTTGATTTGGGGTAAATATAGGTAAGTTATGGTAAAAGCAAAATAATAAATAACGGTGAAATGTGCAAAGAATTTCATCTCGAATTTCCAACAAAACATATCATTGTAGAAGCAAAGACACCATGGCCCCACCATAGATGTATGTGTTGCATGTGCACCATTCATTCATTTTCTCATACCATTTTAAGGCATGAACCAAAATTAAAACAGATCCAAAGCTCAAGTGGCTCACATCACACAAAACAATAGGTTCAAAGCTCCTGATGTATGGATCATTATTCCTGCTGTTTCTTTTGGTGCTGTCCACTGGAGCTTTGGATCTGCATCATTTTTGGGCTTGTGTCCTAAAATAATATGGCAAAATGACTTAACTGCTGTGATAAAACACATACATTATAATAGGGTCTATGAGTTTTGCCACATAAACATGTAGTACATTGTGCAAATCCAGTGACAACTTGAATGGCCGTACCTATCAAATTTCAGTGGAGTAAATACAAAAGTAAATAATTCTTATTTATTTACCTTAATTTATATGTAATCAGCTGAAAATGACACTATTGTAGGAAATCATGCCAAGCCATATCTGGGCATACTGAGTGCCTAGAGCTGCTTCTCATCTAGTCACTCATTCAGGCAGGGCTACAGCACTCTTTCTCCGTCGTTCCTCCTCGGCAGCATCTATGAGTGACCAAGCACAATAGGAATTAGCAGTTAAATAATTCTTGGATTAGTCATAGTAGAGAACTGTCCCCCCTAAGATTCCCAAGTGATGCAAGCTAAAGTAGGCATGCTATCTATTATATAATGCCAATAGCTTTAGACATTTCAGCCGTCATGATTTGTCTTTACAACATTAGTTAAGAGAAGATAAATTCATTTTAAAAATGTAGCTAGTTAGAAAGAAGCAATTAAGAGAGTATAGATTGAACTTGTCTCCTGGGCATCTTTTAATGCCTGTAACCATAACTGGCGTCACTTCTACTCTTCTCCATATTATCCTACACAATTTTACATCATCCCCAAATATCCTAGGATGCTCTACGGGGTCCACATCTTGTTTAAATAAAATTCACTCCGTCTATTAAGTGACAACTATTATTTAAATTGTTATGGGAAAATCTGAGCCCCTGATAGAACATCAATCCGACTGTAAGTCCGAGCCGACACCCGAGACGCCCGAGGCACGACCCATTTGACCAGACTTCAGCATCACAAGAAGAACATGCGAGCGTCTTTGGAAGAGGGCCAACTCGGAGGGGTCCTAACAATCCGATCGGATTCGGCACGACGGGTCAAGTCGGATGTTGGCTCAAGTCAGCCGCATCGGATTCAGCATGACGGGTCAGGTCGAACGTCGTCCGACCTGGAGAATGTTCTTTGCTAGGGCCTGACGAGCCGAGCCGAGCAGGCCTTCAGATGCCCATATCTCACTCGCTAAACATGGAAACTGCCATAAACAAGCGTGACCGATAACGTCGCTCGCAGATACGCATTATTCGCTGGATACGCTACACGATCAACAGATTGCGGGTGATATCTCCACGATTCGAAAATTTTCCTGATCGTGCCAAGATTATCGACACCAGACCGCCCCACAGGCAAGTATAAATGGCACGCAGCGCCATGTCTATAGGTACGCAATATCGAGCTCTCTTCCTCTACTATCTATCTAGACCCCGATTCCCTTGTCCTGACTTAGGCATCGGAGGGTTCCCCGGCTTAACCAGGGTCACCTTTGCCAGTTTTCTTGGTGCAGGTTTCAAGGACAACACGTATAGGGCGACGTAGAGAGAGGGTCGACTAGATTTTAACCTCAACATAAATTATATGAAAAATAAGCTTGATTAAAAACTCACATGGGTTACACCAATGGGAAACAATGTGAAATTGCTCACAAAACCACCAAGTTCGTAAAATGTGTCTCACTAGAGTTCTTTAATGGCTGATTTTTATATCTTCTCCTTAATCTAATGAGTTATACTTGATTCACAGGTTTAATAAAAGATACACAACACGGTGGTTGACACACAAACCTATGGTCGGCGTCCTATTTCCACTGCTGCATGTGTTATGGACAAACCTATATTGGCATCCCATTCCCACCAATGTAAGGTTTTATGGATTATATGAGTTGTGGTTTAAATGATTTTTTACCTCACGACCTAACACTAGAACTTAGGGGGAGTTGATGTTACATTTAAATTAGTATTTTTATTTTTATTTTTTAATCTCCACACTTATATTGTAATGACTGTATTTATGAAAATGATAACATTATTAAATAGTGTTACTTTGGACATTACCTCTTAATAAGTTAGAACTTTAATTTCTATTTCCTTCATTATTAATGATACTCAATCGCAACTACGGACAGTTGACAAGATTTCTTAAAAAACACACAAGATAAAGATTCAAAATATGCGAAACAAACAAACGTACGATTATTATTTTCATACATGTCAAGCTCTGAACAGCGCATATATGACCTACTCTACTTTCGCTTCAGTCAACACGTGTCATTATTTCACTGGATTCTATGTAACTTCAGGACTAAGGATTCTAGTACCAGAACAAATCCTAGTTAGTAAAACAAACAAAAGATCTGTAAGGACTCATATACCATACTCACAGTAGATATATATTAAAATCTAAGTCATCATCAGCATGGCCAAATTCCAATCCATTAATTCGTAAGTATACAAATTTTCAAAAATTTAAATATAACATCCATTTAAAATCAGGGAAGGACAAGAAGAAAATCACTTTTTCTTCGAATAAGCAAAACCTTAAATTCAACAGGTAGTTTTTGAACCTACAATGTGTGTGTGCCTGTGTAATTTGATATCGCATTGAAAGATATCCGAAAACGCAAAAATAAAAATTACCAACCTGCAATGGGTCAGTTAAATCCATATGGCCTGCTACATAAATATTAATATGTTATGCATTTCGTGATGATGGTTAGATCAAAAGTTGCTGCTTATTTATAATACAAACTTTGAATAACAAATTCTCTCTATTCTGAATAAATTTCTTCAAATCAGATACACTAACAAATTTCTTTTGCTTCCATTCGAACTTCTTTTACTCCCGATGTGCCAAGAATGTGCCCGCTCTACATCAAATGTCCTATAAAATTTTAAAATTTATGGACTCTCCTAAATTTTATTACATGGACAAAATTGTCCTTAATCATTACATTATGTATGGTAGAGATGAATGTTGTTTCTGAGAGGTTGTTTGGATTGGCATATTTGGAGAGAATTATGAAATCTATGAATTTCAAGCCTCTCGGGTTTGTGTTTTCTTATGATTTGTCAAATTTGTTGATTTCTCAAATCCACACCGCACATCATACATACACACATGCAAGTAACTTGAACCAAACCATCTTATGATTTGTGAAATTCATAGATTTCTCAAATCCACACCGCACTACACACATTTAAACACATAAATAACTTGAACAAAACTTGGGGCCTAATTTATATAGGATCATAACATTAAATTACCTAGAACAAATGCTCCTAATTGTATCATTGGTGGACAAATAATCAATAGCTAAGATAAAAATTGTTGTCTGGATATCTTTAAAAATAGGGAAGTTTGATTGATTGAGAAAAATGTTCGATTGTTCGAGTAAATCCTGAATTAAATAAATTGGTTTTTAGACAGTTTTGGACAGGTTCAATTGATTTATCTTAAAGGTTCGAGCAATTAATAAATTTTGAAAAATTCATGTTAACTTTTTGGCCACTTTCAAACATGTTCTATTAATCAGACATTGTGCATTTGGTTGATCGAGGGTCACTCGATTGATGTTGATGGATCAATACTTAAATCGATGGCAGGCACAATTTTACATAAGTGCAAAGATGTGTTTACTATCTTGAGTGTAATACCATATATATATATATATATGGGTGTAACACAAGATTAAAGTATCAAAGAGCTTGTTATAGAAAAGCTAGGATTTTAAGTAGGGTTGTCATATTTGTAAGTTTATCTATTTTTTATACTTAATTTTCACCGTTTCTCTTTGTATTATGATATTTTATTTTTGTAAGATTTTTACACGTGTAAAATTATGTGCTCATGTACATGCTTTGTTTGCGCTTATTTTTTATTGTGTGATTTCAATTCGGGTTTGCTTCCATGGTTCAAAAAAAAAAACAACCAATGTTACAATTACCAATGACGAGTGTTCTCTAATCGGAGTTCCGCCTCTTTTCTTTTTCTTTTTTTCTTATTATTCATTTTGAGATGGGATTCGGTGCTTTTGAAAGCAGTCTATATTGTGGGTCCACATCTGACACCTGTCAGTTCATATGCGCATGTGAAGTTTCAGCGGTTGGATGGAGCGGGCTTTGATCGGCTAAGAGGTAAGCTTAACTGGCACTATCCAACGGCTCTCCTTTCACCTGCGAATTCAAACGGACGGTCCTAGATGTGGAGACATGAAAAGCATCAAGATCACTTTCGGATCTCTGCAACTTTGTTTTGTTACACTCCTTGCTTTCCTTGTCTGCTCATAGCATCGTCAGTTGCTTTTATTTGTAGTTTTCCGATTCTATTGTGAGGTCGCTTTCTTCAACGGGTTAAAGAATACAAAAGACGGTGAGTGGGCCTCTCCTTCAGAAATAACCGTTGATTTCGTTTTCAAATGAAAATGATCGAACCACCTCTATTTATCCATGATGCTTTAAGCTTTGAAATTTTGGATGCATCTTTTAATAGAATGTAATGTTGAGTTTATTTATTTTTTTTTATTTATTATTTATTATTATTATTATTATTATT
Organism: Magnolia kwangsiensis; assembly: GCA_037074715.1. NCBI lineage: Eukaryota > Viridiplantae > Streptophyta > Magnoliopsida > Magnoliales > Magnoliaceae > Magnolia > Magnolia kwangsiensis. The sequence continues at coordinate 4,658,957 of CM073571.1, forward strand.
ATTATTTTACATAAAACCTCCTCAGATAAAAATCCGCTGTACTTAGTTGTAATTAACCCCCTACCTTTTCATATTTGTGCCAAAAACCACCGTGACTAAGATCCGTCAGTTGATGACGTGGAGATGTACAAATAGAGTTACTTTTGAGATCTGACCTTTCTGTTAGTTAAGTTGAAAATAGTGTTTAGATCTTCTGCCTTAATATTCACACTACTCCACTCTTCAGGTGGGCCACAACGTACATTGTAAATTGACGGCTAATATTTAGCCATTCGTTTGTTTTGGCGCACATGAGATGTGATGTTGCCTGATTTTCACGACAAAAGATCAGGCAGTGTAGACCACCTAATTGTACGGCCGAACGTTACATACGTATCATGTTGTGACACATGCACTGTAGATGTGCACGGAATCCAACATTTTACACTGGTGCTGTCAATGGACCGCTCTCTAGTTAGGTAAAATTAAAAGTTTGAAATATCCTAGCCCGGGAACGGATTGGGTACTACCCCACCAGGACGTGACTAGAAACGGACGGTAATGCTAGAGGCTTTGTGAGGCCCACCATAATTCATATGTTTACTCTATACCGTCTATCTATTTTAACATATCATTTTAGACCACGAACACAAAAGGAAGTGACTTAAAGGCTTAATTGGATCATACAACAGTGGAGATTTAAAGCCTACCATTAAAAACTTCCTGAGGCCTACATTATTTTTGAATTAAGCTGATGTTTTTGTTTTCTGTTCATAGATCTGGATGGCAAATAAGCATTACGGTGGGCTTTAGGATAGTTTCAACGTTAAGAGTTCAATCCTCATATCACGTGGTCTACTCAAGCCTTTGATTTAACTAAATTTTTAGCTCATGCCCTAAAATTATCGTGGATAAAACATATAGATCATGGTGGGCACCATAGAATCCCTGACATGACTGTCCTTTAGCCAGGATATCCAATCTAGACCTGCCTCACCAAATAATTCAAAATCTAGACTGAAGCCATCACTAGGGCCGGACTGTCGACGGACCTGTTTTGCGCGTAACAGTTGTTTGAAACCTGATGGCAGGTAACAGTGAGGGTTTTGTACGAATTGATAAAAATGTGAGTTATTCATAAATATATAAGTGCATTAACTTTAAATAAGATAAAATCAACATTTTGCACCTAAACGATGGGAGTTGTTTGCGCCTCACGTCAAGGACTTTTTTCACGAATTATTTGTAATTGGGACATTAAAGTCAGGTGAATCCAACTGAGCTATTTGTAATTGGGACATTAAAGTAAGATGAATCTAACTATCAACTATCACATGGAGCACATCATAAGAATTTATGAACAACTACCCAATAACTCCGCATTCATTAAGGGCCATTTGATACGATCAACCTGTTTTTTAGGGCATCTCATTTTCATAGGGTGTTTGTTGTATAGCAAGGAAGAAGTTCATATATCTAGCCAATCCAGTGTGTGTGTCCCACTTGAATGAGGGGCACACCAAATTTTGCGTCATTTCAAAATTCAAGTGGACCCCACCAAGTACTTTAAGACCTTTTACTCGTGTTTTTTCCTTTTGTGATTTTAGATGGCATAGCCCACTTGAATTCGAGATACCTCTGATTTTTTGCACATCCTAGTTCTCACAAGAACTACACGAGAACTTTTGACGCATGATGGTGGTACAAAAGCCATATGGTCTAATAAATGAGTCACCTCATGGAACTTTTTAGCTTGATCTCTGATGAGGTAGGGGGTTTCATGAGTAGACTTATCTTGTGGACCGTATGAATTTGGTACAAACATCACGTGTCAAAAATTCTCACAAGAGTATTTCTATGTGTGTATGTTATCATGGCCTGGGCTGACTCAGCTTAGCCTGACCCGATGGACTAACAACATTGGCCTATTACTAATTGGAACCGAACATTTAGACCTAGAGCCGTAGTAGGCTAGGCTGTGGCTGGGCTGCGATCGCCCGAACCTGACCCATGGGCTTAAAATTTAAGCCCAAGCTCACCCATCATACTACTGTTGGTGGAGATGGACCGAAACTTGATCCACATGCCAATAACGATTGCACATGCGATGAGCATTCGAGAGAGAGGAAGGAAACCACTATTAGGCGATCCAGATCGTCAATTCGATGGTCCCCACAATTGATAAAAGTATGCCCCCAAAGTTTTGCAAGTTGGAAGACCCTAGCCGTCCAATCGGGACTTTCTTCCCAGAGATTTAATTTTGTTATCTTAACAGTTACTCCACTTGAGAGATTTTTGGGGTATTTCCTATCTATAATAGAAATCATCATATCAACGGTCTAGATCACCTGACCATTGACCTTCCTAACACAAAACAATCGACTAGGACACAATACAGGTAAGAAGCATGACCCTCTCCAATTGACGATCTGGATCGCCTAACAGTATTCGAATGTGTGATTTGCTAGAATACATCCTGACGAAATACAATAGAATACCCCGAGACTTGAGCCGTTGGATCAGGATCCTTTTGCAAATACTTAAACCGTTCGTCTGATGTACCTAATTATAGATGATGGATACTGAAAAAACTTTCATATTAAAATAATTTAAACCATCGATTACGAAGAGATTAAGAAGACCATCCATGATTCAAGTTATCAACAGGTTGAAGTATTTCAATAAAAGAAACTTATATTTCTGCTATCTCCTTTAGAACGTGGGCCCATCATTTAAACAGTTTGGATCATTGAAAGATCACCCAAATCCAAAGTATAGGTTTGACATACTTCACTAGCGTTTTGGAGTGTTTGGTTATCCGTATTAATTCAATATAAGAAACATGAATAATGTAGTAGTTATAGGGAATGCCAGAGCTATTTAAAATATTCCAAAACTCTATCCGATAGAATTTCAATTCAGGAGACGACGGAATAAAGCAAACAACCATCTGGTAATAAAATATTTCACATTTTCGAAAATGACCTTTCTTTCATGTTAGTTTTACACCATTTTGAGTAGAGGCAGATTGGGTAGTGGTCGGTGCGTTGTGGCCCACCATGATGTATGTGTTTTATCCAGGCTGTCCATCTATATTTTCAGATCATTTTATGCTTTGAGACAAAAAATGAGTTACATATAAATCTCAAGTGAACCACATCACAAGAAAGAGTGTTGATGGACGCCTACCGTTAAAAAATTCTTAGGGGCCACAGGTTTTAGTTCAAGAAAATATTTGTTTTTTTCCCTTCATCCAGTTCTGTAGGACCTAATCAACAGGTTGGATGTCAAATAAACATTAACAGTGGGCCTTAGGAGGTTTTTAACGGTGGACATTCAATCAATACTGATTTCCTTTAGCTGGTCCACCTGAGATTTAGATCCGCCTCATTTTTTGGATCAAGCCTAAAATGATCCGGAAAATAGATGGATGGCATGGATATAACACATACATCATGGTGGGGCCCACAAAACACCAACCACTAGCCACCTGGCCAGCGGCAGTGTCACTAGCTAGAAAACCGCATCCATTTTGATCACGGTGGACGGTGGACATCTGGCACTTTGAGCTGTCAATGGGCAAGATGGACCCAGCCCAATTTTGACGGGTCCCATCTAAGAGCCGTTCATAAATCAGGTATAGTCAGGTTCGGTTGCGTCCAATTATCAGTTTTAAATAGTACGTTTATATATTTTAGATACATATTTATTAGTTATTCTAGTAAGTAAATGATTTTTTTGTCTGCCACATGCATGTAGGAGAGCCGCCGTATTTGAGGGAGAGGATTAGGTGCTGCCCTTACCGTGGGGCCCACCTTGATATATTTATCTGATATCCACACCGTCCATTCCCGTTGCCTTAATATTTGGGATGAACCTAAAAATAAAGCAAATCCAAATCTCAATTGATTCATACTTAAAAAAAAAAAAAAAAAAAACAAAGGTGGTGATTGAACGTCTAACCATCGAAAACTTTCCGAACCTATCCTAATGTTTTTATAATGTTTCAGTTCACACATAACTGATGGAGACCCCCACTAGGATCGATGCCAAGGCCTCGACGTTGAAACGGTGTATATTTCACTCAGTCTATGGATAAGGGTGTTCAAAGTTACAAGTTTGTTTCCAATTGAATTCATCCACTTGGTGGGCCCCTCCATCTAATGGTCTAATTTATTTTGAGCTCAACTTGAAACTTAAATGCAAATACCAAGTCCCTAAATCCAATCAAATATGGGTACTAAGTATTCAATATCAAAGGGACCTGAACCTGGTAAGACCCGCCCAATACCGTAGGACCTGACCCGAACCCCTACGGGACCATCAAAATTGTGGATCCCATGTGGATGAAGCATATTTGACTGCTCAAGCAATCTTAACCATATGATCAATAATCCAAAATTAGAATGAAAAATCAGCAAGTTATTTTATCTCAGCCAAATTTCAGATTATGCTCCATCCACGGTTCGATCAGCAATTCGGTGGTCTGAATTACCGTGCACCATGTGTGTAGTTGAAGAGTCCTGTTTAGGCGGCCGATTATGGTGTGGGTGTGGGACTTTTTAGAAGAACAGCGATTGTTTTTACCGTACACACATGTCGCACATTTATGTTAATCCAAACCGTCATAATTGGACAATCTGATTGTCCCATTTAGACCATAGAATCTATTTTTGGAGAAAGATGAATTGATGGAAGAACTTCTTTAATTACTCTTATTTTCATTGACCCTAAAAACCAATAAAAGTTATGGTGTCCTGCAAGACTACCCAAACTGCATATAGCAACATGGGCTAAGACTATCCATCATGTGGGTCCCACTTTTACGTTGCCCATCCCTCTCAGAAAGTCACTTTTGTTGGATATGAGCCTGACAATTCATTCAATGCCCAAGGAAATGGATGGTCCGTATAGATAATACTGCAAATTGTCAAATTATTCCTGAAACAAATGATGTTTGAGTCTCATCCTTGATTGCCAACCCTAGGGAGAAAATCTGATTAGTTGAATGATATTAATCTTTCAATCAATGAGTAGAAAAATTAAAAATTCAAATTAATCATGTTACAATGTTAGATTATTGATTTTATAACATCCATCACATGGATCCCACCCTTGAATGTCCATCCCTCTAAAAAATCATTTTGATTAGAAGATCCTAATCCTTCAATCAATGCTAGTATTAATGATGCCACAAATAGTTAGGTCATTAATCTATGACATCCATCTTTAATTTTGATCTCACGTTTAATTACCCATCCTTCTTTTTTAAAAAAAAATCATTTTGGTTCGATAAACTTTCAATCAATACCTAGAAAAATAAATTACTCCTATTGGTCCTGAAAATGGTAAAACCATTGGTCTAGATAATTTATCATTTGAGTTTCACCTTTATTGCCCTACACCTCTCTTAGAAAATCACTTCAGATTAGTGGTCCTAATCTTCTAATCACTGCTGAAAAATATGACAATATGCTACATAGACATCTACCATGTGAGCCCCACCCTTGATTGACCATCCTTTTCAACAATCAATTGCTATTTTAATCTACAATCAAAGCCAAGGAAAATGAACAGTTCATAGTGATTATACTAAAAACAGATATAACATTGCTCTAAACATCTATCATGTGGGTTCCACCTTGATTGCCCATTCCTCTTAAAAAAATCGCTTGAACAGGCTGATCCTAGCCTTCTAATCAGTCGGATGAAAAATGAATGGTCCATATTTACAATAAGTACAAACACTACCGTCATTGTTTAAACCATGTACCCTAAACAATTCATTACCTATCCCTTTGCCCAGAAAATCTAAGGCAATATATGAAAAAAAATTAGTGTCGTATTGAAGTGGAATTTTATCTTTTTTCTAAATTAAAAAGTACCCATGATAATACCTCGCATGTAGCTAAACTACTTTCGATTTTATTTTTTAAAATTATTATAATGATCATCACCTTCCAAAAATCGTAGATTAAGTGTTACCCTTACCATAGGGCCTATTTTGATGATGTGTTGTATATCCATTCCGTCCATTCATTTTTGCAGCTCATTTTAGGACTCTGTCCCAAAAATTAAGCATATTCAAATCTCAAGTGGACCACACTGCAAGAAACAATGAGGATTGAACATGTACCATTAAAAATTTCCCAATGCCAGGCCTACCGTAATGTTGATTTTTCATACAACCCGTTCATAAGGCCAGGTAGAATGAAATTAAGGAAAAATAAAAATATTAGCTTGATTCAAAAATTTTGTGACGTACAAAAGTCTTTTAATGGGTATTCACCACTGTTTCTAGTGGTTTGGTCCACTGGTGGACCCACATGATAAGAGTAACACCGGCTAAGTTGTTACCCGGGTAACATCCAATCCGCTCCCTTCCAAAACGTGGGAATTGAGATAGTAGTGGGTATTACGGTACTCTGGGCATTCAAATTCCAACAATCTAAGAAATAGTCACGATAAATGTGATAATTAGGCTATGATTGCCGTTTAAACAATGTGGCTAGATGCACTTGTCATGGGCACAGTACGCATTTAACATGTGACAAACCCACACCATAGCCTTTCTTAGCATAATGGGATTTTTTTTGGTTGTTTCTTGGGCCCTGTGTGGGCCCCACATTTTTCACCAGATTTACTGCTCCATATACGAGAGGGATGACAGCCATTTGGCGGCCTTTGGATTTTCCTGCGTCAGTTTCTCGGACGCGGATTAGATACTGATTACTGACAGGTTGAGTAGCGAGACTCGCTGTTGAAGTGACGTCATCAACTTCTGTGGGCCCCACCATGATGTATGTTTTGTATCCACACCGTCCATCCATTTGGAGAGATCATATTAGAGCATAATCCAAAGAATTAGTCAGATCCAAAGCTCTAGTGGACCCCACCACAGAAAAAAGTGGAGAGAGTGATGCCCACCATTAAAATTTTCTAAGGGCCAGAAAAGTTTTTGATCAAGCTGATATTTATTTTTTCCCTTCTTTCATGTCTTCTTTAACACATGAACAGATTGGATCTCAAATAAACATCATGGTGGACCTTTGGAAGGTTTCAACGGTGTGCGTTACTCTCTCTACTGTTTTCTGTGGTGGGGTCCACTCCAGCCTTGTATCTATCTCATTCTTTGTATCATTACCTAAAATGATCTCTCAAAATGTATGGACTGTGTGGATACAAAGCATACATCATTGTGGGATCCACAGAAGTTGGTGACGTCACTTCAGTAGCGAGTCTCGCTACTCAACCTGGCTGTCAGTATCTAAACCGCGTCCCAGTTTCTCAACTTTCGCCATAATCCAAACAGTGGCGATCCAAAGGTCTGAAATGTCCCTAAAAATATTGTGCGTGCAACATCCAATTTATGGTCCACGTAGTCAATAAAATCTAACCTGTCATGTCAGTGAAAAATCTGACCCTTCTAATAGGTTGGTCGATCATAAGGATAAATTATTAAAAAATCAGCTCTATTCATTTATCAGGTAGGCCAAATCATAGGAAACAATTTCTATCCATTGATAAGTAACCAAATAAAATTTTGGTCCATTCTATGGGTGGATGTGGCTGATATTTGAAAAGATGATTTTCATTATACGAAAACCTAATGGACCGGCTAGATACCGCAAGAACATGAAATGCTGGAAGCTATTTACTAGGTGGACAGTAACTTACGGTCCAACCATCCGGTGAGAACTTCTCGTATCTAAATTACCTCAGACACCTTTTACGTCACTCGTATAATAGTTGGCCACCATTTAAAAAATGGTGGTGACTCTTCCATCGTACACATGGCATAGTTGTATGGCAATCCAAACCGTCCAAATCTTTAATCAAATTGTAGATTGAGTATGACTAAGAGATTTCACTTATCAGTTGATATTAACCACCTGATGTTTCCCATGGATTATATAGCACTCATTTTTAACCATCGATGTTTTGGATTTCTCGATCGGTCTGGTTTTAGAGAATTATACACCATCCAAAATGTGATCCACCATTTTGGACGGTGTGGATTCGGTGAATGAGAGTCACATAAGAGGAAAACGAACTAGAGCAGTCTGGCCGTGCCAAGACTCGGTTACAAGGATCGGTGCACTTGCCCACCGATATGACCGTCCAAAGAATGATCAAACTCGTAGACGGTGATCGTGGCTGAAGATTGTATCGTCTAATGATCCTAACCACCCAATTGATGGATTTCTTTTATGGACCATTGCCATGATCCCGTTCAGCCGCCACAAGCCGGCAGTTGATCGAACGGCTGAAATAATTCAATCAATGTCACTCCTGCACAATGCCGCTCGTGTTCTCCCTTGATGTGCATATGCACTAATCACAGTTTATGGTGCATAACTGTCATACGTGACCCACTTATCAGATGGTATAAGATTTATATTTAATATATGGCTGGAAATAAGGTAGGTAGAGCAACGATAGAATGAGGGGTTTAGGACACTTCCGTATGGTACGATTGTGGGCCAGCAACCATCCATGATGGATCGATCAGATCAATGGTTTGGATCATCATTATACCACCCGGCCCACGCGTATAGGATCTGCCCAGCCTCAAACGAGAAATTACACGATCATCCATTGCGAGGCATTGGACACCGAAATCGGGTTTTAAGTTCTGATAAGTGGGGCCCACGTTTCAGTAATCCAGATGACTGGTCTGTTGTACGCCACGGTGAATATACTATACCCCGAAATTCAACTCGATAGGACAATCCTAAACCTTCAATTTACAGCCAAAAATATAGACGGTTGATAAGAGAAATACAACAATGGTCCGCATTCAAATTTTAAAAATAAAAATAATAAATAAATAACAATATTAATTGCTGTGATATCACAAAATGGAAACAATGTGTGACAGGTTGATGATTACTGAACCATGGGCCCATTGCTGAGAACTTGAATACCCGAGGATGTATAGTTAGGGCTTGGCCAGGCAGATTGGAAGGGCTTGGAAGATAGATACTATATTGGGAACAGACACGGGATCCCGGGATTGGAAGGGATTGGAAGATAGACTCTATCTTGGGAACAGACACGGGATCCCGGGAATCCCATGGAACTTAAGATAATCCACTAACATTACCATCATTACCTTAGGGCCTGTTTGGCCGGGCAGATCCCATGGTATTAGGGGTGATGGGATCACTTTTAAGGTAATGATGGTAGTGTTAGTGGATTGTCTTAAGATCCATGGGATTGCTTATATCCTGGGACAAGTTCACTGGGTCTGTCTAGCATGCCCCACATATCCTGAGATTTTACCTTCCAATCCATTCAACCAAGGGATAGAATCAATTTTAAGGTAATGATGGTGATGTCAATGGATTGTCTTGAAATCCATGGGATGGCTTATATCCCTGGACAAGTTCATCGAACCTGTTTGGCTCGTCATGCCTATCCAAGGATATTGCCAATCCCATCCCTCCTAATACCGGGGGATCTGCCTGGCCAAACAGGCCCTTAGACACGGTATCTTGATCCCAGGATATAGCAATCTCATGGAACTTCGAACAATTCTCTGACAACACCATCGTTACCTTTAAATCCCATCCAATCCACTCTAATCCCTTCAAAATGGCTTCGGACTTGTTTGGTTCGAGGGATTGAAAGGGGTTGGAAGGTTTAATCCTGGGATTGGTCGGGCATCGCAAATAAGACCTAATATAACAATATCATAGATCTTACACCAATCCACTAGGGCCCATTTGGCCTGGTGGATTGGAAGGGATTGAATGATATTAAGGTGGATGGCATGGATTTCAAGATAATGATGGTGTTGTCAATGGATTGTCTTAAGATACATAGGATTGCTATAACCAGGGATTGTTATATCCAGTCTGTTTGGCACATTCGGCCAATCCCGAGATTAAACCTTCACATCCCTTCCAATCTCTCGAACCAAACACATCCCAACACATCCTAGGCAAATTTGTACGGATTAGGGTGGATCGGATGAGATTTAAAGGTAATGATGGTGTTGTTAGCGGATTGTTATATCCAGGGATCGGGTCACTCAATTTGTTTGGGACGCTCGGCCAATCCCAGGATTTAACTTCCAATCCCTTCCAATACCATCCAATCCCTTCAAATTCGCCCGGCCAAATGGGTCCTAACGCATCTATCATTACCTTGAAACCCATACAATTCATTCTAATACCATCCAATCTGACCGGCCAGATAGGCCTTTAGGGCCCCTTTAGCCAGGTGGATTGGAAGGGATTGAATGATATTAGGTTGGATGGCGTGGATTTCTAGGTAATGATGGTGTTGTCAGTGAATTGTCTTGAGATCCATGGGATTGTTATATCCCTGTATTACTATATCCAGTCCGTTTGGCATACCCGACCAATTCAAGGATTAAACCTTCCCATTCCTTCCAATCCTACCAACCAAACACGTCCCAAGCAAATTTGAACAGATTAAGGTGGATTGGATGGAATTTAAAGGTAATGATGGTGTTGTCAGTGGATTGTCTGAAAGTCCATGAGATTGGGATCAGATCACCGACTCTGTTTGGCAGGCACGGCCACTCTCCAGATTTAACTTCCCATCCCTTCCAATCCGACCGGCCAAACGGGCCCTTACTGGTTCCACCTCTACAAGTTGAGGTCATTTAGGTAATTTCAGAAAATCCATTGAGTATTTTAGTAATTTCGGACCCTCGTGCTTGTTGAGTAGAACAAACTCCACTCCCGGCTCTCCCTCGCTCCCTCTCTCACACATGCTTTTACATTCCCTTCGAACAAAGACAAAACAGAAACAAAAACAAAAGCGAAAAAAAAAAAAGAAAAAGAAGAGCTCTTTATATGCAAGCACCATCTTTGAATTTCAGAATCCAAAAACAATATTCTCTTTTTTCTGGCCACAGATCTTCCGTTGGATATGACCTCAATCTCTGCAAACCAAATCCAACCGTTGGATTCCCACAACTACCTTTCTATCATCATCCTCCTTTCATGTCCTCCTTGCTCTTGAAACCCAGCTCCTGCATTCTCTTTTTCTTTTCTGGGCTCTTCCATGGCTGCTCAGACCTTCCAGAACAGCCATGAAATCGGCAGGCAAGAAATCCAGGCAGCCATTGCAAAGGCTGTCGAGCTTCGGGCCCTTCATGCTGCTCTGCTACAGGGAGGCAGCCCTGCAAATCTCAGGCTCCCCATCTGTGCTTCTCCATCCCTTCCACGCTCTTCTAACCACTTCTCTGCTCAAGACTACCCTGTTTTTACGCCGGTGAGTTCCTATCTTTTCTTTCGTTCTTTATCTTAATTTTTCTGGGTTTTCTGTTTCGGATCGGATTTTTCGTGGACTTCTCCAATTGGGTTTTTTTATATTATTGGTTTGAATTTTTTATCTTAGGAATTCCTTCATGGGTGAGGTAGCAGCGTTTTTTAGATTGGTTTTTCATGGATTTCTGAAAGTGGGATGTTTTTTTCTGGATTGATTGGAGTTGTTTGTCTTAGATTTTGAGATGATTCATTCGTGGGTTTTATCGTAGTGATGTAGCTGAATTTTTAGATCAGTTTTTCATTGATTTCTGGCTGTGCGCTTTTATGTTTTTCATTATATTTTCAGAGAATTCCTTCATGGGTTTTTGTGTAATGAAGTAACTGAATTTTCTCTCTACTGAAAGTTCCTTGATAAGAGAAAAGGAAGAGATGTTGAATTTTTTTAAAGAACTTGCTTTTCTATTTCATAATCTACAAATCTCACTCTTCTGATGTAAATGGCAGAGCTTTGTTTTCATTATAGTAATATCACAGAAGCTGTGGAAAATCGTCTTTCTTAATGATTTTTTTTTTTTCAGAGTTATGAGGAGGAACCCTTATCTGGGTATTATCAAATTCGATCTGAGAATCGACGATTACCGGAGATTTGGGACGGGATTGGAATAGAAAGAAGGGATGAAAATGATGAATCGGATTTTTCTGATGATAAAAAGGTGAGTATGTCTTCAAGGAAGGGATTCTCTTCTGGTTTGATTGGTGGAGATCATCACGTCTGTGCGGCGGCAGAAGATCAAAAATCTAATGCAGGTTCATGCGCAAATCACATTAATACTCTGCAAACAGCACCCGGAGCAGAGATTTTCAAGTCAGGTAGGACAACTGGTTCGTTCGAATTCGATACCGTTACAACTTGCAATACCTGCAAGCCTGCTGTTATCAGCCGGGAAACTGATGCTGACAACAAGAACAGCAAGAACTCGAACACGGTGGTGCCCGTAACCGATTCCCATTTGCCGTTTCAGTCGCACCCGAAAAACAAAGTGCAGATCTTGTCATGGTTGTTTCCGAAACTGAAGAAGAAGCCCAAGGCCGAAATGTCACCTAGCAGAGTCGATTCTGAAAGCGCATCCCAATTCCTAAAGGACTTGGGGATTATGTCCCTCGAGTCATTGAAGAAAGAGCTTCTCGAAGCCAATGAGAATCGAGACGCGGCAATGATGGAGGTTGCAGAAATGAAATCCTCCTTAGGAGAGCTGAAACAGAAGCTAGTTCATTTGGAGATGTACTGTGATGAGCTGAAGAATGCATTGAAACAGGCAGTGCAGGGAAATGAAACCCAAGTTGTCGATTGGCCTAATCTTACAAAGAGAGGCAGGTCGATCGATGGTGGCAGCAATCACAGCAGCTTGATGCCAGTCACCCATGAAGCAATGGTAGAGGGTTTCTTGCAGATAGTATCAGAAGCGAGGCTATCTGTTCAGCAGTTCTGTACGTCTCTCATTGGTGAGATTGAAGACACTGACAATCATTTGATGGAGAAGTTGAATTCGCTTCTTCAACCGCACGATCTAACTCATCATTCAAAATACTCCAAAGGGGTGTTGTATCACATGGAAGCACTTATAAACCAGTCCCTCCATCAAGACTTTGAGAATTGTGTGTTTGAGAAGAACGGCCCGCCGAGGATTCTAGACCCACAGCAGGACCGCCGGGTGAAATTCTCGGCATTTGTCGCACTGAGAAACCTTAGCTGGAACCAGGTTTTGAGGAAGGGAACAAAATACTACAGTGAGGAATTCAGTAGGTTCTGTGATCAGAAGATGAGTTGTATCATTTCTTCACTGAATTGGTCAAGGCCATGGCCTGAGCAGCTTCTACAATCGTTCTTCGTTGCGGCTAAGTGTGTGTGGCTGGTCCATCTGTTAGCTTTCTCTTTCAGCCCACCATTGGTGATCTTGAGAATTGATGAGAATAGAAGCTTTGATCCTCTCTATATGGAGGATATTCTCTTGGAAATACAGAGACCGCAGACCGCTGCGAGGGTTAAGATCATGGTAATGCCGGGATTCTACATCGAGGATAAGGTGCTGAGATGCAAGGTTCTCTGCAGGTACAAAAGAGTAGCCTAATAATTTTCATGTTGAGACATTAGATGATGATGCCTGATTAAGAGAAAGTGGCATTTTTGTTTGAACCAGCAGTAGTTCATGTGGGACCCTCCTTTCAGTTAACCCAATCCATTGATCTTGGGGCACCATCATGAGATTTTCCACTTGTTATCAAATGATCCTAGCCATCTGATGAAAATGGGAGCCGAATTGGATGTTTAGGCTCATCTGAAGGCAAGATGATCCTGCCATATGAATGATTGGGATCACAAGAAAATGGACCCACGTGTGCATTTTGTTGGGCTGAACAAAGTCTTGATCTAGCAATGTATGTATCCTCTTCCACGCAGTTGTCTTTTGTTTCTTCAACCAACAACCGAGCAGTTATCTTCTTATTGCATAGCCTGTATTAGAGTTGATAGCTTCCATGTTTGATCAATATGGAAAGGGCTCGTTCCTTATCTCCAACCGAATCGAATCAGATGGAGATGGGATAACTTCACTTCTTGAATGTGACTAATCTTGAAATGCCAGGATCTAGAGCATGATGTGTTGGGATATTAGAAAAAATCTCTCATCCTCGGAAGATGTTAACTTCAAATGCTCGTGGTTTTAGTGACTTAGTCCAGTTAATCAAATGCTTATAATCTAATCACTCTTACTTGTTACTGCTTGTTTAGAATCCGAACACTGTCGGATCAACTCTCATAGACTTGCATGTGAAGGTGTCTTTGGAAATTCAAGGAAACAATTGACTAGCACGTATTTTAGGCTGCGTTTGGATGTAAAAACAAATTGAATTGTGATTATTCAGTGCAACAGAGAAAATTGACCAAGTTGTGATGGTATTTCCTAGTATTCATATTGATGAAGCAGCCCTCAATTTGCAGTTGCATTCCTTTCAAGTCCAAATTGAAGTTTTGTAGTTACATGATCACAATCTGGAGCAAAATACCTCCATATGAATACCAGGGAAAGCAATCACAATTTGATTGTTACTTATTTACTGAACTAGACTAATTGCATTTCCATTCATGAATCCAAAAAAGGGCTTTTGACTGCAAACCATCCTGACAAAAAATGCAAATACAGTCCAGATGAGAAAAGATATGGATGCATGCTTTTCTGGAGGGGCTGAATTGATAGTTTTGTATTCTTTCTTAATTACAGCAAAGATGGTTTGTCGACTTTGCAAGTAAAAACCCCACAATGCCACCGTTTCTTTTTGTGTTCATCTCACTTTGCTGTTCTAGTCATGTTTGGATTGGACAATTCCACAGAAAGGAAATGGAAATTTTAATTATTTCCAAATTATTATTTAATCCATTTGGATAGCGATGGGAATTCTCATATTTATAAGACAACAGGAGCCTGATTCTGTGTTAGATAATTCTAACTATAGAAAAGTCTAACAATTGCTTTATGAAATCTACTCTTTGTTACCCAACTATTCCATATCCTCACATAAAAGAAAAACTCTTTTCCATTTGAAATGATTTCCATGGACGACCTAATATCCAAACATGCCCTAAAAGAAATCATCTCCACATGTTTTGTTGAAATCGAGTTCCACACATCCAAACAAACCTGCATGTCCCTTTGGTACACAGTTTGAATTACTCTCTCTTCCATCCTCAGATCCTCTTGCGCAACTTCATAAACAATATAGCTCTGTCTGTCATGCTTTTCTTCTTTTTTTCTTTTATTCCTTTTCCCCCCTTCTTCTGCATGTTTGAGAATGGAAGCTCAACATTTCTTCAGTTATTGTTTTTCTTCATCATTTGAAGCCCACATAGTTTCATAAACACTTATAAATGGATCCAAGTGGGTCCATTTATCATGGCCCCACCTACCTCCCATCAGTTCCCACCACCCATCAGACAAGCTTTCTCATTCAGAAGTCATCAATTTCTCAATTTCATTCAATGTAGCTTACCATGTGCAATGGCGCAGTAGTTCCCCATCAACCGACCGTGGTGGGTCTGAATTTTGTCATATGTGGCACATCAAAGGTGGGAGCTACATCAACCATAGATTTCTTGTCAAGAGAAAAATGGGTCCCCTATCTACCAGAAGTTTTTAAAAAAAAAAAAATTTCCGGACGCTGTTGTGACAATGGACGGTTTGTACACTAGCTTGAGTAACATGGACCACCAATATATTATTTCTTGGATTGATGTAACTCTCTTTTGTATTTAAATTCCGTGTGGTTCAAATGCCTTGATGAACTGTGATGGTGGCCCACCTTCTCCTTCTCCTTTAAGGAATGGTCCCTCCATTGACATATTGCTCTCATTCCACCCAGCAATCATCTCTCTCCCACACACCCATTCAATCTCAAACTGTACTCTTTTTGGATAAATATTTATAGCCAGCAGCAGGACACTGGTTTCATTTTACTGATGCTATTAGTCACGTGCAGTGCGCGTGCAGTGCTTCAACGCACAGCATGATTTTTTTTGTCAATGGAACATATAGAGTTACATCTTCCCACCAACGTGTCAGTTGTGCAGGACATCCGAGCCATCCAAATGGTGGGCCATACCACGAAGGTCCCACATCTTGAAAAAATGAAACCGATCCAATCATTGGCTGAGCTGTATTCATGTATTGTGTTAGACCGTTCTGTCCAACGTGTCACTTGCGGGACATCTGAGCCATCCAAATTATGGGCCCCACCACGAAGATCACCCATCTTGAAAAATCAAACCGATCCACTCATTGGCTGAGCTGTATTCATGCATTGAGTTAGACCGTTCTTCGTCCATTGATTTCAAAGGTGTGGCCCCTTCGTGAGTGGAGCGGCAAGATTTTTGCGCCAGGTGATCATCATGGTGGGGCCCACGATTTGCAATGATCGGATGTCCTTCTAAGTGACACCTGGGCAGGAAAGATGGTGCTGCACGCTAGACTAGCATATAAAGCCGTACACTAGTGAGTTTTTGTGCGGCTAACAGTGAAGTGTGAGCTGATAGTGTTGTGTGCTGACAAGCTAACAAAAAACAAAACAAAAAAGTAGGGCATCTTGGAAACGGATTGCCTACTTCCCCTGCCATCAGCCCGGTGGCCGGTGGTCGGTGTTCTGTGTGACCTACCATGATTGTAATGTGAGGGTTGTAAATCTCAGTTGGACCACACTACAGGAAAACAATAGTGATTCGATTCCACCATTAAAATCCTCCTAAGGCCCACCGTACTATTTATTTGACATCCAATCTGTTGATTACGTCATGCAGATCAGCTTGATCCCAAAACTTTTAAAGCCCCTAAAAACTTTTTAATGGTCTACGTTCATTCAACACTGTTTCCTATAATGTGATCTAATTGAGATTGGAATATACCTTATTTTCTGTGTCATAATATAAAATGATCTAAAAAAATAGATGGGCGGCATGGATGAAACACATATATCATGGTAGGGCCCACAGCACCGACCATCAGCCATTGGCTGGTGGTAGGGGAGTAGACAATCCGTTTCCGGGCATCTTATGATGGCGATGCGCCATCAGATAATCTTCGCCATTTAAATAAGGGCCTTAAAAGGGCAGGATCATTTTCACTCATAGCGTCTACTTTGAATGCCCTTCGAATCAATTTAAATTAAATATGTTCCACGTGTGAAATTTCTAAGCGCCCGAGCATCATTCATCAGACTGCCAGAGTATCAAATATTTTTTTCAAACAAAAATAGTGGACGGTCGAATCTTGGTGGGTAAAACTGCAGAAAAGTGATAATTAGAATTGTCCTATATGTCGTTTTTTGAACCCCACGCCATCATGTTCTGTCCCTACTTTCTGGACGGTCTCGATTGATACGTATATTGCCACGTGTACTGTATGGGAAAGGTTCTACCTTATTCTGGTTCTGCCGGTTCTACGCCCACTTCTAGGGAAGTGGCAATTGCACCCTCTTTTTGACTGCTAACTACACTCATCCCCACCTTTTGTTATATAAAAACCTAATACCGTAGTATTTTTCTTCTTATCCGTACATATTTAGGACATAAAATCAATAGTTAGGATCGTGATATCATGTATATATTTCTGGCATTAATCAATCCACGGTGGGACACGATAGATGGATGGTCTGAATTACCGAATATGAGACATAATTACGAGAACTCAGAACATGTGTATACGGTGCAAAGAACTGGGCCTACTTCCTTTTGGAAGTGGGAATTTTTATATGATGCTTTGCGCGAGTATTTTCACAGCATGCACAAGTTTTCATTTAAGAGAGCGATGCCCATTGTTCAGTTATCTAGACCATTGATCTATTGTATCCCACCATGGATTGTATGCCTAAAAAGATCTGCTCCATAACAAGATCTTTGCCTTTGCCTTTTGTTTTCTTGCCTACTGATAGACGTTTGAGAAAAGAAATAGAACAACCTCCGCCTCCACATTCAACTGAAAAACGTCCCAATATCTGTTGCTTGGATCTCCCAATCTAGGAAATTTCTGGAGCATGATTCATGAAAATTGGGCCTCAACAGATCAAAGGTATGGATTACCAAACCATAGACCCCATTTTGCAGAATTGACAACCCTGATGTGCAATTTCGGGGGCCATGCATCATACGATGGATTCTCATTTTCAGAAAGTGGGTGCAGTATCCAAACGGTTGAGAAATTTACGACTGTATATCCAACCTTTTACCCACCGTCTTTTCTAAAAACTTTCAAACTTAACTTTCCCAAACTAGCCATTCTGTATGAACGTATAATCGGAAGACCTTAACATCTAGCTACGGATTATAACCGTAGCTAGAGGAAAACATCAATTACAACCAGCCAGGCAAATATAATTCTCCGATCTTCACATGGGTTTCACAGTGCCACCTACAAGGATATTTTCGTCTGCAAATAGTACGTCGGTACATAATGATTACTTTAGGAAAGTAAAGTTTGGGAGCGTGTAGAAAAGACGGTGGGTAAAGGGTGCCGTTTACATTCGTAAATTTCTTGCAATACTTCGTTTTGCCTCCGACGTGTGTCGGGGGCCGTGCTGAATGATCGGATGATCGGAACCGTCCATGTTGTGGAATCTACGTTACACGGGCCACTTAAGAAATTTCCGTTGAACAGATTTTTTTTCTTTTAATTCTTTTTTTTAACCATCACTATCTGTAGATGCATTAAAAGAAAGTTTCAAAGGTCATGATCACCATGAAAGCGTGTTTGTGTGATAATAGCTTATTGATACCAGTAAAGAGAACATGCACAGTTAAAGTTCAGCACGTGGGCCCAGTGGGCCGCGATAGACGCTGGATCCAAAGACCGAACAGAGGCAAAACGAACTGGCATCAGAAACCAAGCAATGTGAAACGGCGACAACATATTCTGCTCTTGCGATTGCTATGATTATTTCTTGAAAATGTTTCACCACCTTTTTGAAAGTGCACTCCTTTTCGTTTACTTTTTATGCTTGCCTACGAAGGAATAGCTACAAAAGCTGCTTTTTTTTTCTTCTTCTTTTTTCCTGTTGAGATATTTTTTTTAAATGATAAAAACTTCGATACTCACGCTATCGTGTAATGGTTCACAAAATAAACCCAGCACTGTACACGTGGCATGCATGTCGCTGAAACAACCGTCCAAATTGAGGGTCCCAATTTAGATGTGGCAAAAACAGAAAATAAAAAAAATAAAAAACTCACTGAAGTGACGTCTTAAGTGGCCAATTTGTGGACATCTAATGAACGGTTGCACAAAAGTTACTCGTATGTCCAATTCTGTTACTCGGCGGATAGGATTTGTCCAATCTGGTCAATTTTATGATTATGACCTATCTTTAGTGGGTCCCACGATTTGGACGGTTGAAATAGTATGTATGCTTATATGGTATACGAACATGACTATGACCCATCAAACTCTCCCAGCGTATCAAATAATTCCTCCCTCGCGATTGCGTGATGCATGGCGGTTGACCGTGCGAACTCTGGTGACTGGCGCTTTTGAGGTTAAAAAGAAAAAGGGGTGGTGATTCAATGGACCCAGATACGAGGGGGAGCCGAACATGCGCTATAGATCCCGGGCCGACGGCACACATGTCAGAGATCCGCGCCATTCATCAGGTAGTCGAAGCTGTGATGCTGTATGCCAAAAATCAGGCAGCAAACTCGACAAGTGAGCCACACATGTTTGGACCGTTGACCGCACCCAATTTTCTTATACAAGTTTGACCTGCCTGATCGGTGGACCAATATTATTTTGATCTACGGCATTTCAGTCTTCATTACCTGATGAATGGCCCAGATCTCTCATTTTTTAGGCCTCTCCTTGACTCACAACCCGTATAATAAAAAAATAAAATACAGGCGTTCCAAAATGATACGGCAGAACGGACCCTACTCCACTGTACAGGGGACTTGATGATTGTCGGGACTGTCAATCTAGTGGCCCTATCATGGATGGCCCACCATATAGAATATATGATTATCGGGACTTTCACACATCCATGCTTAATAACGATTGTTTACCGGTCTTCTTTTTCTTTTCTTTTTTTGGTCTTCCACCAGTGATTTTAAGGCCACCGAAAGAATAGTTAGGATGCTATGCACAAATAGAATTAGTGGGCCATCCACCGAAGACACTAAATGGAGGTGTTCCTGATTCACGTTCCCCACTCACGGATCAACCACTACTTATACAGGTGTGGTGACGAGTGGAGGGGTGTATTTACAATGGATGTTCAATTTTTATTTTTATTTTTTTCTAACATTCATCTGATGGCCCACAAGTTGATGGGGGCACTGAGTGGTATTTGAACATCAACCATCCATGGTGCAACTTCTGTGGACTGCGGTCCAGAGCTGGAGACCGTTTCTCCTATTAACAAAAACACGACACGCATTGCAACTACCCCTCAGAAAACTTGGGCTGGGATACCGAAATGCCATCTGGGTGGATGTGTTCTAGTAGTCATCAGGTGGGCCACACACATGACCATGTACATGGACTGTGGGAAACTTTTGGTCGTGCAATTTTCCACACATGTTGGGACCTGATGAATGGATCGGCTAGATTTGTCGGGTGAGGAACATTCACCATCGGGCCCACCCTGTGAATGAAGACTCACACTAGTCATGTTGCATGTAGGGCGCCTTGTGTTTGGTCGGTGCATATGGACGGCTACAAACAGCATTTTCGACCTAACAATTCATAAGCTGTGCCGTCATGTAACCACGCCCTTGCTAAAAAAAATCAGGTCCGTCCATTCATCAAGTTGGCTCCAATGGTGGTGTAAATCCAAACCGTCAGTTGACTTTCCCAACAGTTTCCATCACATCCATCGCCATTATCTGTTAAAAAATGAAAACAAATGGTTTTCAGTCATCATCAAAACAGGCCAGTTCCCATTTTCCTGCCACGATTCAAGTGCAAGCCACCATTACCACACTCCAATTTAGGTGGAAGCGCGTCCCATCTACTGCCATAAAGGTATTTCAATAAACATGCCCTTTAATCATTTTAACAAATTATGAAGCCGTTGCCATCATCACCTCCCGACTTAGCTGACCACAGATCAAAAGCAGAGCCTAACAACATCCACAGCCGTAGAGAACCATCAAATCCAAAGTTAGGCACTCATTATTCATCATTTTTGCAATCTGCCCACCTCTTAAAACTTCAACAGTTTGTAAGAGATGCATGCTCCACAGTGGTTTGAACCCCTCTACAGTAAATTCTCATCAAGGTTCAATCAGTAGGCTGTATATACACAACAACATCACTTCTTTTTTTTGTAACATTGGGTCCCACAATCATGGGGCTACTATTGATTCCGACTGGAGAACCCAGCCGGAAAATTTATCATTTTCTGCTGTAGAGTTCATGTGACAATATATATAGAAAGGGAAAATGATAATGAGATGACATCACGAAACAGGTGTGCTGCATTTGCCCCACCAAAAACTAACGGAGAAACTAGGGGTAAGAGATCTCACATAATGCCACCACTTTGGTGGAATGTAGAGCATTTCGCCTTCCTCTAAGATGCAATCCATGAAATCCAGGTCTTGCGCCTTGGGGAACTCTTTCTTGTTGGGACTGTCCAGATCCACCTATGAAAGATAAATTCATCAATCACCACCAATGCATATATGGGTTTGTACACATGCCTGGATAGAGTATCAGCAAGACATTATAAGAAGCAAAAAGGAAAGAATATGAGGATGACATGAGACAGCTAAGCCTTCGAATCCCCTCGAATTCCAGTTGGTGAAATGATAAAACTCACACACAATCCTTTCATGGATTATTTAAACTCAAACCACTTTTAATAAAAGGAGAGAGCAGAGAGTTTGCATGTGGTAATATCCCAAAGCAGGAAGGCACTGCATTTGAAGTCGTTGAAGTAAATTGGCCATATTTAGCAACCCACTTCTGAACCCGGTTCATAGAAGAACTAACAAAAACAAATACATTGAATGCAGATCACTGGGAACTTTTTCAGACTGTTCATTGTTCCATACATGTGGCCCACCTGATGAGTCGGCTGGCCTGATTTTTTCAATCAGGTCATTTACAGTGGGGCCCACCTGATGCATGGTCAGATGCTGCATGTGCATGTCAGATGCCCACATTTAGGATTGCCAAAGCTGGATGTGCTGATTTCTGAAACAATGTTTATGATGGTTTGAATGTCTCGAAAATGAATGTGCATTTGCACAGAGGAAATACACCTCAATTCTCCAGCCACCTTTCTGATGCGCATAGTCAGCTTTTTAATGCAAATGTACTTTGTTCTGTGACTACTCAACTATACAGTGGTTCAAAAGCACCAACCTGACTGGAGTTGCTTAGCATGGACTCAGTGTAGGGGTATAGATCCTCTGTTATTGAACCAGGATAAAGCCTTATATACTTTCTACCGACAACCTGAAAATCAAGAAAGGAAAAGGGATTCATTGATCCAAACACCAAAAAAAAAAAAAAGAAGAAGAAGAAAATATAAGGGAACAGATAGAGGAAAAAAATATAATATAGTATGCACGGCCATCATCATAGCTTCATAATGGGAATGCATGCATGTGTGCGTGTTGTGCATATTCATTATGCGGCTATGTGATATCAAGATGGTCTCTAGCTATTAGCTTTGTAATGGGATCACCTCCACAAAGAAAAACCAGGAACTCGTAGACTGGTGCTGAGCAACGTCCTCTACCGTATGCTATTGCAGTAGGTAGCCTTATGTATGATATGTTGTGCGCAAGACCTGATCATGATATCAATTGTGTAGTGAACATCAGGGCCTCATTGGCAAACCATCAAACGAATTTTCTGCTATAGCTTGTGACCATTTCTGAGGACCATGTCAGCCAGATTAGGTTAAAAAGGTTGTCAGTGTCATCGTTTTTTCTCTTTCCCAGAAATTATTCAATTATGTCCCTCAGAATGTCATGGACTGCACCCTTTTTTATTATTATTGAGTATGTATATCATCAGCATTACTTCTTTAATCACAAAATTATTTATTATTGATAGGCCAATCACCCATTTGAACAATCTGACCAATCTTGATGCAAAAGTTAAAGGTGTATTCAGGGTTACATTTACACTGGTGTAAGCCGTATTCTATAGTAAATATAGAAGATGGAGAAAATACCCAACTGCCTTCAGTTATGGGGACTGAAGACGAGACTGGTTAAAAGTCAAAATAAAGCAATCGCTATCCATCACACTCCTACATGAAAACGTTATGTGAGATAAATGAAGATGAGACTGGTTAAAAGTCTCACAGATGTTCCTATTAAGTGTATTTTTCTCCATGAGGAAAGTGGAGAATTAAATAAAGAGAGGAGATAAATGAGGAAGTTAGAGAGATTTTAGAAGATAGAGATTGGGGAAGATATCTCGTCATCTCTCTCTAACCTTTCATCCTTACAAATTCAAACGAGAAGGGAACGGAGAGAAGTGGATCCCACCGACTAGTGGCTGCCCAAGTAAGTGGAACCCACAGCCCTGCAACTAAAATCTCCCACTTGACCGTGTAATGTGGAAAACATCATTGCCCATTTACATTTAATTCATCATCATATAAGCCTTATACCAATTAACCTGGCCGGCATCCATTTACATTTAATTACAATCACCAAACGAACTATCTTTTTCCAATAGAACCAGATGGTGTAAGACTTCATAGAACCCCACCGTCTTCTCAGAAGAGTTTGAGCACTAAGTGATCGTCTAAAACTAGCACTCAATAACCCAAGCTTTGTTGTACCTATCTTAGCCCGCACGACCACACCTGATGGAGTTCCAAGTACCAATCTATAGTTCTCAGCTGACATAAGCATTTATCCAACTTGTCAAGTATATATGAAACCGTTGTTTTTGCAAACATTGCTTTAAACTTCCGAAGTTTGATATATACACATGTACAACTCTTTTGAAAAGGTTGTTTACAGAAAACTTTCCACAAACTCGGTAGTGCTGATATATAGGCATCACAAGTGCATATTAATAGTCTTAGCTTGGTGTAGCTGTCACAAGAACTTCCCATGCAAATGTGTATTTTGGAATTGATCAGGCCGCTTTCTTGGCATAACCTAGTTTGGTCCAATCTATCTGGAACCTTCACTATCGTACACAAAAGTCGTGACAATCAATCTCATCCACCTGTACGCAAGTGGAAAGTAGCAAAGCGCAGAGAGTTGCCTAAGAGACTAGCATCTTGCACGATGTAATGACTAATCCAGTCAAAGCAGGCTATAGGTAAAAAGTCCCCACATATGACTTTATACCCGTGTTGTAGAGTCAATGATATTAGGCATTAGTCAGGTCTAAAATACAGAGGTCATCACACGTGAGTATGAGTCAACTCATCACCTCACTACTAGTTTTTAATTCAGGCCATAACATTACTGCGTAGTAGTACAATAGATAGCAATTACGTTATTTCGACTTTTAATCAATTTCATCTTTGGTACTTTTTTCCCCCTCGTATCTTCATCTTCTATATCTACTGTAGAAGCTGACTCACACCTCCATGTGTGAATGCACCCAGAAAACACCTTAACCTGTACATGGGGGTTGGTCATCCTGTGCAAGTGGGCAACCAGCATGTCGAGAACTAATCACCATTGTGATCAATGAACTAATGCTAATGATATATGCACCCAATCAGTTGTCCACTTTCCTAATGGAGAAAGCAACTTACGGGAACATCCGAGAGAGAGAGAGGGAAAGAGGGGAATTCATAGTGGGCCTACATACATTGTCCTCTAGCCTTTTCTTCACATGATCCACACCATTGATAGTGTTCTAGTAGGCTATCCTGACCATTAGATCAAAGGGGTGAACCTATAACATTCCTCTTTGGTAATCGATCACTTGGACATTTGATTTGCTTTACAAGGTCCGCCAATCGTCAATGTATGAAGTGGAGGGGCACTATGATGGGGTTGAAGGGCCTGAAACAAGGTGAGGGGAAAACTTAAAGGGAGTTGGATTGAGCTGATGAGAAAGGAAATCAAGGCACATCATCCACCTCCATTAGGAACTGATCCTAACAATGGTTGCAAAGAAAATATAGAAGATTCAAAGACAATTTCTATGGGAAGGCTCGTCAGACAAAAAGAACTTTCATTTAATAAATTAGGAGGAAGCTCAGAAGGCAAAAGATTTACGCCTAGGATTAGGGCAGAAGCCTTCTCAGCAAGTGTCGCTGGAGATTTGGCTCAGAAAAAGAAGCTTTCTGGCGCAAGGTGCTGCCAGAAAAATACGGGAATGCTAATAGGGGTTGGGATCCAGGCATTTTCCAAAGAACTCCAGTATCCAAAATGTGGAGGGATACTGTTGGGATGGGGTATAGGACAAAGTGCTGGGGAAAGTTTCCACTAGATAGTTTCAGGTGAGCAGTCAAGAATGGTGAATCTATCCTATTTGGGAAGATGAATGTATCGGAAACAGCCCGCTAGCCATTAGATTCCCACGACTCCACAATTTGGCACATGAGAGACATTTCTGTGAAGGAATTTATGGAATGGAACAGGGATAATCTGTCCTGGAACATATCCTAAGAAAGAATCTGAAGGATGAGAGAGGGAAGAATTTCAGGCTCTTCATAGGATGTTAAGCCAAGTATATTTGTCACTGGGGATCGCAGACTAAATCCTGGAAATGGGACCCTGCTGGAAATTTCACTGCACGGTCTTTTCTTTGATGTTCATCAAATGCCCCCAAAGTCAAGTTCGCAGGCCCCTTGTTTAAAGCACCAGTGCCATCAAGAGTCGCTGCCTTCTTGTGGCTGGCAATCAGATGAAAAGCTTTGACAGTCAACGAGCTGCAGCGTCAAGGTATGCTTATCCCCAACAGATGTATCACATGCAAAAGAAGGGAAGAAAGTAGCTTCCACCTGCTTATCCATTGCCAGATCACCTTGACAGCTTGGAAATTCTTTCAAGCTGAATTCAAGATGGCCAGGTCCTTACTCATGCCCCGGTGGTAGACTCACAAGAGTTTCAACACCAGGTCATGGGTTCGGGTACTCATTGTGGTGAAATTCCACTGTGGTGTGAGTAGGTATGTGGGGTGTGGGTGCGTGTGTTAGAGAGAGAGAGAGAGAGAGAGAGAGAGATTTCCCCAGAGGCACTACAAGATAAAATGAAAGGTGAAATCATCGAATGGGCTTCATTATCTCAAAATTTCTCGGGGGGCGTCAGTTTCTAAGATTGGGAGTCAATGCTCCAGCATTTTCACTTAGCAATAGACCTAGTTAAACATTTCATTTAACTCAAGACACCTTTTTTCATATTTTCACTTCTTTTTTTTGTTTTGCTGTTCTCCCAGGCTTTTCTCAGTTCCTTTGTATTTCCTTCTCTCTTTTTTTTTTCTCTTTTTTTTTATAATATAATTATAGTCATCAGTTCAAACAATGAAGGCTTGAAGGAGGATAGGGCCTTAGGAATTATTTGCGAAACAGGATTAGCAAATACAACACCAAACAGCTAGGACAGGGCCAATAACAGTAACAGTGGCCATATCAGCCAGCCTTATGACCCTTATGGCCATTACTATATGGGTTGTAACAACCGTTACAACCCTATAATATCTTCTTTTCTTTTTTTTTTGAGGAATTTGAGGAAGAAAATGTATGACCCTAGAACGGTTTTAAAAAAATTATGGAAGAAAATGTATCAGCCCCATATCGGACCGTCACAGGCCTATTATGGGACTTCCTTTTTTTTTTCCAGAATCGGCATTATAGCCCTGTATTGAATTTGAGGAAGAAAATGTATGACCCTAGAACGGTTTTTTAAAAATTATGGAAGAAAATGTATCGGCCCCATATCGGACCATCACAGGCCTATTATGGGACTTTTTTTTTTCCGGAATGGGCATTATAGCCCTGTATTGCGTAACAGGTAGGGGTGTCAATGGGCCGGGCTTAGGCCTGAAAATCAGAATTTTGAATAGGCCCGGCCTGAGATTGATGGGGACATCACGCGCACATGCACGCCGCTCCCCTACACGTATGCAAGGAGGAGGGCCCCACCGACGATCTGGCTCGATGATGACGTCCAGGGAGGTCGTTGGAGTGGAGCCCATAGTCAAGTAAAGCCCATCATGGGTTCTCATGACCATGGCCCACTAGTCTAATTAATATCATATTTTAGGTTTTGCTTATTATTGTTATTTAGAATATCATGAATGGTTTAAATTATTTTGATTAGTTATTATTTTTTATTACTTCATTGCAAAGTAATAGGTTGCGCACATGGCGCGAGTTTTGGGGTATAGGATTTTTTTATAAATAGGCACCCCTTGTAGTTCTTTTTCTCATTGAAGATTAATAAAAATTCCTGCATTTTTCTACTCCTTTGAGTTCTTGAGTTGTGGAAATCCAATTGGGTGCGAAGCCCTCCCTTCATCGAAGGGCTAACTACCGTGGTGTGAAGCCACATCTATCCCGATCTGCCCCTATCTCCTATCACCCATTCTTCTCACCTTCTACAACTATCCTCGCTTCGAATCCGTCAGCTTTTTGCAGCAATTCTTCTCCCTACAGCTGATTTTCAAAATTTGGCCCTGCAGGAGGGCTGAAACTTCGGCGGAGCACCACGCACAGACCGCGCATCTAATCGATACGAAACTCGGGCGTTTTGAAGCCCTCCCCTGGCTGACCAGAGCCAATGAGGCGTTTTTCGCATTCGGGGCCCCCTCGCACGTGCGACCAGGCCCCTGAGCACGTGCGTCAGGCCTGGCCCGTTGTCCGCGCGCGTGGACTGTTGCCAGGTTCAGAATTTTCACCTATTTTATCTCTCTCATACCTATTTTTCATAACTCTAACCCTAGATTGCATTATTTTCAATTTGTTTGCCCCTTTTCTATTCCTATGGTTCTCTAAATTGAAACTGGTGAATCTCTTGGATTAAGGACTGATTACTGTGCATGTGTGGATGAGTTTTACCTCCCTTTGAGTATCGTTTAGCTTATAATTTCTATTGATCCAGCCCTAACATGTGTAAGCCTGGACCCACACAGATTTCCCTTGCTTGAATGTTTGAATTTTTGTATGGGATGTGGAAATTTTATGTGAATGTTTCTGAATTAGTTTGATCTAAGGCCTAAGATCTTGTATATCATAGTTAATTTTCATGTCCTACATCAAATTTGGTATCACAGCCTAGGGTTCTTACAGGGGAATGCATTACATGTTTAGGGTTACTTTGTTTGAGTCCATCATGCATCCAGTTTCATCATATATAGCTGTTTAGAAGTCCGTAGTTCCTGATATTAGTTACTGAAATTTCTATTATTAGGAAGTTAGCAATTCACATTGCTGTAACTTTCTGTTATCCCCTTATTTTGACAACTATATTGCTGGATTTTGGTAACATTGTGTAGTTTCCCTCGTATAGAGTCCCATAGGATCATTTAGTCTCAATTACTTGCATATAGTCGTAGTAGAAGGTCCTTAGGTGGAGTTTGTAGTTATATGCCCACACGTACGGGTCATGGTTTTGGCTTGCACCCTACACTAAACATAGAGCAACTGCAAGAATCAATGAACAAGTTAACCCAGCAGGTTGAGTCTTTGGGTAAGCGCTTGGAACAACGTATGGATCAACGCCTTGAGCAATTTAATGTGCACGTTACCCAACTAGAGACTTCCCTCGGGGCAAACCCCACCATTAGGGAAGATGCTCAATCTCAGGCAGGTGGTCTGGAGGTTAGACCAAGGAATGGAGGTGTCCAAGGAATTGGTCATGGGCGCGCACCCGTGCCCCCACCCCGTGAGGGACATCATGATCAATATGACCCAGATGCACAACTCTTCAGGGGAGTTAGAGTAGATGCCCCTACATTTGATGGCCACTTGGACCCTAAATCCTTTTTAGATTGGTTGGCGGATATGGACTACTATTTTGAGTGGTACGACATGTCGGATGCTCGTCGAGTCCGATTCGCCAAGATGAAGCTTGTGGGCCAAGCAAAGAGGTTTTGGGTGACGGTAGAGCAAAAGAAAGAAAGAGCGAGGGAACTCCTAATAGTCTATTAGGGAGAAATGAAATAAACACTTAAGAAGAAATACTTCCCTTTCTCTTATCGTTTACAGTTGATTGAGGAGTAGCAATCTCTTCGACAAGGTTTCATGAGTGTTGCTGACTATATTGAGAAGTTCGAAGAGTACTTGACCCGCTACGAGGTTGATGAAGACCCTGTACTTACCCTTGCTCGTTTTAAAAAGGGCCTCCGTCCTGACATTAGGAGAGAATTGCTTGTCAAAGACAGACACTATTGAACAGTTGTATCAAGTAGTGTTAGATGTTTAGCAATACCTCAAATCATCTGTGGGAGGGCGGTTTGACTTTCGCGATTCTAGTGTTAAGGCCAACCCCTCTGGGACTAAACCTAACATGATACCAAAACAAACCTTCCAACAATTTTCAGCCTAGACTCGAGGATGATAAGGGTAAAGAAATTGTCGGGTCTAGCTGCGCGGAAGTGGGACAACTAGGTGTTTTAGGTGTCAGGGGTTTAGTCACTTTGCCCAACAATGCGGCACGAGAAAGGGCACCAAAGTATTCCTTATTGATGGGCAAGTAGAAGTGGCGCCCTCAGAGAGTGACGATGAAGAGGAAGAATATGAGCAAGTAGAAACCGTTATTGATGAGGAAGAGGGAGCGCAAAAGTCTGCGACCCTCGCAATTGTGCATTGCATCTTGGCTCAAGCCAAGAACACTGATGACTGACACCGCAACACCATCTTCTATACTAAAGCAAAATGTGGAGAAAATAGCTGTAAGATGATCGTACATAGTGGTAGTTGTGCCAACATGGCATCGACTAGCACTGTGAGCCGTTTAGGCTTGAAGCTTGAAGCTCATCCTCAACCCTATACAGTGTCTTGGGTTCATGAAACTTTTATTCCAGTTTCACACCGTTGTTTTTTTCCTATTTAATTTGGATCTTATAAAGACACTTTGGTGTGATGTTGTTCCCATGGATGTTGGTCATATCATTCTGGGTAGACCGTGACTCTATGACAAGGATGTTACCATATTTGGTCATTTAAATGTGTGTACATTCTGATTCGAGGGCAAGAAGGTCAAGCTAAACCCACTGCCACCCAAGAACATGACTGGAAAGGAGTCCACCACACAGAGTGGTGTGAGCGACTCAAAAGAATTGAAGGAGTCGAAGTCCAAGTTCAAACCTCTCCATATTCTCAACACTAAATACTTTGAGCGAGAAACGGAGGCGGACTCAATGGTATATGCCCTTGTGGCTAGGGAGAGTGTAACAGAGGCTAGTGTAGAGTTACCCACTGAAGCCATTCAAGTAATGCATGAGTTTCGTGATGTCTTTCCTAATGATCTACCGAATGAGCTTCCCCCTATGAGGGATATACAACATGCCATTGATTTAATCCCTAAGGCGACTCTACCAAACCTCCCACATTACAGAATGAACTCAAAGGAGCACGCTGAGATGAAGAGGCAAATTGACGAACTCAGAGCATGAGCCCGTGGCCGTGCCCACCCTTCTTACACCTAAGAAGGATGGCACGTGGAGGATGTATGTTGATAGTAAGGTCATCAACAAAATCATAGTCAAGTATCGGTTTCCCATACCGCGTACTAATGACATGTTGGATATAATGGCCAATGCTACTATCTTCTCAAAGATTGACCTCAAAAGTGGTTATCACCAAATCCGTGTACAACCTGGTGATGAGTGAAAGACGGCCTTTAAGATGAAGGATGGGCTATACGAGTGGCTAGTTATGCCTTTTTGGGTTAACTAACACCCCAAGCACCTTCTTGCGTGTGATGACCCAAATGTTGAGGCTCTTCATGGGGAAGTTCCTGGTCGTATACTTCGATGATATCTTGATTTATAGCATGACCAAGGAACAACACCTCAACCATTTGAGGCAAGTTTGTGAGATTCTTAGAGCCGAGAAATTGTACGCCAACCAAAAGAAGTGTGCGTTTTTATCTAGTAGTGTTATCTTCTTAGGCTTTATTGTGTCAGCTGAGGGTGTATCGGCAGATCCCAAGAAGGTCAAGGCCATCGTCAATTGGCCTGAACCCCGCAATATTTATGAGGTGCACAACTTTCACGACTTAGCCACCTTCTATAGACGATTCATTCGAGGTTTCAGTTCCATTATGGCTCTCATCACGGATTGCATAAAAAAAGAAGAGTTTTAATGGACAAAAGCAACCTCGAAGGCCTTCAAGGAGATAAAGGTCAAGATGACCGAAGCTCCAGTCATGCAACTTCTGAATTTTTCAAAAGCTTTTAAGGTTGCATGTGATATGTCAGGAATCGGCACAGGAGGAGTACTTAGTCAGGAAGGGCACCCTATTGCCTTTTTAGTAAGAAACTGAATGAGGAGAAGCAAAAATATTTCACCTATGACAAAGAGTTCTATGCAGTAGTGCAATCACCGCGCCATTGGCATTATTACCTATTGTCGCAAGAATTCGTCTTATTCTCAGATCACGAGGCCTTAAGATATCTGAACACTCAAAAGAAATTAAACCCTAGGCACACCAAGTGGGTTCAATTCCTTCAAGAGTACACTTTTATACTTAAACACAAGGCCGGTGTGGAGAATAAGCTTGCCGACGCGTTGAGTCATCGAGTCGCGTTACTCAATTCAATGAGTGTCGAAGTCACGGGCCTTGAGCACATCAAAGAAGATTATTCTGAGTGTCCAGATTTTTGAGTTGTGTACGCGTCGTTATTAAAGAGTCCGTCAGGAGCTAGCAATGAGTACTTGATTTTAGACGGGTATTTGTGTAGGAGTAACCGCTTATGCATATCACGCACCTCCCTCCGCGATTTTCTTGTCTAAGAGTTACATTCAGGAGGAGTCGCGGGTCATTGTGGTCGAGACAAGACCATTGTCCTAGTGGAAGATAGGTTTCATTGGCCAAGCCTCAAGTGAGACGTGGCCAGAATTATAGGGCAGTATCGTACTTGTCAACTGGCAAAGCAAAAGAAACAAAATACAAGATTATACACACCTTTGCCAGTTCCATTCATCCCTTAGTAGGACATCAGTATGGATTTCATGCTTGGACTCCCCAAGACTAATCGAAAACACGATTCCATATTTGTTTTCGTGGACCGTTTTTCTAAAATAACCCACTTCATTCCTTATTTTAAGACCTCAGACGTATCTCATGTTGTCAAGCTGTTCTTTAGTAAGGTCATCAAACTGCATGGGTTACTTTTGGAAGACACTATGGCACATGATGAATACTAGGCTTCAATTTTCATTTGCCTACCACCCTTAGACTGATGGTTGGACTGAGGTTGTCAATAGGAGCCTAGGGAGTTTGCTCAGATGTTTAGTAGGGGAGCACACCAGGACATGGGACACAGTACTACCTATAGCCGAGTTTGCATTCAATAGTTCTGTCAATAGGTCCACGGGTCCAAGTCCTTTTGAAGTCGTTACTAGTTATAAGCCTATGAAGCCTATTGATATTGTCCCTATGTCACTGTCCTATAGGCTATCAGAATCTGCAGTCCTTTGCGCATTACATTCATTCATTGCATCAAGATATCAGGCAAAAAATCATTACTAGTAATGAACATTACAAATTTTCTGCAGACTAGCATAAACGTTTTAAGGAATTCAATATTGGGGACTCTATGATGGTCCGTATTAGGCCCGAGCAGTATCCTCAGGGAGCCGTTCGTAAATTACACGCACGTAGCACTGGACCTTCAAAATTATAAAACGAAACGACTTCAATGCGTATGAGGTGGATCTTCCACCTTCCATGGGAATTAGTTTCACATTCAATGTGAAGGATCTAGTTACTTTTCAGGGCACTGCTGATACTTTGTCCGGCCCTTTTGCTACCCATTATTAGTCCCCGGATTTGTCCCTAGATCCATGGCATCTTTCCGACCTTTCTTCTCAGCCTCTACCTCCCATACATAACATTTCCACACCCAGAGAAGAAATAGAGGATATTCTGGACCATCAGATAGTATCACCGTTGAACTGCGGATTTCAGAAGTACCTGGTTAAATGGAAGTCACGCCCAGCGTCAGACAACACGTGGCTCATTAAGGAGCTTCAAAGACTTGATCCTGATATCCTAAAATGGTTCAGGAGTTTTGTTTTGCCAGTGGCGAAATCTTCGCAGTCGGGGAGAGTTGATGGAGACATCATGCGCACATGCATGCCGCCCCCCTTATGCACGTACATAAGGAGGGCCCCACCGTCAATCCAGCTCGATGATGACGTCCAGGGGAGGCCTCTTAGTTAGAAGACTGAGTTTTGGTTCGTTGGAGTGGGTCCGATAATCAAGTAAAGCTCATTATGGGTTCTCATGATCGTAGCCCACTAGTCTAATTGATCTCATATTTTAGGTTTTGATTATTATTATTATTTTGAATATCATGGACGGTTTAGATTAGTTTGATTAGTTATTATTTTTTATTACTTCATCACCAAGTAATGGTTGCGCACATGGCGCGAGTTTTTTGGTATAGGGTTTTCTTATAAATAGGCACCCTTTGTAGTTCTTTTTCTCATTGAAGATTAATAAAAATTCCTGCGTTTTTCTACTCTTCTGAGTTCTTGAGTTGTGAAAATCCAATTGGGTGCAAAGCCCTCCCTTCATCGAAGGGCTAACTACCGTGGTGCGAAGCCACATCTATCCCGATCCGCCCCTATCTCCTATCACTCATTCTTCTCACCTTCTACAACCATCCTCGCTTCGAATCCGTCAGCTTTTTGCAGCAATTCTTCTCCCTACAGCCAATTTCCAAAATCTGGCCCTGCAGGATGGCTGAAACTTCGGCGGAGCACCACGCACAGACCGCATATCTGATCAATACGAAACTTGGGCGTTTTAAAGCCCTCCCCTGGCTGACTAGAGCCAATGAGGTGTTTTCCGCATTCGAGGCCCCCTCGCACGTGCAACCAGGCCCCTGCGCACGTGCATCAGGCCTGGCCCGTTATCCGCACACGCGGAATGTCGTCAGGTTCAGAATTTTCACCTATTTTATCTCTCTCATACCTATTTTCCATAACCCTAACCCTAGATTGCATTATTTTCAATTTTTTTGCCCATTTTCTAATCCTACGGTTCTTTAAATTGAAACCGGTGAATCTCTTGGATTAAGGACTGATTACTGTGCATGTGTGGATGAGTTTTACCTCCCTTTGAGTATAGTTTGGCTTATGATTTCTATTGATCCAGCTCTAACATGTGTAGGCCCGGACCCACACAGATTCCCCTTGCTTGAATGTTTGAACTTTTGTATGGGATGTGGAAATTTTATGTGAATGTTTCTGAATTAGTTTGATCTAAGGCTTGAGATCTTGCATATCATAGTTAATTTTCATGTCCCGCATCAAAGATGGTTCAAAATCCGGGCCGAGACCTACCCTAGGCTCGGCCCGTTGACAGCCCTAGTAACAGGTCCTTCCATTACCCTTACTTAAGGGCCATTACGGCCATCATTTTTTAAATACCATCTATTATCAATTATGATGATGCTGATAGATTCAAATTTATGCAAATGTATATTAATCAAACAAACGCGCACATAAAAACCAAATTAGTATGGAGCATATAAGCTGAGCACCTAAAGAGGGGTGCATGAAGGATAGCGAATATACTAGTTATTTTGCTTGCAAGTCATCAAGCATCTAATGGAGAGCAATAATGACTCTGCGATGCTGATAATGCCAAATAATTTGGTCAGATACTTAAATGCTCAGTGATTAATCTCTTTTTGTTGATGGATTTAAAGTATCAAGAAAAGCCTATTAAGGCTGTATGGCAACTTAAAATGGACGCGTGAAAGGAATACTTGCTCAAAGTGATATTCTTTCTTTCTTTATCAAGAAAAGCCTATTAAGGCTGTATGGCAACTTAAAATGGACGCGAGAAAGGAATACTTGCTCAAAGTGATATTCTTTCTTTCTTTCTTTCTTTCTTTCTTTTCTTTTTTATTACAAGTAACCCCGGTTACCAACACAATTCTTGTTGCTTGTTGTAAGTTCATGAAAAAAAGCAATAAAATCTTCAATGGCATTCTCACTACTTGATCATAGGGTCTCAAAAGGTCTTCTTCTTGAGTGGAAACCATTTCTTCCCTTTTTCAGTTATTAGCAATGTTGTCAAAATCATTATTGTATCGCAAATCGTAGTAGGGGTTGAATCGTATCGAATCACAAATTGGATCGTAAATCGTAAGATTTTTTACTTTAAAAAAAAAATGAAAAAAAAAAAATATTTAAAATATAAATAAATCAGATTAAATAATAATAATAACCTTATCAATCTTATTTTTGCCATCACGTGCACCAAGTAACACCATGTCATGATAGTGTTAAAGGATTCTTATTCCATTATTTTTGTCTTTCAAGGAATTTCCCTTGAAAAAATGTACAAGGATCCTTTAACAATTTATGTTCCTGTTGCCTTTTTTGAATGTAAAATCACGGGGAAAAGCAGCCTTTGATACTGTAGACTGACAAAAAATATATATATTTTTTGATTTCTAAACATCATTCCATGAAACATATAAGTCAACATGATTGTAACCATCCATAAAAACATTACAGGTAAGTCATAAATCAACTCGATGTTTTGACCAGTTAAGAAGTAAGAAGTCGCAAAAAAAAAGCTACATGATTTAATGTTGAGGAGAATATATATCATTTAATCTCTTATAAAGAATAAATAAAATAATTTACCTTTTTTTAAACAATTCTTAAAGCCCCCACCAATTTAAAAACATAAAATGAAAGCCAAGCCAAGTTTAAATAGAAGAGAACAAGTATAATTTGAATTGTAAATCGGGATTTGAATCGTAAATCATATGATTCAAATCATAGAATCATAAGATTCATATAAAAAGGGATTCAAGGTTGGGATTCAAATCATTTTCTTAAGATTCAACTAAAATCACATATTGTAAATTGTAGGATTTTGACATACTAGCAGCTTTGTCGAACCACTGTGTTTTCTTTCCCTTTTTCCTCTGAGAGTCTAAAATAGAAGGACTTCAGGGTGCAAACTCCTTCCATTCCAGCAGATGGAATTCTAGAGCCAAGCACTAGCTTCTGCTAATCCAGACTTTCCGCTGGCAGATGGTTTAAAGGAGCAACAGATGCTAGCATGTCTCGAGCCACAACAGCTTAAATGTTACTCTGGCAACTTTGAATGCACGAGAGAAGGGAAGGATTTGTTTAGAGAGATACTTCATATAAAAAATCTATACCACTGTCTTAACACAAATGTACACCAGGACCTATAGGTTGTCATCTTTTACCAAATTACAAGGCCCCATTACCTTCATTTATAAGAATTCATATGTGCATTAAGTGAAATAAAGGGTTAGGAATCATCTCGGCACATCATACTGAGTTGTGAAATACCTGAGCAAACAGATTATGGTGAGGATCATGATGCAATGGTGTAATGGTGCCAGCTGGACCAAACCAGGCATTAAGAGACTGGAGCTCCCCACCACCAGCACAACAGTAGTCTGGAACAAAAATATCCTTGCGCAGCTCTTGTATCTGCCCGCGAAAATACAATTCAATTCCTGAAATATTGATGATTTTAACAAGTATAGCAGTAAGTGATTCCATAAGAATCAAAGGGGATAAAGGGACCTGATCAAACAGCGGATGCTGAGCAAGATATGTCGGGGCAGCAGAGCAGCAGTCGGTGGACTGGATCCTCTCAAGAAACTGAGAAAATGCGATCAGCTCTTGCTTCCACTCAGGGTACAGATAGTTCTTTCCAACCTGCAAAACATTATAAACTTTACCAGTTTTCAGTCCCAATAATCACTTCAAACATCAAAGAATATTTCAGTCTCTCTTTTATAAGAATACTTACTAAATGACGTCAAAGCTTTGATGTCAGGAAAAAAAAAAGGAGGTACATCTAAGACATCCTAACTGGGTTTTGACTTTTAGATTTTCAAGTGAGTTCTTTAGGGCATTTTGGATTCGGCCTAAGTTAAGTCACAACTGGCAATCAATGGCATGCTGTCAAGGCTAGCTGGTCATGGACATGCTGTTGCTGCCTAGTTTTTCCGTCCCTTGTTTGTCAAACTTCCAGGAACATGGATAGGATAGATTATGACACATATGGGGAACAGTTGGTGGCGCATTTACACATGTGAATGCGCACATTTGATATATGTGTCACATTTTTTAGTGTTTGAAGGCATCAACACACACGTAGGACACTTGAACTTGGACAGTCAGACACATGGTACATCAGAACATGCTCATGCATGTGCACGGACGAGAGTGACCCTCATGTGCACCAAAACTGAAAACTGCCACTGATAGGTAGTTCCATCTCTCCACCAAAGACACCCAAATCCTATGGTCTAATGGTCATATATCTATGCTTACTTGTCCAAAAGTGCATTAGTTCACTTCCTGTGCACAGGAGAGGTTGACAAACCACGGACATGTACCTTTGCTCTGACTACTTACCATGATGCAACTTTGTCCAAATCCAAACAGCCCCTTATATGTACATATTTATGCGACAACACATTTATAGCAGAGAAGTGATATTTCTCTATAAAACGTTGACTAGTAAAGAAGCTAATTTGGTATAAAGGAAAACCATAGACACCAATAAGAAGAAATCATGAATGCAAAACCATAGAAAACAAAAATAAGAATCCTGAACGTGAATACAAAGCACGGTTGCTGCCCGAAAATGATGACCTGGTGTTTTACTGCTGCAAGCACAAGCACATCAGATGCAAAGGAAATGTGACGCACTGTTTTATAATATGAGAAATTTGCAAATATTTGAACCTTTTCGGCCTGATGACAAAAATAAAAAATCAAGGAACTATATTACATTTTCAACTGTGAGGCAGATTAGTTGCAATAGCCCACTTTGCGAATTCATTGTTATGCAATCAACACCCAATTGTAAGAGACATAATAAAACTGTTAGATTTCTTAACAAACATGTTTTGTATGATTCTGTTGAGGTGAGGGCATGTATTATTTTATCTTTCTATCGACCTGCTTAAGAATGTTTATGCAGGTACAACATCGTTTGAAGTCCACACATGCTCTACTGTGTTTATGGCATGTGGCAGAACCGAAGATCTGAAAACT
This sequence comes from Magnolia kwangsiensis, assembly GCA_037074715.1. NCBI lineage: Eukaryota > Viridiplantae > Streptophyta > Magnoliopsida > Magnoliales > Magnoliaceae > Magnolia > Magnolia kwangsiensis. Next base: position 4,696,891 of record CM073571.1, read on the forward strand.
GTGCTGCACTCACAAAAAAGTGTATTCTCATCTGAAACAAGCATTGATTTCAATAATCAAACTAGGGGATATTGCACGTGTAAACCACATGGAGTGGATAGAGATAGACAGAAAAGGGAGAGAGGGTGGGGGGGCGGAGGAACCGTGGTCCTCTACAACACCTGTTTTACACACCGTCTGTGTAGCCTACCATGTTTTAAATGTAAAATCCACCATGTCCATCAGGTTCTACACTTGATGTTAGGTCATGAGGTCAAAAATCATCTAGATCCACAACTCAAATAGGCCATAACACATGCAGCAGTGGGAATGGGATGCCAACAACAGGCTTGTGTGTGGAACACCATGTGATGTATCTTTCATCAAACCAGTTAATCAAGTCTAACTCACCAGGATGAAAAGAAAATACAAAAATGAGCCCAATAAAAAATTCATGTGAGCCACACTGCGTGAACATAGTGGTTTTGGGAGCAATTTTACTCGAGAGCAATTTTATGTTGTTCCCATTGGTGTGGCTCCCGTGAGTTTTTAATCAGGCTTTATCTTTTATGCAATTCAACTAATGGTTCTGATCTGATAGACGGAGTGGATTTTACATATACAACATGTGGACCCCACAGACTGTCCCATGATCTCCTCTTCATGCGGGCTACATGCAAAGAAAGGAGAATTCATGTGGGCTACACACATTAAAAGGTGTGAAGGAAATGGGTTCAATCTACATTGTCCCTTGTGCAGTAAAATCTCAGCCATTCTTTACCAACTAGGTACATTTTTTTGACAAATTTACCCTCTCTTAACCAATATTGTAAAGACTAATTGCAAGGGTAAAAATGTCCAAAGTTATTGCCGTTATATATTGGAGATATACTTGATGCCTACTTTGGCTTGCATCACTTAGGAATCTTAGGGAGGACATTTCTCCATGATGACTGATCCGGTGTTTTAAATATCGACGATATCGGCCGATATATCCCACGATATATCTTGTATCCCACCTGTGTGATACAATACGCAAAAGTAGTGTGAAATACCCCACATGTTTGATCTAGTGAGCATTTCGAATTTCAATCCTTCTATTTTCTGTGAATCATGTTAACTTAGTGTCAAATTGATACAAATCCATGATTTTTCATGTTTTGCATGACAAATCATGGATTGAGAGCTTCAATTTTGAGATTTGGAGGAGATAGGCCGAGTTGCGAAAAATTGAAAAAAATTTAAATTTCCCAATTTCTCGCAAATTGTTTACAATCTGTGTCCAAACATAAAATTAACATGTATGTAACCTAATCTAGTGATTCTTCTTTTGCTTTTGAATATATTGCTTGTGTTTCCACGCGTCTTCTTATATTTATAAATTATATGAATAGACATTGAATATACTTGCATCAATTCAGTTAGACAATACATAGATTAGGACCCCATACAAAGAAAACCTATTATGTGTACTTGTTTTTTTATAATGTTTTGATTTCTAAGTGTGTATTGATGTCTTCTTTAACAATCATTGAAGTTTCATTGAAAAATTCGACCAATTTCCCAATGTTTCCCCATGTTTCTAACAACAACAATACATTACACGATACAACCGATATATCCCATGCAATAACCGATACATATCCATATCCCAAGAATGTGTTACGTAACACGATACCGATGTTTTGAACACTGGACTGATCAAAGAATTATTTGACTGCGAATTCAGATCGCACTTATTCACTCATAAGATGCTACCAAGGAGGAATGACATAGAGAGTGCATAGCCCAGCTTGAATGGATAGGTGAGAAGCAGCTCTAGGCACCCAGTCTGCCCAGACACATCACCACAGGATTTACCACAATAATATCTTTAGAAAAATTCCCTCAACTCCCCAATGCTTTGGAACTCCAAAGATTTGAAGGGCAAAGTGCCATGAATAACATTATTAATTAAAGTGACAAAACTTCATCTTGTAAACGTGATGAAGAATTCATACATGGGCTTGCACAAACAGGAGAGATCAATCACCTCAACAGGAACCGTCCGATCGCCTGCTACCCTTTTCAGATACTCCGTGTCTTTCCACTTTGTCCGTGCAGGCCAATGAGACATGCAGTCACTAATTATCACCGGAGAACCAGACAGAAAATAATCACGCAAAAAACTCTCCAAAGATGGAGAAGACCTCCTCTCAACTATCTTGCAAGATAGTGACCTGTATGGCAGAACTCGAAGCACCTAGAAAATAAAAGGCCATATGCGTTACAAGGGTTTTCGACAATATGGATCAACAGGCAACAAGCTACCAGATCTTATGAACATTTTTCTAAGTAAAGATCACACCAATATTGAATGTAATGACAAACAAATAAGAAATAACCAAGTTAACTTCCTTTAAATTCAGCAAGAAGTGTGATATCATAGATGTTTGTGTTTTTTGAAGTTCTACCATGTAGACATCATGTCTATTTCAATCCTTCCTTAAGGACTGCAACTCAATTGAAGGTGGCACTCTGTGCTTCAACCTTCGGGTCTGGATCTGAGCTGAGATCACCAACCTTAAAAATATCTATTACTTAGCTTTTTGTCCTGGTAAAATGTGTGTAGAATGAACCAAAATTTAGTCCTTATGTTGCTTACTGTTGGAATTAGTTACTTCTACTATCCAATGGATTGACAAGTGGAAAACAAAAATCATGGGCCAGAAAGTTATAGGCATTTAGATTCCATGTCTCACTGAATTGCAATGATTAGCTAAAGAGAGGGGCTACGGCAGTTGGCACATTTCTGCTGATCTGTCACGTTCATTTGGTGGGGGCTGTCTTGAGCATGCCCTGACCCAGAAATTAGGCCAGTCCAGTCACTAAGTGAACAACATGGGTGAGAAAATAGGAGGAAAAATGACAAGTGATCTATATTCAACACACATGGGTGGCCCACCTAATGAGTGGACCTTACTGATTTTTGGGCTGGGGCACATTACTGGTGCCCCACACCTAATGATTGGCCTCAATACTGCATGCATATAAGGAATTACATCTTAAATATTTCCTTGCACAAAAGGCTCAGCATTTGTCTTAGTTAAATGAGTGTAAATGATCAAATTGTAATGCCCTGTTTGGGATTCATACTGAGGGACTAGCCTCCAAATTACCATTATGTTATCACATCTACTATATATATAACACTTACGTGAGCAGCTGCAGAGAATTTTACCCCTGAAATTAGTCTCCATAGAATCTTGAAGTTGGCCGACATGCCAAGGAATTTAGAACAAAGTTGAGGATAATTAGGTCCATTTTAAAGTTTGGCTGGTTCGCAACAATCATTTGTATTTTACCTGCAAAAGTTCCACAACGGCTTAGATTTTACCAGCACAAACTCCCCCTCTCTTGCTCTGCGCATAACCCACATCCATGCCTCCCTCTCCAAATAGCTGTATCCCACCCCCTCCCTTTGTCTATGCACGTAACCCTCACCATCCATCCCCTTTCAGATTTTCTTAAGAAGAAATGACTAAAGAGCAAACTGAATAAACCACTACTACTGAATAAGGATATGACAATTACAAACCAAAATCTGACCTGAATCTAGCAAATAATTTTGGTTTCAATTTTTATATGATTGCCGTATATGAGCTTTATAAACTTGTAATTATGTTCTACCACTGTAGAAACTCAGTTCCGGGACATGGGATCAAATCATGCAATCTAATAAATTGAAGAGTATAACTTTAGAAAGAATGGAAAAGATGGTGGAGAATTGACCGAACTACCATCAAATCATGCAATCTAACCAAAAAACTTTTTATTGTTTTTGATAACAACGGGGTGTCCCCACCCGTTTTTTTAAAGGTGAGACTAATCCCCGCAGATGCACTCAAACCACCCGCAAACCACATGCATCGAGTAAAGCACAGGTGGGGGAATCGAACTCGTGTATGTGGGGAGCGATCTAACAAATTGAATGTGTACTTTTCAAACACAAGAAAGAATTGATAAGATAGTGGAGAATTGACCTATAAAGATTGACCTGAATATCTGTGAAACACTAGAAGTGAATAGTAGTCATATCGCGAGTTCAATTGAAAATGATAGAAAAACTTAGAAATACTACTTAGAAAGTAGAAGATAGATAATATGATAAATACTGCAGATATTTATATAAATATGAATTACCTTCCCTGAGGAATCTAATAGTCACTTTTCGCTGTTTGGATGGAGAGATATTGCCCATGAAGAAACTTTTTTGTTGCGGGAAGTGTGGTATGACTTATGAGGTGCATTGCAAAGACCATATTTGAAGATCAAGATGATGTTGGTGTGTTTCCGCTGTTGTCCAATGATTAGAAACTAAGAGAAGAATAAAAGTAGAGGAAAATGGTAGAGTATTTGGGTGAAGGTGGATCATGAAAAGATAAAAAGACTGATGTATGAGGGTGTGTTTTTTCTTTTTTGCCAACCTAGTGATGCAAGGAGTACTGACCAACGCACCAAAATCTCCAGATTTGTTGGGGAATCACCAGAATATCCCTTTATCCAGGCCCTCCCAGGCAAACCAACCGATACCTCCCCGTGAGCTACCTCGCATCTCACAGGTCCCACAGTGGGCCCCACCCCATGGCCATTTTACATCTCACAGACCCCACCTCGTGGGCCACCCTACCCCAGTGTGGAGATGCACCTACATCACCTAGCACAATGTTGCACAGCCTAAGCTAGATGCCAGATATTCAAGGAGGAACTGGCAACTTGAGTTACAAGAGGAAAGAAAAGGGGAAAGAAAGAAAATGACACAAGCACTCATGCAACGAACACTATTATCTTGCAAACAAGTTATTATTCATGATGTAGCATTGCGATTTCTGCATCCACACCTAAGCTCTCACGAACCACACAGGACATGGCTTGGTTAGCCTCGGGAGATGAACATGCAACGAAGTTGAAAATGGGAGGATGCAAGAGCATGCAAGCTCAACAACAAGACCACCACATACACGAGAGAGGTGAAAACCAAGTCAGGTACCTTGTACACACAAGCAATAACCTTATCCCCTAACTAAAAAGAAAGGAAAGCAAATATAATGAGTTGGAGTTGAGATCGTCACAACCTAGTATAACCATCCTCAATGCAAGCAGTCTCTGTCTTAGAGCAAGCAGTCTCTGTCAGACCTCAGTGCAAGCAGCCTCAATGAAATTTCAACAATAGATACCTCAGCGTAGGCAACCCATGTGTGGGCTTTCCAAAAAAATGAGCATGCCTTCCCACGAGAGGATAAGTGCCTACGGCAGTGCAATGTTGTACTAGGCAAGTATAAACACACCCTCACGCATAACACTTGCTCTCCTCCCGCGAATTGCAAACAACACTTGGAGCTAATCGAGGCACCTGACGAATGAAAATTACCCATTTTCGGCAAAAGAACACACATCGAACCCATTAAGAGAAAACGATGGGCCACCAAAAGAACCAATGGTGAGAGGTGCGGTTAAAAGACTTTCTTTTTTTCTTTTTCTTTTCTTTTTTTCCTTTTTTTTGAAGGATGGAGTAGTAAAAAGACATTGACAATACTGCCCCTCGTAATATTCCTTTAATGCGAGAGGTAATACTTTTAACCAGGAGCAATATTGGAAATGCACTTCACCTCTAAAAAAGGAGTGGCTTGTGCCTACGATTCGTCAATCTCATCCTTTTTTCTTTTCTTATTTTTCTTATTTTCTTTTTCTTTTTTATGAGAGGTGTCATTCTCATTCTTACTAAGACATAAGCACAAGCATCAGGAGAGGTATGCAATCATGGTGATCCCAAGCTAGCTAAATAGACTACCTTGAGTGAGCAAAGTAACGAGCAATTTCATGTGCATAGTGAGGTGTTATTAGGCACCAACTTGGATGAAGTGCAACCAATGCATGTCAATTGTAATGCAAGTAAAGAGGTGCACAAAAAATTTCACCAATATGTGCAAATAAAGCTCTAGTAGAGAAGGTGTGGATGTGCTCAAGTACACAAACACACCCAACGTAGAAACGAGCATACACAACAAAGCAAACTGCCCAGTAGAAGTGGAAAACATACAAGTTCATAACTATAGAGGAAAGCGAAGAGACTTGCAGGCGTGCGGATAAATATGGGAGAGCATGGATTGTAACTAATATAGGAGTTCATATGGACTCTAATGCGGGTCCATGGCCCATCTAGGCCCACTATAGGATCCACCAATAATGTAGGCCCATAGCCCACCGTAGGCCCAACATGTGTTGAATTTTTGAGTTGATTATCTACAAACTTGGAGATTATAATTTACTATTTTGGGAGATATTGGGGGCTGATTTAAAGATGTGATAAGGATATGATTGAAGATGTAGTCTGAATTTAGGGATTTGATTGCTTTCCATGTTGGTTTTTTCTAAGGCTTTTACCATATGAAGAAAGATTAGATTGGCTTGTAATAAATTGTGATTGATTCTCGTAGTTGTAAAGATTTCAATCAAGGATTCATTTAGGATTTATAAATTGGGGTAGTGGTGTAGTTGGTAAATTCGAATATTTTTCTGTGTGGTTTTTTCCTTTAAGCTTTGTAAGAAAAGGTCATTATCGAAAAAAGTTCTCTCCCTCTCTATTCTATTGTTCTTGTGAGTATTATTCTTTTTTCTTTTTCTTTTTTTTCTTTTTTTTTTTTTCTTTTTTTTTGGCAATTTGGGTATCGAGATCTCATTGAATCAGCAACCAATAGAGTTGTACACCGAGCCGAGTCAAGGTGGGCCAAGCTCGGCTTGACTCGTCCGTGCCCTACTCAAGTTCGAGTTTGAGCTTGAGCTTGAGCTCGCCCTCAAGCTCAACATTGGAGCTTAGCTTGTTTGCCAAAGCTTTCGAGTCGAGTCAAGTCCGTTCCCAACCCAGTGCCCAACACGACCCCACCTGGCGCCCAACCAGCACCTGACTCAAGCCAGCACCCAATCCGGCCCAACCTAGGGCCCAACCTATTCCAGGACCTAACCCAAATTATATAGAAAATCAAACATTCATTGATATATATATATATATATATATATATATATATATATATATATATATATATATATATATATATATATATATATATATATATATATATATGATAGAGGAAAGTAACCTACCTTTGTGGTGGGTGCTGAGAGAAAGAGTGACAGAGCTGGGACGAGTAGCCAAGTGCAGATGTTGAGCCAGGTTGAGACGAGTCGAGTAGATGCCGGGCGAGTGGCATAGTGAAGATCAGGAGGAGGAGAGGAAGGGAGGGAGGGAGGGAGGGAGAGAGGGAGAGAGAGATTGCTCCGGCAAATGCGAGCAGTGGTGGGTTAGGTTAGGGAAAAGGAGGAAAAGAGATAGGAAAGGGAAGGGGAAGGGGAAAGTGTAACATCCCGGATTTTTCACTGTTTTAGATTTTCAAAAATCCTTAAATTTTTTTTTATTAATTAACTTATAACATCACTTAATGACCATTAGCACTCAATGTTAGTCTATACAGGGGTGGTACCAGTAAAGAACCGCACAAGTCTGATTAATCAATCGTAAGAAGTCAACGAATCCGCCTGTCGCTTAAACATCAGGTGTAGCCCCATGATTTACACACATAAGACCCAAATTTAACTGACCCGTCGTTAACTAATCAAGACAAGCATAACTAAATTAAAGATCTAACCAAAGCCGAGTCTGATGAGGCTCAGATCTTAACTAATAAACCAAATCAACCCTTGTAATGTCTCATCCAACCAGCACAGTGTCCTGGGTCGTCCACGTAAGATTTGCCGCAGGACCATTAGTTTAAATTGCTCGAGGTGGGGTACCACAAGTTAATTAACCTAGGATTAACCCATTAGAATAAACCAGACAAGTCATAATAAGGCCTAGTGCAGGCCACCAAGCCAAATGACCGTTTACACTTAGCATCAGCCCGTACAGGCTATACCGCGGCGCAGAAAGGTCGAAAAATTATAAAAATTTAGGAAAACCTATATCTCACTGGGCTTGTGGTCCATTGCGGACCACGGACTCATTGGGTGCCCAGAAGTTAGTTGTTCGAACCGTTCCATCAGCACTTAACAACCCACCCATGGCCATAGTTGGAATCTATCATGGGATAATGAAACTAAGAGTCTGGACTTTCCAGCCATCAGATTTCTTCAAAATTCATGGTGAAGATCTAATGTGGTGTCCTTCACCCGTCCACAGAATCTGGAACCCGATCATGGCACGGTAACCGTTTATCGCAAATCGGACCCGTACGATCAAAACAAATATCCGATCATCCCCAAAATTTGTATGGCCCTTCATCGGGCCATGGTCCACCTATCCTATAAGTTTCATGGTCAGGGGACCACCAGAACCTCTCCAATCACCGGAATAGACCCCATAGGGCCACTTAAGGATCGGGACCATATGGTCAAACCTCATATCCGATCGTTCCCAAATCTTGCATGGCCCTTCATCGGGCCATGAAGCGCCTATCCTGCGGTGTATATCGATATATACACCCCATAGTGGGCCCTAGATCTTAGAAAGACCCTCCCATAGGTCTAATATAGTAAAAACTTAGGCCTTAGGGCCATTTACACCAATTTTGACATTATAAAAAGGCCTTCTTTTGGGCACCCCTCCCCATACGATTTTTGCCCTAGGGAAAGAAAGAAAAAGAGAGAGAGAGAGAGAGAGAGAGAGAGAGAGGAAGAAAGAGTGAATGAGAGCTAAGGTGGACCTTAGATCGAGGTGGGGCCCAAGGGAATCAACCCTTTCAACTCCCTATCCTTTCTCCAAAGGAAACCCTCCTCCATAACCTCAACAATCGTCAATGGGTCGTCTAGGTAAGATCTTTCACCCCTTCTTCTTGAAAATTCATGTATTAAGAAGAGATTGGCTTGAAATTCTAACATGCAAGAGCTTGTTCTAGGGATTCCGGCCGATCGACCGCAAGCCCTCAATCCTAGGTCGTTTTCCGAATCTCCAACGATCCATAGGTGCGGACTATTGCTCTTAGGTGGCCTAGCACCAATTCTATTATGAGTTTAATGATTTTGATTGCTTGAATGCTATGATTGGAGAATCTAGAGAAACCCTAGGAATTGTATGTCGGTATGGAATTGTATGTTTGACTCTCTCATGATGTGTTCTTGCCTCTAACATGATTTTGTGCATGATTGATTACATGTTCATGCCTTGTTCATTTTTTCATATGTTGTTGCTTCATAGTATGCATGATCGCCTTACTCTTGAGCATATGATTTCTTGAGACGGAGGAAGTGCTTAACTTCCTCACACACACACACACACACACACACACACCTCACATGCACTTGTTTCATGACATGGTTGGGCTTGCTTGTTATGAGAATTGAAATTGTATGTTGGGATGCACGAGAATATGGAATTGCTTAGGGTAGATGATACTTGGTAGACGGCATGCTATGAATCATTATTCGTACCCTTGGGTCGATCAGGAACATGAGGAGAGCAAAGGTGGTTCCGTCGGTAGGACCGCCTCGAGGCTAACCCATGAATTTGGACGAGCACGTGTGGGCGGCAGTAGTTAGACTACATGGGTTGCTTGCACCCGATACCGATCCGTCACGTACTTGCCTAGATTCATGCGGCCTGGCCTATTGTCTGACCGACTCTGTTTGTTAACCTTGTATGCTCACATATGTATGGAACCTGAACCACCCTACAACCGTTGTAGCCCATTAATAACTCACTTGAAATTAGTCCACAGCCTCGTGAGCCGGGCATGGTGGAATGGGACACTGTGTCTGAGCTGTTGGCCTACGCTGGGGTGCCGCACCTCCCCATAGTGACCGCGAGCGATCCCTTTCTCTTGGCACTCCTCATGTGCTGGAAGTCGGGGATGAGGAACTCAACGGGATCACGGACCGCGAGGTCTCAGCCTCACGCATTGGGGGGTCTTGGCCTCGCAACCCGTTTAAGGCATTGATACGTTGGGTGTATCAGTTTTCCAAACCTGCTGGATGAATGGACTTAATTAATAACTCGGCTAACACGATCGCATTGCATCGCATTAGTTAGGGTGGCGACTCGGAAGTCGAGGTCGCTCTGAGGGAGTGCTGACATATGCGATCGTTAGATGGAGTCGCTCGAGGGAGTGTTGTGGCGAAGGCATGCATCATATCATTCTGCATGCATGCATTTTAAATAAGAGTTGCTAGGTATTGTTGATTATCTGCTTTTCATTAAGTTCATATTATAATTGATGCATGTTAAAACTTAAGACTAATAGCACCCACTGAGTTGATCACTCACTCCCACTCTAGGACGGTGTTTTAAAACATCAACCAGACTCTTCAGTAATTGCAGGTGACGTAGGGTGCGAGGGCACTGGTGACACGAGCCTCGAGGAGGAAGACGAGTTCTCCTACTTTCAGTTGATGGGCGGTCCTTCATCGGCTTAGGAGACGAGATTCTGGGGTGTTGAGTCGTGGGCTTAGCGCACCATTCTTTTGGACATAGGATTCTCTTGTGAATTTTGTTGGGCAACGCCTTGGGCGACCCCTTTTTATTCTTTTGGACTTGTATATATATATATATATATATATATATATATATATATATATATATATATATATATATATATATCTTTCACTTCAATAGACTAGTTGTGGTTGCATTTCATGCTCCAAGTAATTTCAGACTGCGCGTTTAAACTTGATTAATCATAAAACCATAAAATTGATGATAAGTGACAGTCGGGAACTCGGGAGTCGAGCGTATGCACGACCCCCGATTTTCACGACGTTACAGAAAGGGACGGTTGGACACGAGTAAGGTAGGATTTTGTTTTAAAATTTTAATTTTGTTTATATATATATATATATATATATATATATATATATATATATATATATTCGAGTCGAGCTGCACGATGCTCGAACTCGGCTCGTTTTCAAATATAGTTGGGTTGTATGGAGCTTGACTCGCCCTAAGTTGTCCTTCAAGCCGAGTCAATCCGAGTTAACTTGAGCCGAGCCGAGCGAGCTTTTCGAGCTAGCTCGACTCTTGTACAGCCCTAGTAACCAAGTTGCACCAGACTTCCATAGGCAAAGGTGCATATAGTCTCCATATTAGAGAGGTGTGTAAAGGCTCTTGCCAAGTAAGAATTGGGGACAAGCTCCATCTAAAGGCCCCTCTTGTGGGCACTTGTAAGAACCTCCCTATATACAGTTAACATACATAGCCTCCTCAATGAGTAACATGGCACAATTGGGACCAACATCACACCTAACACAATTCAGACCAACATTTACCTTTTCCTTTATATATATGGGCACCATTCATCACACTTTCTAGCTATCACATCCATTCCAAGCAGGATTTGTAATTTCTTTAATCATTTTCATCTATAATAGTTGCTGCATGAGAAACTCCACCAGTATGAGTTTTTGCACTCTCACTGGCAATCCATATAGCCCAAATAAAGAAGGGTTGTGTCAGGTATGCAACCAACATAAAACTTTTGCCATATCCTTTTCTCATGAATCCTAACACGACATTTCTAATAGAATACAATAGTGGAACAAGATTCTTGTAGCCAAACCCAATTGATTGGATAAGGCTTAGATAATGATAAGGGTGGCTAACATGGAGTGTGTGTACTGACATCGGTGTGTACTAACACGCTAACCCAAAAAAAAAAAAAAAAAGATAATGATAAGGGTGGTGGTAGTTGTTGCACAAGAAGTGTTATTCTCTTCTTAGTTACTTCACAATACTCAAAGCACTATACCTTGGTCATAACTCCATTCTCTAATCGATTCTTTCACAAGTTTAAAAATCACATTTCATCGAGTTTGGCTAAATTATGTGTTTCATCCTATTTTTCAAAATCGAGCTACAATGATTTTTAAAATGACAAAACGTATCATTACAAGTTGATGAGTGTGAGAATCATATAAAAACTTACACTTTTTAGAAGACGACAAAAAAAATTGTAAAAGGAGAGCAACATTGCACAAGAGTTCGCAATTCACAAAATAGGACGCCTTACACCCTCTTGGCCAAAACATCAGCGATATCATATACCTCCTGTTAACATGGGTAACAAAATGTTTTGCCTTAAGGCAATATGCCAAATCTCATAGGAAACAAAACTGAGCCCACATGGCTATAAATCCTCCTAATTCCCCCATGCCACCACATTCCTCGAGTCACTTCCAACAAATACATTCTCCTAGAAAAAATGCAGGTAAAAAACACTAGAGCTTCTCCAAGGCTACATCTCAACTTCCTGTGCTTTTCTGGCGAGAATAGGACCGAAGAAGGCCATCAAAATAGACTCCTTGTCATCTATTAGAACACCATCATTGCCAGAAGGGCCTGGATTGCCACAAAAGGCCCATCGAAAGTCAACTTCCACCACTGAAGGGTAGGATGAGATCAAGCTGCTAAACAATCCCTCAATGCTTTGCTCGCAGCCACAGCTTGCCAATCTCAAACTAGATCCGGCTAGGCACATCTTTGAACGCCAACAAAATCAAGTCCCACGTGATGAAGCAACTTTTGATTCTCTACTCCAATTTTCCTCTGCATTTTGATGATTCCTCTCTTTCCTAAGTCCTAGCATAACACAGAAGGAAGAAGCCACACCAGCAGCTTACCCCTTTCCTCAAACAGCCCACCCTCAACTTTTGAAACATGTCCCAGTTTCTCACTGAAAGGCCACACCATGCTGAATAAATTAGGGAGCATGATAATGATCTCACCACCATGAATGCACAATAAGTTGTGCACTTCCTCTTCTTTCTTGCACATAACATCACATGGGACGAATTCTCACAGGTTCTCATGAGAACCGATGCCTAGGAGAAAATTATCTCAAAGCGGATGTATGGAAGTTCTATAAATATCATCTTCTTCCGTTATCAACTTCAAAATTCGCATATATATTGTCATTGCTATTTCTAATCCTCTTTTTTTTTTTTCATTTTACTTTTTGTCAGAGGGCTCCTTATTCCTTCCTCATTTTGAAATTTGAATATGAAGAGAGGTGATTGGTAGTAGGTAATTTCCTCTCTATCAGACAATTATTGCAACTACATTCAATGGTTCGTCCAAGCATATCCTTAGGCTCATGAATGCTTAGCTAACCCCCAATGGGTTGGCACTAGAGCGTGGGCCAGGAGCAATATATGCAAGTTCATGAAAAAATTTAAAAAGAAATAGGACGAGAAGAGGAATGTGTTATCTATTCCAATATAGTGAGGGATAAAACAATGCCGTTGAGAAGAGATAGGATTCAAAATCCATCACACTAACAAATCCACTCGAGTGAGAAGTTCTGGAAACAGAGAAGATGTTGCAACTTCAAGCAAACATTATGAAATCGATTACAGGAAATCAAAATAGAACAAAAGAAGCGAGAATCAGACCACAGGCTGGCAAGTTTATATATATATATATATATATATATATATATATATATAGAGAGAGAGAGAGAGAGAGAGAGAGAGAGAGAGAGAGAGAGAGTAGCAATCTTACTACTATATTACTATAAATCACTCATCTTAGTCGACTCGGACGACTCGCTTAATCTTCTACCAGAAAAGCAAAAACTTCAGACACATAACTCACCTTGGCCTCATCCAAATGGTCCGAGCCACCCGAAATCCTCTCCCTGTCACCCCTCTCCTTCCCATCCAAATCCTTCTCAGCCGTCGATCGAAGGAGAATTTTCTCGATGGCGGAATCCAAATCCTTGCGCAGGAGCATCCCTCCCATGATCAGACCCATGTCGAGGACCCTCAGTGCCTCACGGAACTCCCCGGCGCCGTGGTGGAATGCTGCCACGTGCAGGCACGCCATTGAGTAGGCGTCCCTCCACACGGGCAGGACCGAGTGCCATGGCCCGGAGTGCAGCTGCTCCCACGCCATCTCGCGCGCTGCCTCGGCCGCACGGAAGTCTCCGCTCGCGGCAAGGGTTGCGACGCTGACGTAGGCGAAACCGCCTTCTTCGGAGATCCGCTGTAGGAGATTCGATCTCTCGGCGTCTAAGGTCGGGGTGTGGAGGAGTTCCGCTGTAGGCGTTCTCATCGTGGGTGTTTGTGTTTTGAAACGAGTTGAGTTTGCAGGGGATTTGCCGATCTGGAAAGGGCGTTGGATTTTTAAGGAGGAGCTGGTGACGTGTGTGCGTGGTCGGCTCAGCTGCGCACTGTGTTGACGGGCGTCGGATGGGCTTTGATGTAATGCGGGGCCCGCATCACAGCCGCCATGCGGAGCATCTTCCCACCGTTTAATAGCAAACGTGTGATCAATCTGGCCCGTTCATTAGGTAGGCCACCGTACGAAAATGTGATGTACTGAATATCATTGGAGTGAATTAGTGTTACAAGGAGAGATGATACGGTGAAGCCGGAACAACGGAAGCGGATTGCGTACTGAGTAGCTCGGTACGCTTAGCTTACTGAGTAAACTCTGTGAGGTTCACTCTGATTTATGTATTGTATCCATCTGTACATCCATTTTATCATATAATTTTAGGGCTTGAAAAAAAAAAAAAAAATTTTTAAATACCAAATGAACCACATCATAAGAAACAGTGTGGATTGAACTTATACAGTTGAAAAATTCTTGAGGGCCACGGAGGTTTTGGATCATGCTTACATTTGTTTTTCCGTTAATCTATGTTTTTATGATCCTATGAATAGGTTGGATGACAAATAAACATCAATGTGAGGCCTAGAAAGGCTTAAACAGTGGAAATCATTATTCCCACTGTTTATGTGGTGTGATCGATCTTTGGGTTTTCTTAGACTTTGGTCTCACCCTATTAAATGAGCCGGAAAAACGGATGGACGGTGTGGATAAACCATATGCATTCACGGTGGGCCAACTGAGTTTACTCAGTACGATAATGCAATCCAATATCCAAAACAACCGTAATGTAATACGGAAAGCCTCTACGGGACGCCTGGCTAGGTGATGCGCAGATCAGGTCTGCCCACGTGGATGGCTGTTGCACGAACCTGTACATCTTATCTGTGACCGCTAAACTGTCGGCAGAGGAGTTAAGAATCACATGATGTTTGATATGCTACCATGGTGTGGCATATCAAACATCAATCCCTTGCATTCAATGGATACCTTTTAAATTATGAGATATTTCAAAAATCAGTAATGAAATTCGAATAAGCCATATCATTTAAAATAACGTGAAGACATGTCTAAAATATATAAAAGCACTTGGTGGAGCTCACATGAAACTTAGATGCCATTGGCCCCTCATCCAAGTGGGGCACATGTAATGGATTGTTGGATTTGTGAATCGCATCCAGATGGGCCTCATGGGAACTCTCCATGAGGTCGATCTTAATGGGCCCCACCGTGATGCATGTCGAACATCAACCTCATCAGCCAGATGCACCATTCCATGGTGGGCTGCATGCATAAAAATCAAGTTGATTGATGACTTTTGTGGGCCACACCACGTACAAAAGTTGAGAAGTGTTATCCTTCCATTAAAACATTCTTAATCATTTTTTGGGCCCACAAAGGTATGGTTCGCAAATCCAACCCATCCCTTATGTGTGTCCCACTTGGATGAGGGGTCAAACCAAGTTTCAGATGCATCCACATTTTTTTGTGGGCCCCACCAAGTGCTTTTATATGTTTTAGTCATGTCTTTACGTGATTTTAGATGGTATGGCCAACCTGTTTCATATGCAACGGATTTTTGGGATATCCCATAATTTAAAGGGGACCCATCAAATGCACCATATTGATGTTCGACACGCATCGAGCCGTGTGAGCCCCACCATGATGCATGTCAAACATCAACACAGTGCATTTGATGGGTCCTCTTTAAATTATGAGATATCCCAAAAATCAACCTCATATAGAACTCAGATGGACCGTACCATCTAAAATCATGTGAAGACGTGCCTAAAACATATAAAAGCATTTGGTCAGGCCCACCCGAAATTTGGATACGTCTGAAACTTGGTCTTACTCCTCATTCAAGTGGGACACACATAATGGATGGGATGAATTTATGAACCACATCTCAGTGGGCCTAACAAATGATTATAAATGTTTTAATGGAGGGTAACTCCTCTCAACTTTTACATGTGGTGTGGTCCACACAAGTCACAAATTGACTTCATTTTTAAGCTCGAGGCCTACCAGGATCCTTACTCTTGCTCCGGTGGTAGACTCTCAGGAGTTTCAACACTTGGTCAAGGGTTTGAGTATCCATAGGTGGTGAAATTCCACCGAAGTGTGGGTGTGTGGGGGTGTGCATGCATATGTAAATTAAAATAAAAATTAAAAAAGTTAACAAATATATATATTTATAAAAAAAAAAAGCTCAAGGCCCACTATGGAATAACATATCTGACTGATGGGGAGGTCGAGCTGTGTGGGCCCCACCGTGATGCGTTTCAAACATCTACCCCATCAGTCAGATGGACCATTCCATCGTGGTCCTAGGTCTCAAAAATCAAGTCAATCCGTGACTTGTGTGGGCCACACCACATACAGAAGTTGAGAGGGGTTGTGTACTATTAAAACATTCATAATCATTTTTTGGGCCCTCAGAGATGTGGTTTGCAAATCCAGCCCATCCATTATGTGTGTCCCATTTGGATGAGGGTTCAGACCAAGTTTTAGACGCATACAAATTTTAGGTGGGCCCACCAAGTGCTTTTATATGTTTTTGGCATGTCTTCACATGATTTTAGATAGTATGGCCCACCTAAGTTTCGTATACGGTTGATTTTTGGGATATCCCATAATTTAAAGGGACCCATCAAATGCACGGTGTTGATGGTCAACACGCCTCACAATAGGGCCCACACAGCTCGACCTCACGGGAGCTTATCGTGAGGTTGAGCGCATAGTACCTTTTCCCTATATATATATGTGTGTGTGTGTGTGTGTGGGCCCCACCCTGATGCGTTTTGAACATCTACCCCACCATGATGCAGTAGATGTTTGAAACGCATCACGGTAGGGCCCACACAGCTCAACCTCATGGGACAGACTCGTGAGGTCGAGTGCATAGTACCTTTTCCCATATATGTATGTGTGTGTGTGTGTGGGGGGGGGGGGGGGGGAGGTACTATGTGACCGAGCTCACGATAGGCTCTCATGAGGTCGAGTTATGTGGGCTCCACCGTGATGTGTGTCGACCATCAACACCGTGCATTTGATGGGTCCCCTTTAAATTATGGGATATCCCAAAAATCAGCCGCATATAGGTGGGCCATACCATCTAAAATCATGTGAAGACATGCCAAAAATATATAAAAGCACTTGGTGGGCCCCACCTGAAATTTGCATGCGTCCGAAACTTGGTCTGAACCCTCATCCAAGTGGGACACACATAATGGATGGGTTGGATTTGCAAACCACATCTCGATGGGCCCAAAAAATTATTATGAATGTTTTAATGGTGCACAGCCCCTCTCAACTTCTATATATGGGGTGGCCCACACAAGTAACGGATTGACTTGATTTTTGAGACCTATGCCCACGATGGAATGGTGCATCTGACTGATGGGGCAACCATCCATCTTGATGTATGTATGTTGGTGGACCCGATATATACATCATCCTGCCACGTGTCTAATGGGGAGATGGCTCTACCATATTACGGTTCTTCGCACTCTACCATATCATCTCTCGCTCGCATAATGCTCAAGCAACCTACACTCAGGAATTATACACGTGGCATACGTTAACTCTGATTAAATCGAATAATATGTGGATCCAGTGTCGCTAAGTCATGGATCTAAAATCTGATTGGTTGAGAAATTGTAACCTCTAATTCATGGACAGTTGTTAGTTAAAATAGTACCATTGTATGTTATTTTTATCCGTCCAAAATAAATGTTCACCAATCTGAGAACCAGGTAAGAAAATAAATGTAATGTTTGGTTCCTGATACATCGAAACACATTCTGGACAGCTTTAGTTGATTTATCTGTACATCACTGTTTAATTTCTAAGTGCCCATGTATCATCCATCACCCTACCAGAATAACAAAGTTTTTTCAAGGGAGGGATCGGATGGACCTGGTCCATTCGTTGCGAAGATGCCATGTACTAAAAAATAGAGTAAAATCGTCACACGAATGCCCATCTTTTTCTAAAAAATGTGTGACCCGAGGATGATAGACGATATAGAGGCACCTCCACTTGTACAAGTAGCATCTGAATAATAAATAATAACCGTCCAAAACAATTGAAGACGTTGTAAATAAGTTATAAACATGAAATGATATTAACTGAATGATTTTATCGTCTTAATATGTGCTTTACAGTTTATATATGCTTTATTTAGTTGAATTACAGCCATTGGTTGTTTTCTATCTAAATATCTGCTAATCTACTAATAAAGAAATTATTTCATTATAAATTTTTCTTGATAAGCCAATCCAATAGGAGGCCAAATGTATAAACGGTTTAATTCTGGTTGAGCATATACCAATTGTGCAATCTCTGAGTGCATGTGTATCGACCATCATAAACTACCGGAGCATTGAAGTCTTGCATAAAGGAAAATATCAGGGAGCGGGATATTTACCAATGGAGCCCGCTAGGTGCGGCCCGACTGTACCCAACACGGTCCGGCCCTGACTATAGGGCCTTCGTTGATGTATGTGCAGTATATCCAATCGGTCCCTTCGTTTCGCCAAACTTATTTTAAGCATGAAACGGGTATATATAAAAAATGTAGTGATTACGCTATCGTTGCTTTGTTTTTGGCTGCAGATATGTTGGTGTGTCTTAATTGAAAATGCATTTCAATATGACTGTTGGCGCCAATATAGGCAACACGTAGTGTATGATTGAAAATTGATGAAATTAATCAACTGTTCGTCAATGTGTAAATAGATTTATGTGATACTCGTCGGGGGGGGGGGGGGGGGGGGGTGGAGTTCATAGTCTGATGATGAGTTAGGCCTTTTACAATAGTTCATGAATAATAACTAACACTTCTCCCGAGTAGTATAATTGAATCCAGTGTACGAGTGTAGAAACAAATTACAATTAAGATTATCTGCTACTTGATTAGTATTACAAATTATATTATGGAATGTAAACAACAAACTCAAAGTAAAGGATTACACTATGAAATGTAATTTAACAATAAAAGTAAAGAATTATGCTAAAGAATACAATTGACTGTTAATTACAACGACAGTTGAAAGATAGCATTTGGTTTGATTTGATTGGTATGTAACAGAAATTTTATACTGAATTCATCTACTATTTATAGTCTTAATATTACCATTTAGATGCTTCACTCGTCTTAACTGTTGCTATGATCGTTAAGCACTACTTGTTTTTCCTGGTCTTTCCTTCCAACACTTGTCCTGTAATTGTTCATCCATGATTGATCGTCTTCACAACAACGTGGCATTATTCGATACATTCCACCTATATTGTCAAGAAATCTTCTCCATATATTTCATAAGATTTTCAAAAATATCATGCGAATTCGTATATATCACGCGTAACCTGCTTTTATTGGCTCTCATGAGAAATAGCGATCACGGGGAAGAACAATCACACAAACAAAAAAATAATTGTGATTGAATGCCACCATTAAAAACTTCATACTGCCCACCTTGATGTTTATTTTTCATCCCACCTTTTAATAAGGTTAAAAAAAAAAGGATGAAAGAAAAAATAATAATAATAAATAAGAAATATTAGCTTAATCAAAAACTTATGTGGCTCGTGAGAATTTTTTAATGTCAATCACCACTTTTTCCTTTGATATAGTCCACTTAAGATTTGAATATATTTCATTTTACTATTGTTAGGGGTAAATCCGAGCCGAGCCATATTGGGGTTAACTATAACCATAATGAGTTAGGCCTCGAACTAATTAGAGCCCAAGGCGAGGCAAGCTTCAAACCCGATAACTCTTATAGAATTACGCCCCCAATTTGGAGAGCGAGATCTAGCAAGTGCCTCGGAGCAACAGTCATACATCCGAGTCGATTCGTCCTTTATCCTTAACCGGCCCAATCCTTCCTACTCAACGTATGAGAGATGTAAGTTGACAAGACTTGGAGAATATGGAATGGACCAACTCTACTAACACGACTCGGACTTACTAGGCACCAGCTCCTATGCTCAGGTCGGCAGGTAAGATCCGAGTCATGAGATTAGCTCGGATGGGAATCTAGTCAGTAATGACAAAAATGCATAACCCTAATAACGCACAACTAGAGTTATGCCTGGTGCACGATCTCTGGGTAACTGCCAACTACAGCGCCTGCACAATCCTCGCGTGATGGTTATGACCGTGCTGAGATTTTCGGACACGTTTACTACGACTCTCGAGTATAAATACAGGTCATTTTTATGGTAGAAAGGTACACAATCTCTCACACCCTCACTCCTACTCTACTATACTTAGACCTAGTTTCCTTAGTCCGACTTAGGCATCGGAGGGTCCCCTGCTTGAGCCCGAGTCTCATTTGTCTATTCCTTTGTGCAGGACCAGGGTTCACTCCGAGCACTAAAGGTTTAGTGGAGGGTGGTACAGATTTTTACATCAATAACTATCTTGCCCTAAAGTGATTTGAAAAAGCTAAATGAACAACATGAATATGACATGCACACATAAAGGCGGGCCCATGTCAGGGCAACACTTAATCCGTTCATTTTCTCAATTGCATGCAGAAACTAATATGCCACCGTAATGGGAGTGGCTTAGGTGTTATGCAGTGTTACTCTTGATGTGGCATAAGCGGTTAGAGTAGTACTATCAACTCTCACAAGTCGAGTTTATACTCTTACCCTTCTCCCACGACATTTGCCAGCAAAATGATATGCTACCATGCGAGGAGTAACATCTCAGTCCATATCACTAGGTATTTGGATCTTATACTTGCCGCAATTAAATTTTTTATTTCTTGAATTATGATTGGTCTATATTATTATTGACATTGTCAACACTTCTACATTAAATGCAGCGTGTAAGAATATAGCCCAAACAAATTACGATAATAGAATATTTTAATTTGTGGCAAGCTAAGAATATAGATTCATTACCTTGGTAACACCTCATCTGATCCCACATGAGAACTAGGAAGGTCAGGCACCCATCCTATCCTTTGAGGTACGCCAACAACACTAATGGGAGTAGGATTAAGATGTTCCCTGTTGCATGCCTATGAGCAGGTTAAACGTTTGACCTGCGATGCTCCTTGGGTTGGTCCACTAGGAACTCTAATTGGCTCATTTGTTTGTTGTGTTGTAACTATACGCTGTAAGTTGAATCAGACAATGATCATTGAGACCAAAGGCTTTTAGGGGATAGATTTATAATCAAGTCGAGCATTTTTATAAGATATAGTCTACATCCACATTTTTCTACCAGCCATCGAGTCATGAGAATTCATTAATTTCTATGGTCGTGGCATGTATGCATGCTATGAAAGACAATACAAAATCACATGCCTTGCCGCGGATCGAGCACATGATTATAATTTAGCTATGGCTGCATTCAAGTGTCTTGAAATTTCATGGTTGGCAACAAACAACTCCTACACAGAACATGTGGTCCACTTGCTTCGACTCCTGAGTAAAATGAATAGGATTCCTTGATGTTGATCATTGCAGATTTCAATTTCAAAGGTTTTCACACCTAAACATTACCATATCATGCAATTTTAATATTCGTAGCCTGTGAATGTCGACAACACTTTCCTAAATAGCCAATCCAACACTATGGGCATCATGAAAAATCATTTGAACATGAGTGTACGTACATCCAAGACACTGGTCTATAACTATTAAATCAATAATGTATATAAGATCTCCTTGCACACACAATCGTGTCATCAACTACCAAATAGCAGGAAGCTACACACTTTTTTATTTACAAATTGTAGTTTTATGCTAGTGGACTTCCATGCCTCAAATAACGCTGAGTCCCGACATTCTCCAACTACAACAATCTGTCCCTGTCATTCATAAATCAGAACCAATAGGATTTGCTCTATATGAACCAATTTTGTCCACTATAAGGATGCAACTGTATCAGCTCGATACAGGTCTAATGTAGGGGATATGACCTGGCTTTGATGGGATACATGTCCAATGCAGGATATACGACCTAGCTTTATCAGGACTTGGATTGCATAGTTTAACACACAACACTGATGTTAGTACTCGTGTGATGCTAGAAAAGGTCTATGGGCCCCACCACAATGTACGTGTTTTGTCAACATCTGTCCACTATGCCAACTCATCTGAGGGGATGAGCCCAAAATATGAGGAAAATGTGAATCCTTATCTCATGTCAACCACACCATAAGAAAACAGTGGTGATTGAACACCTACTATTAAAAACCTAGTAGGTCCTACTGTAATGCATATTTGTTGTCCAACCTGTTGATTAGGTCAGACAAGCATAAATGAAAGGGTAAACACAAATATATGTTTGATTCAAGAGTTCCATAGCTCTTAATAAGTTTTTAATGATGGATAGGTTTTCAAACACTAGCGTTCCTAGTGGTGGGTCCATATGAGCTTTGGATCTACCTTATTTTTAGACTCATGCCCTGAAATGAGCCGACAAAATGAATGGACGGCATGAAAAAACACATATATCATGTATGGGCTCACTTAGCTTTTCCAACAGCACACAATACATACGTCATGCAATCCGAGTCAAGTCCGCTTCAACAGTGACTCGTACTATGATCTATCTTCAGTCCTTGCTCTATGGATCATTCTAGCTATATGTATAAATGATAAGTTCCTCTTAGAATGTTTCCTATGCATGTCTGCACCGATTATTGTGGGTTATCTGAGAAATATAGTTGGACTTATGTAGAAATGATCTAAACTGATCATACGATGGATTTCATCATGTGGTCAGATGCCAAAGGAAAAAAATAAAAATCGGAATATAGATTGGAATGATTAAAACTTTGATAATATTACTTTTTTTTAGTGGAATGTGGAGGTCTCTTTCGGCATTATACTGCGAGCCATTAGTAAAATGTTTAGGGCCTGTTTGGATTCGCGTATTAGAGTGCGTTGTATCGTATTATAACTGAATATTCCCATTATACAGCGTTTGCATTGAAGCGTACTATGGTCATATCCTATGCACGCGATTTCAGTCCATTTTTAAAAAATCAAAACCGAGGTATAGTGTTGTAAGAGTTCAGGCCTGCCATCATTACTCCTGAATCGCTGCACTGCACTGTATTATCCTTCTCGAAAATACTTTGTGATGACTGAATGGAGTATTATCGCAAGGGAAAAAAAACTTCTCTACACCAGTGGCCATAAGCGTCACTGAAGCAAGCTGCACGTCGCCATTGCATACAGTTTCGTCTCCTCCGAACTGCTGCTAATAACAAACCGTGGGCGGTATAACCTTCAACCTCGTTGCTCTTCGAATCGTGCCGGAGCACCCCACATCGTCTGGCGGAAGGGCGTCACTATAGGTATGAATCTCATTCCTTCGGATGGTACATGTGATACATGTAGCCTGTAACCATTACCCTATCGAGGCAGACCTCCTGTATCGCCCTACTCGAGTGTGATATTTCTAGAGGAGGATGGCGTGTATACGGTCCGTCGTATATACCTGTATTTGTGAAATCCCTATTCCCTGTCCAGATATGTTCAATGGAGAGAAAATGAGGTAAATCTCATTCAGGAAAGAATCCTGCTTGGGATTTTGGAAACGACGGTTGCATATCTTCCAAGTTGCAGGTAAGGTGTGATGTTGTCAGTGCTTGCAAATAGTTTGATATTTCGAATGCTCCTATTTATAAAAACCTTGAATGGTCTCATATCTTCAAAAATTTATGTCTCTGGAAATGATTCTGTTCTCCTAAGGCTCTACTACTTTCGGTTAATTTGTTTGAGGTATAACTCTTCAAAATCATTTTTTTGAACATCTGCACAAATTTTTTCTTGCTGTTACGGAGTTCTAATGGCCATTTGAAGATGAATCTCTTTTAAAAGAATGGTTTTTTCATTTTTAGATATGTATCCCTTGCTAACTGTTATGATTATCAGTGGAAGATGTTCACTGATAACATTACAATATGCATATTTACACTCAATGGTCCTCTGAGGATATGTTTTTTCAGTGGTCCTATGAGAATATGATTTTTTATCTCCATTCACCATTTTTTACTTTTTAAAAACAAACTATGCGTGCTATGAGAGCTCAGTATTAAACTGCCATCTCCTTAACCAAATCTTTTTCATCACCTAATCGAACCCTAACCCCTACAACATATCATGCGCTGATGCAGACAGTGGAAGTCTTGCAGCTGTCGGTGCAAATTTTTCAACTCTCTACAATCTCTCTGGCATATAACAGGTATGCCATTACTGATTTTAAAACACTATTTTTATCACTATGTATGATGTTCATTAACATTTATCTCAATCTTAATATTAATATATATATCAGAATCATTAAAGGCCTGTTTGGGTACCTGTAAGTCACTTACAAGTGATTGTCAGTTAATGGTAAGTCAATTACAGGTGAAGGTCACATGGGTATGTATGGATGTCGTAAGTCAGTCACATAGAATTGTGAGATGTATCCATGCTTGTACATGTTCTAATCAGGGTGATACCTGTTGAACTCCCTGAATATGTTTTGTATTATGTTATGTATTATGATTTGCATATGTAACTGCTAGCAAAATTTCATGTACCCTTAAATTTCATGATTTGCATAAGTCAGTCACATGGATTTGGCTTGAACTGCTTTCTATACGAACTACAAGACCCGAAGCGAGTAGAATCACTAACACTACATTGTCTAAAATTTAGGATCCATCTCAAAATCCAATTGCCCTCGGAAGCACATTAAAACTCTGTATCGAACCTGCCCCAAAGCTATACGGTTATGACCGCCTTGCTGGACTTGACAACCATATCAGAAATCAAGTCATAAAGGTATCTAGAAGCCCATAACTTGAGCCCGGAGCAGAGTGTGTAAGAAATGCGAATATCTTTAGGAAATGAACTGAAACTCAAGTGAATTAAGTCGTTTGCTTGCAAACCAAATCTAAGGATTCACACCGTCAGAATCCGACCTAATTACACTCTCAGATCATGAAAAATTTTCAACATAGATTAGTGCACTTGTGGCCCTGATCGAGTATCGGTGATCGTTGAACTGAAACAGGTCTCCTGCGGCCGATCCACTGACCCGATCGGACTGAAAACTTAAATTGACCTAGATCCAAAGTCAAGAAGCTTAAGTCCGACCGCATGTAGAAAATGGGCCTCCAAAGGTGCTCCGTTGGATCGAAACAGGTGCCCTTTAGCTATAACCTGAGTATACCATGGCCCTAGGCCATTTGCGTCAGTTATGGGCCTATATAAAGCCCTTAAACCCACATCTCTCTCTCTTCCATAAGAATTTCTCCAAACCCTAGGGAGAGGAGAGAAATGAAGAGAAAAGAGTGGAGATCGAGGGAGATCCTTGGAGTTTGCTGCCGTCCTTCTGTTCTGCTACTCCACGCTTCGATTCACCCTCCCACATCGCTACACCATCAATTTTAACTCCATTTTTTGGTAAGAAATACTAACCCTAATCTGTCTTAGGGATTCAAATAGATAAAATGGTGAAATGGCTAACCTATTTCATCCTATAGGTTGTCGTTGTGCTGTAGACAGAGACGTAGTGTTCAGACTGAACTCGGTATGGGTTTACCGGCGAAAGGTGCGGACTATAAATATTTAAGTTATAGTTTTTAAGGCTTTCAATGTCAGTAATAGTTTATGACTGACTTGATTGCTGTCAAATGTGCTTAGATACGATGTTTTCCTTATATTACATATAGATATAAACTATGTTGAGTATAATGTGTTATATGTGTTTGTTGAAATGTCTAAACGACTATAGAAATATGATTTGTGCTTGTCATACTTGTAAATTGAGAATATATGATCGTTGTATAAGTGACAGCTCATTTGTGAAAGGATTTGCCCTAATGTCTGTTGAAACTAATATATTACATGTATGTGTCATATGTAGTCTAGGTGTTTGACAAAATGCTTGTATGAGTAATTGGTTGATGCTTTGTATTTACGAGGGTTGTTGAGATAGGATTCTCGACTACCTTAGCTATATGTATACTTTTCTTCATGGAGCTTTAATTTCAAGTGCATGTTTTGTGTAGCAAATGAATATGTAGAATATCATGTTATATGTGTTGAATAATATGCTCAAATGATATTTACGTTGGAATTGGTGGTTAAATGCCATATGATTATCATATATGCTTACTTTTTTACATTTGATTGTGATTGAGACTACGATGTAGTACAGGCAATCGTTAACAATTTCTGTTTGAGTGGTAGAGCTAGTCTCACTACATTTGATGTGTTTAGTGAATCCGAGTCGTACGATGATTGTAGACAGTGGTTAACACTTTATGTCAATTAATTTAGCGTATGCTTGTACCAGTCGAACGTGTCCAATAAACCGATTGTCATATTGTGTATTTACCATGTATGAACACTACTGCTTGAACCTAAGGTACCCCTTATCAATGTAAAGATCCGTCTCAACCATAGTACCATGATCTGCTAAGACTCATGAGCCGGGCATGGTGGTATGGGACACCATGGTTGAGCTGTCGGTCTATGCTGGGGTGACAAACCTCCCCGCAGTGACTAGTGAGCAAACCAAACTAGTGAGCCGAATACGATGGTATGAGACACTGTATTTGAGCTGTCGGCATAT
Source organism: Magnolia kwangsiensis (assembly GCA_037074715.1). NCBI lineage: Eukaryota > Viridiplantae > Streptophyta > Magnoliopsida > Magnoliales > Magnoliaceae > Magnolia > Magnolia kwangsiensis. Next base: position 4,723,608 of record CM073571.1, read on the forward strand.
GTAAAGGCGAAGAACCTTTTCCATGGTGACTTCGAGTATACACTAGGACTACACTAAGGTGACAAGCCTTACCGTAGTGACTTTAAGTATAAAGTAGGCCTACCCCGGCGCAGCCTGGCTGTGGTCCCCAGTCGGGTTGGTGACAAGCCTTCGAAAATAAACTGTCAGTTGGTAGGGCATTGATAGTAATGACCTCAAGTGTGAATTAAGCCTACACTGAGATGACGAGCCTCTCGTAACAATCTATAATATAAACTCACGAGCTTGCTTATCGTATGTGATTAACTAGGATTGACGACCCTAGATGGATCAATGTTTGAGTCAATGATATAAAGGGAGGTACTTTAGTTTCTTAATCCTGCTGTATGAATATGCTTAATTAAGAACTTAGATAATACGGCCATGCATCGCATTGCATGATGCTTTGGCGAGGAAGTGCACATTTACTGGGACCGGTGCATGTCGCGATCGTAAGATGTTGTTGCAAGAGAGAGTGTAGGCGAGGGCATGCATCGTTACAACATACCATTCTTGAATTAACAAGAGTATTTAGGACATGAATGTTGTACTGCTTTATCATTATTGTTTGACTGAATTGATAATATGTTAACCTTTACTTTATAGCTCCACTGAGTTGATCACTCACTCCCATGTTACGGGACGGTGTTTTAAACACTAACTAGACTCTGTTTTAGTTTCAGATAATGACGATGCTTACGAAGCAGAACGAAACTTTTATGATGATGAGGAGGGTTTCTCCTATATGCAGCTATCGGGTGGGTCTATGTAGACCATGTTCTGATCGACGGGGTTACAAGGGTGTTGATTAGACGCCTTTGCACTTAATTATTTTACACTTTTGGAACACCCATGTATATTTATTTTGTTCATTTTTTGAGTATACATGTATATATTTAACCTAGTAACACGTTCACGCTCTGGAGACTTACAACAGTTTATATATTTTATATATCTATCACAGTCTTCCGCTTACGTAATTTAACTGTCTCTGGAGTAGGATATGATGATTTGGTATAATCTCATTCATGTTTAATACACTAATATGGAAAATATTCAATCATCGTTACTTATTTTGCATAAGTGATGCATTGAAAATTGAGAGCTGAGCTTCTGCTCGACCCTCGATTTTCAGGGCGTTAAAATGCCCTCTACCGCATTCGTGAAATGTCGAGCATTTGAAAATCTACTACTCCTAAAGGGAGCAATGCAAGGGTCGGCATGTTTCATCGAAAGCCTACTATTTTAATAAAAGTAATGTTTTACAAAAAGCTGTTCGGCTCCACACAATCTACAGGGACCCACAGGAAGAAAAAGGTCCCGTAGGAAGGTCGGCTGTTGGATTGGATGGCTGACCCATTTCCCAAATACGTTATGAGAAACCGTCTCTCACGTGTAGAGTCGGAGCTCTTCGACAAATAGACTCTTATAGAGGAGGTCAGCTCATCTCTCGACAAACATTTGACAGAGTAACAATCATTATCATTCAATCATCCCCGGCCAATGAGTCTACCATCTTAGGATGTTTAATGGAAACTCATTGACTAGCGGCCAATCATATTATAGTATATGGGGCTTACCATCACATGTTTGCACATTATAAAACATCGAACCCATATAGGAAAAATATCAGAACAAAACCACGTAGGGCGAGTATCAAAATACGCCACATAGGGTGAATATTAAAACCATACGATAAAGACCATCCTTAAAAACCATTGGACATAACAACCTTAGATGATAGGGCCACATCAATGATTCATCTAGACCATCATTCAATAACCACTAAATCGAAGGTCCATTGCAATCACCGTGAATCGAGTTACATTCCAAGTATGGGTGTACATTTATAAGTGGAGGTTTTCCACTGATGTACCAGTTCAAGTTCCATAAGCAATTTACAAAAAATTCATGAACAAATATACAGGATGAACATTAAGTAAGCAATATGGCAATTCAATTTCCATCAGCTAACACATGTGATTATAAGAGAGATATCAATTATGAATTTAAATAAAAACTATAACTTAAGCTAATGAGAAGATGGAAAGCTCAAGGGGAAGAATCATCACTTTATAGTTGGATTGCCTACCAGCATGGCTAGGGAACGTGTGGCCCCTTATAGTTGAGTCCTATCATGAATTAAGAAATTACATGATCAGATCGAGTTCTTCACACTATTTATGGTTGAGATTATAACCTGGGTTTAGATTTCCTAGGTTTAGGGTTTACCCTTAAGTTTAGGTCTACGATAAATTTCTTTTAGGATTTAGATTGTAGTTGGCATATGAAAAGTAATGGTTAATATTAACGTTAGCCAATTTATTAATAATAATCATTATAATGCTAGTACTGTTATGATTTACTATTAATGATTATATCCAAGAATAATAATTAAATGACTAATATTTAATAAAGATAATTTTGTTTATAAGCACTACTAGTAGCATGGATAATCTGCTAATGGTTAGTTATGTTTAATAACTGTAATTACTATCGTAATACTAATGATAATAGTAATAGCTATCAAGTATAAATATATACTAAAATCCGCCTTTAAAGCATTCATAATCATTTGTTAGGCTTACCAATTTGTGGTTCACAAATCCAACCCACCCATTATATGTGTCCTACTAGGTTAATGGGTTAAATCAAGTATCAAGTGCATCCAAATCTCAGATGGACCCCAGCAAGTGTTTTTATATAGTTTAACATGTCTTAACAAGATTGCAGATGGTGCGGGCCACCTGAGCTCTGTGTATGACTGATTTTTAGGGGCACCCCATATATAAAGGGGACCCATCAAATGGACAATGTTGATGTTCAACACACATCATGGTAGGGCCCGTGGTGGGAACCATGGTCCTAGCCAAAATTTTAATCAACGGAGGCAGCGTACTCTTGACGTTCACGTGCATGCTCCTTATGTATTTATTTATTATTATTATTATTATTTGATAGGTGGGGTCCCACTTTAAGAAAAATGGATGACCACTGTTGAATAACACATACCCCAGCCAAACCCATGTAACTTGGTAATGTTAATACAGCAGCCGTTATGCTACTAGGGCCACGGATGGACGACGTGGAATAAAATACATACATCGTGAGGGGCCCACAAAACCTCTGACGATTCCCCAGCCAATCTACTTCCTCATCAGGTGGGTCCCACATGGGGCCATCAAGTACATATATATAATATAATATTAATATAACACACACACACATAAATATATATTGAAAGGTGGGGTCCAGCGGCAACTGCCACTGCGTGGGGCCCAAAACAGATGAACAGTATAGGATGAAACATATACATCATGTTGGGATGCACCAGCATTTTAGTGAGGCCCAACAGTGTAGCCCACCTGCATTTTGGTGAGGCCCATGGTCTGAGCAACCCCCTGCATTTGACGTGAAGACAACCTCTGTTGCAGGCTATTTGGGAGGTCGTTCCCAGCCCTATTTTTCAGCTCAAACACGGCCCGTCTCAGGCTATTTTTCAACCCTCATCAATTCTCAATCGGAGGTACGGTAGCTGCCATTTTCTCGGCCAAGAACGGCCCGAATCAGAGCTTATTTTCGGACGGTTTTCCAGGTTGTTTTCAGCCACAACCAGAGCTTGTTCTTAGAAGGCTGTTTGGGCGTGAGCAAGGTGTGGTAGGGCTAAGGTTTGAGCTTATTTTAGAGCCCCAAACAGAGTGGAGGGAAGGTTCCTACCTGCTTTAGCCAAGTCCGACCCGAGCTCGGCTGACACGCGCACAAGCCACCACCTTCTTCCTCTCTTCTCTTCCTCTGTTTACTCTCCCTCTCTGTTTTCTCTCTTTCTTCTCTCTCAGACTCTTTCCTCTCTCAACTCTCTTTCTATGTGAAGTCTGAGGGGCTGAGCTCCCTATTTATAGGCAAGGAGATGGAGGGGTGCAACGGCTGAGATAGACTCTGCCATTGCCTCTGTTTTTCTCAAAACGGATAAATGCGGCTTGTAAGCCCCCCCGATTTGGCTATTTTTGGCTTGAGAGAGAGAGAGAGCTGGCGTCTGCACATCGAAAATCCAATCGACGCGGCTCTCCCCATAACTTCAGCGGTCTGTTCGCCTTCTATTTGTTCATAACAGAATGGACGGTCAACGATTGATTCCCTTCATTTATTTTCGGGGGCCCACTAGTATGGTTTTCAGAAAATCCATTCATTCCATCAGTTTTGTAAGGTGATGTTAGGCTAGGGGCCACAATATGGAACACATTTATGTCCTAGGTGGGCCACACTTTGATTAACGTGGACTGTTTTCACGTTAAACCAAGAATTTATTTACGTGCATTGATTTCACATAATTTCTAGACTTACATGCATGGCTGGGGAAAATTAGGTGGGGCCTATAGTGATGTTGTTAAGAAATCCACTCCGTCCACAAGCTTTAAAAGATCATGTTTGGCCTAGGGCCAAAATATAAAGTAGATCATAATCCAAGGTGGGCCACACATTTGCAGGAACAAGTGAGTGAAATTCACACGTTAAAACCTATGTAAAGTAAGAGAGGCTGCTGTATGTATGAGTCTTCATTTATAATTTACAAATTTACCTTTTTTCATGGTTATACCATCTATTATAAGTAACTCCCAACTGCACCATCTAAATAATACCAAACTTCACAGTTGTTTTTTATTTTTTTATGCTCTTTCATTCACCGCAATTTGGGCTCCGATCTCTCGAGAATGTCGAAGATGCTTTTTCGATGGCTAAGTCTTTCCCAAATTCAAAATAACATTTGTACATATTTATTTGACGAGCAACTCGGTAGTATAAACTTAAATCTGAAGATTTTTATAATGACTAATTTACCCTAATATTCAGATTACCCATTTGGCAGATCCAATTAGGATGGGTGGTCAGATGACTTGTTAAAAATATGAGAACTTGATGGAATGCACCCCGGCCATGTATGTGGGTTGATGTACGATTAGTTTCATAAACGGATGAACATAAAATAGGTTTTTGGAGTGATTAGGGGTAGGGCTTACATAACGTTAAATTTGAGTGACTTTCTTACATGTGAAAGTTTCTTAGATTCTGATTCTAATGGTGGGTTAAGCATATTCATATAGTGTGAACAAGATGGTCGGATCAAAATGTTGATCTGATAAGTGTACGAACCGATGTAGGGATCAAGTAGCTAAATTAATGTAATCTAAGGGCTGAAATTGGATGTGTATGGTTAATATATGATAATTAGGCCTGGTATAAAGTTTCACATGAAACGGATTATGAGAACCTTATGAGTTGGAATTCAGGGTATGGGTTGATGGCATTTTCGTAATTATTATCGATATAGGAGTTTTGTAAAATTCAATGGTTCTAAGTGGTTCTATACTCATTTATAAACAATCCTTACAAAAGAACTTACATTCAAATCATTATGGATAAAAAGCTATTCAACGATTTAGTCAAGGGAAGGTACGTTTATCAGACCACATGATCAGCGGTCAGATGACTTGATTTATGGATGAAAATCATCCTTAATTGGTTAGATTCACGTTGGAAGATAGATGTAGGGTTAGGTTAGCTAGATTGGTACTATACACGTATACATAATAGGTTAAATTTACAGTAACACTCGAAGACTTTTAATACTCGGTATTGAAAAGTTCGGGGTGTTACAATCTACCCCCCTTAAAGAGAATCTCATCCTCGAGATTCAGTACAATCTATCTTATGGTGTCCATGTACATTCGCTTATTTTCTTCATTAAGGTTATTTGTATAAGTGCTCATAACTCACTACTAAAACAAGAGTCATTGCAACCTACCCCCCTTAAAGATTTTAAATTTCCAATGTTCAGGCGAACACGAATAGATAGTCGTAACAGGTTTGAGCCCAATACATCAATCATCTATCTGCGCAGGACAGAGAATTTTGGTATCCATTCATAATCCTGTTAAATCTCAATCCTTTACTTGATCAGAGTATTAGAGTCATTGAGATTTGCTAGGACTTAGAATTTGAGTCAAACCATATAAACTTTATTTAAATATGGTTTCATCAATCCATGATCCCGATTATTTTGGATCCCGAGAAAATATCAGGTAATCTTATATCCTCAAGTCTATGCGGCCCATTACGCTTCCACTGCGCTCTCTGATCACCTAATGCACTACTTAGAAGTTTCAAGACCAGGATTTCTATATGGAACCTGAGTTTAAAATTTTCGCAATTTATCTAGGATTTCAAATCTAGTTCTAATATGCTTATTGAAATTTTATTCAAAATTCTACGACTTCGTCATTGATTAATCTTAAGTATTGAGATTCATGAAAACTCTTGTCCCTAATTAACGAGATGCATTAGGGAATTTAAACTATAACCCCTACTATGATTCTTCAAGTTTGGGGAACATTCACAACTGACCCACGACTGACCTAATGTACGATGTGGTGAGTAATGGGATTTCCTTACAATGCCTAAGGTTGTTTCATTCCCTAGAGATGACAACAACATCATTTCTAACTACAAAATCTTTAAAGAAGTTCAAATTTCTAGATTTATAAAATTTGTTCACCAAGGGTCAAGACCAAGGAATGTTCTCGTTGGATCTCAAATATGTCATGGTGGGCATTTGTTCTTCCACAGTACTTAAGTTTAACTTCTAGTTCAATTGACCAAACATGAGATTTCCAAGGGAATCTAAGTTCCATTCCCAAGTCCTAAGTTTATCCAACAATGTGCTAGGGGCCTAAGATTTGAAATTTCTATATTCTCAATTTCTCGTAACTACGGGAGAAATTCAAATGAGTTCAAATGGTTATTCTAATAACTTCTAAGGGGACCTAGGTTTTGAATTTGTACATTCTCAAATTATTCTTTGCATAGATAGAATTTTATATTACCGTCCAAGTCACTTATAAGAGAACCTAAGTTTGAGTTTCTACGTTCTCAATCATTCTTCTAAGTCTAAGGGAGATTTACCAAAGTTCAATTTCTAAATTCAAAACATCCTAGCTTGATACATTTAAGGTTTGTATAAGATCATTTCCCAAGGTCAAGTTTGTCCAAACTATGCTCTGATACCAACTGTAAGAGTAACAATCATTATAGATGCAGCGCTGCTGGGAGGCTGGTGAGGGGATTTCGGGGGCTTGAGGGACGGTGGTAGGTTGGAGGGTCCGAGCTTGAGCGATCCTAGATCCAGATGCAGTTGCCATTATGACTCTCGCGACATCGGTTGTTATGACATTGACTGAAGCTACAACAACAAAAATCGAAGCTACAGCAACAAAAATCAGAACTACAGCAACATGAATTGAAGTCTTATCTCGAGTCTCCTGTCTCTTCTGATGGGTTATCTTCACCCGTGGTTCGGCAAGCAATATGTCTTTGAGGGGTGAGGGCTTACTCTTTTTGGATTCAGAAGCTTTCCTGGATCTAGCAGCTTCGACCATACCTATACAAACAGCAAAAGGTTAGAAAATTTTCGAATTTAGTAAAATAAAGAGGTACTCACTTAAAGCAGAGGGCAGTGGCTTAAGTCTGCAGAGTTCAGATTGATGCAGATTGTCCGGAGTGATCATGTAATGCCAAACGCGCTGCTCTTTCGTGCGCAGCCTCGCTATGACAATCTGATTCTTTTTAAGAGAAGATAGTTGGGGGACTTGTTGAGGGTCAAATATTGCATATCAGACCCAGTTGTTGCCTGAATTTATGAACATAATGCTGCTTAAGGAAATATTTTAATCATGTTTTTGTTACAGGGTGTAATTAAGAGCGTTAGCTGAAAAAGAGTATTAAAAGTGTTGATTTGACGCTCCGAAGTCACCAGAGTAAATGACAGACTCTAGAGGACTGAGATCAACGAATTTATATGCTAAGGATCTGAGAAAATCAAGCCGTTCACGTTAAATAGGTCCGAAATTAGTCCAGATTGCAAGATCATAGGGTTGCCACCATCCATTCGGCTCGAAATTTCATATATGGGTTGAGGACCACAAATTAGCCGTACACGTCAAATTTCATCATTTGGATCAATGTATAAGTGACCTGATGGGTAAGAGCAGACAATAACCATTAAGGAAGCATCCTGGACATCCTTAGGAGATCGAGACCCAAACTGAACCGATGGAAAGAGCATGAAAAACGGTGAATAGTCGTCAAATTTCACTTCTTTTGGATAATGCAGTGGGAGAAACGAACGACGGACAATTCTAAAATGGAGAGTGGCAAATTTGTAAATAACCAAAATTTCATATATATGCACGTAAGTAACAGAGGTTGCTTCAACGGTGAGAAGTAACTCATCACAGGTGAATGGTGTGGCCCACATAGAATTCAGATTTACTTCATACTTTGACCCATGGGCTTACACACGTTACTAAGAAGATAATGAGCAGAGTAGATCCCCAAGAATGTCATCGGAAGTAGGCCCCACCTATTTTTTGTACAAAACAATTCCTTTGAAACTAAAAACGTCTAGGGACGGACGTGATTCGGTTTGGATTTTGACAGTGGGCCCCACTCATCATCCAAATGGATGATCTGGACTGTCCATTCTCTCTAGAGGAGGGCCAAACCCCTTTTCAAGTCTTTATTTTTGTCCCATGTATGCTTACTCGCGTATATCTCCATTTAAATGCGTGATGGATGGTTAAACAAGAACTCCATGGGCCGCACCAAAGGATGGAAAAAAACCCTTTCTAACTGTTTTTTCGTCACACATCTGATGGACGGCGTGGATTCCTCATTCGACGTCATTAATGGGCCCCATCAAGAATCAGCAGCCACCTGCGTAATGCATTATGCAGTTCGCACGTTGTCCGGATGCTGATTGTACTTAGTGGGCCCCACTCATTGCTCGGTTCGATGATCCACACTGTTCACTGGTCCCAAAAGGTGGCTAACACATTCGCCTAGGTGTTTGTATACTTCAATGTAAGTAAAAGTGCGAAGATCTCAGCCGATCGGAAGATTGACGGTGAAGTGAAATAAGCCGTGGGCCACACCAAATCTGAGCCAAAATACTCCATTCTCGGCTTGTTTTTCGATGGTATTTCAATAGACGACGCTGATTCTTTGAAAACCATGGCATGCGGGCTCCACAGTTAACGAAAAACCAAAGTGTCCGCATGTGTTACGCAATTACAGCGACCAGAGACCCAGACGTTCCAGACCATCTGGCCGACCTTCCTTCGATTATAAAAGGAAAGGAGCTGAGATGGAGGAGGGGGGGATATTAGATCTAGGAGCTTGACTTGAACGAGCGGGGAGGCAGGGAGAGTAGAGTTAGTTTTCTTTTTTGTTTATTTTGTTTAAAGGATTTAGCTTAATCAATCATGTGTGGCTGAATCTCTTAGCTAGGGCTAAGAGATGGAGCTGGTAGTGTGGTGGGAGAGATTTTATAGCTTTGATTTATACTTTATGAACTACTTTGATTCTAGTTTAATCAATGGAATGTTTTTAGTCTTTAATGGTTTGTTGTGACTGAAATTACAATGGGTCTGCAATGGCTCTGAGCATATTCCTATTCTTTTATGTTTATGACGTCAGGAAGCCCTGTTGTTCACCATAGTCTCCTGGGCATGGTCGGATGACGGTACCCTTCTTAACCTTCATACATGTGATTAGTTGGTAATTAGTTTAATTCTGTTGTTTGCTTTGTCTCCTGGGCATGGTTTGGTGATGCAATCTATTCTAATTCATACACCTCTCATCTCTCTAAACTATTTCAACGGCAGTTCAATTAATTTCTATGATTCTTGACACAGGCGTAAGATCTCCCTGATCTCTACAAGTGGATCCTCTGAATCCCTAGTTTCCCTCATCTGAATTCTCTTAAGTTCTAAATGACTATTTCATCATTATTCTTCAAATTGCAATCGATTTAGATTATATCTTAGTATAGTTCTAGTTCTATTTAGTTTCAGACAGCGTACAGGTATCAGTCCCTTGGGATTCGACCTCGGTCTTACCGAGTTTATTACTACATCACAACCCTGCACTTGGGGCGTGAACAAGTTTTTGGCACCGTTGCTGGGGACTGACGGCTACGTTTTTCTGAGATTAACTAGTTTTAGGATTAGTTTAAGATTATGATTTTTAGTTTTAGATTTTTCTTTCTTAGAACTAACTTTTTTGTTTTGTAGGGTCGTTGATAAATCGTCTAAATTGGTAACTTTGTCCAAAATTTTCTTCTTTTTCTATTCTTTAGATTAGGTAGTATCTCTTAGATACTAACTATTTTATTTTGTTTTTCAGATTTTAACTGAGGAATCTCTAATCGGGTAACTTCTTTCTAACTTCTCCTCCTCTTACTTTCCACATTGTTGTAGGATTATTTTTCTTATATTTTTCTTAGGATTAAATTGAGATTAAGGGTTTCATTATGTATATGCATGAGTGGTAATGTCAGTATGTTGAGAAGAATAACTTATTTTAGGATGATGATGATATAAATCAAACTATGTCTCAAAACTTTTCTAAAACTATTATCGAGAATTGATCAGAATATAAAGATTTGCCGGCTAAGAAGTCCTTACATGATTATATGCAGGGGAACAATTACACCCCACGGATTAATAAAACAGTACGTGAGTGTTAGGGTTATCATAACTATGGTTGTGAGAATTATTATCATTCATCCGATAAAAAGAAAACAATGCGTGATTATATTATGATTGATAATAAATATTACTAACCATCAGATTCTCTTACTTATGATCCATATGACTACAATCAGTGAAAACATCAAAATTGAGGAAATGAACCAGTAACATGTTGTAAGACCCGTATCTTGGTCCGTACCTTTCCATACACTTCCGCGGTCGTACCGGTCGAATTCCGGCAACTTTCGACCCTTAAACAATATTGACGCGCGACCTGGATTCATGTACCGACAACCCGAGTCGACTCAACCCGAGACCAATACCATAGCGACCGCACCGTCGCCGCGGTTCCGATACCGCGACTCGCGTGCCAAGGCGATACCCTGATCAAGAGATATGAGCCAACGTTCGGTGCGAGAAAACGCCGCGCGTTGCGAAAACCAAGGGAATCTCAACGATGTGTCACATCAATCACATCAATCCCATCAATCAATCACCCATCAACCCATCAAAGGTCAAGTACACATCACTTCCATCCCTTTTCCCAAGCAACCACCAAAGTCTTCTCAACCCATACCTTTCTTACACAAAAAGCCACAAAAGTCTTCCTAACCCATACCTTTCTTACACAACCATCACTCACCCATCCATCCATCACTCTCTCTCTCTCCCTTTACATCACTCTCTCTCTTACTCTCCCTCATTCCAAAAAAAATCCAAGCAACAAAAATTTGCAAGGGTTCCATACGTATGGAATTTTCCAAGCCCCTCTAAACTTCAAGTGGCCCACCTTCCTACCCCAAAATCTCCCATTTCAACCCTCCATTCTTCATCCTAACCGTTGAAGTTGAAGCCAAGGTGCCAAGGAACCCCTAGGAGCGAGAAGATCGGACGGTGGGTGCTTCTATAGGGTAGATTTTCTTGATTTTATGGTGAACCAAGTGAGGCCCACCGATCCATGGTGTGGATCTCACTTGGGACCCTTATTTGTAGCCGATGGACCACTTGGATCGTCATGATCGTTCCATGATGGGGCCATTCTCCATGGACCCCATCATGATGTTTACTTTCATTTGGAAAGGTCATCTAGACCATTCATATTGGTGGGGAAGGGATCCCCACCGTTGATCTTTAATTTTGAGGGTCACATGTACAAAAGGACCCAATTGATGTATGATTTCATGCATGGGAGGGCCCATAGTGACGGGGTCCCTCCATCACTAGCCGTGTCCCACTCTTCATGTCTCTCTCTCTATTTTATTTTATTTTATTTTATTTATTGTAAAAGGATGGTTTGGCCCACTTGAAGGATCCCACCTTGATATAATTATTTTATTCAAGTGGGGCCCACCCTAGACGTTGAACCTATGGCATCCATCAGTGGTGGCCCACTTCATCAGGCCCACCACAGAAAGTTTTAGCCAGCCGTCCAGCGTCTAGGACGCTGGACGTTTCCAAGGGAACGAGAACAAGAAGAAAAAGAAAGGAAAAAGAAAAAAAAAAAAAAGAGAAAAGAAAAGGGAATGGGGTGTTTCCCCTTGCATAGGCCCCAACCTGATGTTATGATTCGATCCAAGCCGCCCATCCTCTCACCCATGGCATTTTAGCCGTTGGGTAGAAGTTTGGAGCTGATCCAATCACCCGGTGGGCCATACTACTAAATATTGTATTGTCACCATTCAAATGATAATTCTTATTTTATTCCACTTCCAATCATCAAAAAAATTCTAACTCTGGACTCATTTGGACGGCGTCGAGCCACTGGACGCAATGGCTGGGACGGATTTCATTTTAGTGGGCTCCATACGTGAAAAACCCCAGGAAAACAAGTTTTTCCCGAAATTGAGAAGAGGCAGAGCCTCCTTTTTTTTGTGTCAGGCGGGTGGCAGCGCTGGACGCTGCTGCGTGCAGCCGTCCAGCGGGTGGTGGCGTCGTCCGTTTAGGGACCCACGGCTCCAGCCGTGGGCCCCACAATAATGTTTATTTTGCCATCCAACTCGTTCATTTGGTGGGCCACCCCAGTGGTGGGCCCCCCTCCAAGAATGGGACAGATCCAAAACTCAGGTGGCCCACACCACATGAAACAGTAGTATAGAGTGTTGACCTTGGAAATTTTCCTGGGGCCCACATAAGTTTTGAATCAGGCTGAAATTTTTATCTTCCCTTCATCCAGGTCCAATGGACCTTATGAATGGGTCGGATGTCAAATAACTACTTCAGAGTGGGCCCCACATGGGACCCACATTGATGCATATGTTATAGCCACCGTCCAGGCGGACGGTGGCACCTACCTGACGCACGGGCTGCCTCCACCGTCCACGGACGGTGGGGCCCTGTGTGATGTATGTGTTATACCCATACTGTCCACTGGACAGTGGGACCCCCCCTTGATGCATGTGAGGCATCCATACCGTCCATCCATTGATTTGTAGCAGGCCTATGGGATAGGCCTATTTGATTTGGGAAACGCTTATGGGCTAGGCCCATTTGACTCATTTTAGGCCTAAGAACTTGGGCCCACTCGACATATGTTAAGCCTATCGGTTTAAGCCCACTGATTATGTTCTAAGTCCATAAGAGTAGGCCCTTTTGAAGTATGTCAGGGCCCATGAAATTTGTACCCATCTGTTGCATTCTTAAATCCTATGGAAGTGGACCCATTTGATATATTGTAGGGCCCATGGGACTAAACCCATTTGATTATAAAAAGGGGTCATTGGGAGTAGGCCCATTAGATGTATTTGAGACCCATGAGTTAGGCCCACTTTATTTAATTAAGGCCTGGCGGTTTAGGCCCACTTGATCCACGTATGGAATCCAATTGGTGTGACCCATTTGATACATATTAGACTCATGTGACTAGGTCCAATTGATGCAATCCAAGCCCATGGGTTTGACCCATTGCAATGCACTTAAGGCCCATTGGTTTGGCCCATTTATGTGGCCCATCTGATGGATGAGAGCCCATAGGATATGACCCATTTGATATATATATACGGTCCAATGGGGACAACTTACGGTCCATTGCAATGTGTAAATCCATCTCAGACTAAGTGTTGATGTTTACAAAGATCGTGCCTTGGGAGCAATGTTGGTTTGACGTCCACATTGCGAGTGTAATGTTGGTTGGATGTCCACGTTACGACTCTCCTTAGGGCCCATTACCGGCCGTACTTGCCGTGTATAGGCCATCCAGGTCCGTCTGCATTGTAAAATAGTTCATTTCATTATAACATGACCCACGATCATATGCATCATATGTATGCTTGATATGAGGACTGACTGATCATAGCATATGCCTTCGGGCAGGTTGTTATGGGCTCCTGGTTAGGCAGTATTGCCCTACATGAGCGCACGATATGCGCATGGATTGTTGCATGACTGGACAGCGTGAATCATGCATTTCGCACTTGTGTGACATGGGTATTGTACGCCCTAGCAACATCAGGGTCGTAGCCTCCACAGACGCATCGTGGTTGGCAGGATTGGATACCGGAAATCTTGTTCTACATGGGGTACTATAGATATCCCTGGGTGAAAGTCCCTAAACCCTTATGGTACCAAGAGGTTGCTCCAACGTCTAGACTGAGTGGGTAGATGAACGTTGAGTGCCGATTACCAGACGGTTACGCTCTCCACTGTGTCGTGGTCGGTTGGAAGGGGGTACGGCCTTATCCGCCCGAGTGTAGGGGACAATGCTAGGCTGAGTTTGACCAGCTCGAGGAATGGGTCCGCTATCGACGAGTCGCGCCCGATATTGGCAGACGGATAGTGAGGTCTCTTCCACTTACCTTATTGCGCGCGATGTGGCGGCAATCTGGTTTAGAGTGTACTAGACCCCGGTGATATTCCATACTCTGAGCTGTACTGATATGTGGACATTGATGAGTATCTGTATGCTTGAGTTGCATTGTACATTGCATGGCCTTGGGATGGCCAATACCATTCATGTCTTGCATTGCATAGCCTTGGTACGGCTCATGACGTTTTGGTTCCATCTGCAAATTCTGCATTACTCTGACATTGCATTCATATTACTACCTTGCGCACACACTTTCACCACCCTCTAAGCTTTCTGTAAGCTTATGCACGACCGTTGCGTGCAGGTGACGTTGGACTACAGCAGCGTTGAGGCAGGAGCGCGTCGCTGATCATTTTGGAGTTTTCTGTTATTTACCATTGTATTTCCCTTTATGCTCATTGTACTTGTAAAAATTTTTTATCATAGTGGAAATGTAATGGGTTTCTTGGTTGTTGTTTGTGGGTTATGCCTTTGGTTATGCTTATTACGTATCAGACTGATGTTAAAAATCCTCCTCGTAGCATCCCAGGATCGGAACCTGGCGAATGGGAGCTAGGAGCCGAGAATGGGGTTCTACGGAGGCTGTCGGTGCCGGATTCGGTGATCGGGAATTTTGTGAGCCCGGTTTTCGAGTTTGGGGCGTGACACATGTTATAATGATAATCCTCTTGGATCTCTTACCTTTGAGATCCAACAAAAAACAATCAAAGAGGATTATTTCCCGATAAGTCAATCTCGATGACTATTCGAAAGAATGGTGAAGATACATGGGTGTCTTTTAAATACATTGATGATGACACACCTTCCTTACATGACACACATGATTTCAATGATGAGGAGGTTAGTTTATTCGAACCTCAACTGAATTTAGGAATAGAATGTGAGGAAGACGATCCCATCCCAATTGTGCACTGCACGAAACTAGATGATGATACGTATTGGGATGATGATATTGAATGTGCAACCACATTTCTCCTGGAATCTCTCTCAAGTTTAGTCCAGATCAATGATCAAGACGTACACGAAGTGGTCGGTCATAATGAGCCACTCCCATCACCTGATATGTCTGATTTAAAGGCGGAGGATGAGCCCCTTACGACCAACCCTTCTAACTCTTGTGAAACATGTTTGAACCACTCCTCTGAATTGAATGATGATGCGATTCAGGAGAAAGACGAGTTGCTCGTTATAACTCTAAAATTTGAAACCACTTAGTCGAGCCTACCATCTGAGCTGCACACATTTGACAATTCAATGCCTCAATTGAGTAATCTCAATGAACAGAGTGATCACATCAATGCTTCACTTATTGATCTTCAATCTGTCTGTGCAGGACTGGAGCAAGAGAGCGTACCTCCATCCACTTTTAAGGATTATGGATTCTTTGAGCAGATCTAATATGAAAAATAAGTTACCCTCAGATGAATTTTCCAGCTCTTGGAATTGCTTAGTACACTTTGCAGTTTCAAACGATCCCATGTTAAAAGACGAAGTGGATGCCTTACGAGACAACATCTCGGTAGTCATCACTGACCGAGAGAACTCTTATTCTGAAACCCTCTCTTCCCCTGATCCTAAACGTCTACCAGTAAAGGAAGATTAAGTAAAAATTGAATCGAAGTTTGGAGTTTCGGGATATGTTGAGACTACATCACTTCTTAGAAAGTTTTCTAAACTTTATTTACTTGTAGTCTCTGATTCATCATGCGATACTAACGTTGAAACTTCTTCTGTCATAGGTGAATCGTATATATTACAGATACCTCAAGAAATTTAATGGAAGATTTCTTCTGAGGTACATAAGTCTCTCTGAAAAGTCATGCTCCAGGGCGCCCAAGCCTATTGCAAAAAAGGTTTTTGGATGATCCTGTTGAGGAACTTACTGAGAAACTTATCAAGATATTGGCCGGAAGAAGAACCTTGCGGCATGATCGATTCAATGTTTGTGGGTAACATTGCTGCAAACCCTCACGAGACTACAACTCGTCCACTAGGGGTAACCTAGGGGTTTAAAGGCCTGTTGCATATACTAATTGCAATCTAGAGCACTTACGAAAGTGGTATAGGTAGAATTTTATTTTCATTATTTTTGTTTTGCTTTCTCTCTTGTGCTGAATAGCTTCCATGCTGTGATCTCTTGGAAAGTCTCTCTTTCGATTCGTTATTCAGGTACTATCTTTTCATCACTTTACTTTTGTTGTCCCATGTGCATTGTATGTTCATATCTTTTACATTGAGGACAATGTAGATTTTAGGTTGGGGGTGGGATATTAGATAACCCAATCAGTATTTTATTGGTCTTGAGCAAAAATTGTGAAAAATTTTAAAATTTTTCGAAAATTCTTTTGAATTCGAAGTGCTTTTGATGGATATCCTTGATTTAGAACTTCAAGATAAGTGATGTTGATAATTTATGACTCTTGGATTCAGTATCTATTAGATTTCACAGTTAAGTTTGAATTATTTATCCCTGATTAGAAGTTTCAAACATTGATTGAGTCATGATTTCACATGTCACATCTCGCTTCCACATTAAGATTTCATTATGATATTGAAGGGTTAATTTTGTAATCATTAAGTATGAAAGGAACTAGCTGGAACATTTGGCCGTAATGATCAATTAAAGAAAGAAAGAAAAAAAAAAACAGAAACCTTTGGAAAAAGTTGGGTGAATAGTTTTCACCATAGGTTTGCTCCCTATAGGTGATGATTTGATTCCCTATGGATGATATATGAAAAAAAAATAAAATAAAATTGGGTGTACGGTCTTGACCGTAGGTTTGCTCCCTATAAGTGAGAATTTGATTATCCTTCTTGATGTTACTTTAATAGAAAAATTAAAAGTTGAAAGAATGAAAAGATGATCTATGAGGTAAATTCTGGGTATCATGAATGTTCTTGTGGTTACCAATGCTATCATGAAATAATGAATTGAATCTTAACGTTGATAAGTTGAGATTAGACTATACACCCATGGAAATCGATGTTTAAAATTTTTCTAATTGATGGATTCATACCTCGAGCTTGATGATGAAGTTTACCGTGCACTTGAGTCCAAGAGAAAGTGATGCCTAACATTCATTAATCTTAGAATTCTCGTATCTGGATTATTTTACAAAATTCACTCGAATTCATAAAAATTATCATGAAATTCTCAACTTATTTTTCGCATGCTTTGCTCGGGACTAGCAAAATGCTGGTTGAGGGTTGTGTCAAGGGTCAAATATTGCATATCAGACCCAGTTATTACCTGAATTTATGAACATAATACTGCTTAAGGGAATATTTTAATCATGTTTTTGTTACAGGGTGTAATTAGGAGCGTTAGTTGAAAAAAAATATTGAAAGTGTTGATTTGACACTCCGAAGTCACCAAAGTAAAGGACGGACTCTAGAGGACTAAGATCAACGGATTTATACGCTAGGGATCCGAGAAAATCAAGCCGTTCACGTTAAAGAGGCCTGAAATTGGTCCAGATTGCAAGATCATAGGTTTCCCACCATCCATTCGGCTCGAAACTTCATATATGGGCTGAGGACCACAAATTAGTTGTATGTCAAAATTCATCCCTTGGATCAGTGTATAAGTGACCCGATGGGCAAGAGCAGACAATAACCATTAAGGAAGCATCTTGGACATCTTTAGGAGATCGGGACCCAAACTGAACCGATGGAAAGAGCATGAAAAATGGTGAATAGTCGTCAAATTTCACTTCTTTTGGACAGTGCAGTACGAAAAAATGAACGACGAACAATTCTAAAATAGAGAGTGACAAATTTGTAAACAACCAAAATTTCATATATATGCACGTAAGTAACAGAGGTTGCTTCAACGGTGAGAAGTAACTCATCACAGGTGAATGGTGTGGCCCACATAGAATTCAGATTTACTTCATACTTTGACCCATGGGCTTACACACGTTACTAAGAAGATAATGAGCAGAGTAGATCCCCAAGAATGTCATCAGAAGTAGGCCCCACTTATTTTTGTATAAAATAATTCCTTTGGAACTAAAAACGTCGATGGACGGACGTGATTCGGATTGGGTTTTGACAGTGGGCCCCACTCATCATCCAAATGGATGATCTGGACCGTCCATTCTCTCTAGAGGAGGGCCAAACCCCTTTTTAAGTCTTTATTTTTGTCCCATGCATGCTCACTCGCGTATATCTCCATTTAAACGCGTGACGGACAGTTAAACAAGAACTCCATGGGCCGCACCAAAGGATGAAAAAAAAATCCTTTCTAACTGTTTTTTCGTCACACATCTAATGGACGGCGTGGATTCCTCATTCGACGTCATTAATGGGCCCCATCAAGAATCAGCAGCCACCTGCGTAATGCATTACGCAGTTCGCACGCTGTCCGGACGCTAATTGTACTTAGTGGGCCCCACTCATTGCTCGGTTCAATGATCCACACCATTTACTGGTCCCGGAAGGTGGCTAACACATTCGCCTAGGTGTCTATATACTTCAATGCAAGCAAAAGTGCGAAGATCTCAGCCGAGCGGAAGATTGACGGTGAAGTGAAATAAGCCGTGGGCCACACCAAATCCTTCTCGGATTTCTTCCAAGCCGTTTGACATTGTGAAGAGTTATAAATGAAAAGAAGATCGAGAGAAGGCCGGGAGTAAGAAAGACTCACCGAAAATTGCCTGATCAGTCCACTAGGAATCGCCTACTCAGGTCGTCGAAAAATCGCCTACTCAAGTCGTCGGAAATTGCCCTCTCAACTTGTCGGAAATCACCTACTCGAGTAAACCTTTACAGCAAATGCCTTAGGAGAAAATGTGAAATGAGAGTTCCTTGTAAAAGGGTACGAGAGCTTATATAGCCTGGAGATACCCTCTGCATTTATGGTGAATCGATACGAGTGCAGTCGAATCGTCATGAGTTGACCTTATAAGACACGTGGTGATGGATCATTAGTCGAGCACTATCGAGCCACGTGCTACAAGCATTGGGCAGTTGGAGCGACATCGTCCTGTCCTTAGTCCACGTGGTGACCTCATAATCAATCCGACGATTCGAAATCATAATCGTCGCTAAGCGTTCACCCCATATAGGTCTGCAGATGAAAAGCCTCAACGATATGCCATCTCAACAACAGAGTCGTAATTGCAGTCGTACGCATTAAATGAGCCGACGGTTTATAGCTAAAGGGGTTGTGTATGATTTTCCCCAATATATTACTCTCTGAATCCGTGTCCGAACTCGGAGAGTTAGGGGCTTCTGTTATGGAAAAATCCGAAGTACTTCGAGACCTGAAGAGTCCTCCGAGTATCGAGGTATTAAGAGACATTCGAGTAGCGTGATCGAGAGATGTATCTAAGTAGTGAAGCTTGGAGTGCCTTCCGAGCATTGAGGCATGAGGTAGATGTTTGAGAAACGAGACTTAACGAGGTTTTGCTCAGTATAATATCAACTTCAAGGTACGATGTCATCATCGTCTTGGACTTAATCGGAAGAGTAGAGCGACTGATACGGTGTCCCATTATCATATCATCAATGTGATAACTACACAACCGCCAATATTTACATATTTGTCGGTCATGGTTAGTGGCTAAGATCGCACCGAGTATTGCAGATATGTTTATCACAGTTGAAAAGTATAAATAGTTGTCAAATGCAAGGGAATGGGTGTGCAAAATCTCTCACCCAAAATCCTACTACACCGCTTAGACCCGGATTCCTAGCCTGACTTTGGCATCGGAGGGTTTCTTGCTCTACCCAGGATCTCCTTTGTCCTTTGTGTAGGTATTAAGAGGTCGGAGTCTGAGCTCGGAGCTTGCATCAACAGTTTTCAAAATTCTATATGGTCGGTAATCCAAGCCATTGATATTGTAGCCCTCACACATATGACCCAAAAAAAAAAACACGATTTTTTTTTTCATGTTCTATCTATAAAATATTTTCCCTTTCGGTGTGGGATAGCTGTCCATTGTTATAGTTTCTGGTTATGATTTATTTTTCTTTTCATTTAAGTCATTATCGGTGCATGGGCCATCTACCATGAGGTTCCTAATCTCTCTCAATCACTGAACCATGGGCCTTATTTATGCAAATGAGCAATTGTAAAATGCCTCTTCATGCACTAATCACTCCAAGTTTGGCATTTTGTCATCCAATGGTCACACCTGCACCAGACCATAGTTGTTGGTTCAATTCCACTGACCATTCATTTATTTTACGAACACAGTCCACCTATGATAAAAAAGATTTTGAGGCAATGCATCAACAAGGGTTTCCTGACAAGCAACTTTAATTTCACACATTTTGTCTTAAAGAAAAGAGATTAATATGAAAAATAATGAGACAAAATATAAATAATAAAATAGAACCTGTACTTATAAATGGGAAAGACAATAAATACATAGTCAGACTAGAGAGAGCCGTCGTGAAGTAGAAAAGGCCACCTGAGATAATAAGATGTTATGGATGTGGTCTGTGGAGTGGAATATTATAATCTAAATGATTTTACAGTGTGATTTGATGTGTTTGGTCTATCTTAAGTGTTTTTTATTTATTGGTAGGTTCATTACAGTTATAACTCTAGCCCATCCGATCAGCTGGGCTAAAAATCTCACCAGTCCTGCTGTACACCCAGGAATGCGAATGTGCGCACGCTAGTGTGGGCCACGGTTGACGCTTGGGTTTTCTTCCGCTAATCGGGTCTGGCTCACGTGCCTGACATCCGAGCTATCCATCAGACATGGCAACCATGAGGCATGCCGTGGCTCAATGATAAAGCCAATAGACTTATCACGTGGCCACCCGCATATATTGCGTACAGAATAGTGGTCGCGTTTTCCTGTCCGCCCGTTTTCGCCTTATGAGTGGGCTTGCCAGGAAATAGGTTCAGATATGCAATTGGCCCATCTCATGAGTGGTCAAGATCTTAGACACGTGCCACGAAGACAGACAACTTGCACGTTGGAGTCCGGCTGGGAGGCTCAAAATACGGTCCATCTGTACATTTCTAAAACCCAACCGTCGGATCAAAGAACATCAGCGAAGCTACCATTGATCACTTCACGCCGCGTACCAAACCCTCCACCCAATGCAAAACCCTAAGAAGGAATTCTTTGGTGCTTCTGCATAGTGTGATCGGTGATACGAAGCACCTAGAAATTGTAAACCTAGTGTGGGAGTAATTCAAATCCTACTGGCCAAAATACTGAATTCCAGTTTAGATGTATAACATACCCTAAAAATCATATTTATATCGCTATTAGGATTCGCAGACATTGATTGGACGGTTGAAATGAAAATTATCCGATTGGTCCTATTTCAGCCGACAAGCATCTGCCAGATAATGGGATTGTTACAGCCAATTTGATTATGTGATTGTTACGTAGTAAACTCTACACTTTAGCGGTTTATTTAGAATATTTCTAAGTGCAAGCATATCAAATATCATTCACTGGCAGAGTATCAAAATAACAGCACTAAAATTTTTTGCGGCTGTACGACCCATTTACGGGACTAAGCCCACCTTATTTTACCATGCAAAAATAAGCCCCATATATACGGACGCCTTCCCAAAGGTCGAAAATGCCCCTGCCTTTCCTTGCGCAAGAGGATCCGCCGCTGACGCTCCTCGTACTCCGAGTCGTACGAACGGTTCAAAAGATATCAAAGTTATATGGCCCCAGAGTTATGTATTGATTATATCCATGACGTTCATCTATATTTCGATATCATTTCGGAGCATTATCAAAAAAAAAAATTCATACCCAAAAATCAACTGGACCACACAACAACGAGCAGCGGAAAAATTGATTTTCACTGTTAAAAATTTTGTATGCCCACCATAACATATATTTTCTATCCAATCTATTCATAAGGCCACAAAGACCTGGGTGAAGAGGAAAAATAAATTTTATAATGATCCAAAAGTTTTGTAACCCCTAAAAGGGTTTCAATGGTAGACGTTGAATTCCCCATTACCTTTTAAAGTGTGGTCCACTTGATAGTTAGATCTGTCTTATTTTCCGTCTCAAGCCTTAATATGAGCTTGAAAAATAGATGGACGGTTTGGATATAACATAGACCTCATGATGAGAGCACAAAAATAATAAAGATTCTATGAAAAAAAAAAGGGAAAAGAAAGTAGGTTTTAAATTTTTATACAGAGAGCTTTAGCTACGGATTATAACCGTAGCCAAGTTAAGAATCCGTAGCCATAGTGAGCTAGCCAGGGTGGGCGTGCCGAACTAGAGCCCCGCGCCAGTTAACGTATCCGGCGAGGGCACGCCCGTATGGCTACGGATTATAACCGTAGCCATAGACCGGTGCAATTTTTTTAATTTAATTTTTTTTTTTTATATGGAGAACTTTATTCTACATATAATTTTCTGAAACACATATTTATATAAACACGTATATATAAGCATTTAAAATTTTCTCCTCACTTTTTTTCATTTCTTTCTTTATTCATTTAAAAAGTGTATTTTCTATACTAAAAATAGTTACTCGATGAACCTTATATGATTTTGGCGTAAGAGAAGCTACTTTAGCCAACCAACCTTTTTTTTTTACCAAGATTCCATCAATCAATGACCATGAAATGCATAAAAATGACCATGAAGTACATGGAAATGATGGTAAAATGCATGAAAATAACCGTGAATCAACAAGGAATTGTTGGGAATGACCATGAAATGCATGAAAATGACCGTGAAGTGAAGCGAATTGACCGTGAAATGCGTAAAAATGACCATGAAGTGAAGGGAATTGATCGTGAAATGCATGGAAATGACCATGAATCAACACGGAATCGCCGAGAATGACCGTAAAATGCATGGAAATGACCGTGAAGTGAAGCGAATTGACCATAAAATGCGTGGAAATGACCATGTAGTGAAGAGAATTGACCGTGAAATATATAGAAATGACCATGAAGTGAAGTGAATTGACGATGAAATCCATGGAAATGACCGTGAAATGAATGGAATTGACCGTGAAATGCATGGAAATGACAGTGAATTAATATGAAATCGCCATGAAATGCATGGAAATGATCGTGAATCAACACGGAATTGACCGTGAAATGCATGAAATGACCGTGAAGTGAAGTGAATCAACCGTGAAATGATCGTGAATCTTGGCGAATGGACCGTGAATCAACACGAAATAAGCGGGAATGACCATGATTTTCATGGAAATGACCGTGAAGTGAAGGGGTATGACTGTGAAATGCGCTGAAATGATCGTGAATCAACACGAAATAGGCGGGAATGACCGTAATTTTCATGGAAATGACCGTGAAGTGAGGCGAATGGACCGTGAAATGCGCGGAAATGACTGTGAAATGCGGCGAAATAGCCGTGAATCAACACGGAATCGTCAGGAATGACCGTAATATGCATGGGGAATGACCGTGAATCTTGGCGAATGGACCGTGAAATGTGCGTAAATGACCGTAAAGTGAAGGGACATGACCGTGAAATGCGTCGAAATGACCGTGAATCAACACGGAATAGGCGGGAATGATCGTGGTATGCATGGAAATGACCGTGAAGTGAAGCGATTGGACTGCAAAATACGCATAAATGACCGTGAATCAACACGGAATATGCGGGAATAACCGTGATATGCATGGAAATGAATGTGAAGTGCAGCTATTGGACAGTGACATGCGCAAAAATGACCGTTAAGTGAAGGAGCATAACTGTGAAATGCGTCGAAATGACCGTGAATCAACACGAAATAGGCACGAATGACTGTGATATGCATGGAAATGACCATGAAGTGAGGCAATTGGACCTTGAAATGTGTGTAAATGACCGTGAAATGTGCTGAAATGACCGTAATCAACACAGAATCGCCGAAAATGACCGTGATATGTATGGAAATGATCGTGAAGTGAGGCGATTGGACCGTGAAATGCGCTGAAATGACCATAATCAACACAAAATCGCTGAAAATGCCCCGTGATATGCATGGAAATGACCGTGAAGTGAGGCGATTGGACCGTGAAATGAGCGGGAATAATCATGAAGTGAAGGGGCATGACCGTGAAATGCGGCGAAATGACTGTGAATCAACACGAAATCACCGAGAATGACGTGATATGCATGGATATGACGATGAAGTGAGGCGATTGCATCTTGAAATGTGCGTAAATGACCGTGAAGTGAAGGAGCATGACCGTGAAATGCGCTGAAATGACCGTAAATCAACATGGAATTGTCGAAAATGACCGTGATATGCATGAAAATGACCGTGAAGTGAGGCAATTGGACCGTGAAATGAGCGGAAATGACCGTGAAGTGAAGGGGCATGACCGTGAAATGCGGTGAAATGACCGTGAATCAACACGGAATAGGCAGGAATGACTGTGATATGCATGAAAATGACCGTGAAGTGAGGTGATTGGACAGTGAAATACGCAGAAATGACTGTGAAGTGAGGCAATTGGACAGTGAAATACGCGAAAATGACCATGAAGTGAGGGGGCATAATCGAGAAATGCGTCAAAATGACCGTGAATCAACATGGAATAGGCGGGAATGACCGTGATATGCATTGAAATGACCGGGAAGTGCAACGATTGGACTGTGAATGCCTGAAAATGACTGTAAAGTGAAAGGGCATGATCGTAAAATGTGTCGAAATGACCGTGAATCAACATGAAATAGGCAAGAATGATCGTGATATGCATGGAAATGATCATGAAGTGTAGCGATTGGACCATGAAATGCGCGAAAATGACCGTGAAGTGATGGGGTATGACCGTGAATGCGCCAAAATGACCTTGAATCAACACGGAATAGGCGGGAATGACCGTGATATGCATGAAAATGACCATGAAGTGATGGGGCATGACCATGAAATGCACTGAAATGACCGTGAATCAACACGGAATAGGCGGGAACGACCGTGATATGCATGAAAATGACTGTGAAATGAGGCGATTGGACCTTGAAATGCGATTAATTAACTGTGAAATGCGTCGAAATGACGTGAATTAACACGTAATAGGCGGGAATGACTGTGAAATGCATGAAATGACCGTGAAGTGAAGCGATTGACCGTGAAATGCACGAAAATAATCGTGAAGTGAAGGGGCATGACCGTGAAATGCATCGAAAAGACCTTGAATCACACGAAATAGGCGGGAATGACCGTGATATGCATGAAAATGATCGTGAAGTAATTCGATTGGACCGTGAAATGAGCAGAAATGATCGTAAAGTGAAGGGGCATGACCGTGAAATGCATTGAAATGACCATGAATCAACACGGAATAGGCAGGAATGACCGTGATATGCATGGAAATGACCATGAAGTGCAGCGATTGGACCGTGAAATGCGTGGAAATGACCGTGAACTGAAGGGGCATGACCGTAAAATGCGCTGTAAATGACCGTGAAGTGCAGTGATTGGACCATGAAATGCGTGGAAATGACCGTGAAGTGATAGGGCATGAGTGTGAAATGCGTCGAAATGACCATGAATCAACACGGAATTGGCAAAATGACCATGGTATGCATGAAAATGATCGTGAAGTGAAGCGATTGGATCGTGAAATGCGCGGAAATGACCGTGAAGTGAAAGGAAATGACCGTGAAATGTGCCGAAATGATCATGAATTGACCGTGAAATGCCCGAAAATGACCTTGAAGTAAAGGAGCATAACCGTGAAATGCGTCGAAATGACCATGAATCAACACGGAATAGGCGGGAATGACCATGATATGCATGGAAATCACAGTCATTCCCACCTATTTCGTGTTGATTGACGGTCATTTCGGCTCATTTCAAGGTCATGCCCCTTCACAATACAGTCATTTTCGCGCATTTCACGATCCAATCGCCATACTTCACGGTCATTCTCGCCTATTCTGTGTTGATTCATGGTCATTTCGATGCATTTCACGGTCATGCCCCCTCACTTCACGGTCATTTCCACGCATTTTACGATCTAATCGTCACACTTCACGGTCATTTCCATGCATATCACGGTCATTCTCGCCTATTTCGTGTTGATTCACGGTCTTTTCGATGCATTTCGCAGTCATGCCCCTTCACTTCACGGTCATTTTTGTGCATTTCAAGGTCAATTCGCTTCACTTCATGGTCATTTTTATGCATTTCATGGTCATTCCCGCCTATTCTATGTTGATTCACGGTCATTTCGACGCATTTCACGATGAAGTGTAACAATTGGACCGTGAAATGTGCGAAAATGACCTTGAAGTCAAGGGGCAAGACCGTGAAATGCGCCGAAATGACTGTGAATTAACACGGAATAGAAGGGAATGACCATGATATGCATGAAAATGACCGTGAAGTGAAGTGATTGGACCGCGAAATGCACGAAAATACCATGAAGTGAAGGGGCAAGACCATGAAATGCATCGAAATGACCGTGAATCAACACGGAATAGGCAGGAATGACTATGATATGCATGAAAATGACCGTGAAACGAGGCGATTGGACCGCAAAATGCGTGAAAATAATCGTGAAGTGAAGTAGCAAGACCGTGAAATGCATCGAAATGACCGTGAATCAATACATAATAGGTGGAAATGACTGTGATATGCATGAAAATGACCATGAAACAAGGGGATTGGATCACGAAATGCGTGAAAATGACCGTGAAGTGAAGTGGCAAGACCATGAAATGCATCGAAATGACCGTGAATCAACACGGAATAGACGGGAATGACCGTGATATGCATGGAAATGACCATGAAGTATTGATTCACAGTCATTTCAGCGTATTTCACGGTCTTGCCCCTTCACTTCACGGTCATTTTCGCACATTTCGCGGTCCAATCGCCTCACTTCACGGTCATTTTCATGCTATCATGGTCATTCCTGCCTATTCCGTGTTGATTTACGGTCATTTTGACGCATTTCACTGTCATGCGCCTTCACTTCACGGTCATTTTCATGCATTTCGCGGTCTAATCGCTTCACTTCACGATCATTTCCATGTATATCATTGTTATTCCCCCCTATTCTGTATTAATTCACGGTCATTTCGGCGCATTTCACGATCTTGCCCCTCGACTTTAGGGTCATTTCCTCGCATTTCGCGGTCCAATCGCCTCACTTCACTGTCATTTTCATGCATATCACGGTCATTCCTTCCTATTCTGTGTTGATTCACAGTCATTTTGGCGCATTTCACGGTCATGCCCCTTTACTTCACGGTCATTTCCACGCATTTCACGGTCTTATCGCTACATTTCATCGTGAAATGCGTCGAAATGACCGTGAATCAACATAGAATAGGCGGGAATGACCGTGAAGTGAAGCGAATTGACCATGAAATTCACCGAAATGACCATGAAGTGAAGGGGCATGATCGTGAACTGCGTTAAAATGACCATGAATCAACACGGAATAGGCGGGAATGACCGTGATATGCATGGAAATGTCAATGAATTTCACGGTCAATTCGCTTCACTTCACGGTCATTTCCATGCATATCACGGTCATTCCCGCCTATTCCGTGTTGATTCACGGTCATTTCGACGCATTTCACAGTTATGCTCCTTCACTTCACGGTCATTTCTACGTATTTCATGGTCAATTCGCTTCACTTCACGGTCATTTCCATGCATTTCACGGTCATTCCCACCTATTCCGTGTTGATTCACGGTCATTTCGATGCATTTTCACGGTGAAGTGTAGCAATTGGACCGCGAAATGCGCGGAAATGACCGTGATGTGAAGGGGCATGACCGTGAAATGCGCTGAAATGACCATGAATCAACACATAATAGGTGGGAATGATAGTAAAATGCATGGAAATGATCGTGAAGTGAATCGAATTGACCGTGAAATGCATGGAAATGACCATGAAGTGAATGGAATTGACTATGAAATGCGTCGAAATGATCGTGAATCAACACGGAATAGACAAGAATGACTGTGATTTGCATGCATATCACGGTCGTTCCCACCTATTTCGTGTTGATTCACGGTCATTTCGATGCATATCACGATCATGCCCCTTCACTCCACTATCATTTTCGCGCATTTCACGGTAAATTCACTTCACTTCATGGTCATTTCCATGCATTGCACGGTCATTCCCGCCTATTCCATGTTGATTCACAGTCATTTCGACGCATTTCATGGTGAAGTGTAGCGATTGGACCATGAAATACGTGGAAATGACCGTGAAGTGAAGGGGCATGACCGTGAAATGCACCAAAATGACAGCGAATCAATACGAAATAGGCTGGAATGACTGTGACATGCATGTAAATGACTGTAAAGTGAGGCGATTGAATAGTGAAATGCACGAAAATGACTATAAATCAACACGGAATCGCCGAGAATGACCGTGAAATGCATGAAAATGACCGTGAAGTGAAGTGAATTGACGGTGAAATGCATGAAAATGACCGTGAAGTGAAGGGAATTGACCGTGAAATGCATGGAAATGATCGTGAATCAAAACGAAATCGCTGGGAATGACCGTGAAATGCATGGAAATGACTGTGAAATGCATAAAAATGACCTTGAAGTGAAGGAAATTGACCGTGAAATGCATGAAATTGATCACAAAGTAAATGAAATGAATAAAATTGACCGCTAAGTGAATGAAATGGATTTTCGATCATCGACCTGATAGAATCTTGGAAAATAACCAAGTCGGTTGGTTAAAGTAGCTTCTCCTACCCAAAAATTATATAGGGTACATCAAGTAACTAATTTTAGTTTATAAGATATTCTTGTTAAATGAAAAAATAAAGAAATAGAAAAAGAGAGAAATTTTTTTTATATGCTTATGTATACATTTATATAAACATGTGTTACAGGAAATTATAAGTATAATAAATTTCTCCATAAAAAAAAAAAAAACCTTTAACTACAGATTTTAGCTACGGTTATTATTCATAGTCAGGGAGACCACCATATGGGTGTGGCCCCGCCAGATTGGAGTGGCCCTGTTGGACAGGATAGCGAGTGGCGTGGGGGGCCGTTAGTTTGGCACGCCCACCTCAGATAAACCTTATGGACACAGATTAGTGTATATATGACTATGGTCATAATATGTAGTTATAGGTGTGACTGTAGCAAATGACTTTGCCACCCTTTCAAGGTAACAAAAGTTTTGGATCATTATGAAATTTGTTTTTCCAATTCATTTAGGTTTTTGTGACCTTATGAATAGTTTGGATGGAAAATAAATGTTATGATGCGCCCTATAAAAGTTTCAACGGTGAAAAATAATATTTTGCTGTTCTTTGTGGTGTGGTCCAGTTAATATTTGGGTATGATTTTGTTTTTTTTGGATAATGCTCCGAAATGATCTCAAAGTAGGGATGAACGTTGTGGATATAATAAATGCATAACCGTGGAGCCATGTAACGTTGATCTCTTTTTAACCGTTCGTATAACTCGGTGTTCGAGGAGCGTCAGCGTTCGTCTTCGAGCAGCGGTCGATCCGCTTGAAGGAAAAAGTAGGAGGCATTTTTGACCTTTGGGAAGGCATCCTATATCCGGGGCTTATTCTTATAAGGTAAATTGAGGTGGGCTTAGTCTCGTAAATGGGCTATAAGCAAATTTTTCTCAATACTTTTTATGGCCTGACGTCATCACGGGTAATATCTTTGAGGATTAAGGGCGTGTAACACATGAGACATTTCTCTTTTAGCAAACTTTATTTATTTATCTAACATGCGGTGCTTTCCAAGCACCACAAGTTAAAGTGCTCCTTAGCTGCATTAGAACACTTCTACAATCCAATCCATCCGTACTGTTCATTGGGTTCACCACTAATTTCATCTGCTGCCATGCAAATATCTCATGGATCTGACAATTGTAACCATTTGATCAGAAGAATTTAATATTGACGGTCAAGATTATTTACACAAAAATACGTCAAATCAACAATATCATCCATGCATTATCGTGGCGGATCAGGGATTCTTTATGATTGCAAATGGTCACTTTTTCTTGGAAGTTCTAGCCATCACATCCATGACTTAAAGAAAGAGCGGCTACAAAAAATAAGGCCAATTTAGGATGCATTGAATCATTTTTTCAGTGTGATTTTTGCATTGTAGCCAACTAAAATGTCTTTTGTTTCAAGGGACGGTTAAGATTGATGCCTTTTGACTCAAGGTACGGGTAAGATTGATTAATTGGACGGACAAATGGCCCTATTCAATTCGAGTACTATAACTAATAATGTACTGAGAGCCCCGGAGCATCTCCCTTGCGAAATCATCAATATACCTTTGCAGCACCACGCAAGGAATGCAACAAAGACGAAATGTAGCAATGCAACATAAGTGAGAGAGATCCAAGCTACTCATCCGAAGGGCCTCACTGTCTAGATTCGTTGACTAAATAGTCTAATTTGATTAACGGGAGTAGAAATGGAAGATTTAAAGAAAATAACAAGCGGTCCACGTGAAATTTACATCTATAACTCACTGGTCACATTAGCCTGGTCGTTTTAAGTAAATAACCGGTGGATCCCTCTGGAGAAGACGTCTAGATGTTTCATATTGGGTCGAATCCCACGTGTGAGTGGCAGTTGGAAGAAAAGGTGGTCCAGCATCCAGCCCACACCTTGAACACGAGTGGAACTTCTTGATTTTTGTGGCCACGGCATTTTCACGGCTCCCTCCACGGATGACTGGCCAAGATCCGGCACATCGTAAGCACGTGCGGGGCATCTCCTCGCGCGAATCGCCTCAGCATTTCCGTTCCTCAAAAAAAGGCATGTAGCCCTAAAAACTAGGGAAAGGGAAATTATAAGAGAGAGCTGAGATGGCTTTTCCTTTTCCAAATTAGCTAACGCCCTCTCTCTCACTCTCTTCCCATCATCTCTCATTTCATTTCCAGGCGCCGCCACCGTTTCTTCCCTTTTCCTCAATACCTCGAGCTAAGCCAGGTACCCTAATTTCCATCCTCTCACACCTGGCGCCTTTTAGCTTCTTGATGCATATGTCTGCCATCTTGCGCCCCACTCCCACTCAGTTCCATGCTCCTGCTCTCTCGAGCTTTTTGTTAGAGTACCTGGTTTTCATCGAAATTACTTATTTCATACCATGATGTACAATCAGGTGTATCTGTCATCAATCCTCCTCCTCCTTGATTTCGTGAACGGTTCTGATGGAAACATGTATTTGCATTTCTGTATTCCGTCCGCATAAAAGATGACAGTGAAGCCCTTCTGTTCGAAGATGTTTCTTGAGCTCTGAGGGGTTTTCTTTCTATGTTTGTAGGGGTAGAAATGGCAGGGAAATCCAACAAAGGAAGAAATAGAGGAAAATGGTCGAATGGCACAAATTCTTCGGAACCAGCCACGAACTCGCTCATTTCGTCGGCAGCCTTGAAAGATAAATCTAGCACCGTCGAATCATCTCAGGCTGATGCGGTTGGAGTAGAGATTCCTAATTCAGGGGATAAGCCCTCAGCAATAGCCGAGTCAGCTGATACCAAGCCGGAGGCAGCGGATGCGCCGTCAGCGACCTCAGACAATCGAACTAAGCAGGCCGAAGGTAATCTTGGTCTTCCCCATTTGATTCTTTCGTTGCCTCCCTACCGTGTATTTATTTATCTATCCAAGAATGCTACCATCATTTAATTCCAGTACTACTGTGAAGTGCTGTCCCTATTGTACGTTTGACTGATGTGTAGGGTGATCTAGAACGTTAATCTGGTGGGCCACTATGTGTATGGGCTAATAGGTGGGAGTTCTTTTTTTTTTTTTTGATTTAACGCATGGTGTTTCCTCTTCCTTGAGTTACGCATTGCTATTCATGGTCACTGGTAGGATGGCTACCAGAGTCTGATGCCCTTGCCTTTCGGGCTCAACCCGGCCCAAGTTTGCATGTGTGCATGTGTGTGTGTAAGTGTGCATTTCATTTCTTGTGGTCTCGCGGTCCTATCGGTTGAATTTCGGTGACCCGCGACCCTCAGATAGTGTTACGGTCATCCTTGAGTCCGGTCATGTAGACACGATTCGGATCGAGCTGAGATCTATGCCATTGCAACCGCATTGTTGCCGCGGTTCCAACGTCGCGTCTTGTGCGTCCATCCGATATGTGGATTATAAGTTGTGTACGTTTCATTCTATGACCCTTGATTTCGATCATGTGGCCTACCTTGGAGTGGTGCATGTGGCCCACACTCCCTCTTTTGTACAAGTTCCAACACACACTAAGCACACGACCTAAATCTCCATAACTCACATTACCAAGACCTCACACACCACCCACACCTAACCTACCCTAGCAACATTGTTTGTATCACCATAGGTTAATGATTATTTTTCTTAAAAAAAAGATTTTCCCTCTTTCCCTCTCATTTCTCTCTCTCTTCTCTTCTTCTCTAGCAATTTTTCTCCATTTCTCCAGCCCATTTTTCTCCATTTTTTCAGCCACCTTTCTCCTTAATCCTCCACCATCTAACCCGTGAAACCTTATCTTCACCATTGATCCATCTCCCTTGGTGCTAAAAGACCTTAGTGTGAAAGTTTGGTGGTCATCTTTGAGGTGGGTGCTTTCTTCATCAAGTAAATCTTTTATCTCCTCATGTAATCTCTTTCCTCTCTCATTTGGATGTGTAGGACCCACCAATTAATGGTGGAGATCTTACACAACCATCTAGATGTGGTCATGAGGCCCGCATTGTACATGCATGTCCATGCATGAGATTCTTCCCTTGATGGACCCCTTGCATGTGGATTTCTCTTATTTTTCTAGGTATGATGGGTCATCTAAGCCCTTGCATGTGGCTGGGATGGCATCCCAACCACTCGTTTCAAAAATCTAAGCCATGCATCATAAGATCTAGTTGTACAATGTGTTTATAAAATTCTTAGTGGATTTTGTGATGTGTTCCTTTGTTATTTTCAGATGTATTTGCTGTGATCTTGGGTATGCTCATATTGGTAATGATTATACTGTAATGAAAATCTTCCTTATAGGATCCCAGGATCGGAACCTGCCTCAGGAGCCAAGAATGGGGTACTATGGAGGCTATTACGGCCAGAACCGGCCACCTGTCACGCCCCAGACTCGGTAACCGGAATCACAAGGGATCCAATGGCCGGTCCTGGCCGTAACAGCCTCCATAGTACCCCATTCTTGGCTCCTGAGGCAGGTTTCGATCCTGGGATCCTATCAGGAGGATTTTCATTACAGTATAATCATTACCAATATGAGCATACCCAAGGTCACAGCAAATACATCTGAGAATAACAAAGGAACACATCACAAAATCCACTAAGAATTTGAACTTTTACAATCATCCATAAGGTCCAAAAGGACATACATGAGATAAAAGGAGAAGAAGGAAAGGTCGGCAACACTGGAGTCCTCAAAAGCTCCGCTCTACTCCACGCGCTGCTGCTACGATGCCTGCCTAGAATCTCCTGTACGCATCAATCGTGCATAAGCTTATAGAAGCTTAGAGGGTGGTGAAAGTGTGTGACAATGGTACACAGAAGAATAGTAGGAGATGCAAGAAGGGAAATGTGCTCAATGGGAAAATCACTAACCTTACCAAGGCTTATCATGAATATGATGCAATGAGTACTGGATGTTAAACCAAGGCAATGCATGAAGGGGGCTTGTACAACCAATGCTAATGCGATGCAAGTAATGCCAGTGCTCATATCCAAATCATAAGTCATATATTTCCAATCATAAGGAAATCACCGGGGTCCATTACACTGCTGAATGACTGTCGTTCTACAGACCCCGCACAGTGAAACGAGCATAAGAGACCTCACTACCCGCCTGTGGACAGCCGATCACCAACAAGGCCTGACGGTAGCGGACCCATTTACGAGCTGGTCAGACTCAGCCTAGCAATGCCCACTACACACCAGGCAGGTAAGGCCACACCCCTATCCAACCGACTACACGACAGTGAGAGTCACAGCCTAACGGTATAAGGCCCTCGTATGCTCATGTATTCCACCCGGTCACGGCGTTGGAGCAGATCCTTGGTACTATGGAAGTTTTGAGAATTTCACCCATGGGCATCGTATGCACCCGGTATGCTCAACTAATATTTTCGGTGTCTACACATACGACCATCCACGAATATCCCTGTGGAGGTAAGGCCCTGATGAAGTAAGGACAGATATCCACATGCTATGCAATGCCAGATGCATGAATCACACAATCACCCATGCATCAATCCCAAGCATTCATCTCTCAGGGAGATACCAACATGTCCTACACAATGCCACAACCATGACCAATTATTCCTCAACCAAGCATGCATATGATGTGTATGGGAGTGGGCCATGAAGATGAATAGGGGTGCCAATACGGTGGAGATGAACTCTCTACCTAACCATGAAGGGTCTAGGTACTTAACTAATTCCTCATAAGGAATACAACCTCTAGTGGGGGCCCATATGCCTGGGGTAGCCCACAAGACTAAGGAGAACAATGGTATGGGCCTAAATAGTGAGATGGCTTAGCAAGGTTCTATGGTGGGCCTTTAACCACCCATAGAAGCCCATGGGCCTACCTTAAGGTCACCAACGTGGATATCCAAATATAATTGGTCCCTAAGAGGTAGCCCATCTCTAATTGATCATGAATCAAGGACTAAGGCCCATGCAACATCAAAAATAAGAAATGAGCAGCCAAAATTATACCACAACACTCATGTTGGGCTTCAGAAAGGGCGGCCCAAGGCTTACCCAAAATATGGGTTCAAGGGGAACACACATAACCCAACTCATATATACCACTATGGGCCCATAAGGGAAAGGTTAGGGCCCAACATAAAGGCCACTAAACCCATATATTATGGTGGCCTAGTGGGCGGCCCATTGCTCAAACCACATGGGCAATGTCATGCTCTTAGTCAAGTAAGTTGGGCCTACAACTCGGCCCAAGTATAAAGTTGATTTGATGGGCAATCAAGGGCCCATCTATGTGTGTAATTTGGCCCACTAACCCAACATAATATTATAGTAAAATGGCCCAATAGTTCAATGGGTCTATCTGGAAAGTTCCAACCCAATTGGGCCTAAAGAGTTCAACAACTAGCTACATTCATGGACCCAATTAAATTTAACTGTGGTGGGCCTCAAAAGTGCATTTATTAAGCTCAAAATTTAAAAAAACTAAAGGTATAAGTTATCTCCTCTAATACCTTCATAAATGTGGTGGGCCTCACTCCTCAAAATTTCAGCCCAAGTCCAAGCATAATTATAACATGTTGTTGTCCTAAATTTGGGCACTCCATTGGAGTGGGCCCAGGGCCTCTAAAACTCTGGAAATTTAGGGCCATGGCCCCTCATCATGTATACAATGAGAGGAAACCCAAAAATATGGCCCACCATCAAGAGAAATATTTTTGAATTTTGGTTTTTATCAAGCATATTGCTGGACTGCACAACAGAAAAATTGGGAGTCCAGCCATCTTGGACCATTTTTTTGGATGCCCTAAAGGGGTCATTTGAGGCTGAAATTTTACAGAGTGATACTTCCATATGTGGGCCACACCCCCACAAAATTTCAGAATTTTTAGATATTTATAAGTATTTTAATTAGTTTAAACAAAATAGATTGTCCATGAAATCGGACAGACCTGAACGTCCCAACGTGGTGGGCCAGTCCGGCCCTTGCTACGGTGTGTACAGGGGTCCATTGGCCCTGAAATTTAGTAGGTGGGTCCTACCATGAGTAGATCACATCCCTACAGAATTTTTAGACACCTATAATTATTTTAATTCATTTAGATAAATCAATCTGTCCTAAAAATCGGATTGATCTGGACACTATATTATAGTGGGCCAGTCCAGCCACCACTATGGTACGTACAGGTGTCCATTGGTCCCCAAATTTTGTAGGTGGGTCCTACCTTGAGTGGGCCACCCCTGAATAAATTTTTATAATTTTTAAACACCCATAGATATTTTAATAAATTTCAGAAATCCAACTGTCCATGGTGGAATGTTGCTGGAATAGTGTAGAAAATCCAGACTGTCCACCTCACTTGGACCATACCTTTGGGACCTCAAACAAGGTCAGATGGAGCTGAAATTTGGGGAACATCAAGATGAGATCCTCACCTTTCAGAAAAGTATATTTGATGGGTAGAAAAGGTTTCCTAATCAGTCCCAATTTCAAGCCCAAGTCCAACAAAAAAAATCTGTCCAGAAATTTCTGGACAGCAATGCATGCATGGAATAAAACAAATTCATGGGCCTATTAAGGAAGGGATTGGCCCATAAATTGGGTATCATGGCCCACCCTAGTGGGTTTCACAATTTTCCAGAACAAACCCTCAAATTTTCACCCTTACAAGAACATTTAAGGTGGCAAAAAGAGGCATCTAAACCATGGTGTAGGTTGAGTATAGATGTTCCTTTCTTCCTAGGCTTTTTCTTTTGGGCAATCCAGGCCCACTAAATGGATCACACATAATATCATCAGATTTCTAAGGAAAGAGAAGGAAGAACATCCGGCAATCAGGGGAGGGCTTCGCCACTATTAAGTCGTCCCCAAACAATCACAACCACAAATAATAATATAAACACATTGTACAACTAGATCTTATGATGCATGGCCTAGATCTTTGAAATGGGTGGTTGGGATGCCATCCCAGCCACATGCAAGGGCCTAGATGACCCATCATACTTAGAAAAATAAGAGAAATCCACATGCAAGGGGTCCATCAAGGGAAGAATCCCATGCATGGACATGCATGTACAATGCGGGCCTCATGGCCACATCTAGATGGTTGTGTAAGATCTCCACCATTAATTGGTGGGTCCTACACATCCAAATGAGAGAGAGGAAAGAGATTACATGAGGAGAGAAAAGATTTACTTGATGAAGAAAGTACCCACCTCAAAGATGATCACCAAACTTTCACACTAAGGTCCTTTAGCACCAAGGGAGATGGATCAATGGTGGAGATGAGGTTTCAAGGGTTAGATGGTGGGGGATTAAGGAGGAAGGTGACTGAAAAAATGGAGGAAAATGGGCTGGAGAAATGGAGGAAAATTACTAGAGAAGAAGGGAAGAGAGAGAAATGAGAGGGAAAGAGAGGAAAAATCTTTTTTAAGGAAAGTAATCATTAACTTATGGTGATACAAACAATGTTGCTAGGGTAGGTTAGGTGTGGGTGGTGTGTGAGGTCTTGGTAGTGTGAGTTATGGAGATTTAGGTGGCGTGTGTAGTGTGTGTTGGAACTTGTGCAAAAGAGGGAGTGTGGGCCACATGCACCACTCCAAAGTGGGCCACATGATCGAAATCAAGGGTCATAGAATGAAACGTACACAACTTATGATCCACATATCGGATGGACGCACAAGACGCGGCGTTGGAACCGCGGCAATAATGCGGTCGCAATGGTATAGATCTCAGCTCGATCCGAGTCGGGTGTACATGACCGGACTCAAGGATGACCGCAACACTATTTAAAGGTCGCGGGTCACTGAAATTTAACCGATAGGACCGCGAGACCACAAGAAATGAAATGAACACTTACACACACATATGCACACATGCAAACTTGGGTCGGGTCTCACAGTGGCCCATCATGTGGTGGCCCACCAGGTTAACGATCCTGATCACCGCATTCAAGTGCTGCATGTATACCAGAAATGCACTTCATAGAAGTCCATGAAGCGCACATGTCATAGCATTATTTCTATTACATACACAGTCATGCATACAAATGGATGTCATGTTTATTGGTTCTGCTTTTTCTTTTTCTTATTATTTTTGATCCGCCTCAAATTTTTTTTAATTCAAAATCACCAAGTAAAATGTGCATTGCCATTCAAGAGGGGTGACTGAGGAATCTGTGGACTATTATATGCTGTTGTAGGCACTCTTCTTGTAGCAATTGGTTTATTGCCTTGCCAATGACTGGCCTTTCTTTTTCCTGTGATTTCTTCTTTTTTCCCCGACCAACTAATTTTCTATCAAGAGAAAGAAAAGGACATGGAAATGCTAAACAAT
Source organism: Magnolia kwangsiensis (assembly GCA_037074715.1). Classification (NCBI taxonomy): domain Eukaryota; kingdom Viridiplantae; phylum Streptophyta; class Magnoliopsida; order Magnoliales; family Magnoliaceae; genus Magnolia; species Magnolia kwangsiensis. Next base: position 4,761,942 of record CM073571.1, read on the forward strand.
GAAACAGAACCACAGAAGCCAGAATCTGGGCCTGATCAATGATGGGGATACATAAATTCAATCCTTGGTGGGTGATCCTACCTTTGAATTTGATTGAAAATGAATCATTTTCATCTTCTAAGCCTTATCCCAATCAATTGGGGTCTGCGATGTGAATGCTATTCTGCCATTCCATTCTATCAAGGGCCATGACTTTAGTTAAGACCATATGTCATCATTTCTTTTCTTACTACATGCGCTCACGTTCTTTTGGGCCTTCCTCTTCCCCTTCTAGAGCCTTCAACTTTTACCAACTTGCTCCTAACCGGTATAGTTCTTGGTCTCTATTGCACATGATATCTAATGACAATGAATGCAGCCGAAAAAACATTCACTATCATATCTCATGTACTTCTATCTCGTTAGTCATTCGCCAAGGGAGAATTTGACTCTATTGGCCCATTGAATGGTGTTGTAGGAATATCCATCCACCGCTAACTCTCCAAAATTATAAAACGTATAATTTTTTGCTTTTTTCTTGAAAGGAGATAACTCCTACTACGAAGAAGGAACATCAAACCCACTTTTCAATTCCTCACTAGCAAGTCTATTGGCCACATTATCAACATCCCTCAGAATAAATCAGCAGAAGGCTTACTTCAAAAAAAGAAAAAAGAAAAAAGAAAAAAGAAAATAAAATCAGCAGAAGGCTTACTTCAAAAAAAGAAAAAAAGAAAAGAAAAAAGAAAATAAAATCAGCAGAAGGCTTACTTCAAAAAAAGAAAAAAAGAAAAAAAGAAAAAAGAAAATAAAATCAGCAGAAGGCTCCCAAAGAAAGAACTAAATACTTAAATCTATAAGATACAAGGAGTGTGACTCCACGGTATCAGCAAATACCCACATCAAGACAGACGAGCATTTCCTTCATAGTCAGCTTTTTGTTGTAAGAGGATGAGAATATTTGCATCCCTTCTCTTAAAGCAATCAAGTCAGCCTCATCCTGCTGCACTGTGCCACAATGACCACAGAACACCATCACAATATCCCACATGCACTTTTTCAATGCACCTAAGCAATGTTTTAGAACCTGGACTGCACTGGATGGTTGGACTGGGATTGGCTAAAGTAGCATTTCAGGTTAATGAGAAACCTCTTTTGGAAAGAGGAGTTCTTCAATACTTTGGTAGAGTGCGATGGATGATATGAAGGTAATTGCATTTGTGGACATGGCATATATGTAACTAAAATTATACCGTCCAAATCATGGAACCCAGTTTAGATAGGTTACAAACCTAATATAATAGTAATTGGATGATTAAAACATGTTAGGGATTTCTATAAAATAGTATGTCATTGGACTCTCTTAACCTCTTAGTATATTTGTTTGTTGAACATGGACTGTCCATTTGTTGGCTTCCAATCTGGCAGTTGCAGTAATTGATCCATGTACAGCGGGCTCCACCATTTGAACAGCTTAGGTTTGGATGCATGCATGCTGCATGACAGGTGGAATAATTTGCGAGTTAAGTTTTTCCCATGAAAGGGTATTTTTGTCAAACCATCCACTAATACTATCTTTAACAACCGTTAGAAGGTCCCACAATGCAGAATAATCGAATGAGGTATCTTAATGAAAAAGCAATTAAAAAAGGTGCCGGGATGTAAATTCCAAATTAAAGAGGTATGAAATCCCATAATATTATCTGTAAAAAAAATCCCAAAATATTAATTGGATAATGCTAGTTTCTCATTTGAAAAAATTGTTTGTTGAATTTGAACTTTGTTTATTTTTCATGTCGACTGTCTGTTTTATATCATCTACTGAACCAGTTTAGGCATCATTTCAGTACATTTAGTGTTTTATAAACCCTCTAAAGCAGGACCCTCTATGTAGATGGTTTAATTTGAGTTACGCATAGCCACATGTACAATATCGGAGTTCCTGAGTATCATCCATCACACTCTGCTAGTGTATCAAAGCTATCTCCTTTGAGAAATGGACTCTTCGAACTGCTTGATGAAACTGGTACATCTGTCAGGGTTTGACTTTAGTTCTATACAACCAGGTTGGTCTATAAGCTAGGTTTAACTAACAACCTCATCCATAAGATAGAGACATTTTACTCACCACAGGCACCTTATTGCCTTCAAAACCAGTTGTATTATGTATCTTGCTTATTTTAGATTGCATATGGGTATCATGGTTGGATCTGGTTTGAATTGAACTGTCTGTGCAGATATGGATTGAGGTTTGTCCCCTTATTAGAACATTGGTTCTAAGCCTCCCATAGAGGACTCATCGAAATTAAGCTTCAACAAAAATGGGACGAGGCAGTTTGCACTTAGCTTTGGCCTTCTTTTTATCCTTTCCCTTCTATGCCAACATTCCTGTTCTGCAGAAAATCTTAGTCCGAAGTCACCCAGAACTCGGATCTAAGAAGAACCCAACTAAGTATATCTTCCTTTTGATTTTGTACACAAAAGCAGTTTTCTTCTGCAAAATTCCTTCTATTCTTTTCTTTCTGTAGTCCTCGCACAATGGTATACGACATCATACTCCAGAGCACATAACCCCTAACCTGTAATGGACCAGGTGGCATTTATTAACCAATTCATTAGGGTCCCATTAAGAGTTCATCTGATTCCAAAAAGGTCAAAGTAATGACACCACATGGAGGAGCATGTGGTCCACGATTTCCTTCTCTTTGGCATGTGGGTCCTTGCATCAGGTCAGGCACCCCTATATCATGAAAATCCTTAACTGCGATTGGGCCTGAATAATTTAGCTTTCCCTCCTGTGCCTGCTGGGCCCAAATATCTGGGATAAGGCTATGATGATGAGAGGGAATCATGTCTAATGTTATGTTTTCTCCTAGAAAGCTAGAAATGTTGAAGTTATGGGCATGGGTAAATCAAAATGTAATTTTTGATATATATATATTTTTTGTGGTTTTCTGGGAACAGGTGATCTTCATCTCTATCCTGTTTCTGTCAAAACACAATCTGGTGAAAAGCTAGAGTTACAGGTGAGTTGACTTGATCAATGATGGTATGGCATTTATCTCTTTGAAACAAATAATTGGCAGTATGAACTAAACATGAGTAGAATTGTTATATATTTAGAAAATTTATCCAGTGCTAGCGCACATCTTATCTTAAGCAGACAGGGCCTAAACTGACTTGTAATGATTGTGAAGCCATGTATTTTTTTCTCTGTTTAGTCGACATTTTCTCACACTTGGTTTAAGTTGAAAACTGGAAATTCTAACTCCAGGCTTTGCTAAACACATACACGTGATTAGACATGTGCATGCATCTATGAAGGTGGACTAACATCGAGGAGTACTCAAGTTATGAGTAGGGTTAGGGTCTGCAGTAGGATCAGGAACTTATGCTGTCCAAACACTTGGAAGATAGGTCTCCTGTGCTTGCCTAGTGGTTTGACACTGTATAAAGGTTTAAAACTGTGTGCTAGATAGACTGCCAGGGCAACACAATAGATCAGGACTTGGGGAAAGTGGATAAATTTTTTGTTTCTACTGAAAATCATTGCTTGGAATGTTTGGTTTTTTTATATATTGGGTCCTCTCTTAGAGATCTTATCTACATCATTAGCTGGCTTTAATGAGAAAGTGGGCACGTGTCAAAGCTGTAGTGCATTTGTCATAGAGTGGCTCTAATGCGCATTTTCTTTTGGTTGATGATATAGAAGAGTAAATGTGTACCAGTGTGCTCCCTACTATCCCTTGCAGCAAACTACCAAAAATGGTATCTTTATGTGCCTAAAAGCCAACTTGGGTGATTGCGTTTATTATCCGACATGAGGGAACTCCATATGTGAGTTCCTTGTTCCCAGTGACATGTCTGGCAACTGCCCTCCATGACCCTCGTTTACTTGCTTGTTGGGGTGTGCATGTTTTTGTTGGGCTGCGAGTTTAGTGCAAGGTTGGACTGTTCTGGCATGTGAGTGTCGTCATTGTCAGCCTCTACCATGACCAAAAGGCGGGGTAAAAGAGGAAGGTTGATATCCGACTGGGTTTGCCGATCGTAAAAGTTTTGCGATATAGGACAATCTGGTCTCCACAAAAGGACTCAAGATTCGATTCCATATGCTACTGATTGAATGGAAAGCCATCTTATTGACTTGTAATCCCACAAGATCACTCAGGTGTCATTTTTAGTGGCCCGATTGGACTTTGGACCCACAAGACCGGTCAACTGTTTCTTTGTTTTTTTTTTTTTTGGTTCCTCAAAAACAGTCTGTAAGTAAAATAGGCCACTGTACCAACTGGATAGCCCCATAACTTTGGACCCACAAGACTGGTCGACTGGGTTGATTTTAGTAAGATATGGTGTCAGGATGGGAAAAGTAGTAGTGGTAAAAAATGCCCATAAATCATCACCAGCACCACCATCATCTAAGCCTTATACCATGTTGGTATCAGCTACATGAATCATGTTTCACCATTCTACTCTATCATAGATCATATCCTCAATTAAGCTATAGGCCTTCAACACCCATGTCCTTTTGGGCCTCCCCTTGCCCTTTTAGAGCCTTCAACTTGAACCAACCCCTCCTGACTTGTGCAGTTCTTTGTCTTCATTGCACATGGGCAAATCATCTTTTCCTCATCTTATTACCTATTGGTGCTACTCCTAAGTCCCCCCAAATGCATTCATTTCTAATTCTATCCCTCCTCGTCTTGCCGCTCATCTGTCTCAACATCCTCATTTCAACTATGCTTATTCTATGAGCATGCTGTTTCTTAATTGCTCGACATTCTGTTCCATAAAGCATGGCTGGCCCTTTAGCTATCCTATCAAATTTGCCCTTCAAGGAGGTATGGAGTTTGGGATCCATGTGACTGCCACGGGACTGATTGGACCAGTACTCTCTTCTAAGTGTTTGATGCAAAGGTTATTAATGCCCTGGATATTAGGAGTCCAGATGAGCATCCATTGTTTTAGCATGGTTTTATTCAGGTAGGTGCATCCATGCTACTTCATCCCTTTTTTGTTATATTTGATTTGAGGCCAGATCCTCTATAGTTCCTTATAGAATAAGCTAATCCTACAAGTGATTAACCTGATTGTTAAAAGTTATTCATGTGCGTATAAAAGTAAATTACCTACTTATTCACCTATGTATTTACATAAAAAGGCACCTATTTATTCACCATTCCCTTGTGGTGCACACTGTGTTGTATGTATGCTGTCCAACCTGTGCATTTAGTGAGCCCCACAATGATGGTGGGATTCCTAAAAATTAGGCCTATCCAATCATTAGGTGGGCCACACCATAGAAAACAATTGCCAACTATTTAAAAACCTCCAAATTCACGTGGTGGTCTAGATTAGTGTTCGAAACATTGGTATCGCGTTACGCATCACACCCTTGGGATACAAATACGTATCGGTTATCACATGGGATATATCGGTTGTATCGCATAATGCATTGCTGTTGTTGGAAACATGGGGAAACATTGGGAATTTGGTCGAATTTTTCAGTGATGGTTAAAAAAGACATCAATACACACTTCTAAATCAAAACATTACAAAAAACAAATGCACATAATAAGTTTTCTTTATATGGGGTCCTAATCTATGCATTGTCTAACTGCATTGATGCTAGTATATTCAAAGTTTAATAATATAATTTGTCAATGTAAGAAGACGTGTGGAAACACAAGGAATACATTCAAAAGCAAAAGAAGAATAGCTAGACCAGGTTACATACATGTTTGATTTTATGTTTGGACACAAAAATTGTAACCAATTTGCGAGGAATTGAGAAGTTTTGATTTTTTTTTCAAATTTTTACAATTTGGCCCATGTCCTCCAAATCTCGAAATCGAAGCTCATAATTCATGATTTTTTCATGCAAAACATGAAAAACCATGGATTCGTAACAACACTGATTTAGCATGATTTATAAAAAAAAGGATCGAAAATCGAAAATGCTCACTGGATTGAACATGTGGATATATCTCACTACTTGTGCATTTCGTATCGCACAAGTGGGATACAAGGTATATTGTGGGATATGTCGTCCAATGTCTTTGATACTTAGGACACTGGTCTAGATGATGGTTGGATTGGCCTATTTTTTGGGGCGTCCAACACATGGTGGGGCAACCCTGCTGGAAAGGTTGGATGCCATACACACACTGCAGTGGGCCAGCATGCAACCCTTGTAGGATAAGCTAATTGTACAAGGACTAATTGGAGTACCAACCTCATTTGGTTTAGAAGCATATTTTAGTGAACCAAAGAAAAATAACCACTTGTACACTTGGTAAAAATCTCAGAGCCGTAAATGGTATGTCATCCAATCGTATTAACTTCCATATAACATCAGAGTGTTATATGCAAAAATGTGTTAGATTCAATAGGTTGTGGGCTCACCACAACATCCTTTTACTATCATCATCATCATCGCCCTTAGCTATTTGGGGTTAGCTTCATGAATCCCATTTTTCCAATCATTTCCAAGGCCCCATTCTCAACAAACAATAAGCCTTTGTATCCCTTCTCGCCACCTCAATCTGAGTCTTTTTAGGTCTTTCTCCCATGTTCTTTTCCGGCCCTTTGACCCTAATCAATATTCCCCGCCTTACTAGAGCCTGTCTTTGTTGCACAACTGAACCAGCATCTTTTTGTATGTTCATCGAAGTACCTCCTATTACTGAAATATATATTGATTTTGGCTTTGGGTATGCAGTTAAATCCAGGAGATTCTGTTATGGATTTGAGACAGTTCCTTCTTGATGCTCCGGAGACCTGTTTCTTTACGTGTTATGATTTGATACTGCACACAAAGGATGGCTCAGTTCATCATCTGGAAGATTACAACGAAATTTCTGAAGTTGCAGATATTACTGCTGGTGGTTGTTCTTTGGAGATGGTTGCCAGTATGTTCAGCCCCTATACACAGTATTCTTTTGCCTTGATTGAACTAGCAAGATTTGTCAAAAATTTGTGGCCCTGATGGGTATACGTGTGTGCAGCATTTTATGATGATAGATCTGTAAGGTCTCAGGTCCGCCGTGCCAGAGAATTGCTTTCTTTCTCAACTCTTCATGCCTCTTTATCAACATCACTTGCATTGCAACATGAGACAACAACACAACAAAAGCCTACAGGTTTGTTATTCTTGGGGTTGATTCCTGCATTGCTAATGATGCCAAAATTTCTAGCCATTCTTCGTCTATCTAGACTCTCTGCACATCACACACATGTAGATATGTTTTAAGGGCATGTTATGGATACACAGAAGCTAAGGAAAAAACTATAATTATCCAATGATGATTTCCATGATAACTATTCAAACATGGATTCCAATTTTGAGTTCTTGTTTGGATAGCGAGTGGCAATCTCATAGTCCTCTCACTTTCACAATACTCACCTAGTTATAATTGTGCCAACAAGCCAAATTATGGAAAAGTGTAGTTGCTTGGTTGAATCCCCTCGTCACATCAAAGGAAAACTCTTTTCCTTTTCCATTATTTAGCATGGAATCCATGGTTTCCAAACATGGCCTAAGTTTCTTCATTAATTCTTAATCATCGAGGAAAAAAGTTTTCCTCTTCTGCTTGCCATCCAGAATATGCATCTTGTGTTTTTAATTGTTATAAATGATTATTTCCATTCAGAAATAGTAAATATTGTTACCATTGGCCACCGGATTTTTTAGATTTAATTTGCTTTGGTGTTGGTTTTACTGTTATTCAGATGCCATGAAATCTGAAGTCCCGGAGCTTGACGGTCTGGGTTTTTTGGAGGATGTTACTGGTTCACTTGGCAATTTGATGTCATCTTTGTCTAAAGAGATCAAATGCGTGGACAGCATTGTTTTTTCTTCATTTAATCCTCCTCCAAGTTACAGGAGGTAGTTCTTTTTGTCAGACATAGGCATGTTAAAGGATCATCATCATGGCTTGTTTTAGTTTTATCTTAATGATGTCTTTATGACCACATGACTCCCATCTGTATTTGGACGACTTCAGCTGCTCTAGTTTCTATTTTTTTTTCATCACATCTCCTGGTTTGTCTTGTGATGATCCTATTGTACCACAGAAGCTTTAAGTTGATTTTGTTAGTTGGTATAGAACAGATCATCATATTGATAAGTTGGATCATAGCACAGTCTCTTACCATAAAAAAGAAATGGCTGCATGTGCAGTAGAACCATCCATGAGAAAATGCTTAAGGTTAATCTTTGCACTGCTTCAACTCCTGCAGCAAAATATTATTCTTTCTAATTATAATCCATTTTTCTGGACTTGGTGTCCTATTTAAATATCTCTGTTAAGAGGTATGTTTTCAGTAGTGTTACGTGTTCTCTCTTCAAGAGCTTTACACCTATTTGACCTTCCTGCTTTACTTGGTGGATTATTGTGATCCTTCGGAAAATTTAAGGTACAGACTTTTTGATAATTCAGTTCATATGAAAAATGCACTTGAACTTCTTCAATGAATCGACCTTTTTTTTTTGTTTTGTTTTGTTTTTTTTTTTTTTTAAAATTTATTTATTTAATGAAAGGCAACGGAAATTTTATTCGACACTGTCTGCACTTGATTTCTTCTTCCTTCATGCGGCATGCGTAGTATTGTGCTAACTTTCTTTGAAGAGTTTTCTCCTCTTCGAACAGCTTTCCCTCCTCTGCCTTCAAATCAAGCGTTTGTAACTTTGCAAGAATGCCCTCAACTTCAGCCTCCCTTTCCCCCAACACTTCCTTCTTCCAAGCATTGATTTTTTTCCTTTCAATTTCAACAGTTTTAGCATCTGACTTAATATAAAGCTCGCATAACCTTCCACTTCAAAGGAACCCCACCAATCATTAACCAGTCTTGTGAACCACTCCACAGCTTTTTGAAGCCTGCGTAACCTTCAATGAATCCACCTTTCTTACTACTCATATAGACTTTTTGAAGCCCTAGACAACTTTATCTGTTTTCTCATTTGAAATCATTTCCATTGAATCTACTCCACGATATTTATCTGTATATGCCATGCAGAATGCAACAGTTTGCCTCTTACAAAGTTCTTGTAGGAAAAGGTTTATCAATTTTTTAATGCTTTCGTCTTCTACAGGCTTGTTGGGGATTTGATTTATTTGGATGTGGTGACTTTAGAGGGAAACAAGCTTTGCATCACAGGAACCACAAAGACATTTTATGTGAATTCAAGCACAGGAAATATACTAGACCCTAGGCCAGCTAAGCCTGCTTTTGAGGCGACCACACTTATCGGTCTCCTGCAAAAGATTAGTTCAAAGTTCAAGAAAGGTAAAAAAAAGTTTGTAGATATATTAACTGTTTTGAAGGAATGAAATTTGAATATATTAATCATCCTCATTGGCATCTAACTTCTGATTAATTTTTTGGTGAAGGTTTTCGTGAAATTTTGGACCGGAAGGCCTCTGCACACCCTTTTGAAAATGTTCAATCTCTGTTGCCAGCTAATTCATGGCTAGGAGTATATCCTATACCGGGTAAATGCAGTTACTCAAAAGTTATACTTGCTGTGCTGAACTGTAAATTGCTGTTTTTTAAAATTCTTTTTTGTTATTTTTTTGGGAAACATCAGCCTCACAAGAACCCTTGCAAATGCAGAATAATGGGGATGGCGATCCACATTTCATATGAACTGTATAATATGGGCCATAGTACTCTTTGGATATCATGATTTATTTCTTTTTTAGAAGAGCTCATGATTATCTCCAGGGCTGTCAACAGACCAGGCCTTCGATTATCTTTGGCCTGGATTTTTATTTTTTATTTTTTGAAAAGCCACGAATGTATTAAGCTGGGAAAGATACAAGAGAAGAATTGGCGTTTTTGTTGGGGGGGGGGGGGGGGTGGGTTAAAACGGCAACCGAGCCTAGACACCTAGAAAAATAAGGTCGTAACCCTTCAAAGCAGGCACCAGGGCTGCCCATTCTACAATGAAACCCTTAGCCTTTGAAGCCACTATGGAGGAGGAGAGAGCGGTGTCCCGAAAACATTTGCTATTCCTCTCATTCCACACCGCCCACCACATGGCGAGAACGATCATTCTCCACAAGCGAGCTCTGCACTTATCAAGCCAAACTCCATGCTAGGCCTTGAGAAGGAGATCTGCTGATGACGGGAAACACCAGCTAACACAAAAGCGGGAACAAAACTTGGCCCAAATTGGGTAGATGAAGGGGCAGTGAATGAGAAGGTGATCGACCGTCTCTGCGTTCCTCATGCAGCACAGGCAGATGTTAAGTAGGGGCATCCCTCTTTTGTGCAGGTTATACACTGTCAAAATTTTCTTATTTCCGACCAGCCAACCGAAGACACTGATCTTGGGAGGGACCGAATACTTCCATATATGATTAAAGTGGGACGCATGAACAATGACAGGATTCTCCAGCGCCCTGTAGAAGGATTTAACCGTGAAGACGCGGGATTTATCTAGACTCCACAGAATGGAATCTGCGGCTAAGGGGTCAGGAGCTACTCTATGAACACAGGCCATGAGATTCGCGTATTCCTGAATTTCCTAGTCTTGGAGGTTGCACCTACACTCCACGTGCCACACGACTTGACCAACAGAGAAGGAATAACAGTCAGCAACAAGAACATTTTTGTTGGGAGCGAGCAGAAAAATGTTCGGGAATGTGACTTTCAGGGGTGCATCAGCCAACCATCTGTCCTCCCAGAATCTGATTTTATCGCCTTTTTCGATCTCAAATCCGACAGCCGAAAGAACCTTTTCCTTCATGTAAAGGATACCTCTCCACAAGACCGAAGACCGATATCGAGAAGACTCCTTCGTCCACCAGCCGCAGGCCTTATATGCCATATCCTTGATAAGAGAGTTCCAAAGACTTCTGGCTTCTGCCCCTAATCTCCAGGACCATTTCCCCAACAACGCCTGATTCATAAGATGCAGATTTTTCACCCCCATACCACCATGCTAGAGTTGATTGAAGACTATCTTCCAGTCCATTGGGTGGAACTTGGATCTCTCGGAATTCCCATGCCGGAATTCCCATGCCAAGGGAAATCCCTTCTCAGTTTGTCAATGGACTTGACAACAAAAATGGGACAGCGAAAAAGAGACATAAGATACAGAGGAAGATTGGAGAGGGCTGCTTTGATCAGGGTGAGACTACCCTCCAACGAAAGGAATCAACACTTCCATTTTGCCAGATAGGAGCCAATCCTGAGTAAAACCTTCTCTTAGGCAGACTTGGGGGGAGCTCCTATGCACAGGGGGAGACCGACGAAGGAGGAAGGGAAGCCACTGCGCATTGTAGAGAAGAGGCCTAACACTCGGATTCTTCTTGATTCATGTTAACCCCGATGAGTTTTGACTTAGACAGATTTATTGATTGTCCTGATACTGCCTCAAAGTAGCGAAGAGTCGTGCGCAGATTGTCCACATACTCCTGAGAGGCTACACTGAAAACAAGGGTGTCGTCGGCGTACTGAATGTGAGACACAGGGGCAGGGAGACCTTTAAATGTCAATCCCTTTAAGAATACCTGAGCGCTGGCCCTGATGAAGCATCCTAGAAAGGGCCTCCTCGACTAGGAGGAACAGAAACAGAGAAAAGAGGGTTTCTTGCCTCAGCCCTCTAGAGCTTCAGAAGAAACCTCTTGGCGAGCCATTAAGGAGAATAGACAGGTGCGTTGATCCAATATATACCCCAATTCACAATCTCCATTCTTCGCTAAACCCCATCCGCTTCATCAGATATTGCAGGAAACCCCATTCAACGTCGTCGTACGCTTTTTCCACATCTAGCTTGTAGAAGAGATGTTTCAGACTAGACAGATGGCTAGAATGCAGCACTTCGTTGGCGATTAAAGCGCAATCCATCATCTGCCTCCTTGGGATGAAGGCACTCTGATTAGTTGAAATGAGCCTGTTTATAACCTTTAGCAGATGGGCTGAGAGGAGCTTAGCTAGAATTTTATAAGGGGCCCCGAGCAGACATAGTGGGCGGAAGTCTTTAAAAGTTATGGCTCCAGAGAACTTGGGAATCAAAGCGAGAAAACACGAACCTAGACCCTTTGAGATCTGACCTCTCGAATGGAACTCATTGATAAAGGCCATAACATCCTCTTCCAGAATCTCCCAGAACGATTGGAAGAAGAGAATTGGGTACTCGTCCAGCTCGGGGGCTTTATCTCCACCCAACCCGACAACTGCCGCTTTCACTTCCTCCACTAAGAAAGGGGATTCGAGCGACAGAGCCTCTTCTTCTGTAATTGAATCAAAAGAGAGATTGTCCAGCTGAGGTCTGATCCAACCATCTGTCTGAAGGAGAGATTAGAAGTGGGCTACTGCTTCTCCAACTATCACCTCTCTGTCTTCAATTCTGATTCCTTTAATCACTATGCTATTGATCTTGTTGGCTCTGGCATTCATACTTGCAATGTTGTGGAAGAATATGGTATTTTTGTCTCCCTCCCTTAACCATTTTGCCTGAGCTTTTAGTTTCCAAGAAATCTCATCTTCGCGAACCCTGGAAGACAGAGATTGGATTAGGTGGATGTGCTTGGAGAGGATCTCTAGAGAAACCCTCCCGTCTTCGATGCCTGAATCAATGTCTAAGATTTGGGTTACCAGCTCATCCAGTTCGAGATGTCTTTTGACCAGAACCTCAGATTTCCATTGCTTTAACTTGTCTTTTAGCACCTCGAGTTTAGAACAGAGTTTGAACTCGACAAATCCTTCAACTTTGAAACTGCCCCACCATTTAGCAACTAGGAGATGAAAGCCTTCTATGTTGAGCTAAGAGAGGTCGAACCGAAAAGGTTTCAGACCCCAATTAGTTTCCTCTGCAGACAGGAGAATGGGGCAATGATCGGAAGTCGTGCGAGGCAGGGCACACTGGGAAACAGACGGAAAGGTTTTGAGCCACTTTGGCGACAACAAGAATCTGTCCAGTCTGGACAAGCAGGGAGCAACTCTCTCCCGTTGGTCCAGGTGAATCGGGCACCCAGAAGTGGAATGTCGAGAAGATCTTGGTCATCTGTCCAGGAAGAAAATGCCCTCATAGAAGCGGAAGAGTTGTTGCCGTGAGATTTTTCCTAACAGGATTTGATCATGTCGAAATTGCCTGCAATACAGAGAGGGCCCGAAAAACTCTGTCTAAGTTCACTGAGCTCGGCTAAGAACTCGTCTTTTGGCTTCCATGTTTGGACAGTAGACCGACGCGCTGAGACACCGGAGATTGGAGGAAGCGTTCTGCAGGATCACTGACACCGAGTAGGATCCCACCTTGCTATCGATCAAGGACCATCTGGCCGAATTCTAGGCCACTAGGACTCCTTCGGAACTGCCCGAAGCCTCAAACGTTGCCCATTTTGCGTCTCTAACCTTCCAGAGAGTCCCCATAAGAGAATCATTGAATTGACTGACTTTGGTTTCCTGTAAGCAGAGAACTTCCGGGTTGTGACTTCCACAGGAGAATTTGATAAGCCTCCTCTTCTCCTTCGACCCCACTCCTCTTACGTTCTAGGATAGAACCTTCATCGGGAAACCGATCTGCCCTGCTTACCTTGATGGATAGCCATTAGATGAATATCTTGGATCATCGCGGGGATATCACTGTTGCTTGCAGGCCTGACTTGCCGATGGATGGGGGACCTCATAGTCGGAAGAGGGCGACCGCGAGATTCCACGCACTGGAACAAATCGGTGAAGTCTTCTGAGTTATCCCCAAAGGAGAGGCGCACCGATCTCCTAACGTGCCCTAGAGCATCTCGAATCCTTTTTTTTTTTTTTTGTATATGGGGTTGATTAGCTTTGTCCTGCTCAAGTCGTCTTTTGCCTCCATAGCACTGTCTTCCTCCTGAGGCAAAGGTTGACCCCTTCGCATCTGCAACGACTTTGCTTCAATGACTTCGTCTCCAGAACCATCCTGAAAAAGCGAGACAACCGACAGATCTGGCCATTCTTGGTTAGAAAGAATGGAAACAGAAGGGGAAGTAGGAGTATGGGGGGTTCTCAGATGACCATGACCGGTCATCCAAGACCAAGGCAAAAGCCCCCGCTGGAGGGGAGGGGAGACTAAGCGCTCTCTTAAGGCCATTTCTCTCCCGTTCCTTCACAGGAAAGGGGAGAGACTGAGGCAGAAATGTGGGAGAAGGTAGAGGGTGCGAGGCTGGGATAAAGAGTTTAAGAGACAGCTCGACGATAGAATCGGTGCCCGAGGCGTCTGAGCCAGTGCACGTGTCACCATCTAAGGTTAAGATAGTAGCAACCGCATGTCCCTTGGGTATACGAGGACCCGAACTCGACTCCTCCGAACCGTAGAGGTTTAGACCGAACCTGCCACCTGCCTTCTGCGATAAATCGCGGGGGGTACCTCCTTGATGGATCACATGTGACGAGAGAGGTTGGAGACGCTATCGTCTTTCGTCGACATGCGTCGAGGTGAGGTGATCGATGTGTTCTCTGGGCTTGAGGAAGGCCAACGTGGCAACAGGAGCTTCATCCTGACAGCTGAGGCATTGCGTGCTGGATCGCTGGAGGTGTGACAACAGAGACTTCGACCCGCATCTCTCTGGATAGCTGGGATTTGACCTCTTCATCATGACGAACCCTTGACTGACGCGAGACGTTAGGAGGTAGTCTGCAGGAGCATGAAGCTGGTGTACCTTCATCCTCGCTCGGAGATGGGAGCGACGCTGAAACTGCGGGGCGAGATTCCTTAGTTCGCCAGTAATTTCCCCATCTGGTAAGAGGGTCTCCAGCAGGCTCTAGTTGGAATTGGAGAGAAATCGTCCCGCCGTCGACAGAGACGATGATCTGTGAAGGAAGGGGGTCCCCCCTTTTTTTCTCCGCACTCGCGCCCTGATGACGACCATCTCTTCGCCAATTTTTGTCTTTGTATCCAATTCGAGCAGCGATCCAAGCACTGATGTGGCATCGATGAAGAATTGGTTGAACAATAAATCGAGTGGGATGCCCCAAATGAGAACCCAAACGTTCTCCTTCCCAAAAATGGAGTATTCCTCCCACTTCTGGATTTTGAGAATTGGCCCATCTAAATGTAAGATGCCTGCTATGAGCAACATGTTTGAGAGAAGGTTTGGACATAGCTTGATCCATAGATCATTATACCCAATAGGCTTGATGCTATATTTGGCAGGACTAATCCCGCAGCACTCCAGGATCCACTGTCGAACTTGAGAAATGGAGGATCCTTCTCTGGTTGACACCACCAACGAGTCTTTCAGGTTACCGCGGGATCGCTCCAAAGGTCTTGCTTGACTCGAACGATTCCATCTTGCTGCTGCTCCGCCAGGTCATGTTCCTTTACCGAGTTCCGGACCTTGTCGGTATTCTGGCTGGAGCTTGGGGCCTGGTGAGGAGCCTGCATCTCTGGGGGACCTCTAGGTTTGAGTAGGGCCTCCTTAAAGGAGGATCCCTTGCTATGGGATGGGCGAGATCGAGAAATCATTGCGGGCCTGATGGTAGCAGAAGAGGAGCCCGTTTGGAGATCTGATTTACGTCTATGCTCCGGTCTGAATCTCGCTCTTTGGATGAGCATTTTCATCCCTCCGAAGATCTCACCATGGAGCATCTCTACCGCCCTAGCTAATTCTTCCTCCGAGCTCATTGTCACGAGGGCGAAACCCCTGTAATGGCTGCTGAGACGATCTCATGGCATTGCCACATCCATGACAGCACTTGCTCTGCCAAAAACCCTAAATATATTAATGGGAAGCCATCCCGGTGGGAAGCCTCTGACGAACAGCGTGGGAAGTGCTGCCGTTTCCTTCCTCCTCTCTGCGATTATTGCTTTTCCTTTTCGTGAACGAACTCGAGCCCATGCTCCTCCATTATCGCTGTGGAGATGAGGATCGGATTCCAGGTGAGGTCCTAAAATACCGTCGTCGCGCTCGCGTGAACCTCTTGGGATATCGCCTTCGCTATCGGGAGGCATTCTTTCCCCTCTCGCTATCGGGAGGTCCAAAATACTGTTGCCTAGATGTTGAACTGTCCATGCCGGGCCTATTCAAAAGTTTGCTTTTGATGGGACTAGGCCTGACCCCAGTGTTTTAAATAGTGTAGCGTATAGCGTAGTCTTAACCCATCTATAGCACGTAGTGCAAACTATACGATACTTCTAATGTTTAATTAAAATAATAGAGAAAAAATGATAAACATAGAAATAGCAAAGAAGTAAAGGAGGCCTAGAAGGGTAGGCTTCAATTTTCAAGTGAAATTATATTTGAAACAAGTTATTGAAAGCCAATCTGCTTATATTCAATCCAAAACAAATAACATTAACAAATTAAAAAGCAAACAAATAAGATCAAATGTACACAATTCTTTTTTTTTTTTTTTTTTTCAGCTTTAGTGAAAAAAGGACAAATGGCCAAGTATCACTAAATGACTAAACATGTACGAGTTATGCAACTAATGTCTGATTGGATGGGTTGGATACCAGATCACAAGATAGAAAACAATGGACAACTCCCATAGAGGGAAAAAGGCAACTACCATAGAGGGAAAAAGGCCATCCAGCCATCAGATGGGCCACAATATAGAAAACAGTGCACAGCTACTCAGAAACCACCACCGTAGTGCGGTGGTCCACATGTTGGACTGTATTGGTTTGATTGCATGCCATACATACCTACGATAGGCCCCATGCTAACAAATGGTTGTAGGAACGATGTTGCATAGGATCTGACCTCCCAAAAAGAAAAAAATGATAAAAAATGGCAACAAATTCCTAAATCTACATCCAAAATGAAATAAAAATCATTTCTGAAGATTAATGGGAAGATACTATCTCTTTTGAGCTTTAAATCAATAAAAAGACAAAAAACTTGAGCTCCACGACCATACGGATAGAAAATCAACATTCTCCTTTGTTTGGGTTCTAGTGCTTCTCAAAATTTCGCCAAGAGATATTCTCATGGGGCTGACCGTGTCTTTAAATTTGTCTTCAACCATTTTGTTGATTGAGAGAATCGAAAGAAGGCCTTTGAAAGAGGGAACATGGCTTTCGGTGAGAGGGGGAATAGTGCTTTTGAAAGAGGGAAATTGATAAGTCTTTGCTTTTATGTGGAGTATACTGTGTTAGTTTTACACAATTTAGAAATGGTTGAGGGAATAGTTCTTTTGAAAGAGGGAAATTGAAAAATCTTTGCTTCTATGTGTTAGCGTACTGTGTTAGTTTTACACAATTTAAAAATGGTTGTAACTCTTCAACTATGCACTTGACAGATGTCACAGTTGCCTGATACATATGATTCTATATATATGATCCAGCCTAGGTAGGGACCGCAACTTGAGTCGTCTGGATCACTGTACATCAATGCCACATGTGAGGAGAATGACTCACCACCAAGTTTTAAATTGTGCTTAACTAACATAAAAGTATCACGATATAAAGCTTTTAAGTTTTTAAGCTTTAAAATGCACTTCCATGGTAGCATATGCTGCCTATACCATAAACTACATAGCATATAGCGTACGCTACTTGGGAGTTACACTATTTTGGTGCACTATGTAGCATAGGATGTAGAGTTGTAGCTAGGCTACGAGTGCTATTTAAAACATTGCAGCTGGCCCTTCAAAGATCCTAATTCTCTCTCAATTATCACACTGCTATTTTTTTTCTCTCTTTTGTATTTTCCTTTGGGCAATGTAACTTGGACAATTTCACATTTGTCCTGATAGATCTCCATACCCAGCTCATGTTTGTTCAACAAGACATTATTATTTTTCGAGAAGTGGTTCTTTATTATATCTCATGTGGGTAAATATAATTAATGGGTTTTGCTAACATCCCCAAACCTTTTAAATGGAACATTGGGTGACCTTTCGTCAATCGAAACCATTCATTCATTCATACAACTAGGAGCAAGCCATCATGGAAGAATTATACTGATTGGATGATCCTAACTCTTTGATGCAGCAAATTTGTTACTATCTATTGTTTATGAGCCATAAATCACATGGTTAGAACCATCAGATCAAAGTTTTACTTTAGAATAACAAGGGGGGGGGGGGGTTCCCCATCAACTGGATGCTTCAAGATGATGATTGAACCTATTTGTTTCTCTGGTCAATCTTGATGGTCCATTTTCATGCTATTGATCAGAAGCTAAGGCTCACTTGATTGGCTTGAATTTTACACCATAGCTTGCTTCTAGCTGTATCAATGAATGAACTGTTCAGATCAACAATAGGTCACCCATGTGCCATTTAAAAGGTTTGTGGACGTTGCTAATGCCCCCTTGAAGGTGGGGATGTTAGCAAAATCCATGATTTGTTTGTTTCCATGTTTTGAATGAGCTTTTGTGGCCCTCATTGGTTCTCAGATCACAAAAGGGATGCGGCTAGAGCAGAAGATGCACTGGCCCTTTCATATGGCAGTGAGCTAATCGGCATGCAGCGAGATTGGAATGAAGAATTACAGTCCTGCCGGGAGTTTCCTCATGCGTCTCTTCAGGAAAGGTGTGTATGGTCATTTTGATTATTATTTATTACATCTTGGCATCCATTTACTGATATCTGTTTCATGCTCTTTAACCTCATGTGAGTTCTACTGATGTTTTTATTTTAGTGCACAGGCAGTATTCTGAGCACATTGTTTATAACTTATGATGACAATCTTGTTGCAGGATATTGCGTGATAGAGCTCTTTATAAAGTAACTTGTGACTTTGTCGATGCTGCAATTAGTGGTGCAGTTGGAGTAATCAGCAGATGTATACCCCCCATTAATCCAACTGATCCGGAGTGCTTCCATATGTGAGTATGACTATGACCCTGAGAAAGTTCAAACATATTTCTACAGCTTTTCTTCCTGTGGATAGTTGAACAGTGACATTGCTCAATGTTCGACCAACCATTGCTCAATCAATCACGCTGCATGTAAGACAGTATCTTGTCCTTGCACTCTTAAGTCCTTGTTGAACTTTTTGTTTGTGCAATGCGATAGATAGAAGTCAATCTATCTGCAATGATATCAACATGCAAATACGGTCTGAGGATCTGGATGGTTTTTCACCGTTTGATTTGGTGAGATATTGAGTACCAGAAAGAACACTTGAAATGCAGCGGGTTTCGTTATAATCTGAAAGATCTTAATTTTGGAATAATTATGACTTGTTATGGTTAGTTGGAAGCATAGTAGATGGTTTTTCCATGTCTGTAGAATTTCTGTTTATCCTGCTTAGAACAGTAAAAACTGTTACTGTAGGTGCTTATTGGCTGTCTTTTCAAGTCCCCAAAGAGCTAATGGAGCTTATGTTGGATTGAAGTGTTTTTATTCATTTTCTATTTCATTTCAGGTATGTACACAACAATATATTCTTCAGTTTTGCGGTGGATGCGGACCTTGGGCAGATGTCCAAAGAAAATGCATCAAGTGTCAAATTCAAGTCTGGAGAGGATGCAGAACATTGTGAGAATGCGGAATCTTTACCTGATTCATCAGACAAGGCTTCCAATCATGGGACTGGCAATGAGTCAAAAATGCAGAAATACGAGGGCTCAAAAGTGGAGGAGCTTAATGGTGTCTCTGATGTGGCATCTGATACATCTGCTGAGGCACAGATGGCTGACAATGAGCAGGCTACATATGCTTCTGCAAATAATGATTTGAAAGGAACCAGAGCTTACCAGGAAGCTGATGTTCCTGGACTATACAATCTTGCTATGGCAATAATTGATTACAGGGGACATAGAGTAGTAGCACAGGTGCATATGTAAATCCTGTAGCCTATTTATTTTTGGTTTTGGTATCTTGTCTCTTTCTCAGAGGGTAACTCTTTGCTATCATCTCCTTCATGGCTTTTGGTCTCTGCAGTTGTTAATTGCCCTATTCATTGATTGCTTGTTTATTCTTCAGTAGTTTCTGTTATTTTCAATCACTCAAAATTAGTAGGATCTCATGCATTGACAACGTCCAGCGGCATGCCTGCACATGGGTACTGAACATGGGGGTTACATCTGGCTACATTGCTTGGACTGTCTTTATGATAATGTATTCTCTTCTTTATCTTGGTACATCCAAGTTCATCATCATCATCGTCAAAGCCTTACCCAACTGATTGGGGTCAGCTTTATACAAGTTAGGATTTGAAAATTGTCTGTCCAAGAGATGAAGTGATGGAGAGCAGATGGGATGGTACAATCATGTTTAATGAAGACCCGAGATGGCTCCTTAAAGAGAGGAACTTGATTAGGGTTGCAGAACCTGAAAAGATGATGGGAGGAAGACCTATACGGACTTTTGATTGAGGTGTTGTGAAGGATATGGACTGTTCACTTACCAAGATCCATAAGGCTGAACCAAGTAGCTGGGACTAGGCTATGATGATGGCAAAGAGGATGAGGATTTGAATCAAGAAACTTGTGTATAGTATTGAGTAGGGCCACAACAATGCAACAGTGCTGAAATTCAAACTGGTTATGAATTGATGCATGCTTAGTTTAAACATCATAAAACAATGATGCGAAAACAGTATGATCTTTGAACAGACTAATGCTGTATTGGAAGATTTGGAGGAGAAACCTTGCAAGTAGAAACATGCTAAGCAGAGGGAAATTAGAGCCCATGTTCATCGATTAATGTGAACAGTGGTCCTGAGAAATAACCTCGTGAAATATTGGACGTCCTTGCCAAGGTCATAGGATTTCCTGGTTGGTTGAGATCAATGTTGTCAAAATTGTTATCATATCGCAAATCGTAATAGGGGTAGTATCGTATGTAATAGGGGTTATATCGTATCGAATCACAAATCTTATTGTAAATTGTAAGATTTTTTTAATGATTTGATTAAAAAATTGAAAAAAATCTGAAAAATATAGATTAAAAAAAAAAAAAAAACTCATCTATCATCCTTTTGCTATCAATATAATGCACCAAGTAATACCAGATCATGATAGTGTTAAAGGATTCTTATCTTCCCTTTCTTTTTTTTTTTTTTTTTCACTCAAGAAATTTCCCTTAAAAAACATGCAAGAATCCTTTAATAATTAATGTTCCTTTTACCTTTCTTGAACGTAGAATCATGTTGGAAAAGTGCCATTTGATTTCGTAGACCGATGAAGAAAGATATTTTGATTTCTAACCATCCTTCCACAATACATATTAAGCATGATTATAACCATCCATAAAAACATTCCCAGATAAGTCATACATCAATTTGGTGTTTCAACTAATTGAAAAGTAAGAAAACATAAAAAAGAAGCTCCATGATTTAACGTTAAAGAGAATATATATCATTTAGTCTCTTATAAAGAAAAATTTAAAATAAATGCACATTTTCCAAACCATTCTTAAAGCTCCCACCAATTACAAACATAAAAGGAAAGCCAAGTGAAGCTTAAAGTAGAAGAGTGAGTATAATTTGAATCTTAAATTGAGATTTGAATCATACATTGTAGGATTCAATATATAAAAAGGGATTCAATGTGGGATTCACATAGTTTTGCTGAAGATTTGACTCAAATCGTAAACTGTAGGATTTTGACAACTATTGTTGAGATTAATTCCCTTCTATCTAACTGTGTCAACTAATTGAGCAGATGTAGTTTATTCTAGAATAACTTCACATCTCAGATTTATGGTATTTTCTTATAAATTTCATCATCCTCTACTTTCTAGGCAGCTCTGGTTGCTTTCTTTTATGCTACGGCTGTCTATATTTGTTTGGGGAATCCCCTTTGTCATCTAATTATGCTTTTTTTTTTTTTTTTTTTCTTTTCAGAGCATTATACCTGGTATTCTCCAAGGAGATAAATCAGACTCTCTTCTTTATGGTTCTGTCGACAATGGCAGGAAAATTTGCTGGAATGAAGCATTTCATTCCAAGGTGATGTACTTGTTGGACTTTATTTTGCCTCGTTGCCTTTTAATTTGTGTTAGTGTGCAAAACTGTTGGATTCTTTTTTGTTAACAAATACTTCTCTGCCAATGACCCTGAAACAAATCAAAAACTCCTAAGTGTGAAAGAATGGATAATTATCTGCAGTAATGTTTGTAGATCTAATTTGACACAATAAATTAATCAATGTCAAGTCAGAGTTATAAAAAAAAGTCTAGTCAGAGAAAATCTTACCAAAGATTAAAATCCAGTTCCACTTAACTGGAATCAGTGAAATATTTTGTCTTCTTATTCCTTGGATCTTCTGTGCTGTGCTGACTGCTGTGTTGTGTTTTACCACTCCTATCCCATTATTTGTTGATGGTGTTCACACAATGAAACCACCTCAAGCTGTTAAGCAGGTCCCGCTCCTCTTTACCGTGTGAGGAGCATGTAGGTTTAGTTGATGAATCGTAGTTGTTCTAACTTGAGTACTCACCCAGATTATAATTGTTTCTTCAATAAAGCATATGATGTGTTTTACCTTTTGATCTTCTAAAAATACACATACGGAGTGCTGATTTATTTTACAATGGTTATCTAAATAACTGTCAGGTCATATGATTTGTGAATGTACTCTTATCTATGCATATTTGAAAATGCAGGTGTATATCTTGCTTGTTTGCATCTGTCCCTGTATTCGAGTATGGGCATAAACAGTTATAATGAACTGGAAGTTGGAGTTTTGAGTGAAAAGTCGATCATTTTCAATTCTTCTTCTTCGTTTTTTTTTTTTTTTTTTTTTTTGGGGGGGGGATTTATATGAAAGATTGATCCAGAAAACCCATAAAGAAGAGAACAACAAGCCTTAGCAAAAGCTCAACTTACAAAGGGTGATTATCCAAGACATTCCATATTTCTACATCAGAAAGCCCCACAAAATCCTTGGTAGACTCAACACAAAAAGCAACAAGAGACTTAAAATGATCCATCACCGCTTGGACCAGCTTTGAGCTTTTTGAGAAGAGCGATTATTCCTTTCTTTCTTGGTAGTGAAAATGATAGCTATCAGAGAAAGATTCCATAGCTTTCTGATCTTTCCTCTGAATGGAACCCCTTTCCAAGCAAATAGAAGAGATGACATGAATTTTGGCATCACCCAAAAGCATGAGGATGCTCAAGACACCAAACCCAAACCAAAGAAGCAAAAGAGCAATGAATGAATAAGTGGCTCACAGATTATCCATCCTTTAAGCACATACTGCATACATTGACAATGATTTTCATTATACTTCAAGAAGTGATTGGTAGTGAGGAGGGGTGGAGGGGAGCTGTAGGAGGCAAATTCACCACTTCACTCCTCCCTAAGCTCCAAAGATGATTATAGGATTTAATGAAGAAGCTTTGGCTTTTAGCAATTTCCAACATCTTTTTATTGCATATCATGGACTATCTTGGAAATTCCAAGCTGTGCCAGAAGATTGATCAGATTGGAAATTTCTTTATCTTTGAGATTTCTTTTAAGAGAGATGGTCCAAACTATGTATTGTTCATTTCTTCTATGTATGTCTGCTACTCTTGCTTGTGGGAAGTCGACAGCCTGTAAAGCTAAGCGAAGCTCAAGCGAAGCATTTCATCACAACTCCGCCTTTCTTCCCAGAATCTACCAAGCTGCTGTCGGCCTGTCACCCGCATCAAATCTAATGTCTTGAGAGAGATATTTCCATGGGACATAATACCTCCCCACAGCCTAGAGAGTTTGTAATTATACGATGGGTTCATGCTCCACCCGTCATGGTGGACCCCATACTTTGCAACAATCACCTTTCTCAAAAGCATTTTCTTCTTCCCGAAGAAATGCGAAGGCCACCTCCCTAACAATGCTTGATTCATGATCTTGAGCTTTTTTATCCATGCCCATCCATCATAAGATTTTCATGCCTCTTTCCATTCCATATGATGGTATTTCTGGATGTCACTAGAGTCTTGCCGTAGAAAGTCCCTTTCCAATTTCTCCAATATACCAATCACAGCCTGGGGCATTGAAACAATGACACAAAGTAAATTGGCATAGCTGACAATGTAGCCTTTTTTAGAGTGATTCAACCTCCCAGAGCTAATTACCTTGATTTTGGCTGTGCACTCTTTCAATGACTAGTTCCAAAGGGGTTTGGATGGCTTGCTGACACAAAGTGGCATCCTGAGATAAGAAGAAGGAGCCCGCTTTGCAGGCCATAACTTCCCTGAATGTGCTTACCTCACTGATTTCCAGATTCACACCCATTGTCTCACTCTTAGGGAGATTGATTTCAAGTCTGGATACCTTTCCAAGAAAGAAAAGAAAGATTGGATACTTCCTCAATATATGTTAGGATGCATTTCAGATGGGTCACCTGATGAGCATTCACATTACATAGAATTAATGTATCATCTCCAAACTCTAAGGCTTAAATGATGATGATGATCCGTAAAGTGTAAGTGGGATATTCCAAATCCATATGATCCATCTTGAATGCTCTAACAAGACCTTCCATCAAGGTGTGCCCCGTAACAGTTGTTATGGGGCCGTATCAGCCGTTACATAACGGTAAGGTGCCAATGGTTATGCATTACGGGGTCGTAACGGCCATAATGACCTTTACGGAAAAAAAGACTCGTATCAACCCCGTTACGGTTATTACGCTGTCCATTACGGGGCTAATACATTTTTTTTTTCTAAAAAAAATGGAGAAAGAAAAAGAGAGACCATAACAATAATGACCACCATTATTGTTACAGAATACCTTGCCTTCCATCTTTCTCTTGTCTGGCATCTTGCTTAGAGCCTCAACTACCATCACAACAAAGAAAGCTAATAGTTGATCCCCGGTCCACTTGCCTCAAGCCAATAGTCTAAAATTACTTACTAAGCTTCCTCCATGGTTGAAATGAAAAAAGAACAAGAAAAACACGTATAAAAAAAAATCATATCTGGGCGTTTGTAGGCATTTCAGCCCATAGGGTGGGTTGTTTTGGTCCCATATCATGCATCATATCAGGATGACATGGATAGGCTATGGCTGTATCGGCTGATATGACACCAATATTCAAACCTTGCTCACAAGCCCTATTCAAAGCTTAAAAAAGAGTTGTAATTGACTTAGGCATCCCCAATGACTTGGCCTTATTTTGGGGATCAAAGCAAAAGAAGAATGGGATTCGATGAATCAAAGTGGAATGGACCATTACGGTAAAAATCAGAAAAAAAATGGCAAACCTTCAGTTCTTTCTTTTCCTTTTCATGCTTTTATCTTTTTCTTTTGTTGTATTTCAATGTAATGGTCCCTAATTCACCAATTCATGCTTGATTTATATTCAATTAGGGTCCATTTGGTTGACTTTCAACAAATTTCACTGACATATAACATTCTTATCAAAGAATGGTCTTATACACCATTATACACATGTCCAAAATACAAAGAAAAAAAGACAAGATTCCGGAAATAACATTTTTCTTGGATGTTTCCTTTTGTCATTAATGAAGGAGGTGAATGATATTGCTACAAACCAGACGAAGGTGTGTCTAGGGCGTCACGTCCCCTTGGTTCCTTTGTGGCTCTCTCAAGTGTTTTTCTTGATTTTATGTTTCTTGTGGCCTATTAATGATTCCTGTCCATTATCAAAAGAACGAAAAAGTCAGAATGCATATATAGTGGCCACCCACTTTCTATTGTGTTCAATTTCTATTTGTAGTTGCTTTTATTAGTTGATGGCGTATCTCATGCATTGATGAACTGTCTTTTATGTTTCTCTTAGGTACTAGAGGCTGCTAAGCGCCTCCATTTGAAGGAACACACGGTCCTAGATGGATCTGGAAATGTTGTCAGATTAGCCGCACCTGTGGAATGCAAGGGCATTGTTGGCAGTGATGACCGGTGATCACTAACTTGTCCTAACTGCGTTATTATGCATTTTTTTGTCCCTGTTTTTTGTTAGTTAGTCATAACATGCATCAGTAGTTCCATTTCTAGGCATTAATCAATAATCAGTCATATTCTGATTTTACATCTCCTGCCATATTCTTAGTAATTGTAATTTACATAGCTGTGAGCTATAGAACATATAAAGTAGAAATTTCTACAGGTACAGGTCCAGAGAATTAATGCAATGCATAGAATTTAGTGTACTTACTCTACAGAGACAAATGATATATTTGATCTAAGGTTAGAAAACATGAGGTTTGGAAATGACTCTGCCTAGACAAAGTTTTGACTCTGAAGAGTTAGATCCTTTCACGTTTGATAAATAAGAAATATATGTAATTGCTGGTGTGCATGTCTGTACCAGAATATATATATATATATATATATATATATATATATATATATATATATATATATATATATATATATATATTAATGTGTGTATGTATGTATGCATTATGTATGTATGCATGCATGTTGTATGCATTTATGTATATATGTATATATTGGTTACTGCCAATGGAAGACCTAAATTGATGAAGGACAGAATCCACAATCTAGAATTGTCTTGATTAAGAAACCAAGTATTTGGGGCTTTTCTAAAGTAAGATAGAAAAACAATATTCCTACGAACTTCAACAGAACTCGTTGATGGTTTCCTTTCATTGCTGTAATTTTCATGCATTGTTGGTCAATTGTTCATTGGCAGACTTTATAAAAAAACCTAGCCATTAACAAAACTTGAACTCAAAAAAATCACGTCCTTCAGTAGAATGACCCAAATCTCAGATTTTTTTTTTTTTTTTGAACGATCACGAAATTTATACCCAAATCTCAAAAGTTAACTAGATTTTAGATGAAAAAGTCTAAAACATCTTATGTAAGTTAAACTCGTGAGAATCTTTTGAACTGTAAACCCATCAAGTCATTCATAAAAGAGGGATTTTTGTAAATTAGCACATCACTAATTGGGATTTTGCATTCTTCTACCCTCTTAAATTGACTCAACGAGGTTATAAATTGAACTGTAAACCAATTAATGAGGCACTTATATATATATAGGCATACTCACCTGCACACCTTTGCACACGTGTCATGGGCGTCTACTCCAAACGGTCCATGTGATGTGGCATCCCATGAAACCCTTAAGGGCCAAATTTCACCTTGATCTAAAACTTTGGTGGGCCATAGTAAAGAGAGATGCACATCAATGGAGGAAACTGTTTTCTTTTTTCATGGCCCTCCAAAGTTTTGGATCAAAGTAAAAGGTGGGCCCTGGGGGTTTCATGGGGTGCTGCATCACATGGACTGTTCAGATTTTGGACTCACATCATGTATGATAAGTTCTCAAAAAGGTCGCACTAGTTCCGTGCGAACTGGTGCGCGGCTGAGCGTTCAGCTCTCTCTCTCTCTCTCTCTCTCTATATATATATATATATATATATATATATATATATATATAACCTCGTTGAGTCATGATTCAACAAGGTTGCCTTGATTGTATTGGGTTTCTACAATATCAATGGGTTTTTACAATATCAATGAAAATGACATGATTTAGACAAGTTTATTTTTGACTCGGTAGTAAGGAGAGTAAGGGCTGACCTTTTTAATATCTTGAGTGTATCCATCTCATATGGTAGTTGAGTTAGCAATGTTGCCTTTTGTTGATTGCTATTAACTCAACCTCTGGAACCAGCCCCAATTTCTCCACCAAGGAATTGAGTCATATCTTGAGTGTATCCATCTCATATGGTAGTTGAGTTAGCAATGTTGCCTTTTGTTGATTGCTATTAACTCAACCTCTGGAACCAGCCCCAATTTCTCCACCAAGGAATTGAGTCATATCTTGAGTGTATCCATCTCATATGGTAGTTGAGTTAGCAATGTTGCCTTTTGTTGATTGCTATTAACTCAACCTCTGGAACCAGCCCCAATTTCTCCACCAAGGAATTGAGTCACGTAAAAAAACTTGGCAAAAATTGGATGAGTCAAAGGCCTATTTGTGTAGGGTGAATCTTGTGAGCTTTTGACAAGTTCCGCACTAAAATGGAATTTACTTGAGGGAGTCAAGGGTTGACTCGGAAAGTTCTCCGACGATGATGGACTTCAGAACTGTCGTTGAAGTAAACACCACCATTTG
This sequence comes from Magnolia kwangsiensis, assembly GCA_037074715.1. Lineage (NCBI taxonomy): Eukaryota > Viridiplantae > Streptophyta > Magnoliopsida > Magnoliales > Magnoliaceae > Magnolia > Magnolia kwangsiensis. Next base: position 4,789,849 of record CM073571.1, read on the forward strand.
GGAAAAAAAGAGATGAAAAGAAAGGAAAAGTTAATGCCTATGCATTCTTAAGTAACAATGTTGATAATTGCGTGGGTTAAAATATATACTAATCATCCTTTCTGCACACACACACAAACACACTAATCATTGTGCTTATAGCTTGATATCAAACTTCATCCCTTAGATTAGTTCATTTAAATCAACTAATAAATCCTTGCTGCACATTAGGTGGGCTTTTTTTTTATATTACATCTTTGTTCAAATGAAATTTTATTGCTCAGTTATGGAACACTCTCAGAATACCTTGTGAAGCTCTTTTAAGTTGCAATATGCATTTCAGAAAATTATGTAGCGTGTTTCTTCAACCAAAACCTTCTAGCTTAGATCTGTAGAAATTCTCTTCCATCTCTGTCTTCAGACACTGTTTTCAGTGATGGTTAAAGTAGGCCTATGGAATGACTATTATTTTCTTTCATCTCTTTGGACTCTTGTGTCAGCTGTGTTGTTTTCCTTGCTGCTTACCAATTCAAGATTTGGTGTTTCCGGTGCTAAGCTGTTTGAATTCACCGGACATACAGAGATATTTTAGCACCACAATTGTATAGTCGTTCTCAACTTTTTGAACCCTCCGCTTTATTCTCAGGCATTATCTTTTGGACTTGATGCGGGTAACCCCTCGGGATGCAAATTACACTGGGCCAGGGTCTCGATTTTATGTTCTGAGGCCTGAACTTGTTGCTGCTTTTTGCCAGGTAGTCTTTGTAATCTCTCATGAGATCATATTCTGAATTTCTTCTTATGTTCCCTTTCTAATTTTAGCATGGGTTAATCTGTCAGGCTGAAGCTGCAGAGAGGTCAAAATCTGTGTCTAAAACTGATGGAGAGGTCTCAGTGACACCAGATTCTGAACATGTTACTAGTGCTGATGCAGGGGTGAGTATTGAGGCAAATGCGTTGGAGACTGCTTCCTGCTCCCAGGTAGTATGTTTTTTCTGTCCTTTCAAAAATTTTAACCTATAATTATTTGTCGTTGACGACAGTTATCTCATTTAGCTGCATAGAAATCTAGAAGTCGTGTGCATTTCTTTTATACTAGTGATGTGACACGTGCAATGCACGTGGCACTAGAGTAAGGCACTTGCAAGACACGGGAGAGATGGAAGGTGTGAGTGGTTGTAAGAAATAAAAGGACCAAAAACGTCTCGACTACCCATTGTGCGCAGCAGTTACAACATCTTTGTGTGGCTCACCTATTTGTGCAAGTGCATGGCATCCATTCTGTCTCATCAGTTGTGCCCTCGATGTTTAGGTATTGTGGTGAAATATCTGCTGAATCCACAACTCAGGTGCGCATGCCACAGTGCACAATTGGAATGGGATGCCAACCATAGGTTTTTGTGTGGGTCCACAATGGTGTGTCTGTCCCATTGAACCTGTTCATCAGGTGCTAATCACCTGGATGAAAAGATTCCCAGAAGTTAGATTGATCCAAGGCTCAGGTGGGTCACATCACATGAACTTATAGAGGTTTTAGTCATAATTTGTTGTTGTTCCTCATATCGCTTGAGGTTGGCATGACATGGATTGCACAATGAGTCAAGTAGTGAATGTCAGGTTGCAACTGCAACATGCATAATATGGCATGCTACTCCAGGGTGCCATGCTGCGTGGGATTCCATGTGGCACCGATGATGAGGTGCGACATTCACACAACTGACCCCTTTCGCAAATACATAAATCATGGACTGCATCTATCTCATTTGGTGCATCACGACATGCCATGGCATATTGGCATGAAAGAGGTTCCTTCTTAGAAGTTGAAAGGAGTTCTGTACAGCGCACTATGGAACACCATGGTGCACCATAACAATGGGGTGCACCATAACAATGGCATTGGCACAATGTGATCTTGCTCAATATGCAATAAGATAGTGTTAATAATCACTTTGTATACATATAGAATTGAGTCTGGGTGTCATATCTTCATATTGTTCTTGTATGTAGTATACAAAGGAAGAAGAGCATATTAAGGCTGTCCAAAAATGTGATTCTACACCTGCTGAAAGTGACAAATCATGCGAGGAAGTACTGCTGAATCCTAACGTCTTTACTGAATTCAAGCTGGCTGGCAGTCAAGAGGTAAGTATATATCCTTATCTTTTATAGTCTTCTCAGTTCACCACCACACCCCACTTTAAGTCTCATCTTATGTACAATATCTCTCCGTTTGCCAGGTGTTAGCTGCAGATGAAGCAAGTGTCAGGAAAGCTGGCAAGTATCTTATAGATGTCATTCTTCCTAAGTTCATCCAAGATCTTTACACACTCGAGGTAGCACCCATGGATGGTCAAACATTAACTGAAGCACTCCATGCTCATGGCATAAATGTCCGTTATATTGGAAAAGTAAGCATTTCTTGGTTCAGAGTTTGGAAAATGGTTTGTCCACCACCATATGATGGTCATGATCCTTACCATGTTCTCCAGGTAGCTGATATGACCAAACATTTACCTCACATATGGGATCTTTGTGTCACTGAGATTGTTGTTAGGTCTGCGAAACATATTCTCAAGGTATGTGGTTTAATTAGTTGAAGTTTACTACTAAAGTATTAAACCATTCTGTTGGGAAAGCAGATGGGCATCATATTCAGCATGACACTCTTTTACAGCCATGCAGTGATTGTTTGCTATATCTATCATCAATCCTTATTTTCTCAATATTTCTGCTGCATATGGCTATGTGAAATCTCCAAAGTTGAGCAATCATCTTTTCAGATATGTCAGTTGAAATTCTTTATAGATTAAACTTTTATGTCTCATTTTCTGTATGGGCTGATGGCTCTGGTCATCCACTATTGCTTTGCACTTAGTATTCTATTCCTGTATAAACATTTCATAGTTGATTGTGACATTGTGTGAACGGTATCAATATCCGACAAGCTTTAACCACCTAGATTGTGCCTTATGAGATCAGATTGTGCATTTCTCTACTAAATCATGACTGACAATCAGTACTGGTTCATTCTTTCCTACAGCACCATTTCTAGGTGTATTAAAATAGCAATATTGTTCCTGATATTGTAGTATATAGCAGTAGTTTTGCACTTCTCTGGGAGTTCCAAGTCTTACTTCTGGAAACAGATTATGTTAGGCACTTATTCTGGACAACTGTTTACATATACATAACCATTTGAGCCATTTAATGATTTTATCTGCCCTTTACATGTTTGGGTTTTGGAATGTCCAACCGTGCCTTTATGTTTTGAATCCACATTCATGTTTGTGCCTAGATAACAAAGCTTTGAATATGTGGGGTAACCTGACCGTTTAAACCCTGATGATGCAGCCAGAGTGAGATATGTTGCGGCATGATTTATCAATTGTTTTGTAGAAAGGAGTTTTGACTTCTATGAGTTTTATTTTTGCTGTCTGCCAAATGATAGTCTGTGTCAAGATTTTTGTCAATATTGATCTAGTGCCAATTTAGATTTGGAGACCCTTTTTTCAATGAATTGTATGTTATTTCTTTCATTTTGGTCAAATTAATCTCAAAGTGTTATAATTTATCATCTAATTAGGGCATTGTGAACTGAAATGTGCAATCTGCTTTACCAATTTGTTCAGATGTGAAGTATAGTTACGTGGTGGTGATGTGGGTAAATTGTGTCATCATGTTAAATCTCACTTATTGTGGCATGCAGGAGGTTTTGAGAGAGTCCCAGGATCATGATCTTGGGCCTGCAGTTTCACACTTCTTTAATTGCTTTCTTGGACATAGCTTTGCTGCTGACACAAAAGGAAGTGCTAACAATATGCAGTCAAGAACCAATAAGAAGGTATGCAAGCACAGCTTCTTCTTCTTCTTCTTCTTCAAATATTGTGCTAGCATTTGGGTTTTGGCTCTCACCTGCTGTCTTCAGGTGCCTGAGCCTTCCCATTTTTCTTCAAATAATTTCTTTTTCAAGATGATGAACTTCTCTCTAAGGAGTGGTACATTCTCTCGACGGGAAATTCTAATGCACATTCTACTGCTCGTTGGTGTTCCAAAGTGAATCATATAATAAATGGTGTGTATGTTTATAAATCTGAGGGAATGCAGGGAGTTTGGGAAGGAAATTGTGGAAGAATGTTTCTGAAACTTTGATAGATAGTAAATGTCAGTAGAACTCATCAAGGAATTTAAACATTTAATAGCTTGCAAATGATTTAAAGCATTTGGGAATTGTTTCAATGTTTCCAACCTGCATGTTGAAAGGACATAATATTTGGTCCTAGAGGGGAAAGAGATCGGAAGTTTTGGAAGTTATGCTTCCTTGTGGTGATTTGGTTCATTGGATGAAAAATGTGAATGCCTGAGAAGGGGTAGAGGGATTTCTTGCTCGCTTTCTGATTAGGGCCTATTTGGATTGCTGGATTGTGCTGTATTGTGGTGTATATGTGTAATGATTACGCTTTCCATGGATTGTCAGTGTAAATGGCCATAATCCATCTGAACGTGGTAATCTGCAGGAATGGTCCACTTTCTTCAACATGATATCTGGTAACCGTCTACAACACACCGTTTGGAAATTGATCTTGAATGCACTGTAAATGGTTAAAAAAATTGTTGTGGTGCTCCACCTCTATTAAATATGGTATGCACATGATAAGTATTTGATTTGGGTATATCAACAAATAAGTATACAGTGTTCTTCCAATCCAACCTGAATGTATACGTATATGATCTACGAATTCCCATACGGGAGAGTAGGCCATACTGATCTCTGCTAGATTGACTGGAAATTTACACTTACATCTCATGCTCTCCTCATCCTTATAATATCTCTACCTCATGTACACGGCTGAGAAGAGATTCTGATCCCTACAGCCTCACGTACATATGGTTTGCTATCGTGTTGGAGTGTGATTAGCTACGCCAAAAAAACTGGCCCACCATGTAAGACTGCATTGGACTCAAGTCTATCTGTACGTCGAGCAAGGCGTGAATCCTTGTTGTTGTATGAAATATATATACACCGAAAAGATGTGCAAGGGTGTTGACGGTTGGACAGTAGAAAACATGAATCTGGAAAATTCTCCCTTCACCAACTAAAAAGATGAAAGACTTGCAGGATCATAGCTAAAAAAATGGGGGGAAGAAGGGATTTTTGCATTACTAGAAAAGCTACGGAGGGTGGATGCCATGACTGAAGCGTGTATGGCATCAACTAGAGTGATTTGGGTCGGGGTCTTCACCTTTGTCCTTCGATGATCCACCTACAACTAGCCACCCCTTGAGGAGACGGCACTAACCTTGCCGTCCGTTAATGGCGCCGGGTCTCTCACTACCTTCGTCGTCCTGTAGGCAGGTAACACTATCCACTATCCGTTCGATGAAAACCCTCGTATGTGGACAATGGATAGAGTGGGGAATTCATACCTGCTGATGGTGGGGTCCTGCAGGGTGGTGGCCAATGGGTAACCATTTACGTCTCCACCGCTGAGGCTTGAAATATCTCCTCAACCTACGAAGGAGACGTGAATGCACTTCTCCCTCGTTTAAATAGAAGACAAAAGCGGTGAGTGTTCTTATGGTACTGTAGATGGACCCCCAAGTGCAATACGTTGCAATGGTCATATCTCTTGTTCTTGAAAATTGGCGTGTATCTGAAATGGGATTCGCCAGATATGGCAATATTTACAACGAAATGACAACACTGCTTTGACAGCTGAAGTACATTCATTGTTGCTTCTATCCAAACGAGGGAAAGATGTAATGGTTTTGATTTTTACACTACAATATGATCCAATCCGGCATTCCAAACAGGCCCTTAGGATTTTGCAAGGTACAGGAGGGTCTACTTTGTGGGAGAGTGGAAAAGTTTCCTCTTATTACGAGATTGCCTTGGCTGTGTTGCCTTGGTGGGGTCTGTTGTCTTTGCCTTTTGGTGATTGTGTTCCAAGGTACAGGAGGGTCTACTTTGTGGGAGAGTGGAAAAGTTTCCTCTTATTATGAGATTGCCTTGGTTGTGTTGCCTTGGTGGGGTCTGTTGTCTTTGCCTTTTGGTGATTGCGTTCCAATATATTATTTTATTTGATAAAAAGTGCATATTTGTTGTTGGTCTGGTTCAGGAAATTCTTTTTTATTTTTTTATTTTTTTTATTCTCTTTGAAAGATGATGTATTTTATTAGAAGCAAAAGCAAAAGCCAAAGAGGAATTCTTAAGGCGAAATACAACCATGAGGGCTAAAGCAAGGAAGAAAAAGTACTCTTGTAAAGGATCTTTATATAAGAAGCCCAACCCAAAACATCAAACTGAGCCATTCAAAAACTTCCACCACTGACCCACTCCTACTTCAGAAAAACCAATTATTTCTCTTCCCCACAAAGCCCAGATTCCTGCTAGAAGGGCTAACCACCAATGTGCCCTCCCCTTTTCCCGACCCCCATGCCAATCTAGAAGAAAGCCTTTAATAGACCCAATCATCACTCACGTTGTTTTGAAAGCTTCAATCAAATTCACCAACACATTTCTAGCAAAAGGGCAATAGATAAATAGATGGCCAATCAACTCTGCATCTTGCATACGCATCACAGAAACATTGGGAATCATCATCTTCCTCTTTTGAAAGTCATCTATAGTGAGCAACTTTTTTCCACCCACCGACCAAGCAAAGGCCGCCACCGGGCTAATATAAAGACTGCAACCTTTCCTATTTAGTTTTACTATGTAAAAAGTAATCTCGGAGACATGCATATAAAGCAAGTAATTTTGGGAAGTTGTGGCATTGTAATGATGGGTATTCCAGAAAGGATCTATGTTAAAAACTTGGAGATATGCGTACTTGTCCAAGTAATCTCAAGGAACATTGATCTTTTCATGGAAACAGGTCCTCAACTGAGGGTGCACTTAGTGCGCACTGATACTCAAATGCGCACATCTTCTCTGTCTAACAATCAGGGCTGGGAATCTTAACATGAATTTCAAAATGGACTTGAAAGTTCAAAGTTTGAAGTGTAATAGATGCTTGCCGGCTGTCTTTCAATGGTGGGAGATAGTGTGTGGGCCAGCTTCTGTAGTCACTGAGTGCATTGACATGTGTTCTATATATATGCAAACCCTAGACGCAGACACACGTGTAGTTTCACTGATATTCTATGGAACATTTGCATGCTCTAACTCTTAACTATGCCTGGATCTTGTATTAAAAAAAAATCTTCAGGACCAAGGCAGTCATCGATCTTCAGGAAAATCTTTCAGGGGGCAGATGAGGTGGAACCATGGATCATCTACAAGAAAGATCCAGTCTGCATACATGCATATCACGTCTGAAAGTCTGTGGTCTGACATTCAGGAGTTTGGAAAATTCAAATATCAGGTATAACCAGTCTGTGTCAGAGTTTCTAAGAGAAATTTTGTGTGTATCATATATTATTTCATGTTCTGAAGAAAGCTCTTGTTGCAGTTTGAATTGCCAGAGGATGCAAGGTTGTGGGTAAAAAAAGTTTCAGCCATTCGAAATCTATGCCAAAAGGTAATTTTATCTCATTTCATATTGGTATCTTATAAATCTTAAAAAGGAAAAATATTGGTATCTTCTAAAGCCAACATTATTGCCATTAATTGTCTGCAGCTGTATTTTACTCCATTTATATATCCACATACGTGCATACATACAGATAGACATACGTATGTATGTACATACATCGTACCTACATATAAATTGATATCATTGGAAACCTAGCTCTCGGAAAAGAAAAAGGACAAACTGGAAATTTCATGGTTGTTTTTTTTTTTCCTGCTCTTTTATATTTTAGTTTTTAACTATTATCTACTGCAAGATTTATTCATTCATTGACATTCCAATATCTTTCATATTCATTGTATCTTGCTGCTTACATATGCTTCATACATAAATGCTTGTCTTTTAACACTGTGCTTGAGGGTAAACTGAATCTGTCATGACTGATGCTAAATGCAACTGAGTTAGAAAGGGTCTCTCACTAAGAAATGCCGGAAAAATATTGACTGTTTTTGTTACTAAATTATGCATGAAGTCAGTAGTTTATGTGACTACGACTAGCTCGGAGGATTAGAGCATGTGGCTATGAACCATGGTGTCGGGGGTACAGATCCCTCCTCGCCTACAACTGGCCCAAAAGGGAAGTACCTTTCCTTTACCTGTGGGGTAGGAAAATCATGAGTTATTGGACCAGTCCTGCTTTTGTATTTGAATGAGTAGTAGAAATTTTATATTTCGAAATCATCGTGGATATATGAATTTATGCTAAATCCAAAGAGTTTTCTTAATAATTTATAGTGCCTGGGTGGTGTATAAAATATTTAAAAAAACTGCATGCATTTCAGCATCAATTACTAAACAAATTCAGTCAAATTTCAATTATTTGACATTTGACTTGTTGAAATGTTGAAATTATTAGAAGTTTGGACATTGTAACAAATATGAACAGGTACAATTTCAATAAAGTGTTCATCTATCAAAAATCAAGTTAGAACTAAGTTTTCTTGGTTGCACTAAGTTGGAGTAGGGATTGGCGGATCTAAGAAAAAATAACAACTGCAAGTAACTTGGAAGTGTTTGCAATAAAAGGTTACTTTATTATTATTACTATTATTATTATTATTATAGTCATCATCATCATTATCATTGTTAACACATGAGAAATATGGGCTGTACAACTGTACAACCCACCTAATGGATATTGATGTACTGTATGGTGCACCTAGTCCCTTCTATTGTCTATTCTTTAGTTGAATTGGATTAGGACTCTTGGTTAGGAGTTAGGACTTGAGGGAAATTTTTTGCTTTTGTTACTTAAGGGTGTTTCTGTCTTTTCCCCTTGTTTTATTATTAACATAAACAGGAGGAGAGAGGATGTCCAACCATACAATCCTCTTTCCTTATATTCACAACTCTCTCCTCTCTTATTTCTTCTTCTTTCTTGTAATTCTAGTTTACAAATCTACATGTTATCAAAGAAATCTTGTTTCTGGTATAATCCTTCTCCGATCTACCCTATCCTTGGTTCTTTCTTTTATTTTTGGGCTATCTCATCCCTCTTGTATTGAAAATCTTTTAAGAAACTTAAGGTTTCCTTTTCTTTGGTTGTGTTGGGCCTTTGTAATGGTTCATGCATGAGAAATGGGATGAAATGTTCATGATCATTGCTTCATGGGATGTATGAACGTATGGGCTGATTGCCATCGTAAGATGCAGTGTTTTTAACATCAACCCTCATGCTTGGCTGGAACATGTGGACAAGTGGGCTGGTTATTCTCTTCAAGTGTGGCGTGCATACTGTATGAAGTGTACAAGTTGAGTGTTTGTTGGTCACCAAAGGTCAGCTTGTGTTCGCATAACCTACGGTATATATTCTAGTCCCTTGTCCCAGATAGAAATAAGAAATGATTCGAGAACTAGATTCATATATCTATTTATTTTTTATGGGTTCAAATAACCTCAGTTAAATTAAATGGAACAAGCTATCTCTAATGGTCTAAGTCCATTTTAGTATTTTTAATGGTAAAGGGAACATTGTTATACTTGACTGTGTCAAAACATGATGAGAGTTCTAGTACATATGAACAATAGATCCAGGAGAATGCTCAAATTATGACATGGTTGTGGAATAATGTGGAATCATCCATCAGTGTTAATTTGATTTTTTGGATATTGCAAAGGAAGTGTGGGATGCATTACGAGAGATGTATTTATTTGATCAAAACATCTTTTAAACGTATCAATTGTTTGAAGAGGTTTTTTGGATTTCAACTAGGAGAGAATTCCTTGGATGAATATTATTCAAAACTTAAAGGAATGAAGGAGAAACTATTCTTGGGGGTCTTTAGTAAGCTAAAGGCGATGTAATTGATTGGGCGTTGGTGTCTCCTGCTATGAGAGATTGTTCTTTCTCTTGTAGTGATTGAGTTGTGTTGTAATATGTTGTATGTTGTTGGCCTTTCAACCTTTCTATCAACAAATTGCCTTCTTTCAAAAAAAGAAACAGAAAAGTGAGAGGAACTGAATGTGTAACAACCTCTCACTACAGATTTTGAAAAGCAACATCAACAATGTGAGGAGTTTTGGGTGGGTAAATTTTTGTCTGGTTTAAAGCTTGAGTAGAGGCCGGTTCATGCACAGATTTTGGGTGGTAAGGATGTGCCATCTCTGAACGAGTTGTATGCATGCCTCCAATGTGTATCATTGGGGTTTACATGTGAAGTCAATGATAGCTCTATTCTGGCATCATGTACTAGACGAGGTACAGGCGGTGGTCGCGCCGACACGGGCAATTGTAGTGAAGTAGGAGTTCGTAGTCCTAGGAAGTACACCTATTATTGGCTTATGAATCATGTAGTTGAAAAATGTTGGGATCCTAGGAAGTGCACCTATAAGCTCAAGCATCTCACATTGGAGAGAGCAGTGAGTCTCATCTGGCTAGTTCCACTTCCACAACATAACAACCATGTATGCCTGCAGAGATGGTTACCCTTATTCAAGAGGAGTATTCCAAGTTGCTGAAAAATCTATAGAATCAGTCTGTTAATGCTACTTTTGTTGCCCCTTCCACTTCTATGATTACATTGTATCCTCAGATATGACTTGTTTAGGATCTAAATTCCCTACTCCATGGTTCATTAACTCCGGAGCATCTGACCATAGACAGGTGAGTTTAGTGCATTTTCCTTCATCAATATAGTATTAATGGGAACATCTGTCACCTTGACAAATGGTATCCAATCCAAAGTATGTTGTATTGGTATTGCCCATTCATTCTTCCCTTTTATTGCCTTTTGTTCTTTCTGTCCCTAGTGTCTTCCGTCCATTAGTAAACTCATCATATCTCTTAATTGCTCTGTGACTTTTACCCTTCACATTGCGTTTTTCCAAGATCTAAAGACGAAGAAGAAGATTGGAAGGCATGACCATGATGGATTGTACAATCTTGATCGTGAAGCTGTTGGTGTAGCAACACAGAAGAACATCCCTCTTTATTAGTGGTACTGCCATCTTAGTCATCCATCCTCAAAGATTCTCAAAGGTGTTATCCCTTGTTGTCTTTCTCAGTTTTATGCCGCAAAGTGTGTGAATTGAGTAAATATCGTCGTATTACTTTTCCACCATGCATGGAAAAACATAATTTAGTTATCTTTTCTTTAGTCCATTCAGATGTTTGGGGAACGGTCAAAATTTCTTGTAGGTTAGGGTACAGGTATTTTGTTATGTTTGTTGATGATTTTTCGCGAATGTCTTAGATTTACTTAATGAAAAGTTAAATTATTCTCTTTTTTAACTTTTAAGACTTTTGACTTTGAAGTACAAAATCATTTTAATTTAACAGTGTGTGTGTTTCGTTCAGATAGTGCTAAGGAATATATGTTCCAATCCCTTAGTCTAGAGTTTTTTGAAACAGGTATATTGCGTCAAAGGTTGTGTGCTCACACCCCACAACAAAACGGTGTCGTAGAATGGAAAAATCATCACTTGCTTGAGGTGACTCATGCTTTATTCGTTCACGTGAATGTTCTCAAAGATATTGGGGTATAATACTTATGGCATGTTTTTCGATAAATCGAATGCCACAAACTATTTTAACAGATAAATCACCTTATGAATTTTTACTTCGAGATATTCCGTTGTTTTCTTTGCTTGCAAAAGTTTTTAGATGTGTATGTTTTGTTCACCAATTGGGGTTGTGCCACGATATAAATTCAATCCTAGAGCCATTTAATGTATTTTCCTTAGGTAGTCACAGACACAGAGGTTATCATTGTTATAGTCCTTTGCTTTGAAGACAATGTGTGTGCAAATGTTATATTTTTTGAGTCCACTCCGTTCTTCTCACATGACAACAAATCTCTTGATGTGGAAGTTGTGTATGACTGTCTGGACTTGTTGTGGTTGAAGAAGACATAATCCTCTCCTACCTCCGTTGACTCCTCCATTCCCATTGCTCCTTAGCTAAAAGTCTACTCACGACGAAAACGGACAAATAGTGTGACCAATCATGATGTGCCATCAATCATATCTTTTACCGAGACAAGTGATTCAATGATTTCTCCAAAAAGGTTTGATGTTCCTATTGCCTTGAGAAGAGGTAAGTGTGCATGTATCGATCATTCTATCTTAAAATGTGTTTCCTTTCAATGCTTGTCTCTCACTTTTGGAAAATTTGTGCTATCATTGTCTTCTTATTCTATTTCGAAATCATATTAAGAAGCATTATTACACAAGAAGTGGAAGTAGGTAATGGACGAGCAAATGACTGCTCTGTATCAAAATAACACTTGGGAGCTCACCAATTTAGCTATTGGTGAACCCGTTGTTGGTTGTAGGCGGGTGTACACCATTAAGTTTTACCTTGATAGAATTATTGAAAGTTTAAAGGCTTGCTTGGTTGCCAAGGGATATATTCATACCCCTGGTATTGATTATATTGAAACTCTCCTATAGCTAAGCTAACTCTATTCTTGTTATCATTTTTGTGGTTGTTAATCATAGTTGGCCTCTCTTTCATGTGGATGTTAAAAATATATTTTTTCATGGTGATCTCATAGAGGAGGTCTATATGGAGCAACCATTTGGATTTGTTGATCAAGGGGAGTCGGACAAGGTGTGTGAATTGAGAAAGACGATCTATGGGTTGAAGCAGTCTTCACGTGCATGGTTTGACAAATTTAGTAAAGTTGTGATGAACTATGACTTTGTTTGAACTCATGCGGATCATTCTGTCTTTATATGGAAATGCACCTCATGCCTTATTGTGTTAATAGTATGTGTTGACGATATTGTTGTTATGAGAAGTGATGATAGGGGGATTGAGGAGTTGAAGACGTATCTTTAGAGGCATTTTATTACAAAAGATTTAGGTCATCTTTGATACTTTCTGTGTATGGAAGTTGCCAGATCAAATAAAGGAATTAATTTTCCCAAGGGAAATATGTTTTAAGATTTGCTCATAGAGAAAAGTCTTCTTGGTACCAAGCCAGTTGATGCACCAATGGATCGGAATTACAAATTTTTTGGTGGTCAAGGAGATGTATTTGAAGACCTAGGGAAGTATAGAAGATTGGTTGGGAACTCATCTATTTAACAATTACTCGCCCATATATATTTTTTGTTGTGAGTGTGATGAGCCAATTTATGAGCTATCTGAGAGTACTTCATATGGATGTAGTTATTTGGATTTTGCAGCATCTTAAAGGAGCACTAAGTCAAGGAATTCTGTACGGATGGAACATTCATCTTTAGGTCATAGGGTATTATGATGCAGACTGATAGATTCTTTGACAGGTAGGCAGTCAACTATTGGGTATTAAATGTATGTGGGTGAAAATTTAGTTATGTAGAAGAGTAAGAAGTGGAGTGTTGTGACCTGATCAAGCGTTGAAGCAGAATATGGAGCAATGACTTGCACTACCTATGAGCTATTGTGGATAAAAATAAAATTTGTTGTAGGAAATGGGGTTCGTGGTGAATTTACCTATGCAAGTGTTTTGTGATAATCAGGCAACATTCCACATTGCAAACAATCCAGTCTATCATGAAGGAACCAAATATATGTAAGTGGATTGTCACTTTATGCATGAGAAAGTCTCCAGTGGTGAAGTCTCTTCTCCATATGTCTAGTCTCAGGTAGAGGTGTACACAAACCGAGCTAGCTTGGTTAGCTCGCTCAACTCAACTCAAAAAAGCTCGGTTCGAAGCTGAGTTCGAGCTGATTTTTTGAGCTCGAAAATGAGTTCGGGTGGAGTTCGAGCTGGCCCCAGCTCAACTCGACTCGGATCGAAACCAGCTCGAATCGAACTCGGATCAAACCAGTTCGGTGACTCGGTTACTTTGATATTGATGTTGCTCACCAAGTGTTTGATGAAATGACTCAAAGAAGTGTGGCTGGTGGCAAGGAAGGTATGTATATGAAACCAACACCTTTTTTTTCTTGATTTTTATGTTGCTTAGAGGGTGTTTGATAAAATACCTGTAAAACCATTGCTGCTGTCTCAAATACAGCGAGATTTTGAAGGTGTAGTCAAGGTGTTTGTGAAAATGCTGCAATGGCAAACTCGGCTCGAACTGGCCCCAGTTGCTGACCGAACCGAGCCGAGCTGGCCAGTCAGGCTCGAGGACCGAGCCAAGCCAAGTTCGAGCTGAGGTCAGCTAGTGGCCGAGCCAATCAACTTACTGATGTATTCACCAAGCTCTACCTCACAGTTAGTTTACATGCACATATTCCAAACTTGGCATCAACAACATCTATGCCCCAACTCGAGGGGGTGTGTTAACACATGAGAAATATGGGCCGTACTACTATATGACCCACCTAATGGATAAGGATGTGGGTTGTACAGCTGTATTGTACGGGCCACCTAGTACCTTCTCTTATCTATTCTTTTGTCAAATTGGATTATGATTCTAAGTTTGGACCCTTTTTAATTTTTGCTTTTATTACTTAAGGGTGTTTCTATCTTTTTCACTTGCTTATTATTAATATAAATAGGAGGAGAGGGGACGTCCAGCCCTACAATCCTCTTCTCCTTTTTTTTTAACAACTCTTTCCTCTCCACTTATTTCTTCTTTTTTCTTCTACTTCTAGTTTACAAATCTACAATTATTATTATTGTTGTTGTTATTATACCTTTTGTGCATTATTTCTTTGGGTTACATTAGGAATATTTGGATGCTTTATAGTGGAAATTACTAAATTGTATTGGCCTAAGCATTCTTATTGAAGTCTCATCTCCAAATTGCAATCTGTGGGTTACTGGCAAGTTTTTCTTTTCTTTTCTTTCTTTTGTGTCTGTGGGGGTTCTTGAAAGAGAATAAGTGCATGTTGAGGGTATTTCCTCGTTATAAATTTTGGGATACATCATCAGTTTCTGTCATTTACTACTTCTGATTAAAATGAATGTCTACAATTCATTTTCATTTGAAAGAGATTAAGCACATGTTGAGGGTACTTTCTCATTACAAATATTGGGATACATCATCAATTTCTGTCACTTACTCCTGATTAAACTGAATGTTCACAATTCAGTTACATTTTTGAATGGTGGCTAATATTCTCTCTAGTGTATTTCAAAACATTCTCAAGCACATGCAGGTATATCAACCTATCTCTAGTGTATTTCACAACAATCTCATGCACATGCAATTATATTCTATCTCTAGTGTATTTCTTTATTTTGTTAGTATTTGATGGCCATTACAAGTATATCAATCTCCAGGAAGACCAATGTGGAACTGATGCTCTTGGTTTGAAATAAATATCTTCTCATTTAGACACATTTCCTTTGCTGCTATTATTTCCTAATTGTTGCAATTGAGATTACAAAAGAACAGCCTGGAATGGTAATGAAGCTCCTGCACGCCGTAGTATGCTTTCGCACAACCTATATAATGCTTGTCTGTTTTTTTGTTTAAATGAAGATAATTTTTTAATGAAAAAAAAAAACACAAGATATTATGCTTATATCTAGCATGTTTTTGCAGGTTGGCATAACCATTGCAGCACGCAAATATGACCTTGATGCTGCAGCCCCCTTCCAAGCTTTGGATATTTTGAATCTCCAGCAAGTGGTGAAGCATTCAGTTCCAGTATGTTCAGAAGCTAGAGATCTTGTGGAAACAGGGAAGGTCCGATTGGCGGAGGTATGTGTACTACTTTATTGTATTTAGCCTGATTAAATTTTTGAATTTCGCAGTTGTAATGATTCTACAGTGCTTGGAATTATAATTTCATCGATAGATGTAGCTATAAATGCTTCATTACGTTCTTGTGTTTCAGGGAATGCTTAATGAAGCCTACACATTATTTTCTGATGCATTTTCTATACTTCAACAAGTAGGTTATTTCCCGTATGTTTTGCTTCCTTCCTTGAGTTACTTTTTGAACTAGCATGACCTGTTCTACATGGGTTTTGCAGGTTACTGGTCCAATGCATCGAGAGGTTGCTAATTGCTGCCGGTAAGCATTTTGGTTGCCCAGCCATTTCATATATACGCTTCCAATCCTTTTCCACAGGTCCTGTGTTTAATTAAACTTTTTGAATTGGGAAATTGATTTGCCTTCAATCTATCTGCTGGCTTCGTGCATGTGTTATGAACTTGATACATCCCTTTATAAAAACAGTATGACATTTGGCACCAGCAAAATCAAGTTATTAGAACTCACAAGAGATGTGTTGGGGAGTCTTATGAAGACAATTTGGTGTACTGACGGGGGTATCTCATACTTGATGGTATGAGGGTTCTGTGACAATTGATTTGGTTCATCTCCCACTTCTCCTATTCGATACCAATTTTTTGTCTGATCACTACAGTTCTTTGAATATTACTGTTTATTCCCAACTCCTAAGGCCCTGTTTTGTAGACACCTAAAAATGAGTTTATCTCACTTTACTTAACAGTGATTAGTATTGGAGTTGTTGGTCCCTAATGCATAATAAGTAATAACTATCAGTATGAACTCATTATGTATTGGACACAATTTTACTAAATACTATTTGAGTTTCAAATAGTATTTAATAACTTTGCAATTGAAAGTCAATTGCAAACTTGCACTTTTTGCCAACACATCACCAGATTCCAATTTGGTCTTTGCATGTGTTTGGCAGGTAGATTTGTCAACTTTTTCAGAGTCAAAAGTAGCATTAGATGCACATGACGTGTGGAGATTCATGCCAACCATCTGATCAAATTGACCAATAAAATGGATTTAAGAAACGCTTTGAACAGATGATTCTAACCTTTTGATCTATGCTAGGAAAATGGAAAGAATGTTAAAGGTCTGATCATTGGTGTAAACCTTCTATCATTGGTGTAAACTCAAGAACACCTCTGACGAGGTGATTTTAACCATCCAATTAATGGTTGGACCAAAAGTAACATATCGGAAATTGTCTGATCATTGACCTGGACTGTCTATCATGTAGGCCCGACACTTGATTACCAATAACTCTCAAGAACCACTTTAATCAGATGATGCTGACCATTTGATCAATGTCCAAGAAAATAGATGGTCCAGATTGATTAAAATAAAAATCTCAGCATCGATCCATACTGTCTATAATGTAGGCTGACTTTTGATTGACCACAAGTCTTACGCGCCACTTTGATCAGATGATTCAAACTTCGATCAATGGCCAAGAAAACAAATTTTCCAGATTGATTATACCAAAAAAAATGGTCCATTCATTGATCTTGATTGTTTATCACGTTGGCCCTACATTTGATTGATTGTAATTTTGAAGTTCACTTTGATCGGGTGATTCCGACCATCCAGTCAATGTGCAGGAAAATGTGTGGCCTAGATTAACTATCTGAAAAAAAATAAAAATCTGTACTGTCTATCAAGCACACCTCGCATTTGATTGACGTTAATCCCAACAACCGCTGTGATTAGGTGATCACAACCATTTGATCAGTGGTCAAGAAAATGGACGGTCGAGATTGATTATGCTAAAAAATATCTAACTGTCTATCTTGTAAAAACACCTTTACTGAGCATAGCTCTCAAGAATCACTTCATTGGGTGATTCTAACCATCCAATCAATGGATAGGAAAATGGATGGCCTATATTAATTTTCTTGAAAAAAGGTTTGATCATTGATCTAGTCAGTCTATCATTTGGGCACTACCTTTAGTTGACTATAACTCCCAGGAACCACTTTGATCAATTGATTCTAACTACCCTATTAGTGGCTAGGTAAATAGATGGTCTAAAATGGTTGAGTGGAAAAGTTCTTATCATTGATCTAGACCGCCCATCATATGGAACCCTCTACAAATAACGTAACTCTCAATAAACACTTTGAATGGGTGGTTAAGACTATTCGATCAATGAACAAGAATCACTTTGATTGGTGATTCTAGCATCTGATCAATGGTCACTAAAATGGATGGCCCATGTAGATTAATACAGAAAAGTTAGAATCGTAAATCTTGACTGTTTATGCTGGATGCCCCAAAATAAAACCCGAGATGGGTGCAAATGGATCAAAAGAAGATTAATAGGATTGTAGGGAACTCTAATATTTCTTTTGCCAAATGCTAGAGCACGAAGACCCCCTCTCCAAATCTTCTTCTG
The DNA here is from genome assembly GCA_037074715.1 of Magnolia kwangsiensis. Classification (NCBI taxonomy): domain Eukaryota; kingdom Viridiplantae; phylum Streptophyta; class Magnoliopsida; order Magnoliales; family Magnoliaceae; genus Magnolia; species Magnolia kwangsiensis. Next base: position 4,807,922 of record CM073571.1, read on the forward strand.
AAAGCACAAACCAAACAATGGGAACCCAACTTTTTATTTCTTCATGTTAAAAAATTGCATTACACGTTCAAAGGGATGCCTTATATGTGCTTAACAAAGAGCCAACCCCGAACATAGAAGAAAAATACTAAAATACCCCTAATATTTGTCACAATTCTATTATGTAAATGGGCCATAAGTCACTCAAACAATATCAGAATTGCTTAATCTTTGGGCATGTTTGAAAGCTAACCCAATAGGCTATCAAAGAGGACCAACTTCATGTCATTCTGACATTGTTTGGTTCCCAAAAGTTGCCCACATGAAGGTGGTGAAAATACAAAGGAAATTTATTAATTAATTCATGACCAAATATAACCCCTAAAAATGACTTGAAATAGTTAAACTCTAAATTATTTGGTCCCTCCTAAAAGCACAAGCTGATCATTGATCTCGTCAAATTTATCATCGGACCGTTGGTCTGGTTCAAGTCATCAATCAAGACAACTCAAATGGTTGGATCCATTAGATCTTTGATAAATCAGCTCCTGTGACCATTTGGTTGAATCATCCCACCTCTGATTGCTCGTTCTAAATAGTCACCTTTTTTTTGGACAATCTGAACCATTTGATCAATAGCCAAGAAAATGGTGGTTCATCATATGGAGCCCATTTTTGGTTGCTTGTGCCTCAAGAATAACTTCCATTTGAGTATCCTAATTAGTCAACCACATGAGAATGTTGCCCACATTTCAATTTTAGTTTACACTTGGGAGTAGAAACTGACAAACAACATTTTGAAGGCCTTAAATGGTATTTCAAGTTAATGGTATTGCACCATCCAAACAATGTAACTTCAATTTTCTCTTCTTTTAATACAATTCTTGTGATCTTTCAAAAAAATAAAGTAATAGTATTTGGCTAAAATGCATCTAAATTGCAAATTAGGGGCTTTCCAAATGCTCCCTAACTGTTTGATTATGTACAGGAATCTTTATGTACTGTATTGCATTCTTTGTGCGCTCGAGAGTTGGTCCCACCAGTTATATGAGTTGATATGTTCAAGTTCTTTACTATCACTATTACTTCTAATGACCTATTTTAAGTTCATTTCTAGTAGTATTTTTTTTGTAAGCCAATGAAAAAGAAAATATTTGGGTCAAGGATAAGACTGTCCCTCGCCTATATTTTCGAGACCACCAGCCCCCTCTTTCTACTTCCTTTCCAACCCACTCCCCACGTTCAGTAAATAACCTCATCTGCTCCGTAGTAACTATGATATTAATTTTATTTTGCTTTGGTTTTGCAAAAAGGCTTGCATGACTTTGTTAGTCATACGGGGGAGTGACTTTTGCTGATGTGGATTGAACAACTTCATGCGGATGAGATCTACCTTGTCCGTCAGGTGTGCCACTCGTGTTTGGACTGGAGCCCAAAAGTTAGGCCGGTTAAAAAACCAGGTGGGCTACACCATGGGGAACAATTGAGATGGGACGCCCACATTGAAATCTCCAAATTGTGTGTGGGATCCACTGGTATATACATGCCATCCAATCTATTCATCTGATGCACCCTGCTAGGATGAAGGGAAGCCTAAAAAATCAGGACATTTCAACACTAAAGTGGGCATACCATGTGAATTTAGAGGATTTAGGCATGGTTTTACACCATTCCTTGTGGTGTGACCCACCTATGTCTTGGACTGAGTTTTATGATCCATGGAAAAAATGCGGCAGTCTACTTTATGGTCAGGGTGGGTTGATGCATGTTCCTTCCACTATGCCCAAGTCATGCCCTCTATATGATTACACATAGTCAGGCTGGGCAGTCCTCGAATTTACTGATTTGTATGCCATGGGCTGAAGGAGGAAACCTCAATTTAATTTTACACATGCGTGTGGATCTGTAGGCCCTACCCATCCACAGGCATGTGTGCCAACATGGAACATGTGTAGCAGATACGAGCTTTCCAGCTTAGAACATCTCTTATCTCAGGTGGGCCACAGCTCACAAAAGCAAACAGGTGCCTATTTAATCTCTATGATGTCTCACCCAAGGAGTAAAGCTGCCTGATCTTTTAGTTGGAAGATCTTAGTGTTGTTTCAACTAGATAGAAAGCTCAGATCTCACATGTGTTCCGTATTGGCTTGTATGCCTGCATTTATAGGGACAGTGCTCAACACTCATGTGAAATCAGCTAACCTCACATGCCCTGTTGCTAGAATACATCCCAAAATCAGAAATTTATTCTTTTCAACTGTTCATGTGATAGGGCTCACCTTGGATGGGGGATAGTCAAAGAAAAATAAAATCTGAGATTGAGCATTTCGATCCTTTGATCATGTAAAGGTCATGTGAGTCCATATTAACTGCAAAAGAGCCAAATTTTTGAGGGTTGAAATAATCCTGTTTAATAGATTTTATTCGACCTCCATCCCATCACAGAAACTGTATGCATCATAGTAAGTGACCTCGGATTCAAAAATTTAAGTCCCGACTTGTCATATTACAATATTTCAGGATGTTTTCTATTTCTGGCAAACCTCAATGTTAACACCCGATTGCTGTTCTATTGTAAGTAGGTGGTAGACCAGGTTACTTGTTAAACTTGGGAACTAAGTTGGACGGAAAATAAAAGGAATGAGCAGCTGGTCGAGAAGTATAATTGAGGGGACATTTGGTCATTATCCCAAAATTTTACCATGCAACAATAATTTTATTAAAGGAAAAAAGGAATCTATCCATTAAGGGGCATGTTGGGCACGAGGAAAACCATGGAAATCCAGGGAAATGGAAAAAGTTGTCCGTTGATTTGACCTATTGTATTGTGTGGATAGCAAAGAAAAGAGTTGATTCCATCAAGTTATCATTGGCCTCTTATATAGTTTGAATTCTCAAGCATAAGAAACGAGGTGACGAGGAATGTGCTATTTCCACATGTTATCCAAACAAGACTACTGAAAATGGATTCCATGTTTGTATAGTGCCTTTGTCAAATAATAATTACATAATGATTGAGATTTCCTATCCCATACTAAGGATTCCTCCAATCCAAACATACCCTAAGGCAATGGATAAGAATCTGCTACGAGCAAGGAATGCCTGGCCCATACCACTTTTGGCCAGGTCATCTGCCATGGTGTAACCCTCTTGGGACAAAATTAAAAGAAACTTAGGACAGAACAATCCGCCCTCTAATTTCATTTACACAGTAGAAATCAAGCAACATCAGAAGATCCATTTGCCAAAGAAATAGCACATTTGTGGTCTCCTACCTTAGTGAGAGGATCTCAGGAGCCAAAAGCATCTTTAGACATTCAAGCCCATCGTGACATCTTCCAGTCACGCCCAACAAGAGTCCCCAAAACAACATGGCACCAAAAAAGGCAAGCTTGATATTTCCTTGATCATCTCTAATCACATCCTCAATGCTCAAGGGCCCTGAATTTCCAAGAGAGCAGCCATCCGCAATCAACTTTGGCCAACTCAAATGTGGAGGGATCCAATAGCGGAATAATTTTGGCAGCTTGCCATTGTAATTATCACCTCCTCCCGATTTCTATCTATATCAGTCAGTGATACACCCTGAATTTTGAATGTACCGCCCCGAAACATTCAAAAGGATCCACCATAAGTCTCTTTGAATGTGAATGACTTTTTGAGTAACATTAAGTTTCTATAGTCACATTTTTTGTTGTTTCCATTCTTCTTATATTGCAGATATCTTGCTATGGTTCTATATCATGCGGGAGACATGGCAGGAGCCATAATGCAACAGCATAAAGAACTAATCATAAATGAGCGTTGTCTTGGTTTGGATCATCCTGACACTGCTCACAGGTATGAACTCAACGTCACTCTTTTATTCTTTCCTTTTGTCATCTGGCAATGAACTGATATTGGCTGTCGTCCATGTGCTTCTTTATCTGCAAACATGTTATTGCAGTTACGGCAACATGGCTCTTTTCTACCATGGCCTCAACCAAACGGAGCTTGCACTACGGCACATGTCCCGTACATTACTCCTACTGGGTTTATCATGTGGGCCAGATCATCCCGATGTTGCTGCAACTTTCATAAATGTAGCAATGATGTATCAGGATATTGGAAGGATGAATGTCGCTTTGCGTTATCTTCAAGAGGCCTTGACAAAGAATGAGCGGCTTCTTGGCCAGGAACACATTCAAACTGCAGTTTGCTACCATGCCCTTGCAATTGCTTTCAACTGTATGGGCACATACAAGCTCTCTCTCCAGGTTTGTTCATGGAAACGTCTGGTACAGCTTTGTGCAGATTCATGAGTTGGGCAGTTATGTCTGGTACTCACTGTGTGGCTGTGACAGCATGAAAAGAAAACATATGATATACTTGTCAAGCAACTCGGGGAGGAGGATTCAAGGACGCGGGACTCACAAAATTGGATAAAGACATTTCAAATGCGTGAGCAGCAGGTAACTGCATGGGATAGTAAAACCATGGGTGTTTAACGAGGTCCAATCCATGTTTTTGCATACTGGTATATATAAAATCATCAGCACTGATGCACGTTGTGTAAATGCGTGATTACTGATGTGGGAAAATTTCTCTGGGGCAGGTAATTGCGCAGAAACAGAAAGGGCAAGCAGTGAATGCAGCTTCTACTCAGAAGGCTATAGATATTTTGAGGGTATTTTCACATCCTGGGTTTATTGTTATTTTTTTTTTCCTCCAATGCCACATCCAGAGTACACTTTGAATACTCTCCACGTTTCAAAATGCCTCCAGAACTACAGGTGTGCTTAATGCTTTTCTGCAAATTTAAATTTCATTCCTTTCAACGGGCACTTGAAACAAGCAAAATTGTAATTTCAGGCGGAAAGGCTGAAAACTGATATCCATCTTTCTGGGTTTGTTTCCACACCACACCCTAAATGTTCCGTTGGTTCAAGACGGAACCATTTGCCTACATATTGAACCATATGTTGATTTGGGGGACACCAGCAGGGGTCATTTGGCTCCTGGAAATCCAGCTCCTGGGAAATTATTCCATTAGCAAGCAGTTGAATTTTTGTTCAGATCCTGGGAAAGGTTGTGAAATGAATTCCCATGGAATCCGATTCCCAAAATTTGTCCCATTTATGATTCCCATCTTTAAGATATGTTATCAAATTTTGGTAAATGGATTCCCATTCAACGGTCATATTTTTTGAAGGAGGCCTCTCTTCTCCTAAGAACTCTTTCCCAGTATCTAAACACAAAAAAAGGATTCCTGAGAATAGATTTCCCAGTACCCAAACATTACAGGCAGAATCCCTTTCACTGGGAATCTGTTTTGGGAAAAGAGATTGACGACCCCTTCTAAGATCTGAGGGAGCTAAACAATCATGTCAATTCATGGTCAGCTATTCCCATGCTTCAATAATTTTCCATTTCTTTCTGGAATAAGTTTATGCAGGCTTCTGGATGTTTTTTAATACTTTGCCTGACAGGCGCACCCGGACCTTGTACAGGCATTCCAGGCTGCAGCTGGAGGATCTGGAAATGCTGGGTCATCAGTTAACAAATCCGTTAATGCAGCGATAATTGGTGAAACCCTTGCTCGGGGAAGGGGAGTCGACGAGCGGGCCACCCGAAGGGCAGCCGAGATCAGGAAGAAAGCAGCGGCAAGAGGTCTCCGTGTACGCCCACTTGGGACTCCCGTGCAAGCTTTGCCACCGTTTGCACAGCTCCTCAACATCTTCAACCCCGGGGTGATGCCAGAAGCTCCAAGTGACGTACAAGCGGATGAATCAAAGAAAGAAACTAATGGCCCCACCACAAATGGGATGGAAAGTGGTAAAGAAAATGGATCTGCTGAGTGCAAGGAAGACCCGGCCCCTGTTGGATTGGGCACTGGTTTAGCCTCCTTGGATTCAAAGAAGCAGAAAGTGAAAGCAAAGGCCGCAGCTTGAATTCAATGTCGCAAAAGAAACCACAAGTAGACAGCTGAGTTTTGGATGCCAGTGGAAGTTTTTAGGATTGTGGTACAGTCGTTCGCGAAATGACTGCCAATTGGAGGGAATTTTGGGTCGAGTTGAGTGGTATGCCGTCATTTCCTCATTTATATTGCTGGTTTTGCAATCATCCTAACATGGCCTTTTCATAAGATTAATGAGAACGGGGAGCTGCAAGAGGTGGGGGAAGATCTTACGATTTTGGTCATACTTGTATGGTTAGGATCCTAGGAAGAACCCATCAACACATCCAAAGTCTAGGTATAATCTGTGAATAATCGGCTAATATGCTGATTAGTTAGATGCTCAAAGGTGGGCCTCGGTTCCTTAATGAAATAAAACTATAAAATGAGGGTAAGTTAGGTAACTGCACCATGTATATGGGAGCATACTTTGTTGAAAGAAGTTACACTCAGTATATTGTCCGGCGCATATCAGCCCACACTTCTTGAAGAGTTTTCATTGTTTATTGAGTTCACTTTTTGGTGGAAATTAAAATTAAAATTAAAGAGTGATTTTCTTGAAAAAATCACTTTTAAATTTTCGCACATCAATTTTTATTTTTTATTTTATTTAACTTCATTTTCATTTTCTTATCCTATTCGTTGATCAAGATGGTTAGGATCCACATGAAAGTGATTTTGAGAGGGATGGGCCATCAAAGGTGGGATGCACATGATGGTCGGACCTTCTGCCATAACCAATATGGACTGACCATTCTCCAGGCCATTGATCACATAATTAGTATATGTTCCAATCAAAGTGTTTCTTGTCAAGAATGGGCCATCACAGATGGGCCATGTGCTGGATGATTCAACCTTTTTTAATATTATAATCAGTACAAATCGCTCATTCTACATCATGATGGTTAGGATAATCTTTTCAAATTGATCTTTAGTAGAGATGGGCCATTAAAGATGGGTTGGACATGATGTGTCAGCATTCTCCAAACTATTAATGAAATGTTGAGGATCATTTGATCAAATTGTTTATTTCTTTTTGACAAGTACACCCATCAACTTGGTCTCATGTGGTGTATGTTCTATATTAATGATAAGACCTTTTCTGGTATGTTCAATGTGGGCCATTCATTCTCCTAACTATTAATGAAATAGTTTTTAGTTGTGGTAATTTGTTTGTAGGTAAACAAATAGATGTGTTTGGCTAACTTGTTTATAAAATTGATAAAGATGTCGTTGTTGGGGAAGGAGTCAAGGTTGAAGAAGAGGATGAATAGGAAGGAAGGGATTGCACTTGGAGATACTAGGATTGTACCTGAGACACTTTTCATGAAAATGGTTATAACTTGCTTGTTATAGGTTCAATTGGAGTGATTTTATGCTTGTTGGAAAGATAATTTGATGAAATTTTAAATAGATTTGAAATCATTTTATTTCAATACTATTTGATAGTCCAAAAGTGGATCCAAAGTTTATCATAATATGTATCACACATGATGAGAATGAGTGATTTCATGAAAATGGTCATAATTTTATCATCACAACTTTGAATGGGGTGATCATGTGCTTATTGGAAATATAATTTGATTAACTTTCAAAAGAACTTAGAATCATCTCGTTCAGACACCATTTGATAACTTAAAATTGAGTTCAAAGTCCATTTTTGCCTGGATTACACTTGGAATAGATCAATCCATGCCATGATGGATTTTGGGTCAACTTTTGGGTGATCAAATGGTGTCTAAATGAAATGATTTGAAATCTATTTAAAAAATTTTTAAATTATTTTTTCAAGAAGTATAAGATCACCAAAATCAAACTTGTAACAAGGGAATTATGAGCATTTTTTTAAAAAAGTACCTCATGTGCAATCTTAGTGTCCCACGTGCAATCCAAAGATCCCAGGTGCAATCCCAATGTCGCAAATGAAGAATGTAGGAGAATGTAAAATAAAGCCGAAAAATGAAAAACGTCACTACAAGTATGATGATAAGGATGTTTTCTTGGCACATGGTCGTTGGAGGTCATCAAGGAAGACAATGGATGATGAATGGTCACCCGAGGTTCGCTGTGGCTTCACAAGTAACGGTTCTAATGGTTGGTGGGTGGTGGCCCCCCTCAAAAATAAATAACACTAGTTCTTGCCCAAGGGCATTTTGGTCCCAAGAAAGCACCAAAAGGTCACTGAAGGAGGAGAATGGACATTGGATGATCGTCGGAGGTTGGTCGTGGCCCCAGAGGCGATGGTTCTAACAGTCGATGGGTAGAAAAAAAAATTAACAATAACATCTGCTCTTACAAAAGGCTTTTTGCCCTTAAAAAAGTACCAAAAAGTAGACCAAATGCTTATAAAATTTTATTTTATTTTTTAAAAAAAAAGAGTTAAGAAGTTGAGGATAAAACCATATAATTATTAAAATTTAAGGCCATTGTAATAAATAAATAAATAAACCTATTGTTCGTCGCCCAAGGTTCTACTTTGTGGGTTGGGCTTTGACAAACCTTGTCCCGGCGCAAGTTCAGACCAACTGTCCAGATGACACGAAAAATCAGGCTCGTTCACCTCATCAGTTAGGCCAGCAATGAAAGACACGCCGGTTTATCTGGGCGGTGAAATCCACTTTATGTACGGTCTAGATGTTTCACACTAAGAGGTTGCCGCACGTGCTGTCTATAAAGGTGCGAGTGGGGCCAGCGAAGCACATAGTCAACAGTGGAGGGTCAAAATCGGAGTCTGTTTGGGTGGCCGCTGGCCTCTCTCTCTCTCTCTCTCTCTCTCTCTCTCTCTCTCTCTCTCTCTCTCTCTCTCTCTCTCTCTCTCTCTCTCTCTCTCTCTCTCTCTCTCTCTCTCTCTCTCTCTCTGCTAAAGCACCTTCCCCCAGTTGCATGATTATATATACTATAAACAACAAAATAGGTAGATCTAATCATTAGGCATGCCAGGCTGTGAGAGAAGAAATCCATGGGCCAAATGGGTAAGTGGGGCCCACCATGACTTAAGTGTCTTATCCACAAAAGTTTTGGATGAAAGCTTCTTTTTCTATTCCCTCCATCCATGTTTGTGTGACTATATGAATCGGTTAAACATCACTGCAGGTTGTGACTGTACATATCATTATCCCCACCGATTCCGTGGTGGGGTGGTCCACATCAACTTTGGATTTGCTTCAATTTTGGACTCAACTTGTAAAATGAGCTCAAAAAACGGATGGACGGCACTGATAAGCCCCATATATATATATATATTCAAGGTGGGCCAACATAGTTTACTCAGTATGATAAACCCTACTAAGTTACCCAGTAAAAGCAATCTGATTTCCTAATGGTCGTACTCAACGCACATGTGTACCCCACCACATATGATCTGCTTGATGAGCGGCTCGGATCTTGCACAATGTGCACGACAAGCAAACCTTGAAGTGAACTCCCACGTGCGAGAGGAGCGTTCCTGAAGTCCAGCACAACGGACCGGAATCGTCGAAAACACCTTAGGTAAAATAACCCAGGTCTGCTTGGCCAACCATATTGTATATATAAATCCACTCCGTCCATCAGATGGCAACCCTTGATTGAATCGTTCATAGAAAATATCACTTTGATAATAGCCCCTATGGGCCACGCCACCAATGTGAAGGATATATAAAATATCTCTTGAAGCCTCTCTCAGTTCACGCCGTGTGGCCTGCCCGAGTTTTGGATCAGGCTCGTTTTAGTACGTTCATTCATCCTCTTAGGTTACATCCGATTAACGGGTTTGATGGAAGGTATATTCCATGATTACCCTACATACAAACGTAAGGTTGGCATCCTATCCTCATTATTTCCCTTGGCGTGGCCCAATTGAATTTTTAATTTTGATGATTTTTTTCCTCCAGTGACTAAAATCGAGCATAAAAACTAATGGGACGGGAGGTTACATATACAACTAGTGGCTACGGTGTTTTACGAGCTGAGGAAAACAGGGGGTTGTGGAGGATTCCGGTTATAGCACAATGTCCTTTCACCAGGTCTAGCCACTGACTCGCGTGTGACTGCATTGTTCTCAACCACTGTGCATAGTGGCAGACATGCACGCCGGTCTGGCCATCAGGACGGTCCAAATCGTGGGCCCCACTCTCTGTAGAGGATCATAGCTTAAAAATTACATGATCGGATTATTCCAATTTTCCTTTCAAATTTGGAACACTTTCCATCGTTCATCTAACCATACATTTTATGATCAGAAGTTCTACGGTTAGGATCCTTTTTACCAGTTTTGTTTTTAGGGTTATCCCCTATGTACGGTGCGAAATACGGTTGGAATGGTCCAGATTGCGTCGTCGAACACGGTCGTTGGGTCGGTCAGTAGTAGGAGAGGAAGAAAACTCCGACCGACACTGGATGGAAAACGACAATTCCTGCGAACGGCAGGCCACGGGACAAGCGCATGCTGCGAGACGATTGCCACCTGTAGAAATTCAACCACGACTTTCTTTCTAGTTCGTCGAGACTAACCTATGGAAGCTCATACTCACTCACTGAGTAAGCGGATTGCCTACTGAGTAAACTCTATGGGCCCACCGTCATTTACGTATTTTATCGACTCCGTCCATCCATTTTATCAGATAATTTTAGGGCTTGAACCCAAAATTGAAATACATCTCAAGCTAAGTGGACCACACCATAGGAAAGAGTGTGAATTGAAAGGTGATTTATTTTATGTATTTTATCCACTCCCACTGACCTCCTTGGCTCTTCTTGGGCCTGGCCATCCATCCGGGGGAGGCTACTTGTATATGTCGACGCGTGGTCATGATATAAGAACTGCACTGACCAGATAATCTTAGACGTTCATTTTAGACAGTGGGCCCATTAGATTGCTCTCATGGTCCACCATCAAAAGCCAAAGATCACAGTATTATTCGACAAATGTTATTCTTCTAATCACGACCATCGAGGAAAGGGTCCACTAAATGAAGCATCCGGGTCCGTAAAAGTAGAATGAAATGGCACTATTTATGTGCAGTGATATATCATCGGGCGGGAAGCGAATTTCCCACAATTGGTGTCGCATGGAACCCATGAAACAAGGGGGGCGGATTAGGTGTTACCGGGTAACACCTGACCATGTGGGGCCCACCTTGATGAATTAGCTCAATATCCACGCATTCCATTCACTTTTCTAAAAAATTTAAGCAGATATAAATCTGAGGTGGACCACACCCATTTGAAACAGTGGAAAATGACCATCAAAAACTTTTTATGGGCCACAAATGTTTTGGATCAATCTGATTATTGTATTTTCCCTTCATCCAGTTCTGTTGACTTTATCAACAGGTTGGATGGCAAATAAACATTAAGGTGGGCCTTAGGAAGTTTTTAATGGTGGTCGTTCAATCACCGTTGTTACCTGTGGTGTGGTCCATTTCAAATTTGGATTTGCTTAATTTTTCGTACTACGTATTAAAATGTACTGAAAAAAAGGATGGACGGCGTGGATATACAGAAAATCATCAAGATTGCCCCATGGGACGTGTGTGCTGAAACAAAGGATAACACCTAACCCGCTAACTAAAACAAGCAGCAGCGGAGTCCCACGGGACGTGTGTTCAACGGTACTCCGTTCCTCAGATGCACCTGTAAGGATTAGCCAAAAAGTCAGCTGTCAGCCCAATCCAAAACTCAGTGGGCCAAAGGGAACCTTTGAAACTGCGACGCCAACCATTGGATCCCCCTTGGGTCCCGTCACCATCCACCCCGTTCATAAGGTTAGTCCCACCAGGACTAAGGATTTTAAAAAGAAAAAAAAAAAAAAAACTAAATATCAGCTTGATCCAAAGCTTTAGAGGATCTCAAGACAGTTTCAACGGTCGATATCTAATCCGGATTGTTTAACTGTTTTGTGTACCCCATTTAATCTCAAATCTACTTAATTTTTGGGTAACGTACTAACTTGAGCCAGCAAAAACGATGGACGGACTGCATGTCACACACGCATAACAGTGGACCCCACAGAATTTACTCAATCAGAAAATCGCGTCCCAATTACGTGCGCTGCGGAAGATCGGCATCTTCCACATGGTCAAACGTCAAAGAGATCATGTGCGGCCCACCCATCCCTCCTATAAATTCACCCCATCTTTCAACTCTCTCTCTCTCTCTCTCTCTCTCTCTCTCTCTCTCTCTCTCTCCAAGCTCATACTCAGCTATGGATGCAGTTCGTTTCTCTCTACTCCTCTTTCTCCTCTCATCCCTCTTCATCTCCTCTCTCTCCGCCCGCTGCGACCCAAATGACAAAAATGTCCTCCTAAAAATCAAGAAATCACTCAACAACCCCTACCTCCTCGCCTCGTGGAACCCCTCCACTGACTGCTGCAACTGGTACTGCGTCGAATGCGACCTCCAAACCAACCGCATCGTAGAGCTCACCATCTTCAGCGGTGAGATCTCCGGCCAAATCCCACCGTCCGTCGGGGATCTTCCCTACCTCAACACCCTCGTCTTCCGAAAGCTCTCAAATCTCTCCGGCGAAATCCCACCGTCCATCGCAAAGCTCAAGAACCTCAAGATGCTCCGTCTCAGCTGGACCAACCTCTCCGGATCCGTCCCCCAATTTCTCAGCCAGCTCCAAAATCTCGAATTTCTCGAACTCTCCTACAACAATCTCTCAGGATCGATCCCCGCCTCGCTGGCAACCCTCACCAAGCTCGGCGCCCTGCATCTCGACCGCAACCGGCTGACCGGCGAGATACCGGAATCTTTCGGCCATTTCGCGGGAACCGTACCGGATCTCTACCTGTCGCACAACCAGCTGTCCGGCAAAATACCGGAATCTCTCGGTAATTTGGATTTCTCGGTGATCGATTTATCCCGGAATAAGCTCGTGGGGGACGCGTTGATGCTGTTCAGAAATCCCGCGAGATCGACGTTCAGGATCGATATATCGCGTAACCTTCTCGAGTTCGATTTATCGGGGGCGCTGTTTCCAATGAACCTGACGTTACTGGATATCTCCCATAACAGGATCTGGGGGAATATTCCGTCGCAAATAACGGCGTTGGAGGATCTTCAGCTGTTCAACGCGAGCTACAATAGGTTGTGTGGGAAGATACCGCAGGGCGGGAAGACGCAGGGATTTGATTACTCTTCGTACTTCCACAATCGGTGTCTCTGCGGAACACCGTTAAACAAGTGCTGAGTGGCGAATGCTCGCTCGGCCATGGGTCGATGTTTGATCAAATGGTCGAATCTGTGTCTCTGCAAAGACTAAATAAACTACGTTTAAAAGTTATTCAACTGCATGTGTGGGGTCTACCATGTTGTGCATATGCCCATCTGACCCGTGCATGATGAGCCCCACCATGATTATTAGATTCCCTAAGAGAATCAGGTCTGCCCAATTATCATGTGGTCCAAAACATAGAATCTCCCTACTTCCGCAATCGGTATCTATGCATGCTACCGGTGGGGGAAGTGCTCACTGCTGAGTGGATGTTTGATCAACGCTCGAATCGGTGTGCCTACGGCACTTTAAAAACTACGTTTTGAAGTTATTCACATGTGGAAACGCATTCAGCCGCATGCAAAAGTTATTCAACTCCCTATGTGGGGCCTATCATGTTGTGCATATGCCATCCGATCCGCACATCAACTGGGCCCCATCATGTTGATCGGGTGCCCCAAATAAAAAGGGCACGGCCTCAGTGGATCCTCTGATCCACTGAGGTGGGTGGGACCTCTGACTGTGGGACTCACAGTGATGTATGTACCTTAAATCTACACCGTCCAACCATTTTATCAGCTCATTTTAGGGCTAGATCCCAAAAAAGAAGCTGGCCCAAATCTTATGTGGATCACATCACAGGAAAAGGCCATGATCGAATCCCCACAATTAAAAACTTCATGGATTCGCCCTGAATTATTATTATTATTATTTTATTTTTTTTATGCCATCCTAACTGTTGATAATGTCACAAAGATGAAAACAATTGATAACCCAAAAAAAAAAAACTCTCCTATTTCACCCGTGGATAGTAGATAGAAGCACGAACACATAAATTATTAAAATTTCAATTTGTGGCCCACAAACAGACGGCTACGAAGAGAGAGGCACAACCACTCACATTAGACTAGCTAACAATGAGTTTTTGGGGCATTCTCCAAGGTGGGAACTAAACAGAACAGTGGCCGGGATTGCCAAACCATGGATTCACTTGTTAGAAGAATCCGAAAAGTAATGAACGCAAGCGTCACAAAACCCATCCCAGATCCATCGCAATCTATAAAGGGGCCAGTCTTGTTGCTCCGAATGGTCAGATGTAGCAACAAAGAAGAAAGCCAAATGGGCAACGCCGCCTGGGCTTTAGTCTTCCTTGCCCGGACTCAGCCCCGGCCCGTCCTTACTTCATGAAGCAGGAAGGTACGGTATGTGGTAGACCCGTCTCTCTACAGTAAAGTTTGACAGGGTAAAGTAACGATCGGATCACTTGAGAATGGTGATTAAGTAGATTAAAAGGTTGTCTAACAGAGGGGCGTGTCTGCTTACTTTTGACTAGGGGTAGCAAAGGGTCAGGTTAGTCCATGGGCCAACTGGCCCAACTAGAGGTAGCAATGGGTTAGGTTGGACTGAGGGTCAACTGGCTCAACCCACTTTTGAGGTAGATTTGAGCCAAGCTAAATGGGTAGTGGGTCAAGCTCAATCCGGCTCTGGTCAGAAATGTGGCCTGTGTAATTAAATTGGCTGGACAATGGTTAAAAAATGTGCCCCTTTTTAGTAAATTGGTCAGCCTCGAGTTTAAGACCACCCACAACCTAACCGCAGTATTGCCCAAAACCAGAACCAAATTAATAGACGCAAGTACAGATACATCCACATGATTCATGTTCAAATGCATTCACTAATTGGGCTAGCTATACATACTTTTAGCTCCATTTTCCATTGTTAAAACCACTGTAAAGTCATGCTGCATGGGGTCGGTTCAGTTAAGCCCTACCCAGTTGCAATTAAATGGTTCATGTGGGTCGCAGGTCGGCTTTTGGACCAAGCCCAATTAGCGAATGGGTCTTTTGGTGCTTCCACTTTGGAAAGTGGACTATCTTTTCATTTGTAATATCCACAAAGATGCTGACATGGGCACGAACTGGAGTGTATGGGCCTTGGCCCAGGTGATGACGACCTTGATACGTGTCAGCTAATCACCAGAAGAGAGAAAAAGGGTGCGCGTGAGAATCATTCAGTAATCAGAGCATTGTTAGTGAAGCTTCGAGAGTGGCTACGAATAAAGGTCAAGATGGAAACGCATCAAAGAAAATTGATGAGGAATATAAGTTGCATAGTACTAGAGGTATGCATGTACCCCTATATTTTGACATAATTTCAAAACATACCCTCGTTCCCAACGTAAAAAGTTACAACAAACCATTCCCTCACCTTAAGGCCCTGTTTCATTCATTTCCTGATTTTTATGTTTCGTTCAATTTTGTTTTGTTGATACACTGGTTTTCATGAGAAACTTTTTTTAAGTTCCTGAGAAATGTAAAAGCCAGCCAATGTGTTATTAAACCAAAAATAAAATAAAATCAGCAACCAAACACATTTCGTGCAAGCTTGTATTGCACGTAGGAGTGAAATATTAACCATATTTCCATGAGCACCACAGAAACATTAATTCCAATTTTAGCAATCTTGTTTAGATAAGAAGTGGAAATCTCATATTCCTCTCACAATGGTCACCTTATATTTTGGTTGTGAGAACTTAATTACAGAAAGCGGTGATGATTCCTATGTGCAATCTATTATTTTCTTTTCTATCCAAACAACACAAAATGTCTAAGCAATGGAAAACCAAGTGGACGAACATTCCACCTTTTTCTTTTCCCACAAATCTAAACATGCCATGAAGGTGTCTGTAAAGATCACCAGAAAATGGTTCGCGTTCTAAAGCAGCCTGCTGAAGGGGAAGTTTTATTTTCATGATACATAGGATAGTTGACACAGGAAGAAAGGGATGTTGGGGGAATTTCCCCATCATAAAAATATGAAGGGAAATGAGGATCGCATTAGATTTCAAATAAAGAGGGAATAAAATAAAGCAGAAAGAAAGCATCTTTGTAATGACCACAGAAACCAAATCTCTTATTTTTCTCTTTTTTACTCTATACTTTCATATTCTCACTTGCTTTTCTCCTTCCTTTCACTAAGCTACCTAAAACCTCATTCTGGCCAATGAAATCAGCAATGCCATTAGCCTCAACAACCCTCATGGGCCCATGGCTCCTGGGAGAACAAAGGAATTTTGATTAACAAAAACAAAAAATTTGTGGAATGACGGCAATAACCATGGCTTGGGCCCCATTGAAAGTTTTGAGCAAATTGCCCACAACCAGGGGTTATTTTGGTATTCCCTTAATGAGACTGCATGCAACTTGAATGCACATATTATGTTATATCCCACTCAAATCAGGCAAGAAAACAGCATAAAATTCCCATTTTAATTAACCCTTCAGATTAAGAAAACTATAATGCTCTCTCTTTCAAACACAAACCCAATGCCTGTCCCTCTCTACCCCCACCAGCCCGGCCTTCAGCCACGGATGGAGCACTAGACTAGAGTAGAATTTTTTTTACTAGAAGCCCAACTTACACAGCCAGCTTCTCATACAAACCACCATCTTCCTCCCAAAGAAAAGAATAACAAAACCTGTCATCTGAGAAAAGGAAAGAGCCAAAACCCAGACTATTCCTTCCTTTCGCCTTTTGCTTTCAAGAATCATAATCGGAACACTGCCTTTGCTTCGGAATCGGGCTTTGGGGTTTCTTGCTGGTGGGGCAGCTTCCTTGCTTCTTGCAGCAGGGAGGCACCAAAAAGGCACATAGTATGAATTTAGTGGTGGAGGTGGTGGATGCCCACAATCTTATGCCCAAAGACGGAGAAGGTTCATCTAGCCCATTTGTAGAAGTCGATTTCAATAACCAGCGCATCAGGACCCACACTATCCACAAAAACCTCAACCCCAGCTGGAACCAAAAGCTCACCTTCCACCTCGACGATCTCAAGAGCCTCCAAAGCCGCAGCATTGAGGTTTCCGTTTACAATGAGCGGAGGTCATTCCCTGAGCGCAACTCTCTTGGGAAAGTAAGCATTCTCTGTTCCAACACCGTTAGAGAAGGAGAGGAAACTTTACAGAGATTCCCATTAGAAAAGAAGTGGTTTTTCTCACACGTCAAGGGCGATATCAGCCTCAAAATTTATATTTCACCAGAGCCCACATCACCTCCACCTTATCCACAATCTCCTATTTCTCATAACACTGCTACTGCTGCCAACAACACCCCTGCTGCTGCTGCTGCTCTTTCCAACAATCCCCCCGCTGCTGCTGCAGTTACTGATAATACAGCTTCTCCAAAAGAACCAGAGATCAAAGAGCCTGTGGAAGTGAAAACCAAGACAACCCAACACATAAATAAACAGCAAGTCTTCCCTCAGCCAGGAATATCAGTGGAGACACGGCCCGAGGGTGCACCATTAACCATGCACCAGACCAACCCACAATTTCATCATGACAACCAGGGTGATTACAGTCTGAAGGACACAAACCCCAACCTCGGAGAGCGATGGCCGCTCGAAGGCGGCCGCCCGGGAGGGTGGATGAGCGGAGACAAATTCACCAGCACATATGACCTTGTCGAACAGATGTACTACCTATATGTGCGGGTGGTCAAAGCCAAAGACCTCCCTCCCAACTCCATCTCCGGAAGCTGTAACCCATATGCAGAGGTGAAGCTCGGCAACTACAAAGGAACGACAAGACACTTCGAGAAGAAGCACAACCCAGAGTGGAACCAGGTGTTCGCATTCGCCAAAGACAAGATCCAGTCATCAACACTCGAGGTCTTCATCAGAGAAAAAGAAATAGTGGGGAGAGATGACTGGATCGGGAAGGTGGTGTTCGATCTGAATGAGGTGCCAACAAGGGTTCCACCCGACAGTCCCCTGGCACCTCAGTGGTATAGACTTGAGGACCGAAGAGGAGAGGGCAAGGTGAAAGGTGAGATCATGCTCGCAGTTTGGTTAGGTACGCAAGCTGATGAAGCTTTCACAGAGGCATGGCACTCAGATGCTGCCTCTGTTTATGGGGAAGGTGTGTTCAACATCAGATCAAAGGTTTATGTCTCACCTAAGCTCTGGTACCTCAGAGTCAATGTGATCGAAGCTCAAGATATACAGCCAAACGACAAAGGCCGACATCCAGAGGCCTTCGCGAGAGTTCAGGTCGGCCATCAGGTGCTCAGGACCAAGCTTTGCTCAACACGTACCATCAACCCACTCTGGAATGAAGACCTGGTCTTTGTAGCTGCGGAACCCTTCGAAGAAAATTTGGTTCTAACAGTAGAAGATCGAGTGCATCAATCAAAAGACGAGGTGCTTGGAAAGACCACCCTGCCTTTAACAACGTTCGAGAAACGACTGGATCACAGGCCAGTCCATTCTCGTTGGTACAACCTTGAGAAATTCGGGTTTGGAGCCTTGGAAGGTGACCGGAGGAAGGAGCTCAAGTTTTCAAGCAGGATTCACCTACGAGTCTGTCTTGAGGGTGCTTATCATGTAATCGACGAGTCAACAATGTACATAAGTGACCTACGCCCCACTGCAAAACAGCTCTGGAAGCAACCAATTGGCATATTGGAAGTGGGCATCCTGAGTGCAAAAGACCTGCAGCCCATGAAATCGAAGGACGGCAGAGGTGCTACTGATGCTTACTGTGTTGCCAAGTATGGACAGAAGTGGGTGCGGACCCGAACAATAATAGGCAGCTTCAGCCCCAAATGGAATGAGCAATACACATGGGAGGTGTATGATCCGTGCACTGTGATCACACTAGGAGTGTTTGATAACTGTCACTTGGGGGGCCATGAGAAAAGTGGCGCTGGGTCTGCTAGAGATTCAAGGATCGGAAAGGTAAGAATCCGATTATCGACCCTGGAAGCATATAGGGTTTATACGCATTCTTACCCACTTCTTGTTCTACACCCATCTGGGGTGAAGAAGATGGGGGAACTTCAGTTAGCAGTTCGTTTCACTTGTCTGTCAGTGACTAACATGATATACCTGTACGGGCATCCACTGCTACCAAAGATGCATTACATCCACCCATTCACAGTCAACCAGGTAGACAATCTAAGGTACCAGGCCATGACGATAGTAGCGGTAAGGCTTGGAAGGGCCGAACCGCCACTGAGAAAAGAGGTTGTGGAATACATGCTGGATGTGGATTCCCATATGTGGAGTATGAGAAAGAGCAAAGCTAACTTCTTCAGGATCATGTCACTGCTGTCAGGGATGATCTCTGTTGGCAGATGGTTTGATAGTGTTTGTCACTGGAAGAACCCAATCACGTCTGTTCTGGTTCATGTTCTGTTCCTGATATTGATCTGGTATCCAGAACTGATACTTCCAACGGTCTTCCTCTACATGTTCCTCATCGGGATATGGAACTTCAGATTTCGGCCAAGGCATCCACCACATATGGACACCAGGCTTTCATGGGCGGAGGCAGTTCACCCAGATGAGCTGGACGAGGAGTTCGACACGTTTCCAACATCAAAGTCCTGGGACACAGTTCAGATGAGGTACGACAGATTAAGAAGCGTAGCAGGGAGGATACAGACAGTGGTTGGAGACATAGCAACACAGGGGGAGAGATTCCAGTCTCTGCTAAGCTGGAGAGACCCAAGAGCCACAAGCCTCTTCGCAGCCTTCTGTTTGTGCACAGCCGTGGTGCTCTATGTGACTCCTTTCAGGGCAGTGGCACTGGTTGCAGGCCTATGCATGCTCCGTCACCCCAGATTTCGGAGCAAATTGCCTTCCGTTCCAAGCAATTTCTTCAAGAGATTGCCAGCTCGTACTGACAGTATGCTCTGAGAAGAATGAGTTCCTCTGGCGACACTGCCATGTCCATATAATATTGCATTGATTTAGATTGTTCATGTCTTCTTGAAGCCCCTTGGCTCTCTTGTTTTATCTTTCTTATTATCACTGCCTTTTGTGGTTCTTGTTTTACAGTCCTCAATATTATTTTACTCCTATGTAATACCATTGGCTACTGGACGCTAGTTCCAAGTCCCTGTTGGACGTGGTTTGAAAAGGTGTAATAATGTCTTCTATTCTTGGTAAAATACCTTCTGTTTGTCTTTATTTCCCCTGATGAATAACAAAACTACCATTAAAAGCATGGAGCTCTTCTATTCTGTGTAATGTCTTCTGTTTGTGTTTATTTCCCCTGGTGCATAACAACCCTACCATTGAAAGCATGTAGCTTCACTTCTCAAAAAAAAAAAAAAAAAAAACCCTTCAATTCAAGTGAGATTGCTGATCCCAATTGCTTGGGATAAGGCACAGATGATGATGATAATGATGATGAAGCTGACCCTGATGAATAACAAAACTACCATTAAAAGCATGGAGCTCTTCTATTCTGTGTGATGTCTTCTGTTTGTGTTTATTTCCCCTGATGCATAACAACCCTACCATTGAAAGCATGTAACTTCACTTCCCACCCCCCCCCCCCCAAAAAAAAAGAAAAAAAAAAAAAAAAAACCCTTCAATTCAAGTGAGATTGCTGATCCCAATTGCTTGGGATAAGGCATAGATGATGATGATGAAGCTTCATATGAGAAAAATAATTTCCAAAATATCTGTTAGATCTGGCTACACTATCTCCTGCCAAGGTGTTGGCTATCTTTTTTTAAAAGAGGCCCAAAGCATTGGCTGTCTCAATGGCCTCACTTCCTAGTTCCTACATAATGAAACAAAATGTTTAGCCTATGAACAAACTCATAATGTCATAAAAGTAAATTTGCGTTGAAATTGAATTTCATTGAACATTTTCATCAGAGCCACTTGCTAACTCCTTCCTCCAGTCTTTCTCCAAAGAAACCATGAACAACGTTGATGAGCAACCAACTTTTTTTTTTCTTTCCGGATACCACCTAGACACTCGGATATGCTATCTATACAATCTTTCCTCTGCTCAAATGGATCCCTGCCTGCCTCAAAAGGACCCCTCCAAAGCTGCTTGCCTCTCCCAACCTTACCTTGAAATACCGATCAAATTCCTAAAAAGGATGAAGCCCAAATCTTAGTTAATGCTTATGACAAATAAACAAGTGATCCATGATTTTTCCACCTTTTTACCCCCACACACAAATATTGGGAAGTCAGTCTCACCATGTCGAAAATTATCCAATTTTTTCTCACTGTCCGATAGAACTCCACGCTCACTGAAATCAAATTTGCCTGCTGGTGCAAGGGAGCAGGGACACCTCTCATCCAGACAAAATAAACATTTGAAGAAATATCTCTCCATTAAGTTTCATCATGGCTCCCATTTCTATATCCTTCCATCTTCCATATTCAAGACTTCATTCATTGCCTTCGCAAGTGCCCTACAAGAAGCCATTCCCCAAATTCTACAAAAATGACATTGCACACGAACCATCCATCTATGAATTCACAACACACCCAAACCAAAACATCCCCTTCAAGAAGCCATCCCATAAGCATAAGAATCCTCTCTTGGTTCCAAGTTCTTCCTAACTGATTAATGCAAGAGAACTAATTGAAGACCACAACATTAACCACTAACAACTTAAGAATATAAAGAATTACAAGAAAAAAAAAAAAAGGTCAAGGTAGTTATTTGAATCCCAAAATGAAATATATAGCTGACTACATGCAAGTTCCTAATTGACGAAAACTAACTGACCATAAGCCACTTAGTGACTTTTCAAACACCAACATTGACAATCTGTTCAATGATGTGGAAACGGAAAACGTTCTTCTAGTCGTTAATCACTTGGTAAGAAAAGAAGACAGTTTCAGACAGACATTTGAATCCCAATAAGCCACTTAGTGACTTTTCAAACACCAACATGAAAAAGTGATGAACGATTGCAGATAAAAGCAATTTATACCTGACTACATGCAAGTTCCTAATTGACGAAGACTAAACTGACCATATTTACCAACTCCCAAGTCACTCCAAAGTCATCATTGACAATCTGTTTAATGATGTGGAAACAGAAAACGTTCTTCTAGTTGTTCATTACTTAGTAAGAAAAGTACACAGTTTCAGACAGACATTTGAATCCCATTAAGCCACTTAGTGACTTTTCAAACACCAACATGAAAAAGTGATGAATGATTGCAGATAAAAGCATTATCAGGGAATCATCTGATTCATAATTCTTTCGCAATCAACAGAAATCGATAGCAAGTATTATCCATTACCCTGCAGTATCTTCAAGCAATTCAAATATAGGTAAATGCGTCAAAATTACAAATAGAGCACTATTTACACAATTACTCCAATCCTGATTGAAAGATGCATCCTTTAACATTTTGTACTCCAGTATTAACAGAGGCAGGAAAGAAATATCTATCAAATAGTGTCAAAATTACAAATAGAGCACTATTTACACAATTACACCAATTGTGATTGAAAGATGCATCCTTTTCTACTTTGTACTCCAGCATTAACAGAGGCAGGAAAGAAATATCTATCAAATAGTGGGAGCAGATATCAACCCCCCAGGTATAAAAACACATGCATAGCCTCAAAAATGCATGTAAAAGTATCCAAAATCATTGTACAAATGCACTACAAGGCATCCACTTCCAAATATTCGGATAAAAAATTTTCTCGATCAAATTAACATTGTAGCTGCAGAGGCAGTAGCTAGGTTTCAAAGTGACAAAAAGGCATTAAGGTATGCTTGAAAATGCCCACCTATGGACACTAGGACATCCAATCAACATTTGCAATCTCCTACATGAAGAAACATTACCTAAACACTGTAGTTTTTATGCTGTTCATCTGCTTGAACATTCTCATTACAAAGATGGTAGGACAACCAAACAATAATCCCAATCTCTCCTTCGGCAAGAAACTTTACTTAAACATTAAAGCTTTTGTGTTGTTCATCTGAGCCTTAGCCCTTAGAGCCTATTTCATAGCAGCAAAATTCAGCCCTGGACCTGGGTCAGGCTGACCTGGACCAGGCTGTTCAGCCTTAGCAGTCCAAGACCAACTATGCTGATTCTGTGTCAAGCACCTGGAATAAGGAAAGACTATTTGACAGGAGGTGCATAAGCACATTGAAATCTAGGCACAGGTGGCGCTGGGGTGCTTGAAAATGTTCATTGTTGGTAGCACATCCAGGGCACTTGACAATGTATGGTGGCACAAGTGCCACATGTGCATGAATAACATTTGAATGCTGAATGTGGCACATTGTGGAAGATGGATGGTGGCACTCATGGCACATGGGCACACATACGCCACAACTAAACAGTCCGGTGTGTAGTTAGAGACAACTTCCGCTGCTGCCAAACAGCCCCTTAAACCCCTCTTGGTCATAGTGCATGGACAAGAAAGTAAAAGAGTTGTCACCCTAATCCTGAAGCTCATAGCTAAGTTAGCATATAATTCACAACCTTGACATACTATGTAGTGCTCCACACAGCATACTCTGCTGAAAAGATTGAATAATGAAAATGTCTTGAATATGAAGCAAAACTGGGATAAACAAGGATAAACAAACAGGCAGACATATGTCACCATTTAAAACCAAAAAAGTGACTATGACTAGAATTAATAAATTAAAATAAATAAATAAATAAATAAATTCCCAGAGAGACGGAATCCTAACACCTCCACAGCATTTCTGCTAGAAAACAAGCTCATGAGTTTCATGCCTGACCTAAGAGAAAACCTGGCAGTCAAGTAAGCATTCAAGTCTGGAACAACCTCAATAGACTTAATCAACTGGGCATCCACGGCTTTTTGATCATCCTTCTTAGCTTGTGGGAGGGCCTTTGATTCCTATATTTAGCCAAAAGGAACATTAGCAAACAAACAATTACAACTCCAACCCCGTTGCCATATATAAAGGGAGGGCATACCTCTTTTTCTGCCTCAAAAAACTCGCCTTCTCCCTTCTTCCTCTTCTTCTTTGCTTCATTGGCAAAATATTTATCATTGAATTTTCCAACATCGACACCAGAAATGTCAACTCTGGTGGATGTGGCAATCACATATGCTTGGTTTACCCGTCGTAGTGGAACACCATTAACCTTAAATGGCCCTATAGAAACAGGGCAATAGAAGCATTATTGATACATTAATGATATTTATCTAAAAAGCAAATACATTATATGGAGGGGAAGAGAGAGAGAGAGAGAGAGAGAGAGAGAGTCATCTGGTAAAAACCGGTGATGAGGACATCCGAGTACCAGTCAGAGTATACCAGAAGAGGAGGAGATCTTTGGCCCCAATTCTAGCATCTCTATGGTTAGATGATCATTATATAGGGCCCGGATCGAGTACATAACCGTGTTAGAAGATTCCACATGCATGTTTATAAATCTTTGAAGACCCCACACTGGGGAAGATGCATGTGGGTGCCAATTGGATCTTATTGAACACATCTAGACCATTGGATTTTGCGTGTTTGATCATTTGGATTGTTGGCCCATCTTAATCATATACCCATATTAGCCGTGAACATCATGGGAAATTAGTTTAGCTGTTTTTTTAGTTATTTTATTTATTTTGTTGCTTGCTTTATGTATTAGTTGATTTATGAGGTATTTTAGGAAAAAATTGGTTATAGGGGTATTTTTGTAAAAAACACCAAAAGACTATAAAGGGGTGGGCATGTGAATGCCCTAGCATTACGATACATTGAATTGTTATTTTTATTTTTTTTTCAAGCCTCTTTTGCTTGAGCAAAGAAAACCTCATGTGATTGGATTGGTGTGAAGTCATGGAATGATTCCATCTTATCCCTCTCCTATCCTCTTCTTTGAAGGTACTCTCTCTCTCTCAATCATTGCTCCTTTCTCCTTGAAACCCATACCCCCTAAAACCCCTAATCCCAATCCTAAAACCTAGATTCCCTAAAACCCTAACCCTAAATCTTCCAGAATCTAAAAACCCTAATTCCCAAATGCTAACTTCCCTAATCCCAAACCCTAATCTAAATTCCTAATTTCATAGTTCTTAAAATTAACCCTAACCTACCAAAACCCTAACTAGGACAAGTGATTCCCTTTGAAGCAAGATTAATTTCTGTGCTAGATGGAAGTTCTACCTTCCATAGATCCTAATTGATTCATATTTTGTTAGATTTACATTACGGGTTTGTTTACGGCTTTGAATTGGAACATGTTTTGTTACTTGGATTCTCTAACTTTGTGATAGAATAGTTTTATTTTGTGTTTTGAATGCTTTAATTAATCCGTTATGTAATTTCAGCACATCATTCTAGGTTAGATCACCCATCCTGCATCAACTGAGAAAAAAACACTTTAAATTATTAACATAAAATAGAAGTTTGACAAACAATCATACCATATGAAGAAAGAAACAAGTTTAAGGAAGGAAAAAAATATTATTTGCATAATGTTAATAAAGCAAATTAACAGCTAAATGAATCATTCAAAAAGAAATTCAAAACAAGGCCATCACATAGATGATCCAAGCAATAGTCTTGGCATTATGCAAGTGCATTAAAGGTATTGGAAGTGAGAAAATGTTGGCAAGCTATGGACGCTCTACAAACTTTGACATACTAAATGTTAGAGTTGGCTAACGTACATGAAGTTAGAAAAGCAACCATGTGGAAAGGTTGATAAAGTCACCTATCTGGAGCAAGTATACTAGATAACAGGTCTCCATGAACAGGGTACAGGAACGTGTACAGGGTGCACTACTTCTTCCACTACATGCTAGCCTATAGGTCTGACATGGGTTGCACTAGTAAAGACTACCAAGTCTCAAATTTGTTAAACAAAAGGAGGGTCAGAAAAGAAGAGGGCAACAAGGCCGAAATTACAACACAACACCCTGAGGACTCACAATAGGCTCAGCTCTACATCCCACTTTCTATGACCGTAACTGAAATAAGAAGCTCATCTCCTGCAACTACCACTTTTATTAGACTATCAACTTCTACATCCCATTTTATATGACCCTAACCAAAATAAGAAGTGCATCTCTCACCAGTCCCCCATTTGTTATACATCCACATGGACATTTCAGTTTATATACAAGTAGGAGCTGTAGTTTATGCAATATAGTTGTACATACATATGACATTGTAATTAATATTTGAATCAAAAGAATGTTTATTATTATTTTTTTAAGGGTAACACAATTTGTAATAAAAGAAGGGGGGGAAAACAAGAGAAAAGGGAAAAACAAAAAACATTGGGCAAGGGCTGCTGAGATAGCGGACCAAATAGACACCAAGAAACAAAAGATTACATCCTTTTAGCTTGTCTACACTAGACGACCATTCAATAATGAACTGATTGACTCCACGAACTAGGGACAGAGCTGAATGCGAATCATTTCTAAAACATCTGCTATTTCTCTCTTCCCAAACAGTCCACCAGACCGCCAGAAGGGCTAATCTCCAGATAGGGGTTCTTTGAGCGCCGATTCGGACATCATGCCAAGCTTTCAGAAGAGAGCCCATTGAAAGAGGGGGACGCCAGGAGATACCAAAAGCAGGGAGGATGTGGCCCCAAATCAGGTTGATGAGAGGGTAGTGCACAAACAGGTGGTTGTTAGATTCTTCTTCAGCCAAACAGCAAAGACAAACATTGGGAAGGATCATCCCTCTTTTCTTTAGATTATCTATGGTGAGGGTTTTGCTTTTCCCAACCAACCAACCAACCAAAAAATACAACCTTGGGGGGTGAGTACTGCCATATGTGGTTTGTCATAGTTTCAGACATTTGGAGGGCGATAGAATCCAAGGAATTGTAGAAAGATTTAACCGAAAAAATGCCTGATTTTCTAGCCTCCAGCTGATCTTATCGTCAGATAGAAGATCCAGCTTGAAGTTAGATAGGCGATGAAGGAGAACTGAAAATTCTTCTATCTCCCAGTCATGAAGATTTCTCCTACAAGTCAGATTCCATTCCGGATTACCATCTGATAAAGTGAAGCACGCAGCAACAGCGATATCGTAGTTAGGAGCAATACGGTATATGTTTGGGAATTGGGATTTAAGAGGCAGATCTCCCAGCCATCTATCTTCCCAGAAACGAACATTTGAACCAATTCCTATGACAAAGCATATATGATTGAGGGTCACTTTTTTCATGGCAAGGATGCCTCTCCAAAGGGCCGAGGCTCTGTAAGAGGATGAATCTGAAGTCCACCAGCCACCCAAAGAACTGCCATATTTGCTTTTAATGACGTTGTTCCATGGCGAATCTTTTTTGACTCCCAGTCTCTACGTCCACTTGCCTAGTAAAGCTCTGTTCATGATCTTTAGCGATTTGATCCCAACACCACCAGCCTGTTAATGCTTGCAAACCTCCTTACGGTCGACCAAATGGAATTTCTTTTTTTCTTCTTTACCGTGCCAAAGGAAATCACGTCTAAGTTTTTCCAAAGAAGCCAGAACCATAGCGGGACATTTGAATAAGGACTAGAAAAGTGGAAGGTTTGATAGGGCCGATTTGATGAGGGTGATGCGGCCACCGAAAGAAAAGTATCTGCATTTCCATCCAGCGAGGTAGTGATCAAATCTCTTAATGACTTTGTTCCAATAAGAGATGGGAGGCTTACCGATGCAGAGCGGAAGGCCAACAAAAGAGGAAGGAAGGCTGCCGCTGGAACAATTGAAGAGGGAAGCATAGAAACTGATTTCTTCATGCTCCATATTAATCCCGAAAATCGTAGTTTTTGACATGTTGACACGCAAACCAGAGACCACTTCGAAGCATTTGATTGTAGTATGCAGATTACCCACCATCTCCTGATTAGCTTCGCTAAAGAGCAATGTGTCGTCCGCAAACTGAATGTGAGTTATCGGCCTGATCATACCTTTGATTCTGGTACCACTGAGAATACCTTCAGACTGTGCCTTGGAGATCATATTGGATAAGGCCTCTCCAACAATGAGGAAAAGGAATGGCGATTGCGAGTCCCCTTGGCGGAGGCCCCTAGAGCTTTTTAAAAAACCTTTGGGGGAGCCATTCAAAAGGATAGAAAAGTGACCTGAGCCTACACATTCCATGATCAACCTATCTATTTTGTACCGAAGCCCATACAAGAGAGCATGTATCGCAGGAAATTCCAGTCGACATGGTCATAGGCCTTCTCTAGGTCCAGATTGCAGATGATGCCCTTAGAACCGGATTTATGACTGGAGTGGAGACATTCATGAGCTATTAATGCGCTGTTAATAATTTGCCTGCTTGGAATAAATGCGCTTTGGTTCCCGGAGATCACCTTTCCCACAACCTGATTTAAACGATTAGCCAAGACTTGGGCTAGGATTTTGTAAGGACTTCCAATTAGGCTGATCGGTCTGATGTCTTTAAAAGTGAAAGCACCTGGAGATTTGGGAATTAGCGCAATGAAAGAGGCTCCCAGCCTTTTGAGGGACGAACCATATCGAAAAAATCCTGAAAGAATTCTATGACGCCATTACTGAGAAGCTCCCAAAAAAACTGAAAGAATAGGATGGGAAATCCATCAGGACCAGGAGCTTTATCACCATCCATCTCGTCCAAAGCAGTCTTTACTTCATGTAAGGAGAAAAGAATCTCCAGAAGTCTGGCTTCAGGGATTGATATATTCTGAAAAGGCAAAAGATCGAGCCCAAGCCTTTTCCACTCTTTTGCTTTGAGGAGATTGCTGAAGTAATTGAATGCTTCTTCTTCAATCTGGTCTTTGTCTTCAGTCCGAGAACCTTTCACTTCAATGTTGTTGATCCTATTGCATCTAAAACGCGAGCTGGCTATATTGTGAAAAAACTCAGTATTTTTGTCTCCCTCCTTGATCCATTTGGATCTAGATCATTGCTTCCAATCGATTTCATCTTGTAAGGCTCTAGCTGAGATTTTCTCAATCAGCTGGATTCTGATAGCCAATTGATCAATAGACATAGGACCACCTTCCGAGTTGCGATCTATTTTCTGGAGATCAAATAACAGAAGATCCAACTCTTTTTCCTTAGTAACAAGTTCCGAAGATTTCCACTGTTTGATTTTTTCTTTCGAGAGTTTCAATTTGGCACTGAGTCTGAAACCAGCAAAACCTTCCACAGAGAGGCCAACCCACCAATCTTTGATGAGCTGAGGGAATCCTGGAATCTTCAGCCATGAGGATTCAAATCTGAATGGTTTGGGATCCCAACTTTGACTATCCAAAGAGAGCAACAGAGGACAATGATCAGAAGTTGTTCTGGGGAGGGCTGATTGAGTCACCAAGGGGAAGTGGTCGATCCAATCTGAGGACAGAAGAAATATATTAAATTTGGATTGCGTCGGGTTGAGTCTGCCATTTGTTCGGGCAAACCTCAAGCCCAATAGAGGAAGGTCTATGAGCTCTTGGTCGTTGATCCATGATGAGAAATTTCGCATAGAGGGGGAGACTTTGGAGCCGTGGGATATTTCTTCAACGAATCTTGTAATGTTAAAATCCTCGCAGATACACCAAGGGCCATCAAAACTGCTCTTAGCTGAGTTGAGGTCCATGCAGAAACCGTCTTTGTCAACTTTTGAAGTGGGGCCGTAGACTGAGGTAATTGACATTTGAAGATCGGAAGACGAATTTTGAAGGATTACCGATAAAGAGAAAGCTCCATTCCGGCTGTTCACCAGAGACCAGAGAGCAGATTTCCAAGCCACTAGAATGCCTCCCGCACTACCAATAGCGTTCAAAGAAACCCATTTAACATCATGAGCTTTCTAGATGGATCCCAATAACTGAGAGTTGTGGACTTTAGTTTCCTAAAAACAAATAACGTCTAGGTTGATATAGTCGCTTGTGGATTTGAGGATCCTTCTTTTTTGCTTAGATCCCACACCCCTGACATTCCAAGATAAGATCTTCATAGCGAAACCGATCTGCCCCTTTTGCCTGAGACCTGTGCCTAGCTTGGGAGAACGCTGATCCAAGGGATGAGGAAAGGCTTTGAAGTTCCTTGTTGCTGCTAGCTTTGAAGGGACGTTGTCTAGGAGATCTTGAAGATGGGAAAGGTCGGCCGCGAGTTTAAACGCAATGTAATCTTTTGGACAGTCCCCAAAAGATAAACCGAGGGCTCTTCCGACGACCGATGGCATCTCTTATCCATTTTTTTCCTTGAATAACTTCGATCAGATCAAATCTCTGAGAATCGGAGCTCCTAACCAAGATCATAGAGGAGTCCATAACCTGGGATGGGGTTCCGGTTCGAATCTGCAAGGGTTCAACTTCAATAAGATCTTCCAATCTATCTTCTTGGAATAAGATGGCTAGATCATTCTCTGGAGAGTCACTTTAATGGGAGGTAAGGGTAAGATGGGGGAGTGGATTCTTGGTATTCCGAGTTTTGAAAGCAGTTGTCTAGGTCGGGGGGTTCTATAATATCCCACGATGGGTGTCTGGAAGGGGGATGCACAGAGGGTATTTAGAGAAGACACAGGGGGAGGGTTTGGAATTGGGGGGTGCTGAGAGGGAAGGATCCAGGTGACTTTGGGAGGCAAAGGGTCTGGATTGGGATTCTTGGAGTTTCCAAGAGGTATGGGTTTGGGAGGGGAAGGTTTAAGTTGGTTGCTAAATCGAGTGCTCGGTTCAGCTGAAGGCTCTGAGAATATGGGGCGGTTGAGATCTAAGGGTGAGAGGTTCGGAATTTCCAGGGCTAACATGTCTGGAGAGGGAAGAGGATCCGAACCTAATGCCTTATCCGAGGCTGGCGTCAAGCCACCGGCTCGAAAAGAGAAGGAACCACGTGTTTTGAGGGAAAGGTCGTTGTTGATAGATGGCACGGATCTCGAGGGGAGGGCGGTTGCGACGACACATAGGAGCTTCTCCGCACGACGCGTAAGGGGCTGGGTGCTGCTCGAGGAGGGAAAAGAGGCAGGATTTGAAATCCCGATGCCACGCGTCAACAAATCCAAATAGCGTTGACAGGATGATAGCTGGCGTCGACTGAGATTGCTAGACTACCGAGATTAAGGGATTGTGCTCCTACGAAGTATGGAGGTCGTGCTTCTTCATCGACGATCATGGCTGTTTTCGCAACGGTAAACCGATGGACAGAGTTTCTGGATGTCCCCCCCAACGCGGGATGGGATCGTTGTAGATCTTCCTCTGCACTGGGAGGGAGATGATTTCGTCTTCTAGCTCCATTTGGATGTGGGATGGGAAAGGATTTCCCTTCTTTCGTCTCACTCTGGCTCTTATCACACCCATTTCTACTCCTTGGAGCATCTTATGATCGAGCTCTAAGAATTTTCCTAAAGAGCCCGCTACTCTAAGGAAGAATTCTTCGCACCATACCTCCAATGGAATAGACCAGATGAGAATCCAAATGTCTTCCGAACCAAATAGAAAGAAATCCTCCCATCTTTGGACCGCAAGGATGAAATCGTCATTGAATGTAGTTCTTGCGCTGATGAGGATATCTTGATCAACTCCCGGGCTAAGCTTAATCCAGACTTCTTGATATCCTATCAAACGGATGATGTACTGCTCTGGGGGAATCTGACATTTTTCTTGAATCTAGGAGTTGATATGAGGAATTGAAGCTTCCTCACTTGTCCTAATAACCACTGTGTTTTGGAGGAATTTCTTGGATTCTTCCAAACTAGACCGCGAGATTCTAACTATCTAATCGGAGGATGATGTGTCTTTATCTGGAACAGATTTGCCTTTGTTAATGGAGTGAGATTTGTTGTCCGATGTAGCTTCCTTAGTTTGGAGGAGAATATCTTTGAAAGATGAGTGTTGCATCTGTTGAGAGGCCTTCGGGGATGATTCTTTGATTAGCAAAGGTTTAGGTTGGGATATTTTAGGTTTCGATCATTGGTCAGGACCGAATCTAGCTCTTTGAACCAGAAGTTTGATACCTCCAAAGCTTTCCCCATGGAGCATCCATACTGCTCTCGTCAGTTCTTTGAAGCTCATCCTTACCCAGGCGAAGTCCTTGAAAGCTCCGTTATGTCTGTTTCTTAGTTTGATTACATCCATCACTGCCCCAGCCCGTCCAAATACTCTGGCGAAATTGATGGGTGCCCAGCCTTCTGGAAATCCCTTCACGAACAAGGTTGGGTATCTTCTTGAGATTTTTCTTTCATCAGCATCTCTTGACGTTTTTCTGTACCTTTTCTTGTTTCTGATTGTTTGCCATCCATCTTGCTCCAAATGTTGCTCGATATCATTGTGTCCTAAGGGATTCTTTGTTGTGGAGATATCTCTATCGCTCTGTAGAAGGATATTGTCTATATCCTCTGTTCTTTTTCAGCTGGAAGAGCCACTGAGCCCTAACCTATTGTCGGATGATTTGTTCGTCGTTAACCTTGATGAGTTCATTGGCCTGTTCGTCGCGAACATTCACTCGTCACCATCGTCCGTTCGCCACGCGCGACCGCTCGTCACCATCGCCGCACATAACCGCTTGTCACCATCATCACCGCACGTCCACTCGTCACCGCACGTCCGCTCATCACCGTTGTCAATATTTGAACAGTTTGGATTAATGAATCAAAAGAATGTTATTTTTAAAATTTTATTTATTATAATAGATCTTTTTTCTTTTTTTTTGAAAGATAACAATTGTATTGAAACAAAAGAAAATACAAAAGAGGGCTAAAGGGGCTGCCAAGGAGGCAACCCGGACTAGAAACCTAGAAAATTAAGATCAAAGCACTTTAACACTTTCGACTGGCCCGCCCATTCAATAATGCGGCGCTTGACCTTTGAGGTAACAGGGGGGGGAGGGAAGAAGAATTCCGAAAACATCTGTTGTTCCTCTCTTCCCAGATAGACCACCAAATAGCTACAATCACCATCTGCCACAATCTAGTTCTACCCTTATCGATCCAGACACCATGCCAAGCTTGAAGGAGACTGTGTAACAGATCTTGTATGCACACTATCGTAGAAATATGTATAATTTTGAAAACCCAAAAGAAAAAATTAAAATAACTAGGTAGACCAAAAAGGGAACTTTCAACGATGTCAACAAACTGATAACCATCAATCCTAGCTAAACACGTGGTAATTGAAACTGTTACAAAAAATAATAATAATAGGAAAAAAAATCTTTCTTAACTACTAATTATAAACAAAAATTCCTTTTAGGGATTGTTTGGAGGCCTATATGTTCCATTTGCGGGAAGTGACTTTCCTAGAACTCACAGGTCATGTTTGAGCGAGTTACAGCCTGCAAGTCACTTACAAGCACCTTACATGGGGTAGAAGTGTGTTTTCACTTACGGGCTAACAGTTGGATTTTTTTTAATTTGTTGCAAGCGGAGAATACACACAAGGTGTCTCTCCCAAGCTCACTTCCATGCCATCTCTCCCCTTCCTTTTGGTGCTGCTGCCAGCAAAAGCCATGGCAGTGGCAACCATGGCCACTGCCACCCAATGCAACTGTTGGTACCACAACTCCACTGCTACTTCTCCTCTTTCTCTTTCCAGAGATCAAGTAATGGCAGCCATGACTACTTGTTTTTGGAGATGGGTTTTCTAAAACCCTAGAGAAGGAGAAGAAAGAGAGTGGGCCTCAAGGGGCCTAGAGAATGAGTTAATGGGCCCGTTTTTGTATTTTGGGCTTTTCTGCTGGGGCTTATTTTGGATATCTAATCAACAGTCTAAGTGCCACTGAAAAGTAATGGTGAGATTTTCTATCAGAATGAAGCCCACGGTTTAATAATCAAAGATTGTTTTAATGGATCTCATTTTGGTTCGAACAATCCACTGAAAAAGAATGGCCCAGATTTTCCATTATTGGAGTGGGGCCCACAGTTCAATAATCCAGATTGTTTTGGCAGATCTTGTTTTGGTTGGAAGAAGGATAAGAAAAACAAATTATCCTTCTAAGGAGTTGGTCATTCCTGATAATTATTTAATTTTGAAGTTTGCAAAACATCTAGCCATCGTGCTTACCACTCTGAAAGCAACATGTATGAGAAACCTTTTTTTAAAATAACAGATTAAATTTTATTGAAACAAGAGGAGAACAACAACAACATTAATTGAAGGGAAATGAGGAGATGATTCTCACTTCTGCGGACCATCTTGTCGCTCCTTTAATAAGGAAATCGGCCATTTCATATAAGAGACCGTTTCGTAGACTATATATAGCTTCCACGAAGCTGAATAACCATCCATCTCAAAGGCCACAAAAGCTGGTTGATCTATGATCTTATTAATCCTACCAGTCAAATTTTCTTGATTGATGATCTAGACCAACAAACAACCTGATAATCGATTGGATGGGATCAATTGTCAACTTAAATTGTAGGACCTATAGGATCAATAATATGGCCATCGATTTCATAGATGTTTGGGTTCTTTCCCACTATCTCTTTCTTATTTTCTCTGATCTATTTGCATCCCCTTTTGGGGTTTGCATTGCCATATGTTATACTATATTTATAGCTTCTATGGAAGCCGAACAATCTTCCATCCTGAAACACTCATGAACTGATGAGCCAAACTTCATTTTCATCAACAATATCACACTTAACCCATCAACTTATATCTAAAGATGCCACAGATTCATAATCTATATAATGTGCAGCCCATGCTTCAAGAAGATAGATGCTACTTGCAATTAGCCATCTACAAACAGCTGAGACGAGAAACCCAGATATGTCAATATGGCACGAGCGTGAGATCTAGGCCTTTCAATCAAGCAGGCCCCATGGTGATTTAAAAATAACACCAGTACAATATTCAGGTGGGCCTCAAATGCACAACAATAAACAGATGAAAGGGAAATCCAAGGTCCACATTTAATGTATTTACGCGAGCAACCTAATCAGTTATCTTAAAACTGATGGTAAACAAATAGAAAAAAGGGAACGGTCTGATGGTTTACATTCAGCAGGATGTGCGGCGGAAAGGTTATGGCTGGAATTGTCAGCTAGGCATGGTTTCAAAACCATTGCTTATACACTATAAGACCCATGGAATGGACGATCCTGATTGACTTGACTCTACTCCACTGAATGCACATTGACAACACATTTAACAATAGGACCAGATAATTTCCAATATTCATCACATCACCAAAAAGTATAAAAAAATCCAAAAATAAGAAGGAAGAAATAACAGCATTTTCACTAAAGTTAGAGAATTTCTCACCAGTGACAAGAAGCAACCCGGACAGGAGCTGTTTCAGGAAAACAACCCTCTTCCCCGTGAATCTCCCAGCCAAGATTATTAAAACTGTTCCGGGAGTGATGCTCGCCCTGTTTCCACAGAATCAAAATCCTAAAAACTTAAATCCGACACGCTGGAAACTCCGTGAACAAGAGAGAAAGAGTAACGCTAAAAAACAACACATCATCGGCCAAAGAAAAAATCAATAATCCGATGACCATTATATCCCATCCCCCCCCCCCCCCCCCCCCCCCCCAAAAAAAAAATAATAAATAAATAAATAATAAAAAATAAAAAATAAAAATAATTAAAATAAATTTTTTTTAAAAAAAAGAAGGGAGGGAGAAAGGACCTGAGCTTGGTGGACTTGGGCTTGCGATGGTTAGCGATGGGCATCCTGACGTCGTCGGCAGGGTAGAATTTGGGAGGCTTCTCTGTGGGTTTTGGGGGAGAGGGTTTGGGGTCGTGGCGGGGAAAAGATCCACCGTTCTTTGACTTGATGGCCCACAGTCCTCTCTTGTGATACATTTTCGACCGTGATTATTTTCGTATCCCACGGATCAGTTCCGGGTTTCTGCTCGTCGACCTCGTCTTCTTCTCGCTTGGCGCCATTGATGGAGCTCTATCTCTCTATGAAACCACTGGAATGGAAATGGGGTTCGCGCGGATAAAACCCTAGAAACCGCGAGCTCTTTATGTATCTCGTACAGCCGGACTAGAATTAGGTATTCACCAGAGATGTTCTACGGCCATGCGCTTACGGAAAGGGATTGGCCCTGCCACGAGCCAATGGCTGATGGTCGGTGCTCCGTGGGACCAACCATTATGTATTTGTTTCATCCATGCCGTACATATATTTTTATTGATAATTTTGTATTATGAGACAAAAAATGAGGTATATCCCAATCTCAAGAGGACCACATTACAGGCAGTGTTGAATGAAGGTCGACCATAGAAAACTTTCACAGGGCCATAAAGGTTTTGGAGCGAGCTTATATTTGTTTTTTCATTTCATTTGGTCTGTATGACCTAATCGGCAGATTGGGTGTCAAATAAACAGTACAACGGGCCCCAGGAGGATTTTAATGGTGGATATCCGTTTATTATTGTTTTCATGTGATGTGGTCCACTAGAGATTTTGATATCCCCGTTTCCATGGAGTTCGTGGGGCCGTTTGTCACCATAGATTGGAGGGGGTTTCCAATCTGATGGTTGTTTGGCAGCATAAAGTAACGGGGGTTTCAAATCCGAAGGGTTTCAACCCCTTCGCAATCGCCTGTGAAAGCTTGGCTTGCACCTAAAATAATTTCAATAATTGCAGGTGTAACATATGTATCATTATACACTATCATTTTATTAGGCACATTATCCACTACTGATGATTAACACCGTCTAAGCATTATCCATGTAAATCGGCACCGTCTAAATATTGTCCAGCACCATCCAAACATTATCCATGTGAATCAACGATTAAAAATCATTGGTTAATCGCTCAAACATGATCTTATACTTATGGTCCATCCAAGACTTGAAATTTTATCATTTTCGAGCAAAGTTTATATTTTAGCGGGCTTATCACAACCATTGTATTAAAAATTACATATCTCACTAATTATAGATATTAAAGTTGATTTGGTAATTAAATTTAAATCCCTGTAAATAAACCACGGATAGGTACTTTTGAATTAAAGTTGATTTACACTCCAATGTGCCAAACACATTGGGAGGATTGCAAATCTAGGGGGTTTCTAAACTCGGGATTCCAAATCCACACTCCCAAACAAGCCCTAAGCTATCCATTAGCTTACTATGCTCGACATATTGGCTAAACTCTGTAAGGTCTACCATTATTTATGTGTTTTATTCACTCTATCTATCCATTTTTACAAGTAATTTTATAACATCAGCCGAATAAATGAAGCATATAAAATGTTGAAATGGACCACACCACAGAAACAATTGAATTTAACTTCTACTGTTGAAAATTTCTCAGAGACCACATAAGTTTTGGATCAAGCTTGTATTTATTTTTTTCGTTCATCCATGTATATACGATCTTATGAACAAGTTAAATGACAAATAAACATCACTGTGGAGCCTAAAAAGGTTCTAATAGTGGAGAATATTATCCCCACTATTTCTTGTGGTATGATCCTCCAAATATGCTTTAAATTTGGGTTCAAGCCTTTAAATTAGATGAAAAAAATGGATGGATGACATGGATAATTAAACCACATACATTTAAGGTGTGCCCAAGTGAGTTTACTCAATACGATAATCTGATTTCTCAATCTCCATGGAGGTTGCCTTAAAGCCGAAATCGAACAGCGTATTAGGCTCTTATTGTACCGAGAAAATGCAGTTGAGCCTATCATCAATGTACATAGTCTATCTATGCCATTCATTCATTTTTTCATATAATTTCAAGGTTTGAGCTGAAAATTAAAGCATATCCAAAGATCAGGCCAATTATATCACATAAACAGTGGAAATAATTATTTTCACCCTTAGAACATTGCTAGGCCACATAGTGATGTTTATTTGTCATCCAACCTGGTAATAAGATTTTACAAACGTGAGTGAAAGGAAAACATTAAAAGAATCTTGATCCAAAACTTTTACAGCCTACAGAATTTTTCAATGGTAGATGTTCAATTCACACATTCTCCTTTAGTGTGGTCCATTTGAGTGTTCCAAAATTATTATATAAAATGAATGAATGAAGTAAATAAAATACATAAATTATAATAAATATAAGAGAATTTATACAGTATGCAAATGGCTTCCTTGAAGCCTTTGGGAAGCGGACACACAAGCCATATAGCTGGTGTGTACTAAAGCCTACAAATTATATGAAGTCCCATCCTAAGGTAGTTATATCCAAACAGTCTATCCATTTGGTGAGTCCCATCTTGAGGTAGTTATATCCAAACATTATCCATTTGGAGAGCTCGCCACGAGGTTTGAGCTAAACACAAATAAGACATGTCTACAGATAAGGGTCAACACACTCCAAGAGGCAACCGGGGGTTGAACATCTATCATTGAAACTATTTTGAAGAAGTTTTGGTTCAATATGGAATTTGTTTTTTATCATGAGGTAGTTATATCCGAATAGTCTATCCATTCGGTGAGCTCGCCACGAGGCTTGAGCTAAACACAAATAAGACATGTCTAAAGATAAGGGTCAACGCACTTCAAAAGGCAATAGAGGATTGAACATCTATTATTGAAACTCTTTTATGGGTCATAGAAGTTTTGAAGGTAATTGTGACCTTATGAACATATTGAATGGAAAATAAACATAATGGTGGGACCTGTAAATTTTTTAACGGTGAAAATCATTATCCCAGCTGCTATTTTGGGTCTGATCCATTTGAGCTTTTGAAATGATTCATTTTTTGGTTATTGCTCTAAAATGTTTTCAAAATTTTGATGAACAGTGCAAATATAATAAATACATCACCGTGGGCCACGGAATTTGATCTCCTTTGAAGCGTTCACACAACTCCGAGCTCGAGGAGCGTGGGCGCTCGTCTTCCCACGACACTATAGCTATACACCTGGTGTGTTGTACACCAGCCAATCTGCTTCCTTGAAATTATCAGGGAAGACCCTGCAGCTGACGCTGGTCGTGGATCGTATCAGTCCTCGGGTCAACTATCCTGACTGACCCAACAAGTTTGAGCCAGGCTTTCAATGTCCTCGGTCGGTTTAGGACTTTAAAAATTCAACTTCACTTCAAATCTGATCGGTCCACGGTGAGCAAATTCAGCTTAGGTTAGGTTGGAAATAATCATGTAATTGGAAATAATTTCACCAAGTTGGATCAAATAGTTTAGAAGACGCCATATGGCAACATGATTTCAATAAGAATCTTTATAGCCGTTGGAATGTTTAAATTAGCCGTTAAAATAGTCGATGGCCAACAATATCCATAACGGTCAACTATGCCCGGTAACAATTGGCGATGGCTGATTATACATGGTCATGGGACACATGTCACATGGCTAAAGTTAATCGATGATAGCTATTATACACACATGATGAGATATGAGATGCCATAACTACGTGGTGACTTAATCACTCCACTAACTTTTTAGTAATGATTCATAATTAAGGAGGCAGTGAAGCAATTATATAACCACTCTTATGGTTACATGGTCAAACATAATTAAAAAATTTATAATTAGTTACATAAATGTCTCGTATCTTTATAAATAAAGTCAAGAATAGAGTTATGAAGGGAAAGGGGCAAAATTAATGATACCCATCAAAATATTACTTATTCACAAGGTTGTTATACCGCTACATCAAATTATAAACTTAGTGCTATCAACGGCCCGGGCCTGGGGTAGGTCTCGGCCTAGGTATGGCTATTGCTCATAGGATTCGGGCCTGGTATAAGTCTCGACCTAGGTATATTTGTTGCTCCTAGAATTTGAACGATTAACCTTCCACTCTGATACATGTCAAATCACACTTGCTTTAAAAGCTCGAGCCATTAGATAATGGCATATCAATGTATATTACGAGACTTTAATACTTGTAAATCATCAATAAAATTATTCAAAGTTTTCAATCAATTGTCTCTTTATTTATTTGTTATTCTATTATTGAAATATGATCATGATCATGTAGATATTAAAAGCCCATTTAGTTGGAAGTAGGGGTGTACATCGAGTCGAATTGAGTTGAGCTGGCCTCGGCTCGGCTCAACTTGACTCGGCCACTAGCTAACCTCAGCTCGAACTTAGCTCGGCTTAGTCCTCAAGCCTGACTGGCCAACTCATCTCGGTTTGGTCAGCATCTCGGGCCGAGTTTGAGCCAAGATCAAGGCGAGTTTGCCATTGAGACATTTACATAAACACTTGACCTGTAACTTCAAAATCCCATTATTTTACAAACAAAAGCATGAGTTTTACAGGTATTTTATCAAACACCTTTTAAGCAACATAAAAATCAAGAAAAACAAAGAGAAAAATGGTATTTGTTTCATGTACATACCTTCCTTGCCACCAGCCATATTTCGTTGAATCATTTTATTAAACAATTGGTAAGCAACATCATTGGCAAAGTAACTGAGTCACCGAACTAGTTTGATTCAAGTTGGATTCAATCTGAGTCGAGTCGAGTTAGCTTGACTCCGCTCAAACTCAGCTTCGAACTGAGTCAAATTGAGCCTTTTTGAGTCGAGTCGAGTGAGCTAACAGAGCCAGCTCGGTTCATGTACACCCCTAGTTGGAAGGTAAAAATAATCATTGGAAAGATGAACCCTTCATTTTACAAATTGCCCAATCTTTTTTACTCTATTGACAATTGCTCATATTCTCTTTGTATATCTCGGTACATATGATCAAAGTTATTCAATTTGACTCAAGCCGCATTCGGCTAAAGCACATCCATGCACTAACAACTAGTGTTGTACACGAACCGAGTTAGCTCGGTTAGCTCACTCGACTCAACTCAAAAAAGTTCGATTCAACTTGGTTCAAAACCTCGAAAAAATTTTGAGCTGAGTTTGAGCTTGCTCGACTCGACTCGAATTGAACCAGTTTGGTGACTTGGTTATTTTAATATTGATGTTGCTCAACAAATGTTTGATGAAATGACTCAGCGAAGTGTTGGCGAGGAAGGTATGTATATGAAACAAATACCATTGTATCTTGATTTTTATGTTTCCTATCAAGTGTTTGATGAAATACCTGCAGCTTTACATTCCGTGAGAAATTAAAAGTGCACTCTATGTTTGAGAAAATGCCGCAAAGCCTTGATTAGGGCTCAAACTTGGCTCAAACTGGCCTGAGTTGTTGACTGAACCGAGCCGAGCTGGCCAATTAGGCTCGAGGACTGAGCCGAGCCGAATTTGAGCTGGGGTCAACTAGTGGCCTAGCTAAGTGGAGCTATGCCAAGCTCAACTTGGATCGACTGGTGCACACCTCTATTAACAATTGAATTTCAAGTTAAACAAGCTGAGTGAGGTTAGGTCTGGTAGATAGTAGGCAACTCAGGCTCGAATTATAACGGGTCGAGTTGGAGGTTGGGTTAAGCTAGGGATGACCATTAACTAGCCTGTTAGCCCAAGTTGCACCCCTAATCGGTCAAGCTAAATGGTAGGGTTGCCAATGAATATCTGGACCCCTGAGTACCCGGTGGATCCTACCTAATTTTTACAATCCAGGTCCAACTTTCTGTAACCATCTAGATATCGGTTTGGGTCTGCCATTTCCTTTCTGACCCAGATTAGAATCGAGTCGAGTTCGCATTGGCTCCACTATCATGGACCCATTAGATATCGGGTCAGTTCTGGTCTGTAAGCTGCTTTTATTACCAATCTTATGTAATTGAAGGGTTTTAGTAGATTCCTTTGTTAATGATAGAGTATTTACAAGTCCCCACAAAAATATAAAAAACATACTGTTTGCGAATGATCACATTGTTGATTCAACATCATTGCAACCGTTATACCCATATGAGCTAAAAACATAACTCCTTTACTTCTCAATATTAATAATACCATGAAATAAATTTTAGTGGAGTTAACTGGCAGAAGTTTTTGGAGATGAAGCAAAAATCACCCATGGGCTGACCTGATGTGTGGCATACATCTCACACCCAAGGGGAATCGTCTCTTTGGAGATGCTGCAAATAGCATCCCTTAACTATGGGTTGTCAACAGATCACTCCTGGAATAGTGTTCAGGTATTGCCGAATGTGAATCCTTTCGGGTGCAGGCTTTCAGGACCCAGACCAATGATCGTTAGGCTGCATGAATCATTTACAGTTGGTGCATTTGGGAGGAGTGGTTTTGATGTGAATTAGATTCCAACTCTTGTTGAATGCACCGAAAGGCACTTTTTTGAAATCACAGCAAACATGCATCCTGATTGTAACCAATTCCCCAAATAGAGGCTGCCAAACACAATTTGATGATTCCGGTTAAGATTGCCCAATTCCAGTGGATTCCAGCTCTTTAGGCTTTCTGCTACTGGGTCTTGAGTATCAGAACTGTTGCCTGAGCTTAGTCCTGAAAATGAGCCCATAGTCAGTGATCCAAAGGTGGAAATGACTGGACTTGCCGCACATTTTTGGACGTGAGTCTCAAAATGAGGCAAATTCAAAACTCTCAAGTACCATACCAAAAAAAGTGGGATTTGAACACCCACCATTGAAACATTTTAGGGGCCCAACAAAGTTTTGGATCAGGATTTTCTGATTATCTGTGTCCTCCCTTCACCCTAGAGTGAATAAGCAAATGAACGGGTTGGATCGCTTGGTAAATGGGTTCACCAAAGTTATGGTTTTTAGAAAATACACTAAAGAATAGGCGTTTATATGAGACTTCAGGTAAAGTACCGACACCATTTGAGAAGTAACAATGTTGCGTGCTTAAGGGGCAAGCAATGACTAGTACATTCAGTTGAGTTCTTGGGTCATGGGAATCTCTATATTCTGCATTTAGAGAGCAATGAATAGAGATTCAAATCATAATCACAGAGCTGATCCGGATTGCTAGAAGATATTTGCTTTCTCTTGAAAGATTCACCAAAAACACAATAGAAAAAGAAATAGTTTTCCTATCAATAAAAGATACAAAACTTATGTTTCTGTTCTCTACAGGACAAAATAGAGACAGTAAAAGAAAAAAATGGTAGGAAAGAAGGCTGATTTACAACAAAACATCAGCTCATTTGGATAAAAGAGGTTTACGGGGACATCGAGAGTTTTGATCAAAATAAATAGCTTTTATGGGAATCATTTACTTCCACATATCTGCAAACTCATTAGGTTCCAACTGATTCAACTCTTCGTGCTCCTTCCTCCTCTTTTTGGCTTTGATCTTCTTTGCATATTTCCCAGCCTTTTTCTTTTTCTCTAGTGCCCGGATCTGAAGAAATGAGAGAGGAGAGATGAAGAGGCACAGCAAGAATAATACAATGATGATAACAAATATGATAAGCTTGTCGACAACATACTAGGAATATAACTGTGAAGATTACTTTTCCACCAATGGCCCAATGTGGCACATGTAAGTGAAATCCAGGCTCCATTGGTGTACATGACACAGCCTGGAAATCAGGCGGTTTGACGTGTGGGCAAAACATGTAGATTTATGAGGAATTGACAAACAGTCCAAATTCAACACAAATGACTGGCTTGATTTTCAGGCCACCGCATGTGTGGTAGGCCCCACTCAATGAACTTCCTCGATTCCACACAGGTGGTACATTGGCACATGAGGGAGAATAGGATTCAAGATCCTGTGGTCACAAGCAGCCATAGCAACTCTACTGTAGTAAGCCGTAGGACTCTACTGTAATAAACAAGACATTGTCCGATGGAAAATTCTCCTAGGAACATGTTTTCATGAGAATCCGTGAGAACTATTTAAGAACTGGTACCATGTGTTGTGTGTATGTAATCCAGGCCACATGGGCCCTTCATCTGGCTTGGATGAAGGGTCATGCAAAAAATCAGCCAACTTCAGTAGGCCTAGATGAAAATCAATGCCGGATGAAGGATCATGCAAATAATCAGGCTGTTTTGCAAGTTTTGTAGGCCTAGATGAAAATCAATGGTGGGCTTTCCCTCACACCTTGTTCCCTTTGCTGTGGCCCACCTAAGTTTTGGATCAGGCTGATTTTCTGGACTTTGGGGTTTCATGAGGTGGTGTATCTGATGGACGGGTTAGATGTCATGCACACATCATGTGGGATGAGTTCTCAAGGCAATTATTTTATGAACTGGTTACTAGGAGATCATTAACCATGGTCCAACAAGTATCAGCGAAGCAATATACATGAAATAAATAGAAGAATCAAAATGAATCACACATGAAAAAAGCATAAATCGAAACTAAACTTGAGAGATAAATCAGTAAAGGAAAAAATTTATGCACAAAAAGGAAGCCAAACATGCAAGATCAACTACCTGATTTGGGGATATGTAAAATGGGTTCTCATACAATGTTGGACCACCAAAACTGCCGCCAAATATTTTGATTGGATTTAAGCAAAATCTGGGACCAACCTGTCCAAAATCAATTTTGAATTTAGTTACAAGTAAAATCTTCTGTGCCAGCAAGAACTAAGAAGCATCTATAACAAACCTCTATGAGGGTCATGTTGTCTAAACCACCACGGTCTACTTTATCTGTTTCCTTGTGAGGAGCGGTTACCTGAAAAATCAATATATTCATCATAAACAGCAGTTTCGGAAAAGGGCACAAATGGCAAGCATCCACATGGACATCATAGGTAGACTTAGATGGTTGGTCAAGTGCAACAGAAACTAAGAACCATGTTGGTTAGGAGTAAGTTGGTAAAAGTTAAAGACTCTAATAGGGAAAAGGGAAGGCCCAAAAAGAC
Organism: Magnolia kwangsiensis; assembly: GCA_037074715.1. NCBI lineage: Eukaryota > Viridiplantae > Streptophyta > Magnoliopsida > Magnoliales > Magnoliaceae > Magnolia > Magnolia kwangsiensis. Next base: position 4,852,361 of record CM073571.1, read on the forward strand.
GTGGATGGAGGTAGTAAGAAAAGACTTAATGACCTATGGTCTAACTGAAGATTTAGGCCCGTTTGTTAAGTTTGAAGTCTAAAGCCTGGATATGAAATCTGAAGGCTGAATCTGAAATCTGAAGTCAAAAAACTTGTTTGGTAATTATGGTGGAAGTCGGAAAATTGAGTACCAAATTTGAAATAACGAGTTTGTTAACAAACATCTGAAATATCTGAAATACATTAATTTGACGCATTTGTCCTCATCTCCTGTTTGGAAATGTTTTACATTATAAAGAAATTATTTTTTATTAAATGAAAGTAAAATTATTCTATTTAATTCAAATAAACTAAAGTAATTAAGAGAAAATTAAAATATCATTATTCATAAAAAAACAGATATAATATTATTATTCATAAAGAAATAGATAAATTCCTTATGTTGCCCCACGAATATTTCAAATCAGGACGTTCAATCCTCATGTTTTGGTCACACTTGATTATTGGATCCACCTCAATTTCTGTCCCATGTCCTAAAATAAACTCACAAAACTGATGGGCAAGGTGGATTTCTCACAAACATGAAGGTGGGCCCCACCTACGTTTCCAGCGTAGGGAATTCTGCAAGAGGTAGGGCTGTACACGAGTCGAGCTAGCTCGACTCAGCTCATGTCAGCTCAGATTGACTCGGCTTGAATGGCCGACTCGGGTCAAGTCAAGCTAAATTTCTAAAGCTCAAGTTGAGTTCGAGCTGAGTTTGTTTCAACTCGAGCTCGACTCGGCTCGAGTAAAATTTTTAATATTATAATACACACACACACACTTAAAAAGTTTTTTTTTAAAAAAAAACCCTATCCGACTGCACCCATACCCCTTACCCACCCTCTCCTTCTTCTTTTTTTTTTACCCCAAACCCAACCCAGCCGCTGCCCACCAGCCAATCGTCGCCGGCCTGCCCTCTACTCTCTCTTTCTCTCATTCTCCAACTCGGCCTGCTTAGCAGTCAGCCCTTTTGGCCACCATCCAAGCATCCACAAACAAAGGTATGTTTGGTTTTTTATTTAATACAATAATTATATGATTTTAGTTGTATTTTTTTTTTCAAATAATAATCAGATTGGGTTGGGTTGGCTAGTTGGGCAATGGGCGATGGATTGGGTTGGGTTTGGGGGGTCGGGTTAACATATGAACAAGCTCGAGCTTGACTCGAGGTAAACTCAACTCGACTCGAACCACTAGCTCGACTCGACAGCTTGGGCAAACAAGCCAAGCTTCAATGTTGAGCTTGAGTATAGCATGGACGAGCCGAGCTGAGCTTGGCCCACCTCAACTCGACTTAGCTCCATGTACAGTCCTAGCAAGAGGCTTTAGCAGTAAATCTGACATATGGACGGACGCGAATTTCCTAACGAAAGCCTTTCGCATGAAGTTCCAACGCAAGGATTTTGGGTGGGGCCCACTGTGATGTTTGTGAGAAATCCAACACGTCCATCCGTTTTTCAAGCTCATTTTAGGACATTCAACCAAAATGAGGAGTATCCAAAACTCAAGTAGGCCATACAAGATGAAACAGTGGGGAAAGGAATGCCTACCATTGAAGCCTTCCTAGACTCCACCTTGATGTTTATCGTGGAAACAGTGGGAAAGGAATGCCTACTATTTGAAGCCTTGATGTTTATCGGAAAGCGCTCAGTGATTTTCCATCCAAACTGTTTTTAAGGCCATTTTGACTGAGATGAAGTGAAAACACCGTGAACATAAACCGATACAAAACTTTTGCGGCCATATAAATGTTTCAACGGTGGTCACAAAATCCCCACTATTTCCTATCATATGGCCCATTTAAGTTTTGGATACATCTTATTTTTGGTCGCATGTCCTACAATGAGCTCAAAAAATGGATGGACGGATTGGCTTTCTCACAAACATCGTAGTAGGCCCCACACAGAATCTTTCGCAGGAAGTTCCTACGGAAGGCTTTCACAGGAGGAGGTGGATTAGATACTGACAGGTTGAGTAGTGAGACTCGCTACTGAAGTGACGTCACCAAGTTCTGTGGGACCCACCATGATGTGTGATGTATCCACACCATCCATCCATTTGGAGACATCATTTTAGGGCATGAGACAGAGAATAAGTCAGATCCAAATCTGGAGTGGACCCCACCACAGAAAACAGTGGGAAGAGTGACGCCCACTGTTGAAACCTTCCTAAGGTCGACTATGATGTTTATTTGAGATCCAACGTGTTCATAAGTTAAGACGGACATGAAAGAAGGTAAAACACAAATTTCAGCTTGATCGAAAACTTTTGTGGCCCTTAGAAATTTTTAATGGTGGACGACACTCTCCACTGTTTTCTGTTGTTGGGTCCACTCGAGCTTTGGATCTGACTCGTTATTTGGCTCATACCCTAAATTTATATCACCAAATGGATGGACAATGTGAATACAACACATACATCATGGTGGGTCCCACATAACTTGGTGACATCACTTCCGTAGCGATTCTCGCTAATCAACCTATAAGTAGCTAATCCGCGTCCGATCTGGACGGAAGCGGATTGGCTGGTGTACCACACATCAGCTATGTAGCTAGTGTATTGACGTCAGCAAGTTCTGTGGGTCACATCATAAAGTATGTGTTATATCCAAACCGTCCATCCATTTTTCGAGCTCATCTTAAGGCTTGAGCCGAAAATAGGGCAGATCAAAAGATCAAGTGTATTACACTGCAAAAAGCAGTGGGGGATTGAACGTCAACAATTGAAATCCTTTTGGGGGTCACAGAAGTTTCGAATCAATATGAAATTTGTTTTTTCCCCTTCATCCAAGTATTTGTGACCTTATGAATAGATTGGATGGAAAATGAACATTATGGTGGGCCCTATGAATTTTTTAACAGTGAAAATCATTATCCCCGCTGCTATTTTTGGTGCGGTCCATTTGAGCTTTGGATATGATTCATTTTTTGACTAATGCTTTAAAATTATGTCGAAAAATGGATGAACGATGTGGATATAATAAATACATCATTGTGGGCCCATGTAACTTTGATCTCCTTTGAACCGTTCGCACAACTCGAAGCTCGAGGAGCGGAGGCGCTCGTCTTCCCACAACACGTATCTACTCTCCCTACCACCAACCCCATGGCTGGTGGTCGGTGCTCTCTGGGCCCCATCATGATGTATGTGTTTCATCCATTCCGTTCATCCATTTTTACTAATCATTTTAAGGCTTCACACAAAAAATGAGAGAGATATAAATCTCAGGTGGACCACACCACGGGAAAACAATAGTGATTGGATATCCACCATTAAAATTCTCCTAAGGGCCACTGTACTGTTTATTTGACATCCAAGGTTGATGGGTGGTGTGGATCAAACACATAAATTATGGTGGGGCATAAATAAGTTTCACATGTTAAAAGTTAGTTTTCTATTACAAAAACAATTTAAAAGAGAAAAAATATCCATAGTAACTTGAAATGGGGTAATTTTGGAAGAAAAAAAAAAATATGGAGCGCATTCCGCATTCACCATTAAGCCAGACTCCTATCGCGGAAAGAATTCAATGAAATATCGTGGAAAATCACTGAGCGCTTTCCGATTTCAGCGTTAACAAACAACTCTTGATACGGGGCATTTTCTCAATTCCATGTTAAGTGTTAATTTTACGAGTTAACAAACAGGCCCGTAGCCCTCAACAAAGGGGAATGGCGAAACAGGATTCATGTAGCCAACCCCAATTAATTGGGATAATGCTTAGATGATGATGATGATTACGAGATCTAGAATGAACTTCATTAAAGCATCTGCATTTATAGGTAATTTGACAGGAAACATGGTGGTTTTTAAAGAAACAAAAAACAGAAAACAAAAAACAAAAATAGAAACAGAAAAACGGAAAAAAAAGGGTTTTAATATTGTTCTTAGTACTCAAGGAGTAAAAGCAGATTGGATCTGTTGGGTACATTCATCTGAAACCATCTTTGAAACTTACACTAACTTGACACACAGTCGTATTCACAAAAAGGGAGCTTAATTTCTTCAACTACCCAGAATACAGAACAACAAGGACATGGGTTGAATTTTAAAAGCATCATGAACAAACAGAGAGGTTGAAAATGTGAATTGATTTGCACATAACGGCAGACTGGCAATGGGGTTGGCCTGCTGACTTGGCAGACCTAGTCCAACTCAGACCCCATCTGGTGTCCATCAGTTCCAAAATGGATCCGGCTTTTGGAATCTGATTAGCAATCAGAATGGAAAGGGTCCAACCCCCATCCAACAAATTGCAGCCGTAGAAAGAAAAAAATAAAATAAAATCTGTCAACAGGCCAGGTCCACCGGATGACATGGCAGAACTGGTCCACTCAGATCCGATTTGGGGCCCACATTTGAGTCCATATGATCAGATAGGGGTCCAGGTCTTGAACTCCCATTAATAACTGGGTTAGACTTGGGTCAACCCTAATCAGAACCATTTACAACCATAAGTATCAGCATACTTGCACGCACGCATGTTGACAGGAATATAGGGCATAGATACATGTTTTAAAAGTTAACCAGTCCCAATCACAGGAAAAGTCCATGACATAGTAACATTACCTGATAATTCCGAAACCATATGTGGTCATCAACAATTGAGAAGACAAAAACATGATCATGGTAAGGTTTGGCTTTTCTGTGATCCTTCGGCGTTCCAAATATCTGAAACACGAGGTAATAGTGTCAGTACATCAATCAATAGTATAAAATTTATATCTAAAAATACTCTTATAGGGAGGAGCTCTCATCCACGTGGGAGAATATCCCATTTATACTATACATGTGTCTTACATGTATGAAGATCCAAACCACAAATGGACAATATGCTGAAAATCACAATGATCGGACAATCCTAAACATCTAAGTCATATGAAATTACAAACTGGATTTTAGTGGTTTTATAAAACATTTTAAAATGTTTAGGAAGGTCAGATCGCTTTGATGTTTAGTCTTTGAATAAATGGTACAGATCATCAAGCACATGCCATTGTACAACATAGAAAGTGGGAGGATGAAGGTGGACTGCACAAGTATATTACCCAAACAGCAACATCCCACTCAGAGGGGAGCACCAGCAGCAAAACCAGAACTCAGGTGAAAGAAAAATTAGAGAGTAAGGTTAAGTTTCAAAAATAAAGCAAACAGAGTTGAATGGCCCATTTCATGTTTTTACTTTCAAACTAAACACAGAAAAGAACACAAGCAGTACAGAAACAAAAAGGCTGAAATTTTAAATTATAACTTGTTGCCTCCATTTATAGGGCCGTCAATGGGTTGGTTCCTAAACTAGCCATACGTGGGCTAACCAGGGTTGGCTCTTGCCAGTTCCTGCCTCGTTCTTGAAGACCGGTTCAAGAACCCATCAGGCACACATCAAGTCCTTGAATTTAGGGTTTGAGTTGGGTTTCGGACAAATAAGAGCATTTATATGGTTGGCCCCACCCAATGGATGGATTAGATCACACATGTGCCACTTTAACACATACATGGTATGGAAGCAGGCTCTCTTAAATGCACTGGCTTAGAATCCTAATTTTGTTGTTAAATAACAAAAAATAATAATTTTTTATACATATAATAGGACTAGAACTATCAAAACTAATTGGACCTGACACAGACCCGGTTGGACCCGATTTTAAACCAGGGGAAAGATGCTAGACCCAAACCCAACCAAATTTCTTAATGGGTCCAAGAAATGGGACCCACACCTGTTAAAATTGGGTTGGGTCTATGAGGTACCCACAGGCCTAGGTACTGATTGACAGGCGCGGCTGAGGTGGGTGGAACCCCTGACTGTGGGGCTTAGGGTGATGTATGGGCCTTAAATCCACACCGTCCAACCATTTTTAAAGATCATTTTAGGGGCTGATCCCAAACATGAAGCATGCCCAAATCTTAGGTGGACTACACCACAAGAAACAGCCGTGATTGAATCCCCACCATTAAAAACTTCACGGAGTCCACCAGAATGTTTATTTGCCATCCAACCAATTGATAAGGTCACAAAGACCTATATGAAGAGACCACACAAATATCATCTTGATCCAAAGCTTTTGTGGCCCAGGAGAAGTTTTTAATGGTCAATTACTACTATTTCCTGTACTATGGTCCATCTGAGATTTGGATCTACTTCATTTTTTGGATCATGCCCTAAAATTAGTTTTCAATACTGATGGACGGCGTGGATGTAGTCACATACATCATGGAGGGCCCCACAGTCAGGGGTCCCACCAACCTTGGTGGATCTCGGGATCTGCTGAAGCCGTGCCCTTCGTCAGCCCTATCAATTTAACAGCAAATTAGGGTCACCAACCAAAGAGGTTATCAGAACCAATAATGAATAAAAAGCAGTGACATCAAATTATATTTTAATATATAGGGTATGCTTTTAAAAAAAAATTTAAAAAAATCATAACAATCTTGTTCCATCTATTGGAAGTCGGCTTTATGAGTTTTGCTTGGCAAAGGTATGACCAGCTGCCCACTTGACATCAATCCTCCTTTGCCCAAGCTTTAGACAGGTGGAGCATCGCTACCTGGTGGAGTTTCATTACTTTTTTTATTGATAGTTCTCTCACATATTAATGGACCATGGAATTCAGAAGAGTGGAATTTACCAAATTGTGGTTAATTTCCTACTTATTCATATTGGGGGATCAGCCCCAATTATGTTGAGTGTAGCTGATCCATATCACAGAAATTTACTCCAAATCACAATTATGATGAATGTAGCTGCACACCTGCACCATTACTCTCCCTCTCTCCATCCCCATATACGAAACTGCTAATTCCATCTCTGTTCAACAGCAGGTTGCTGCAGTTTTTTGGAGGGTTGCCTGAAGAAGATATCAGAGTGGAGTTGCGGATTTTCAAGAATATTTTGTCTGATGATCGTGCTCTCAGCTTGATGTCAATATGCTGCATGGAATGGTCTGCCATCTATTCTCTAAGTTCAATGTGTAGCTGCAATAAGGACTGCTGCAGGGTTATTGATGTGAATTCTTGGATTTGGGATTCTCGGGGCTACAGTCTGTGCCATAACTAAAGGCTGTCTATGCCAGACTTATGGCTGTTAACTGCTTCCAATCTGCTGTGGGTTGTTGCAGTGAAATTAGTAAAAGCTCGAGGATTAAAGAAGAATGCGATGCCACATGCTCCCACAGAGGATGTCCGGTTGTTGTCCGACGCCCACTTGCATAACTCCCATCCCATGTTTGTTCTTTTGCTGGATGGTGGCATTAAAGATGAATGCATTTTTAACCTGATAATAATAAAATAAATAAATAATTTTTTTTTTAAAATTTTAATTTAATTAAATTTTTTTTTTTGGGGGGGGGGGGGTGGTATGAACAATTCTGAATCTAAAGGTCTTAAAAGAAAAGGAAAAAAGATGGATTCTCAAAATATTTCTATTTATAAAAATAATAATAAAAAGAGTTTGCAAAAGAAAATCCTGAACTGTATTGAAATCCATGTTCAGAATCCTTCAATGCAACTCAGTAATTCGCATTTCGCAGTGAGGGTGAATTCTTGATGGGTGAGCATATTGGGAATTGTACTCCATACTCAGAATATCATCCTAAATATCACGTGCAAGTTGTCCAAGGGCATGGTGTTATGAGGGCTTGACTTCGGGTTGAACACATGAGAAAGACCTTCAAATGACTTCAGCCCATCAATGGGATACACATCAGCAGTACTGTTTGGAGCTTGGACTGGCATTGGCTGGATTGCTCTCAATTACCACGGCCACTGGGTAACAGTGTAATTGGCAGGGGTAGCAATTTCATCAGAAATAAGTAATTGGGATTTGGGACTATGCTGGCTATAAGTTTCTTCTTGCTCCTTGTGCTTCTTGGGCAGATAATGGTGTTCATGCTCTTTCATCCACCTTAAAGCTCATTTTATTGGGTATTGGTGGCTGGAGGTTAATGATCCTTGGTTAATGCATTAGCCTTTTGGTCTGCCTCAAAGCCTTAGTTTGGACTCTGTTCTTCCTCATCACTTCTCTTCTTCCCCCTTTCTAGCAGTTGTAGATCCACTCCCCTTATTTAGGAAGAGTTGAAGACCTCTTTGGGGATGTGGGTTTATTTGAGTTTGGCCTCCAGGCCTTGCATTGGTTTATTTTCCTTTCTCACAAGCAGTCTCTTGGAGGATTGTTGTATACAACCCGTCACATACTGTATATAACATTCAATTTGAAAGAACGATTTCTTTTTACTAACTCTAATCTCAGAAAGAAAGAAAGAAAAGATGAAGGGAGAATTTTGTATTAGAAACTTGCAAGCACCCTAGCAGCCAGAGACCTTGTAGGGCCTCTTGTATTAGTAACCGCCAGCTCAGCTGCAGTATGTTCGATGTGTCTGAGCGTGGTGCAATAGCGAGGCCCTTCGAAGACGTCACCATTACAGAAGCGGAAGCTTTGAATCAAGGTATAGATGCTTTGGGCATAACATCTATGGGCAACCTGTCTACAGTGTGGGGTTAAGTGCTGGGAGATGGTCTTTGCTACAAGGGGATAATGTTCGTCTTGGGGAAGACGAATGGCTAGGTGATAACACCTTGGTTGAGAGGTTCCCAAGGTCATACAGAATCAAGAAATGAATATATGCTGCAGCCTCCAAACACATGGAAAGTGTGGGGGGCAGGTCAGTTGGGGGAACATTGAAATGAGAAGTACCTTGAAGGAGGAAGAGTTAGTGGATTTCCAGCAGCTGATGAGCCAGCTAAAAGAGGTCAGACTCAATTCGGATGAAGAAGGCACAAGGATTTGGAGAACGGAACCTCCGGGTGTTTTCACTGCTAAATCATGCTTCCGCAACCTTCATCCTTCGTCTTGGTGATGTTTGCTATCTTGCTTTGGAGGTCAAATGAACCCCCAACCGTAGTAGCATTCTCATAGATCGTTGCTCATGTTAAAGCCCTTAGGGTAAGCAGGCTGTAGAGTAGAGGCTTTGCAATTCCCGATAGGTGCATAATGTGGAAAGTGGCAGAGGAATAATTTGTTCATGCACTGTTCGGTAGCAGCCAGAGTGTGGAGCCATTTCCAGGAAAGGTTTCTTATCAAATGCACACATACGGAGCCATTTGGTGAAGAGTTATCCAGCTGGGACAGCGGCTTGTTCAAGAGACGTGGGAGACTGCTGTGGGTACTGGTTCCCTATGCTATCTGTTGGGATATATGGATGGAGAGAAACAGCTGGGCATTTTCGATGATAAGCAGTTCTTAAGTGGAAGTTTTAACTTTAATAGACAATGGGGAAGGGTCTTTTGCTGGAGTTGGCTGCCTTTTCTAAAGCCTTCAAGTTCCAACTGCAGTTGGGAATTTGCTACATTTGGATTCAACCTGCGAATGCACTGCTGCACACTAGAGCTCCAGTTGCTTGGACAGCTCCCTGGGCTGGGGCATGGGAGCTCAATGTCTGCAGGTATCCCGTGCTCCTCAAGCTACAGCAGGGTGAGGAATTCTGAGGGCCAATCCCCGCTATCCTTCTCAAGCTGGATCACAGTGTACTCCATCCCAAGCAAAGTCATGCACCTGTTGTGCAATGGATTCGAGGGCCCGATTTGAGTGGAAGGGCAGTCTCTCAAGGTCATAAAGTGGGCCACTCATGAGGTAGAACCATGGGGGCTTTGTGGTATTTTAATGTCATTATAATTCTTTCAACTAGATTAAACATATCATTCATTCATGTAGAGAGGGAAGCCAACGAGGAGGTTCAGGTTTTAGAGATGGCAGGGGCAGATCGCCCTGGCATGTTTGTGCACTAAGAGCTATCCCAACTGCAGCATCTTCTACCTGTTTGAGTGTGGTGCAAATACAGGGAGGCCATTCAAAGATACCACCATTAACATTAACAGAAAGTGTACAGATGCTTTGAAAGTGTTGCATTGTGTCCTTTGCATGCATGTGGGCCTCCTGCTTGTACCTATTTAGTTGAACATGGAATGTTACTACAAGTCTCCTCTCAACTGTTCAGTTGTAGCATGGGAAGAAAACTGTACGGTCCATGACCCAAATATCTTCCAGCTTTGGAAGATCCTAGCCCCCAGTTGAAGATTAGTCCTAGTGAGGAGATTTTAAGACATTCTACATATTGCAAGTCCTGATAGATGCACTGGTGTTGAAAACTGCATCTTGCTACGTTGACTTTTCATAAAACAATTTTTCAGATGCTCATTTTTTGAACTGTAATTCAGATAGTCATTCAAAGAGCATTCTAATGAAGAAAAACACATGCTGCCATCCAAACAGCATTCCAGATAAAATAAGTTTTCAGAAACTATTTCCCAGGAATTCTGTTCCTGAAAACTCATTTCTGGACTGTTACACAAAAAGGGCCTTACAGACCCTTCACAAAAGAGTCAAGAGAAACAATCATTCCATCCAGATACATGAAATGAAACGCTGAAAACTGGTTTTCTAGAGAGAGAGAGAGAGAGAGAGAGAGAGAGAGAGAATACAACTGAACACACCTGCGTGATTAACTCTTTCAAGAGCTTCCAATGAGGACTTTTATCAAAATTCGAAGAGAAAGTCAAAATAGGCCGTGAACCTTTCAAATGATTGCCAGTGAGCTTCAACTCTTCCATTGTGTGTACTGAAAGGAAAGGAACTTTATTTAATTAAAGCAAAGAAAATGCACGATCCATAGGAAATCTATGTAAATCATGTTAAAAAATTTCAATCAGAGCGGCTATTGAAATTGGAGGGAGATATTACCGGCATTAACTAAGAATTTGACAGATGGTCCATTAGGGCTCTTGGCCATCCAGAGGTATAGATCTTTCTGTTTCCTGCACTGAAATACAAAGTAAACCAGATGTGTCAACAGCATTTAAAAAAAAAAAAAATCCTTAAGAAACAAACAAATACAAGCTGAACATAGTCAGGTTTATCAATTGACAAGGTCAAAACCATACTCAGATCTTATTCAATTATTCAGGTTTATTAATCGACAAGGTCAAAACCATACTCAGATCTTATTCAGTTAGTCCCATTCCCCTCTAAAACACAAACCCATACCACACAATCTGCGATTGAGGAAAACAGTGATGAGCTTGCTAAAGAGGACCCAAAGCAGTTTGGCACAAGTAATTAAGGAATGGAATTATAATGAGTCTCATCAGCACTTATGGCAGTTATCGATTAGTAAATGGAATGCAGACATCAGGGTGGGACACACTTTGGGCCATCCCACATGTGTGGGCAGGGGTATCTGACTACATCTGGGACATTGCTGTTGACGTTCCAATGAAGGCAGGCGGGTGCCACACCATGAAGATCACCTGCCATGAAAATCGGGCAGGTCAACTAATTGGTTGGGCCAAACCATGAAGCTCACCCACGGTGAAAATCAGGATGGTCTACTCATTCGGTGGGTCACACCTGAAAGTTGAGTCAGACCATTGGCTGTCCATTGATTTTGTCTGTGCAGCTAGCCCAAGGCGTGTACCAGCCTGAATTTTATCACAGGCGATCATGATGGTATGACCTGTTCTTATCACATGCCTTCATGTAGTACACACGTTGGCGTCGGATGTACACATAACATGTTGGTAGGAACGACGGGACTATATCTGAAAGTTAACACTCGGTGGGATATCCAACCAGTGCTTATCAGATGGGCCTCAGTCAATGTGTATGTCAGACCCACATGAAGGGCAGACCACGAAGGTTGTCATGCAAGTCCATCCACACAATGCATGGCTTGAATTTCTGTGTCCGAGTGGAGCAAAACTGTCTCATCTTCTAATAATTCTAAGTCAGTTTGATACTGCAATCCTAATAATTCTCAAAAAGATAAAACAAGACAACAATCTGTGGAATTTTAGTAGCTGCCCATTCACATTAACACAAGGAACATGGCAAATAAACTCCCATGAACCAACCATAACAAGAACCGAATATAAGAACCAATAAAGAAAATTTCAAAATTGAATTCCAAAACCCACCTCGAAAAACAAACAGGAGGAGCAGTTCCTAAGCTCGACGAGCTCATTCAGTGTCGCACCTTTGCTTTCTTTCGACTCGACCTTGTTATCTTTCTTGCAGTGCGGCAACATTGACACCACATTCAACATCAAATGCCGATATCTGCAAAATAATAATAATTAATAGATGAATAAAAACCCAAAACCACAAAAATCCGAAATAAAGAAAAAAATAATAAATAAATAAATAATTACCTATAAATGATGCGGCGAGAGCACGTGACCAAGACCTTCTCTCTATTCCTAAAAAAGGGAGAATCGCCTCCTTTCTCTTCGGTCTTCTCTTTCCAACCCAAGAGCGTCCGTTTCGGACGCGGCGGAGCGATTTCGTTTCTCTTCTCCTTCGCAGCATCAGCAGCTCCAGAAGGAGTCTCTGCTTCGCTCTGCTTTCGCTTCTTCGCCATTGATTTTTGCAGCTTCCCAGCTGCTGAGAATGAGGCGCGAAGGAGGTTTTGCAGGAAAGAGAGGGAAGGTGAGGGGTTAGGGTTTTGGGATTGGGAGACCGTATGGTAAGGACGGACGCGGATTGCGTCCCAACCCCGCCCGTCTCCAGCTGGGAACGGTCAGCACCTTTGACTGGCCACCGTGATGTATGGGTCTAATCCACACCGTCCATCCATTTTTTCGTATCATTTTAGTGAACAATCTTCAAAATGCTAAGGACGGACGCGGATTGCGTCCCAACCCCGCTCGTCTCCAGCTGGGAACGGTCAGCGCCTTTGACTGGCCACCGTGATGTATGGGTCTTATCCACACCGTCCATCCATTTTTTCGTATCATTTTAGTGAACAATCTTCAAAATGAGGCATATCTAAGGCTCAAGTGGACCACACCACAAGAAGCAGCGGTGATAATGTTTCCCACCGTTGAAACTTTTATAGGACTCACTTATTTTCCATTCAACCCATTAATAAAGTTACGTACCCGAATGAAGTAAAATAACAAATATCAGCTCTATCTAAAGCTTATGTCATCCCAAAAAGTTTTCAATGTTAAGATTTTAATTCTCATTGCGTAGTCAACTTGGGATTTCGATCTACGTGAGTTCAAATCTTAAAATGACTGGAAAAATTGAATGGATGGTGTAATTAAAATCCGTGATGTGTGCTCAAAGCTGCTGCCCGCTTCCCAGCTGGAGAGAGGCCGGGGCACGACGTGCCCGCTCTGACGTATCTGTTCGTCCATGCTGTTCATCACTTTTCTAAGTTCATTCCTGAGAATTTGCAAAAAAAAAAAAAAGGAAGAAAAAAGGCAGATCCAATGCTCACGTTGACCACACCAAATAATAAGGTCGGTTTGCATTAAATGCATAAAATATTAAATGCAGGAGTTATCTTAGATAGAGTCCATTTGAGTGTTGAATCTGATTATTTTTTTTATATTTTTTGTACTGTTCTTAAAATGATCTTAGAGAAGGGATGGATAGCATTGATGAGCAAATACATCATGGTGGCCTGCCATCCACGTCTTGGTACTAAGTTTTTTTTTTTTTTTTAATCTGCTTCATTTTTAGATTCTGGTTTTGCAAAACTGATGGACAGAGTGAATTTGGGGCAGGCATCGCTGTAGGCCCACACAGCTTCCAACATCGGGTCACACGAATATCACTGTGCCCGGTGCAGCCTATCCATTCGACACATGGTGGGTTAATGTATGGGTCAGGACCAGCCATCCAAGTGGGTCGTGTCATTGGTCAGGAAAAACAAGCTTGTTGCACAATAGCATCCGTCGCTTTTTTATTCCCCCTTCTCTGGCATCGATTAACCATCTTTGTTTTTCACCATTGCTTTGAAGGCTTTTATCGGACAGCTTCAATCATCGTATTTGTATATATATCTCGTGGGTGCGAGTTCAGTTAGACCGTGGGGCGACCTAAATGTATGTGTTGTATATCGACACCATACATCTGATTTTTTCAGTGCCAGAACGGTGGCGATTAAATGCCTACCATTAAAAACTTTCCAAAGCTCACAGTTATAGTGTTTATTTGTCATCTAACCAATTGATAAGGGCCTGTTTGGATTGACTATACGGATTGTATAGTATTGTATTAAAGATGAATTTTTCTATTATACAATGTTTGAATTGGAGCTCGCCTCCGTGGGTTATCATGCGCCCGAATACGTCAGCAAATCAAAATTTTCAAATGGCGGTGATGTGTTTTTACACGGCACTGCATTGTATAGTGCGGTCTCTTCATTGCGTTGTATTTTCGGGCAACATCGTAGCTATCTCTTTGAAGGTTTTCTATCTATGGAGAATGAAAATATCCTATACAAGCATCACCATAGATCATCTCCCTTTCATTACATGGTAGCATTCAGCTTATCTGTTTCTTCTCCGAAGGTCTGAGGTTTGTTATACAGTTGATATTCTCCTTGAGCTCTTGGATTGGACGACGTAGAGATGGCGTGAATGAGCGCGAACCTCATTGTGGGACCCACACAGCTTACGATGAATCAACTCGCCTCTTCCGATAGTACGTGCGCATTTCCTGCGGACGCCTTTCGCAGGAAGTTTCTGTGCTGGTAACCCGGGTAGGGCCCACTTTCATGTTTGTGAATGATCTTCCTTGTCCATAGATTCTGTGAGTTCATTTTAGGACATGTTGCCATTTTAGATGTCATCCATACTGTTAATGTCGTTAATCGTATTGGGATACAATGGATGGACGGGTAGGATTATTCAATTACGAACATGATGGACGGGTAGGATTAATCACAAATATGATAGTGGGCCCCACCTGGGATATAATGTATGAAAACTTAAAAATAGTCATCGCCATACAAGTGATATCAATATTATACGTATATAAAATACGCAGCCTTAATACATCGTTTTCAAACATTGATCTGAGGAAGAATTTGTATATTTGCTCGAACAATACCTCCTATCCAAACATTGATTCATGGCATGTTGATTTGGATGTATTCTTAAATTGATCGAACGTATACATGAACAACAGCAGCCATATACAATACAATACACCCTTATATGTGAATCTAAATAGGCCCTAAGCTGTAAACTTGGATGAAGAGAAAATACAAATACAAGCTTAATCCAAAACTTTTGTAGCTTGCGAGATTTTTTTTTATGGTCAATCACGGTGGTCCATTGAGATTTGGATACATCAAAGTGAGTCCATGGTCAAAACCTGACTGAGTTTAATCAGGTCTACTTGACAAAATCCGCGCCCATATTTTATCCCAATAGAATAGCTGAATGAATTGTCATGGATTGCAAGAACACTCAACGGTTGCTTTGGACATCCATAATGATCTAAAGTAGTGGTGATTTGATCATGGTCACTATTGTCAAAGATAGATTTTGATTGGGTGTTGTCCTACCTATGTTGGTAGAGGTGTTACAACCTACTGTCCAATTAAATCTCGCCACATTATACTTAAACCAACTTAGGTTCCGGCCAGGTCAATACTCAATCTATAATGTCATACATAGGTCCTTAGGGCCTATGCCAAGTATGATTGAAAGAGTGAAAGATGCGAACTTACAGTCCTAGAGGGGGGTGAATAGGACTATGCCAAATAAAATTTAAAGTATTGAAAGAATAAATAAATCAAAACTTAATCAGATATCTCAATCGTAATAATATTGAGAAATTGATACAAACCTTGTTCAAATGATAACCTTGCACCAAAAGCAAATGTTTATGGTAGGACAACCTGATTTATTGAACGTAGTAATGATCAAGATCACAAACTAAAACAAAAGACAAATAATGAAAGTTATCTATTACAAGCATTCACCACATGTATATAAAAAACTTACAAACATTCACCACATATACATCTCAAAAATCATTCACCACGTAAACACCAGGAATTATATTGGTTCGGTGTGTACACCAATTGTTCTCAAACAGCCACACCTACTTCACTCCCAATAATCACAACCCACGTGATATTGGTGTTTACTAAAAATCAAGGTTTTTCATATTCACCTTAAAACCTATACAGTTGTGATTTTAAGAGGGCTATCACAATCAAAACCCTACACACTGAGATTTTTTGACTATCTCGGTCAAAACCAATACATGAGATTTTCTTAGATATTTCAAATAAACCAAAAATAAAAAGTAAATACTTATCTTCTTCAGAAGACGCTGAATGATGTATCCCATAGAATCGCTTCAGTTGATGACGAATGCTTAATGTTCAATATCCAATAACCAAAATGAAGGGTTATAGATTCTAAATAGATTTTAACTTAATTCAAACCTAGGCTACTTGTTTGAATTTCTTAGATCTCAAAGGGAAGAACAAGAACTCCCTTTAAAGCATATGATTCATAAAACGAGATCTCGAATTTACAAAACAATAAGCTATTAAAAAGAATTTAAAATACCGTTCTATAACTTGAAGAAGATGGGAACTTTTCTTTCTCAAAGTGAAAGCTTCTTGTGGCTTGAATGATATTTTTTCGGAGTGAGAAAAGACCTCTATTTATATATTGAAAAGTTGTTGCTTCGACTGGACTAAGAAACAACCAAATTTCAAATTTCAGGCGGGATCGGATCAAACCGTCCTTTGACTGGTCGAATGGCCTGCTCGACTAGTCGAGGATGCCCAAAATGCATTGCTGGACTTCGACTCGAGCTACCTTCGACTGGTCGAGAAACCAACAAATTTTATCCAATTTTTAGTTAAAAGACTATACTAGTTGAAGTTTTTCCTAAACTGGTCGAACCAAAGCCTAGATTAGTAAAACTAAGGTTTAGACTAGTCAAACTTAAGCCTATTTAAAGTATAGAAACCCAATTATATTTGGCATTCGAAAGAACCTAAGTCTTAGGTCTTTCTAGGGTCAAATATACCTGAAAACATTAAATATTGAAGTATATACTTTGAAGCTTGTACTTATATCTTCAATTGTGTTCATTCGATCTTCTACTTGAAGTAATCTTGTAAATGTAGCTTGATCTTGAACTAGAAGTAGAGCTTGAGTACTTTGGACTTTTCATGTCTTGAACTTGCACTTTCTAACTTTATGTCTTGAATTTGAACTTTCCAACTTCATGTCTTGAACTTGAAGGTAAACTTTCCATCTTGATTCACTTGAAGGTGAACTTTCTATCTTTTGAGTCATCACATCACAAGTTTGTTTGTCCATCAAAATTTGACAAATAAATGTGCTTTATATATCACAGGACTTACAAAGAGGGTGTGAATTGTCCATTGCCCTTAATTAATTGTAATACATTAGTATTAAGATGTGGTAGGATTTGATTGGATGAAGGATGTTATTGCAAATGAGGCTCAGTCCAGTACACACCACTTCGATGGAATAACTTTCAAAGATGCTTTGCGTAAGCCTCATCTTTGACATTGCCATGTCGAACTCATGTTGGTACAAATAGTAGCATTACTCAATCTACATACTTTGAAAGGGGTGCAAATTGCATCACATGGTGTGATTTGATTAAACCACGTGCCGAGCTTAGTCAATGCCAAACAAGCTTTGCATGTGCTCATCTTTGACTGTCGCATGTGGCTAATTAAATCCCACTATGTTAGGTCACAATGGATGTTCACCATGGCAAGGTTACCATGCAATCCGCGTCTGTTTGAAAGTTGTTTGGTGAGTATCAAGACATCTTTGATAGTAGCACATAGCCTAATCAAATCTCACAATGTTAGGTAATGGAGTAATCCGCTTCGTGCAAACACTAATCCCACATGTATGGTGAATAGCCCTACTGCATCAACCTTTGGGATTTAACATGAAGGTGAGTCTTTCGATACTTCGGCAGAGTACAAGCTAATCTGCATGCATCGACGGATTAATTGTTCACGTGACGTATATTAATTAAAATTAAAGCCACTAAATATTAGAACACCCTATTGCTAAGATAGCCTCTCAAACTTACGTTGGTTGAATAATCTTATACTCAGGTGATGGACCCTTCGTTGTTCAAAATCTCCTTATTCTTTTTCTCCACGATAAACTAACCACTTAAGAAAGAAAGGGAAGATGGGATATCAGATTACGATCTCTGAATCGACAGGAGGATCCAGCTACATCATGTGGTCTCAGCAGCTCTGAGCAACAAACGTAGTTCCCATCTAACGCCCCGATCTCCTCTGATTAAGTCACTTTCCATCTCAAGACATCTCTTCCCCACGGAGAAGAGCACAAAATTCTACTATGTCTCTTCCCAGTGGGACCTACCATGATGTTGGTGTTGTATCCATATCTATTTCGCCAGCTTAATTAGGACTAGACATCCATAATTCAACTGGGCCGCGCCGATATTGGAAATGGTGGGATGGGATGTAAATAGCCACCATTGAAACATTCCTAAGGCCTATCTGGCTTGTTTACAAAGTGATTCTATCTAGATTAAGGCAAAACACAAATATCAGCTTGATTGAAAACTTTTGATATCTGAAGAAGGTTTAAATTAGGTACCGTAATGGGCAAGTCTCGTGCTAGATTTGATCTATCATGCTGGGCCTATCCAAAATTTTGATTTTAAATTTGCCCCGCTAGGCCTGACCTATTGTTAACCCAGTTTAAATGATGTGATGAGCGTTCAATTCTAATTGTTTATTGTAATGTGGATTATTTCAACTGTTTTTTCATTGCATTTGGGCTTATATCTTAAAATGATCTGACTAAATATATTGGAGTGGATATAACACAAACTTAATGGTGGGTCCCACCAAGCTTGGGTTATGGATGCTGTATGGCAAGTGACACGAACGCCAGCCAGCTAGCTAGTGTCAAAGCTTTTAGGGTACAGTCGGGCAATTAAAATATTTGGTAGATCATGCCACAAGAAAGAGTGGGGATTGAGGGCTTACGATTGAAAACTTCTTGCAAGCTATAGAAGTTTTGGATCAAGCTGATATTCGTGTTTGATCCCTTCATTTAGGTATGTGTGACCTTAGCAAATAAACATTGCAGTTGAGCTTAGTAAGGCTTTTAAAGGTGGATGTTCAATCAACACCATTTTCGTGTCATGTAGTACACCCGAGTTTTGGTTTTGCCTCAATTTCTGGCTCGGTCTCTAAAATGAGCTGAAAAATGGATGGATGGCATGGATAAAACACATACATCATGGTGGGGCTCACAGATCTTTGATACCAGCTAGCTGGCTGGTGTCACTAGCCAAACCGCGCTGGTGACCCAGGCTACTGGCAAGCCTGTATCTCGCAAAGGACATTCCAAACATGTGCTTATTAGATCTATTGCTCTGGCGGGCCATGATGTGGATTGGTCGTTCATAGAAGGAAAAATAATAATAATGAATAAAATGAAGGGGTCAAGACGATGAGGGGCTGGGAATTGAAATGAAAGGAAAATCGGATTTTTATTTCTTTATTTAATTATATACATGAAGCAGGAGAAATGCTCCCATGCTCTCAGAGCACAATCACTTATGGTGCTCTTACTTAAGAACAGTTAGACAATCTAATCAATCGATCTGAACTGTCCATTGAGTTTAAAACATATTTATTGGTCTACCAGGAAAAAATCGCGCTAATTGGTTAATCCGGTCCATCCTTGATTTGGCTTAGTTTCCATAGCTATCATTTTCCCAAGCCATAGATAGAATAGCTACAATTGCTTTAAAAAGTGAATCCACGGATGTCTTTAACAAATGTGTTGATAAAATTGTTCATTAGACCTATTTTCATGTAAATGATCTTGACCATCTATATTAAAGGCTAATCGAATGGTTGGTATTTGTCAAATTGTCTTGATACTTGGACGATTCAGATTAAAATTGTGGGTTGGACCTAATATAACGGTCTAGAACAATGGATTGGACAACCCCAAGCGCCCAGTGTAACTAAGATCACCATATCATGTAGTGCTATGAGAGCACTGGAGCATTTCTCTATCTTGTATACTATATATTAATATCGTGGAATGCATGTAGAGAATATACCATCTAAGATTCCATCCAGCACAACAAATCAGTCCAGCTAGCAACAAATCTCTTCCATGCTTATTTGTAACTATATTTAGTTAGGATAATATTTGATTGATTCTATAAAATCTCTTCCATGTTATCTGTAACTATATTTAGTTAGGATAATATTTAATTGATTTTGTAAAATCTGTAAACATGCGTGTATATATATCACAAAGAGTAATGAAATAATTCACTCAGCCAAACAATATTTTGTCCTTTTATGGTATCAGAGCCTTCATCTCCAATGAGAAACCTTGATTCTTCATCAATGACTGCACAAGAATCAATCACCACAACTCCCATGGTTACATCTCCTGTAGCTTCATTTGATTCAAACGCATTGTTGATCGCCATTGCTAATGCACAACTCCCTCTCAAACTCGCGCCCTTAAACTATCCAACATGGCGTGCCTAATTTGATTCTCTCTTGATTGGTTATGACCTAATAGGCTACATAGATGGCTCAAAATCATGTTCTTCTGACAACTTGATCACATCAATTATTTGGAAGCGCCAAGATCAATTTCTGTTACATGTTATCCGTATCTCAGTCTCTGACTCGATTGAACCCTAATTGTATTTATCAAATCCTCCAAAGAAGCGTGAGACAAACTCAAAGGCCTCTATGCGAATCGCTCTCGCTCACTTGTTATGAGTCTCAAGGAGCGACTCACTCGACCCCGTGATGGTAAGTCTATTACTGAATACTTGCAAACCCTCAAGGCCATCTTTGATGAGTTAGCTCTCATTGATATTCCCTACTTGATGATGATTTTGTTATTCACATCCTTAATGGAGTTGGTGATGAATTCAAAGAAATCACTGTCGGCATTCGTGCTCTGAAAAATCCCATCTCCTTTGAAGATCTACATGATAAACTTGTTGATTATGAAGCCTATCTCAAACGACAAGAAGCCCACAGTGAATCCCCAATGCTTTCCTCCAATGCAACTCACCGTACAAGCAACAATTCTCCTTGCCATTTTCCCACCAATCATGGTGGTACTCGCAGTCAATCCTAACAATTTCGGTTCCCTGATAATCAAGGCTCTCCATACAACTCCAATCGTTCCAATCACTTCTCGCATTATACCAATCAACGGAACTCATACAATCCAAATCAGCGGACCAACCTCTCTTAAGGCTGTGGCTACAAAGGGTTCCGTCAACTATGTGATCAACAGGGCCACACTGCCAAACGATGCCCTCAGGCTCATCATTTCTCCCATTCGGAACCAATAGCCAACTACACAGCCACCGAATTTTCTGCTTCTCAACCTTGGCTTGTCGACTCTGCTGCAACAAACCAACAAACCATGTCACCTCTGACTTGCAAAATTTATCTCTTCACTCCCCCTATGATGGGCTCGACAATCTTGTTATTGGTGATGGCTCAGGTTTACGTATTACTCACTCTGGATCTACATCTCTCTCTAGTCCTTCTAAATCCTTTACTTTATCCAATACCTTGTGTGTTCCTTCCATGCAAAAAAATCTTATCTCTGTCTCTTAATTTTGTAAAACTAATCTTACATACTATTAAATTTTTTCACTCTCATTTTTTTGTCAAGGACCTGCGCACGGGGGAGATTCTCATTCGCGGCTTGAATAAAAACGATGTGTATGAATGGCCTACAAGTGTGCACATTTCTGCTGCTCAGCCCTTCGTCATGATTAGTGTTAAGGCTCCCATGCAAGGCTTGTACAAAAAACTTGGTCATCCATCGTCTCGCATCCTTCAATATCTTGTCAAACAGTTTTCTTTACCCCTGTCATCTTTGTTTACTATCTCTACCTTGTGTTCCTCTTGTCAATTTTCTAAGAGCCATAAACTTCCATTTCATGCATCTTCTCTTAAAAGTTGTGGTCCGCTTGATCTCATTTACACTGATGTATGTCTCATTTACACTGATGTATGGGGATCGACTCCGGTTGAATCAATGGATAATTTTAAATATTATATTATTTTTGTTGATCATTTTACCAAATATGTATGACCATATTCTCTTAAAAATAAATCGGATGTTTATTCTCTTTTTCCAACATTTAAAGCTACGGTTGAAAATTATTTTAAAACTAAAATTGTCTGCATTTACTCCGATAGCGGGGGTGAGTATAAAAAACTCGGCTCTCTTCTCTCTAGTTATGGCATCATGCACTTAACTACTCCACCCCACACGCCTCAACACAATGACCCTGCTAAACGTCGACACCGCCATCTTATTGAAGCCGGACTCTCCCTACTTCATCATTCCTCCCTACCACTTTCATTTTGGTCTTATGCTTTTCAAGCTGCAGCCTACCTAATAAATCGTCTTCCCACACCTATTTTTGATAATAACTTCCCCTTCACTGCTCTCTTTGGTGACACCCCCAATTATTGTAAGTTGTGTGTGTTTGGTTGTCTATGTTATCCATGGCTCTGCCCCTACTCTCGCCATAAACTTGACCCTCGTTCTCGCCCATGTGTGTTCCTTGGGTATTCTCTCACTCGAAGTGCATATAAATGTTTTGATCCTTCTACCAACTGCCTATTTATCTCGCGTCATGTTATCTTTGATGAATCTGTATTTTCATATCCTTCCTTTTCTTCCTCCACTTATTAGTGCTATGGACTTATCTCCTCCATGTGTTTCTCCTAGATCACCCTCAATGCCTCTTGATTCACCTCATCCAGCCCCTCTCAACCATCCTGCACCTGAGCCTACCTTATTTCAACCCATATCTCAACCCGTGGTTGAGCCCTATCTCTCCCCACCTCGCACTCATTCCATGACCACTCGTGCCCAACACAATATGTTCAAACCCAATCCCAAGTTCCTTAATGTCACCACCAAGCATAGCCTGCTAGAATCACTTGAGCCCACTTGTGTCACACAGGCTCTTCGTGCACCCCATTGGTGACATGCCATGTTCGATGAATTTAATGCCCTGCTCTGCAACGGCACATAGGATCTTGTTCCCTCTCACTCCTCTCAAAATCTTATTAGCTGCAAATGAGTGTTTCGCATCAAACACCGTCCAGATGTTTCCATTGATCGCTACAAAGCTCGTCTCGTCGCCAAAGGCTTCCACCAACGTCCGGGCATTGACTATACTGAGACTTTCATTCCGGTTGTAAAACCCACTACTATTCGAATTGTACTTAACCTTACCCTTCACCACAATTAGAAAATACATCAACTTGATGTAAATAATGCATTCCTTCATGCCTCCCTCTCCGAGGGGGTTTATATGTCTCAACCACCTGGGTTCAATGATCCGACACTTTCCTCCCATGTTTGTAAGCTTCAATGCACAATCTATGGCCTCAAGTAAGCCCCACATGCTTGGTACTAAGAGCTTAGTTCCTTTTTGCTCTCCTTTGGATTTACCAATGCTAAATCAGACACCTCACTCTTCATTTATACCTGCAACGGTGCTATCATATATTTTCTTATATATGTTGATGATCTACTAGTTACAGGCAGTAATGCAAGCTTTGTCTCTAGCTTCATTGATGCTCTCTCCCAGTGGTTCTCTGTCAAAGATTTGGGGTCACTTCACTACTTTCTCGAGATTGAGGTTACTCACACTTCCGACGGTCTTTTCCTTAGTCAACACAAATACATCCGTGATCTTCTTATTCGGACTCATATGATGGAGCCAAGGCCGTTAGCACACCTCTTCCGACCACTGGTTCACTTACACTTCGTGATGGCTCTCCTTTGGCCGATGCTACCCAATATTGAAATGTCACAGGGGCATTACAATATCTCACTCTCACTTGTCCGGACATATGCTTTGCCGTCAACAAACTCTCCCAATTTATGCATAATCCCACGGATTTACATTGGACAATAGCCAAGCACTTACTGCGCTATCTCAAAGGTATTATTTTTCATGGTTTATTCCTTCGACGAAACATGCCCAACTCTTTCTATGCCTACTCGGAAGCTGACTGGGCTGACAATATTGATGATCGCACATCCACCACTGCATATATTGTTTATCTTGGTGGCAATGCCATATCTTGGAGCTCCTGCAAATAACGTTCAGTTGCTCGCTCCTCCACCAAAGCCGAGTATCGTGTCATAGCCTCCACTGCTGTTGAACTCACTTGGATTCAATCGCTACTACATGAACTCAAAGTTCTAATCTCTCAACCACCAGTCATTTATTGTGATAACGTGAGGGAAAATTATGTGTGCGCAAACCCAGTTTTTCACTCTCGGATAAAACATATTGCTATCGATTTTCACTTTGTTCGTGACAAGGTATCTCAAGGCCTCCTTTGTGATGCTCATGTTGCCACCGCTGATCAGCTTGCTGATGCTCTCACCAAACCACAGTCTCACCAATGGTTATCTCTTATTCGGTCCAAGATTGGCGTCTCCAATGGGAGCACCATCTTGCGGGGGTATGTAGAGAATACCCATTTAAGATTCCGTCCAACACAACAAATTAGTCCAGTTAGCAACAAATCTCTTCCATGCTTATCTGTAACTATATTTAGTTAGGATAATATTTGATTGATTCTGTAAAATCTCTTTCATGCTTATCTG
Organism: Magnolia kwangsiensis; assembly: GCA_037074715.1. Lineage (NCBI taxonomy): Eukaryota > Viridiplantae > Streptophyta > Magnoliopsida > Magnoliales > Magnoliaceae > Magnolia > Magnolia kwangsiensis. The sequence continues at coordinate 4,876,873 of CM073571.1, forward strand.
TAACTATATTTAGTTAGGATAATATTTGATTGATTCCGTAAAATCTGTAAACATGTGTGTATATATATCACAAAGAGTAATGAAATAATTCATTGAGCCAAATAATATTTTGTCCTTTTAATGCAAACATTCAAAGTGGCATGTCCCATCATTGATCTAAACCATCCATTTATTCATACCAATGAGAGCAAGGGCTGTTGAAAAGATTGTGCCAATCAGATCATCATAACCAACGGATGGATAAACGAAAATGGATACTCACGATAGAATGAAGGAGGTTCAGTCATCATCTTTTAACATTTATTCAGTTAGTCCCACCGTGGATTGGTCATGATTCCAAACAAGCATTTTAGGCTGTTGATGTCTAACCATCTGATCTATGGCTTGTAAGAAATTGATGGCTGTAACCACAACATGTCCAACGTTCAAAGGCCCCAGTATTTTTATTTTTATTTTTTCCAGTGGGCATGTTTCATTCACCATGGCTTTTTCCGTGTGGTATGAATGACTGGGAGGTCCCAAATCCATGATTGAGCCGGGCACGTGATCTCACTTAAGGGAAATTTGCTATATACTTAGAAATCATGGTAGTATGATATGTACGATTGAATTTGGATTGCAGGTCCTTCCCCAACTGACCATTTTTCTTATGTAAGTTTGACGTGCCTCATCAGTAGACGAACATTAATTTTGGTACGCCATACGTTCAGAGCCTACCTTACGGTCCTTACATGATGAATGCTCACAAAGGTGTGCCATCCACCCAGCCCATGACAAGTTTTCCACTCCTTTTAATAGGGATTGGATAATGCCCTGCCTATACTGAGATTAGTAAGACACAGTATATTGGAATTGATTGGACAGCAGAGATTAGCCAGGTGAATCCTTGCCTATTGAGCAACTTTCAAACATGTTTTGTATGGACGGGGATTGTGTCCTGTCGCACCTGGACGGCAATCCGTCCAGACCGGGCTCTATGGGGCCCACAATGATGTAAGTGTTTTATCCACGCCGTTAATCGCTTTTATCAGACCATTTAATGATGTGATCCTAAAAATGAGGCAGGTCCACATCTCCAATGGACCACACCAAAGTAAGCTGCAATGATAATGACAACCACAATTGAAACCTTTCTAAGGGCCACTATGATGTTTTTTTTACCATCCAACCTATTAATAAGGCCATGTAGGCATGGATGAAGTGAAAACACATATATAAGCTTGATGCAAAACTTCTCTAGCTCTCAAGAACTTTTTAATGGTGGAAGTTCAATCCCCACTTTGTGCTTCAATTAAGACTTGAACCTGTAATGGTTTTAGGATCATACTTTAAAGATATGAGAAAAATGATGAACTGCGTGAATAAAACACTTACATCACAGTGGGCCCCACAGATCCCTGCCCGGAAGGATTACCATTTGACGAGCATAGGACGCAATCGCGTGTATCATGTGGTCTTATTTCAGACTCTACTAATAAATGAACAACCATCACCATCAAGTATGCTTTGCATGGCCCCATCTCTCGTAAAAGTATGTTGTTTAATCAAATTATACTACATAGTGTCTGTACCAACTTCAGCATAGGCACTCGGGCAGCATCTATTTCTGCATAATCTGGAGAGTGGATTAGGTTTAACTAACACTTTTTTATGAGCTAATATGCAAACATCATATAAAATGAATGGTCTTTAACATATCCCATCAACAACTGAAGCATTAATGAGTATTGTAGCTCATCAATGATTGCTTTTGAGTTGGAAGAACAAATTTTAGAAGACTATCCTAACTTTGGGTGGCAATGGGTTGAATTCTTGCCCCGAATCCGCTGCCACCCCTTATCCTAACCATCCCATCCATGGGTTGGGAAAAGGATGGCTCTATAGAAGAACCCAACTTATACATGGGATATGATCATCCAAACGCTGCAATTTTTTGCTTGGTAGCCAATGAAATGCAGAATGAACCCAATAGACCGCTATGATCGATCCATTCGATTGTCCAATTATCCCAATGCAACTAGGAGAAGTAGATTATTTCTAAACTAATCATTCATCTACGGAGAGACAGATAAAGCCATCTTTCAGCAATTAGAACTACATGTATCTATACATCTCTCTCTAAAAAGGAGTCAAGTGATATCTAAATCGGAAGAAAAGAAAGTGGTAGATCCTCTCTTTCGTATTGGCGGGAGTTAATCCTGTCTTGGGCGAGCTAACCAGAGAGAGCTGAGTGCTCGGAGCCTGTGAAAATACTCAGCGATTGCCAAACAGCAGCGGGCAGCCTGACGTGTGGTCAGGATGTGGTTTAGACGATGTAGCGTTTGGTGCCTCAGATTGTCTGCCTGTATTTAAAGAAAAGAAAAAGAAAAAGAAGAAGAATAAAAATTTGATACTCTGGTAAATTACGATGGATGATGCGCAAGCACCTGTTACTTAGAAATTGCATATGTACGAGCATTCCAAATCAAACTGTCCAAATAATGGGGTAATGTTTAGATGTATCATGAATAAAAAAATTAGGCTTTTTTTATTATCTGACTATCGGATTGCTGGACATTTAGTGGACAGTTAATATTTAAAAATTCTAACTGTTCTATTCTATTTCAACGAACAGTTATCTAGGGATCACAGGCAAGGATTTTTCAAGCAATCTGATTTTCGAGCCGACCGTGACTTAGCAACAGCGGGAGTATAGAATAGTTATGCCTGCAGTCTGGGTCTACATGCAGGTGTGGTCCAATGATAGTAACCGTCCATACTTTTACTGCTGCAGTGAATCCGCAACGGTGGATCCCAGAAGTTGATCGGGTGAAGGTGGTAGTGGTGGACGAGTTTCAAACGATCTGAAGATGTCGATGCAAACATAGACCCAGGGCGACTAGAGCTGTAGGCGAACCGAACCAGCTCGATTAACTCGCTGGATTTGGTTCAATACAGCTCGAGTCAAGTCGACTCAGCTTTGAAACTCAGTTCATGCCAATTTGACTTAATTTTTGGAAGCTCAAAAAAATTCGAGCAAGTCTAGCCGGACCGAGCTCGACTCAACTTAGCTCAGTTATTGGCTCGAAGCGGACTCAGTTCCAGCAGGAAAAATGTAAAAATGAGAAAAGAGCAGAAAATTTCAGCCGATGATAAGAAAATGGCTGTTTTCTTCTCGGCCTCATAATTAAGAATATAGAAAAATGTCCCGTTTAACTAACGGCCGTTGCTTTGTTTTAAGACGTCCCTTACTGATTAATGGCTGTTTTAGCAGGTATTTTTCATCACAGTACAACACCATATAAACACCAATCCTATTCTAAATCTGTCATGGTGGTTTTAAAAATCCTGGATGATTAGTAGGCCTTTCCTTGGAACTTATAATCCCTGTAAGTAGATGATGATGATGTTTACAACAGACAGCGATGACAATGATAGAGTCCATGCCAGTATTGATGGAATGATTTTGGTGCCTAAGAACTAAATCAGAAATTTGGTGGTGTGTGGTGCCTAAGAACTACACCAGCCAATCCACTTCCAGGATTTAGGTGCCTAAGAACTACATCAGCTAGCAATAGAAATCAGTTAATCCATCGTCTAACCGCCACTAGGATTTCCATTCATTTTGAATCATTAATTATTTTTTAGGGAATGATCTAAAAGATGGGCACATCTAAATCTCAGGTGAAGCGTACCATTGGAAAACAATGGTGCATGATTGAATGCACACCATTAAAAACTTCCCAGTGCCGATGGTATTCTTTCTTTTTCTTTTTCTTTTTCTTTTTTTTTTTTTTTGGGGCTGGGGGGGGGGGGTGGCATCTAAACTGTTGATTAGATCACACAGACTTGGATGAATGGAAACAAAATTATCAACCTGATCCAAAACTTTTGTGACCCCTGATAAGTTTTTAATGATAAGAGATTAATTGCCACTGTTTTCTATTGTGTGATCCACCTGAGATTTGGAACTACCTCATTTTTGTGCTCATACGTAAAATGAGCTGGAAAGATAGATGGACAGAATGGATAAAACACATACATCATGATGGCCCACAGAGAACCTTCCAATGGCAACTGCTAGCAGTGAACTCTTTTCTCCTTAGATGAAAAAGTTGAGCCTGTGGCTAAGGCTGGCAATGGGCTGCCGTGGGGCCCAACAAAATCAAAATTGTGAATAGGCTTTAGCCCAACCAGTTAAAAATCCGGGCCCCACGCAACGCAATGCCAGGCTACCCCATGCAACCAAAGGAAATCCGGAAAGTCCCACCATACCAGTGGTGGATCTGATGACGATGACACTAATGATAATGATTAATGATGATGAGTGATGATGAGGTGCATACCTGTCTGACGAACCCTTCAAGGGTTGAGAGCTTGTTGATGGCAAGGGCCATCTGTCCCATGTAGTTGGCCATGTTCGAGGGATAGCTCAACGCATCTGAAGCAATGGTATCTGAGAGAGACTGGTGGAGAGCTTCAAGTCCTTGTGTTAGTGCATCCTCAGCCTCTTGTGTCGACTGCTGCAGACTACATATCCCCAATATCTGCTGCTCCGTTAATGGTTCTATGTGGCTCAATATAATCTACAGTCGTCCATTCCCACAAAAATAAAAAAATAAAAATCAGTAAGCCAACATAAGGGTTCGTTTGGTTGCATCACATCATGTCATGATAAAGATATACTTTCAAATGTTCCACATTCAGCTGCACGCATCAATACCAAACTCTTGTTTCGATTATCACCCAAAAACTCAAAACATGGACGGTTCTGATCATCTAAACATCTCTGCACGTGGGACCCAGTGGGGCCACAAGTTAGCCAGTGCATGATTCGTGTTGCCTACGTTGCGTCTCAGGATCAACATCGTTTGCCAACCTACTGGGGCCCACATGCTGAGCTGGCATAACGATCTGAAAGCCTCAATTTTCTTCAAGGCCGTATCTTAGACCGGGCACAGCAAGCAACAGAAGATGGTGAGTAAGGTAGAAAAGCTGATTTACGAACTAGAGAACAAAACAACAGATATGAACAAAAACGAAGATTCGTTCCCGTCATGAAAATATCATTCTCGCCCTGTTCTTCACTACCCATTGAAAATTGATGACCTACAGTCGGTTACATCTTCTTTCCCTGCCAATGTTTCACATGTGCAGGGCATCTGGAACGTGTAAACAGTGGCCCACCATGAAGGCCACCTGTTTCGAGAATCAGTCAATCCAACTTATTAGGTTGGACCGCTGGTCAGTCCATCGTTCTCCACTTATTAGAAGTTTTTAGTTCTTTAATTAATTAGTGGTTTATGTGTGTAAATGGGAGCATTATAAAATACCTAAATTTTAAATTTTTTAAAATAAAATTATATTAAATGTAACTTTTTTACGACATGAAAACATATACGTAGACAGAAAAAACCCCAAAAGACGTAGATTCTCAATTACAATGGAAAATATGATCGCTACACATGCAATGAGATCTTTAAATTTGGTGAACTGAAGTTTGAAAGAGAGAAGAAATTTCCTCAAGTGTTACAAACGAAAAACCTACCTGCACCTATATTTATAAAGTTCTGCATATAGAATTTTTTTAAATTAAAGCTTAACTCTAATATTTCTTTTGTCATAGTGGTAATGAGGAGTACCACTTCCTCCTAATAAGAGAAATCTAATCTGCACCTCTATTCAATTAAGTAGCTTAATTATGAGATCTCTAAGACTATTACACTCCTTAGGAGATAACATCACACTAAATTTGCAAGCAAATCAAAATTTGTTTGATTGTCTACATCTTTAACTGCTTGTCTTAAATAATTAACTTACACTCAATCAAGTTGTTTGATTCTGTATGTACATGTGCACAAATTCCAATGCTTCAACTGTGTGTATTTATCTACTTTTGTGATTGAACAAAATCGATTAACAATCTATTGAAAATATTAACATAATAATATATATTTTTCTAGAATAACTCGTAATAAAATTTAACTATCCATTTAATCTAGTGGTGCCGTAGATACACTGAGGTTTTGGTATCGATTCCCTACTGGGGGTGGCTAACAGTGAAGTGTCGTATTGACAGTGGGTGTACTAACAAGCTAGCCAAAAACAAAGAACTGGTCTTAATTTGATCACTTTTTCAACATGCTTATGATCGAACTAAATTTGTGCCTAATGCGTTGAGAATGCACACCAAAATCACATTAGCCCACTGAGCCCTTCCTATGTAACTAGAGTAATAATATATAAAATTCATCTATGGCATTAGTATACTCACACAATAATTGGACTGAAATTGATTTGTCACTTATAAGTGTTTGGTCTCATAGCACACGTGGCTTAAATCACATATCATTAATGACAAGTCTTTGTTATCTACATGATCACTGCTCAAAAATTATTTGAGCAACCAATGATTCATTCTCATTGTGAAATATAGGCTTACATTATTTAACCATGTACAAAGTCTATTGTGCTGATCTTTGTGAAATCTCATCCTAATTATCTCATAAATATAGACATGAATATCTCATATGTATTGCACCTTATCATGCAGTAGTGTTGTCTATACCTACACGATGGTCTACGCCATGCGAAAAGTGGACTAAGCTTTAATTGACGACTATTGATGGCACCTCATAAGGGTGATCAACATGAAAATGTATCATATGAAATAATCACTTTCATACATAAAGGCTTGAGCATGAGAAAATTTCAATTTAATTCAATAAATAAAGATGCACATATGTCAATAACATTACGATGAGCCCTGTAAAGTCTAACATATGATGAGTAGGCTGTCCTGAATTTTGCATCAGGTACTCCTCATTGTGTGACCCATCATTTTTCTCGGTATGATGTCTAAGGCAAGCGATATGTACTCGGGACTGTTCGCTGATTTATAGTTAGACTCCAAAAGATCGAGTGACCGGTGGATTTTAGCCATCTGATGTGGCCTACAAATTGAAGGAGAAAAGAAGCAGTCCACGTCCACTAGTAGATGGCTAGGATTGCATCATTTAACAAATTTCTAAGATGTGAAGTCCTTGTGCTCCCCCCACCGTAAGTTCCTATGATTGGAAGTCCTTGTGCCCCTGCCCCACTGAATCCATGTAGGGTCCACAGAGAATTCCATGAGAAATTCACTGTCCACCAGTTTCTCAAACTCACAATAGGACAAGAGTCCAAAAATAAGACACGTCTGCTGAAAACTTAGATGGGCCACACAGTAAGGAAAAGTGAGAATTGGATATGATTCCATCGCTTAGTGATAAATAATCTTTGTTTCCATAATGAAATCATGGGATGAAGTGCCAATGTGTGATGGCTATTTGTGTGTGTGGTGTTAGTGTGCCTAGAAACAAAAGTAAAAAGCAGTGGGAATGGAAACATCCACCATTGAAACTTACTCGAACATGATTCTTATATGCCATCCAAATCGTGCATACGTTAATTACCCTTGGGATATATCATCCTCATCTAAAACTTTGGTGTTCCCTACAAATTTTTCAATCCCCACTGTTTTATATCGCGTGGAACACCTGAGTTTTGGATGTACCTTATTTTTAAATTCCTGTATGAGTTTGAGAAACAGATAGAGAGAGTGGATTTCTCACTGAAATCTATACTGGCCCCGCAGCTTTCGACCAGAGGTGTGCGGCCGACAGGTAATTCGCCTCCTGTATGGTAGTAACGTACCCAGCTTTATGATTGGAATAAACACCACACTTACCTTGTTTGTTAATATGGAAGCCTTCCAAGATCCCAACCATCTTTCTCCGAAACGGATACCGATACGCTACCATAAATAAGAAAAGACTCCGATACTCTGCCAGCCTCTGATACTCCGTACATGCACTCAGGGACTATGCATATGGAATACCTGTACCTAAACCTAAACCGTTCAAAATGTGGGCCCCACTCCATATGCATTAAACGCCTAAATCTTGGACTGAATGGACATTCTGAACCTTTTAGGGCCTGTTTGGCCGGACTGATCCCACCGTATCAGGAGGGACGGAATCACGATATCCCGGGATATGTATGACGAGCCAAATAGACCCGGTGAACTTGTCCCGGGATATAAGCAATCGCATGGATCTTAAAACAATCCATTGGCATCGCCTTGATCCCATCCCTTGGTTAGATGGATTGGAAGGTAAAATCCCAGGATACGACGGCCTGCCAAATAGACCTGGTGAACTTGTCCCGGTCTACAACAATCCCATGCATCTTTTTCCAATCCACTAACACTACCATCATTACCTTAAAATCCATAATCCCATTCCTCCTAAACCCATGGGATTCGCCTGGCCAAACATGCCTTTAATGGATGGTTGAAAAGCAAATACTCAATAGTCTAAATTCAACAAGAAAATGTCCATTAAATGTTGATTGAAATCAACAAGTAAATCTGGTTTTGGTGTTATATTCCTGCCACGTCTACAGGGTCGAGTTCATGCGTATCATCCATCCCAGAGTATTAAATAATTCTACGCACCAAATGTACATAGCCGGATTCCGGTGCCTGTACAACCGTTTGTAGGACAAGATTTTATACCGCGTGTGGGGTAATGACCTATCTAAAGTGTTAATGATATTTGGACGATTTGATTTGCGCTATACGCTTTGAATTTGTAGCTCACGTGTATAAACCATCATACTCGCCAGAGTAGTAAATAACCCGCCACCCCAAAATTACATATCGGGTGTGCGATCTCACAAATTCACGATATTAATCCATTTCCACTCCACCGCAGATACGCTCAAGTATCGCGAGATTCAGAAAATTTGAATATTTATTGCAAAATACCACGATAATTTGACGAAATTTAAGCCAGGTCAGAACTATTGATAGTTGCACCCATAATGTCAACTTTTGGTAATAACATACCGAAAAAAGAATATGTACTATTGTGTAGAAAAGTAAAGGGCGTGCCTTTCAAGCACGGTAGTTGTAGAGTTTTGATTAGGGGTGTCAATGGGCCGAGTTCGGGCCTGAAAAACCAGCATTTTGATTAATGCCAGCACGACGGCCTGGCCCGAATCAGTTCAAAAAACGGGCTCGAGACTACTCCGCCTGGCCCGTTCACAGCCCCAGTTTTGATGGTGACAAGAAACTTAAATACTCTAATAGAGCGTGAACGATGATAAGCAGGCACTTAGAAATTGCTTAAAATTTAAATACCTAGGATACAAGTAAATAAAATTAATCTGTATAGATTATGGGTGTCATTTTAGATTTAAAAATTTCAGCTCCTTGGTGATCTAAGGAATTGGTGAGCATTTATTGAAGGGTAAAAATGAAAAATATCCAATGGTCCTATTTCAAGAAATAAGTGTTCACTAATCAGAGGTTGAGATTGTTCTACAAATCTGATTTTCAGATTTTTATTTGACGACAGTGAGTTCTACAATTTAGTCGGTCTGATTTGATTGACTGTATGCCACATCTGAAATTTCTGAGTGTATGTGTATCAAGCATCATGCGCTGCCAGAGTATCAAATAAATCCTAACACATGTAGGCGGTAGCGTTGCCTATCTACCTATCTACCACGCAGGTACACACCTATTGCGGAAAACGTATGAAAGATCTGAACTTTCCGTCTGGTTGAAAATAATACATAGATCTCGTTCCTCAAAATGGGTAGACTCACTCCTCAGGTGGGCCCCAGTGTAGAAAGAGAACTGAGAGAGTTAAGAACCTCTAATTTTCTAGCCGTCCATTTGTTTAGCATGCTGTGTCCACCTGAGGTATGAAACGGTCTTATTTTCGGGCTAAAAGATGTAAACCGTGTGGCCCACCTGAAGGAAAGATCTCATCTTGCATACAAGTTTTAAAATGTCTTTTTTCTTCTTAGTTCCACCATATCACGTGTGTGGAATTCGTAAACCTTGTGGGTCTAAAACGTGGAATTGACTTCAAATGACAAAATGCTTTTGTACGGAGAGAAAGAAAGCGACTTGCATTCTAACAAAAGCCAAAACCCTAACCCTCAAAAAAAAAAAAAAAAACGCCTAATCCTAATATTCTCAAACCCTAATCACATCAATGATTTGCAGTCACTCTCGAAGCTACTAGACAACTCGAATTTTCACTTGAATTTCCATGGAGATCAGAGGTGGGAGATCGCAATAATGCAAAAAACATACCCAAATGACTAGTATAATATTAGCAAAGAAGAAGGTGATTTATGAATTGAATTTTAGAGAGTGAGGGGATTTTAGGGTTTGGATTTTGGACCTTGATAAGATCTGATGGCCGGAAGCCGCCAATCCACATGAAGCACCGTTCAGCTGGTGTCTTCCACATTCCTGATACGAGATGAAAGACGTCGGATTTCACCACCATGCTTTTCAAGCTCAGCATCTGGTCGTAGTGGGCGAGGCAATTGTCGACGAAGATCCTCAGCTCATTTTCCTGCAGGTGTTCTTGCACTGCTGCGCGGAGCTCGCACATGAGGCGATGGTGCTCCTCAAGCCACCTCGTGTGTTCCATGTCAAAGACGGCAGCCTCTGATTCACAAAACAAGATTGGAAATGAGTTGAAAGAAAGGAATAAAGCTGATAAAATGATGTAAAACACATGGAATTGAGGTTTGGGAAGTGCCTGAGCTCAGACCATTGAGGCCGTTACTAAGGCCTTGTTCTCCCATGACAGCTCCGCCACCGAAAAACACACCCTAAACTCAAGAAACACAACATTTTAGAAATCTTTTTGTAGCCCATGAATTCATCATTTGGAGCTGAAAATGAGAGTCTGTATATAATTTATGCATACTAAAATAAAATAAATGGTCTCTGTAAAACGAGGCAGCATCAGCTATCAAAGGTGGGCGCAAAATGTGGACAGCGTCCACCTGACGATGGGCCTTAAGATGAACAGCGCATGCTGTCCACATGGGTTCTCTCTAGCAGAAGAACAAGGAGAAACCCAACATATGAGAGAGAGAGAGAGAGAGAGAGAGAGAGAGAGTCACGTCTTGGAAACCCTAAGACGTCACCACTATACTTTTATTAACTAAAGCCCCAGAAATACGATAAAATGGCCATCTGCCTCAAGCCTAAAGAAAACACACACCCACAAGAATTCAATATTTTCAACAGTTTCTTTCTTGTTTTCTTTGGAAGAAAATAGATTTAATTTCAGAACTGATCACCTCCACCCGGCTGTACGTTAAAAATACAACCCCTTCACAGTGATATTTTCAAGGACAAAACTGGAAACCAAAATTCATAAGACAGAAGAAGAAGAAGAAGACGACTTGTAGCATGCTTACATATAGTAGGTGATCCGTCATCATTTGGTATATAGAACTAAGAGGAATGATCACCTGCAACCTGTTGTATGCTACAACAACTTCGTTTGGCCCACCCTTGAAATTATAAGGTACTTAGGATGGCTAAGTCTTTTTAGAGAAGGGTTTTAGGTTAAGTTAACATACAACCAGTTGTCTAAAACTAGACATAAGAATTCAATGTATGGTCTATCATCTACCGTCAATGTTCTGAAGGGATCTTGATACAATCCACCATAGCAAGTCTAAATCAGAATCTCATGAAAACGGACGGTGGATGATCGACTATATGCTAGATAATGTACTGTACCGAGTAATATGAATAAAGAGCCTCACCTGAGATCGAGCCCTTTGAAGCTCCTGTTCTATCTGAGTTAGCTTAATCCTACTGGACTCTAGCTGCTGAACATAAGCCTGTTGAAGATGAAAATAATAACAAAAAGAATTTAGACCAACCAATTTCAGATTTTTATTTTTCTAGAGTAGATTAAGGACAATCATGAAGTTGGAAAAATGACTAATTTTTTTCCTTTTTTGATTTGCTTGATTGACCTTTTTTCTCAGCCTGCTTTTCCGAGCTGCCTCTCTATTCTGAGCAAGTCTTCTCAATGTCTGCACAAATACAAAATCAACATGTATGTATGAAATTCTTTCCAAAGAGAACAGACGATTACACCCTTGCAAAGAATTAGGAAAAAAAAAAGGAAGAAAAAGAAAGGTCATTTACCTTGGGATCTGGTGTTTTAGGTCCTTCATGCTCTGAACTAGATGTTGGGCCCTTTCTGCCTACTTCACGCTGCCAAAGAACAAAGAACAAAGAAAAAGATGGCTACTGATGAAAATGGGCAAAATAAAAAACACCCACTTTGGTGACATGTAAGGTTATCCAAACCATCCAAATTGTGGGGGACATCACTGACCGTGTAATCCCAACTGTCCAACTGGTGGCTGTCATTTCGATTAGTGAGAAGTAGAAAAGTGAGTGGTCCAAATTCAGTGGGTGAAATCAGATGGTTACCATCATCTGCTCATTATATGTCTGGGTTATACAGGTTGGCAATTTAGATGGTGGAGAAGTATCATACTAGTCTCTCTCTCTCTCTTAATCAATCAATTTTAAAATAGAAGCTTTTCACTGTTAGGATTTCTTTTACCTTGACTCCTACTTTGGTGTCTTTCCCGGGTTGAGCGCCAGATGCTGGATCATTTCTTGGATTGGCTATTTCCATGGAGGCCTCTGATGCTCTCTTAGAGCCACTGCTTGTTGGAGAAACGAAACCTAAACCCACCTACAAAAGCAGCCCATTTTTTAAAAGCTTTTAAAAGAACCCAGAGATCGAGAGAGAGAGAGAGAGAGAGAGAGAGAGAGAGAGAGAGAGAGAGAGACTTCTTCTTTGAATATTATACCTTGGCAGGTGGCTCTACATGCATGGGCTCAGATGGGAAGATATTCAAAGTAGGAGGCCTGATTCCTGAGTTCTCTGCGTACATGAAAATATTGATCAGGAGAAGAAGAAGAAAACGGATTAAAAGAAAAAAAGCATCTACTTTTTTCCGGACACAATCATCACACAAGTACCAAAGACTGGAAGAGAGAGAAAAGGAAGATATACATTACCATGCATTTGCAGCTCTTGCCATCGAAAACAGAAAAAATGAAGAGAGAGAGAGAGAGATCGGTAAAGCAAAGAAACAGAAAATCTTCCCTGTACTCTTTTTCAGTACATGAATTTGCAGGAATTTCACGAGTAGTTTGTTACATGTCACGATCCACAAAAACACGCAAATGCCCATTTCATAAAAATTCAAAATTTTGTAAGAATCTGGTCAAATAAAGGACATGGACAAGTGTAAACACGCTTTTATCGTGACATGGAAAGCTTCAACCGCCTCTCTCTCTCTCTCTCTCTCTCTCTCATCCGTTTCCTTCCCATCTTTCTCTCCCTCTGTACCAACTCCTCTATCATCTCTAACACAAAAAGACCAATAAAAGAAGAAAAAAAGAGAAGAAAGGGAACTTACGTCTTTGTTCTTGAACTGATGGATGATCTTGCCCTTCCAAATACAAGAAAAGAGCCTGATCTAATTCTCCCAAGTCATAAGCTCCAGCCTCCTTACTACTGCTACCAAAACAACATTTCAGCAAGGAGAGAGAAAATTGAGACAAGGATCTTTCATAAAAATAGATTTTAAGCTGGTTTTGCACCAAAAATGGATTTTTTTTCCTTGTATGAGAAGCGATTGAAATTCAAGACGGGTATTTCAAAAAGAGATTTTAAGCTGGTTTTGCATAATAATAATAATAATAATAATAATCGTTTTTTTCCCCTCATATGAGAAGTGATTGAAATTCAAGACATGGGTATTTCTCTTCTTCCAATTCCCTTCCATTACATGAAATTTCCTGGCATGAAGGATGGCGACTGAATCATCCCATAAGAAATCTGCTGCTGTTCTTGCTGCTGCTGCTGCTGCTGCTGCTGCTGCTGGGTTTGATGCTGATTCCCTTTACTAGCCATGAGAGAACTCCAAAAGAGCTACCGTTCCTTCCCTGCTTCAAAAGGTCTCTTGAGAAAAAAAGCCCCATTAATGGCAAAACAAACTTCTGTTTTTTTCCATGGGAGGATCAAAAGAAGGTCGCCATAGGCGGTTTCTGTGAAAAGATGGTCGGTTTTAATCAACAGATTCAATATAAAAATAAAAATAAAAATAAAAATAAAAAAGAGAGGAAAAATGAACTGAAGGAAGAGAATTCAATGCCAGGAAGCAAAAGACAAGCTTTTCTACCCCTCTCTCTCTCTCTCTCTCTATCTCTCTCTCACTATATAATTATGAATTCTAGGCTAGGACATACTCAGCCCTCCACTTTTTTACAAGTGGGACCCATAGTCTAATGATCTTGACCGTTGGTCTAATGGACCCACTTTGGATGGAGAATACCCCAAGAATGTCCGGCACTGGAAGATCCTAGCCACAAATGCTGGACCAATTTCAGTTGAGCGTGGACCTGTTTTGTTCTCTTCTTGAGATAGATTTTTTAGGCATGGCCCAAAAGATGGATGGTCTCCGTTGCTGGATCGTGGGTCCCACTTGCAAAAATCCCTTAGCATGTATTTATTTCCCCGAGCGAAGGATCGTATAATTCGATTTTGATAGAGCACCTGCTCCCTTCATTACACGTGGCATTTACCTCAGATCTGAGCCTTCCAAATAGCGTGGACCTCTGTGAATAGATCATGTATGAGAAATGAGACTGATTGGGGAATTTGGACCGTTGATAAGTTCTATTTTTACAGTCCATTAGATCTCCACCAATCGGCAATTGAAGATCATCCTTTCAGCGAAAATCTTGCTTTAAAACCGTTCACAGTGGTTCCACCATGTGGGCCGTTCGGATTTCATGGGCATGCCACATGTACGGTGGATACTCTTCACTTGTCCACATGCATATAATTCCTCCTCTCTTCAGATAAGCCTCGTCGAAACGGAGCGAATTAGATGCGGCACCCGTGGCCGGCTTACCCGACACAGTCCAAACCTTACCGTAGGGCCCACCTTGATGTGTTTATTCTATATCCACGCCGTCCATCCGTTTTTCCAGGATATTTTAGTTCATGATACCAAAATTGAAGGAGATCCAAAACTTAGATGGACCATTCTATAGGAACGCGTGGCATTTGAACGCCCTACCATTAAAAACTTCCTAGAGCCCACCGTAATGTTTATTTTCTAAATAACCTGTTGATAACGTCACAAAAATATGGATGAAGGAATAAAAGAAATATCGGCGTGATAAAAAACGTTCGTGGCCCTTTAACGGTCAATCATCACTATTTATTTTATTATGATACACCTGAGATTTCGATATTCTTCTTTTTTAGGATCTTACCCTAAAATGGTCTGGAAAAATGCATGGACGGATTGGATATAGTTTACACACATCAAGGTGGGCCCCACGGGTAGGGCCGAACCTAATCTACTCCCGTGTCGAAGCCGTATAAGACTATCAAATCCACATGGCAGAAACCGCAATATGGACCGGAAGATACCGCTTTTTGGGACGTTGAAAACAACTTTTGAGTTTTTCCAGAACAGATGTTTTGCCTCTGTCGCGACAAAGGTTCCAGCGTGCGCCGTCGCATGCTGGAGCCCACATCCAGCTTGGTCAGATGATATGAACCGCCCATGTTGTGAATTCTATGTTGTAAGGACCATCATTGTCAGTGGATGAATTCAGAATAATAAAGAGACAATTTTCAAAGGCATCTATTTAAATCTAAAAATGAATGGTTAGAATCATTGCTCAAGCTTGACAATGGAAAAATACTTTATTAATGGTAGTAAAAAGAAGATGGTTGGTTGAAATAATCGGATCGACAACGACTGTGGGTCGTATGATGTGGGGATACACAGTAGATACTGACGCGGACCGAGGCAAAGCGAACTCGTTCCAACCGGGATGGTAATGTAGCGGGCGTCAGCCGTCGAGGTCTCTTGAGTTTTGCCAATCGCAACTCACCCTAGCAACATGCGTCGTCCGAGTAGGTTCCAGATGCAGAGATGATACTATGATCGGAATCGTCCATGCTCTGAGAAATTCTGCCGATGGATCACATTCAGAAATCCAATTTGAATAGTTTATCTTCACTATATGAAATTGAATATGAACCGTGAAAATAAATTCTAAACGGTTTAAATTCATCTCTACAAAATGAGTGCTTCAGATATCTTTCATCCTTGATTATTTGGAGAATGATTAATGTAAAATAGCACTTAGAGGATGGACCGTTTCAATCACCCGCAGATATCTCCATCTGGCCCATGCCACAAGTATGCTGGTGAGATTGAGGCGCGACGGACCAGAATCCTCTACGACACCTGTTTTACTGAGCGTGTGAAACG
This sequence comes from Magnolia kwangsiensis, assembly GCA_037074715.1. Classification (NCBI taxonomy): domain Eukaryota; kingdom Viridiplantae; phylum Streptophyta; class Magnoliopsida; order Magnoliales; family Magnoliaceae; genus Magnolia; species Magnolia kwangsiensis. Next base: position 4,893,049 of record CM073571.1, read on the forward strand.
CCCATGCTCTTTGGCGACAATTTGCGTACACGGAATCGACTCCATCCATCGGCTGCGATCCTCGATGCTAGGCTCTGGGTAGAAAAATCAGCCAGATCTACAACCCAGGTGGGCCACACCACAGGGAACAATGCAGATGGAACGCCTACCATAGGTTTATTTGGCAGGACCACCATGGTGTATATCTTTCAAACCTGTTTATCAGGTGTAACTAACCGGAGTAAAGGATCATTGAAAAATCAGCCATTTCCAAAACTTAGTCGGGTGCAATTCTAGGTTGTATTTGATATGCTTAAGTAATTATTATAGAATTCATGTGAATTGAAATCTCCAATGGTACTAGAATCTAACACTACTAATTGGAATCATCCTATTATGTTTAGCAAAAGAAGAAGAAGAGTGAGAAAAATGAGCTTCACTTGTGAGTAGATGGTAATCAAAATTTATATAAAATGAAATCACATTATTTTTGAAAAGTGATTAAGAGTATGTTTGGTTGCATGTAATTACCAATAAATAGTCATAAGATTATAATATTGAAAAATTATCGCTGTTGTCGAGCAAGAGGTGATGTTTTAACCTAAAAAATGGGTCCATGACAAAACACTGTCATCCCCACTATAATTTATATGTTTTAATAACACCGTCCTTCATTTGCTAAATTATTTTGGAACATGAGCTAAAATAATGAGGTAAATCTAGTGAACCACACTATAGAAATAGTAAGAATCAAACTGCGACGGTTGAAAGCTTCTTAGGTGTTACAGGAGTTTCTGTCATTTGTGTTTTCCTATACATGTATGTGTGATCATTATAACTAGATTGGATGTCAAAACCTATGTTGGGGGTCAGTTCTATTACTTTCTAAGATGTGCTCCACAGCCTTTGGGTTTGCTTCATTTTTGGATTCACGCCTTAAAACCATGTAGTAAAATGAATAGATGGTGTGAATAAAATATATACATTATAGGGAAGCTCATAAATAAGCATACCACAGATTTCACACAAACTAAAACGTATTAGAAATATGGTGTATAACAATATGAAATACTCAAACAAGTAATTATTACTCATTTACATTTATTGATGGGTAATTACAATAATTCAAAGAGCCAAGTATATTAAACAAGAGTTTCAACACAAGGTCAAGGGTTTCAAGATTTCAAAATACCCTGATTGATATCTCAAGTTGCAGAGTAAGAGAAGATACCACGTTTAAACACCCGAGGTCATGGTACCGATTCCCTGGTGGAGGTTGATAGCAGTGGAGTATGGACTGACAGTGGAATGTGTAATAACAAGCTAACCCAAATAATAAAAATAATAATAAATAAATAAATAATTTTTTTTTAAAGGCCAAGGGTTTCAGTACCCACACGTGGTGAAATCCAACTACCCAGTGAATGTGTGTGTGGTGGTGAGTGGGCATGTGAAAAAAAAAGTGTAGGTCTTCCATCACACTAAATATAGTTTTTCTTAGCATTCTAATTATTACTTACTCACATCAATTCATGCCCCCAAATGGGCCCTAAGGGCAATCACCTTATGGACGGAGTAGATTTCACGTATAAAATATAGTGGGGCCGAAAGAGTTTGGCTGTTTTACTCGCTGTCTAAAACAGGTGTCGAAGATCAAACAACTACGGATGCATAGGTACACGTCCGTACACAAGTGCATGTGCATGACACATCACACATGCATGTGCAAACATACATTCCGGTGTGCATCTTCACACATAGCATAAATGATGACGTGGAGGCACGTAAGGACGTTATCGCTCTTTACCATTTGCCCATTTTCAATGGATGCATCACATACGTATGCTTACCAACCTGCACACGAGCCTACGCAAGCACAAATTCAAATATACATTTTCACACGTAGCTTGCACGTGCTTAGCTAGCGAGTATGCATCGCATGTGTGTGAATACTAAGATGTGCACGGTCCACGGATACTACCATGCCCACGTGCCCACGCAAGCACAAACACGGAGCGTGCGCTTTTCACACGTAGCTTGCACATGAACAACTGGGTGGTCCCGATATTTAGAAATTTTCGCAATAATAGCGCGAAAAATACACTAGATGGATATTATCACGATATTATTGCTATATATTCAAATATCAGCAGATTTGAAAATATCGCGTTTTTTGCTATCACGATATTAACACGAAAAATAATGAAACGGCGACGAATTTGTTTTTAAAATTATCAAACTTTATTTATTACTTTACAGTAAATATTTTACTGATTATATTCCAAGTAAAACCTCAAAATTTAGAATTCTACCGAGAAAGTTTTTACTTGAATTTCTTGAGCCCACGTACCAACTTGGCACATGTGTGTAAGATCAAATAGATATATCTTGTGGGGCTACTGTAGAGCTGCCCTGGCCATTTTTCAAAGGCCTAAGGAGTGGAAGTCTTCATAAGACGAGAATTTTTCTCACGGGCCTGTTTGGATGGTAAAATTCAAAAATAATATACAAAAATAACATTTTTTCTGTGGTTTTGGCTGATTCTAACAATTACTAACTTGTGGAAAATGATTTTTTTTCTAAAAAAAATGGTAATTTTTCTTTGTACCTAGAAACTTAATAATTTTATTTTCCGTGTATTTTTGAAAGAGTATCCTCTTACTGATTATATTCCAAGAAAAACCTCAAAATTTAAAATTCTACTGAGAAATTTCTAGCTTGAATTTCTCAAGTACACGTACCAACTTGGCACACATGTGTAGGATCAAATCGATATATCTTGTGGGGCTACTGTAGAGCTGCCCTGGCCATTTTTCAAAGGCCTAATGAGTGGAACTCTTTATATGACAAGAATTTTTCTTATGACCCGTTTGGATGGTAAAATTCAAAAGTATACGCGAAAATAACATTTTTTCTGTGGATTTGGCTAATTCCAACAATAACTAACGTGTGAAAATCAGTTTTTTATTTTTTTTATTCTTGAAAAAATGGTAATTTTTCTTTCTACTCAGAAACCTATTAGTTTATTTTCCGTATATTTTTGAAAGAGTATCCTCAGTTTTAGACCATCAACCTTTTATTTTCTGTTCAGCGGATCAGGTGTTGCCCGGGTAAGGTAACACCCACTCATTTACCAGGTGGGGTACAGCTTGATGAATTTTTGTATATCCACACTGTCTATATGTTTTCCCATATCATTTTAGTATGTGGTCCAAAAATTAATTAGATCCATTTATCATGCAGACTACACTGCTGGAAACAGTGGTGAATGACCATTAAAAGTTTTGGATCAAGATGATCTTTATATTTTCTATCCTCCAAGTCTGTTAATCTTATCAATGGGTTGGATGGAAAAGAAACATTATGTTGAGCATTACTATGGGCCCTAGGAAGTTTTTAATTGTGGTCATTTATTCACCATTGTTTCTTTTGGTGTGGCCCACCTGATATTTGAATTTTCTTAATATTTGGGAATACGCCCTAAAATAGACTGTAAAAACGGATGGACAGCATGGATATACAGCATATCATTAAGGTGGGCCCCACGGTAAGGTTAACACCCACTAAGGTGTTACCACCGGGGCAACACCTAATCTGATTCCCTAAATTATATTAATTCAAACAGGCATTCGATGGCTTCTAAGACATGATTACAATCAACCAGCAATTCCAATAATTCTCTGACATATTCCGAATCAGAACAATGGAGAGCAGCGGTAGGGATATGTCAACCCAAGAGCTTTTATCGTGAAATGATTTGTTAGTGGGCGCCCACGGTTCTGTAATCTTCTTCTTTGGTTATGATGGGCCCCCCACCATGGATGGCCCATTTACAAAAGCTTTCCATTGCTTGCTTAAATGAATCTTGACCGCTGCACTGTTTTCTTGACTGTTAATGCAGGTTACCAAACTATTACAAAACAAAACAGTACTAGTATAGTAGCACGCGCTTATGAGGAATGCAGATTACACTGACTTTGGTGAGGCGGTGACAGTGGGGCCCACCTTGCATCAACAATGTCTACTTATTTTGTCAGCACATTTTAGGGCATTGGCTAATAAATGAAGCAAATCCGACCTCAGGTGGACCGCACCATAGGAAACAGTGGTGATTGAATGCTCATGGACCACAATAGTTTTGTATCCAGATGATATTCTGTTTTTTCCCTTTCATCTAGGTGTTTGTAACCTTATCAATTGGTTGTATGGCAAATCAACATTACAGTATGTCTTAGGTAGTTTTCAATGGTAGGTGTTAAATAGAGCTTGGTATTGAGTTGAGTCAGTTTTGGAATAGGCTTGGTCTGAACTTGGCTTGACTCAATACTGAGTCGGGCATGCCTGACCCAATTTGAGTTTGGGTCTAGCCTAGAGTACTTCAGACTGAGTCCGACTCAATCACAAGTGCTAAGTCAGGTCAAGTGCAGCAGTATTTACGGATTGAAATCACAACTCAAAATCTAAACTCACTTGTCAGAATTGCAACATCTCCATCAACTATATGGCATCTTATATCTGAAACACCATATCTATTTTTTTTTTAGTATCTATGTATAAGTTGAGTTTCAAATCGAGTTGAGCAAGTACGAAGTTAAATTTCAAGTTAAGCGGAATTACAACTCGATTCAAATCAACTCACCCAATTGGTTCAAATCAAGTTAGATATGAACAAGTCATACAAGTCAAGTTTGCTAAGTCCCATGCCCAACTCTAGTGTTAATATTTTATGTTATTGTTTACCTTATATTTAGATATGCTTCGTTTTAAGACTCATGCTTAAAATGAACTCACAAAGTAGATGAACGGTATCATATAAAACACATACATCATGGTGGGCCATGACTGGGACAAGGTTCCCAAGGTATTGCCCCCGTTCGCTAGTAGAACTACATGGTGATTAATGGAATTTTATTAGATGGCAGGCTGTATTAAATATAAAGAATGAATGATGAAAGTTACTTAGACTTATGTTATCAAAAATAGAGACCAGAGAAAGTGGTGGGTTCAAAGCTAGTGTTAAAGAGTACAAATAGACTTCTTATACTCTTTACCATGAAACCAAAGATGCCGGTATCTTTTCCAAGGAACTCCTCATCCTGCGGTTCCACCTGAGGAAGCAGGGCTGCAGTAGGTTGAGTATGCAGTTGATTAGGACACATTTCTAACAGTGATACATGCTGGCCAATCAAATCCCACCACCTAACTGTGCGGGTAGCAGTACTCAAGCCACGGGGTCAATGTGACTGTACGTGTACAGAGTCCCGGCCATTGGATGTTAGTCAATTGCTTGACTTGTTGTATACCTGCCTTTACATGCGGACAGAACATACGTATCATCCTTTTCATGTTCACACATACAACATGTATTATTTAAATTATTTTGACAATACCTTGTGTTGGACCATCATCATCATTTCACACGTGTCTTACTAATAAACGATTGAGAAGAAAATTACAAACAGCTATTCTTGAGATTGGTGGCTTGTATCTACTCTTGGCACATAGGCAATCTATGGTGGCAAGCCACTGATCAACGGTGATCACAGAACCATGTCCACCCATTTGTCAGAAGCGAATATCAGAATGCAGGATCCTGTTGGGGCACGTCTTTGGTGGATCCCTGACTGTAAGGCTCACCAGGATGTGTATGTCTTAAATCCACACCGTCCATCTGTTTTGAGAGATCATTTTAGGGTATGTTTTGAAAAATTAAGTAGATCTAAATCTCAGGTGGACCATATCGAAAGAAACTGTGCTGATTGACAGTTAAAAATTTCTTGTAGGCCACAAAAGTTTTGGATCAAGCCAATATTTATGTGATCCCTTAATCTAGGCCTTTGTGAACTTATCAACAGGTTGGATGGAAAATAAACATTCCGGTGGTCCCCAAGAAGTTTTTAATAGTGATTATTGAATCATTATTGTTTTCTGTGGTGTGGTCCACCTGAGATTTACATCTAATTCATTTTTGGAATTATGTTCTAAAATTATCTCTCAAAACGGATGAACGGCATGGATATAAGGCCCATATATGAAGGTTGGCCCCACAGGATCCACCGAAGCCACGCCTGAATCCTGTTAGTTACAGTCTCACGCGAGACTTCCACTCTAAATTACTTTCGCGCATCATCATCCGCGGGCACATATGCATGTACACCCAAACGCATCCTTGTAATATAGCTGGATTTTCATTTATGACAAGTGGGACTCAGGTTTCGGTAATCTGGGCCGTTGGTTTGTGGTGCCAAAACGTGGATGGACAATTCCTGAAAGATCTACGAAACTGGCAAACAGACGGATGGTTAATAAGAGAAATACAACAGCGGTCCACATTCAACTGAAAAACAACCGAGTATTAGATGGATGATTAAGAAGAGAAATATAACAACCGTCCACATTTAACTCCAAAGATATTGGTCGCTGGTATCTCCGAATTTTTTTTCTTGGGCACGCTCCATCAGCGATGGATCAAAAGATCAATGGTTAGGATTTCGAAACATTGGGCCCACTTGTTGTAGTTGAAAGCTCACGTATACCGTGCAGAGATGTGGGATTTATGACGAAAGGGATGTTCTGGCCATTCCTTAAAAAGAGACAGGCTATTTCACTCTTTTACCACGGCCGTCGGGAAGTCGGCGGCTTATCGCCAGCAGCTGATGTGACATTGAAATGGCCGCATGTGCACGAGAACACAGATTGCCTAAGGAGCCTGTCTCTATGGACGGACGAGGGGACACGTCAACGCACCCAGTAGTTTTCAAATGAGACGGCACATTAGATCCAAGATAATTCATTCGTTCAGCTCGTTCAGCTCATTTTAGGTCATGAGCCGACGCAGGTAGATATAAAACTCAAGTGGACAACACGAGGTCTCCCACAGTTGAAACCTTCACGGAGTTGTATTTGTGTTATCCCCACGTTCATTTGTAAATTACATAATGAATGAGTTGGATGGCATCTAAATATATTTGATCAGAGTACATAATTTTCATATTTTACTCTTTAATGCCAGCAATCAGAGGACTATATATAAAAAATCAGGTAGATCTAAAGCTCACGTGGACCCCACCATAGAAAGGAGTGGGGATTAAATACCTACTGTTGAAAATTTCTTTGGGGTCACATAAGTTTTGCATCTACCTCATTTTTAGGCCCGTGCCATAAAATGAGGTTACAAAGCAAATGAACGGTTTAGATATAACACGTGTTATTCTCAATAGTTTCAAATGATGGTGGATATATCCATTCAATGTACCACCAAATTATGAACATGGTATGGAATTAAGCTTATTCCCTAACAACAGGGACAATCCCTGCCACATGTAATAATTATGTTTTTTGAATCACATCTCACCTAATACTTCTCAAACACTTGCTAAAGACCTGAGGGGGTGTTTGGCGCAAGGTATTTAATAGGATTAGGTGAGATATAATTACTTTTGGCCGTGCAATTCTATTAAATATTTAGAGAGGTTGAGATTAGGTGGGATGGAATTACGTTTATTTCCATGAAACCACATTTGGTCCTATGCAGAATATTCTTGAATTTTGAAATTTACTATACATGTGGGCGCTACATTGATGCATGCATTTATCTATATCATCCATACATATACACCATTTACATATGACATTCTATATGGGTGTAAGTGAATGACCTCTATTGTGAATTTAGCCTAATCAATGATTGTAATTTTATGGTAGACTAAACACAATGCAGCTTAAAACTGTGTTATTAGTGACAAAATTTTTATCCCAAACATGGGATTAGATAACTATAATACCATGGTATTTCAGGGCATATAATTATTATGCAATAATAATGTTAATCCCATCTAATACAATTCAATAACATACCATCCCAAGCACTGGCATTGAATCCCAACTATTTATTGTGTGCACTTGAATAGCGCATAGTATCTTTTACATTTTGAGCTCTCATGTTAAATAAGCTGGTGAAACTAATGGATGGGGTGAATTTTACACCGATATCGGGGATGGGCCACATGGAACTCTGAGATTACGGACCCGTCCGTTTTTTAGACCTGATACGGCAGCTTTAAGCCATCTGGCAACAGTATATGTAGCAGTTTAATAAATCAATCTGCAGGGCCATCCTTCCACTGTTCCCCTTTACTTCAATCTACCTTAATATTTGAGATTAAACAATTTTCATATTTTACCATCTTTGATGCCAGCTATCAGATCGATAGGATTGCCCGATAGGCGTGATTTTTAAAACATGACCCATCAATCCTACGTCGCTGTAGATGAAAGGACACAATCGATACATCATACATCATCCTTTCGCATGTACCGTAGAGAGATGGCTCTACCAAATCTTCGTTCGTCGCACTGTACCATATCATCTCCTGTAGGTTGTTTATATTTCACCCGGCGGACTATATAACTCAGTTCAACTGTCAAAATCGTGGTCACATTTTAGTAAGTTATAATTATCAATTCAAGACTGATAGGAAGATCCTAACCTCCGATTACCAATTAACGTACATTTGTTTGATGAATTCCGGCAGTTAACCTATTTAAATATTAGCCGTCCATATATTTGCACCAATCAATTTTAGGCCCACCAGGTGGACGGTTCAGTTTGACTAACATATCTCCCCGTATACGATTTTTACTCCATGCGTGTGAATAATAACATTCTTCATAGACTATCGCACCGGTGCACCAGCCGATGCAGGCCTACGCATCCACCGGGGGCACACGTGTTAGAAATCAAGGCCGTTCATCTTGTTGGGCAAACCGCGAAGTGTGTGAGCATCCCATATGGAAAAATAATGTTCGTGTTTGTACGCTGATCAGGCATGCGGAACTTGTACAAGAAAAATAGACCGTTAGAAAAGAAAAGAAAAAAGCTCATTAATGGCTGGATTCAACGATCCTCTGAATACACATTTGCCTCGACTGCGTGATCAAAGCCGTTCAAATGGAGGCGCCCAAGATGGCATACCGTCGTAAGTATTATTGGGCGCGTGCAATCTAAGGTTCCTTTCATTCATCGGTCTTTGTTTATCGGGTTGATAGGATACAGTGCCCACCATGGGGTGGTATTCACCCCTAATTCATCTTAGATGACAATCAGAACCGTTCATTTTCTTGATTCTATGCTATAGGGGCATCCTAAACAAAATTTTAAACAACGCTTGGGTATGAAGATGAATTCGGAATTATTACAAGTAAACTTTGAACGATTCATGTTCAAATCCTAAAGTAAAAAATGAAGCATGACTATAAATTGTAGGTTCTGTAAGCTAGTAATGAGAACGGCTCAGATCATCATCTAATTGAGGCGAAAATCCATCCCTACGGTACTATGGTACGGCCCATGGTATCATATCCAAAGCCTTGTTTATGATAGCTGACCATACCTGAGCGCAACGTAGGAATTCATACCTCAGCTTCGTACGCTATTACAGCGCGAATTTATGTGGGTCCACAGATCTAACGGTGCGCCATTGAATAGGGAAGGGCCATCCATATCACGCTAATCAATAATTACGACCATGCATACAAGGACATGCCAAATGGGCAATAAGACATTTTTTATCGTCCATTTTGCATGCCTTTAACTGAATGGCTGTGATTATCTAGTCCAACGCACGATATCAGAAGTTAAGACTGTCTACGGTCTGGATGACATGCATGGCACCTGTACGGCGGATGCGATCCCCAAAAGGCACGATTTCCGAATCCGTCGCATATTTAATTTACGCGCTGCACGTGGAAAAGGTTATCCAGGTTATCAACAAGATGGGCCCTTCCATAGATTAAAAAAGAAAAAAAACATACATGGACGGAACAATCCTGGCCATCTGACTGCCGGCCTATAAAATTCAATGGGCAAAACACTTCTGTTCAGAAGGTTAGGATCATCTGGTCAGTGGGAATTTTGAACCTGTATTCTAGGCCCATTTGGCCAGGTGGATTAGAAGGGATTGAATGGTATTAGGGTGGATGGCATGGATTTCAAGGTAATGATCTGTTGTCTGTGGATTGCCTTAGGATCCATGGGATTGTTAAATCCCAGGATTGCTATATCAAGTATGTTTGGCACGGGCGACCGTTCTCAGGATTAAACCTTTCCATCCCTACCAATCCCTTGAACCAAATAAGTCTTAAGCTAATTTGAAAGGATTGGGGTAGATTGGAGGGGATTTAAAGGTAATAATGACATTGTCAGGGAATTATCTTAAGATCCATGGGATTGTTATACCCCAGTATCAGATCCCCCATTTTGTTTGGCACGCCCAGCCGATCATGAGATTTAACTTCCAATCCCTTTTAATACCATCCAATCCCTTTTAATACATCCTGCCAAACGGGCCCTTAAGGCATGGGCATGTTTGGTTCGACGGGTTGAAAGGAATTGAAAGTCAAAATCTTGAGATATGCTCGGCGTGCCAAGCAAACTTGATGAATTTGTCCCGAATATAGGAATCTCATGATCTTAAACCAATCCACTGCCACCATCATTACCTTAGGGTCAGTTTGGACGGTCCGATTAGACGGGATTCAGGGGGATAGATTCAAAAAACATCACTGATACACATGGCAGGGATTGTCCCCTGTTGCCATGGGATTAAATTAATACCCTGCTTAGTTGATAGTACGGTGGTATATTGAATGGATATACCCACCATCATTTGAAATTATTGAGAATAACACACATGTGTTATATCTAAACCTTTCATTTATTTTATAATCTCATTTTATGGCATGGGCCTAAAAATGAAGTAGATCCAAAACTTTTGTAGCCTAAGAGAAGTTTTCAATGGTAAGTATTCAATCCATGTTACCTTCTATGATGGAGTTCACTTGAGCTTTAGATTTACTTGATTTTTTAGCCCATGCTCTAAAATAATCTCAATAAATGGGTGAACGGTGTGGATATAGCCCACACATCATGTTGGAACCTACACAACTTCCCAAACATTGAGTAAAATTAGCACGAGAATCAACGTAATTCCATTTAATGTAATTCAAAACTCTTCCATTCATTCCAAACGTGGAATGGAATTGGCACAGGATGATGAATCCCATCCCACCTTATCCCTTCTAATTCCACCGCCCAAAGTGACCCTTAAAATCCATCCCATTCCTCCTAATCCCATGGATCCGGCAGGCCAAACAGGCCCTTAGTGGTTCTAGACAAATGGAGCGTCATATCATTGATCTAGACCGTCCGCTGGGTTCGGATCACTTTTCATGGGCTACTATGAAAAACCCATGTGATCGGATATTGGCCTCTCCTTTGGTAACCGTCGGTTTGCCAGGCCATTGAAGGAATGGTTACGGTCATTTGATCAAAATGGTTCAGTAGACAAATGTAGTGTCATATCATTGATCTAGACCGTCCGATGGGTTTATACCACCTATCGTGGGCCACTATGAAAGTCCCATATTGATCGGAGGATGCTAACCTCCTAAACATTGGCCTCTTCTTTCCTAACCGTTATTTTGCCAAGCCACTGATGGATGGAATGGTTGTGGTCATCTAAATGACCATGGAGACGTAACCGTCCTTCCTCAAGAATTCTTCCATGCGTGCTAATTTTTCAAAATGGTCCATTAAAAGGGGCATGAATCAAATGGACGGTCCAGATCGATGATTTGACCATCCACATGTCTAAGAGTGCCCGTGTGCCCGGGGTCTGCTAAGCCGCGTAAAAAAGGTCAGTCAATTTGTCGCGGTGCAGTTGACAAATTGCCCATTTGACAAACCGCCAATAATAACATGTTATTCGCCAACGGGAATGATTAAATTATTTGCAGGACTACATCAAATTGTAGCTCGCTCAACTTCCATGTGACATTAAGACCACCTTCTATGATCGGAACCGTTCATAAACCCTACCTTGCATGCAGAATGGTGACGATTTATACTTATTGGACAATCCAAACAGGGATGCATCAGATCATTAATCCGTACATCTGGTGGGCCATTATTCAACAAATTACAAGGGGCTTTTGTTACGAATCAATCTAGTTGTCTAGTCTGTCAAGGAAAGGGCCATAAAGCAAAAGGGTCCATTCATCAGAAGGTTATGATCATTTGATGGAACTTTGGGCTAAGGCCTATCAATGGACACGGTCAAGATCTTTTATACACTGGACTCTATGCACACGCATCTCCAACCATCCAATGATATGGGCGGGAATCTCAACATACGTTCAATGAAGTTTTTAAAATTCACATTTCAGAATTTACGTTTTGCTTTCTTTACTTGGGTATATTTTATTCCCCATTGTCATTACATAAGCTCTACGGCATATGGCATGTATTTTGAAAATTGAATTTTAAGATCCATCTCAATGGACGAGAAAATAACCGTCCGTTGAGTAACATATGGCCAGTGTCAAGTGTACACAGCATCTGAGCCGTTGAAAAGGTTTTCACCTTGAAGATATTTGGCTAGAAAATAAGGCTGATCCATTTATAAGGTGGGCCGCACGTATACAATGAGTAATTCGACTGATGGTCAACCACCCTACGGATTTCTAGTGTAGTCCATTGATGATCGGAAGAGCCTGATCTTTTCTGTCCAGTGATCATCAAGGTGGGGCCTACCTTTTCAGCGGCACGGATGTTATATTAAATCACATGATGGACTCATGCAATTCATTTGGACGGTTACTTTGCCTTCCATTGAGATGGATGTATACATGTCTATTTTATAATACTGTACAAAGTACACATGTTTTAAGCGTCGACTCCATGAATTTCTGTAATATAAAACAAGAGAAAATAAATAAGTGAAATCCATGCGTTCTGATCTGGAGGTGGGTGTTTCACAAGTGCCAAAGTGGCCCACTTGTGATAGATTTGGGCCATTCATCAGACGACCACTATGTTTAGTGTCCTGCCAATTCAATTATCTCGGTGAGCATCAGATATGCATTTAATGTGAACCATTGGTTGTCCTTTTTAATACTGCCCACCTTTGTACACCCAGCTGAGGAAAAAAACTGGCGTAATTTTCTCTAAGTGGGGACATTCATATGGCAGGAAGCCTGATGAACGGCCCGGATCTCATGTTCGTGTGTGCCACGCTGGCGATATGCAGCGCATGGGTATTAGGCGTTTGCAGGTAGAACTCACGACACAGGTAGGGTAGACTTTGCGATTTATATTTCGAGTGTCAATATCATCGACGTTGCTGTGTTTGAGAGAGGAGAGGCAACCTCCTGTCATCGTTGCTTTTCATACAAACAATCTTTTAGTTGAGAAGTGAGATTTTATTTTTATTAAGAAACAGGTTCTTCTACAGTAGCACTCGTATAGTAAGTAACTTGGATCATGTGGGCCTCGGTTTGAATTTAGAGGTTTTTGGATGGTTATACATATTTTATATTATATGGCCCACCTAATAATCATATGATTTTATTTTTATTAAGAAACAGGTTCTTCTACAGTAGCACTCGTATAGTAAGTAACTTGGATCATGTGGGCCTCGGTTTGAATTTAGAGGTTTTTGGATGGTTATACATATTTTATATTATATGGCCCACCTAATAATCATATAATCCTAATTTATAGCACATTCCATCATCACAGTGGATCTTATGAAACACACGTATTGAATAATAGTGCATACATAATTTGGTTTGTTTACAGTAAATATCAAAGGAATAATCATTTTAAACCTCCAAATTCACATAATAGCCCAACACAATGTAATTTTTTGAGTGTCCAACTTTCAAAACTATAGGGTGACCCTGCTGAATAGGCTGGATGCCATACACATACATTGGTAGGCGACATGCACCTGATTCTACAAGCACTTGTAGAGGAATTGGCCCTTTTAATTTAGTATTAGTATTTTGTTCCCTCCAACCTCTTCTCTAAAACGCTTTTACATCTTAAGGGAGAGAGAGAGAGAGAGAGAGAGATTAATTAAAGTGAAAATCAAGGGGATTAGGTATATCATAACTAAAAAACTAATAGAGGCAGCCATGGCTACCACCCACTCCTCAACCCACCCTAGCTAATCACCATTTCCAACCCGAAAATGACATATATTGCTCCAAAATCCTATAATTATATTGAACACGTGTCATAAATTGCTCGTTAGCACGCACGCAACTTACACTCACACACTTATTAATCAAACAATACCAGGCTTCCATCTTCTCAAATATCCATTATAACTGATCATGTATCAGATATTTGTTAATTCCACACGTGCAGATATGGCACATGTCCAAGATACAAGATTTCCATCAGATGGGCCACACTATTTAAATCTTCTTACCTTATAATCAAGACACTTCACTCATCAGATGAACCCATCGATGGATCCACATATAATTGTTTCATCTGTCATTTTGTTTAGTCCCATGTGGCCCATCTGAGTTTTGAATGTAGAAGCCCTAGTAAGTGTGTCCCACCGGATGTAAGGCTTGGCCTTGCCACATGCATGGCCTTCCCAAACATTTATACAAAACAATGAGACATAATAATTAAACTCATATGGTTTCTAATGGCACTAATAAAATGCCACAGAACTAATTATTTTTTTATTTTTTCAAAAGTCAATCCTAATACATTGACCCAATACTCTATCGAAAAAACTGTCCATTATATCATTTTTTTTCATTGTAGAAATTAGTTTTATAAGATCATACTTGTGTTGTTAAGAAGATAATTAATGAATAGATCAATGAAAATTAAGCAGATAGATAAGATCAAACTAGGCATTTCAATCTCTTTTATATCCATGTAATACCGCGAAATGATGAATATCTTAATAAAGAAACTGCCAATGCCTATTATATATCAATATCATTTGCTAACTGGTCTTTATGAACATAATCCTATGGTATATGGGCTGTCTGTCTACCCTCTCTGCACCCAATCTAATCTTTTCTAGAAGATCCTGGATCCAATGCAAGGGTTTTTACACTTTACATTCACCATGTGCGTTTCAATGCATCTAAGTGTGTTTCACTGCATGTACAACCATTGAAGTGTAAATGAGCATGATCTAGATGCATTTGTAAATATGTTGAAGTTCATTTAAATGCAATTTGCTTCCATGCCATTTGATAAATTGAAGAAATCATCTCTAAAACCTTAAAAATATTGAATTGTAATTTTGAAATAATTTTAAATATATTTTAAGTTAAAAGTGGAAAAAAAAAATAAAATTTAATACATGCACCGCGTCACTTGCATCATTCAGCCTTCAGCATTGAGTAAAAGGAGGAGAGCAAAAACATTTTTAAAAAAATCTATATTATTAGTTAAAATTAATTTAAGCACTTAATAATATGAATTTGTCAAACAATTTAAATCATATAAGTAGTGAAAATAAGTTTTATCAAATGACATCATGCACTTAAATACACTTGGAAACACTTAAACATACATCAATACATTCGAATTTTCTAGGCTAGTAGGCTCAACTATTTTTGGATCTCCATTAATTTAAAAGATTCAATGTTACAATCGTTTGAATTAGGCCACCAAATCCAAGCCCTACTCCATTAAAAATAGTAGAATTTCTTTGAATTCAAACAAAGGATGAGATGGGCAAAAGTGCAATGGCCTGGCCCCCTTATTTCATGGCCTCATCATACCCCATCCAGAAAATCTTGTTATCTTCACTCTTCAGCCTCAAATGAAAATGGCAATGTGACTAACTTCATGCCACGTCATACTAACAGACTATAGACATTCATCTGAAAATGATGGGAAATAATACATGCACCCTATATTTTTCATACAATTGCCCTTTTTTTCCTACTTTGATATTAGAACCAGTACAATGTGTACCATTACAATAGCAAAGGTGGGTGGATGTGTCCTATTTTAATACAAAAAAGTAGAGGAAAAGGAGCGTGTACTTCAAAGGAGGTGGTGTGGATATCAGTTATGGTGTGTGGAAGCCACACCGAACTTTTGGTCCACCTCAAGCTGATTGACGTGTGACACCTGCTAAACTAGCATGTGGGGGGTCTTCATATGTAATGATCCAGACCGTTCATCTAGAAATTTGTGCCATAATGGTCAATAGAGAAAATATCTACGTCACCGGATAATTCCTCATTCATCACATGTGACTTAGAAACAAATGATTTTGGAAAGCGGTTTCTAACTCTCCTACATATGGACGGTAAGTATCTTCAATGATAAGGATTTTTTTTTTTTTTTTCCTACGTGATCTTCTAGATGAATGGTTCGATGATGATTGTTTTTTTTTTTACTATGGATTTTTTATCCGCATGTTTTATTTGAAAATGCATTATTTTGGGAAAACTACCGCTTTCATGATCTACGCTGCAACCATGATACTGATTTGACAAAATATTAACCATTTGTTCTATGATATTTAATGTGGACGGTCAAAATTGTTTGGTCTAATCAATAATTTATTAAGGCCCATCATGAGTTACTTATAATTCTAGAGAATCGCTTTTTCTGAGATATTGTGGCTAGTGCATCCATGGCTTGGAAAATGGACGGCTGAAAAAAAAAGTAAGGCTATTGGATAATCCGATCAGTGCGATTTTTGCATGGTAGCCCAGATATGTGTTCTGGACTCAATGGACAGTTCAGATTGATCAATTGAAATTGTCCAAGTGAACCGATGTACGTAGGAGCATTTTAACTTATAGTCCTCGCAGAGCACTGGAGTATATCGCTTATTTGGTACACGGGTTAGCGGACAACGGAATATTTTCATACGTGTGGTGTCCAATACACACGAAGGTTTTGAAAGACGTCATGAAAAGAGGTAATTAGTGGGACCCGCTCATCAATGACCATCTGATGTGATCAGGGTGATTTTAATTATGATCCTCGTCGTGAGTACACTAGGGTTTTCAACCTCTACAAGTGGGGCCCATGTTTTAAGCGATCTCAACGGTTGAAATTCTCCGGCCGGTAATGGCTTGCTATACCACTAGTGTGGATCACTAACACATGGGGTCCACTTTACAAATTGAAAAGCCGAGTGTACTTTTTCGCTCATTGGGAGCCAAGATAATAACTCTAGCCGTCGAATCCTTTAGTGCCGGTAACACGGACTAGGTTCTCCGTTGAGTATTAGGTCCTTGAAAGTGGGGTCCATTGTTCAGTGATCCTCACCGGTGAGTTGTTGTGCCATGCCCAAAATAACCCGATATGAAGATCCTAACCGTGTAATCATTGGCTTCTTTCCCCATTGAATGGATCTCAGCCGTATTATCTCTTAGTGGTTTACTCGCATGCCAAAATGGAGGGTTGCGATTGTCAATTGGGTTATTTTTGTGGCATGGTCCATACACGCAAGGGACCATCAGATCAACGGTCTGCATCACGCAACCATTATCTCAAGTTGTTCTACAGTAGGGATAGGTAAGTGGTCCGCTGCACCTTAATTTACTGGACCACGAGCTATGGTGATTGTTTATCACTGTTTAAGAAAATGGTGGTCTAGACCGATCCCAACCATTAAAATCACGTAATGCGTGGATGAAAACCGGAATGATCAAGAAAAACCATCCAATTTGCGGCCATTCAATGGATCCGTGAAAAAAAAATCATTAACTGATACAAATTCAAGGTGCAGAATCAGATGGTTAAGATCGCCGGATCAGTGCATTTGGAAGGAACGTTTCATGCACAATGGCCCCTATTTGGATAGTCCGGATTGCCATACAATTTGCCACGTATACAGTGGATCAGTTAGGACCATTTTGAAAATGGTGGTGAATTATCAGCTAATCTGGCCCGTTCCCTGCCTAAAAAATCGTTACTGCGCTGTAATCAAGTAATTTCTCATGATATAACAAGCTGGCGAGGAGAGTTTTTATCCTCTTCAATTTAGGATCGCTTATACCACGCCTGCCATCTTCAAGCGCGATACTAAAACGCACCTCATATTTCAATTCGGGATACGTACGTGGGATCCATGATGTTCATTCAGTATTTCCCACAGTGCATCATCCTATCTTATAATATGGCCTAGGCCTGTTAATAAGGTAAGCAGAACTAGCACGTTGAATGTAGACCGTTGTTCTCTTTTTCTATCCGTCCATATTTTTTGAGCATGCATAACCCCACCTGACCTCATGGAGGACATTTTGAACGTACTGGATCCCACACACGCGTGCCAATTAAGTATGTGTGGTGCGTTTGTAATGGGAGCTTGAATTAGCATCCCTCCAGACAGAGTAGAGGAAAGTTAAAAGAGGGCGGTGATGCATTGAATGGAAAAAATCCAACGCCATTCAAGGTTAGGAAATCCAGGTTTGGTAGCCCAAACGGGAAAATATGGTTGGGAACGGAATCTCAGGGGCTATTGAATTATTAAGGTGTGGAGAAAAGCTTTGATATTCTGTAGATTGAGCTGGTTCATACTCGCGTATTCATAGATTGTACGCGTGTCATATGCTTGTTTCAATTCAAATCACGGGTTCCCCTTTATACGGCCAAAAAATGATAGATGCATTGAAACAGTGTCCTATCTGGCCAATCAAGGGAGAGCTAATAGAGTTTTGAGATCAATAGACAAATGTCTATTAATCAGAGGATATGAAATTTCAATCAATCTGAATTCAGGGCCATGATCTATCTACATTTGATCAGATGATTTGAACGGTTGATTTGAGCAACATCTATGTGAGAGTGTATAATTTTGAAGTGCATGTGAGTGAATCTTGGTACTCTGGATGGCTATCAAATGACTTCCTTCTTTTTAGGTGTGTTTGTCGTGGGGTTAGGGGACTTACTATAAATAGAAAGCCCTAACTTGTAGTTGGTGGGGTCCACATCAAGGGGCAAATGTTTTGGGGAGGTGGGAATATGGCCGTGCATGGTTTCAATACATGCCCTTCAATCTAATCCAGGGTGGGCCATGGGGCCCTTTTCCTTTTCCAGAAATAGTAATTTCTCTTTCCAAAAATAGTAAATCTGGATGTTGTTGAGTAGCTTTTTAAGGGTTCTGTTTGGGCTTTCAACCCCATCTGATGGGATTCTTTTTCCTGTTTGCCATTCATTCATTGCCTTATTTTCAGGGCCTTGTTTGCTAGCTTATGCCACATTTATGATCCGGCAGAGTGCAAGGTTGATACGCAGGCACTGATAAGGAAATGAAAGATGTGGCACACACTAAATAATAAAAAGTAAAAAAAATCAACCAATTGGTGAGCCCCACTTAATGTGGATGAGCCCAAAAATGAGGCAGACGGAATGCTCGAGTGGACCACACAATAGGAAATAGGGTGGATTGAACGCCTGCCACTGAAAACCTCTCAAGGGCCTCGGAAGTTTTGGATCAAGCTAATATTTATTTTCCCTTCATCTTGGCCTAGGAAGGTTATAATGTTGGGTCATTGTCACCACCACTTCCCGTGGTGTGGTCCACTCAAGCCTTGGATCTGCCTCCTATTTGGGCTCATGGCCTAAAATGATCTTTCAAAATGGATGAACGGCTTAGATAAAACACATATATTACGTCGGGTCCCATAGAGCCCCTGACAGTACGGCCGTCTCCAGCTTGGTCCTGGTGGGGGTAGTACCCAATCGGCGCCCAAGTTAAACTTGATGGATTACTTTAGCTGACGATTTGGTGGGAATTTATTGGACGGTTGAGATTAAAAACAGCTGATGGTTGGTATTTCATAAACTACGGATCAGAGGTCAAGATTGCTCAGCGAATTTGATTTTGGGGAATGATCCATCAACAGTGGTCTCACAATTTCGACAGAGAATAATTGGACGCCGCGTGGTTTATTAGCGCATGCGTATCAACCATCACACTCTGCCGGCGTACTTTTAATATTTGTAACCTTACATCCTAACCGCTGCAGTGTTACATCTAATCATTTTTTTATATCTTAATTATTTTTTACTATTTTGAGTGGTATGATAGA
Source organism: Magnolia kwangsiensis (assembly GCA_037074715.1). Lineage (NCBI taxonomy): Eukaryota > Viridiplantae > Streptophyta > Magnoliopsida > Magnoliales > Magnoliaceae > Magnolia > Magnolia kwangsiensis. The sequence continues at coordinate 4,912,909 of CM073571.1, forward strand.
ATACATCCATTGGATCTGGTCCTTCATAGTGGATGGATAATACCAAAAAAAATCTCAAATTAAAATACTTCGATCCTTTGATTATTCAGAGATTAATGAGACCACCCAAATTGAGAGAGATGGATAATACCAAAAAAAAAATCTCAGAGATTAAAATACTTCAATCCTTTGATTATTCATAGTGGATGGATAATACCAAAAAAATCTCAAATTAAAAGTGATCAAGCTGTTGAAATATCTCAATTTGGTTATTCTCCTAACAAGGTGAAGCCCATTGTATAAATGGTTTGGATCATTGGAAAATGACCATGATCAAAGGGCTAAAATCCTGATATATCCTATAAGAATGCATCAGGATGTACCATAACATATCTCTTATTTCAATTAAGTACAAGTATTGAACTAGTGACCTGTATTTTATTTTGTAAACTTTATATTCAAATTACTGTACGTAGCATCATGCATTTGGGGTAGGAATTTAAGTCCAAGCCTGTTTGGTATCCTGGATTGCAAATTCCACTGGGATAAAAATCCCTTGGAGGGCCTCTCTATAGCTCTTTGTAAAAGTTAGATTACAAGATAAATAAATAAATAATACTGCTGTTATGGATTCAAAGGCGTTACGAATTTAGGAAATTTTAAATCCTTACTTTTGGTGAGTTTTGCAATCCCTTCCTTTTACTTGGATTACCAATTTTCTTTTTAAAAATTTATTTTAATTGTTTGCTTATTTTTAATAATAGGAGAGTCACATGTGTAACATATGTGTCACTAAGCTATTAATCTAATTTACATGTGATTATTGATAATATTCCAAAAAATCAGATTATCAATTGTATCACTAAAATTACATTAATGGAATGATCTTAGTCCAAACATTGGCCACGTAAATCAACAGTTAAAAGACAATGGTTAAGTGCTCTATTGTGATCTTGTGCTTGTGATGATATGAGGATTGAAATTTCACCATTTTTTTTGTCAAAGTATATATTTTAATGGGCTTATTACAATCAATATGTCAAATATCACATATGTACACCAATTAAGGATATTAAAGTTGATTTAATAATTAAATTTAAACTCTTGTAAATATATTACATAATTTAATTGCATAGATATTTTTAGATTATTGAGATTTTGAATTTAGAATGCCAAACACAATTAGAGAATTTTGAATTGAGGCCTTAGATTGTAAAATTAAAAAAGTGCCTCCACACTTGAGGATATTCAATCCTCATTAAGTGTTATAAGTGTTCTTTTTTCTTCTCTATAAAATAGCCTTTCTTAAAAATTTAAGTTGCCAAACATAATTTCTATATTACATAATATTTAAATTTTTAATTGCCAAACACAGCTCATAAAATCATGAATTTGAATTCTTAAGTTAAAATCTAAATGGAAGGGCCTCGCTACCCCAACTTTGAAACAGTTTCTTACTGAACTCCACAGTCAGAGATAGGGGTGCACATAGATTGGTTCGGTTCTGGAGTGAAATTGAAACCGAACCGTTCCTAATGGTTTTAAGATTTTGGAACCGGTCCATTAACATCCTACAACCGAACCGGAACTGGACTGTGGAAGCCGATTCGGTTCCACGGTTTTGGGCTTTGTAAAATCCAGCCCAATTGGTAAAGCCCACCATATAATCTACTGACACAAAACAAATGAGCACGATTGTGAAGGGTTAAGAATGATAAATATTTATTCAAAACTTTTCCACAAATGAAGTCACGCCCTGTAGTGTGTTTAAAAGTCGTTTCAAAAATATTCCCAGCTTGACCTCTCCCTGCATTTTTTGAGATGATCGTCATGCTTTCTATGGCCATATATTTAGTTACTTTTTTTTAGGAGACATTTGACATAGGGAGAAAACTATAGTTTTAAGGCTTATCTACCGTACATGTGGCACGCATGAACATCAAGTCAAATTGTCTAAATTCTGGAGCCCGTTATCGATCATTCTAATAGTCCAGCTATAGCCATCAAAATGATGGTTGAAAGAAATGATCAGCAGTCAAATTCAAGTTCAATATTGAACAGTTAGTATATGCTCATCAGTGTAGTTTTTAGCTAGGCTTCATCCAAAAATAGGCACCACATCAAACTTCCAACTCAAAGTACATGTACATGTACACTGCTTCTAGAGCCTGGGCAACTGCATGCAGATTGCGAGAGAGAGGGAGACGGCGTGAGATAGAGAGAGAGAAAGAGACAAGATTGGGTTTTTTGTTTTTTTTTTTTCTGTTTTTTGTTTTTTTATTTTTTATTTTAAAAAAAAATCTTAAGTTCGAATCAACGGTTCGGATCCATGGTTCGGGTCAATGGTTTGGATCAACGGTTCGGTTCGGTTCTACATAACCCTAAATCAAAATCGAACCGTATCCAATGGTTCTTGGAATTTTAAATCTGGAACTGGTGCACTTTAGAACTGGACCAAACCGAACCATCCGATCGGTTCTGATCCGATTCCGCAGTTCTATCGGTTTGACGTGCACTCTTAATCGGAGATGGTCTATATATGTTCAGAACCATCCGTCTTCTCAGCTCTAGCGTTTATAAGCAATGTTTCAATGGTCACACTCGAGGACTGTCTCTACCTTTGATTTTTAAGTTGAATGAGAACTGTTGGAATTTTATTTTATCTAGTCAATGCTCTGTTCATCAACCAGTATAGCATCCAGAACATGGATGGCTAGATCATCCGACCATCCCAGCATGTGGGTCCCAATGGTACAAAACATTGTCCCGACCCTGAGTTGGCCCAATGGTTCGAACTGTTATATATATATATATATATATATATATATATATATATATATATATATATATATATATATATATATATATATATAGAGAGAGAGAGAGAGAGAGAGAGAGAGAGAGGAACGCTCTGCTACGCACCAGTTCGTACATCATTACATGCGAATCTTGCTATCAACCGTTGGATAAGACCAATGGTCTGAATGAAAGCGCTCTTAGCGCAAGTTTGAAAGAACGAGTTTCCTTCTCTCGCACGCCTCTTTGCCATATTCTCTGCCTTTTTGAAGAATGCGGCGAAAGCCTTTTCATATGAAATTCTTCCGTTAGGATGCCAGTTGGGTCCCACCAAGATGTTGATGATAAATCCATGCCGTCCATATATTTTTAAAATTAATTTTATGGTATGAACCCAAAACTGAGGTAGATCAAAATCTCAAGTGGGCCACACAGTCTCACCATTAAAAATTTTATGGGGTTATAAAATTTTTGGATCAAGCTAATATTTGTTTTTTTCCATCATCCAGGTCTGTATGACCTAATCTACAGGTTGAATGTCAAATAAATATCACAGTGTGCTCTAAAAAATATTTAACGATGAGAATCATTAACACTGCTACTTCATGTGGTGTGGTCCACTTGAGATTTGGATCTGCCTCAGCTTTGGGATAATGCCCTGGAATGGATAGGGTAGATTTCTCAAAAACATCATGGTGGGCCCCACCTAGGTTTCAAGCATGCGAAAGGCTTTAAAAGGAAATCCACGTTCGAAAAAGCTACCCTGCGTATTTACTGTGAAAGCCTTTCGTGCGCTGGAAATCTTAGTGGGACTCATTGTGATGTTTTTGAGGAATCCAATTCATCCATCCATTTTATAAGATCATTTTAGGACATCTGTACAAAAATGAGCCGAATCTAATACTCAAGTGGGCTGAAAACGTGAAGATTAAACTTACACAGTTGAAATATTCGTATGCCACAAAAGTTTTGAATCAGGATAATATTTGTGTTCTTAGCTAATCTCAGTAGGAATGATGTTATGAATGGTATAGATGGCATGTAAACATCCATGTCGACCCCAAAGACGTTTCAACGGTAGGAATTTCCCTACCCTCTTTTTCTTCTGTAAGGTTCGATTGAGTAATGTATCCTGCTCACTTTTGGTCTACCGTCCTAAAATGAGCTCAAAAAATAGATGGATGGGATAGATTTCTCACAAACATCATGGTAGGCCTCGCCTTGATTTCCAGCGAACTTAGCGAGAATGGCTACTCCTTGCCACCATCCCGTGGCTAGTGGTCGGTGTTCTGTGGGCCCCACCATGATGTATGTGCTTCATCCATTCCATTCATCCATTTTTACCGATCATTTTAAGGCTTGATTCAAAAAATGATAGGAATATAAATAGCAAGTGGAGCACACCACTGGAAAATAATAGTAATTGGATATCCACCATTAAAATCCTCCCGAGGCCCACTGTACTGTTTATTTGACATTCAATTTGTTATCATAAATACCCAGATGAAGGGAAAAAAAATGATCAGCTTGATCCAAAACTTTTATGGCTGCCAAAAAGTTTTGAATGGTTAATGTTCATTCAACACTGTTTCCTGTAATGTGGCCCATTTGAAATTGGGATATACCTAAGTTTTGATCTCATATCATAAAATGATATATCAAAATAGATGGACAGAATGGATGAAATACATACATCATGATGGTCCCACGGAGCACCGACCACCAGCCATTGGCGGGTGGCAGGGGAGTAGCCAGTCCGTTTCCGTCTCGAAGGCAATCCCGTGCGTCATCGGGGGACGCAAATTGGATACAGACAGGTTGAGTGGCGAGACTCGCCACTGAAGTGTCGTCACCAAGTTCTGTGGCCCGACCATGATGTAAATGTTGCATCCCCACCGTCCATATATTTGGAGAGGCCATTTCAGGATATGGCCCAAAGAACGAGGTAGATCCAAGGCTGAGGTGAACCCCACCATAGAAAACAGTGGTGAGAGTGACGCCCACCTTTGAAACCTTCAAAAGGTCCACCATGATTTTTATTTGAGATCCAGTCTGTTCATGTGTTAATGCAGACATGAAAGAAGTGAAAACACAAATTTTAGCTTGATCAAAAACTTCTGTGGCCCTTAAAAGTTTTTAATATCGTGCGTCACTCTCCCCACTACATTTTGTGGTGGGGTCCTCTAGATCTTTGGATTTGACTCATTCTTTGGATCATGCCTTAATATGATCTCTCAAAATGGATGAACAGTATAGATACAAAACATATATAATGGGCGTGGCCCACAGAACTTGGTGACGTCACTTCATTAGGGAGTCTCTGACTACTCAACCTGTAAGTAGCTAAACTGCGCACGTAGTCGAGGGGGCGAGGGACGCACACATTGCATCCTACCTTCGCCCGTTTCTGGAAATAGGCAGGAGTTTAAGTGGCCACCATGATATAGGGGTCTTATCCACACCGTCCATCCTTTTTTTGATCATTTTAAGCTATTAGTCCAAAATTATGGAAGATCCAAGACAGATGTGGGCTACACAATGGGAATTAAACCTTTACCGTTGAAAAATTCATGAGGCCAAAGAAGTTTTGGATGGAGCTGATATTTGTGTTTTCTCTTCATTCAGATTTATGTAACTTTATGAAGAAGTTGGATGGCAAATATAAATCACGGTGGGCCTAGAAAAATTTCAACAGTGAGAATTATTATCAGCACCGTGAAAAAAACGCCAATTTCCTTTGAAAGCCTTTTGCGTGCTGAAAATCTAAGTGGAGCCTACCATAATATTTTTTGAAAAATCTACTTCATCTATCTATTTTTTCTTATCATTCCAGGGCATTATCCCAAAATTGAGGCAAATCCAAATCTCAAGTGGACCACACCACATGAAGCAGCAATGATAATGATTCTCAACGTTAAATATCTTTTAGAGCCCATCGTGATATTTATTTGACATCCAACCTGTAGATTAGGTCATACAAACCTAGATGATGGAAAAAAAACAAATATTAGCTGGATCCAAAATTTTGATAGCCCCAGGAAGTTTTTAATGGTGAGAGTTCAATCAATATTGTGTGGCCCACTTCAAATTTTGATCTACCTCAGTTTTGGGTTCATAACATAAAATTATTTTTTAAAATGTATGGACGGCGTAGATTTATTATTAACATCTTGGTGGGATCCAACTGACATCCCAGCAGAAGAATTTCATGTGAAAAGGCTTCCGCCGAATTATTCGGAGAGATAGAGAATATGGCGAAGGGGCGTGCGAGAGAAGAAAACTCGCTCTTTCAAACACGTTAAGAGCGCTTTCATCTATACCATCAGCTTTATCCGACAGTTGATAGCAAGGTTCGCACGTAATGATTTGTGAACCGGTGCGTAGCTTAGCGTGTGTGTGTGTGTGTGTGTATATATATATATATATATATATATATATATATATATAAAGGTACTATGCGCTCGACTGTATTATACCTTCCATAAGGTCGAGTGCTGGCAGCACGTTATTGGTCAGATGGTAAAAGCTTTAAACAATGGGGAGATTTTATAGGAAATTAACCTAATAAACATAGCGTGAATTTTATAGGAAAACTGGAGAAATAAAATCGACGCTGTGTGGACCCCACCATGATGTATATTTTCTATCAATGCCGTCCATCCATTTTGAAATATAATTTAAGGGATTTACACCAAAAATAAGTTATATCTGAATCTCAAATGGACCACACCATGAAAACAATTGTTATTGAATTTCTACTGTTACAGACTCCTAGGGCGCACTGTAAAGGTTATGTAGGGAAAAATAAGTTGTTATTGAATTTTTACCATCCAACCTATTCATAAAGTTATGTAGACGTGGATGAAGTGAAAACACAAATATCAACTTGATCTCAAATTTCTCTAGCTTGTAAGAAGTTTTTAATGGTAGACGTTCAATCCTCAGCTTGTGGTCCACTTAAGTCTTGGACCTGCCTCATTTTTTGGGGTCATATATTAAAATGATCTGAGAAAATTGTTGAACGGCATGAATATAAAACACTTACATCACGTTGAGCCCCACAGAGCCCTACCCGGATGGATTACTGTCCGGGAGGTGGTAGGACGCAATTCGCATTGGGATTGGTTGATGCTCCTCCAGCTTCGAGTTGTACTTTTAAAGGAGATCAAAGTTACATGGCCCACACTGATGTATTTATTATATCTACATGGTTCATCTATTTTTAGATATCATTTTAGAGCCTGGCTCAAAAAAATGAATCATATCCAAAGATCATCTGGACCACACCACAAATAGCAGTGGAGATAATGATTTTCACCATTGAAAATTTTGTAGGGCCTACCATAACGTTTATTTTCTATCCAATCTATTCATAAGGTTAATAAGACTTGAATGAAGAGGGAATTGTTTTTTCATACTGATCCAAAACATCTGTGACCCAAAAAGGGTTTTAATGGTAGACGTTCAATCTCACACTGCTTTTTGCGGTGTGGTCCAATTGATAGTTAGATCTGTCTTATTTTTTGTCCAAAGCCTTAAAACAAGCTCACTAAATTGATGGACGGTTTGAATATATATAACACATACCTCATGATTAGATAAAAAAAAGCTTTGCTAACGTCAATATAGGGTGTGGTACTGAAGCTAGTCGGCTACTAAAGTAGGCAAAGTTGAGTAGCCGAGTCGGTTACTGAAGCTACATCACCAAGTTTTGTGAGCCCCATTATGATGTATGTGTTGTATCCACACCGACCATCTATTTTGAAATATCATTTTAGGGCATGAGTCAAAGAATGAGGCAAATAAAAATCTGTAGTGGACCCACCACATAAAACAGTGGGGAGAGTGATTCCCACCATCGAAACTATCCCAAGGCCCACCATAATGTTTATTTGAAATCCAACGTATTCAAAAGTTAAAAAAAAGGCATGAAATCAAATATCAGCTTGGTCTAAAACTTTCGTGGCCTTTAGAAGTTTTCAATTGTAGGCCTTACTATCCCCACTATTTTCTATGTTGGGTCCACTGGAGCTTTGGATTCAACTCATTCTTTGCATATTGCCCTAAAATGATCTCAGCAGATGGATGGAAGGTGTTGATATAAAACATATATCATGGTGGAGCCCACAGAACTTGGTGATGTCACTTCAATAATGTTTTTAGCTATTTTACTATACAATGTTTCTTTGATTTCCTATAAAATCTCCCGTTGTTTAAAGCTTTTACCATCTGACCAATAATGTGCCGCCAGCACTCGACCTTATGGAAAGTATAATACGATCGAGCGTATAGTACCTTTTTCCTATATATATATATATATATATATATATATATATATATATATATATATATAAATGCATCTGAATTTTCGTTTCTAATACTGGATATTCTGGACAGTGGAACAAGAAAAACAATTCACCGTACACATGCCAAAATTGCACAGGTTTGCAAAATCCCAGCCATTCATCAGGCAGGGCAGACCGTGAAAAAATCAACTCATCATATGGCTGATGAGTGGACCTAAGTGATTTTCAGCAATTTCATGCTCCGTGGGAGCCCCATCTTCTGGGTCACACGAATCTGCTACATTGGCACTTGTGCTGCAGACTGCCTATTCCATCTCATTCAAACACGTGTTTGCTGCGAAGGGCACTTCATCCACTTCTCGTAAGATCCATTTCCCACAGTAATAACATACTTATACTAATATGAAAACCTACAGGGCATTGGATTTCAAGATTAGAAATGCATTAAAATTTTGTAATATATTTATGGGACTTTTGATTTAATAACTAAATCAACTTTAATATTTATAATTAATGTACATATATGATGTTTGACAAAATGATTATAATAAAGAAATATATCCTTTTGGCTAAAAATGATGAAATTCAAAGACTTTTTTTTTTTTTTTTTTGAGTTAGCTTGTTAGTACACACCCATGTCAGCACACACACTCCATGTTAGCCACCCCCGCCAGGGATCCATACGAAGACCTCAAGTGTTGAAATTCCAAGACTTAAGTAGGCAACAAGTATAGGATGACAAATGGGCAATAACCAACATTGTTTTAGCTATTGATTAGCCATTGATTTACATGGCTAATGTTTGGACCATTCGATTCATTCAATTGATATAATTTTAGTGATGCAACTGATAATTTAATTGTTTGGAGATACCGTCAGCATACCACACACATAATGAATTAGTAATCTAGTGGCACTCTTGTCATACATGCAACTCTCTTGTCTTAAAATTTTAGAGAAAAGAGAGATAATTTTGAATCACAAAATAATAATAATTGCAAAACACGATAAAATTATGTATTTGAAATACTTCCAATTCCAAATACTTTCCAATCCAAATAGCCGAACAACTATTGAATTCTAAATATACCCTAATATATGTTGTCAAATGACCCTATTTAAGACATTCGCAGTTTGGATGCCATTGCCTAAGTATGATTCTAACAAATATTTAGTGCTTCCTATGGCATTAGCTATTGGCACAAGCCAGCATGGATGATGCTTTTCGTTGTTTGGATGACACAAACCAACATGTCATGTATTAATCATGTCCCATGCTCCAAGATTCTCGACTTTTGGTCCATATGCCAAATGGGGCTCCATCTACATTTCAGTTAGTGATTTGGATGGTTTGGATTGATGTGCAACTTCATCATGTGTATGGTTTAAACAAAATAGCCTGACATCCACAGTCAGTCAATAATTTAGACGGTTTGGATAATCGTACAACCATGCCATGTTTATGCTTGAAAAAAAAAAGTGGACCATCAACTCACAATGAAGTTATTGGACGGTCTGGATTGCCAGCCGTACTCATGAGAACCGGGGGGTGGAGGTTGCAAATTTGCACCAACCGGAAGATCCTAACCATCAAAATACACCGGCGAAATCAGGCTGTCGGAACGCGGACGATTCCAATGTTAATGTTGTTGGTATGTGTAAGTTTCATTCCACGGTGGGGTCCATTTCATGGTCCGTCTGGATTAAAAGTAGATTTTACACCATAAGCCGTCCATGGTGGGTTCCACTTCATGGAATGTTTGGATCAAGTTTCGACCCAAGTATTTAATTGAATTATATCTGATAGTGATATGTGGTCCAATCAAATCTAATCAGGGACACCTATGATGGCAAGATTACCATACAATCTTTGTGTGAACCAAGAAATGCAATTGATAAAGCAGCAACAGAACAACTTTGGACCCACACTTTTTTGGGTCAGGGCTGGGCATGCTCAAACCTGGCCTGATCATTAGTCAGGCCCAGAGCTCCAATGTGGCAATGCCCCCACGACAGTTGAGATCCACACAGGCTTCTCTGATCACCAGGTGGGCCACAAGCACCAATAAATGGTTGGGTAAAATTGAGGACAGACAAGTGCCACCACCTGATGAATAAACGAACCCGAGTTTTCTAAGGATTAGAAACTAATGGGCATGATCTGCCTGATGAGTGGCTGGGATCTTGTTGCACCGCTCCATAGTTTTATACTTTGTAAAAGTTTACACCAATAAAGGAAAGAGACTCTTTTATTTTTTTTCCCATGAAATTTAAACGACACCTTGGTCGTTGGAGAACAGCTACGTTTTTCTGTTTCCAAAAAACACCTTTCTATACAGTTTAAATATTGAAAGTTATCCCTGCTGTGTTGCTATTTAATTGGAACACCCAGCCACACGTGTAATAAATAGCTCGATTTTGATCATATGTGTGTGAGTATATACGTGTGGTTGTACTGAAGTCATATCTGACTCAAAATGAAACAAATACCTTATGACCCAGGCACCAATATAGACTGATTAAGACTGGATTTGAGAAAATTGGTCATTTATTCAATTGCCGATTGATCAAATAATTTGTGAAGGAGAAGGTTAGTCTTTCAAATGGATTATTTTTCCTTGAAAACGTTAGCTTTTTTTTTTTTACGATGATTGCTTGGCTGTATTTATCAACAAAAGCAATGTAAAGAAAGAAAACAGAAAAGAAAAAAAAGAGGCTACATGCTTATTTTATTAACTTAGATGCTTATTTTATTAACTTAGATACAAGTGCAATATAATCGGCAAATAAAATAAAGAAAGTAAAATAAACTACTGACGACAATTCACGCTAGCAAAATGGCATTGCTGTTTATGGTCTTCCAAACTTGGATGGTAAAGAGAAATCCAGACAATCATGGCATTAGTCAATACGAGGTAACTAGAGAATTAATAAGGACTAAGGAAATTGAGAGATCACTAAACCAGTTTACTATAAGGATGTGCTGTATAGAAGCAAAAAACTAAACTAAAACTAAGGGGGTCATTTGGCACCATGATTTTGGAGGATGTGAGGGTATTCCCAATCCACTGGTCCTTTGGCAGGGCAAATTAGAGGCCAGTCCGAATCCCATAGAATTTCAAATCCTCACTTTTGGTGGGTTTTGTAATCTTTTCCATTTTGCTTAGATTATCTTTTTTTTTTTTGGCTCATTTTCAAGTGCTAGATAGTCATATATGTAACATGTGTCACTAGGCAACTAATCTATTGTACATATGACCCACTAATGATATCCCAAAATAATCAGAGTATCAATTGCATTGCTAAAATTATATCAATATAATGATCTAAGTAGTCCAAACATTGATCTTATAAATCAATGATTAAAAAACATTGGTTAGTTGCTCAATTGTGATCCTATGCTTGTGACCCATTCGGGACTTGGAATTTCGTCATTTTTTACCTAGTATATATTTTAATGGGCTTATTTTAATCATTGTATCCAACAACACATACATACACTAATTAGGAGAGTTGTACATGAGTCAAACCAAGTCGAGCTTGGCACACTTGACTCAGCTCAGCCAATAGCTAACCCCAACTCAAATTCAACTCGGCTTGATTCGATCAACAGCTTGGGCTAGTTCAAGCCAAGTTCGAGCTTATGCGACATTTTCTCAAACACATAAAATGCATATTCAATTTTTCATAGAATGCGAAACAATAGCAACTCTTTATAAGTATTTCATCAAACACTTGACGAGCAATATCAAAATCAAGATATGAGGACAGTCTTATAATGTAAATTTTTTTTCTAGTGATTTATTTCGTATCCATTCCTTCCTCGCCACCAATTGAACCCATAGAGAATGTACGCACCTTGAAACAACACTTCGTTGAGCCATTTCATCAAACACTTGGTGAGCAGCATCAATATCAAAATAACCAAGTCACTGAACTGATTCGAGTTGAGGTTCTATTCAAGTCAAGCTCAGGCAAGCTCAATCTCAATTTGAAATTTTTTCGAGCTCCAAAAACTAGCTCGACTCAGTCCGAATCTGATTTTGAAACAAGGTGAGTCATGCTTTTCCGAGTCTAGTTGAGCGAGCTGACCAAGCTAACTCGACTCGTGTACAACTCTATTAATTAGGGATATTAAAGTTGATTTAGTAATTTAATTCAAACTCTTGTGAGTATACTACATAATTCAAGTGCACAACTAATTTGATATTACAAAAGATTCTAAATTTATGATGCCAAACACAACTGGAGATTTCCAAATCTAAGGTATTCCAAATTACTAGATTCCCAATCCAAGTATTCTAAATCCACAATGCCAAACAAGGCTTAAGCTATATCCAGACTTGCCGTAGCATCGTGCTAGATGGAATCATAATGGTTTGAAGTAAGCTAATTTGAAATAGGTGTCTATAGGGGATGAAAGAAAGATAGGGAGTGTTGAGCTTGAGCTCGGATGGCCAAAGCTCTTCATTTGGATTGGTGTGAGGCTCAGAGCTCTTCAACTGCTTTCATAGACCTGATTGGGGTTGTAGCATTACATAAACTTGTCCACTTTTACAATGTATAGAAGAATTCTTGCTGAAGAGTTACCATTGTTGGACTTTTACTTTTGAGTGAGCTGCCATACCATACCAAGTAACTCTTGCTTTGAGATGGTTGTTGTTCTTAAACTATTGTTTCAAGTCCGTTGCTTTTGTTGATTTCTAGCATTTAATGATGTGGCATCTATTGAGCTACCTGATCTGACCGTGGTAAGAAACTAATTATGGAGGAAAACTTAAAGAGTCCATATTGAGGTATGAGCTGTATAATGAAATTTTGTTGAGGAACGATCCAGTACATTCAAGTTGTGCGGTACACACCATGGCGTGTATATGCTATCCGTACCTTTCATCGATTGCACCCCCACCAGGATGAAGGGACACGTCGAGTGCAACCCACAAGGATGAAGAGACGCAAAAAATCAACTCAATTCAAAACTCTGGTGGGCCACACCACGTGAATTTAGAATATGGTGCACGACTGTCTATTTGATTTTGCATTCGAACTCATTTTATTTTATTTTATTTTGGGAATTGCAAAGGTGCATTTTCACACTAACTTGCTTCCCAAGATGGAAAATGGGTGCCGGGTTCAAATGAAGAAGGGTTGTGTAGATTTCAATTCCCCTACCATTTGGCCTTCCTCCCCTGATTAAACCGTTCACAGTTCAATTCACTGGTGCATCCAAACACAGCCCAAAACTACTATTAGAGATAGTCCTGCAACCTTCTAGTATTTTAATGGAATTTGGGCGCCACTGCCATGCAGAGCCTGGTTCCAACGGTCTGATGGCAAATGTATCGGATATCCGGACCATTCATCATGTAGACCCTGTTTAAACGAGAAATATGGGCAGGCAGAAAAGAGATCCAACAGTCCAGATTCAACACATATCTGTGGCTCACTTGATGAGATGCTACACTGATTTTTGGTACATGTCATGTTTACAGTAGACACCGCCCATTGAATGACCCAGACCTACAACAGGTCTACCATCCAACATGTGAACCAAGGCACGCATATTAGCTCTCACACGGGGCTCCGCATTCCATTATATATATATATATATATATATATATATATATATATAAACACTATCAGTAGAATGCCATTCTTCAGAATAATAAACCATACCTTCTTCCATCCTTTCCGGCGACGCTGCAGACATGGATCAGTACCACCAGATTGCTTGAAAGATCAGTATGCGTTTATCCATGGATGCAGTTCCTGATTGGTGTGACCACTACAAACAGGAATAGCCAGTCAACCATATTTAAGAACTCAAAAATGTCAAACTCAATAGCCAGCCAGGTCGGGTTGAGTCAGAGACTCAATTCAACTCAACTCCACTCTATACTTAATAATTAAACTAGGAATTTAATCACAATAATAACAGACAGGCCCAAGATTGATGGAACGCGTCAAGATAGGCACTTTAAATCATGGGGACCATAGCACTATTCCATCCTTTCTGATTCTCAATGGAGGAAAAGTTCAAATATGGTTGTGATATGTATCTGTATGTGTCATGTATGCATGCGTGCATGCACTTGTTTTTGTACCATACACCATCAGTCAGTTGTAGAGCCAAGCAGCCGTTGCTTCCCCATCTCATGTTACCCAAGTACAGCATTTTTTTATAAATAATTAGATATATCCAGTCTACCTGTTGAGTTGAAGGTGAGAAAAGAAAATCTATTTCTGAATAGATGTTGAATGCAAGAGATGTTCAAAGCAATGAAAACAATAACCGACATGCAGTAGAATAGAGATGGACAAGAAGGGGAACTCTTTGCTATGGAGTGCCAACTCGTCCAAGTTGACTTGATTCAGGACTAGATGAGTCGGTCTGAGTGACTGAGACAGAGAACCCTGCTCTTTGCAATGCATACATCTGCCTCAAGTTGAATGAATCTAGCTATCGATAAAAGGTGAGTGAAAGAAATACTCTGAATGAATATGCAAGGAAATGATATAATATGTTGACAGGAAGATCAACACACAATCGATCGTAAGGCAAAGGTAGCTTCAGAAAATGGAAGCAACTAACGCGATAAGCATGATAATCTCATTCCCGTTCGGTTGTGCCATCCCTAGAGAAACCCATCTGAAACAGACGAGTGTAGTTATAGGATACTCGGCCTGATGGTTTGCACACCAGTTTGCATTTTGGAGAATTGAGGAAATCCTCGAAAGGGCAATCCTGACCTTCCAATTATTGGTCTACATATCAATGGTTAAGAAGAGAAACACGGCAACAGCCCACACTCAATGACTCAAGTGAATAAAAAAAAAAAGAAGGCCCAAGCTTGGTGCTCGGATCTGACTATCTGAGTTTCAGGGCATTATTGTCCATACACGGTAGCCCCAGTTGAGCTAAAAACTTGATTATAAAGTGCAAAGCCTCAAGCCGATGATCCTATAATTCCCCAACAGCAGGACCTCTACTTTTCATAGTGCATTCTCTATATTGAAATGGTCATGAAGCACCAAACCAGGCACCACTTCTACCTGGTTTCTTGACAACACATTTCCAAGTAGTGTGAGGATAGAACAAATGATTTTCTCCTTAATTTTTTAAAACTTCACCACATTTATTTCTTTTAATTTCTTTTTTTGCTACTAGATTGTCCCAAATAGCCACTCAACCCATGACAATATTTAAGATAAATAATTCCCTTTCATAGTATGCCCCCTGAAATTACTCTAGTTCTTTCTACTTCTTTTGTCTTCTTTTTTTTCAATGGATAATGCAACAACTTCATTCAAGAAAGATACAAATGTACATAACAGGGGCAATAAACCCCCAAACAACCCACTACATGAGACCAAAGACAGCTAAAGAACAAAAACCAACTACAAAAAAAAAAAAAAAAAAAAAAACCAACACTGGCTCAAACAGAGTGAAAAGTGAAACTGCCCCTTTGGCTACTGCATCCACCTCCCCATTTGCCTGGCAATGGACATGCAAAAAGAAAACCTGCCAACTGAAACTCAGATCAATTATCTTCCTCTACCACGTCTGCAACCCTCCAAAGGTCCCCCTGAGGCCCAAGCAATTGCATTCAGCAAATCAATGGACCATGGCCTGCGCGTAATTAGAATCTCTCCGGCCAATTGGTTCGGAAAAGCTAAAAAGGGTCAATCCAGACTCATTCCTCACTAAATCCTCAAAATACTCGATAGCCCCAGATTGCCGATGGAACAGCTGGCAAAATCAGCTTTCAAAACCACCTGAGGGGGGCTGCTCCAGAGATCCAAATCATTTTCTGCTTGTAATCACTACTTTAGACGAAACCATTCCAGATTTTGGTTACAGTTGGTCTTTCATTCTGAATAACAAATTCTACAGCATGGGGGGATTCAGGTAAGCATAACTATACTAATATGCTTTCTTTTTTTAGTTTATGCTACTGATGTTTTGAAATAGAACATATGGGCATCAACAAGGAGCACAACCCTTATCTATCTCTTGAAGTTCATCTATCAGCGCCTTGAAATACATACATGCACAATCAAGTTATAGATACCGGGCCTTACAGAAAGGAAAAGTGATCACATCCAAGGAAAATGATTTGAAATAGTGACTATGGTCATGACACAATCTTATTCATTGCCATTTCATGAATCTGTAAATACCATCCAGCAATGTCAAGAAAAGGGTAAGACAAGCAAATGAAAGACCTTGCGATTTCATCCCATCAAGAAGAATGTGTGAGGCAAAAAATCTCCATCCATTTACAGCATGGGAGCAAAACTGGCAACAAATCTGGAAGATTACCATAAGACCATTCAACTAAAGAAATCCACAGTCCTCCCCTACAGCAAGGTTGGGCTCTGCAATACAAAAAGGAAATAGATATATGCATTTCAGAATCTTTACATGTTATAAAATACTTTGAGGAACTCTACGGTCCTGAGCCTCAGCAAATGTGTAGTTTGCCGATACTCACATTTTGTACAAGTGGGGCTCATGGTTTGTTGATGCAGACCATCGATGTGATGCAGCCCACTGCAGCGGGGATGCCCAAAGAATCTCCCAGCCCAGAAGAGCCTAACCCTCTGATCAATGGACAACAAGGAGGTGGCTAAGACAAATACAGCAATGGTCCAAGAAAAAAGGCCAAAAAGTGGACCTTTAGGGGCATCACCCATCCACTGGGGAGCCCCTCAGATCAATGGTCTGGATAATTGAACCGTGTGTACGAAATTGGGAGCATGAGCAAGCCCAATGTTCGCTGATGCTTAATTCCTAAATAGTAATACTGAAGAAGAGTGCATCATCTACTTTAATCAAGCATAAACAATGAAATCAAACAGCATGCCACTGAAGAATATAACTCACTCTATGCTCCAAAGTATTGAATCAAATCATCATCCAGCGAGAAATCCAGATCAGCTGTATCTAATGAACTAGTGCCGTCAATGCCAAGATCATATGGACTGTTGAATCCATAATCCAATGACAGCCCATCGATCGGAGAACCATAATGGCTGTCGACAAGTTTATCTGGCCCAGTTCGGAATGCATCCTTTACCAAGCTGTGTACATCTCCGGCAATCTCATTCGAGTTTCCGTCCAACGTCAGTGTATGCCCAAAGACATGATTTTCATCATTAAATCCAGTATCCTCGGGCCTTATCTGGTGACCAATCGTGAGCATTTCAAGCTGCTGTTTGTCATGCGGAAGCCTATATCCCCCAGACGAGGAATAGAAACCAAAGGTAGTTTTGGGATGCAAACTGGTATTTTGCATGCCTGAATATAACAATGGATGGCCGCCAACATGCATGCTTTGTGCAGAAACATCAGCAGGCGGGCTGGAAAAGTAGTTGAACTCAGATTCAGGCAACTGGTTTTGGCTCCCCGAATCTTCTTCCTGCCTTCTTGAAGATGGATTTCGCGAACGTTTAGGTTGGGTAGCATGCATAAGATGTCCATTTGACTGCAGAACTGTGTAGTTCATATCAGGGAGACTGTTTCTCGGTTCCCTAGGCAGTTGCTCATCACTAGATGTCGTGGCCTGCTGATCGGCAGGAGTGGTACTCCCGCGGAGTCTCTTTCTCCTAGATTGTTCTTCTGCCTGCTCTTTTTCCTGGACAGCTTGGTTGGTATTTTCGCAAGGGTGGCTCTTCCTTACTCTTGAATCTGCATTACCTCCACTTGGCTCTAAATCCTTCTGTAGATTTCTCCTATCATCTTTAGACGAAACGGAACCTTGACAATCTTCCAAACCGTCAACATCATAATCCCCACTGCTGCTAGTGGTAGCTTCCTGTCTTTCCTTGCGACTAATAGGTTGCATCTCAGTTACAGCAGACAACATAATCTCGCCACTGTGCTGCTGAGTGATCATTTCCTCCTCTCGATTCAACACTCCCAACCAAATCGAACTCTCCTTGGCAGTCATCTTATCCTGCAAACACTTCGACTGCCGAACATGCCTTCTGATCTTCGTGATATCAGGTGACATGTGCTTGATCACGGCCGTTAGCACCCCAACCTTCCATGACTTCTTCAAATCATGGGGCTTCTTATAAGGAGTAACCTGACCCTTCGGCAATCCCAAATCCCTCCACCAATCTTCGGTCCCCGAAGGCCACCAAGGCGGTGGAATCCCCTTCTCTAATGGGTACTTCCGCTGCGGCGGGTCACAGTGCTGCATCAGCGATGACAGAAGGGAACCCAAAGTCGCATCTTGCAGGTTTTGAAGGCTGTGGAAATTCCCATTTCCTTTGTTTTCCATGTTCCCGCCATCTGCTGCAGTCTCTGCCTCATACTTCGCTATAGCAGCTGGCCCATTCTTATCAAATTTCACCTTCTCTTTCCACCAAGCTCTTATGTTATCTGAAGCACCACTCACGGGCTTCCCCTTCTCGGGAATGATCCCGTACACGAACCCACGAGCCTTGCACACTTCCATCAGCTTCAACATGTATTTCAGAATACCATCTTGGGCCCTTGACATCTTTTTCCTCCGGGCCTGATCAGATGACTGCTTGTGCTTCGGTTTCTCGGCAGCCTGCTGCGCCTCAAGCTTCTGCCTCTCCTTGATTCTCCGGAGCTTGATCCGATCCTTCCACATCCTCCTTTCCAAATCCTCAGGCTGGATTTCTTCATCGCTGACATCGTTTTCAGCCAGATTATCGCACCTGAAGTCGTCAACTTCGAAATCTGAACCATCCCCCAATCCTTGCGCAATTATCGCAAGGTGCTCCATTTGAATCCAAGGCCAGAAAATGAAAATAACAAGCCAAATTTCAAAGAGATTCTCACAACCCAAATCCCCTTTTCCACTGTTAATCAAAACGCTTCTCGTTTATGTACTGAAACAGCTCAATCCGCATCCGTCTCTGCCATCCGAACATGAAAATGAAAACCCATCAATCCCCCAAAAGCAGCTTCCTTTCCTATTTCCAAACTATCTCAATCGGTTACTTCCAGAATTTCCAATCAATCTACAAAACCAACTTATCGAAATTCCGACGCACTTGCCCAACTATAAAACCTGAATCTTGACAACAAATGCAACCCAGAAAGGAAAAAAAGTAACACACCCAATTCGAATCCTGCGGAATTGTAATACCAGTTTCAATATGAAAGCATTTCAACACTCCACATGCAAGATTTCATGCTCTCTTTTTTCAAAAAAAAAAAAAACACAAATGAAATCTATGGGGCGAAAAAATCCAAAAACCGTACCAGATTTCAGCTCCAATCTCTTTCTATTCCATCAAACTTCTGCAATGATTCGTCTTGCTCTTCGATTTCAAAGAGAGAATAATAAACAAAAGATAGGGTTTTTTAGGAAAGGAAGGACGAAGAGAGGAGGGATTTTATGTAACGCGCGAGATGCTTCGTTTCTAGGCAAAATCACGGAAAATCTGGAAATTTTTATAAATGGAATTTTAATAAATAGTACTTAAGATGACGAAAATACCCTCAACTCGTGTATCCAAGAAGAGTAAAACGTTGATACTCTGGCGAAGTGTGATGGATGATACACCGTCACTCAGAAATTGTATACGTGGCATAATTAAATCAAAGTTAACTATAAAAATAATGTTCCGTAGTTTAGGTGTATCAAAGTGCAAAAACTATGCATATTCGAATATCTGAATATCGAATTAGTGGATATTTATTGGACGGTTGAAATGAAAATAAACAATCAGTCTTATTTCTGCAAACAAGTGTACAGGGATAAGAGATTAAGATTGTTCAGATGGTCTGATTTTGATATTTTAATTTATTTACAGCAGCTTACGTGATTTACACGGTTCGATTTGACTTTATATATGGCACGTGTAACAATTCATGAACGGCTGCGCAGCAAGCATCGTAAATGTCAAACTACCAAATAACTAGAAAACAGCTTCTTGACTAAAACCCACTTCGAATGAGAACGGTTCGGATGGCATATGAAGATCGTGGCGGCCCGACGAAGGTTTGGAGCCATCCTCGCTGTTTCCAGCGTAATTTACTAGAGTTTCATATCAACGTCATTTTTTTTTTATGATGCTTCAACATAAGATTAATGGTATGGATTTCTCATAGATGGCTCTAGCTTTCCGCCGTGGGGCCTGATTTTTAAGACTCCAATTCTTATTTATTATAGGATTATCTGTGGCCCTACATTGCTTTGCTGAGCAACTTGGATTAGGCATTGCCAATAATATTGGTATTGAGATTTGATTGGACGGTGGCTACTCAAGCCCCCAACAATTCCTAGCCAAGGACGGCGGGATATTATCTAAGGGCCTGTTTGGACGGCTAGCCTGGATGGGATTAGGTTGTATTAGGGTGGATTGCACAGCTTTTAAGATGGCGTCAGTTGATTACATGCAGTCGCACTGGATTGCTATATTCAGCGCCCAAGTAATGGCATGTTTGGACGAGCAGGCGGCTCATGGGATTGCATAGAGTGATTGTGTTTGGACGGGCATGGGATTGCATGCCAAGGTTAGGTAGATTCAGTTTAGATGATATCCAAACTGTTTATAGAGTTATTACCACCGGTAAAATTAAAATATGAAAAAATTAGTCTGACACAAAGTTTTTATAATTATAAGAATTTTTCAACGATTCTCATTGAATCCTCATTGTTTTCTCTCGCGTGGCCTACTTAAGTTTTGGATCCACCTCATTTTTATTCAAATAACATAAAATGAGAGATAAAAGGAATAAATTTCTACACCATCCGATTGGAAATGGTGAGATGACGGAGCGAGAGGGAGAAAACCTGAAAAGGGAAAAAAAATTATATAAAAAAAAACCCTCTCCTTCTCCGATCGCCTCTTTTCTCCCTTCCTCGACCTTTGTCAAACGGTAAATAATTCTCCCGACAATCCGCCTCTTTGATACAATAATTGAATGCACGTTCTCCGAAAATAGATCATCTATCATCCATGGATTCATTAAAACCCTAGATTCGTGACATCTCCTCCTATAGGCTCAGCTTCTCAAATCCCAAGTTCAACCATGAAAATATATGGATCTTTGTTGCGGCCATCGTCATCATCCTTGTCGTTTTCTTATCAAAAAAAAAAAAAAACACTTCATTTAGCATCTCTCCCGCCACATGTGAACCCTATGAAGGAATAATAATACAGCGATTTCTCCAGCGATCGAATCCTGCGAATCAGCACGTTGTCTTCAATCCCTCACCGCCCAAACAGACCTGCACACGAATAGGATGGGATTCGACAACCTTATCCCACCTACTCCACCCTACTCCATCTTAAGTCGCCCGTCCAAACACGCCCTAATCCGCTCTCTTTTAAATGTACTTTGCACTTATCTATGCTAGTAGCCTGCTTAGATTCAAATTTTTATGCATTAATTTTCATCCGTTGATTGGATCCAAAAATCAAGCTAATCTATGTAATATACAGCGGGTCATGAACACTTTCATGTCTAAGATGGACTAGAGAAAGCTTGATTGGAGGCAAAAATCATTAAAACCGTTAAAACCTTAAAATAGGTATATCTCACAAATCGAAATGAGTTACTCAAGTACCATATATGATTTTGAGTTGCATGAGTTACTTTGGCTAACCAACCTAAATATGCAGGGTTGACCACGATAAATTTGTGAGATTTCATCATATTAACAATTGAAAATCATTTTTATTTTCATTTCTACTGTTTATAATAATTTTTAATTTACTTATAACTCCTAATCAATTAGGCTTTAAAAGTTGTGTCTAGCATAAAAAATGTTTAGAAAGACTAAGAGAATAACATGATTAAGTTACATAAGGCACTATAAATATATTAAATTCTTACAAATTTTATGGAGTTTTAGTTGTAGTTTAATTTCAAAACTTATTTAAAGGTTTTTAGACTCGTTTATTTTAATTATCAACCAAATTATGATTTTTTTGAATTTATTTTTATTTTTCTTGTTTTTTTTTTCTGTGGATTTAGTACCAGAACGGGAGGTCTTGTATTCGAGACTCCTCACTAGGAGTGACTAATACAGGGGCATTTTCACACCGGGCTCGAGTGAGGTAGCCCGTGAGATGCAGGGATAAACTTTGAGTGGTGGACTCATATGACTTGGGGCCCACGGGGGAAGTCTCGTGTTCGAGACTCTTCATTGGGAGTGATTAATGCGATTTCACACCAGGTATGACTGTGGTAACCCGTGGAATATAGAAACACACTCAGGGTGAACGACTCATGTGATTTAAGGCTCACGAGAAGGGTTCGACCGACGTCCTAACTCATGATATGTAAAGCGCGAGCTATGAAATAAAAAAATTAACTCGTCATGATCTAACAGTACGATCTTATGAGGGCTCAAATAAGCTCCGCTAAACCGGAATAGTTATCCTTGAGGAAGAGTGATCGACTTCGTCACGTTAATCCCGTTAATCCCTATGTCACTCTCGCAAGTGGGACACATCATCATAAATAGAGTAAAACCTCGTCCGTGGAACAAGTAATTCACGTTCTATGGCCCACCTGTGTTTTACATTAGTCTTTTTTTGAAGTCTCCACATCCTTATGTGGTGCCTCAGATGACTGAATTCGACAGCATATAAACTCAATAGCGGTGTCCACACAACTAATGGTGGGCGTTCCCTGCCCAACTGTTCCCTATGATGCAGTAAACCGGTGTTTTTCATCTGTCTGATTATTGGGTCCCAGTGCAAAAATGACGAAGCGCATCTGATGGATGGTGTGGATCTTCTTCAAGTGCTCCCAACGTGGCGCTTATGCCAGCGCGAGCCACGCTAGCACGCTCCCCTTTATAAAAAGGGTTATGTTCAATGCATCTCTGGAGACTGGACATGTTCAGCCCCCCAAAAGCAAGTGACCGTATTCGTGTTGTTTTCTTTATATTTTAGGACTTTTTTATGGTGGAGAGGGTCGTTGTATGCCCGCATAGGATATCGGGACTTTCACAGTTAAATCTAGGTAGTGTTCGTTCATCCAAGCCGTCTATATCATGACCTCACAATGGATGGGTGATGCATAAAAAAGTAATAGTATTATATAACTTCAACGGCTTGACCTTTTAACTCTATCTATTTTAATACAGGCACTTGGTTCCCACGTCAGATGGCACTTGTAACAATGATCCGGACCGTCCTTTAAGTAGTGCGCACTGTGAGCATGCTTGATCCTTCCATCTATTGTTGAAGTGGGATTATTGGACTTTGTTTCTTTCAGGCCACTCATTTTCTCGCCGTAGAAGTTTGATCTACCTGATGAGGAGACCAACATTACTTTAGTATTTTATTTTAGAGAAATTGACGACTGTGACCCCACCTTTTATCCAGCGGTTTTTTTGAAGCAATACAAACTTAGAGTACCCACTTATACCTCGTCATACGGAGTCGAGATTTCAAGATGAAAATACCCCTCCTTTTGACTGAAACGGATTCGGTACTCCCCCTGCCACCAGCTAACAGTGGATGGTCGGTGGTCTATGGGCCCCACCATGATGTATGCTTTTCATCCATGCCGTCCATATACTTTTCCAAATCATTTTATGGTATGAGACCAAAAATGAGATATATCCAAATCTCAAGTGTACCACATTAGGGGAAACAGTCTTGAATGAGCGTCAACCATTAGAAACCATTAGGAAGCCATAAAAGTTTTGAATGAAGCCGATTTTTGGTTTTTCCGTTCATCTAGGCCTGTATGAACTAATCAACAGATTTGATGTGAAATAAACAGTTCATTGGGCCTTAGGAGAATTTTAATTTGTCAATATCCAATCAATATTATCTTCTTGTGATGTGGTCCACCTGAGATTTATATCCCGCTCATTTTTTGGATCAAGCCCTAAAACGAACTGTGAAAATGGATGAACGGAATGGATGAAACACGTACATCATGGTGGGGCTCACAGAACACCGACCACAGCTATTGGATGGTGGCAGGGTGAGCAACCAATCTGTTTCCTTTCATATTTACGGACCTTAGCTTTCACTCCCTTAACCAAAAAAACCTCCTGCTCAAAATAATCGCCTTTCAACTCCTTTCAACCATAAACCAACGTAGAGAGGTTATTCTTCTTATTTTTCTCATCGAATTCTCCGTGAATCATCTAGATATTATCATTCTACGTTTGTCATTTTTCGTCTTGGCTAGGGTTACGTGAAATCCCACGAAGTAGCTGCATTTGCAATCCTTGAAAATATTCAAAATATTCCCTCACGCCAAAGCACCTCTCTTCAACCTACATTTGACTTGTACTACAGTAGTTGGTGGTACAAATATTTTTTTAAAAAAAATATTCAACTCGTACAATTGCATTGCATGTGAAGTTCGGTCAATTCCATGTGTTAGGCTTACTCAATTTCATGCGTTAGGCTTAGTTAATTTTATGCGTTGATTGGTCAAATCCATGTGAAACTCGCTCAATTCCATTTGAAGCTCACTCAATTCTATGTTAGGGCTCACTCAATCTCATGCTATGCTCGCTGAATTTCATGTTTACCCTGTGCAATTTCATGCTAGAATCGTTCAATTTAATGTTTGCCCAGCTTAATTTCATGGTAGATAAGATAAGGTCAATTTAATGTTTACCTTAATCAATTTCATGCTATGATCACTCAATTTAATGTTTGCCCAGCTTAATTTCATGGTAGATAAGATAAGGTCAATTTAATATTTGCCTTAATAAATTTCATACTAGGATCACTCAATTTAATGTTTGCCCAGCTTAATTTCATGGTAAATAAGATAAGGTCAATTTAATGTTTGCCTCGATAAATTTTATGTTAGGATCACTCAATTTAATGTTTGCCCAACTTAGTTCCATGGTAGATAGGATAAGGTCAATATATTGTTTGCCTCGATAAATTTCATGCTAGGATAGCTCAATTTAATGTTTGCCTAGCTCAATATCATGTTATGCTCGCTCGATTTAATTTTTACCACGCTCAATATCATGTTATGCCCTCTCACCCTCTCAATTTAATGCTTGCCCCGCTGATATTCTAGTTTGGCCCGGTAATTTTGTAGTTTGCCCCGCTGATTTTTCAGTTTCCCCCACTGATTTTCTAGTTTGCCCCCCGATTTTCTAGTTTACCCCGCCAATTTTCTAGTTTGCCCCGCTGATTTTCTAGGTTGTCCCACTGATTTTGTAGTTTGCCCCACTGATTTTTATAATTTTCCTCACTTATTTTGTAGTTTGTCCCGCTGATTTTTCAGTTTCCCCCACTGATTTTCTAGTTTGCCCCGTCGATTTTTCAATTTACCCTGCTGATTTTCCAATTTGCCCCGATGATTTTGTAGTTTGTCCCGCTGATTTTGTAGTTTCTCCCGCTTATTTTGTAGTTTGCCTCGCTGATTTTTCAGTTTCCCCCGCTGATTTTCTAGTTTGCCTCGCTGATTTTTTAGTTTGCCTCGCTGAGTTTCTAGTCTGCCCTGCTAATCTTCTAGTTTGCCCCGCTCAATTTCATGTTTGCCTCGCTCAATTAGTAGTTTTAAGCATGTCTTCACATGGTTTTCGATGATATGGCCCACCTGAGTTCTGTATATGACTTATTCTTTTATATATCCCATAATTTAAATGGAACCCATCAAATGCACAGTGTTGATGTTCGATACGCATCATGCTGGGGCCCACACAGCTCGATGAACTCGACTATATATATATATATATATATATATATATATATATATATATATATATATATATATATATATATATATATATATATATATATAAAGTTGTGCACCAATTCACACGGAATTTGTGCGAACTTTTTAAGAACTCATCATATGGGATGTGAGTTGATGAGGGTCAAATATTACATATTAGACCCCAGTTATTACCTGATTTTATGTAAATGATAATGCCTAATGTCATAGCTTAATTGTGTTTTTGTTGCAGGATGAAATAAAGAGCGTTAATTGAAAACTATTATTAAAAGCGTGGATTTGACGCTGCGAAGTCACCAGAGCAAGGGATGAACTTCAGAGGACCAATAGTGACGGATTTACACACTAGGGATCCGGGAAAATCAAGCCGTTCGCATCAAACGGGCCCGAAAACCAGCCAGAATACAAGATCACAGGGTTCCCACCATCCGATCGGTCCGAAACTTCATACATGGTCTGAGGGACATAAAGTAACCGTACACGTCGAATTTTAGCTCCCAGATCTTTGTAGAAGTGCCCTAACTGACAAATCATCCCACAAACCGTTGATTCCCGGCCCACCTACAATCTGGATATGCCTCAACTTTGGTCTCAACCCCTTAAATGTGAAGACAAACTAAATGGATGGAACGGATTTTCCAGAAATATCAAGGTGGACCCCACCTGAGTTGGGCGTACATAGTGCACAAGTGCACTAGCTGTGTACGGCAACGAAGAGCTGGTCAAACCCAATTTTGACCCACTCTTCTTCACAAAAACGGAAAGAGCCGTTTCTTTCTCCAGCGCTCGCAATAGAGACCTGTCGTTTGCAGTTGTGGGACCCATCCATTGTCCAAATGGACAATCCAAACCGTCCATATGATCCACAGTGGGGCCAAAAACCATGCCTAGGTGGCGGTATTTCAAATGAAATCAGAGATCAGATTGTAACCGTCCAAACATAGGACTGACGGTAGAGCAAAAAAATAAGGTGGACCGCATCAAAAGCAATAAAAAAGCAGCCCTTCCCAACCGAAATTTCTAGGAGAATTCAATGGTCGGAGTAGATTTCTCAAATGTCATAGAAAGTGGGCCCCACTGAGCAACCAGCGCAGCAACGTGCGAAAGAACATCCACGCTGCCGGTTTTCACGGCTGATGTGGCCCACTATCTGTAAGTCCGATCAGTGATATGGACCGTCCATCATGAAGGTCTGTCAGAAGCGTCCTAGGGGACGTTGATTTTTTAGAAAAGAAAGTAAAGGAGGGAAGGTAAGGTGGTACCGTTTTCTTGGTGTAAGAATCCTTACGCAGAGCAACCGACTTTTGCTGTGTAGACTTCCGCACGAATCCGAATTCTGCACCGCCTCTACACCCAGCCGACCACATTCCATCAGCCTATAAAAGAAAGAAAACTCAAAGGGATGCAGACCTGGGGAAGAGCCAAGGAGAGGAGAAAGAGAAGAAAGAGGAGAAAGAGAGAAAGGAAGAAGGGCGATGTTTTTATGTTTTAAATCTTATTTTTATTTCTTTCTAATTGTTATTATGGATTACTACACTCTTAGCTAGGGCTGAGATGAAGCACCTAATTTGATTGACTCTTGTTTATGTTGAATTTATTTTAATTTGATTGATTTATTTCTTTTTCTAGTCTACTTTCTTGAGATTTTCATACTTCTCCATTCTATGAGCTCGACCACAGTCTAGATATGGATGTTGTTTGGAATATTATTCTAGGTACTTGTGTCTGACCATGAACAGGTTTCCTATAGAGGAAGAAACAGGATTTACATCCCTCCATGCCTGACCATGGATGGAAAGATGTGATCCATATGCTTTAAAGGATTATACATTCTGTGTGCCTGACCAAGGACATAGGGTGTGATTTGTTTATTAAATTTATATCAATCTGAATTAGGGTGAATCAACAGGTAAAATAAAGGTTAGGATAATTAGGGGTGGATTCGAAAGTCCTAGTATTCTCCTTCATTGGATCTTCCTAATTATTGTTCGTAGTTATTTTCCATAGATTTATGCTAGTTTACTTAATAATTTGTTAAACCATTCGTTGAATTAGTTAAAAAGAGTCTTAAATTTCACATTGTGACAACCAGTCCTCGTGGGAACAATCTCGTAATACGTCCATATATACATCTGATTCGTATACTTGCGAGTTAAAATCATTTAAATCAGATTGGTTTAAATTAAAACATCAAGTTTTTGGCGCCGTTGCCGGGAGTTGTTTCAGTCCAATTGAATTTAAGATTCTCTCTTATCATAATTCATAGCCTTGGGATTTTACTAACTTTAGGTTAAATTTTTTATTTTATTTTATTTTATTTTAGAAACTAACATCTTTCCTGTTTTGTAGGGTCTTGACTTGAACTTTTAATTTGGTAGTCTCTTTCTAAATTCTCTATTTTTTCTAATTTCTATTTTTAGAATTAGGGTTTTATTTTTTAGAAATTTTCTAAGTCTAGGATTTCTTTTTAGAAATTTTTTATTTTTTAATTTTAGATTTAGATTCTTCTTATAAGTAACTTTCTATTTTCTAGTTTTAAAAATTTTTCCCTTTTTAGAAACTAACTTAGCTTTTTATTTCTAAGATTAGAAACTTTTTTTTTTTTTTTTAGAAACTAACTTTCTATTTTTATTTTTAGTAACTTTCTAATTCTAGGATTTCCTTCCTTTTTAGAAACTAACTCTTTTTTGTTGTTCTTTAGAAAAATTTTAATTTTAGACTTTTTGTTTTTAGAAACTAACTTGTTTTGTTTTCTTTTGCAGGATTCTAACATAGACCTCCAAATTGGTAACTTCTTTCTAATTATTTCTCTTCCTATTTCTAGATTGGTGTATGATTTTTCCTTTAGAATTAGATTCAGAGTTAGAGTTTCACCATGTATATGCACGGATGAGAATGTCAGTATGCTGAGAAGAATAACATGTATTGGGATGATGATTATGATAGAAATCCACCAATGTCTCAAAACTTTTTTGAAACTATCATCGAGAACCAACTAAAATCTAATGATCCACCAGTTAAGAAGTCCTTACTCGATTATATGCGGGAGAATAATTACACCCCACGGATTAATAAGACAATACGTGAGTGTTGGGATTATCATAAATATAGGCGTGAGGACTATTATCAATCATCAGATTCTCCCACCTATGATCTGTATGACTATAATCAGTAGAAACATCAAAATTGGAGAAATGAACCAACAACATATTATAATGATTATTCTCTTGGGTTCCCTACTTCTGAATATCCATCAGAAACGATCCAAGAGGAGTCATCTCTGAGTTACACAGCCTATGACATGATGAAATTATTAAAAGCACTTGAATCACGCATTGATAAGCTACTGGAGACTAATTCATCCCGATCACAACCCGTTGATTATTCCTTTGGATTCCCTACTTATGATGCGTTAATGGAAGCTAGTTCATCTCAGCCACAACCCAATCCAGAAATACAATGCGAGGAAGGTGATCCTCACTCACTTTTAAAATACTCTGAAATTTGGGATGAAGAGTTGAATTATGTTAATGAGCACATGGTTCAATTTTCAGATGAATCGATCTCGATGACGGTTCAAAGGAATGATGAAGAGACATGGGTGTCTTTCAAATACAATGATGATAACACACTTCACTCACATGAGACACTCGAATTTAATGATGATGAAGAGGTCAACTTATTTGAACCTCCACCCAATTTAGGAATAGAATGTGAGGAAGGCAATCCCATCCCAAGTGTGCATGACAGGGAATTAGACGATGATATGTATTGGGATGATGATCATGAATGTTCAGCCCAAATTCCCCTGGAATCAATCTTAAGTATGGTCCAGGTTAATGATAAAAAAGTACACGAAGTGGTCGGTCAAAATGAGTCACTCCTCTCATCTAACATGTATAATTTAAAAGTGGAGGATGAGCCTATTACAACTGACCCTTCTAACTCTCATGAAACATGTTTAGGCCACTCCTCTGAATTGAATGATGATATGATTCGAAAAATGAATGAACCGCTTGATATGACTCTAGAAGTTGAAACCACCTAGTTGAGGCCACCATCTGAGTCATACACTTTTGACGATTTAATACCTCTTCTGCGTAGTATCAATGAGCAGAGTCCTCACATTAATACTTCGTTTCTTGATCATTAAAATATTTGCGCAGGGTTGGAGTAAGAGAGTGTACTTCCATCCACTTTCAAAGACGATGGATTCCTTGGGCAGATCATCACAATCTCTAATGTGAAAAATAAATCATGCTTAGCTGAACATCCCAACTCTTTAGATGACTGCTTAGCGTATTTTGTAGATTCAAACGATCCCTTGTTACAAGAATTAGTGAATGCCCTGCAAAATAATACCTCGGCAGTTATCATGGACCAAGAGAACCCTCATTCTGAAACCCCTCCTTCCCCAGACTCTGAATGTTTACCATTAAAGGAAGAGGAGTTGAAAATTAAACTGAAGAGTGAAACCTTGGAATATGTTGAAACTGCATTACTTTTTAATAAGTTTTCTAAACTTTATTTATTTGTAGTCTCTAATTCACCATGGAATACTAACGCTGAAACTTCTTTTGTCGCAGGTGAATCGTATATACTCTGGATACCTCAAGCAATGTAAAGAAAATTTTCTTATGAGGTACATAAGTTTCTCTGAAAAGTTATGCTCCAAGGCGTCTAAACCTATTGCAAAAAGGGCTTTTGGATGATCCTATTGAGGAACTTACTGAGAAACTTATCAAGATATTGGCCGGAAGAGAAACCTTGCGGCATGATCGAGTAGTTTTTTCCTGCTTTCATAGGACTAGGGTAGTTTGTTTTATGTTGTTTTAGAATAGATGGTAAACTTAGCGCTCCTGGGAGGCAACCTAGTTTTTCATTATATTTCATTTTTCTAGTTATTTAATTCAATGTTTGTGGGTAACATTGCTGTAAACCTTCACGAAACTACAACTCATCCACTAAGGGCAACCTAGGGGTTTAAAGGCTTATTGCATACGCTAAATGCAATCGAGAGCACCTATGAAAGTGGTATGGGTAGGATTTTCTTTTTGTGATTTTATTTTTGTTATTTTATTTTTATTGAATTCTCTCTTGTGCTGACTCGCTGTTACATTGATATTTTTGGAAAAGCCTCTTGATTCTCTGTTCCAGGTACTATCTTTCCATCACTCATTTTTTTACTTTCGTTGTCCTATGTATATTGCATGCTTATTTCTTTTACATTGAGGACAATGTAGATTTTAGGTTGAGGGTGGGAGATTAGGTTACCTAATCAGTATTTTATTGGTCTTGAGCAAAAATTGTGAAATTTTTTACAATTTTCTGAAATTTCTTATGAATTTGAAGTGATTTTGAAGGATAGTTATGATTTTAAAGTTAAAAGATATGTGATGTTGGTAATTTATGACTCTTGGATTTAGTATATGTTAGATTCCATAGTTAAGTTTGAATTGTTAACCCATGATTAACTATGGAATCACTAAGTATATATTAGATTCCATAGTTAAGTTTGAATTGTTAACCCATGATTAGAAGTTTTAAACATTGATTGAGTCATGATTTCACAGGAGATATCTCGCTTATACATTGAATGATTAACTTGGTAATCACTAAGTATGAAAGAACCAACCTGAAAAAAAAAAAAAAAAAAAACTTTTTTTTGAATTGAAAGGGTAAGTCGTATAATCGTCACAATAGGTTTGCTCCCTATAAGTGAGAATTCGATCTCACATGGTTGACATGTGAAAAAAAAGTTAGGCGACAAGTTTTCACCATAGGTTTGCTCCCTATAAGTGAGGATTTGATTCCCCTCTTTGGTGTTACTGTTCATGCAAAAAAAATCAAGGGCTAGTAGACTGAAAAGTTAATCTGTTGGCATGTGTTGGTTTCAGGTTTGGTTGTCTAGAATTCCATTGTTAATTACCAATGATATCATGAAATTGACAATTAGATCTTTTAATAGTTGTGAGCCGAGATTACACTATATACTCATGGACTCAATGTTTAGAATGTTCTAATCAATGGATTAATAGTTTGAACTTGATTATGAAGTTTACCATGAGCTTGATTCCAGAAGAAAAATTCTACTCACCATTCATGAATCCTAGAATTTTCGCATCTCAACTATCTATTCACAAGTCACTCAGGTTTACAGGAATTGTCGTATATTTCTGAAATTATTTTTCGCATGTTTTGCTCGGGACTAGCAAAATGCTGGTTGGGGGTTGTGATGAGGGTCAAATATTACATATCAGACCCCAGTTAATGCCTGATTTTATGTAAATGATAACGCTAAATGCAATCGAGAGCACCTGCGAAAGTGGTATAGGTAAGATTTTCTTTTTGTGATTTTATTTTTGTTGATTTCTCTCTTGTGTTGACTCGCTGTTACATTGATATTTTTGGGAAAGCCTCTTGATTCTCTTTTCCAGGTACTATCTTTTCATCACTCCTTTTTTTACTTTCGTTGTCCTATGTGTATTGCATGCTTATTTCTTTTACATTGAGGATAATGTAGATTTTAGGTTGGGGGTGGGAGATTAGATTGAAGATACAGAAATTGTTTTATAAGAGAAAAGAGTCCGCGGCATCGTTTGTAGGGCCATTAACACCATAGACGGAGCAACAGTTAAAGGATCTTGTGCAGAAGGCGCGAGAGGTTCGATGTCATGCTATTTTTCGCGATGAGTACTATGTTGTGGGAGATTATAATGATACAATTAAGCTCAGTGAGTTTTCGTGTTCATGTCGCGAGTTTGGCGTGAAGGAGTACCCATGTATGCATGTCCTGTAAGCATGTATTAACTATAATCTCCCTCATTACTCATACTGCTCCTCGTTCTACACGGTGCAAAATTACATAGCCACGTATAGCAAATCGATGTACCCAATGCGTGACAAGAGTAAGTGGGGAGAAATTTCAGTAGGCCTCAAGGAGTATTGTGTGTAAATTAAACCCCTAGGACAAAGGAGGTTAGCTGGAAGACCCAAAAAACTTAGAATTTCATCACGTGGAGAGGAATCGAAAACAACAAAGTGTGGGCATTGCAAACAAACTGGGCATAATCACCGGAAGTGCAAGTTTCTCATACCTGAAAAATAACATACTTTGTAATTTATTAAGTGTTTTGATGTATATCATACTTTGTAATCTTGGTGGATAATGAAATAAACTTTCTACTTTATCCCACTATATTTTCATTTTGTCCTGCTATGCTCGTCGAAAAGGAAAATGCGCATGGAACTCAATGCAAGGCAATTGCGCATATACTAGAATGAGCAAAAGCAAAAACATGCCCGATAGACAAGAACTTCACAGGCATAGAAGTGTTGATTTGTGTATGAAGGCGAATATTAAGAGACTCATATTCATATGTATCCAATGTTCAAAGGCCGAGATCATTAATGAAGCATGATAAGTAGATTATGGTTTCCAAATGTTAGGGAACAAGAACGGTTCAGATCATTCAAAGAATGCAATCCTCAAGATGAAGTCCAAAACGGGATTACAGAAAATGAGTTCAAAAAATAATGAAAAACCAATGTGAATTGTCTAGCTGATATAGTAGGTAAAACAAGATCTCATGGTTCTTAAACCAATCCATTGACACCACCATATCATCACCTTAAAATCCATCCAATTCCTCCTAATCTCATTAACCCGGTCGACCCCGTTTCCCTGACAACATACACCCGGTCGACCCGGTTCCCCTGACAACATACACCCGGTCGACCGGGTTGACCC
The DNA here is from genome assembly GCA_037074715.1 of Magnolia kwangsiensis. Classification (NCBI taxonomy): domain Eukaryota; kingdom Viridiplantae; phylum Streptophyta; class Magnoliopsida; order Magnoliales; family Magnoliaceae; genus Magnolia; species Magnolia kwangsiensis. The sequence continues at coordinate 4,946,408 of CM073571.1, forward strand.
AATCGACCCCGTTTCCTCCTCCATAACCTCTAATCTGCACCTTTCAAGCTCATTCACAACCTCATTGTAAGACCCGTATCTTAATCCATACCGTTCCGTAGACTTCCGCAGTCTTACCGGTCGAATTCCGGCAACCTTCGAACCTTAACCGATATTAACGCGCGACCCTGATTCTTATGACGTCAACCTGTTTCGACTCGACCCGAATTCTGTACCATAGCGACCGCGCCGTCGCTGCGGTTCCGATGCCGTGACTCGCGCACCGAGGCGATACCCTAATCGAGAGATGTAGGCCGACGTTCAGTGCGAGGAAACGCCGCGCGTTGCAAAACTTAAGGGAATCTCTACGATGTGTCACATCAATCTCATCAATCCATCAATCAATCAACCCATCACATGTCAAGTACATGTCAAGTACACATCACCTTTCACCCATTCCCAAGCAATCACAAAAGTCAAGAATTTCTTACAAGACCCATACCTCTCTTACACAAAAAGCCTCTAAAGTCAAAAAGTTCTTACACCTCCCATGCCTTTCTTACACAAAAGGCTACAAAAGTCAAGGTTTTCTTACACAACCATCACTCACCACATCCATCCATCACTCTCTCTCTCTCCCTTTACAACTCTCTCTTTCTCTTTCTCATTTCAAACTTAAAAAAAAAAATCCTAAACACCTCCATACGTATGAGCTCTCCAAGCTCTTCCCAAGCAACAAATGTGGCCCACTTTCCTACCCCATCATCTCCCATCCTAGCCATCCATTCCTCATCTCACCCATTGAAATCAAAGCTAAGGAGCTAAGGAACCCCTACGAGCAAAAAGATCAGACGGTGGGTGCTTGATTATAGTATTTTCCCTTATTTTTGAGATGGGCCAAGTGAGGCCAACCGATCAATGGTTTGGATCTCACTTGGGACCCAAAGATGTGGCCGATGGCCCACTAGGATCATCATGATCATTCCATGATGGGGCCATTCTCCATGGACCCCATCATGATGTTTATTTATTAGAAAAGGTCATCTAGACCATCCATATTGGTGGGGAAAGGATCCTCACCGTTGATTTTAAATTTTGATGGTCCCATGTGTTAAAGGACCCACTTGATTGTATGATTCATTGCAAGGGAGGGCCCATAATGTCGGGGTCCCTCCATCAAGCGTGTCCCACCTTCTATCTCTCTATCTCTCTCTCCCTTTCTATTTCTTATATATATATATATATGGTTGTGTGGCCCACTTGGATGGACCCCACTACGATGCATGTTTTGGATCCAATCCATTTTTAGATGGGGGCCCACCCTGTATGTGTCTGGGGTATCCGTGTGATGGCCCACCTAATCAGGGCCCACCTCAATGTATTAAAAAAATAAAATCCCACCGTCCAGCGTCTGAGACGCTGGACGTCTCTGCCTACAAAAAAAAAAAAAAAAAAAAAGAAAGAAAAGAAGCCTTTGGGGTGGGCCACTAATATAGGCCCCACCCTGATGCAAGTATGAAATCCAGGCCATCCATCTCCTTCTCTAGGTCGTTTTAGGCGTTGAGCCAAGTGATGGGGCTGATTGGAAGGTCTGGTGGGCCATAGCATTAGAAAGTTGCACCCTTACCATTCAAGATCATTATTTTATTTTATTTTATTTTCTAAACACTAAAAAAAATGGACTTTAGACTCATTGGGGCGGCCTAGAGCCACCGATCGCAATGGTCGGGGAGGATTTTGGTTAAGCGGGCCCCACGTGTGAAAAACCCAAAAAAAAAAATGGGTTTTTTCCCGAATTTGCAAGAGGCAAGGCCTCTGCCTTTGACAAGCTGCAGCAGCAGCACGTGCTGTGTGCAGCGTCCCACGACTGCTGCCGTGGGCCCCACCATGATGTATATGTTAGATCCACGCCGTCCATGAGGTGGGTCCCCTCCTCAGGTGGGCCCCCTCCAATGATTAGCTTGATCCAACGCTCTGGTGGCCCACACCATGGGAAACAGTGTGAATGAACATCTACCATTGAAACCCTTTCTGGGGTCCACTGAAGTTTTGGATCAAGACAAAATTTGTGTTTTCCTTCCATTCAGGTCCGTGGGACCTTACCAACCGGTCAGATGGAAAATATATGTTATGGTGGGCCCCACGTGGAGCCCACAGTGATGTATGCGTTTCATTCCACCGTCCCACCTGATGTTTGTGCCTTATCTCCACCGTCCGGCGAACGGTGGAGCCCGCTATATGTGCGTGCGTGCGTGTGGGTGTGCGTGCATGTGTGTGCAGCGTGTGTGTGAGTGTATATATATATATATATATATACATATATACATATATTATATTGTATTATATATATATATATATTATATTGTATATATATATAATATTGTATATATACTATATAGGTTATTTATATATTATACAATATATAACGTTCACGAAGGTGGACCTTCTTGTGGGCCCCCACCATTGATGTAGGTGTTGTATCTACTCTGTCCATCCATTTTAAAGATCATTTTATGGAATGAGTCAAAGCATGAGCCAGATCCACAGTCCAAGTGGACCCCATCTTGGCATGATTTGAGGCTCATCTTAATGTATTTGTGACAGTTATTGGGGCCCACTTTAATGTGGATGTAAGGCCCATGGGATTGGACCATTTGGTATACCCCAAGGCCCTTGGGACCAGACCCACTTGAATTATATAAGGCCTATGGGTTTAGGCCCATTTGATTTATATAAGGCTTACAGAATTAGGCCCATTTGATATGTAAATGGGTCATGAGATTAGGCCCATTTGATGCAATCTAAGGCCCACGGGTTATGACCCATTGCAATGCACATAAGACCCATTGGTGTGGCCCATTTATGTGGCCCATCTGATGAATAAAAGGCCTATAAGATATGGCCTATTTGAAATATATGTAAGGCCCAATGGGATGAACCTAAGGTCCATTGCAATGTGTAATCCCAGCACAGATTAAGTAGCAATTTTTACGAAGATCATACCTTGGGAGCAATGTTGGTTTGACGTCCACATTGCGAGTGTAATGTTGGTTGGATGTCCACATTACGACTCTCCTTAGGGCTCATTACTAGGCCGTACTTATTGTGTACAGGCAGCTCAGGCCCATCTGCATTGTAAGGATAGTTCATCTTATTATAACATGTTTAGTATAGCTTCATGACTCATGATCATACGCATCATATGTATGCTTGATATGAGAGTGACTGATATATCATATGCCTTCGGACAGATTGTTTATGGGACCCCGATTAGGCGGTGTTGTCCTACATGAGCGCACGATATGTGCAAGGATTTGCTGCATGATTGGATAGTGTGATTCATGCATCTCGCATCGTGTGATATGGTTACTGTATGCCCTAGCGACATCGGGGTCGTAGCCAACACAAACGCATCGTGGTTGGCAGGATTGGATACCGAAAATCTTGTTCTACATGGGGTGCTATAGATATCCCTGGGTGAAAGTTTCTAAATACTTATGGTACCAAGAGGTTGCTCCAACGTCTAGACCGAGTGGATAGATGAGCGTTGAGTGCTGATTACCAGAGGGTTGCGCTCTCCACTGTGTCGTGGTCGGTTGAAGGGGGTGTGGCCTTACCCGCCCGAGTGTAGGGGACAATGCTAGGATGAGTCTGACCAGCTCGAGGAATGGGTCTGCTATCGACGAGTCGCGCCCGATATTAGCAGACGGATAGTGAGGTCTCTTCCATTTACCTTATTGCGCATGATGTGGTGGTAATCTAGTTTAGAGTGTACTAGACCCCGGTGATATCCCAGATTTGAGCTGTATTGATATGTGGACTTATATGAGGATTGTATGCTTGACTTGCATCTTGCATCGCATAGCCTTGGTATGGCCGACATCCTTCATCTTTGCATCACATAGCCTTAGTATGGCTTATGATTTTCATGGATCCATCTGCATATTTCGCATTACTCTGATATTGCATGATCATATTACTACCTTGCACACACACTTTCACCACCCTCTAAGCTTTCTATAAGCTTATGCACGACCGTTGCGTGCAGGTGACGTTGGATCGCAGCAGCGCTGAGGCTTGAACACGTGGCAGATTACTCTGGAGTTTTTAGACTATCATCATTATATTTCCCTTTATGCTCATTGTACTTGTAAAGTTTTAATCATAGTGGAAATGTAATGAAATTCTTGGTTGTTGTTTGTGGGTTATGCCTTTGGTTATGCTTATTACAAATCAAACTGCTGTTGAAAATCCTCCTCGTAGCATCCCAGGATCGGAACCTGGCGAATGGGCGCTAAGAGCCGAGAATGGGATTCTATGGAGGATGTCGGCGCCGGATTCGGTGATCAAAAATTTTATGAGCCTAGTTTCTGAGTTTGGGGCATGATAGAAGTTGGTATCAGAGAATAACTTGGGAATAACTGAGAATAACATTGCATATTTTCTATGTGTGTAGAATGGCTAAGTCCCGAAGTTCGGATAGCTTCGCGACCTTCCGTTACAGACCCTTAGCGTGCGTGCCTTCGAGAGTTTTAAAGTTGATAGGCGCCTTCGCTCTTTCCTGTAGGACATGCCGCCCAGGAGAGTTACCCGATCGACTCCGGCACCACCACCTGAAGATCTCGCACCACCACCTGCGGCTCAGCAGGACCCGCAGTCTTCTGAAGGAGTTGTTGAGGGTATACTTCCAGTTTCTGCATGCATTGCACGTGTACTGTTTAATTCCGATGCATCGCACTCTTTTGTGGCCGAGAGCTTCTGTCGATCGACTGGCTTACCGTTGGAGTCTTCTTGTGAGAGCTTATCGGTATCGACGTCCTTAGGGAGGATTGCAGTGTTGGACCGATTTTATTTATCTTGCCTCGTTCTAGTTAGGAATACCTTTCTGCCTACCGATATATTTGCATTACCGATGTCTGAGTTCGACATCATCCTGGGCATGGATTGGCTCGCCGAGTACTATGCCATTTTGGACTGCGCCGCGAGGACAATCACGTTTTGTATACCCGGCGTGCCGTAGTTCTAGTTCATTGCTGAGCCCAGAGGAGAGAGGTTGTCTTGTTTGATATCATGTGCCTTAGAGGAGCCTATAGCTGTGGGCATCGACTAGTTTCCCGTAGTTTGCGATTTTCTCGATGTGTTTCAGGAGATTCCGGGATTACTGCCTCGTCGACTCACCGAGTTTCAGATTGATCTTGTGCCTGGTACCGCGCCTATTTCGAAGGCCCCGTATCGTATGACACCGCTGGAGTTGTGGGAACTGTAGAAGCGGTTGGACGAGTTGCGCAAGTTGGGCTTTATCCGTCCGAGCAGTTCACCTGGGGAGCGCCGGTACTCTTCGTGAAGAAGAAGGATGGTTCGTTGAGGCTCTGCGTTGACTATCACGAGCTCAACAAAGTCACGATCAAGAACAAGTACCTGCTCCCAAGGATTGATAATTTGTTCGATCAGCTGCAGGGTGCACAGTTCTTTTCGAAGATCGACCTACGTTCCGGTTATCATCAGATTCGGGTCCGAGATGAGGACATTCCGAAAATAGCAATCAGGACGCGTTACGGTCATTTTGAGTTTCAGGTCATGTCTTTCGGACTGACCAATGCACCAGCAATCTTCATGCAGCTGATGAACGAGGTCTTCCGCCCTTATCTCGATCAGTTTGTTGTAGTCTTCATTGACGACATTCTAATTTATTCGAGGACCCGTGAGGAGCATGAGCAGCATTTGAAGATCACGTTGCAGACCCTCCGCGCACACCAGCTGTATGCGAAGCTGGAGAAGTGCGAGTTCTGGCAGGAGGAGGTGAGGTTCCTCGGTCACGTGGTGACGAGGGAGGGTGTCGCAGTGGACCCCTCGAAGGTCGAGGCAGTGCGTCAGTGAGGCCAGCCCATGATTGCGACAGAGATCCGTAGTTTTCTTGGTTTGGCGGGATACTATCGGCATTTTATTGAGGGCTTCTCTCGTATGGCAGCCTCGCTGACCAGGTTAACTCGGAAGGGCGCAGAGTTTATTTGGAGTGACGCCTGCGAGCTAGCATTTACGGAGTTGAAGGACCGTCTGACGTCTGCTCCTGTCCTCACTCTTCCCTCTGAGAGTGACGGTTTTATTGTATTTACTGATGCCTCGCATATCGGTTTGGGTGTTGTCCTGATGCAGCACGGGAGACCAGTGGCCTTTGCGTCTCGTCAGCTCAAGGTCCATGAGCTGAACTATCCCACGCATGACTTAGAGCTGGTTGTAGTTGTCTTCGCACTGAAGGTGTGGAGGCACTATCTTTATGGAGTTAGGTTCGAGCTCTTCTCTGATCACAAGAGTTTGAAGTACCTCTTCTCGCAGTTTGAGTTGAATATGAGACATAGGCGCTGGATGGAGCTCCTGAAAGACTATGATTTTGACCTTCGGTACCACCCGGAAAAGGCGAACGTGGTGGTAGATACTCTCAGCCGTCAGCCACGAGGCCTAGTAGCACATATGATGATGTAGGAGTACGGATGCTTGAGGATATCGCAGCGTATGATTTTTAGTTCGGCCTACAGTCTTCTATCGTGCAGTTATCGAGCCTGTCGATTCAACCCTCTCTTATCGCAAGGGTGATCGAGGCTCAGCAGGCTGATGAGTCGTTGAAGAGTTATATGGCTAAGGCTACATCTGAGAGTCAGGCAGATTGACACATTGGTGCAGATGGTGGACTTCGCTTCAGAGGCCGATTATGTGTCCCGGATATTCCAGAGTTACGAAGAGATCTTATAACTGAGGCACATCGATCGCGATTTTCTATCCACCCGGGCTCGACGAAGATGTACCATGACATGAGGCGACAGTATTTTTGGGCGGGGATGAAGCGCCAGATCTCTAGTTTTGTGGCCGAGTGTGACACGTGCCAGCGTGTCAAGGCCGATCATCAGAGACCTCCTGGTCTATTGCATCCGTTGAGCGTCCCGATGTGGAAGTGGGAGCACTTGTCGACTGATTTCATTATAGGTTTGCCGAGGACTCAGCGCGGTCACGACGACATTTGGGTTGTTGTGTATCGTCTGACGAAGTCGGCACATTTCCTGGCGATGCGTGTGACTTGGTCTATGGACCGGCTTGCGAGGTTATTCATTGAGGAGGTTGTGAGACTGCATGGCGTTCCGGTCTCGATCGTTTCTGACCGAGATTCGAGGTTCATGTCTCATTTTTGGGGGAGCTTTCAGAGAGCGATGGGGACTGATTTGTAGCTCAGCACAGCGTACCATCCGCAGACCGATGGTCAGACCGAGAGGGTCAATCAGATACTTGAGGATATGCTTCGGGCCTGCGCAATTGATTTCGGGAGTAGCTGGGATGAGCATCTGCGATTGGCTGAGTTCGCATATAATAACAGTTATCAGGCGACCATCGGTATGGCTCCTTTTGACGCACTATATGGCAGACCATGCAGATCACCGAGTTGTTGGACCGAGGTTAGAGAGCGCCGTCTCCTAGGTCCCAAGCTTGTGCAGGAGACGTCAGAGGCTATATATATCATCAGGCAGAGGATGCGCACAGCTCAGAGCCGACAGAAGAGTTTTGCTGATAGTCGGCGTCGTCCTTTAGAGTTTGATGTAGGGGACCATGTGTATCTCAAAGTCTCGCCCATGAAGGGCGTAGTTCAATTTGGAGCGAAGGGTAAGCTTGCCCCGAGATTCATAGGACCTTTTGAGATCACTGGGCGCGTTGGCGCCGTAGCCTATCGGGTTGCCTTGCCATCATAGTTGTCTGACGTCCACAACGTTTTCCACGTCTCTATGTTGAGGAAGTATGGGTCAGACATCGTTTCCGTTATTGATTGGCAGCCGCTGGAGGTTCGTGAGGACGCTTCTTACATTGAGCAGCCAATCCGTATCCTTGATCGGAAGGATTACGTCCTCAGAACCAAGGTCATTCCGTTGGTGAAGGTGCAGTGGGGTCACCATTCCGTAGAGGAGGCTTCTTGGTAGTGTGAGGCCGAGATTCGAGAGCGTTATCCTCATCTCTTTGATGATTGATCTTGTATTGTATTTTGTATGCTGCCCCTGATTCTATATGATGATGTTCTGTCTCTTCTTCCTCATGAGTTATGCTTAGTTGCGTTGATTGTGTAAAATTTGAGGATGAAATTTTTATTAGGAGGGGAGAGCTGTAAGACCCGTATCTTAGTCCGTACCGTTCCGTAGACTTCCGCAGTCTTACCGTTCGAATTCCGACAACCTTCGACCCTTAACCGATATTAACGCGTGACCCTGATTCTTATGACGTCAACCTGTTTCGACTCGACCCGAGTTCTATACCATAACGACCGCGCTGTCGCTGCGGTTCCAATGCCGCGACTCGTGCACCGAGGCGATACCCTGGTCGAGAGATGTAGGCCGACGTTCGGTACGAGGAAACACCGCGCGTTGCAAAACCCAAGAGAATCTCTACGATGTGTCACATCAATCCCATCAATCCATCAATCAATCAACCCATCACAGGTCAAGTACATGTCAAGTACACATCACCTTTCACCCATTCCCAAACAACCACAAAAGTCAAGAATTTCTTACAAGACCCATACCTCTCTTACACAAAAAGCCTCTAAAGTCAAAAAGTTCTTACACCTCCCATGCCTTTCTTACACAAAAGGCCACAAAAGTCAAGGTTTTCTTACACAACCATCACTCACCACATCCATCCATCACTCTCTCTCTCTCTCCCTTTACAACTCTCTCTTTCTCTTTCTCATTTCAAACTCAAAAAAAAAAAAAAAATCCCAAACACCTTCATACATATGAGCTCTCCAAGCTCTTCCCAAGCAACAAAGGTGGCCCACTTTCCTACCCCATCATCTCCCATCCTAGCCATCCATTCCTCATCTCACCTATTGAAATCAAAGCTAAGGAGCTAAGGAAGCCCTAGGAGCAAGAAGATCGGACGGTGGGTGCTTGATTATAGTATTTTTCCTTATTTTTGAGATGGGCCAAGTGAGGCCAACCGATCAATGGTTTGGATCTCACTTGGGACCTTAAGATGTGGCCGATGGCCCACTATGATCATCATGATCATTCCATGATGGGGCCATTCTCCATAGACCCCATCATGATGTTTATTTATTAGAAAAGGTCATCTACACCGTCCATATTGGTGGGGAAAGGATCCCCACCGTTGATTTTAAATTTTGATAGTCTCATGTGTTAAAGGACCCACTTGATTATATGATTCATTGCAAGGGAGGGCTCATAATGTCGGGGTCCCTCCATCAAGCGTGTCCCACCTTTTATCTCTCTATCTCTCTCCCTTTCTATTTCTTTATATATATATATATATATATATATATATATATATATATATATATATATGGTTGTGTGGCCCACTTGGATGGACCCCATTAGGATACATGTTTTGGATCCAATCCATTTTTAGATGGGGGCCCACCCTATTTGTGTATGGGGTATCCATGTGATGGCCCACCTAATCAGGGCCCACCTCAATGTATTAAAAAAATAAAATCCCACCGTCCAGCGTTTGAGACGCTGGACGTCTCTGCCTACAAAAAAAAAGAAAGAAAGAAAAGAAGCCTTTAGGGTGGGCCACTAATATAGGCCCCACCCCGATGCAAGTATGAAATTCAGGCCGTCCTCCTTCTCTGGGTTGTTTTAGGCGTTGAGTCAAGTGATGGGGTTAGTTGGAAGGTCTGGTGGGCCATAACATTAGAAAGTTACACCCTTACCATTCAAGATCATTATTTTATTTTATTTTATTTTCTAAACACTAAAAAAAATGGACTTTAGACTCATTGGGGCGGCCTAGAGCCACTGAACGCAATGGTCGGGGTAGATTTTTGATAAGCGGGCCCCACGTGTGAAAAACTCGAAAAAAATGGGTTTTTTCCCGAATTTGCAAGAGGCAAGGCCTCTGCCTCTGACGAGCTGCAGCAGCAGCACTGCTGCATGCAGCGTCCCACGGCTGCTGCCGTGGGCCCCACCATGATGTATATGTTAGATCCACGCTGTCCATGAGGTGGGTCCCCTCCTCAAGTGGGCCCCCTCCAAAGATCAGCCTGATCCAACGCTCTGGTGGCCCACACCATAGGAAACAGTGTGAATGAACATCTACCATTGAAACCCTTTCTGGGGTCTACTGAAGTTTTGGATCAAGACGAAATTTGTGCTTTCCTTCCATTCAGGTCCGTGGGACCTTACCAACCGTTCGGATGGAAAATAAATGTTATGGTGGGCCCCACGTGGAGCCCACAGCGATGTATGCGTTTCATTCCACCGTCCAGGCAGACGGTGGAAGCCCACCTGATGTTTGTGCCTTATCTCCACCGTCCAGCAGACGGTGGAGCCCGCTGTATGTGCGTGTGTGCGTGTGGGTGTGCGTGCGTGTGTGTGCAGCGTGTGTGTGAGTGTGTGTGTGTGTGTGTGTGTATATATATATATATATATATATATATATATATATATATATATATATATATATATATATATATATATATATAATATTGTATATATACTATATACGTTATTTATATATTATACAATATATAACGTTCACGATGGTGGACCTTCCTGTGGGCCCCCACCATTGATGTAGGTGTTGTATCTAATCTGTCCATCCATTTTAAAGATCATTTTATGGAATGAGTTAAAGCATGAGCCAGATCCACAGTCCAAGTGGACCCCATCTTGGCATGATTTGAGGCTCATCTTAATGTATTTATGACAGTTATTGGGGCCCACTTTGATGTGGATGTAAGGCCCATGGGATTGGACCATTTGGTATACCCCAAGGCCCTTGGGACCAGACCCACTTGAATTATATAAGGCCTATGGGTTTAGGCCCATTTGATTTATATAAGGCCTACAGAATTAGGCTCATTTGATATGTATATGGCTCATGAGATTAGGCCCATTTGATGCAATCTAAGGCCCATGGGTTATGACCCATTGCAATGCACATAAGACCCATTGGTGTGGCCCATTTATGTGGCCCATCTGATGAATAAAAGGCCCATAAGATATGGCCTATTTGAAATATATGTAAGGCCCAATGGGATGAACCTAAGGTCTATTGCAATGTGTAATCCCAACACAGATTAAGTAGCAATGTTTACGAAGATCGTGCCTTGAGAGCAATGTTGGTTTGACATCCACATTGCGAGTGTAATTTTGGTTGGATGTCCACATTACGACTCTCCTTAGGGCCCATTGCTAGGTCGTACTTATTGTGTATAGGCAGCCCAGGCCCATCTGCATTGTAAGGATAGTTCATCTCATTATAACATGTTTAGTATAGCTTCATGACTCATGATCATACGTATCATATGTATGCTTGATATGAGAGTGACTGATCATAGCATATGCCTTCGGGCAGATTATTTCTGGGACCCCGATAAGGCGGTGTTGTCCTGCATGAGCGCACGATACGTGCAAGGATTTGCTGCATGATTGGATAGTGTGATTCATGCATCTCGCATCGTGTGATATGGTTACTGTACGCCCTAGCGACATCGGGGTCGTAGCCAACACAGACGCATCGTGGTTGACAGGATTGGATACTGAAAATCTTGTTCTACATGGGGTGCTATAGATATCCCTGGGTGAAAGTTTTTAAACCCTTATGGTACCAAGAGGTTGCTCCAAGTCTAGACCGAGTGCGTAGATGAGCGTTGAGTACCGATTACCAGACGGTTGCGCTCTCCACTGTGTCGTGGTCGGTTGGAAGGGGGTGCGGCCTTACCCGCCCGAGTGTAGGGGGCAATGCTAAGCTGAGTCTGACCAGCTCGAGGAATGGGTCCGTTATCAACGAGTCGCGCCCGATATTGGCAGACGAATAGTGAGGTCTCTTCCACTTACCTTATTGTGCGCGATGTGGTGGTAATCTGATTTAGAGTGTACTAGACCCTGGTGATATCCTAGATTTGAGCTGTATTGATATGTGGACTTAGATGAGGATTGTATGCTTGACTTCTTGCATCGCATAGCCTTGGTATGGCCGACATCCTTCATCTTTGCATCACATAGCCTTGGTATGGCTTATGGTTTTCATGGATCCATCTGCATATTCCGCATTACTCTGATACTGCATGATCATATTACTACCTTGCGCATATAATTTCACCACCCTCTAAGCTTTCTATAAGCTTATGCACGACTGTTGCGTGCAGGTGACGTTGGATCGCAGCAGCGCTGAGGCTTGAGCACGTGGCAGATTATTCTGGAGTTTTTGGTCTATCATCATTGTATTTCCCTTTATGCTCATTGTACTTGTAAAGTTTTTTATCATAGTGGAAATGTAATGAAATTCTTGGTTGTTGTTTGTGGGTTATGCCTTTGGTTATGCTTATTACGAATCAAACTGCCGTTGAAAATCCTCCTCGTAGCATCCCAGGATCGAAACCTGGCGAATGGGCGCTAGGAGCCGAGAATGGGGTTCTACAGAGGCTGTCGGCGCCTGATTCGGCGATCAAAAATTTTGTGAGCCCGGTTTCCGACTTTGGGGCGTGACACTCATAAATTTCATGATAGTCTTCATCAAATTAGACCAATTAATCATGAAATGTCATCAAATTTCATCCAAGCAACACTTGCCTATAAAATTAGATTTCTATAACTAAGTTTTCAAATTGCTTTAAAAAACCAAGGGAGGCTACCATACATGGCCTATTCTTTTTTTATTTAATAGAAAAAGAAGCTTAAAACAAATCTTTATCTGTGTTTTTGCAAGTTAAAAATAAGTCCATGTTTCAGCAAACCAAAAAATCTAGCTTCCCTGGTGATGATAAGATTATTATTTACTAGCGCTTGCTCTTGCCTTGTTGCTAATTAGCAAATATTGGGATTTTATCTTGATGAGTTTTTCTTTCATAGTCGCGCATGGAAGCAGTGCTGAGCAGACCGAGATCAAGAATGGCTTTTGTACAAATTTTGATGGAAGCAATGGCAATCATAAATGTAATGATAGTAGCTCGTATGTTGTCGGCTCATCAGATAGGGACTTCTCCATCCAAGTTATCTTTCTACTATTCTCTGGCTTCCGAACAAACCATATCTTGTCATGTCTGCAAGCCTCCATATTCTTTAGATCATTCCAGATCTCTTTGTTTTTATATCATTGCATTATTATGCTTTTCCTTGAAGCCAGACTATTTTAGGCACATTTTTTATTTTGTCAGTACTGTTTTTCTAACTATGTCTTGTACGGGATTTTTATTTCAGTGCTTGTTTATTTTTCCTTAATTTGCATTACTATGTCACTGAATACATTGTGAATGCAGATGTATTATTCATCAGACATTGTCACTTATTTTCATTATCACCTTGCAGTCAAGGTTACATGAATTTCTTGATCAGCTTGATTTTATTCAACCCAAAAAATTTTCCCCTTGAAAATGTTGTTGCCCAAGTTGTGAACCACCTGATGTGTGGACAGATGATTCTTGGACTAGTAGGCCAGATGCATGGGATGACTGACCTGATTGATAACTTGGATTTCATACATGTTCCACATTGGAACATGTGAAAACATGTTGAGGGGCCATCTATACCTAGATGGGGTCACAGCAAACCTCCATTTCTCTTATGTGTTATCATCCTTAAGAGTCTGAGTATCCCAATCCAAACAGCAGAAATTTCTTTTCTGTTATCTGCTCTAGTTAACAGTCCAATTACCAATGAAATTGCACATTACAAAATATGAAAGTTTAAGACTCAAGATTGAATGCATAAAACCATAAAATGGAGGTCTGAAATGTGGAATGCCTTATTCAAATAATTGCGGTTCATCCTAGTATTGCATAAGAAGACAGTTTGGGAATACAGTATCCGAGAAGAGACTGCCTCACAAGCTAATGAAGATTCCAGTAGTCAACTGAACCATGTCTCTTTTCACTACCAAAAAAAGGGGCAAATGCTACGGATAAAATCCGTAGCAATTATATCTGTAGCGAAAACTTCAAACAGCTACGGATATTATTTGTAGCTAAAAGTCCGTAGCAATATGCCAAATTTGAAAATGCTACACCTGTCAGATTAATGGCTACGGTCAATATCCGTAGCTATTTTGTACATTAAAAATTTATATATAATCATTTGTTCATCCAATTACCAGAATGTCACGTGTAAACAGTGTATATGGATGGACGACATGGATAAATGCATGCATCAATGTGGGGCCCATATGTATAGTGGATTTTAAAATCCATGAAATTCCTACATGGGACCAAATGCAATTCAATGGGACTAAATACAATTTGATCCCACCTAAACCCAACCTTTCCCATCTTCTCTAAATGCTGGATGGAATTGCATAAGACCAAATGCAATTCTATTCCACCTAATCCCATCTAATACCATATGCCAAACACCCCCTTATAGTTTAAGGAATAGCATGATGAAGGTTTAGCTATAGGCTTATGACTGAAGGCTCAGAAACATCAAACCAATTCAGTGAGCCTTAGATGTGATGCAAATCGCAAGATCAAGTTTTTTCCTAGCACTCAACTGTTTTCATGAGCTGATATCTAGCTAAATTTTGACTATGACTTGGCCAAGTCATCATCATCATATGAGCCTCATCCCATCCTAACTGGAGACAGCTATACAAATCCTGTTCCACTAGTCCACCCTATCAATGATCAATTATCCTCAGTTAAACAATGGGTCATCAAATCATTTCTTACTACCAATGCCCACATCCTTTTGGACCTTTCCCTTGCCCTTTTATATCCTTCAACTTGAACCAACTCACTCCTAACTGGTGCAGTTCCTAGGCTCTAATGCCCATGGCCAAACCATCTGAGTCTACTTTCCATCATCTCAACATCCTTATTTCAGACACGAGCATGCCAACACACTCTTCAGTGCCATTCTTAAGATCAACTAAACAATGAAATACATTTAAAATCCCCGAGAACATTTACTGGCAAAAATAAAGCAACAAGGAAATACAACAGTCCAACCAGATACATCAAGTATTGGGAAAGAAGAAAAACAAGTCACTAAACACATAAAACAACATTTACGCGCTAAGTGCACCGCTTCCTTTTGCATGGCCATCCATTTTAGTAACAATCACAGCACCAACCGTGACACTTTGTTTAAAAGCTTGAGCTTGGTCAAATGTTGCTTGGCCAATACTGCTATCCGTAACGAATATAACAAGATCTATTTTCTACAACATCAAGGAACTTAAATTAGATAACATAAATGGATAAGAGTGATAAACCTTCAGGATAAGAAAATGAATACCGTTGCTTCAGATGCTTGGCGCATTTCTTCAAACAGAGCCGCTTCCTGTTTGTGGCGTCCACTTGTGTCTACAATTATCATATCACAATTTTCCTTCTTAAACCGTTCTACACCTTCTGCTGCAATTTTTACAGGGTCTGACTCCACGTAGTTGTGGATACCGCACAGATGATTTTTTATGTGAAAATGTTGGGAAAAGCACAGAATGTAACAAGCAGTGTTATGTAGACATAAACATATTTTATATGACCAAAAGACAAGCAGCACTGGCAGCATTAACAAATTTGGAACTAATGTACATATTTCCAAATTTTTTATTTTTATTTTTGAATTTTTTCCCACAGATACTGTACTATATACATTGCAATCACTGAACGTCCATTCACAATTGGGTTTCTAAATGATTAGAGTCAACATTTTTTTTCTTTTTTTTGATGGATGATTAGAGTAAAGAATATTATATTGCCATTTGACCTCACACCTCTCTCAAACTTCTAGGAAATAAAACAGAATGGAAACTAACACGAATATGGAATGGCTCAGATAAAATCCAGACATTGTACCTTCCATAAAAAGGAATCTTAGCTTTAGTCGCATTCTGCTTCAACTGATCAAAAGCACCAGCTCTGAATGTATCTGCGCAGACTAGAGCTGGTTTCCATCCCTTTTTCTGATGATAATATGCATACTTTGTGCACGTCGTGGTTTTCCCGGAACTTGGACATTTAATGGAAAACCAAAGCAAGCAACAGTCAAGGACAACAAAAGAACAAAGAAGAAACCTTGTTTATGAAACACTTACATTATAGTTGACAAGAAGTGCATAATGCTAACTGATACATCTGTATAGTAATAGAAAATGAATGAGAGAGAAATTTGTGAATTGTGTTCGTAACAGCAGTTCGATTGTCATAATCAAGCAAGGAACTTCAAAAGGTATACATGCTATGTGCCAATTAAAAAGTAGGGGTAGAGTATACTGACAACTGACCACCGTTTCTTAAGTTGTGGTATCTTGGCCACCATACGTGTGCCACATGTAGGGCCATCTAACCCATTCAAATCATGGGCTCCATTCTTGATGGAGCACCATCTGAACTCTGCACTGATTGAACGATCTTAACCATTCGATTTCACTCGTTGAACATATCATTATTTAACAATGTGACAGCAATCAATAGGATGGATGGAATTATCTGATCAATGCAATTTTCTATCTATACTCCATCTACAATGGGTCCAATGATGTTCATGGCTAGATTGATCTCTGAAAAATGTATTCTTTTTCTGGTTTTGAACATGTATTTGATGGTGTAATGGGCTATTCTTTGGAAACAATGCCGTCTCGAGCTGCCTGATATTACTAACATAAATCCGACTCTAAAACAGCAAAACTTTAATATTTAGGCTTCTAAATATCTAATATCAAAATAAAATAATGATTATAAGTCTACACATGAGTAATGATGAATTGGTGACAATTATAGGTCTGTTATGTAAGCACTATTTAAGCACCAAAAGTCAAGCATGATTTGGTGGATTAGGGCCTATGATATATAAGTACAACAACACAAAGATGGGAAAATGAAAAAAAAAAAAAAAAGTGAATAGTATATCCCTTTCAATATGTTTCAATATGGTCCACTCCACATCAGCTCATTGAATCCCACCAAAATTACAAAGTACGCTATACATCATAACTTGCAATTCCGGCAAATATGCAGAAAAATTTCAAAGTACGCTATCCACCAGAATTACAAAGTATGTTATACATCAAAACCTACAAAGTATGCTATACATCATAACTTACAATGTATATTCAACGATGTATATAATACAATGTATACAATATCTTTCCAAAATTCATCCCATGCCCTGGACAAATATCATCTAGAAACTAGAGTCAAGCAATCATATGCAATGGACTTCCTCTAATCGGTGGTGAATTTTTGCATGTCTATTCCCGCTAAGGTGAGACTGCTACACAAAATGTCGATATATTTCATTACGAATATACCACAGTCATAACCATTGTTTTGCTTCGGCGCGGATTCATCGACTCTGACGGTCCACTGCTTCCCTTCAAGCGCAGTACTGTCTCTAGAGACATAGAAGAGAATAGGGAGTCCATCAGTCAAGTTCTTCATCTTTTGCTTGTACCACGGTAATAAATTTGTGCACAAGCTATCTACAACAATGATTTCTCTTGCTCTAGGATAGATGACTAGTAGAAATCAATGCGAATTCTTGTGATTTATGGGCGCATAGACCTGTTCATGATTCACAAAATAATATATTCGTCAAACATGATAGAAGACATAACAATAAGAGATGATATTCTGTGACAAGTGCATTACCCGTTCATAACGCAAAATTGCTTTGGAGTATGGTTTATCTCACTGCTTGGCAATTGCGTAGGCCGTACCCATCTGACCTAATAGCTTGGCCCTTTCTGACGCTGATTTGGAGGCCCGGTATGCAATCAAAACCGGCAAACAACCCTCAAGGCTTTACTGTTACAAACATAATGCAAGTTCAATACATTTAAGGAAATTAAATTTTCAAACAGATTACGGATTAGCGCAATAAACAGTTACCGTAAAATACGTAGGACAAAACTTGCAATCCTGAGGATATGCTATTAAAAGGTTGTTATGTCTTTTCTCAAGGAACTCGATGTATGTGTCGATAGCCTAATCAATAGGATAGTACGATTTAGTCATAGATTAATATAACACATAATTATATATCAATCAATGCATATAGAGAACAAATGCATAATGCTTACCTCGCTATCAACCCAGGCATCCTTTATCCATATAGTACTGAACCATTTCCCTGCTGTCATGACCTTGTTTGCTTCATACCAATCCTCTGCCTCTTTCACCTCCTGCGCGGATAGTATCCTGAAAGGATCCATCTATAGAGGAAATGATATCGGAGAAGTTACAAAAGTTGTTACTTGCTCGAGTTCGAGAACTGCCGCTGGGGTTGTATCGAATGCAGACAGGGATACGTATGGTGAAATCTTGTAATATGACGGCTTTGGTATCCTTTTAGTTCTCCTTTCATAAACAGGATGAGAAGTGGATGCCTTCGATACATTGCCAGTGACATTACTATACAATTGCACGTCTAGGTCCTCATGTCCAGGTTCTTTATCTTCAATATCATTTACTTTCCCTCTCTTACTCAACTCCTCACCCTCCTCCTCCATCACAAAATGTCTCCTCCGTGTACGACTACATTCCTTCTCCTTGATAAAATCCTCCCTCTTATTCGCTAACTTCTCATTGTCCTCAAAAAATAAATCCTTCTCCCTCTTCAATTGTTCTTTCTCATTCAGCAACCTCTCCCTCTCAACAAACATTGCTTCTTTCCTTCTTATCTCTTCCCTCCCTTTTCTCAATTCGTCCCTCTCCTTCTTCAATTCCTCTCTCTCCTTCTTCAACTCATCCCTCTCAATCCGAAATTTCTCCATCAAAAGAACATTCTTCTTAATACCCCCCCTTAGTTCCTCTCCCTCCATGCCCTTCTCATCGTTATCATCTGACTCCCCATCCTCCTCATGATCAGTCTTATTATCCTCATCATTATCACCTTCTTGGGTCTCGGTAAGCTACAAGATGTATAGATGGATATGTAAGATTAGGGATAACTTTACAATGGCAAACTAGTTCATTTTTCATGACGCTTCACCTGGAAACTGTCACGAACCGAACGAACAACATCTGTTTCCCATTCTTGTAGCGTTGGCTCCAATTTCATTACAACTGATGTCTGAAAAAGAACAAAGAGTAATGTTAAATAATTAAGCGTATACGTCAACTTAAACAAAGTAAATGCCAGAGATATATATAAACTTACAACTTTACTCTCAAAAATAACATTTATTCTGTTGTACTTCCAACATTTCCAGCCTCGGTATTGAATGAAGCGTGCAATTTGATGTGGAACATACGAAATAACACACGCTTGCAGGGCCAGAATTATCTCTACTGCCCATGCTTGTTAGAATGAATTTGTATATGGTTAAAAATTTTAAATTAATTATAGAGCGAAAACATATAGAAAATAAAATGTGTTCTTACTTGTAGGGGAAGGACGCAACCACATACAGTGTACCGTTTGGAACTTGATGCGGCAACGGAAAATTCGTTTCCTTACGACATTGTATACTATCCCAGACTATCACAAGGATATGTATAGAAATCATCTAACGAGTCCACCAGGTGAATATAATCCAAGTTGCACATAGTTTTCGATTCGGTTCCCCTAAGAAAGCACTCTACAACTAGAAGTAGGACAACCTTCACGACGTCATCATGCTTATTGGTGTTAACTAATCTCTCAAACACATCTATTAAGTGCTTCTTTAAGACTGGATATTCTTTGAAGTATTTATCTCTTAGTGTACTCGTAGTGCAACGATTCTTCGGTATAGTCAAATCTCAAATCTTAAGACCGGTAATGAGGGCGAAGTCCATCTCCGAAAACTGTAATCGCCTCTCCCTAATCTTAAATATTAAATCACCTTTGTATCTTAATAAAAGAACATGAAATATAGCCCCTATAAATCTAAAGGATGTAACATGCAATAGAAACGAGAAAGAGAATTGCTTAAACAGCTTTAGGCGACTATTGTGCTTTTCCACTCCACTCTTTCCCTTATCAAACCACCATGTCAGTGTACACCTAGATGTTGGATTGGAAATTATGACAGAATATTCGTCGCCTACAAAGATGAATTGAAAAATATATCAAACATAAAATTCATAAGATAAACATAGTGTACAAAATCAGACATAATTGAAAACAATGTAGCATTTCACTAATTTAAACAAGATTCATATGAAATATAAATAGAAATTGAGCAGAGAAATACCTGAAATCGTACAGAGAAAAACCATCAACATGAAAGATCAGCGAGGAAAACATGAAAGATCAGCGGGGCAAACTAGGAAGATCAGCGGGGCAAACTAGGAAGATCAGCGGGGAAAACTAGGAGATCAGCGGGAGAAACTAGAAGATCAGCGGAGCAAACTAGGAAATCAGAGGGACAAACATAACAAATAAAAAATATAAACATATCTAATGTTCAAATGTACCACACCACACAAAATTTTGAATTAAGCTTCTAATGTTGATCATTTCTTGGGTGCCACAAAAGTTTTTGATCTATAACTATGCTTTCTATTGATCCATATCTGTATGATCTTATGAATAGGTTTGATAACAAACAAACATCACTGTTGGGCCGACTATGGTTTCAGCGGTGGAAATCACTATGCCCACTGTTTCCCTGGTATGATCCACTTGATCTTTCGATATGCTTTAATTTGAAATATGGGGGCTAAGCCCCTTAAAATAAATGGAAAAATGGATGAACGGCGTGGATATACTACATACATTCAATGTGGGCCCAACTGAGTTTACTTGTGCAATGGGAGTGTACTGACTAACTCAGTACGCAATCTGATTACGCTTGCTGCGCCCCACAAAGATATTTTATTTGTAATATATCATGTTCATCGAATTATGTAATACCCCTCTGTTTACATCGCAATATGTATACACCAAAACCCCATATGTGGAAGGGAACCTAGACATTGAGGGAGGGAACCTAAACATTCAGTGCGACAAACATGAAAAATCAGCAGGGGAGACATTAAGATCAGAGGGGAAAACATGAAAGATCAGCGGGGCAAACTAGGAAGATCAACGGGGCAAACTGGAAGATTAGCGGGGCAAACTGGAAGATTAACGAGGGAAACTAGGAGATCAGCGGGGGAAACTAGAAGATCAGCGGGGCAAACTGGGAAATCAGCGGGACAACTTAACAAATAATTTTATAGCTTCAGTCGAAAAATCTAAACATATCTAATGTTCAAATGGACCACACCACATGAAATTTCGAATTGAACTTCTAATGTTGATCATTTCTTGTGTGCCACAAAAGTTTTCGATCTATAACTGTGTTTTCTACTGATCCATATCTGTATGATCTTATGAATAGGTTTGATAACAAACAAACATCACTGTTGGGCCGACTATGGTTTCAGCGGTGGAAATCACTATGCCCACTGTTTCCCGTGGTATTACCCACTTGATCTTTCGATATGTTTCAATTTGAAATATGGGGGATAAAGACCTTAAAATAAATGAAAAAATGGATGAACGGCGTGGATATGCTACATACATTCAATGTGGGCCCAACTGAGTTTACTTGTGCAATGAGAGCGTACTAACTAACTCAGTACGCAATCTGATTACGCTTGTTACGCCCCATAAAGATGTTTTATTTGTAATATATCATGTTTATCGGATTATGTAATACCCCTCCGTTTTCATCGCAATATGTATACACCAAAACCCCATATGTGGAAGGGAACTTAGACATTGAGGGAGGGAACCTAGACATTCAGCGGGACAAACATGAAAGATCAGCGGGGGAGACATTAAGATAAGTGGAAAAAACATGAAAGATCAGCGGGGGAAACATGAAAGATCAGCGGAGCAAACTAGGAAGATCAGCGGGAGAAACTAGGAGATCAGCGGGGTAAACTAGAAGATCAGCAGGGCAAATTGAAAAATCAGCGGGACAAACATAACAAATAATTTCATGGCTTCAGCTAAAAAATCTAAACATATCTAATGTTCAAATGGACCACACCACACGAAATTTCGAATTGAACTTCTAATGTTGATCATTTCTTAGGGGCCACAGAAGTTTTCGATCTATAACTGTGTTTTCTATTGATCCATATCTGTATGATCTTATGAATAAGTTTGATAACAAACAGACATCACTGTTGGGCCGACTATGGTTTCAGCGGTGAAAATCACTATGCCCACTGTCTCTTTGGTATGATCCACTTGATCTTTTGATATACTTCAATTTGAAATATGAGAGCTAAACCCCTTAAAATAAATGGAAAAATGGATGAACGACATCGATATACTACATACATTCAATGTGGGCCCAACTGAGTTTACTTGTGCAATGAGAGCGTACTAACTAACTCAGTTCGCAATCTGATTATGCTTGCTACGCCCCACAATGATGTTTTATTTGTAATATATCATGTTCATCGGATTATGTAATACTCCTCCGTTTTCATCGCAATATGTATACACCAAAACCCCATATGTGGAAGAGAACCTAGACATTGAGGGAGGGAACCTAGACATTCAGTGGGACAAACATGAAAGATCAGCGGAGGAGACATTAAGATCAGTGGAGGAGACATGAAAGATCAGTGGAGGAAATATGAAAGATCAGCAGGGCAAACTAGGAAGATCAGCGGGGGAAACTAGGAGATCAGCGGGGGAAACTAGAAGATCAGCGGGGCAAATTAAAAAATCAGCGGGACAAACATAACAAATAATTTCATGGCTTAAGCAAAAAATTCTAAACATATCTAATGTTCAAATGGACCACACCACACGAAATTTCGAATTGAACTTCTAATGTTGATCATTTCTTGGGTGTCATAGAAGTTTTCAATCTATAACTGTGTTTTCTATTGATCTATATCTGTATGATCTTATGAATAGGTTTGATAACAAACAAATATCACTGTTGGGCCGACTATGGTTTCAGCAGTGGAAATCGTTATGCCCAGTCTCCCATGGTATGATCCACTTGATCTTTTTATATGCTTCAATTTGAAATATGGGGTCACTATGCCCACTGTCTCCCGTGGTATGATCCACTTGATCGTTTGATATGCTTCAATTTGAAATATGGGAGCTAAATCCTTTAAAATAAATGGAAAAATGGATGAACAGCGTGGATATACTACATACACTCAATGTGGGCCTAACTGAGTTTACTTGTGCAATGGGAGCATACTGACCAACTCAGTACGCAATCTGATTACGCTTGCTATGCCCTACAATGATGTTTTATTTGTAATATAGCATGTTCATCGGATTATGTAATACCCCTCCGTTTTCATTGCAATATATATACACCAAAACCCCATATGTGGAAGGGAACCTAGACATTGAAGGAGGGAACCTATACATTCAGCGGAACAAACATGAAAGATCAGCGGAGGAAACATTAAGATCAACGGAGAAAACATGAAAGATTAGCGGGGAAAATATGAAAGATCAGCGGGGCAAACTAGGAAGATCAGCGGAAAAAATTAGGAAGATCAGCGGGACAAACTAGAAGATCAACGGGAAAAACTAAGAGATCAGCGGGAAAAACTAGAAGATCAGCGGGGTAAATTGGAAAATCAGCGGGACAAACATAACAAATAATTTCATGGCTTGAGTCGAAAAATCTAAACATATCTAATGTTCAAATGGAGCACACCACATGAAATTTCGAATTGAACTTCTAATGTTGATCATTTCTTAGGTGTCATAGAAGTTTTCGATCTATAACTATGTTTTCTATTGATCTATATCTGTATGATCTTATGAATAGGTTTGATAACAAACAAACATCACTATTGGGCCGACTATGGTTTTACTGGTGGAAATCACTATACCCACTGTCTCCCGTGGTATGATCCACTTGATCTTTTGATACGCTTCAATTTGAAATATGGGGTCACTATGCCCACTGTCTTCCGTGGTATGATCCACTTGATCGTTTGATATGCTTCAATTTGAAATATGGGGGCTAAACCCCTTAAAATAAATGAAAAAATGGATGAACGGCATGGATATACTACATGCATTCAATGTGGGCCCAACTGAGTTTACTTGTGCAATTGGAGCGTACTGACTAACTCAGTACGCAATCTGATTATGCTTGCTACGCCCCACAATGATGTTTTATTTGTAATATATCATGTTCATCAGATTATGTAATACCCCTCCATTTTCATCGTAATATGTATACACCAAAATCCCATATGTGGAAGGGAACCTAGACATTGAGGGAGGAAACCTAAACATTTAGCGGGACAAACATGAAAGATTAGTGGGAGACACATTAAGATCAATGGGGAAAACAAGAAAGATTAGCTGGGAAAACATAAAAGATCAGCGGGGCAAACTAGGAAGATCAGCAAGGCAAACTAGGAATATCAGCGGGACAAACTGGAAGATCAAAGAGGGAAATTAGGATATCAGCGGGGGAAATTAGGAGATCAGCGGGGGAAACTAGAAGATCGACGAGGCAAACTGAAAAATCAGCGTGACAAACATAACAAATAATTTCATAGCTTGAGCCGAAAAATCTATACATATCTAATGTTCAAATGGATCACAACACACGAAATTTCGAATTGAACTTCTAATGTTGATCATTTCTTGGGTGCCACAAAGGTTTTTGATCTATAACTATGCTTTCTATTGATCCATATCTGTATGATCTTATGAATAGGTTTGATAACAAACAAACGTCACTGTTGGGCCGACTATGGTTTCAGCGGTGGAAATCATTATACCCACTGTTTCCCATGGTATGATCCACTTGATCTTTCGATATGCTTCAATTTGAAATATGGGGGCTAATCCCATTAAAATAAATGGAAAAACGGATGGACGACGTGGATATACTACATACATTCAATGTAGGCCCAACTGAGTTTACTTGTGCAATGGGAGTGTACTGACTAACTCAGTACGCAATCTGATTACGCTTGCTACGCCCCACAAAGATGTTTTATTTGTAATATATCATATTCATCAGATTATGTAATACCTCTTCGTTTTCATCGCAATATGTATACACCAAAACTCCATATGTGGAAGGGAACCTAGACATTGAGAGAGGAAACTTAGACATTCTGCGGGACACATGAAATTGAACGCGAAAAACATAAAAGATCAGCAGGGGAGACATTAAGATCAGCAGGAAAAACATAAAAGATCAGCGGGGGAAACTAAGAGATTAACGGGGCAAACTAGAAGATCAGCGGGGTAAACTAGGAAATCAACGGGGTAAACTGGAAGATCAGCGGGGCAAACTAGGAGATCAACGGGATAAACTAGAAATTTGATGGGTGTCGACCACCAACACCGTAGATTTGATGGGTCCCCTTTAAATTATGGGATATCCCAAAAATCAGCCGTATACGGAACTCAGGTGGGCCATACCATCTAAAATCATGTGAAGACAACGTTAAAACATATAAAAGAAATTGGTGGGGCTCACCTGAAATTTTCATGCGTCTGAAACTTGGTTTGAACCCTCATCCAAGTGATGGTGGTGCACATGTGTCGTGTGTATATATATATGTGTGTGTGTGTGGGAAAAGGTTCTATATGGTCGAGCTCATGTGAACTACCCATAAGTTCGAGTTGTGTGGGCGTTATCGTGAAGTATGTCAAACATCTACCCCATCAGTCAGATGCACCATTCCATGGTGGGCCTAGAGCTTAAAAATCATGTTAATCCGTGACTTTTGTAGGCCACACCACGTACAAAAGTTGAGAGGGGTTACCTTCCATTAAAACATTCATATTTATTTTTTAGGCCCACCGAGAGGTGTTTCACAAATTCAGCCCACCCATAATGTGTGTCCCACTTGGATGAGGGGTCAGACCAAGTTTCAAACAAATTCAAATTTCAGATGGGCCCCACCAAGTATTTTTATATGTTTTAGGCATGCCTTCACATGATTTTAGATGGCATGGCCCACCTCAGTTCCGTTTAAGAATGATTTTTCCGCTATCCCATAATTTAATGGGGACCCATCGAGTTCACGGTGTTGATGTTCGACATCCGTCATGGTGGGGCCCACACAACTAGACCTCATGGGGAGTTCGCATGAGCTCGACCGTATAGAACCTTTTCCTTTAGGATAAAAATAAAAATGAACTACATACATTCTATGTGGGCCCAACTGAGTTTAAAATATACCTGTGCTGCATGCGTTTTTCAGTGGACCGACCATTTTCAGCAAAAGACAAAATGTTGATGAGAGGGGACCCACAAAAAGGTTTTTTTGAGTCTTTCTACAGGAAATGCGGTGAGGAAAGGGGGTGAAAGCAATGACAGTGAAAGCAACAGTGGAAAGGGAGAGGAAAAGCAAGCAGTGGAAGCCACGGTCGTGAAAGTAACAATGGAAAGGGAGAGAAAAAACAACAGTGAAAAGGGAGAGGAAAAACAAACCGTGGAAATGGAAGAGGAAAAGCCACAGCCGTAGAAGGAGGGGTATTTTCATCCTAAAATGCCGGCTCTGTACGAGGACGTCTAAGTGGGTACTTAAAGTTTGTATTGCTTCCAAAAAACCGCTGGATAAAAGGTGGGTTCCACAGTCGGAAATTTCTCTTTATTTTATTTTTATTTACACCCGCACCCACCAACAGACACCCCACCTGATGAATGGCTGGGATCCCTCACACGTGTGCGGTCTAATGGTTGGTCTACTGGTAATTGTCTGTCGCCCCCTCACATGAGTAGCCACTCATTGAACGACGACCGTTGCTCCTTTTGCTGGCGAGACGGTCATAATTCAAGTCGGTCCGTTTTCTGATGAGGTATGCGAAGCCACACGCGTGTAGAGCCATGCCGATCTACACGTGAGCACGTGTGCCATCCTGCAGGATCTGAGCTTTTCATCAGGTGGGCCATACTGTCTAATTCTTTTAGGTAAAAAATTAGCCTGTGTTGACTCCCCAATCCCCTTTGCGAAAAGCAGTGGATGGCTGGAGATTTCTTTTGGGTTTTATATCGTCCGTCGGTTCTGCGGCCCATTTGAGGAGTGAAACTACGTGATTTTAGATCCAGGAGATCAAATCAGTGTGGCCCACCATTGAAATCTCGTAAAGAACACACTTGTACGGTACTGACGCATGTGCCTGCGGGTAGATGACGGGCTCTACATGTTTATTTTGTCAATATTACATGCGCGAGATCCAACCATTCATCAGGAAGTTCCCAAGACCTCCTGGAAGATAAGGGCGGTCCACTCATCAAGTGTCACATACAGAAACAGCGGATGCTTTTTAAAATGACCAAGCATACATTAGGGCACCAGATGAACGGAGTGGCTTGATTTTTGAACAAACATCTATTGGGCCCACCTGGTGAAAACCTTTGCTGTTGCGTACGTGTGCATGTGTACGGAAGCCGGACCCTTCATTTGGAGTAGAGGTGTACGCGAGTTAAACCGAGTTGATCTTGGCCTAGCTTGGCTCGGCGCAGCCACTAGCTGACCTAGCTCAAACTTGGCCCGGTCCTCAAGCTTGACTGGCCATCGGCTCAGTTAAGTCTGCAGCTTGAGCCAAAATCAAGCCTTCGTAACATCTTCTCCAATATATGGAGCGCGCTTTTAATTTTTTATGGAATGTAAAATAGCAACACCAGTTTATAAATATTTTATCATATTGTAATCAACATAAAAATTAAAATATAAGGGTATTTGTTTTCGTATTCTAACTTTCCTCACCATCAGCCAATACTTCATTGAGGTATTTCATCGAATACTTATTGAATAACATTCTTACCAAAGTAACTGAGTCACCAAACTACTTCAATTTCAGTTCAATTCAAGTTGAAGTTCCATCCATGTTGAGTTGAGCTTGGCTTGATATATTTTCAAGCTCAAAAGATTAAGTCAGCTTGAGCTTGATTTCAAACCAAGTCAAATTAGATTTTTTTGAGTCGAGTTGATCCAGCTAATCCGGCTAACCCGGTTTGTGTACAGCTCTAATTTGGAGTCAGCAATGTGGGCCAACAAGGACTTTATTGGGCTATATTCAGTCCAGGTCCAACCCATATGGGCCCAGTTCTATGGAATATGGGGTTCATCTGGGCCGTCCGTAGGAGAAAGAAAAGCTGTACGTAAAACCATGTAGTTAGAACGAGGGTGCCAATAGCCGAGAAAGGCCCTAGATTGGATCTGGCCCCTCCAACCAGATCAGATGGGTCAAAATATTTGACCAATCCACTTTTCCTGTGGGCCATTGATTGTCTATTGTTTCAGTGTAGCGTGCATAATGACTGGACCATCCCATTTTCGAACTATGTGATTATTATGTTGTGAACCACATTTTGCATGGCTAGGATGGTCTACACAAATGAGCATAAACTACATTAACCCAACGGTTGGGGTTGGACCATTCATCATTTGACCAGGCCTAACCCCACCCAAGAACCACGTATGGATTTCATTATATGTGAGAATATTTCAGAAGCAATTAGTTGTACAATAGTATTATCATCCAACTAGTGGGCACCACATCCAATACATCCAGAAGGTTGACCCCACCAAAGAAATAGATCAATCAACTCATCATGCCTGTCAAACAAATTTAAAAATAATAATGTGACGGCTGTCCAACTTATTCAAAGTACAAACGTAGACTGCCTGATGATTTTTACATTGGGCACAACATACTGGACGGTTTGGATTTTATAGACACATGACAGTTAATCATGCAACAGTTGGGGCCCACCTTGGCTGCCCTCATCAAGCGATGGTGGTCCACAATAGTGGCCATTGTTCCATCAGAACGTGGACTTCACGGCTGTACATTGCGGACATGGGACAGAGATCCTCGTTAGTGTTTCATGGGGAGAGATGTATGGTACATCCTGGAGCACTCTCATATGTGAGCCCGTTTATTTGAAATAGATGTGGCATGATAATGTAACCATCAGGGCCACCTTTTAATGGGTTTTATATATAGTGAACTGCCATTTTTTAAAACCAGTCATGTCAGAAGATTTTAACCATCAATCTTCTTCAAACTCAATATCATCCGTTTGTAAATTTATTATTATTTTACGGCCGCTGATCAAGTGGTTAGGCCCATCTGATATTTAATGAAAACCCAGAGTTTCATGTCATATTCTAGTTCTGCAAGGCTCTCCAGTTAGGAGGGGTAATGAGGTGGGTTTGGCCTTGCCGGGTCCAACCCAAGTAGAGACCGCTATCAATCTGGGCATGGGCCTAGTGCCTTTCACAACACAATGACCCTGGCAAAGTTGGTTGGGCCCAACCTGTCTTGAGAATTCATCAAATCTCTGTTTCTAAAGGTGAATGTTCCTGAACCCTCCATCGTCTGTTGGGCCACACATGCACAATGAAATGGACATACGAAAATGAAAGCCGCACGTGCAAGATGCATGTGATACGATCATAGGAACGAATGTATGTAGGATAGACCACATAAACGCATTTGGTCGGGTTGGGCCGGGCTATTCTGGGTCATGTTGAGTTAAATGATATCTGCCCATACCCAGCTCTGATTAGGCCGCAGATGCCAGACCCTCGCCGGTCCAAAGCAGGGCCGGGTTCACTGGACCAGACAGCATGCCAGGACCGAGCCCGGCATATATCTCTTTCCACAGGCATCTACTCAAGTTGCGTGGGCCCCATCTTGCAGATAACTTGGCCCATAATCAAGCAACTTCGTTCACCGGCCCCACTTATCAGGTCCATTGAAGATGGACCCTTGGGAGATCTTTTGAACTGACCATTGGTTTTGCAAATGTACAGCACAGAACCACTCCGATAGGTTTGTAAGGACCCACGCATTAGGTGAGACGATACAGGAAACATAGGGCTGGTCGTGGGGTAGCTCTCAGCCGGATTTTGAACTGTTTCGGGCCCGGCCCAAGGTCTGCCAATTGACACGACACCCCTAAAGACGCATGCAACAAGGCCGTGTTAAAAAAAAAAAAAAAAAAAAAACATACATCGTTTCACCAGAGATTTTACGGTAATAGGGGCCATGTTTCAATGATCCGAAGCGTTGATATGGTGGAACTCACCATGGATGGCTCTAAACCTAGAGATTCTCCAATTGGAAGATCTTAGCCATAGAATATTAGGGCATTTGTTGATGTAATGTGAACTGTTGCAGTATATTCCTTCTCTTGGCCCGCCAATCAATAGGATTCCGATTGTTCCATATATACGGTGGGGCTCACAATATGAACCGTCTGGATCACTGAAAATGGGCCACACTTGTACACTCTGTGAGCCCAGAGGATAATGTGGGATCTCTCCCGGATATTTGTATAATACCTAAAAAAGACACTTCTGAAGTAATGATCAAATCTCCCCATTCAATGTACACACGAGGCCCGCCTGATAAACGAACCGATCTGATTTTGAGGTCATATCACGAGGCCCAACTGATGAAATAATAGCCTGGATCTCGCACCCATGTGCCAACACGTGTGCCTGCGTCTGCGTGTAGGATTAGCATTTTCAAATCCTCACCTCGACCTAATATACAACCCTGATAATCTTGGACACGTGTGAAAATTATTTCCATGGAACTTTGATATGTCACGTAGGAAGTGAAATAGGTGGCCGGATGTATGGGCCCCACTTCCTATATGGAGACAATAAAGTGCATTTGGCCTTTCCTCTTGCATGCGCTTTTAATATTAGCATTTTCACACGCAATAATCTTTTCCTTCCTGGTAGGTGAGAGAGCACCGAGTAGCCATAACCACTCTCCTACTCCAAAAAGCACAATCTAACAAATCCTTTCATCCCACGATTCACCTTTCCTCATTTATTAACTCTCCTGGATGATGACATTGCATTATTGTAACTAATATTTCCATGATCCAGACCATTGATATCAAGGCATGACAGTAGATGGGCCTTGCACAAGAAAATAATAATTTTAAAAAGGGGTCTCTCAGATTGGAAGATCCTTTCCGTCCAATATTTGAAACCTTTTAAATTGGATTGTTTCATTTCTCAACTCTGTTCACAGCAGTGGATAGTTTAGATCAATGAACAATGGCCCCACTTGTACAAACCCCGGAAAGCCGAAGCGAATATGAGGGAAGCTGACTCCATTCTCCAAAGCATTTTCAAGAAGAGAGCAAGGATGGTCCAGTAGGTATGACTTTTGCAGTGTACGGTAGAGATTGGAGCTGAGAAGAAATAGGGGTGGATTGACAGAACAGCTAGTGGCCATGTCTTCTCTCTTGATCCAAATTAGAACTGGTAGAATTTTTATAGATCAGTGACCTCCTCCTCCTTGCAGACTTGTAGTACACTTGAAAGCATATCCGCCAAATCAGAGCAGGTACCGTACTTCTACTACAAGGGTAACCTGATCATTTTCAATGGTTGAAGCTCCATTTGTAAGACTCGTATCTTGGTCCGTACCTTTCCGTACACTTTCGCGGTCTTACCGGTCGAATTCCGGCAACTTTCGACCCTTAAACGATATCGACGCGCAACCCTGATTCACGTGCCGACAACCCGAGTCAACTCAACCCGAGACCAATACCATAGCGACCGCACCGTCGCCGCGGTTCCGATACCGCGACTCGCGCGCCAAGGCGATACCCTGGTCAAGAGTTATGGGCCAACGTTCGGTGCGAGAAAACGCCGCGCGTTGCGAAAACCAAGGGAATCTCTACGATGTGTCACATCAATCACATCAATCCCATCAATCAATCACCCATCAATCCATCACATGTCAAGTACACATCACTTTCATCCCTTTTCCCAAGCAACCACAAAAGTCTCCCAAATCCATACCTCTCTTACACAAAAAGCCACAAAAGTCTTCACCACCCATACCTCTCTTACACAAAAGCCTCAAAAGTCAAGTTTTTCTTACACAACCACACTCACCCATCCATCCATCACTCTCTCTCTCTCCCTTTACGTCACTCTCTCTCTTTCTCTCTTTCTCATTTCAAAAATCCCAAGCAACAAAAGATTTCCAAGGAAACTCCATACATATGGAATTTTCCAACTCTCCTAAGCTCCAAGTGGCCCACCTTCCTACCCCAAAATCTTCCATCTCAACCCTCCATTCTTCATCTTAACCATTGAAGTTGAAGCTAAGGTGCCAAGGAACCCCTAGGAGCGAGAAGATCGGACGGTGGGTGCCTCTATAGGGTAGATTTATTTGTTTTTATGGTAGACCAAGTGAGGCCCACCGATCAATGGTGTGGATCTCACTTGGGACCCTAATACGTGGCCGATGGACCACTTGGATCACCATGATCATTCCATGATGGGGTCATTCTCCATGGACCCCATCATGATGTTTATTTTTATTTGAAAAGGTCATCTAGACCATCCATATTGGTGGGGAAAGGATCCCCACCGTTGATCTTTAGTTTTGATGGTCACATGTGCAAAATGACCCAATTGATGTATGATTTCATGTATGGGAGGGCCCATAATGACGGGGTCCCTCCATCACAAGACGTGTCTCCGTGTCTCTCTCTCTCTTCTATTTATTTTATTTTATTTTATTTTATTTTATTGCAATAGGATGGTGTGGCCCACTTGAATGGATCCCACCTTGAAATTCATTTGGTTCAAATTTTTTTATTCAAGTGGGACCCACCTTATATGTGTACCCATGACAAATATCCGTGGTGGCCCACTTCATCAGGGCCAACCTTTAAAAAAAATTAAAAAAATAATAATAATATAACAGTCCAGCGTCTGGGACGCTGGACGTTTTCAAAGGAAAAAGTAAAAAGGAAAGAAGAAAAGGAGTGTTTGGGGTGGTCCCCTCGTATAGGCCCCACCCTAATGTTTATGTTCGATCCAAGCCATCCATCATCTTACTCACGGTATTTTAGCCGTTGGGTAGAAGTTTGGAGCTGATCCAATCGCCTGGTGGGCCATAGCGCCTAAAATTACATCCTCACCTTTCAAATACCATCTTCTTATTTTTAATTCATTTTCTTTCACCAAAAAATTCAAAGTTTGGGCTCTTTGGACTTGTTTCGAGCCGAGGAAACCAATGGATGGTGTGGATTTAGGCGATGTGGACCCCACCTTCGAAAATCCTCAAATTTTTGATTTTTCAAAAAAAAAAAAAAGGGGAAGAAGAGGCAGCAGCCCTTGCTGCTGCTGTGTCAGGGCG
Organism: Magnolia kwangsiensis; assembly: GCA_037074715.1. Classification (NCBI taxonomy): domain Eukaryota; kingdom Viridiplantae; phylum Streptophyta; class Magnoliopsida; order Magnoliales; family Magnoliaceae; genus Magnolia; species Magnolia kwangsiensis. The sequence continues at coordinate 4,979,395 of CM073571.1, forward strand.
CACGCAGGCAGTGCCTGCGTGCTGGCGGACGGGCGGGCGGCCAGGCCTCACGGCCCAGCTGTGGGCCCCCATCATGATGCATTTCGATCATCTGCCCCATCTGTTTGATGGGACCCCTCCTCAGGTGGGTCCCCTCCAAAAATGAGACAGATCCAAGACTCAGGTGGCCCACACCACATGAAACAGTGTGAATTGAATTCTACCATTGAAAGGTCTTTGGGGCCCACAGAAGTTTTGAATCAAGCTGAAATTTATGTCGTCCCTTCATCCAGGTCCGAGTGACTTTATGAATGGGTTGGATGGCAAATAAATATTACAGAGTGGGCCCCACATGGGACCCACATTGATGTTTGTGTCAAGTCCACCGTCCAGTGGACGGTGGCACCCACCTGATATTTGTGTGGCCTCCACGGTGGGGCCTGGGTGATGTATGTGTCTTACCCGCGTTGTCCAGCGGTAATGAGACCCACCCATGATGCATGGGCTGCATCCAAACCGTCCATTCATTTTAAGAGTTCGTTTTGTAACATTGACTTAAAGAATGAGTTAGATCCTTAACTCATATGGACCCCACCTTGGCCTGTTTTGAGGACCATCCTTATGCAAATACAGTAATTCATTGGGGCCCACTTTGATTTATGTAAGGCCATGGGATTGGGCCCAAATTGATACGTTCTAAGGCCATAAGACTAGGCCATTTGATATATTGTAAGGCCCATGAGACTAAACCCATTTGATTACAAAAAGGGTCCATGGGTTTAGGCCCACTTTGTTATGCATGCAAGGCCTATGGGTTAGGCCCATTTGGACTATTTAAGGCCTATGGGCTAGGCCCATTTGCTTTGTAAAAGGCCTATGGGTTTAGGCCCACTTGTTATGTTCTAAGTCCATTGGACTAGGCCCTTTTGATGTATTCCAAGGCCATTGAAATTGGACCCATTTGTTACAATTTTGAGCCCATGGGATCAGGCCCATTTGATTGTTTAAGGCCTACGGGTTTAGGCCCATTTGATGTACCGTAAGGCCTAGGGGTTTAGGCCCATTGAACTCATATAATGCCTAAGGGTTAAGGCCTATTTGGCGTTCATATGGATTCAATTGGTGTGACCCATTCGACCCATGAGTTAAGCTCATTTGATGCAATGCTAGGCCCACGGGTTTTGACCCATTGCAATGCACATAAGACCCATTTATGTGGCCCATCTGATGAATAAGAGGCCCATAGGATATGACCCATTTGATATATATATGTAAGGTCCAATGGGGACAACCTACGGTCCATTGCAATGTGTAAATCCATTACAAACTAAGTGTTGATGTTTACAAAGATCGTGCCTTGGGAGCAATGTTGGTTTGACGTCCACATTGCGAGTGTAATGTTGGTTGGATGTCCACATTACGACTCTCCTTAGGGCCCATTACTGGGCCGTACTTATCGTATATAGGCCGTCCAGGTCTATCTGCATTGTAAGATAGTTCATTTTGTTATATCAAGTTTAGTACAGTTCATGACTCATGATCATACGCATCATATGTATGCTTGACGTGAGAATTGTCTAAATCATAGCATTTGCCTTCGGGCAGGTTGATTATGGGCTCCCGGTTAGGCGGTGTTGCCCTACATGAGCGCACGGTATGCGCAGGATTGGTTGCATGACTGGATAGCGTGATTCATGCATTCCGCATTTGTGTGACATGGTTATTGTACGCCCTAGCGACATCGGGGCCGTAGCCTCCACAGACAGATCGTGGTTGGCAGGATTGGATACCGAAAATCTTTTTCTACATGGGGTGCTATAGATATCCCTGGGTGAAAGTTTCTAAACCCTTATGGTACCAAGAGGTTGCTCCAACGTCTAGACCGAGTGGGTAGATGAGCACTGAGTGTCGAATACCAGTTGGCTGTGCTCTCCACTGTGTCGTGGTCGGTTGAAAGGGGGTGCGGCCTTACCCGTCCGAGTGTAGGGGGTAATGCTAGGCTGAGTTTGACCAGCTTGAGTAATGGGTCCGCTATCGACGAGTCACGCCCGTTATTGGCAGACGGATAGTGAGGTCTTTTCCACTTACCTTGTTGCGCGCGATGTGGCGGCAATCTGGTTTAGAGTGTACTAGACCCCGGTGATATTTTATACTTTGAGCTGTATTGATGTGTGGACATAGATGAGGATCTGTATGCTTGAGTTGCATTATATATCGCATGGCCTTGGGATGGCCGATACCATTCATGTCTTGCATTGCATAGCCTTGGTACGGCTCATGATGTTATGGTTCCATCTGCATATTCCGCATTACTCTGACATTGCATTCATATTACTACCTTGCGCACACACTTTCACCACCCTCTAAGCTTTCTGTAAGCTTATGCACGATCGTTGCGTGCAGGTGACGTTGGTTCGCAGCAGCGCTGAGGCAGGAGCACGTTGCTGAGCATTTTGGAGTTTTTGTGCTTTACCATTGTATTTCCCTTTATGCTCATTGTACTTGTAAAGTTTTTGATCATAGTGAAAATGTAATGGAGTTCTTGGTTGTTGTTTGTGGGTTATGCCTTTGGTTATGCTTATTACGAATCAAACTGGTATCTTCCTCGTAGCATCCCAGGATCGGAACCTGGCGAATGGAAGCTAGGAGCCGAGAGTGGGGTTCTACGGAGGCTGTCGGCGCCGGATTCGGCGATCGGAAATTTTGTGAGCCCGGTTTTCGAGTTTGGGGCGTGACACCATTGCTACACACTAGACTCAGGTGCACTAACTCAGTCAACTCACCCCACTGTACATTGCCAATACAGTGATAGAAATCGCGATCGTAGAAACCATGGGCCCAAACGTGGATGGAGCATGGACATCACATATTCAGATGAATCCTATCCATCCCACTGGTTGCCATCATATTGTTTCGTTAAAAGAACAGATGTCAGCATTCCGAATCAAACAGAGAATGTCTGCCAGTAAAGACGTGATTTTCAGGCTAAGTTCCAAGAACAAGTGGGGCCCACAGTTTGGATGGCCCAAAACTAGTATTGTTTATTGCCACAATTACGCTAAAGTGTAAGGAGTGGGTAAGTCAGCATCACCGAAAGGGGAGTGGATTAGGTGAGACCCCCACCCAATAAGCGCGGACCTTACCGTGGGGCCCACTTTCATGTATGTATTCTATATTCTCACCGATCCATCCGTTTTTCCTTATCATTCGAGGGTATTATCCAGAAAAATGAAGAAGGAAGAAGATCTAGACCATAATCTAGGAAAAAAGTCGTGATTGAACACCCTGCCATTAAAAACTTCATAGGGTGCACCTTAATATTTCCTTGGTGTTTATTTGCCATCCAAATCTGTTGATAAGGTCACATAAGCCTGGATGAAGGGAAAATCGAATATCAGTTTCATCTAAAACTTGTGGTACATTGATGCAGGGAAGGACGTGAGGTCGAGCACCGTCTTCCTCAAGATGATAGATATTCCGAATCCACGGAACTTCTCTGGACTCCTCACAGAGACTTCTCGAATCCACGAGGAAAGGAAGTAGAAAATAAGAATAATTTCTAATAAATTTGAAATTGATTAATGAAATCCTAAAATCGAGTTCATAACCCTTTAAATAAGGGAACCAAGCAATAAGAAAAAAATCAGACTCAAACTACAACTAAAACTCTTAGGATTCGCAACTTACTATAAATAGTAAACTTACTATTTATAGACGGTGGTGATGTCTACTAGTACGCAAGGTTTTTAGCCAAAAATAGTAAGTGTCCTATTTGGCTTCACCAAACCGTTCTCCTAATTATCCTAAGCACTTTTCATGTTGGACACAACTCCTACAGCCCAACGGATGAAAAGTTATACTCAAACTAAAACTTACTATTTATAGTAAAAACAAAATTAAAACGAGGAAACGACCGTCGATCAGGGGGTTTCTCGCAAATCCGGGTTGCGCAACCTGGCATAACAGGGTTGGTTGGCTAAAGTAGCCCGTTCTACCCCAAATTCATATATTTTACGTCGGATAACTCATTCCGGATTGTGAGATACGTCCGATCTAAGGTCCGATGGTCAGGATAACTTCTGTCACCAACCGTGCCTTTTCTGATCCATTTTGGCCATGAAATTGTCCACGACCCGCTCTACATCATACATTAATGGTCAATCACCATTATTTCCTATAGTATGGTCCACCTGATAATTGGATCTGCTTCATCTTTTTGGATAATGCCCTCAAATAATCTGGAAACATACATCAAGGTGGGCCCCACGGTAAGGACCACCGTCTTGGGTGAGGCCGCGGTCTCACCTAATCCGCTCCCCATGGAAAGTGAAGTACAGCTGCCGCACCAAACCCTTTCCCAACTTACAAAATATTCTCTTTTTTTAAACCTAATTATTACGGGTTAATCAAAGGGTAATGACGACTCAAAAAAAGCAGCGAGCGTTCCGAGTCCGACAGTTACACAACCAGGCGCTGCTGAAAGATGACATGAAAACCACGTATAAAGCAATACAGCTCTCTGTTTCTTCATGAAAAAATGCCCATCTTAACACAAACAAAATGGTGGCCTACTTGACTTAGATTGGTTGAAATTGGCACTAGGCCACCCATTGTCTACTAAGGCAGGGGCCCTACATTACCAATCAAAGGAAGACACGCCCCGCTCGAGTACGCCCACGTGAAGTAAATTGATCTTGAGAGACCTCCATGGGAATGCTAATGGTTCAGATCACTGTTTCATAGGCCACCATGAATTTTTCCTATAGGTCAGAAGATCCTCCCGCATCCTATCAGTGCCCTACGAAACGGGCGTTTTGGATGATGTACAGCCACCGAAATCAGTAATCAATATGAAAATTATTCCCTGGGTCGGATCCACCTTAGATGTACCGTAAGTACAAAGAATCATCAACCATAACCGCGCTTGTAAAACCCACAGGTATAAAAGAAAGTGGCCCAATGTTCAGAAGGTTCGGATCTCCTGTAATCACGGTGGCTTTCCCATGTTGACTACCAGATGGTGTGGGTTTCACATTTATGAGCGGTCCACAGATAATTTCACTGGCCGCACGTCTTAAAACCTGGATCCCATTTTAAAACTATTAACCACAAAGACATGTATATCCTCACCCTTCCCAGGATCGCTGTCGATCACTATTGCTCAGTGATTAAAATAGCGTTTGATTCAAAGGCATTTATGGCAAACAGCAGGACATGATTTCCTAAAGCTCATATTAGAAACAGGAAAACGCCTGCATACCCTCTTTGCTAGGTGTACCCACTGGGGTTACTTCTCCAACCTGGGGAAAAGGACTAAACGTGGATGAAATCCACTCCGTCCATCAGGTACACCACCCTTTCATTTAGCTTGATCCCAAAAAAATAGGCTGAATAAACACTTAAAAGTACGTGGGCGACCCCAGAAAAAATAATACCTACAACCTCTAAATTCACATGGTATGTCCCACCTAAGGTTTTCTTTCTTTTTTTCTTTTTTCTTTTTTTTTTGAGAATTAACAATATTGCATAAAGAAAAGAAACAAACTACAGGAGAAAAGGGTAAAAGAATAAACGCAAACCAGGAAAAAGGCTAAACTGAGATTGCCTGAACCATTAAGCAACAAGAAAACTGACCATTTGATCACCAGATTAAGAGCTTTAAAGGAAACCGTCTCCACGGAGGAGTTATGAAAGCATTTATCATTTCTTTCAAGCCAAACTGACCACCAAATGGCGAGGATGACTATTCTCAAGATTTTTAGGTGGTATGTCCTACCTAAGTTTTGTAATGGATTTTTAAGTAATACTTTCATCCTTATGAGGCACATGGGGTGAACGGATTGGATAGCACATAAACAACACAGCGGGCCTCAACTGTTCCTGTGGTGTGGCCCGAGTATTGGGTTCAATGGTAAACATGAAGCAGCACCTAGTGGACATGGTAAATCTCATCAAAGTTCAACCTACTTGGCTCCCAGTTTACAAAACTAACCGAGTTAGGTACCTAGTGCAAGGTTTTTAAAAAGATGTCCACATTCGCATACCCCACACAGCATTACAAAATAATAATAATAATAATAATAATAATAGCAGAAATTGTTGTTCAAGAATCCAAAACCTATCCGCCCACTACTACTAGTAATGAAAGATCCGACTATGAAATTGTAGGAAATGCAATATGTGATATGTTTTCTACCTGATCACAGTTTTGTGGCATTTGGATCTTCAAAAAGAACTCTATAAATTTCCAGACCGAAATCTGAAATCCAATGTCCTCCGATGGTGTTTTCCAGATTTCAGATCTACTGCTACAAAGCCAAGATGAGAATTGCTGCGACTGGAAAATTAAATGCACTGAAATACAGAAACCAATTCACGGGTATCAGATATCTAATAACAGCATAAAGCAAACACAGATTCACGAATTGCTACCAGTGTACGGATGAGATCCATAAGAATTATGCGTTGGACCAGGAACCCAACATGAGCAGCAGATAAGAAATAAAACAGAAGCTGCTGAGCTATCTGATTGTGCACGGGGCTGATGGGGAACAACAAGACATCTGCATATGGGGAACAAGAAGACACAATGACAAACAACACAAACCCATCATGAATTTTATATGCTCTTCTCATAACATGCTGTCCGTTCTTGCAGGTAGCCTCCTGAAGAAGTTGAGGGGTGCTGAAGGAAGCTTGTGGCGGAACCTCGGATGCCTCAACACATAAAAGCCAGTGATGAGGGCCACCACCTGGAATGGTGTAACATAGAGCACAATGGCGGCGATCAAACAGAACATCACAAACAGGGCTGTTGCTCTTGGGTCTCGCCAGCTCAGCAGAGACTGCAATCTCTCCCCCTGCGTCGCCAGGTCACCAACCACCGTCTGTATCCTTCCTGCGACGCTTCTCAAGCGATCATATCTCATTCTCACCATATCTGCTGGCCGAGAAGTCGGAAAAGTATCAAACTCCTCATCCAATTCATCAGGATGAACAGCATCAGCATGAGATAGGCGAGTATCCATGTGAGGAGGCTGCCTAGGCCTCCACCGGTAGTACCAGACCCCAATCAAGAACAGGTATAGAAATATCGTCGGTAGTATCAGCTCAGGGTACAAAACCAGTATTATGAAAAGTACGTGAATAAGGATTGTCGTCAAAGGGTTCTTCCAATGACATATCTGATCAAACCATTTCCCAACTGCAATCGACCCGCTCAAGACGCCCATAATCCGGAAGAAGTTAGCTTTGCTTCTTCGCATACTCCACATATGAGAATCTACATCCAGCATGTATTCGACCACTTCTTTCCGCAGTGGTGGCTCAGCGCGACTCAACCTCATTGATACTATCTGTGTGGCCTGGTGCCTCAAGCTATCGAGCTGAGTAACAGACAGTGGATGAAGGTAATGCATTTTTGGCAGCAACGGCTGTGAATAGATATGCAGGATGTTAATCAAAGACGAGCACGTGAACCTAACAGCCAGCTGCACCTCTCCCATCTTCTTCACTCCTGAAGGATGCAGTACCAGCAGCGGGTACGAGTGGGTATAGACCCGATCAGTTTCAAGCGTCGAGAGCCGAATCCGCACCTTTCCAATTCTGGAATCTTTTGATCCCGACCCCTTCTCTCCTCCATGCAAATGACAGTTGTCGAACACCCCAATAGTAATCACAGTACATGGATCAAAAACCTCCCAAGTGTATTGCTCATTCCACTTCGGAGTAAAGCTATCAATAATCGTCCTTGTACGAACCCACTTCTGCCCATATTTTGCTACGCAATAAGCATCTGTGGTCCCCCGCCCATCTTTCGTCTTCATAGGCAACAAACCCTGAGCAGTCAAAATCCCCACTTCCAGAACCCCAATGCTCTGCTTCCACAACTGCTTTGCTGTCGGCCGAAGATCGCTGCTATAATGTGTTGATTCATCCAGGACATGATACCCACCATCCAAACAGATCCTCAAATGAATCCTACTGGCAAATTTCTCCTTCTTCTTCTGCTCACCATCCACAACAATGTGCTTCTCAAGGTTATACCACCTGGTATTCACAGGTTTATGGTCCAGCCTCCTCTGCACATTCTGCAAAGGAATCACAGCCTTCCCCAGAACCTCATCCTTGTTGGGTCCTACCCTATCTTCCACGCTCAAAATCAAGTGCTCTTCAAAGGGCTCTGCTGCTACGAACATCAAATCTTCGTTCCACATTGGATTGAGAGTCCTGCTCTGAGAAACCCTAGTTCTCAATGCCTGATTTCCAAGAATAGCCTTAACATAGACTTCTGGATACCTGGCCTTATCACCTGGTTGCAAGTCCTGAGCTTCAATAACATTAACCCGAACGTACCAAAGCTTAGGAGAGAGATATACTTTCGACCTGATGTTTGCTAGCCCTTCGCTGTGAACAGCCGCAGCGTCAGAATGCCATGCTTCAGGAAATGCTTCATCTGCCTGTGTGCCCATCCAAACAGCCAACATGAGCTCCCCTTTGCCCTTCTCTCCCTTCCTATTTTCCAGTCTGTACCACTGTGGCGCTAGCGGGCTGTCTGGGGGCACGCGCTTTGGGACTTCATTGAGATCGAAAACAACATACCCCATAACATCATCCTTCACCATATCCTTATCCTTCACCACAACCTCAACAACAGAAGATTGGATTCGGTCCTTCGAGAACGCAAAAACCTGGTTCCACTCGGGGTTCGACTTCTTTTCAAAATGCCGAGTTGTGCCCTTGTAATTCCCAAGCTTCACTTCCACATATGGGTCACAGCTACCAGTGACATCCGACGGTGGGAGCTCTTTGGCTTTGACAACACGGACATACAGATATTGCATCTGCTCAACAAGATCATAGGTGCTAGTGAGCTTGTCGCCGGCAATCCTGCTGCCACCAAGGTGGGGCGAAGTCTCCTTGAGACGAAATTCTTCTGGAGGGGGAGGTCGCTGCATTTTCTCAAATCCAATAATATAGACACTAAAACAAGTAGCAGAAATGGGAATTTGAACTTCAAGGAGCAGTGGAAATTTACTTTGAAACTTCCTAGCCCTAATAAGGATTTGATCAACAGAGCTTTTGTAACTCCAAACCCAAGAAAAAGATCTGGCTTTCCTAGTAATTTAGGAACTGAAAACAGAAATCCGATGACCTAATGGATATCTGTGAATTTTCCTGCTTGCAGAGACAAGCAAGAAATCACAAACCTGAGAACAACTCTAAGCCTATTTGCCAGGCCCTAGATTATAAAAAAGAAACACCTGAACCACAACCCTCGACTATAGAAACAGATAACAGGAGAAAATCACAACAGCTTTGATGACACTTGAAGATCTGAAACCGCTAAAACCTCCAGAATGAAGCAAAAGAAACAAGTCCCAAAGATGAAACCCTAACTCTGACGTGCAGTAGATTCAACAGTTCAGAAAGGAGGTGGGGAAGCAAGTGCCTTCACCACAACTTCACCAGATCTCCTGAAATGAAAAAGAAAACTGTAAACTTCAGTATCAAACCCTAAATCTTCAATCTAAAAACCATAATGAGTGCTGTAAAAGAAAGAGAATAAAGAAAAACCTCAAGCACCTCTCAGGCCTTTACGTAGCAGATAAGGAAGATTTTTCTAACAACGAGCCCTGATCCAAATAGGCAAATACCTATGAAATCGCATAGAGATCAGTCAGTTCAAACATCAAATGCTAAATCACCAACAGCATATATCCGAGTTGGCACATCACCCCCTTTCCAAAGGGGAGATCCCACACTCATGTCCCGCAGATTACTAGTTTGATCTTCCCCGAACCCTAAAATCGCTGTAAAATCCGTTCATTTTATTGCCTTTTCTTTTCCTTTCTTTAGTTTCTAGCAGTTATTTTTTTATCTCTTCTTTTGTTTTCTATTCCTTTCTTTAGTTTCTAGCAGTTAATTTTTTATCTCTTCTTTTGTTTTCTATTCCTTTCTTTTGTTTCTAGCAGTTATTTTTTATCTCTTCTTTTGTTTTCTACCTTTTGTTTTAGGAATGGATTCTCATCAACACTTCAAGGCTCAAATCTCTGGAGCATTTTCCGAAGATTGGAAACCATAGCTTCTTTTTAAGATTGAGCGGATGTGAATGCATGAAATCAGTAGATTCTAGGTTTCAAACACCAAAATCGCTACTTCGAAATATCAAAAGCTCGCAGCCCGAGCATTTTATTTTTTATTTTTTTCCCGTTTTACACAGAAAAGGGATTTTCAAGGGCATTTTGAAGTTTCAGACGATTTTCATACAAAACCCTAGGAAACATGGAAAATGCATGGACTTCAGGATTTTTCATACAAGGAAAAAGTACCCAAACGCTAAAATGCTACTCCAGACGATTAAAGGCATTGTGTTCCCCATTTTTAAAGAGAGAACAGATATCAGCGGTGCTTTAAATTTTCCGAAGGTTTTCATTTCCAAAACCCTGTAAAATCACAAAGAAGGTCCAGATAGTTTTTCTTTTTCTTTTTTTTTTGGCGATAAAGTACAAAAGAAGATCAGCACGAAAAAAAAAAAGAAGGAATTTTCAACCCCAAATCGCTGCTGGAGACGACTTAAAAGCATTTTCCACCGTTTTCTACGTAATTACAGACGCATTTAGAAGTTTCACTGGATGACATTTCAAAAGAAAATACGAAAAAAAAAAAAAAAATCTACAGACCTGCAGCCGGAGACTGAGGAGGACTCCGAAACGACTTCCACGCACCCTAGATCATCAATCCAGATCTTGAAAGCATGGCAATGGAAAATCTCCATTTCCACATTTTTCTTTTTCTTTTTTCTTTTTTCTCTCTCGCTGCGGAGAGAAATGGAAAAATAGAAGTTCTATCAGAAAACAGGAAAAGCGGGAGAACTTCGAGATCTGAATCCAGAAGAACCTATCCCTTTTCTCTTTTTCTACAGAGAACCCGAGGCACACGTGCAAAGACTGTGGTCGCGGTTCGTACGTGCGAAGTTTGTTTTCTCAAACGCGAGACGCGATCGAGATTTTGGTGTAAAACCCGCCCCGTTCCGCGGAACGTGTCGCGAGATTTTGCTAATAAAAAGAGAAAAACTTGATACTCCGGAAGCGTGTAATGGATGATATGCAGTACTTAGAAATTGCACGCTTGGCATATAAGTAACCAAATTGAATGGTCCAGATTACGGTAACCAGTTCTAAAAGTATCGTGAATGAAAAATTAAGTTTACTTGATCATCTGACTATCAGATTAGTGACATTTTTTTGGACGGTTAAAAATGAAAAAAAAATAATCCAATGGTCACATTTCCACAAACAAGTGTCCAAGAATCAGAGGCTAGGATTCTTCGATCAATCTGATATTAGCACTGCGGGTGGGTGACTGTGGGATGCATAATCTAGTTGGTTTAATTTGAGTTGATATATGTCACTTCTACTCTTTATGAGTGCCTGCGTATCAAGCCTCCCGTGCAGTCGTATAACTCGTAAATAAAAACCAAAAGCCAGGCCTTGGAGCTCTGCTCAATTTGTCTCTGTCGAGTATGTGCTGCCAAATTTCGGCCCACATGTTAAGAGGATTCGATGATCTGAACCGTCCATATTTTGTTCTACAATGACTAAGCTATAAGCGCATAATGGTGCCTCATAGATGATCTGGATTTTTTTTAAAGATGAATTATGAGTCGTTGATGAGTTTCTTCTCAATGGGTTAAATCATTCTACATAAGCCGATGCTCAAAATCATCCGTTTAGCCGTAGAAGTTTCTTCTTAGTAGACATTCTTAGTAGAGCTGGCCTTCAGTTTGTACAAACAGGACCATAGGTAAGCAATATAGGCTACAGTTTGAACAAATGCCAACCTTTCAAGTAGTGAATTACAAATAGAGATGGCTCGGAAGAGAAATGCATTGGTACCTTCAATGCTCGTTTGGATTGCGAATTACTACAGTGATATATTAGAAATGATATCATTATAATTTTATCATTGCAAAATTCATCAAAATAATCATTAGCTGATTTAATCATCATTAGTTATATATGCTAATCTCTCACAATTATAATAATGTGAAAATCTTAAATCTAAATAAATATATTAATATATAAATTTTTGAATTGATATTAAATAATAAAATTGTGAAACCGCCATGACTTTACCTTGACAAATCAAACACCGCAATCATTAGCCCAACGAGCCCTCAGCTAAGAAAGGGCATAACCAGTGACTATGAGTGAGAGCTTACTACGACATGGTCTAACCAGGTGGGACCCAACAAAACTAATGGCTTGCACACAAAGCGATTGAGGACCCTTAACAGGGCTATACACATAATTTAAAAGGTGAAAAAAAAAAATCAAGAAAAAAAAAAAAAACCTTTGATACTCTTAGTAAAGTGTGACCAATGATAGGCAGGTACTTGGATGAAACTAATTCAAATCAAATGGTCCAAATTATAAACCTTAGTTTAGATTCATCATGCCTCTAAAAACTCCTTTGACCATCTAACCTTTGGATTGATGAAGAATTATTGGATGATTGGAATATATAAATATATATATTCCCATGAAACCTCGGATACCTAACTTTTACTTTGATCCGTAACTTTGATGGGCCATAGTAAAAGAGGCACAAATCAAAAGAGTAAATTATTTCTTTTTGTTATCGCCCCCAAAGGGATTCACGGGGTACTGCATCACAACGCATAGTTCAGATATTGCGGTTGTTTCATGGAGATGAATTTTGAGAAAGTTCTTATGGGCCATCGTGAGGCGGTCCACCTAAGATTTCAATGCGCTTCATTTTTGTGAGCATGCCACGCGGTGAGGTGCATACGTCACTGTGGGCTCCACGGTCGGGACCCACCCATCTCGGTGAATACGGAGATCCACTGAAGCCGCGCCGCATTTGTTGGTGACACGTTGGCTTAGAGAACCTATTACCAAAAAGCAACGGCACCACAGCTTCTTGGACCATAATGCCTATTAAATTCATACCATGAAAAAGATATGACCCACCATGAAGATAAGCCTTTTCAAAAATCAGGCTGATCTATTCCCTAGGTGGGCCACACCTGCATGTTAAGTGAAACCATTGGTTCTCCTTTTTAGTGGTCCACCTGATTTCAACAGTGTGTCCCGCCTGATGAACGGGTTAGTCATTTTTATTTTTATTTTTTGTTCCAGACGATCTTTGTAGTAGGGACCACCACATTAATGGTGCTGATGTCCTACAAAATGAGCATTTTAGTGGGAAAGAGAGTACGGTGCCACAAGCCTGGGGTACCTTGCCTGTGTTTGATCAGTTCTCGTTCCCGTTGGAGCGCGGATTGCTGCGTCCGACCCCTGCCCGTCTCCAGCTGGGAACAGGCAGGATCTTTTAGTGGCCACCGTGATGCATGGATTTTATCTACACCGACCATTCATTTTTACCTATCATTTTAGAATATATGCCCAAAACTGAGGCAGAGCCAAGATAGAGATGGGATACACAGGGGATTACAGTCTCCCTGTTGAAGAATTCTTGGGGCCACGTAAGTTTTAGATCGAGCTGATATTTGTGTTTTCTGTTCATCCATGTTTACGTAACTTTATGAATAGGATGAATGGAAAATCAACATCGATGGATCTTAGAAAAGTTTCAATGGTGATAATTATCATCGCTTCATCCTGTGGTGTGCTCCACTTGAACCTCGGATCTACCTATTCGTTCTATATCATAAAATGTCAGGGGAAAATGGATGGACGGTGTAGATAATACCCATACGTCACGCTGTTAGGACGAAATCCACCTCCTTCTCATTAGCGGTTGGCACATCCCTATGGACGTGGATTAGGTACTACCCCGCCTGTCCTAGCTCGGACAAACGCGGGCGCTCTGAGGGGCCACCAGAATGTATAGATTTATCAACACCGTCCATCTATTTTTCCATTTCATTTCAGGTATAAGGTAAAATATGAGGCAGATGTAAGGATTAAATGGGACACCGTGGGAACTGAACGTATACCATTAAAAACTTCTTGGAGCAGTAGAAGACTTAGATCTGCCTTATTTTAAGGCGTATACCCCAAAATGATTAGGAAAAATGGATGGACAGTGTTGATAAACCCATAAATCACGGTGGGGCCCTCAGAACCCCCACCTGTTGCGAGCTCGTGGCAGTCTGGTTGTACCTATTCGGCATCCCTATTTTTGTGCCCTACTTCTGCACCAAGTGACACTGGATTAAGGGTGGCCACCTGATGAACAGTTGGATACTTGGATCCCTTACGTGTGTCCCTCTTACACGTGCGCAACCGTGTAATTGCGACTGTAGGATTCATAAATTAGATCCTGAAAGCTCGAACAAAGACTCAAGCCGTCGAACAGGATAGCTGGATTCCAATATCTCTGCCCCACCGTCCATTGGTTGTGGTCCCAAATACCCGCGGACATTCGAAGTAATTCTAATTTCTAACCCCGCACTGTGCAAAATCCGGGAATCCCGTTTATATATATATATATATATATATATATATATATATATATATATATATATATATATATATATATATATCACTGGCATTCGCGCCAAGTAGTTAAAATAGTGGAACATGATAACACGCGATCTCCCCTCTTCTCAAAGGGACAGCGCAAGACGTGGTGCATGTGGATGGAATAATCGATCGGTCCATCCATTGGGCCTTATAAAGGTTGTTTGTTTTTTAAAAATCCAACGGTCAAATGATCTTATCCGTTAGGGTTTTTTTTTTTTTAGATAATTAAGTACTTTTGAGAGACATCCACCCATCCAATCTCTTTGATCATGTTAGGTCATAGGCCATGCAAATGAGACAAATCTAAATCTCAAGTGAATTGCATAAATAGATAAAAATGAATAGGGAAAGATTAGCGTCTAAACCGTTCTAAGTTTCAATGTGATGTTCATATGTCATTTATACTAGATCATTACTCTTGCTTTGGTGGTAGCCTCCCAAGAATTTCAAGAATAATCATTGTAAAAAATGTTTATAATACAAAGTACTAATGTAATATAAATAATAAAATTATAAGAAATGAAACATTATTGATTCAAAGCCTAAAAATATACCCTAGCTTTTTATCTCTTCAAAACTTTCTCAATACCTTATGTATGTCTAGCATTCACCCTAACACCTATTACACCTATATATTTAAGTAAAAACAGAAATAAAAATAAATTATGCTAAAATGTGTAAAATAATGTAACCAGTCGACCCATTGAAACGCTTCAATGGGTCAAGTCAACTTGTCAATAGGGGAGTTATATATATATATATATATATATTCAATAACTTTCAGGCTGCCAATCAATCAATGGCCCATCTTTTAACATATATTTGAGGGATCTATTTTTCAACCTGCTTCAAAACTTGCAATCCTTGCGGTTTCTCCCGTGCAGCTTACTTGAGCTGTTGGATAATATGTTGAATTAAATAGACTATAAAATCGAGAACCAAAAAGGAAAATAAATTTAGAGAAAGAAAAACTTATTGAATTGAGTCGAGGCGTGACTGAGTCACTCGGCTTGAAATCGAATTTGCTCCCCTTGGACAGCGTCCCAAGTGCAACAGGTTTCCAGAGCAATCGACCTCCAGAATACAAGACTATGACCCGGTCCCAGCAGTGCACTCACTGTACATGGGCTCGAACCACTTGCAGTTTAATCCGAAAGTGCTGAGTTGACTCAGCAATGAACTCAGTAACAATGGTAAAACCGTATCAGAGAGAGTTTTATAAGACAGTATTTTTTTCGTATTTTGAAACTGGAATCGGAAGTCTTTATATAGACTCCGAAATAGTGCATAAGCACCCTTTACAAAAGGTTATGTCCGTTGGGTTTAAACCCAACAGGGACGACCATCCAGAAGGAAAGCATCTCTCTGGTTTAAAACGAAAAGGCGCAAGTGCGAGTACACTCTCGCACATACAGTCCTGCGAGTACCCATACACACACACTCACACGAGTACACTTACACCGCACCCGCACCCGCACCCGCGCCCAGC
Organism: Magnolia kwangsiensis; assembly: GCA_037074715.1. Classification (NCBI taxonomy): domain Eukaryota; kingdom Viridiplantae; phylum Streptophyta; class Magnoliopsida; order Magnoliales; family Magnoliaceae; genus Magnolia; species Magnolia kwangsiensis. Next base: position 4,995,376 of record CM073571.1, read on the forward strand.
CCAGCCCGTCCCGTCGCGTCGCGCACGCGCACGCGGACACGGACTCGGCTCGGCGCGCGCGCGCGTGTGTGGTTAATGGCATAGATTAGATCTATTGGCATAGGCCCCCCACAGGACCAAATTCACATGCCCCCTGAAAGGGGCTCAAGCCCTAGGCAAAAAGTCTATCATATAAACAAGAGAATTTCTCTTGTCAAATCCGATGTGGGACAAAACCAACACCTCAAAAATACCAAAATTTAAATGTGGAGGGAAAATACCAAAATTTAAAAATTCAAAAATTTAATATTATTTTAAAATAAATACAACAATCTCCCACATGTTTTAAAATAAAATACTTTCGGATTAAAGCGAAATAGTTGTGCAATGGTGTCGGTGTCACCATAGACTTGAACCGACATTAGAGTAAGCAAGACAGGTCTACAGGAATCAGGTGACACCATAGTCTTGAACCTGAATCCTTTTAATGTAGATCGCAAGTACATGCCACTCACACAACTCTTCCTCTGCAAGTGATTCTGTGGTTCGGTACGTTTCGGCCATACACCATTACCTGGATTTCATGAGTGCTTTAGAGAATTCGCCTAGATTCTCATAGGAAGCGGCCTCCACCTCCACACCCATATAGGTGAATTCCATTAAGTGTATGCAGCAACTGTATACACCACCAAATATATGGCTATGGATCCATTAAGAGTTCTAAAAACTCATCCTTCTGCGTTGCTGCTCGCACTGTACACCATGGAAGGGGCTCATATAACTCAATGCAATCGTCTACCTCGTGTCTTGTTGTTTACCCATTGAACCTATCTTATGGGATCTCCACTTGTATAGGTTGGGTTACCGACACTGGCAGCTCATATATTAGGCTCAGCCCCATTCCCTTCGATGTATCATTGACTAACTTTTTAGATAGTCCTTTAGTCAGAGGATCTGCTAGATTCTTTTCTGACCTCACAAAGTCAATAGATATGACTTCATCACGCAACATATGTTTCACTATGTTGTGTCTGAGTCTAATATGCCTGCCTTTTCCATTATATATTTTACCTTTTGCTTTCGCTATAGCTGCTTGACAGTCACAATGAATAGACACGGCCGATACAGGCTTTGGCCACAATGGTATATCAGCTAAGAGATTTCTAAGCCATTCTGCTTCTGATCCAGCCTTTTCTAAGGCAATAAACTCGGATTCCATAGTCGACCGAGCAATACATGTCTGCTTGGTGGACTTCCAAGAGACTGCTCCTCCACCCAAAGTGAAGACATATCCACTAGTGAATTTTGTCTCATCTGAATCACTGATCCAGTTAGCATCACTATATCCTTCTAATACAGTAGGATAACCATTATAATGTAAACTATATGTCATATTACCTTTTAGGTATCGCAAAATTCTAGACAATGCATTCCAATGTTCTTTTCCAGGGTTATGTGTATATCTACTTAGCCTTCCTACTGCAAAAGTTATGTCAGGTCTAGTGCAGTTTGTTAGATACATGAGGCTACCAATTATTTTGAAATATTTCAATTGAGACACACTATTTTCTGTATTCTTCATGAGAGTCACACTATAATCATAAGGAGTACTGACAGGTAAACAGTCAAAATGGTTAAACTTTCTCAATATCTTCTCATGTAATGAGATTGTGATAATATAATAACACCATTTTTCCTGGTTACTTCAATACCCAAGATTACACTTGCCTCTCCTAAGTCTTTCATGTCAAACTAAGATGACAAGAATTTCTTAGTTGCATTAACTAATTTAATATTAGTTCCAAAAATAAGCATGTCATCAACATAAAGACATATAATAACATAATCATTTTCAGAAATTTTACTATATACACATCTATCTACATCATTTATATGATAACCATTTGATTTTAAAACACCATCAAATTTTTCATGCCATTGTTTAGGAGCCTGTTTTAAACCATATAGTGATTTAATTAATCTACATACTTTATTTTCTTTACCTAATATCTTATAACCCTCAGGTTGCTCCATATATATTTCTTCTTCTAAGTCTTCATTTAGGAAAGCTGTCTTAACATCCATCTGGTGTACCACTAGTTTATATATGGAGGCTATCGCTATTAAGACTCTAATAGTTGTAATCCTAGTTACAGGGGAATATGTATCAAAATAATCTATTCCTTCCTTTTGTTTAAAGCCTTTCGCTACCAACCTAGCCTTAAACTTATCGATAGTTCCATCTGGTTTTAGTTTCTTTCTAAACACCTATTTACAGCCTATTGGTTTGTTACCAGGTGGTAGATCTACAAGTTCCCAAGTATTATTAGATATAATAGATTCTAACTCATCATTTATTGCTTCCTTCCAAAAGGTTGCATCTGGAGAGTTAATAGCTTCTGTATAAGTCGTAGGATCATCTTCTACTAAGAATGTGAAAAAACCATCTCCTAGGTTAGTTTCTCTTCTAACTCTAATACTTTTTCTTGGTTGTATCTCTTCTACTACTTTCTCGTAAGCATTTTTACTAGTAGACGCAATATCTGATTCATTAACTTTTTCTATTCCTATAGAATTAGATTTCATAGGGAATACATTCTCAAAGAACTCTGCATCCCTAGCTTCTATAATTGTATTAGGATCTAGAATATTATCCTTAGTTTTTAAAACTAGAAACCTATAGGCTGCACTGTTTTGTGCATACCCTATAAATACACAATCAGTCGTTTTAGGACCTAATTTTCTTTTCTTAGTTTCAGGCAATCCTACTTTACCAAGACACCCCCACACTTTAATATATTTATAACTAGGAATATGATTCTTCCAAAGTTCATATGATGTTTGTTCTGAAGATTTAGATGGAATCCTGTTTAGGATATAACAAGCAGACAGAATTGCTTCTCCCCACATATTTGAGGGTAAGCCTGAACTATTTAACATGGCATTCATCATTTCTTTTAAAGTTCTGTTCTTACGTTCTGCTATTCCATTTTGTTCTGGTGTATAAGGAGCTGTAGTTTCGTGAATTATTCCATTCTTTTCACATAATTCTCTAAATTGGAAAGATTCAAATTCACCTCTTTTATCTGTTCTAAGTCTTTTAATTTTTATATTTAATTGATTTTCAACTTCAATTTTGTATTTATAAAAAGCATCTAAAGCTTCATCTTTGTTCCTTAATAGATATACTCTAGTGAACCTAGAGTAGTCATCTACAAAAGTTATATAATATCTTTTTCCTCCTCTAGACATGTGATTTCTAAAATCACCTAAATCACTATGTATCAACTCTAATAGAACAGATGATCTTTTTATTTGTTTAAAGGGTTTTCTAATAAATTTTGATTCTACACATGTTTCACATTTTTCAAACTTTTCATTAGATATATTAGGTAATAAATCTAATCTTTTCATTTTCTTTAAAGATGCCACATTCACATGACCTAATCTATTATGTCATAGATAAAAAGGTTCAACGATATAAACAGAACTAGATGTTTTCTTATTATCATTGGATACATTTACAATGAATAAACCATCGCTACAGTACCCCTTACCAACAAAGGTTCCATTTTTAGTCATTACAAGCTTATTTGAATCAAATACTAATTTGACACCAGCCTTATTGAGGAGCGAACCAGAGACCAAGTTTCTTCTAATGTCAGGCACATGGAGGACATCATTTAACATTAGAGTCTTTCTAGAAGTGAGTTTCAGAAGTATTTTCCCTTTCCCTACAACTGGAGACGTTCTAGCATTTCCCATGAACACCTGTTCATCATCTCTTGATACTTGGTAGGAGGTAAACATGCTACGATCCTTGCACACGTGTCTAGTTGCACCAGTATCTAGTACCCACTCCAAGTTGTTTACAAGGAAGACTTCTGACACCACAGCCACTACTATGTCAGACTCATTGCCTGTTTCTATAAGATTAGCTTGTGGCTTATCTTTATTTTTCTTAAGCCTGCAGGTTTTAACATGATGCCCAGGCTTTCCACAGTTGTAGCAGTTTCCCTTTTTCTTGAATTGATTGTTTGCATTCTTCTTTTTGAGCCTGCATTCATTTGCATAATGTCCAGGTTTGCCACAGTTATGACAGTTGCCATTTTTCTTATTATTTGTCCGACTTGATTCCACAAGATTCGCTTTTGAATCTATCTCATTTTTATTTCTTTTTTGGTCCCTGATTCTATTGGCCTCCTCTATTCGTATGTGTACGATAGTGGTTTCCAAAGAAACACAGTTCTTCTTATGTTTCATTCTATTTTTATATTCTTTCCAGGAGGGCGGTAACTTTTCTATTAACGCTCCTGACAGAAACACCTCATCCAACTTAATTCCTTCTGTCGATAGTTCGTGAATTAGACTTTGAAAGTCATGAATCTGATTTGTGACAGATTTATCGTCTGTCATTTCATAGTGAAGGAAATTAGCAATTGCATGTTTCTTAGCGCCTGCATCTTCTAATATGTATTTCTTTTCTAAAGCAATCCATATGTCTTTAGCAGAGGCGTAAGAAGCATACAGATCATATAATTCGTTGGATAAAGAGTTTAGAATATAATTTTTGCAATTATTTTCATCTGTTACTTCATTTTGATTTGCTATATCTATAGTAAATGATTCAGATAAAATGTATGAAACTTTTAGGGTGGTAAGAGCGAACATCAATTTCTGTTTCCACCGTTTAAAGGATTGTCCAGCGAACGGTTCGATTTTGGCTAACTCAGTAGAAGCATTTACTGTTACTGTAGCCATAGTCTATGTAATTCAACAAAATTCGATTTCAAGATTGTTGGATAATATGTTGAATTAAATAGACTATAAAATCGAGAACCAAAAAGAAAAATAAATTTAGAGAAAGAAAAACTTATTGAATTGAGTCGAGGCGTGACTGAGTCACTCGGCTTGAAATCGAATTTGCTCCCCTTGGACAGCGTCCCAAGTGCAACAGGTTTCCAGAGCAATCGACCTCCAGGATACAACGACTATGACCCGGTCCCAGTAGTGCACTCACTGTACACGGGCTCGAACCACTTGCAGTTTAATCCGAAAGTGCTGAGTTGACTCAGCAATGAACTCAGTAACAATGGTAAAACCGTATCAGAGAGAGTTTTATAAGACAGTATTTTTTTTCGTATTTTGAAACTGGAATCGGAAGTCTTTATATAGACTCCGAAATGGTGCATAAGCACCCTTTACAAAAGGTTATGTCCGTTGGGTTTAAACCCAACAGGGGTGACCATCCGGAAGGGAAGCATCTCTCTGGTTTAAAACGAAAAGGCGCAAGTGCGAGTACACTCTCGCACATACAGTCCTGCGAGTACCCATACACACACACCCACACGAGTACACTTACACCGCACCCGCACCCGCGCCCAGCCCAGCCCGTCCCGTCGCGTCGCGCACGCGGACACGGACTCAGCACGGCTCGGCTCGGCGCGCGCGCGCGCGTGTGGTTAATGGCATAGATTAGAGCTATTGGCATAGCCCCCCATAGGACCAAATTCACATGCTCCCTGAAAGGGGCTCAAGCCCTAGGCAAAAAGTCTATCATATAAACAAGAGAATTTCTCTTGTCAAATCCGATGTGGGACAAAACCAACACCTCAAAAATATCAAAATTTAAATGTGGAGGGAAAATACCAAAATTTAAAAATTTAAAATTTTAATATTATTTTAAAATAAATACAACATGAGCTCTGTAACTGTTTTATTTTTGGCCCATCTTCTAATATGACTTAGTAAAACAGATGAATAAGGTGGGCATCCTACCAACGTCATAATGAGCCCCACCTAGCTTTTTGTCAAAGGAAACCGTTCACCGTGAATGAGAAAGTATGTTGTAGCAATCCACATTGCCCAATAAAAAAGCATTATACACCAATCAACTACCTTTTGAAATATATATTTTCTGAAATGATGTCGCTTTCAGATACCGACTTGTTACATTTTCATTAAGTGATGTCAAGGGTTATTAAGGCATGTTACTTATTTTCATTGACCCATGGCAAGGGCTGATAGTGATAAGCCCCTTTCTCCTACACAGTGACATGCGCTGGTGGGCTCCGTGCTAAAACTTGATTGCACAACTGACACAGTTCAACTTGTATCAATAATGGATGAATGTGACTTGTGTATATGATCCACTACCACGACATCATTCAGATGGTCGTAGTTACCGGAACCCGCTGTCCTGAATAGACGTGGGCCAAGGAAAAAGCTTGGATGGGACCATTATCATTAGTTCTGTGTGACGCACGTTAAACTGTTTACCTGCCCTCTAATCTATTCACTGAATGTTTCTCATCATGATGAAAGAATTACTCGAAAATCTTGGAATTCCGATAAATCAAGTGGGCCATATGAATTAAAGGTCTAAGGTATAAATTTATGGGTGGCCCACTTTTGTGAAATAAAGTATTTTTTTCTAGATAGCCTAAATGATCTACCAAAGGTGGAGTGGTTTTTATAGATGTTAAATCATTTCCTCACGTCAGAGAAAGAGACCCCAGTAGGTATGGGGTAGCCGGCTAAGCTCGACTTGCTTGACCCGTTGGACAAGCTTGGTCCAATCAATTTTCAAGTTAGACGTGACTTTAGTCATTTTAGTTCAATGATGTGTACTTGTGTCATATGCCACACGTGCATACGTGGCCATTCCATCAATGGACGGATCTGGAACATTCAAATGGAAAATACAGAATAATCAATTTTCAGGCCGCACTAGGCCCTTGGTCTCACGATTGAGCCGGTCTGGCCCAAAACTGTTCCTAGGCGCGGTAGGCAAGAGCCCTCTCTGAATCGATTATACCGCCAAAAATCACGTTAGGTATGAGATATCGCTTGAAATTGACGATCCAAACTATCTCGGTTTCTCGTATCCCTGGCTTATATAATAAAGGGATGCGAATCGCCAAGTGCCCCCGTCTACTGTAAGCGGAAGCTTTGTGGGGCCCACTGTGATGTCCTTGTTACATCCATTCCGTCCATCAGTTTCGAAAGACCCACTTCATTACAAATGCTTATAAAGTAGGCAAATCCAAAACTCAAGTGGGCCACACGATTGGAAACATTGGGAATGGAATGCACACCGTTGAAACTTTTGTGGGGGCAAAAAAAGTTTTGGATCAGGCTAATATTTGTGTTTACGGTCCATCCCACTGGGAATATTCTTGTAAAGGTTTTCGACGCAAATAAACATCGTGGGCCCCGGGAATGTTTCAACAGCAGGCATTTCTATCTCTAATGTTTCCCATTGTGTGTCCCACTTGAGTTATGGATCTATTTCATCTTTTGAATCATATCATAAGGTGATCTTTAGAAACTGATGGACGGAGTGGATTTCACACGCACACCAAGGCGAGTCCCCCGTACGCATGAACTTAGGCGGGTGCACAAGCCATTCACGTCCGAGGGGCAATACCGTAATGTAATACCTGTAGTGGTTATAGCATTCCATCGTGGGATACAGCTGTACTTTTGTCACGTCCTGTTTGAGGGATTGTGGGCGCTGCCACACGCCAGCCGAGCAATTGGTGTCCTCTTCATACGTGTTTATAAGAATAAGATCAGAGGCGTCCATCAGCTGGTCCCAAGTTCAAGTACGATGGATGATAACGGCCAGAGGACGTGGATTAGCTACGGACAGGTTGAGTAGCAAGACTTGCAACTGAAGCGTCGTCACCGAGTTCTATAAGCCCCACCATGTTGTATGTTTTGTATCCACACCTTCCATCCACTTGGAAAGAACATTTTAAGGAATCAATTAAATAATGAGACAGGTCCAAAGCTCGAGTGAACCCCACCACAGTATACAGTAGGGAGAGTGATGCCCACCATAAAACTCCTAGGGGCCACAAAAGTTTTCAATCAAGGTGATATTTGTTTTTTCCCTTCTTCCATATCTCTCTTAACTTATGAGCAGGTTAGACCTCCAAAAAGCATTACGGTGGACTTTAGAAAAGTTTCAACGGTCGGCGTTACTTTTCTCATTATTTTCTATGCTCCACCTTTGGATCTGCCTCATTATTTGCTACAAGCCCTAAAATGATCTCTCCAAATGGATGGACCGTGCTGATACGATATATACATCATGGTGTGGCCCACAGAAATTAGTGATGTCACTTCAGTAGCGGAGTCTCGCTATTCAACTTGAGAGTGGCTAATCCGCGTACGGGTCTTTTGGCGCATGTAACCGTTATTTATATTCTAATAATATAATAATGCGGTTCTAATAATATAATAATGGGGTGTATTGAACTTTCACTATTAATAGCATTTTTTGCCGTAGCATTTAAAGAGGTCTTGATTACAGCCGGTTGGACCCCAACGTTTGGTCCAAGTGGATGTCTTCCATCCTGTTAATGCACCCCAATGAGTTGGCCCACCCTGAGATCACCTGGTAAAATCAGACGCGGATTGGCTACTGACAGGTTGAGTAGGGAGACTCGCTAAAGTGTTGTCACCAAGTTACGTGGACCGCACTATAATGTATGTGTTGTATCCACAGCGTTCATTCATATGGAGATATTATTTTAAGGCATGACCAGAGAATGAGGCATATCCAAATCTTTAGTGGACCTGCAGTGGAAAGATTGATGCCCACCGTTGAAACCTTGGTAAGGCTCACCATGATGTTTTTTTGAGATCCAACCTGTTCAAAAGTTAACAAAGACATTAAAGAAGGAAAAACACAAATATTAGCTTGATCCAAAACTTTTGGATCTCTTAGAAGTTTTTAATGGTGGTGTCACTCTCCCTACTATTTTCTTTGGTGAGGTCCACTGGAGGTTTCTATATGACTCATTCTGTGGAGCTTACCCTAAACTGATCTCTCCAGATGAATGGACGGCGTGGATACAAAACATACATCATGGTGAGGCCCACGTAACTTGGTGACGTCACCTCTCGCTACTCAACCTGTCCCCGGAAAAATCAGTGCTTGGGTGACATCGATGTGGCCCGTCTACCATTTGGATCGCACTTATTTTTCTATATTCAATTTGTTCTTATGAGTTACACCTGATCGATGGTTTTGATGTAAAGATATGCACTATGGTGGTCACACTACAAACCTATGGAAAGCATCCTATCCCCATTGATTCAGGTGTTGTGCCCCATCTTAGTTATGAATCTTGTTTATTTTTTTACCCCAAGTTCTAATATCAATGAAAGAACCTGACGGATAGAGTGGATTTTATATATACAATGGGCCTTACAAGATAGTGTGTGTTCCATGTAGTTATAGAGTATTCATAGCGCTAGGTGCGGGACAGCTTGGGTTGGCAACCTTGACTCGTCCCGATCAATCCGAATTGAGTAAACTTTGTTCAATCTAAACTCAAACTGGGTTAAGTTCAGGTCACTTAATAACTTGATTCAACTCAACCTGAAATCTAACTCAATACTAACTTGACTTGATCCAAAACTTGATTCGTGTATAATATGACGTTTTAGATTTGAGATACGGTTGTGGATGCTAGAGGGTAGATTCTACAAGATACGGGAGATCTACTCTCTTTTTTCAATTTGGTTGTCTCGTTCGAAGGCTTTTATAATAAGAGTAAATGATGTGATATTTGACCAAAGTCACAACTAAACAATTATTACAATTCTACAATCAGTTAGAGCTCATAGAAATGCTTAAGATTGAGAACCTAAAGATTTTTAACTCTAAAATGACCCATGAATTTATGTTCCAAAGATTCCAAGGTGTCATGCACACCCCTTTTCCCATACAAATGTACGATCTTTACTTTAGAAGATCTTACCAATTTATGAAGAATAAGGGTAGGTCTCACGTGGGAAAATTATAATACGATGTAATAATAGAGGTGTTTGATTGATCCAAATTTTTGATGGGCATGTTCTAATAATATTGATAAGCTACAAAGCATACGTTCGAAACAATCAAACGCAGGGTGTATCTTTGGGATGTTTATGATGTATGGATGTTTATATTAAAACAATGGCCAGCCGCCTAAAGTTTGTGGTGGACCTATTGTGATTGTATCAGCAGGTCTCAGAGCATACATAATCCAGTCAGATACGATGGAAAATGATGGAATGCAACAAATATGTTAAAACAATGGTTAACTGGTTAAGGTTTTTGATGAGAAAGATCTCATTATATACGCAAGCCATAGATCATATACCTGATAATTAGATGTGTGAAAATGATAAAAATACACTATGGTGCTGATATGTATGAGCAGCAAAGTGGTTGAGAAGGGAATAAATGTTGCACGATGATAATACGCTGATTTGATGAAATCGATATAGGCTGGAACTGTTGAATGAACGGTAGTGACATAATGTTTGATTGAGTAGTTCAAATTTGAACTTATGTAGCTCTGAAAGCTTAAACTCCAGTTAGACTAAGCTAAACCGGGGATGAGCTCTCTCTCTCTCTCTCTCTCTCTCTCTCTCTCCTTGGTGGAAGGATGGTTAAGGCTAATGGGTGAGTTCTCTGAAATAAGAAAGCTCTCTAACGCTTGATGTGTGTGAAATGAGAATGGGAGGAGGGCTATTTATAGTCTTCAACACTGATTTTCTGGTAATTCTTGGTGATCATAGGGGCAAAAGGTGTTTAAATAACTGAGATTGAAGATTGCCACATGGTATCATTTCATGAGTTGGATAATTAAAGATTGTCACATGGTATTATTCCATGAGTTGGATAAGGTGGTAAAAGTGTAATTTTAGGTATGGAGATGGGCATTGGAGTAAATGCACATCAACCCCACACTTAATGTTTAAAAAATGAGAAACCCACAACATTCACCAAGTGTGTGGAGGCTCTACTATAAGGCTTGTTGCTTTGAGATTTTGGCCATTTTATCCGATCGTGCTTGATTTTGGACTTAATTAGGTGAGTTGATTGGGTTGTAAGGTTGGGTAGGTTGACCGGGTGAGTTGACTAAGTGAGTTGACCCGTCGAGTTGACTTAGGGATATAGGGTTTTAGGTTCCTAGTGTTTAGGATTAGGTTAATTAGGTTGACTGGGTTAAATGAGCCACGTTTAGAGTCTAGGGCTGAGGTTCTTAGAATTTAGGATTGGGGTTTGATTGTTCATCCACTCGTTCAAACTCTATCAACTTATCATCCTGTAGTTGATAGAGATACTACAATTTTGACAAGTGCACGTAGGTTTTGAGTTGTGATTTTAGCTTGTGGATACCCGTTGCACCCAACGCAACTCAATATTGACTCAATATTTGTGACAAGGTCAAACTTGGTCCAGATTAATCCAAGCTAGATTCCGACTTGAATTGGGTCCGGCATGCCGGACTTGGTACTGAGTCGGGTCAAGTTTGGGTCAAGTCTATTTCAAAACTAGATTGAGTCGAGTTAACCCCAACCCAGTCTGACTCACTCAATGCCCAATTCTAAGTATTCATATCCTCTTGCGCAAAGAGACGATAAGGCCAAACGATTGAGAATGAGTTCTGTTATGGCAGGGAGCAAGCTCATATACCATAGCCACTGCATGGGATGGAATTTTCACTCCAATTGCATTTTAGATGATGATCAAAGCGATTTCATGCTACACGAGCCATCCTTAGAAACATCTATCAAGCATGTGATTACGTATAAAAATAAATTTAAAATGCTGAAAAAATAAAATTTAAATGGCTTATATTCAAATCCAACAATTAAAGATTAGGATAATGTGATAATAATGTCATCACATGCTCAACATAGCATCGAGAATATTAAGGGTTGATATCACCATCTAAGATACGATGTGGGTGGGCTGTATTGTACTATGGAACGACAAAAGCTTTATGAGCTCCATGGTAACTTATGTGTGATGTTTAAATCACCTTGCTAGAGGAAAATTAATGAAAGATTCAAAACTTAAGTGGGCCACACTTAAGAAAATAGCAGAGATAGGGATGGAAAGAACTGCCGTAAACTTTCTTGGGGCCACCACCATGTAACCCATTTATAAGATGATTGCCCTCATTATGAAAGGAATCAGGAGTACCAGCCTTTCCGAAACTTTTGTGCGCCCAATAAGGTTTTAACGGTGGGCGTTCAATTACCATTATTTTTTGTGATGTGATTAAAGTGAGTTTTGAATTTGTCTGATTTTTTAGATCATGTCCTAACCTAAGCTGCCCAATAGATGAATGGAGTTGCCTGGTTAATATATCATTTTGCCTGATGTACTTTTGCTTCTTCAAAGGTTGGGGATAATTTTATTTTTTTTTAATGATAAAAAAATTAATGATTGAAAAATTAATTAGAAATATTTTGCTAGATTGAGGGTTTGGTGAATTTGAAATTTATAAAGAGGATGGCTAATTCTTGAAATATGATGGAAGGAGTGTTTAGTCTTTGATCCTGAAAGATTTGTCCAACGAGCACAAAATTCTTTTTAATTATCCCCCGAAGTTTTTATTTTTGAGTTTTCTTTTATTTCTTTCCTTTTGTTCTAAAAAAAATGTTTAAATCCATTTACGCAGAACCAAAAAGTGTTTTGTATCTCTCATGGAGAGGTTTGCTAGAATATATGCTTTTAAAATTGCAATATTATACAGGGGACTTTCTCCATTGGAATTGAGTTTTCTCAATGACTCAAACCATGTAATGGTACTCCCTTTGGATGGGAGTTTCAGACCAATGTATTAGAGTGAGTATTTCAGCTGTTTGATTAGATAAAGGCTATGGTGACCATCCATATCCAAAGTAAACGAGCTAAATTTCAAATGGTTGAGACAGTTCAATTTAATAAATTTTATTTACTGTGTATCTACCTGACGCGGGGATAAATGTGATGAGGTCGATCACCATCTTCCTTAAGGGCCTATTTGATTTTTCAATGCAAGTGTAAATACCCAATAAATGGTTAATTATGACACTTTCATCCGTTTGAAAATTTTCGAGAATTCTTGTCTTGAAAACCGGTACAAAAGTGCTACTTAAAATTTTTGGACCTCACGGTGAGGTATGTGAAATATCTGTTCCGTCCATCCGTTTTACCACAACATTTTGAGATATGAGCCAAAAAATTATATAGATCCAATACTCAAGTGGCCCACGCCAAAAGAAATAGTGACCCTGAGAAGTTTTTAACGATTAAGTGTTTAATTCACTTTTTTCTGTGGTGTGGTCCACTAGAACTTTGGATATGCCAGATTTTTTGGCTCATGCCATAAATTTAGCTGGCATAATGGATGAACGGTTTGAATAAGCGACAAGCATCACAATTAATTTTCGACCTTTTCAATTTTTGAATCCAAAAAGTTAGTGATATAGAGAAGAGTGCAGTAAATACATAAGGAAATAATCATTACGAGTTCACGATCCTCAAATCCACGAGGAAAAGAACAAGAAAAAATAGTCTAAAAAATTCATAATTTGATTAATGATTGAAATAAACGAGTTCACAACCCTTTAAATAGGGATATTAAGCCAAGGGAGAAGGTTCATAATTAAACTACAACTAAAGTTGATCCTAGAATTTGATACTTACCATAAATAGTAAACTTACTATTTATAAACAGTCATGATGTCTACTAGTGCGCATGGTTTTCAGCCAAAAATAGTTTGAGTGTCCTATTTGGCCTAACCATAATGTTCTCCTAGCTATTCTAAACACTTTTCATGTTGGCACAGCTCCTAAAGTTCAACGGATGAAGAGTTATATTGAAACTAAAACTAATTAAAAATAGTAAAAATAAAAATAAAATGAGAGTTCAACCATCAATTCGATGGTATTTCTCAAATTTAATATGGGCAACTTGGCATAGCAGGGTTAGGTGGCTAAAGTAGCTCGCGCGTCCTACCCTGAAATCATATATGGTATGTCTAATAGCTCATTCCAGTTTACGAGATATATTCGTTTTAAGTTCTGATGGTCGGGATCACTTCCACTTCCAATCAGGCCTTTTTTGATCCATATTGGCCATGAAATTGTCTGCGACCTGCTCTACATCACTACCACACATGTTGAGGCCGTTGTATAAATGGCCCCCATCAATCTTGGAAAGATGATCTGGAAGGCCAAATTGGCAAACATTGCGATATGTTGGGATGTCTTCTGACAAACTTCTCTCTTAAAATATTCTGTATTTTAAACATTGAGCAAATTATACTTTATTTTTCAAAAATATAAAGTTTGAACAAGTCTCAGTACCCATAGCTCAAGGACCACGTGGGGGCTCTGCCTTTCAAAGGACACAAATTCCTTTAATTATCACAGGGAACCCGTGCAACAACAAGCTTTTGTCGGGCCATTGTAATGTCCACATGTAATCAACTAATGTTCGGAGTCGAAGTTACAAAATTAAGTAAATTCAGAACTTAAGTGAGCCACACCACATGAGACAATGGAAATTGAAACTCCCTTTGTTAAAACCTTTGCAAGACCATGTAAAATTCCGATCAGGCTGATTTTTGTGTGTTCTAATGGGACTTGCCTATTAATATTCTCTTTAATTATTTTCTTTAAAATGTAGCAAAAGTCAATACTTGTGGGGCCCATCTAGTATGGGTATAACATCTAACTCACCAAACATATGCACCCAACCATGGTGAGAGCATGACTAAAACATCGTGGAGATTAGATAATCAGATGGACTATGCTTGAATTGGAATATTTTGAATGGTGCATATTATTTTTAATAGATTGGCCTATATTATGATTGAATCTGCAATACTTTTAGTTCTTCTAATAATAATGTCAGTCTGTATATTAGATAGGTTGGAGGTGAGATGCATAGCAATTGGGCCTACAATTCTTAACTCTTCACTTTATTGTAAAGAAAAAATAGAGGATAATTGTTGCTGACAAAATCTAGATTACGCCGAGTTGCTTCAGAGCCCTGAACCTGCACAACAATGGTGAGCAAAGAAGACCCTAGTTTAAACAGAAGACTCTCTAATGCCTAAGTCAGGACAAGAGAATCTGGGTCTAAGTTGGGTTGTAGAGGGAGAGTACGAGATATTGTGTACTTATTTCCTCCTCACAAGACACTATTTATACCCCCTTCCCTAAGATGAACATGTCCGCATAACTCGACGCATCTTAGGGCATTTACCATGTCCCGCGGAAGATCTGGCTATCTTATCGTCATATGGTCGTGCAAAAGTAGGCGGTTGAGTAACCATAGCTAATCGTACGATAATGGGACAACTCGTGATCCTCATAAGTAGACTCCCAACCTAGGTCGGACAATTCGTGATCCTCATAAGTAGACTCCCAACTTAGGTCTCTAGCCGGCTACCTTGGCGTCAAGTCATTCCGATTCGAGTACCGAGACCTTAGATCATTCCGAGATCTCACTCCGAATCCTAGGTCGATAGCTTCTGCTTGGGAGCTCGGAGTAAGCGTACAATAGCAATCGACTCTTGATCACTTCGAACTTCGGAGTTGCGATGACTCTAATCTTCCCGTAACAATAATAACAATATCAATTTCTCTTGGCACCATTTGGTAAAATCCAAGTCTTGGTAGAATTTTGTAGTAAAAATTTTTAAAAGAAAAATCTAAAACTCAAGTACAACACAAAAACCAACCGCAATTAAATGCCAACAGTTGAAACATCCGTGAGGGTACGAGACCATGAAAGTTTTAGGTTAGGCTGATCATATTTGCAATTTTCCTTCATCCTCATTAAGAATCACTTGATGAACAAGTCAGGTGGTACCGTGGGCCCTAAGAAAGTTTCGTGGGTGGGGACTTCAATCCCTCCATTTCTTATGGTGTGGCCCACTTAAGTTTTAGGTCTTCTTTTAGAGAACCAGTTGCATGGGCCCTTATGTGGCCCAGAGAAATGTCTATGACAAATCCACCCCATCAATCTGTTTTTAAAGACCAAAATGGAATAGCATTTTAGAGATCGGCAGAACCAAAAGTCTAGTAGGCTACCACAAATGAAACACCAGAATAGAATAAGATTTTAAAGATAGGCCAGAATCAAAACTCTAGTGGGCTACCACAAATGAAAGAGATGGAGTGAAATGTCGACCTCCACTGCACCGTCCAAACATTTCTAGAGCTGACAATGATGTTTATAAACATTAGGAACAAACGTGATCCTTATACAAAACTCATGTCCCTCTCTCAGGCGTTCAATCCTCATTGTTTCATGCGAATGGTCCACATGACCTCTGAATATGCCTGATTTTTATGTTCCTGTAGTATTGTGGTCTTTAAAAAACAAATGGACTGAGTGAATTTGTCACGGAAATCTCTGTGGGCTCCACATAGCCCTGCACAGGTATATCTCTTTGCTCTGGGCACATGCAATGGCCTCGTTTTTCTTAGTGCACGCGATATGAACCTACAAATTGGATGGATGGAGTGGATTGGAAGTTGCATACACCGTTACTAAAGATAGAAAAGAAATTACTGTTGTGTTACTCCAAGCACAGGGCCATCAGCAATTTACCACTGTACGACTCATGTACTGCCCATTTACCTGCCTAAGCCCACGCATTTTTACGTTACCAGAATAACTTGTCAAAAGTCAAAAATGCCCCTGCGTTTTCCTTCAAGCGGATTGGCTGGTGCTCGAAGACTAGCGCCGACGCTCGTTGAACTCCAAGCTGTAAAAACGGTTCAAAGGAGATCAAAGTTATGTGCCCCCATAGTACTCCGAGTTGTACAAACGGTTCAAAAGATATCAAAGTTACATGCCCCTAAAGTTATGTTTTTATTATATCCACAACGTTCATCCATATTTCGAGATCATTTGGGAGCATTATCAAAAAAAAAATAAATATCATATCCAAAGATCAACTCGACCACAAAAAAAAAAAAAAAATCATATCCAAAAATCAACTAGACCACACTATAAAGAGCAGCGGAAAATTGATTTTCACCGTTGAAACTTTTGTAGGGCCCACCATAACATTTATTTTCCATCCAATCTATTTATAAAGTCACAAAGACCTCGATGAAGAGGAAAAACAAATTTCATAATGATCCAAAAATTTTGTGACCCTCAAAAGGGTGTCAACGGTAAACGTTCAAAGAAAAATGGTAATGGTGTATGCTACGGTCAGGGTTGGGCTCGCCGAACTAGCAGCACCCCGCTAGTTGTTGGCAGGTCTGCAGCCCTTATCACTACAGATTATAACCGTAGTCATAGATGGCCTGCCGCGGCACTAACCTGAATTTATTTATTTATTATTATTATTATTATTTTACATGGAGAACTTTATTCTACCTACAATTTTCTCTAACACATATTTATATAAATATGTATATATAAGCATAAAAATTATTTTTTTCTCTTTTTTCAATTTCTTTATTTATTTATCTAACAAGAATATCTTCTAAACTAACATTAGTTATTTGATGTACCCTATATGATTTGGGGGTAGGAGAAGCAACTTTAGCCAACCAACCTGTTTATTTTCCAAGATTCCATCAAGTCGATGGTCGAAAATCCATTTCATTCACTTCACGGTCAATTTCAATCAATTCGCGGTCAATTTCATTCATTTCATTTGCTTCGCGATCAATTCCATGCATTTCACGGTCAATCTCGACGATTCCCCTTCACTTCATGGTCAATTCCATGCATTTCACGGTCAATTCCATTTCGGGCCTGTTTGGCCAGGCAGATCCCACAGGATTAGGAGGGATGGGATCAACAATATCCTTGGATAGGCATGACAAGCCAAACAAATCTGGTGAACTTGTCCCAAGAGATAAGCAATCCCATGGATCTTAAGACAATCCGCTAACATCACCATCATTACCTTAAATTTGATCCTATCCCTTGGTTGAATGGATTGGAAGGTAAAATCCTGGGATATGCCGGGGCGTGCCAAACAGACCCAGTGAACTTGTCCCGGGATATAAGCAATCCTATGGATCTTAAGACAATCCACTGACACCACCATCATTACCTTAAAATTGATCCCATCCCTCTTAATACCGTGGGATCTGCCTTGCCAAACAGGCCCTAACTTCACGGTCAATTCCATGCATTTCACGGTTAATTCCAGCGATTCCCCTTCACTTCATGGTCAATTCCATGCATTCCATGGTCAATTCCCTTTACTTGGTAGTCAATTCAATGCATTTCAAGGTCAATTCCCTTCATTTCACAGTCAATTCCGGTGATTCTCCTTCACTTCACGGTCAATTCCCATCACTTCACGGTCAATTCAATGCATTTCACGATCACTTCCCTTCACTTCACGATCATTTCCATGCATTCACGGTCAATTTCGACGATTCCCCTTCACTTCACGGTCAATTCCATGCATTTCACAGTCAATTCCCTTTACTTCACGGTCAATTCAATGCATTTCACAGTCAATTCCCTTCATTTCACAGTCAATTCCATACATTTCACGATCACTTCCCTTCGCTTCACGGTCATTTCCATGCATTCACAGTCAATTCCGGTGATTCCCCTCCACTTCATGGTCAATTCCATGCATTTCACGGTCAATTCAATGCATTTCACGGTCAATTTCCTTCACTTCATGGTCATTTCCTTCACTTCATGGTCATTTTCATTCATTTCACGGTCAATTCGCTTTACTTCACGGTCATTTCCATGCATTTTACGATCAATTCCGGCGATTCCGTTTCAATTCACGGTCATTTCCATGCATTTCCCGGTCAATTCCCTTCACTTCACGGTCATTTCTATGCATATCATGATCAATTCCCTTCCTAGTACACAAACAGTACTATACTAGTGCTCATGTACTTACAAGTTACAGCAACATTATCCCAACTTCCATGTAACCTTAGCATATTGAATAGCCAAACCTCGATCGATTTGTTCATACATGAGTTAAATAGAGTTAGCAAGACTTTATTTGAGCTCTCATTACCTTTTTTTTCAACGGATTATTGACCAACTCCTATACAATCTCATCATATTTGCATGAATCATAATATATGAGTAAGGGCATTCCATGCAATCCCCTATTACAAAGCTCGACATAAGAATTCTTCATCACATAATGCGTAGCGTGACCATTTCTACAGTGTACTAGTGTTTTCAGTTTTTACACATGGGTCAATCTTTTTAGTGATCCAATAGATTTATCTTCCAATATGGTGAGAGGCCAGAACACTGGAAAGTAAATTCATCCATCCATATACTTTATTTCTTTGATTGACATTATGATATTGTAATATGATTGGCACATAGAAGTGAAAGGAATTGACCTTAGAGCCAGTTTGTGTAAATTGTACTTGGCAGCTGTCTTTTCAGGCTATGCATCGCCCAATGAAGGGTAAAAAAACCAACTGAATGAGAGGTCATGGGGCTCACTGGGCTTGTGGTACATCGCGGATGACACTTATAAAGTGCAAATCGCCCTAGCCTTGAAATAGAATCTTGTGCTTTTTAAACAAATGACCCTGCACGATTAGGACAGTGAATTGGGGCATTTCAGCTGTCGGATTTCATCTAAATTTACACATTGAAGATTGAAAATATGTCCTTGCAGCAGGGCAGGCATATATGATAGTTGGATCGTAATCTGGGAATTCCATTTTCATGGATAGGAAATATCAGGGCAACGGGTCTTTTACTATATAGTTTTGTTAATTAAAAGAGTACTGATTATAATTACAAATTAACAGTAATTTTATAAATTAATTGTAGTATTGAGCATGTATAGGCATCTATATAATGTATAATGGATATAGTGGGACACAATGGATTGATGGTTTGTACTTATTTGGAATGCTATATGTTTATAAATATTATACTTAATTGTATCACTCATCAAGCTAAATATACCTAGTAAAAAATGCTGAAATTGTAGTAAGATTTGAAGATTACAAAATTCGTAGGATGCGAGGATTCAAGGATTTGAAATGAAAAGAGGGTGAAAGAAGAAGAGAGGATGGAAGGAGGAGTGTGAATGATGTAAGGTAGAAGGAGATAAAATATTTAAAACCAATGAATTTTTGTATGATTTCAAAATATATCTATTTCTTGTAATGTTTCTTATATATTTAGTTATTAAATTATTTTTAAAATTTTTATAATGTTTCATCATTAAGTTTAAAGTCATCTTACAAAATTTATATCATTTGGAGTTGTAAATAAATTATTAAAATTTTAGAAGTAAAAGCTATCCAACATTAAAAATTTTTAGACAGTTGTTAAAACATCCTAAAATAAACTATATTATAATTTTTATTTTAATACAAAACTATACTTATAAATCTTCAATCTGGCTTTGAATCACCTAAATCGGAGTTGTAATGAAAGAGATATGAATTTTTGAAGTTGACCTAAAAACGTAAAAAATTTCAGCGGTGGATCGTCGATTCCAAGGTGAATCGCCACCGCCCGCTGCCCTCCAGCGGTGATGGATCGTAGATCCCGCGATTCCACCATGGACATTGGTCTCTGGCACGATTGATCCCGGCTTGGGAGGTGGATCACCACCTGACGTCCAAGGGGTGGCGGCGGATCGCCATCTGGGCGATTTTGGGTAGACTTCTTACCCTCTTTGTCGGAATGAGTTACTTGACGTGCTATATATGAATTTGGGGTAAGAGCAAACACTTTATCCAACAAACTAGGTTATTTTGTGAGATTCAATGAGCTTAATGGTCAAAAATTCATTTTATTTACATTTTTACTATTTATAGTAAATTTTAGTTTAATTATAGTTCTTTATCCTTTAAGCTTTATGATTTGTATCTAATATGAAAGTACTTAAAAAGATTTGAATAATAAGGTAGTGGAATGTGAAATTTCTCTGAAGGAGATAAGTTGGAAGGGGATTTGAAACTTGAGGATTGAGTTTTGAAAGCTTAGAAAGAGAATGGGGTGATGACTTGAGAGTGAAAAGGGTATAAAGGACTAGAAATGGGCTATAAATAAAGTAGATATGACCCTAAGTGAAGTCCCTGGGGCTTTAATATGATTTATGAGAGTAAGGGAGTAGACTAAAATGAACCAGACTAGCATAAATAGTATATACCATAGTATGCATATAAACTTGAAATTAATAAAACTTAGGCAAATGAAATAATAAAATCTTTACTTATTACTCTTAGGCAATTTTGAGGACGAAATTATTTTTAAGGGAGGTATATTATGCCACCCTGAATTTTTGTTATTTTGAAAATTCTAAAAAATTTTAAATTTTTTTAATATATTATCTCACATCGTCACCTATTAACCATTGACGCTTGAAGTGAGCCTATACGTGGCTGGTACCGATAAAGAACCATACAAATAAGATTGATCAACCATAGAAAACTAACAAATCCGAACGATTACTTAAACATCAAGTTTAACCTCATGATTTGTTCACATAGGGCCAAAATCTATCCAACCTATCACTGACTAATCGATAGAACCATAACCAAATAAAGACATACCTAAAGCCGAGATGGCTATAGGTCGGATCTTGATTAATAAACCAAATCAATCTAGTTACTCCTTTAACTAAAAAACCAACGGTTTAAGGTTGTTAAGACCGAATCGTTGTTTCTGCTAATTATAAAGGTCGAATAAGCCCCAGCTGTACGAACAACTTATCAAGGTAAAAAATGCCGTTGCTTTTTCCTTCAAGCGGATCGGTTGGTGCTTGAAGACGAGCGCTGACGCTCCTCGAACTCTGAGTTGTATGAACGGTTCAAAAGAGATCAAAGTTACATGGCCCCACAATTATGTATTTATTATATCCACAACGTTCATCCATATTTCAAAATGATCGTGAAGTGAAGCGAATTGATCGTGAAATGCGTGGAAATGACTGTGAAGTGAAGGGAAATGACCGTGAAATGTATGGAAATGACCGTAAATTGAAACGGAATCGCTGGAATTGACCATGAAATGCATGGAAATGACCGTGAAGTGAAGGAAATTGACAATGAAATGCATGGAAATGACTGTGAAATGAAACGAAATTGTTGGAAATTAACCGTGAAATGCATGAAAATGACCGTGAAGTGAAGTAAATTGACTGTGAAATGCATGGAAATGACCGTGAAATGAAACCAAATAGTTAGAAATGACCATGAAATGCATGAAAATGATCGTGAAGTGAAGTGAATTGACCGCGAAATGCATGGAAATGACCATGAAGTGAAGTGAATTGACCGTGAAATGCATGGAAATGACCGTGAAGTGAAGCGAATTGATCGTGAAATGCATGGAAATGACCATAAAGAGAAATGAATTGACCGTGAAATGCATGGAAATAACCGTGAAATGAAACGGAATTGCCGAAAATGACCATGAAATGCATGGAAATGACTGTGAAGTAAAGCGAATTGACCGTGAAATGCATGGAAATGACTGTGAAGTGAAGGGAATTGACCATGAAACGCATTGAATTGATTGTGAAATGAAGGGAATTGACCGTGAAATGCATTGAATTGACCGTGAAGTAAAGGGAATTGGCCGTGAAGTGAAGGGGAATCGCCAGAATTGACCGTGAAATGCATGAAAATGACCATGAAGTGAAGGGAATTGATTGTAAAATGCATTGAATTGACCATGAAGTAAAGGGAATTGACCGTGAAATGCATGAAATTGATCATGAAGTGAAGGAAAATTGCTGGAATTGACCATGAAATGAATGTAATTGACCGTGAAATGAAGGGAATTAACCGTGAAATGCATTGAATTGATCGTGAAGTAAAGGGAATTGACCGTGAAGTGAAGGGGAATCTCTAGAATTGACCGTGAAATGCATGGAATTGGCCGTGAAGCGAAGGGGAATCGCCGGGTTTGACCGTGAAATGCATGGAATTGATCGCGAAGTAAATGAAATGAATGAAATTGATTGTGAACCGATTGAAATTGACCGTGACGTGAATGAAATGGATTTTCGAACATCGACCTGATGGAATCTTAAAAAATAACCAAGTTAGTTGGTTAAAGTAGCTTCTCCTACCCCAAAATCATACAGAGTATACTAAGTAACTAATTTTGGTTTAGAAGATATTTTTGTTAGATGAATAAATAAAGAAATGAAAAAAAGAGGAATTTTTTTTATATGGTTATATATACATATTTATATAAATATGTGTTAGAGAAAATTGCAGGTAGAATAAAGTTCTCCATGTAAAAATAAAATAAAATAAAAAATCCACTACGGAGCAGTACTATGGTTACAGTTATTATCCGTAGCCATAGGAATCGCCAGATCCACGTCCCTCTGTCGGACAGGCCAGCAACCGGGGGGGCCAGTTCAGCAAGCCCACCCTGACAACTCTCCATTAGCTACAGATTGTGTTATATAGTTACGGTTATAATTCGTAGCTATAAGTCTAACTGTAGCATATTCATTATCTTTCTGCTTTGAACGTATACTGTTGAAACTTTTTTAAGGGTCACAGTAGTTTTGGATAATTATGAAATTTATTTTTCCTCTTCATCCAGGTCTTTGTGACCTCATGGATAGATTGGATGGAAAATAAATGTTACGGTGGGCCCTACAAAAGTTTTAACGGTGAGAATCAATTTTCCACTGCTCTTTGTGGTGTGGTCCAGTTGATCTTTGGATATAAATTTTTTTTGACACTGCTCCTAAATGATCTCGAAATATGGATAAACGTTGTGGATATAATAAATGCATAACTATGGGCCATGTAACTTTAATCTCTTTTGAACCGTTTGTCCAACCTGGAGTTCGAGGAGCGTAAGCGCTCGTCTTCGAGCACCAGCCGATCCGCTTGAAGGAAAGAGAAGGGGGCATATTTGACATTTGACAAGTCGTCCGTACAGCTGGGGCTTATTCAGGTCAGGTAAAAACGGGTGGGCTTAAGCGGGTAAATGGGCCGTAAATGGGTCGTACAGTGGTAAATTTCTCATCATCTATCAATCTAGTTTTGATAGGGAACGGTGCCACCGCACCATATTCCCCACCTGCACGTCACTTCAATTGCCAACATGTCTCATGCATGTACAAGTTTGTTACATTGTTTAGATGCCCTTGGCCATATATCAGTCAGGTTTACTCATCACGTGGGCCCTCTGTAGAAAGCAAATGGACCCATCTCATGCACGGCTCAGATGTTCGGCGAGCGTGCACTACTAGAAAAGTGCCTGTGGTGAGGACCTTACGGCTGTACAAATCAGCACCGGAAAAGTAAATTAACTACAACATTTCATGCTGGTACGGTCCTTGGCGAGGGCCTTGAAATCAGGATCGATAGCCCCTACTCTGGCTAAACAGTCAGGCGTGGCCCGCCTACTGAGTTGATGGGATGATTGCTATGTACCTGGGTCCCACCCGTAGTTTACTAAATGGGTTAAAATTTCCCCGACTCATTTGTCATTTTCATCTGTCACAACTCCATCCACTTAAAATCTTCAAGACCAAGCCTGACCTGACCGGACCTATTTAGCTGTAATTGGATTGAACTCATTCAACATGACCCAACTTGATCAGACCTATTTACCCATAATTGTATTGGATCACGATTCAACTCGGTTTAAGAATGGAATACCTGACTAATAATGTAAGGGCATTTTTACACTAAGGGCCTGTTTGGCCGGGCAGATCCCATGGTATTAGAAGGGATGTGATTAATTTTAAGGTAATAATAGTGGTGTCATTGGTTGTCTTAAGATCCATGGGATTGCTTTATCCCGGAAAAAGTTTACCCGATCTGTTTGGCACGCCCACATATCCCGGGATTTTACCTTCCAAGCCATTCAACCAAGGGATAGGATCAATTTTAAGGTAATAATGGTAATGTCAGTGGATTATCTTAAGATCTATAGGATTGCTTATATCTCTGGACAAGTTCATTGGATCTGTTTGGCTTGTTATGCCTATCTAAGGATATTGCCGATCCCATCCCTTATAATATCGTGGGATTTGTCAGGCCGAACAGGCCCTAAGTTCCAGTGGGGTGGCATGTGGGATATAAGGGCACACTCAAGGTGAGTGGCTCATGTGATACGGGCTCCACCCATGTGAGGTGGGCGGTTCTTATGAGGTGATACCCATAAAATGTGGGGCTAACGAGAGAAGTTCGACCAATGTGCTAACCTATAGGATGTGGGGCCTGAAATATGAGATACATTGATTGATTCACTATATTCTATCAGTTTAAACTTTTAGAGTAAATAGGTAATTATCTCGCATCAACTAGAGTAGTAGATGGCCCACCTTATCATATGTGTTACATTCATTTCACCAGTTCATTTTTTAGCTTAAACCCATATATGAGGCAGATTCAAAGCTCAAATGTACCACACCACATGACAAACACTAGCCATTAAAAACTTCTTAGGGTCTTGGGGGGAGTAGATATTTGTGTTTCCCTTCATCCGGGTCGAATCACCTTATGAATGGTTTAAATGACAAATAAATATTGTAGTGAGCCATAAGAAGATTTAAATAGTGGGCTTCATTATTCCAATTGTTTCCTATTATGTGGTCCACTATATATATTATTATTAATTTTTTACACATGCACACACACCCTCACACACTCACGCCGGTGGAATTTCACTACCTATTGGTACTTGAACCCTTGACCGGGACTTGAAACTCCTGGGAGTCTACCACCCGGGCAAGAGTAAGGACCCTCATTGTCCATTTAGCTTAGCCTCAATCGGGCTAAAAAAATGTTGGCAGACCTACATACGACCAAAGACATTCTCGCCGGTCTCTACATCCTCTACTACGCATGACGTGTCGAGAGGGTTAAGTCGTTTTTTAGCCATTTACTATTTCTATCGTGTAATACCTCGATGCCTGTGATCCTTTTATTAGACGCTTATCAAATACAGAGATGTGTGGCCCACATGTGATGTCCTCACGGTTGAGGTCATATATTCAACGGCAGTTGCAGAAATAATGACTCAGTTGTAGCGTTAGGTGTGCTTGGCGAGTAGGTTTGGTGATGAGTCATGTTTTTCATGGAAACTATTTTATTAGGAATCCTTTTACTCCAAGAAAAATTCCAATTTTTCCAATCTTTCATTTCTCCTTTGAGTGCTTTGTATGAAATGCTCCAGTGCTCTCGTGGCACTTTTACCTACTTTAACTAAGTTATAGTGCTCCTAGTTGCTTAGGGACACTTGGAAATTTTGATTGATCGATCTGGACCATCTGTTACTTGGGTCACACCTTTCATGTGCCACCCTTGCAAAATAAAATAAAATATATCGATTGGATGGCTCTAACCACCCAATCAATGGCCTATAAATGGGTGGGCAAGATTGTTTATAAAAGAATAAGAAAGAATTTAAGCCGTCTATTTGTTAGTCACTGTTATGGATCAGTTATGGTCCTAAATAATTAATTCCATCAGGCGACCATAAACATCAGAACCATGTGTTAGAAAATGGATTGCTAGCAGAAAAAGGCCAACTCATGGATGGATTGGATCTTCCGAACACTAGTGAATTTTTCATGGTAGCCTATGAGATGTGTGGCGCACCCCACTGGAGTGTCTGATCAGATGGACAGTCAAGTTTCATGTTGCATCCAGGAGCAATGTAACTTGGATCACTGGATTTTGTTTCTTTGTTTATTTAATTTTATTTTTTTTTCCAAAAAAATGCCAAGGCTGAAGGTCATCTGTGAAAGTCTTGCCTACTTATTAGAGTAGGCAGTTACTTTCATTTGCAAAGAAAGAAAGAAATGTGCAGACAGACCATACCTATACAGCTATGGCATGTTGTCATGTGCGATGTTGCTAATCCAGATGTGAGTATATAAGGCTGCATGTAGGTGCCACCACATGCGTGGCTTCGCTGCAAATGAATGTGGCGACAATCAAGTGGGACCGGTGATGTACATCCATGTACCAAAATCAGTACAGTTTCATTAGAAATTTAGGCTTGCTTTTCTTATAGTTGTTTGTTTGTTTCATGGGTTGTGATTAAGAATATATTCCTTGGTTAATTAATTAGCAGACAGTAAGAGCTGATTTTAAGTATTGTTACAGTTTAAATCTTACACCTGCCTTTATGAAAATCATGAAATGAATTATATATAAAAAATTATGAATCTAATTGAGAATCTATGAAAAGTGTGATAGGAAATGTGATGAAGTATTCTACTCAAGTACAATAACACCAGTTGAGTGAGATTGATAGTATTAACATGTTTTGATTACACCACTTCATTAATGGAAAATTAGTTCCTTATTCTCCCTTTGGTGGTAAAACTCTCGAGAGTTTCAACACCTAGTCAAGGGTTCAAGTACCGTAGGTAATGAAATCCCACTACCGCCAGTTGGATACGACTGAAAAAGCAAGCTAGTAAAAAGAAAACTTTTGCAGAGGTGCAGGCAAACTTCCACGGGCAAAAGGACAAACTTCCACGTGATTCGGACGGTTTAATTGAGGTCACATGCATGCCACGTATACAATTTCAGTACAACAATTTCAGTACATGCATTTGAACCATCACATTTTTTTGCAGGATATGAAATAACTCCCCAAGCCAACATCTGGTCCGTTGAGCATTACAATTGACAAGCACTTTTACTGTTCATATATTATCCGGTTGACACCCTG
This sequence comes from Magnolia kwangsiensis, assembly GCA_037074715.1. Lineage (NCBI taxonomy): Eukaryota > Viridiplantae > Streptophyta > Magnoliopsida > Magnoliales > Magnoliaceae > Magnolia > Magnolia kwangsiensis. The sequence goes on from CM073571.1 coordinate 5,022,804, forward strand.
ATCCATGGCTCATGTGGCAGACACTCCGTTTCAGGTATCGATTTCTTAGACGGGGTGGCCGACAGTGGGTGTACTAAAGAATATATATATATATATATATATATATATATATATATATATATATATATTACCCAGTTGAGCAATCCTAGCCGTTGGTTGGAAGACTTTGGTAGATGAGGGTGGAATGTTACAAACCCACAGTCAAGATTAAATGGACAAAAGTCCTCCAACCAGCAGTTAGATCATTCAATCAGTTTACGTTGTGGGTGTGGCCCATCTATGTTTTGGCCCCAAATCAGCTTGGGGATCTTGTACATGTACTCCACGGGTGTGAGGACACTGTGCTTAGTCATTTATAAATTCCATCCAAACGAAGGACCATTTTTTTCCCCTACATATTTTTCACGTACAATTTCTGATTGCGAGTGCATTAACTACCATATGATTTGACTTGTCCGAGCGGGACTCAGACAGACCCCATCTGGTTCGGTACTCACCCTCGACTCGGATGAGTCCCAACTCAGCTCCAGAGCTAACACGTCTGGTCATCTTGGTCCCCGCAGACTTGATAGGACTGAATCCAGCTCAATACCATGAGTCAACTAGATTCAGTTGAGTCGTGAGCTAGGGAATGAGTCGGTTAGAATGCCGGTATCTTTTGACCGGCTTTTCAAACTATTAGGTAGATGGTTAGTCTGGAGTAGAGATTTTCCAGTCAAGAGATATGCATGGTTAAGTGATTCAAACCATTGATACAATGGGCCTCACTGTCGGTGCACCGTTCTCCTGAAACCCCACAGCTTTTCCTTAGTAGTCTACTTGTGGATGCCTATAGAAGAGCTAAGATCATAGATCCTTGATGCACTGTCATGTACTGTGTGGCCCATGGGGTTGAGTTTTGGATCACTAAACCATGGCCCCACTTAGACAACAATCAGACTGGTCCAGTCATTGGGAGGGCCACACCCACACGCTTGAAATCAATGGATAACAGGTGGTCTGTCAAAATTTACGAGTACTTTTCCAAATGACCATGGTGGGGCTTATTCAAGCTAATGGTGGCAATGGGCTGGCGACCTGGCCTGGCCGACAACCCCGACGTAGCTTTGAACGGGGCTTCAATCTGTTAGCTTAGTGCATGCACCGGGCTTGGGCCTGGCATGCATGGCCAACTCAATACTCTGGCTGGGCTTGGGCTCAGGCTCAAGCCCAACTTGACTTCATATGTACATGTGTTAAATCCTACAAAAATGCATCCTAATCATTGATTAGGCAACCCCTACATCTTGAATGGGAACCGTTGATTTTGTTCCGCAACGTGTCTTTCAATCTGTTAGCTTACTGCATGCACCGGGCTGTGTACTCTGCTTCATCAACTGATAGATTGGGAACATTCAACCGGAAAAAAATGGATATTATTAATTGTTGAGCTGGGCTACCCCAAATTAAGTTTAAGCTAAGGACACATTAGATTTCTTGGAAACACTGTAATGGCCTGCGTGATTGGAATTGAGTTGGTAAAACTGATAGACATAATAAATTTATCATAAACATCATGACAAATAAGCATGATTTCAACAATAAATATTTAATACCACTGTTGCAAGTGTGTGTGACTCACTTATGTATTGGATTTATGATGTAGAGTGGGTCGCGGACAATTTTATGGCCAAGATGAATCAGAAAAGGCACGGTCGGCGACAGAAGTGATCCGGATCATCTGACCTTAGATCGGGCGTATCTCACAATCCGGAATGAGTTATCCGACGTAAAATATATGATTTTGGGGTAGAACGAGCTACTTTAGCCAACCAACCCTGCTATGCCGGGTTGCGCGGCCCGGATTTGCTAGAAACCCCCTGATCGAAGGTCATTTCCTCGTTTTAATTTTGTTTTTACTATAAATAGTAAGTTTTAGTTTGAGTATAACTTTTCATCCGTTGGGCTTTAAGAGTTGTGTCCAACATGAAAAGTGCTTAGGATAATTAGGAGAACAGTTTGGTGAAGCCAAATAGGACACTTACTATTTTTGGCCGAAAACCTTGCGCACTAGTAGACATCATGACCGTCTATAAATAGTAAGTTTACTATGTATAGTAAGTTGTGAATTCTAGGAGTTTTAGTTGTAGTTTGAGTCTGATTTCTTTCTTATTGCTTGGTTCCCTTATTTAAAGGGTTGTGAACTCGATTTTGAAAATTTATCAATTAATTTCGAATTTATTAGAATTTATTTCTATCTTCCTGCTTTCTTTCCTCGTGGATTTGAGAAGTCTCTGTGAGGAGTCCAGAGAAGCTCCGTGGATTCGGAGTAGTTATCCTTGAGGAAGACGGTGATCGACCTCATCACGTTCATCCCTGCGTCAATTTGGTATTAGAGTAAGGTTTTCCCTCGGGCCGATGACAAACAACGAAGGTATGAATCAAAATCCTGTGGACGGTGATCCAGGGATTCGTTATCTTTCGAAAAAAATGGAAGCTTTCCATCGGGAGAGTCAGTTGACCATGCAAGGGCTGCAGGCAACCCTCGACCGTCTTGCGGATGCGCTACTTCCACCTCGAGCCCTAGGCGGTGCTCCGCCACCTATGGTCGCCCCACCACCCGTGGTTGCTGTACGACGTGACCCTGATTATCGCAGAGCACTACCAGCGGTAAATCGTAGGGCTACACCAGATGATTCTAGTTCCGGCGACGAGGACATTAATGAGGGTTTTGATCGACGACCAATCCATGGAGGCGATCGTCTAGATCGTGCTGAAAGAGACTATCGAGGTAAGGCTGAACTTCCTAGTTTTAACGGTTTATTACGTATCGAAGATTTTCTCGATTGGCTAGCCGAAGTAGAGAGATATTTCGATTATATGGATGTGCCAGATCATAAAAGGGTGAAGTTGGTAGCGTTTAAATTAAAATCTGGTGCTTCTGCATGGTGAGAACAATTGCAACTCTCATGAGCCCGCCAGAACAAGGCGCTCATCGCATCATGGCCTCGGATGAGACGTCTTCTTCTTTCACGATCTCTCCCCAATGATTATGAGCAGATATTATTCCAGCAATACCAGAATTGCCGACAAGGAAATCGAACTGTTAAAGATTACACTGAAGAATTCCAGCGGTTGGCTATACGAAACGATTTGTCAGAATCTGAGTCACAGAAAGTGACACGATTTATATGTGAGTTGCGACTGATAATTTAGGATCGAGTTCAGATGTACCCAGTCGGGACCGTAGATGAAGCAGTTCAATTGGCAGGAAAGGCAGAAATACAGCTTGCAAGAGCTCCTGCTCGTCCCTATCCTTCAAATCGACCCCATATGACAGGTCCCACACAGGATCCAGTGCTGGCTAGAGGAAAAGATCCGGTAGCAGAACGTCCTCAACCTCCTCCACCCGCGAACCGTGATACGGGAAGCGGACCATCCAGAACTCAATGGGCAGCACCCACAAGCATGATGATTCAGCACAAGTCACAGCATACATATTCAATGAGCGTATTTTAAGCGGTATCTTACTCCACCACAAAATTGGACACGTGGCAAGACATCCACTGATCCGGACCCTTCACCAGCTTTTACCCTTGGCGGATAGAATTTTCTCCAAAGAAAACGTGCTGTAGAGCTTGTCTGCAAGGCCGTCATTATCAAGGTAAGATCAGACAATCAGCGAATTTGTGGGCCATAATAAAACGAGTGGTTGGATCAAATGAACGATTCAGATCATCTTTTGATGCGCCGGATCTCCACTTTTGGTGGAGATATCAACGGATGGAATCACACGTGGTGGGGTGATAGGCCCATTATTTATTCTAAAATCCACTTTTCAACAACATAATGAGTTTTAAGAACGTAATGATAATGCAAATAGAGACTAGATGATTCATTACGAGGAATGATCTGTTTTACGATGGACAAGGACAGGACTAACTGCTGTGCGGCCCCGGATTGAACAGTTGGAATACGTGGTTATATCCGTTCATACCGTTGATTTGATGGGGGTTACCGTGGATGGACAGGATCCTGAATCTAGCTACTTGGATATTAAATCCCAGACATTTTCATGGGTTGATGTAAACGGATGGTTAAAATATGAGTTATAATCTCCAATCAAAAGAAAACTAAACGGATTTAGTGAATAGAATCCTCCAATATGAAGAATCAATGGAGTCTTATTCAACGGTGTGGATCAAAGAATCATGGGCGGCATCTTACTCACCGACGTCCGCGTCACGGGGATCTCAAGATTCCTCGCAATTAACAAAGAGGAGGTATTGGCTTTGGCGCGATGAATTAGAAAGCTGCGTTCATCGCCCAATACCTTATACGTGGACGGTGGAAAAATGATGAACCATCCATTAATTGTATTTCAATAGATATCCAGAGGCCGAATGTCACTGCAGACAAACAAATCCTATCCACGCAATGGGGATCCTTCAAATGGATTGACGTGAAAAGCATCAAATCAACAGTGGATAACAATCCATAAGATCATCCATATAGCATCTCTTTAGACCGAAGAACTCTATCAAAGGAGAGTACTCGATCGCCGGATCCATGGGCCACGTGGTGGTCATTAAGCTACGAACGAACACCACTTCTTGGTCCAGCGCGATAGACCAGAGTGTTGATGGCTTTGCCAATGGAACCGCTTATAAAGCCTGCCCATTCACACCCCGGCACGCGTGCTAATGCAGTGCACGTGTAAGATATCCGATCTATCCATCAGTTGGCCAAATTATTTATATCATCTTGCCAAAAAATAAAGCCCTTTCACTCTTCATGTGGGCCGCAATGCACTAAAGAAAACCGATTGATACACAAGTTCGCTTTGACTGTCCATTTATTATAAAACACGACACACCTGAGCAGGAGCGGGAAGTGAAAAAAAAAAAAATGCATGAATCTTAGGCCAGAAGATCTAAAAGGCGTGACCCCGCTTAGGGATGGATAGGATTTCTCACACGCATTTCTGTGGGTGACGATTCTTTACACGCGTGTTGGATTAGCAAAACCCATATCTTATCACATCGGACGCTCTCGGACCGAAAAATACACCACCTGTTTCACGCAGCGTGTCAGACAGCCAAGTTCTTTGGGGCCCACCATGTTGTATTTGAAAAATCTAATCCGTCCATCAGGCGATAGCCCTCAGTTTCACCGTACATATGAAAGATTATTCTGATAAAAAATCCGATATGAATGGACCACAAAAATGGGGACAATGTAGAATAATGCACTGAAAATTCTAAGTTCATATGTTGTGGTGCGCCTGAGTTTTGAATTGCGCTTTTTTATTTGCATACTCCCTTCGTGTAGTCACACCTGATAAACGGGTTTGATGAAATATAAACACCGAGATGTCCCCACACATGAAGATGAGGTTGGCGTCCCATCCCTATCGTCCCCTGATGTGTGGCCTACCTGAGTTGTAGATCTAGATTCTTTTATGTTTCCATGACCTAGAAGCGAGGAACGTACCTGATGGACGGAGTGGATTTCACATATACAACATGGTGGGCCTGAAGTGGTTGGGTCTTTTCCGCACTGCGGATAACAGGTGGTGTGGACGATTCCGGTCTCTCAAAGGAGCCTTCCTCTGGGGCGGACCGGAATGGTGAGACCCCGGCCGTACCCAAGACGGTGCGGCCCTTACCGTAGGGTTTCTGTGGGGCCCACACTGATGTATATGTTATGTATCCATTCCGTCCATCCGTTTTTTAAAGATTATTTTAGAGTAATATTCCAAAATGAAGAGATCCAATTATCGGGTGGACCATACAATAAAAAACAGTGGCAATTGACTATTAATGGACCAAAAGCGTTTTGGATCAAGCTGATATATTTTTTCCCTTCATCCAGGCTCGCGTGACCTTGTAAAGAGATTGGAGGGTAAATAAACACTAAGGAAACATTAAGGTGTGCCCTACGAAGTTTTTAATGATAGGACGGTCAATCACCACTGTTTCTTATCCTATGGTCCAATTGATAGTTGGATCTACTTTATTTTTAGAATAATGCCATAAAATGATACGTAAAAACGGATGGGCGGCATGGATACATAATACATACATCAGGTGGGACCATGGTAAACCCACGATAAGGGCCGCCCCGTCTTGGGTGAGGCCGGGGTGTCACTTAATTCGCTCTCCGGAATGGTCTGCAAGACTACATGACACAGCGCTTAAGACGGCCAAGCTCCGTGGGGTCCACAATGTTTTATAAATAAAATTCAATCCGTCTATCGAGTTTTAAAAATCAAATTTACCGTACATTAATAATATAAAAAAGATTAAAATCTTATAAAGGCTACACCAACAATATCAATGTAAAATGGCCACCAAAAACACTAAGTTCACACGATGAGGTCTGCATGAGTTTTTTATCTGGCTGATTTTTTTTCTGTCTTTTCCTTATCCTCTTAAGCCTGATTAACGGGTTTGATGAACGATACACACCATGATGGCCCCAAAACACAAGCCTATGTTTGGCACCATCCCTACTGTTCCATGCAGTGTGGCCCACTAGAGTTGCGAATCTATCTGATTTTTTTTTTCTCCACGATCTAGAACCAAATATAGAACCTGAAGGACGGAGTGGATTTTACATGTAAAACATGGTGGACCCCACATACTTGGGTTGTTTTAGGCACTGCATAAAACAGCGTTGGAGAGGATCCTAGTACTTTTTTCTCTCCTCTCCCTGTGCCATTTGCCCAAGATCTACTCTCATCTCCTCTCTCTCTCTCTCTCTCTCTCTCTCTCTGAAAGAACAAGATGAGCGAAGGTATCGAACCCTCGATCTCTACCCCTATAAAAGGAGAAGGAGAAGAAGCAGCAGTAGCAGAAGAATCCTCTAATCTCATCCTCCATGCAAGAAGAGAGCCCTTCGAGTACGGCCTCCTTCCCATCTCCAAGCTCATCTTCTCCGACCCCACCTCCACCCTCGTTCCTCTCAGGGACAAACTCATCCATTTATCTCCCTCCCTTCGTGCCTCCGCCCACGCCATCTCCGATTCCCTCCAGATCTCTCTTGACCACGCCCAACTCGTCCTTGATACTCTCGCTTCCGTCCTCCCTTCTGACTCCGATCCCCTCGTCACCGCCACCTCCGAAGAGATCCCGTCCGTCGGCGCCCATGTCCTTGATCTCATCCTCTTCCTATACATCCAGTCTTACAAGCGCCTGCTGCCTCGATCACATAAGGATTCCGTCGCTGTCGCGGATGTCTGGCCATCCACGTCCGCCTTTGATGGCTACCTGTCTGCGCTCTCGCCGCTCCAGGTATAGTGCTTCAGTTTCTGGAACTTTTGCTACTTTTGGTGTTTTTTGCAAATGTTGGAGTGGCATTCTTGTGATAGCCAATGCTGTGGAGTGATCCCATGGTAACTTAGTTCTGCATTTTGTTTCGATTACAGAGGAATCTCACGATTTGGATGTGTTGAAGTTTCAGAATAATATGATTCAATGAAGTCCTTTGTAAAATAGGAAATGGGTTGATGGATAGTTCCTAATCTGTATGAAATTGGAATTTTTGGATTTTTTTTTAATAGTATTTTTTGGCAATCGGCAGAATTTCGTGATATGGGTTAATTTATGCAGTGGAAGAAATGAAATTCTAACTACCTTCATTAGTACTCGTATTGAAGGAATACTTGCCCAATTGCATGTTGGACTTGAAAGGGATGCAACTGCAATTCATGGTACTTCCTTTGTTTTGAATGCTAACAGAACTAATTACATTTACATGCTGGTCATTTGAGGGACGCTTGTTTTAAACACTGAGAGAACTGGTTAAATGTTGGTCATTCCTCTCTCTCTCTCTCACTCTCTCTCTATTGCTCTAGTTATTGCAATCCAATTCACTAGCATATCCAAATGCAACCATGGTGATGTGGATAACGGTGGTTATAATTTTAATGGACATCATTTTGTCTTTTTTCTAGGTTGTTGTGGATGTGATTGACTTAGATCATGATTAAATTGCAAGAAAGTTAATTGCTTAGAGTTTGAATTGGTCACTTTCTGTTTGGAGTGAATAACAAGTCCCCAACCGTCATTACAGTCATTTTAGGGTGGCCTTGAAATGGAAACGATTGTAATAATTATAATATCAGGAGACAAATGACATTTCTAATTGGAGAAATATTTTGATCAGTTGCTTGATATTTGTAAATAGTCTTCCTTTTTTCAAATTTTTTTTTTCCAGATTCCCTTGAATATGGGGATGTTTCCCGTTTTTGTTTTAAGATTTAGAATAATTTGCTTCTGCAATTGTAAGTTTGAATTTAAAAGTAAGTGTCTGGGCGATATCAGGAAAGTTGCAACTTGCTTAGCTGTAGAACTCGTTCACCATCCAGGTGGCGCACATGGATGTTAAGTTTGGGCTGTACAACTTGTGTGCTACATTTTGGATGGAGCAACGCTGGACAATCACACTGAATGGATAGTCTTAAGATTCTTAGCCATCTGTAGAGAGAAAGGGAGGGACAGGATCCCTCCACAATAGTGCTGATTTGGATGATCTGGTGGAGGGAGGAAGATTCATGCTCCATCCACAATAGTGCTGATTTGGATGATCTGGATTAGCATATGCTTGTATGTCATGTGTTTGGTGGGCGAGTTGCTGCACTTGGCCATGGTGCAGCTTGCCTGACATTGCCTTCTCCCTTGGAACTAATTGTTAGTAGGTGTTTGTATTAACCTGTGATGTTTTGTAATGAATTAACGATGGTCATCTCAAAATATAAACACAATCTTATGTCATTTTGCAGCTTGCCCGCAGTAACAGTCGGCGGTTTATGCCATCACAGGCTGACGAAGAGGCTCATCAGTTATCCTACTTACAGAAACATTTGGCTAACATACTTGCTCTCTTGGCAGAGCCTGCAGAAGGCGAGGATGAAGAATCTCTGGTTGGTAGAATTGGAGTGCTACTTGTATTTCTTGTTTACATTTCTTCTTTGCTTAATATGGTCTCAGGTTGAGATTGGAAAAACCAACAACCCTTCAAACTTTCCCTGAAATCTTTTGTCACCCTCATCATAGCTTTCTCCTAGCAATTTGGGGTTGGCTTTTGAAAGTCAGATTGGCAAAAGTTTTACTACTGGTTGCCCACCAGACATCTACCTTCTTCTTTCTAAACACTCAGTCGCAACACCAAAAAGGTTGTAAAACTTAGATCGTTGGTTATGTTCTGTTGGAATGGTGTTAGCTTCTTCCTCCGTATCAGCTTGATTCAAAACTTGTTCCTCCAATTAAACTGAGCAATTTTCTAAATCCTTTTTAAAAAATAATAATTTACAACTGAACATTTTTATTAAAAGCAGAAGGAAAGGGAATGTAATATACTTCTCAAAAGAAAAAAAAAAAAAAGAAAAGAAAAAGAAAAGAAAAAGAAAGGGGACGTAAGATACAAGAAAAGGAAAACAACCAGACCACAATAAAGTGTGGAAGTCCCAACACTTGGGTGTGGACTACTTGCCCAATCTCTTGTAGAGGAGTCCAACAAATCATGCTGGAATTTGCTTGACAGATGAAGCCTTTTCTCCCATGCATGCTGTTCAACTGCTTATAGATAGCTTTACTTGGCAGGAAGTACTCTATGATTATATAGCTGCACTGCTCTTCCTCATATAACTCCTTCGGAAGTAGCTATTTTAACTCTATTGTTTATGAGTTGTGTTTGTTTCAGCAAATGGAAGTAATTTTGTAGGATCTTTCTGGGCTTGTTAGTTTGAGTGTCCAACTGTTGTTGCACATGCAGGTTTTGACGTTAGAAAGGTTCGATCACCTGGGATTCCTCATCCAGTTTGGTGAAAAGGGGTCCCCGCTGAGCCAGTTTGCACCTTTTTTTGCAAATTCAGATCCAGACATGCCTGCTGTTCCTGTTCCTGCTGCACAAGTTCATGATTGGCTTGTGCAAAATATTGCTGATGCTTTGGAACACACTTCTGAGAAGGCTTCAGCTAAAGAAAGTAGTTCGTCAAGTGCCTCTGATCCAGACGTTACCATGGCTGATGCCTGCACAAGTCAGACTAGGGTTCAAAACAGTTCACCGAGTGGGACCTCCATGCCTACCAGTGCTGCATATTCAAGGAGTCAATTTTTTGTGGAGGGAATTTCTAAAGCTTCTGTTATAAAGCAAGCATGTGATATCAAAGGATGCTCTGTAAAGGTGAGGATTGAAATCTTGAACCTTTTCACTGATCAATTTTGAAATGTCATGAATTCTGGCATAGGTTGAATGGAAGAATTGACTTCTGGGTATTTTTGTAATACTTTTGGAGTTTTGAGTGGCCATTCTTCTTCATATATTGATGTATAGATTCACTTATCTGGAGTGGCTGTTACAGAGGATTTATTCTATAACCATGAGTTAAATTTATGATCTGTAACATTGAAGATATGTTCTGACAAAAATCTTCAAGGTTGTATGCAGTATTGTCATATAGCTAAAGATGTATCCATATTCGTTTCTCTTTTAACAAAGTTCTTACCAGTAGGATGCATCGTTGTCTGTCACTTGGCGTTGTTGTTGTGTGTGTTTTATTATTATTATTATTTTGATGTTTTTCATGTTCGATTCTAATCTTCATGTAACAGCTTCAGGAGGAAAGCTGTCTTTGTTTAGCTCACCTCTGTTTGGTTCTCTTGAAAAGCTCTTGATTAGTTTGGCTTGTGTTGAAATTTGATATGGAGTTAGTAGGAAATTCCTTTCTTAACTGCGAGGGTGGAGAATGGTGATGGTTGGTGGAATGAAGATGAAAACAGACTTGAACATTGGATTAGCTCTCCTAGGGATGTAGAAGCTAAATATTGATGGGTGCTCAATTGGTATTCCAGCCTTGGTTTGGCTAGAGAGAGTTTTAGAATGCTCCCATTTCTGGGACTGTAATCATGGAAGAGGATTTGCTAGAAGAAGAAGAAGAAGAAGAAGAAGATGAAGAAACTTTAGAAAGGGCTTTGTCTAGTTCTGCAGAACCTTGGGCCTGTCTTTCCTTGTGAATGAAGGTAGGAATTTAGTGGCAAATTTCAACTTTTATTCGTCATGCACTAGGGGAAGCTTATGAGATTGGCAACGCTCATGTCAAGGAAGGCTTTTGAGAAGTGATAGTCGACCTCGATATGCTTGGTTTTGAAAATTCACATGTGGTGTAATTGGATTACCATGGCTGCATGTGCAAAAAATGAAGGCTATGTCCTAGAAGGAGGGATTAGGACCAAATAAAATTTTCACTTTTTTAAAACACAATTGGCCACTTATGCAAATTAAGCTAAGCAACACAATTAACTTTAAGGCTTCCAAGCCAATAGAGGGTCCAATCATATAGACTACAAATGATATGCAATAAGCAATTAGTCTATAACATGATAATGTACATGTGTGTATGGGATGTGCCAATTGTCAAGTCCTAACATTCATCTAATTATGCATTCAAATAATTAACCATTCAATCACATAAGTATACTTAAATAAGTGCTCAAATGACAATCCCAAACATAAGCATGTGTAGTGGTCCAGTTTCCCTACTCCATTCATGGTGAACGTACTCAACCCACGAGTGTACTGGATTTCACTATCGGAGGTTTTAAATTAGGTTAACTTCTAACATTTACAATCCTACACATGGAAGAGCTCCCGTACTCCCGTAAGAGACTTTATGTGGTTTTCCATAGGCTCACTACAAACCTCGTTCCTATACAAGAACCTATTGACGTACACCCCTCGGGGGCTCCCGCAAGAGACTTTAGTTGGTTTTCTGTAGGCTAACCAACAACCATGGTCTTGGTTCAAGGATCTACGTTTACTCCCGCTGGAGGCTCATATGGAGACTAACACATACGCACCCGTGTATGGTGGCCTACACAAGGACTTGATTTAGGCCCTACACAAGAGCCAATGTCCTATACAATAACTTAGGTTTTAGGGTTGTACACATGAACTTGGATTTACTTAGGTTTTAGGGTCGTACACATGAACCTGGATTTACTTAGGTTTTAGGGTCGTACACATGAACTTGGATTTAGGCCTTACACAAGAGTCAAGGTCTTACGCAAGAAGCTAGTTAAGTTTGGGTTACAAAATCTTACCCTCAATCCTGCATAAGAAAAGAGAGTATATAGACTTTTACACTCGACATCTTATTTGTCGGATTAAGCCCCTTTGTAGCGCCGTCTCAGGTTGTTTGATTGTTTCTCTCCCATGCTTCAATTAGCTCCCCTTTGCTCACCCGATCATGATGTCGATGCTTTGTTAAGATTCCAGCTCCAAGGTCAAACACTTTGCATGTAGTGATCCTTTGAGGTGACCAAGGTGATTGAAGGTTGGTTGAATCTTCTACAACTAATGGAAAGTTGTAATTCCTAGGGAATTCACCTAGATGGGTCTTATAGAGGTTTTAGACAATGGTATGCCTGTAGAGATTGAGTTTAATCTTTATAAAATGGAGGAGTTCAAGCACGTCTTTAAAGTGGAGGTTGGAATCCTTATTAGAGCGTTAATCTCAAGGAATATGATTTAGAACTCATTGGTTTATAGGCATGGGATGAGGGATATGATCATGGATTTACCTAAGCTTATATTGCACAAAAAATCCATCCATATGCCCAAGAACTGAATGCCCTTTCTAAGAAGTTCGAGTTCTAACGGTAAGAAAACAGGTAGATAACAGCTCTGTAAATGCCATCGAGAAAATCAGATAATATGATTTGTTCTTGCAGGGCATATCTGAGTTATTTGTTCGATGCCATCGAGAAAATCATATAATATGATTTGTTCTTGCTGGACATATCTGAGTTACTTGTTCGACACCATCGAAGTGAACCTTCAATGCCATCGAGAAAATCAGATAATATGTTGAACTCTTTTTGGACATATCTGACTTTTTGTTCGATGTTATTGAGGGGGTCTTCAATGCCATCGAAGACCCCTTGAGGTCTACTCGATGGGATCGAACACCACTCGAAATTATTTGTTTTGGGCGTATGTTTTTATAGTAGCTCCGCACCTCTTCTATCCTTATCATGTTCTAATTAGGTTCCTAAGGCTGATGGATGATCAACAAGGTTTACCTATTAAGCCAAGATCATTTGTATGTTCAAAGGTTGTTTTGTGTCAAGGATTAGTGCCACTAAGGCACCGCATTTACCTATTCTTTGCTCCTTGATGCTCTTGTACTATTGTGTCTTCAGTCTTCAACTTACAAAGGCTCAACCGACTACATGACACAAGTACTCACGCGATTGACAAATACGATGCACAAATCAGTGCGCTAACAGGTTCATTCATGATAGACAGGATTGTTGCCAATGTGAGAAGCCGCTTGATTATTGCAATATAGCTCCATAGGAGTATTCACCACAAACCTTAGCTTGCACATTAGTGTCTTCAACCAAATGAGTTCGCACGTTCCATGGAGCATAGTTCTATATTCAGCCTCAACACTTGAATAGGCCACCACATTCTGCTTCTTACTCTTCCATGTAACCATATTACCTCCTACAAAAGTATAGTAGCCAGTAGTCAACCTCCTATTAGATGGAGAACCAACCCAATCTACATCAGAATATCCTTTTACATGGAGATGACCATTATTCTAAGAAAGAATACCATGACCAGATGCTCCCTTTAGATACCTAAGAATACGAATCACTAACCTTTATGTGAGGATCCCGTAAAGCTTGAATAAACTTAACCAGACGACGATATCTTGCTAGATCATCAATCAGTTCTCCTTGATCCACACTCAATTTTTTATTTGTATCCATGGGACTTTCAGCAGGCTTGGCTCCTAGAAGGCTTGTATCTTCCAATAAATCCATAACATATTTTCGTTTTGATAGAATGATTCCCATCTTGGACTTGATGACTTCAATTCATAAGAAGTACCAAAGGTGACCTAAATCATTCCTTTGTATAGAAGTGTTGTCGCAAGAAAATCCTCAACTTGTCAATTCCTATACTGTCACCTCTACTGTCACTGTCCATGACGATAATATCGTCCACATACATAGCCAACATAATAGTGTTTTTCTCATTTTGCCTTATAAACATAAAATGTTCTGCTTGGCTACGCTTCATCTCAAATCCAAGCATAAAGTTGTCAAACCAAGCCCTTGGAATCTGCTTCAAACCATAAATTGATGTTTTGAGTCGACATACCTTGTCTGCTCCATTTATACTTCAACTACGTCTCCATGCAGAAAGGTGTTTTTCATATCAACCTGGTAGCTTGGTATAGAGGCCAATCCAAATATGCAGTAATGGAAATAACCACATGTACAGAATTGAGCTTTGCTGCCTGGGAGGTGGTCTTAAAGTCTGAGAGTATCCTTTCGCAATCAACTGAGCTTTCAATTGATCAACTGAACTGTTATGCTTCACTGTATACACCAATTTGCATACTACAACATGCTTTCCAGCAGGTAGTATCCAAGTTTTATTCTAATGGAATGCAGCCATTTCTTCTTCCATAGCATTCAGAGCCTCCTGGAAATAACGAGGAATGTACACAAACAACAAGGACAAGGCAAATTGTCGAAATGAAGGAGATAAACCAGTGAATGAAGCAAGGCTGGAAATAGGATGCTACACGAATGTGTTCTCCTGCGAAGAGCAATAGGTAAATTACCTTCATTTGATGGTGTAGAGAGGAACTTAGAAGGATAATAATCTTCTGATAGATCAGGAGGATTGGTAGAAGGCATGCCTGCATGTATGCCCTCCTAACGTTTAGAACGTCTGGAGTAAACTTGTAAAGGTCTATCTGTTTGTTGTGCACATATCCTTCTAACATTAGTAGAAGTGTCTGGTACAACGATTAGAATAGTAGCGTCCGTACATCTCGCTAATGCTAAATTCACTTTACTAAGTTGTTTCTTTATAAATTTAGGTTAGGACATGTTTGGGATTTTTGCCTTTATTACTAATGACAATATTGTACTTTTTGAGTAATTGACTTGTAACAAAATAAGGGAAGGTGGGATCGTCCAGCCCTAACCTATTCTCTCTTTCTCCTTCTCTTTTCTTCCTCTTTTCTCATCTCCTTCTCTCACTTTCTCAATTAAATGCACATGGTAGCAAAGCATGCGTGATCTAGGATTGCTATTTTCTTCATCTTCAACATTTTTTTCTCCTTCTTTTCTTTTCTTTTATTTTGAGGGAGGAAATCTAAAGCCTTTGGGGGCTGATCCACATGAACCTCTCTTACCAATCGTATGGTGGGTTGTGTAATTGAGTTCCGTAAATGTGTGTGAGGCTCACTTTCTCATAAATCCATCATGATGGATAAAAGTGGGGCATCATGCGTTTGTGGCCAGATTTATGATCATATTTGAGGAGTTTGGTATGTGTTGAAACTTGAAAGTGTGTATGACAAGTGTTAAAGAAGCAATATGTGCGTTGAGACAAGAAGCAGTGTTGAATGATCGTAATCAGTGATATACATCAGTTTCTCGTATACGTGTTGAGTAAGTTCAAGTCAAAATTTCTCCGCTTGGGTATTTATTTCTTGCTCCTAAACCTATGGATACGAAGAATGAAGCCAAGTAGTTTATGAATTTGATGGGGACATCACATTCACACGCGCACTCACGCCGCCCCCTTTATGCACGTACGCCAGAAGGAGGGCCCCACTGTCGATCTGGATCGATGACGACGTTCAGGGAAGGCCTCCTAGTTAGAAGACGGAGTTTTGGTTCAAGAGAGTGGGCCTGATAGCTAAGAAAAGCCTATCATGGGATCTCATGATCATGACCAATTAGTCGGATTGATTTCATATATTAGGTTTTTCTTATTTATGTTATTTAGAACATCGTGAACGCTTTAGATTTCTTTGATTGGTTTTTATTTTAGTTTACTTCATCGCCAAATAATAGGTTGCATACATGGCGTGAGTTTTGGGGTATAGGGTTTTCCCTATAAATAGGCACCTTCTGTAGTTCTTTTGAGGGATTGAAGATTAATAAAAAATTTTGCATTTTTCTACTCTTTGAGTTGTGAAGCGTAATTGGGTGCGAAGCCCTCCCTTCATCGAAGGGTTAACTACCGTGATGCGAAGCCACGTCTATCCCGATTCGCCCCCATCCATCGCCATCTCTACTACCCATCTTCTACCATCCCTTCTTCTCATCTCACCCCATCATCTACGCTTTGAATCAATCATCTATTGCAGCAATTCTCCTCCCCACAACAGAATTTCAGAATCTGGCCCTACAGGAGGGTTAAAACTTTGGCAGAGCACCACGCACAAACTGTATATTGGATCGAGCTGAGATTTGGGGGTTTTGGAGTCCATCCCTGGTCGACTAGGGCCAAGTTGGCATTTTTCTAAATAGTGAGCCCCCCACATGTGGTCGGGATCACACGCGTGTGCGTCTGGGCCATTGCTGTTGTCCACGCGTGCGATACTTCTCTGGTTCGTCTCTCTCCTCTCTTTCATTCCGCTTTCAACCAAAATCACTAAACCTAACCTTAAATTACTCGAAGCTCCAATTTTATGCACATTTTCTTACCCTAGGGTTCCCCACATTGAAATTTCTGAATCCCTTAGATTAGGGACTGATTACTATGCATGTGTGGATGATTTTTTTTTATCTTTGAGTATCGTTTGATTCATAATTTGTATTGATCCAACCCTATCATATGTAGGCCTGGACCCGCATAGATTTCCCTTAATTGAATGTTTGGACTTTCATGTGGGATATGAAATTTGTGTAATTGTTTCCGAACTAACGTGATCTTAAGCCTGAAATCTCGCATATCATATTTAATATTCATCTCCTGCATCAGAATGTGTCCCGTATTCGTTACGATATGACCATAAAGGTTGATATGTATAGAGTTGAACATGAGTCGAGTTTGAGTTGAGCTAGGCCAAGCTCGGCTCAGCTAGACCCCACCATGACCAAGCTCGAGCTTGACTCGACTAGGTCTTCGGGCTCATCCTTCTAGCTCGCCTCGACTTGCTGGTTCGAGCCGAGTCAAGTTGGGATTGAGTCCGATCGAGCGAGCCGTTCGAATCGAGTTGAGTCGAGTTATTTTAATTTTTTAAATACTGTTTTAAAAATTATAATAAAGTCATCAAAATGATAAAATGAGGATTGTTAAAGCCAAAGTAGGTGCAGTGGCAGTGCATAACAAGTTATTACAAGTTAACAAGTAGCAACATAAGAATATTTATTACTACAAAACCTTAAACCCACTCAACATTCATCAACAACTTGTTAATATGATTCATATGAGGAGCGCCTTCCCGACTGGTAGCTAAGAGAGTTATCGCCTTCATCTGAATCGGATCCATCATCATCGCCTTCGTCGTCCCATCCACTTGATGCGTTTTTAGTTTTATCGATGACATGAGTTATGTTTGCAGATCTGGAGGTGCTATTTTCTCCTAGATAATTGTTTACTTCTTCTGAATCAGAAGGTGGTGAAACTTTATCATCATGTTCCTATATAGATTTAGCTAACTTTTTAAAGCCTTCTTCGTGAGTTGATTTATAAGGAGTTCCCAACATCTTATAAAATGAGGAGAGCCTAGAGAGAAACTTTGATGTTTTATTGCTCTTCTTACTTCCTGTGCTTGGCTTTGCCTCGACATCATGTTGTCTTGGAGGACATCGATATCTCGATACCTCCGCCTCTTCTCTATTTATCTTTAAGGCAAGTTTTAGTTGTTTTTCTTCTAGAGCTTTTATCCAGAGCTTTTAATTTGACATTCTCCTCTTTTTCTTCCCTACTAATTTATTGTACTCTCTCTATTTTTGAATCTTCATATGTTATAATAGGCTTGTTATTATATATATATTTTTTGCTAGTTGAATTTGGTGTGGAGGGGGTGGACTTTTTCTTGTTTGAGTCCAAGAGAGCCTAAAATAGAATTTGTACTTACTACGAGGCATTGGGACATGGTTTTGCGTCTCCAACCCAACCGGATAAGTGTATTTTAAGCCGGTTTTGTTTTGCTTACGAATTTGTTTCCACACAAACGACATTTAATCTTCATTCGTCAAGATATTGGGGAGTAGGCTTGGGTGCCGTAATCCCAAACGTCGATGGATGGGTTATCAGATGATATTTTTGCACAAGACCTTTTGTCAATAGATTAGAGAATTACTTTTTTAGGCGAAGTCATGAAGTCAACATAATTTACAAGAAAAAAATACAATATGTTCAAAATTCAAATGTCAATGTCAAGTCTAACTCAACCCGACCTGACACAACCCAAGCAGCCCCCTGACCATCCCAACCCAACGCGAGGCAGCGCAACCCGACACAACCCAAGCAGCCCCCTGACCATCTCAGCCCAACCCTGACCCAACCTGACACAACCCACACACCCCCTTGACCATCCCAACCCAACCCTGACGCAACGCAACCCAACGCAATCTAATGGATAGACATGCCAATGGATTCAAACATACCTCATTGATTCTTGAAGAGGACTGAAGGAGAAAGAAATTAGAGAAGTAGAGAGGTGGGGTCACTGCCGCTTGTCGGGTGGTGGGGTTGTTGCCGGCCTGCTGCTCGAGTAGGCTAAAAGGAAAAAGGAAGAGGGAAAGGGTTTGTCGGGTTAGGTAGGGTAGATTTAGGTTTTAACTTTAACTTTTTAATGTTATATATATATATATATATATATATATATATATATATATATATATATATATATATATATATATATATATATATATATTAGAGCGAGTCGGGTTCGAGCTTGGTTTTGAGTCGAGCTTGACCCAACTCAAACTTGACTCAATTTTTTTTCAAGTTATAGGTTTAGGGGCTCAGATTGACCTGAACCAGTTTGCGAGTCGAGTCGGATTGAGCTCAACCGAGTCAGTTCGAGTGTGTTTTTTGAGCTAGCTCGACTCATGTTTAGCTCTAAATACGTATGGGTAATGGCCGTGGCTGTTACACGATATGGGGTGAAACGGGGCAACTTTTTTTTTTTTTTTTAAAGGACCGTATCAGCCATTACGGGGGCCAACGATTGCTTCGTAATGGTAAAAATTGGACACTTTTTTTTTTCCTATGCAAATCCATTTTTCTCCTCATTTTTTCACTTTTCTTATTCCAAAAACTTTTCTAGATCATTCTACCACAGATTTCGACTAATTCTATAGTTTTTAGGATTAAAACAGTAGATTGAAGCGATTTGGGCGAATGGAAGCTTCGAGGGCTATTTTTTCAAAAAATTGAAAAAGTAGTATGTTTTTTTTTTTTTTTTTTTTTTTTCGATTTCTGATTCTAATGCTTGATTATGATGTGTAAACAGTAGAAATACATAACCGTGTTCATAAATTCACCAGACAACCCAATACTAAAATCTGGAGAGTGGCTATCCTAGCTATATGGTGGGCGGTTTGGATGGAAAGGAATGATAGAGTTTTTAACAACCTGCAAGCTTCGCCTACTTCTGTGGGTTCCAATGCTAAAAGGCTAATAGTCGAATGGGTCTCGATTGTAATGGGTCTTAAAGATTTTAATCTCATTTTCTTAGGGCTCTAGCTCTCTGCTGTTTGGCTGCTATCTCAGCAGTTTTCTTTGTATTTCCTCCTTTTTTTAAATATATTTGCTTCGTCACTTTCAAAAAAAAAAAAAAAACACTCTCACCAAAGAGTGGACTGTTACACTACCACAAACATGTTTAAAACAAAAAAATGAATACATATTTGGAATATTTATGTTATTATGGAATTTCTAGGTATTTTTTCAGAATTTTTCGGGCGTTTTTTTAAAAAACCATTACGGGGGTCGTAATGGTCGTTACACCCCCATATTGGCCGTTACGGCTGTACCTGCATCGTAACAGTGGTGACTGTTACAGCCACCATTACCGATACAGAATACCTTATACCTTGATTTTATCTCCATTAGAGTTGATGAACTTTCAAATTAGATCGACTAAACTCGATGGAGCAAATAACTCACAATGGGCCACATCGGTGGGGGTATTCCTTACAGGCAAAAGAAAGCTAAAATATTTGACTTACCCAAACCTGAAGAAGGTTCATTAGAATATGAAGATTGGTTGGCTGAGGATGCTTAGATTAGAGTGTTGCTAAGGAGTGCTATGGAGCCCCAAGTCAAACAATCTTTTCTAAGACTGCAAATGAAGTATGGGAAAATATGAGAGAAATGTATTCAGGTGAAAGGAATTTAACTCACAAAGTATGTTCACTCTTCAACAAGGAGACAAGCGTTGGAGAGATGTACAGTAACACAGTGAAAAATAAATAAATTGATGTTCATCGTCGTCATCATCTAAGCACCTATCCCAACCAATTGGGCTGGCTTTTAATCCTATGATGCTATTAAAAAAAAAAAAGAGTGGTCACTTAGCTGGATTTGACAGAATTCTTCTGTTCCTTGGGTGCTCGTCGAATGGCTATTACTGATAACCTATATTTTATCTTCATAGCTAATATTTGTATCTGCAAGCAGCTTATTTTATATCAGTATGTGATATTGGAAGTTAGACACTGCAGAACATTCTTCCCTCTGCAACCAACTGATCATGTTTAGAGGAATAATTATGTGCTGGCACTGGTTGAGAAAGTTCAGTGACAAGTCATGGATCTGAATTCCATGAGCAGTTGCTGATATCATAGAAACAGGAAACCCAAGATTTTTTTTAGCTGCTCTGCTTTGGGTTGTAGTCTTGTAGGTGCTTTGCTTCTAATAAAATCCTTTTTGTTGTTAGAAAAAGAAAAAATAGGTCTATTTTTCTTATGGTGATTCAGTTTTACGTGCTCCACCTTTTGAAATGCATCCTAAGTCTGTTTAATGAACCTTAGCTTATTAACATAAAAAGCAACCCCCTAACCAAACCCTTTTAAAGGACAAAGGTTGCGTTGAAGTCTTCTAGATTTTATTCCCTTTACTGATCAAGACAAAGTTGATACCCTTTTTGAGTTTTTTTTTTCCCTTTTTCCTTGACATACCCTTTCCTTTTAAGTAGATGTGCTGTCATGTGGACCACACTAGATTTTGAGGTCTGTGCCTTTCCTTCTGGTCATTCAGATGGAATGTGTTTTTCTCTTCTACAACGGGTATCATGGACTATGCATCTATAGCTTTTAGAAACTGGTTAGGATAGAATCCCATTTATTTAAATTGGGTAGTGCCATTGAAGTTGGATAAGACATTGATGTTTTTTTGTCATGCATGCATTCAATGTTCATACTTCTCTGGCCCATCACCATCATCATTGTCACCATAGCCTTGTCCCAGTTATTTGGGGGCTATGCATACTTCTCTGACTATATTGTGTAACTGGTTCAATATTTGTTTGACTATAAGTTACAGACACAATATCACATGTGATTCCAACACCGCCTCCCCCTTAAGCTGTCTCAAATGCTTTATGCTTGTATTACTGCATGAAACTATGAAAGTTTCCTTTCAAAAATTAAATTTGCGATGTATCGTCACGTTAATTTTGTTTGCTGCAGGTTATAAATTGTCATGATTCGGTGATTTACATACTAGCCCCATTAAGATATGCGACTATCTATGGATGTTCTGATGCAACCATTGTTCTTGGAGCTATTGGTAAGGTATGCATGATGTCATCACTTTGCTAGATCAAAATTTTATTGTTTTGATGATGTCACGAGGCTTTTGGTACCCTTGGTAGGTCTCGTACTCACTCATAATACCTTTGTCTCAGCCTAACATCTGAAACCTAGTTTGGCTAGGCAAGTGGTTATCTGACTCCACATTCTTCATTATTTCTCCTAGGTACTCATGGGCCAGAATTATTCCTCTCTCTTCTAGGGTCGATAACCTACCAATCATCTCACTCATCTGCCTACCAAAATTTCCAAATTTCTGTCAGTTTAAGTAATTGTACATTATATGCATATGGCTATTTATAAACAGGTTTCTGTATTTCCTATTTTGAAACAACTCTCTCCAACAAATAGAAAGACTTTTAAAGCTAGGACTATAAAATTAAATAACAACAACGGAAAGACTTTTATAGTTACTAAACTACTAAACTTGCCACAATATCATGCATAAGGTTTATAAGGGTTTGTATAAACAGCCATTCAGTTATCCTGCCAGATAACCAAGTTATTTTCTGTATACCCATGCTATTGTAGCATATACACTGTTCCTGAGCAGACTGGACATGTTTGACCAACCCTCACATGTGTGGGCTGAGGTTTTGGCTCTAGGGCTATCAATGGGCTGGGCCAGGGGTTGGTCTCGGCATGGATTTTGAACTGTTTCAGGCCGGGCCATTGGGCCGGCCATATTCAAATTCTGATTTTGTCAGGCCCGACCCCCTGGCTCCATTAATTCCCCTACACATGCACATGCAGTGCACACTGCACACGCACATTTGTGAGGTCTCACATGCAAGTAGGTGGAAGATATGTTATCATCCTACTACATGAGAATGAACATGTCAAGTTCGTACACCATCAAACCTGTCTAAAAGCTTGGTGCCACTATGAATGACACCTGGTGCAAAAGTCGGGCTGATCTACTCTCCATGTGGACCAAACCACCACCAACGAACAGTCATCGATAAGATCCAAAGTACAGATGAGGTCCGCGTGATGATGAATCGATTCGTCTGATTTTTGGTCAAGGTAACCTTTATGATATTGCTAACCTTCTGGATGCACATGTATCACTATCATGAATATATTACCATGATTCTGTGTAATACTGGCACATGCCATTATTGTTGTCTTAAAGCATTCACGTAGATTGAGTATGCAACACATTTTTGTAATTCTTTCACCAATTAGCTGCATGTTGGATCTGAATGCATAATCCATATATTTCATGTTTTTGCAGTCTGTAAGAGTAGAGCACTGTGAAAGGGTACATGTGATTACAGCCACAAAACGCATCTGTATTGCCAATTGTCGTGAATGTGTGTTTTTCTTGGGGGTTAATCAACGACCACTTATCCTTGGGGACAACCATAAACTGCAGGTGAGTATAGTGCTACTTGTCTGCACATATTTTGACTATGTGTTCCTGCATGCCATCTTGTGCCTTTTTATCTTCTTCTTCTATATGCCCCTGAGAATATGGTTTATGAGTCTTGTGAGATAAAAAGAGGATATGATATCATTGGAAGAAGACATGGAATTCTTTCAGAGGTTACGAAATTAAACTACTATGAATATGAAATCTCATGCGGTCCTTTTATTCGTGACCACTTATGAATATGAAACCGCATTTGGTACGTGTCCTTCCGTTCCGGTATCATTGCATGTAGCTCTTGGTGTAGTGTTAGTTAATGGTAACTTACCAGGCAAACTAGTAGGGTCTAGGTGCCAGCAAATGTACAATTTTCTGATGTTCAATGCATGTGTGGCCCAGGGTTTGGTGATCCAGACTGCTGATCTGATGGGCCCATTGTGGATGAGGGAAACCCCAAAAGTTTCCCAAAATTTAGCCATTTCGGCCTTTCCTTCCAACTACCACTGTTATTATTATTATTATTTTCTTCCCATTCCCTTCTTGATGACTGATTGAATTGTTTGGATTTTCCATTATGGAAGAGTTTTAAGACATCTCCCATCGGCAGCTGGGCCCGTTAATATCAACAGTTTCGATAGCCAAAAGGCCGAAGTATGTGGAAGTCTGCATGTCAGCAGACTGTGGCTAAGTACCCTCAAGTCCTCTTTACTTGCTCATTTTCCAAGCATCAAGGCATTGGGTCATTTCAACCACCACCTTTTGTTTCAGTTTGTTTAGGTGTCATGCATTCTGGAAGTTTTGTGATTCCTTTGTCGATTGAGATCCTAATAACATCTTGCTGTTGTTCCTGGAATCCGTATGATATGTGATTTCTGATCAATGGTTTGAGGGTCTTAGTTACATCTTGTCCCAGTTTTGAACATCATAAGACGCTGCATATGCGTCCTCTCTATATGCCAAACCTTTGGTTGGAGTAGAGTTTTTTTTTTTTTTTTGAGAGAGAACAAAATTTATTAGAAAGCCTACCCAAAGGCAGGAAAAGAATACAACACAACTAAGGCGCCACAAAAGGAATCAGTTGTAGCTGCCTTTACCTGAGGAGTTGTCTTTATTATCTTGTGAAACAATTGTTGTATAGAAAGATGTGGATTTGAGACATGCACTGGAAGGATTGAAAGTTTATGGATTATTATTTTATTTTTATGTTTACCAGGTGGCACCATACAACACATTTTATTCACAGTTGGAGGAGCACATGTCTCAAGCTGGCATTAATGCAGCTGTCAACAGATGGGATGAACCTGTGGTGTTGGGAATGGTTGATCCACATGATTCATTATCTCATCCGGCAGGGGTCTCTGATGTTCAAGCGGAGTCTGCTACATGCCTTGACCCTGATCACTTCACCAATTTTTTGGTACACTCCCATACTATATTTGCCTATTTGGTCACTTTAGAGGATGGTAAATGATTAGATCATGTTTTCTGCATTGCTACTGCCTGTCTTAGCATTTTCTTGATGGATTTTGTTTAACCATTCGTTTCAGGTTTCCAATATCTTACATGGGCAGTGATATATTAGTCCATATGTGAATCCTACTTAAAACTGCATTAAAATGTTGTTTTTCTTGAACTTATGCTGTGTACTCTTTTAATGTTGGTTGCAGATTCCTAACTGGCTTGGTGGCGATTCACCACAGTTCACAAAACATAACCCATTTCCATTGCCCGAGATTTACACGGCATCTCAGAGGAAAAATGTATGTCGTCTCAACCATGCAGCTTATGGCAGGCTGTTTCAGTGTGTCATGTGCAATTGATTAATGATATTATTACTTCATGAGTTATCGAGGTTCTGGTTTTTGCGGTCCCAATATGCCAAGCTTAACTTTTGATTTTATTTTACGTACTGCAATACTGGTGCCTCAGGCATAAACTGCATGCTATTAGCTTGATTATTATGTTCATCATCATCTAAGCCTGATCCAAACTAATTGGGTTCAGTTACTCAAATCCTGTTACCCTATTCCACTCTATCACAGACCGTATACTCAGTTAAACCATAGATCAAGTAGTTTCCAGTTTTTAAATAGCGAATAGCATGTAGTGTAGTGTTCACCCATCTGAAGTGCGAAGCATAAACTACATAGTGTGTAGTGTAGGTGTGTACTGCACACTACTACTAAATTTTTAATGAAGGTTGTGCTTGGTTACACCAATTCATGATATTCTGCATCAAATTAGACTAATAATGAAATTTAACAAATTTTCATGATATTCAGTGCAACCAAATGCAGCCTAAAGTAATAGAAAAGGGCAATGATTAAGCATAAAGGTAAAGAAAGAGCAATGAAACTGATTTAATATTATTACTTTGAAAACATTAATTGATTTAAATGTAGTGAAAAATAACTTGTAATGTGAACTATATAGCGTAGGATGTGATTGAAGCTATTTTCACGAGTTACGTAAAGTTAAGGCTAAGCTATGCTATGCAGCGTAAGCTACATGCTACAGAGCGTAGCTATTTACAACACTGATATTTTCTTAATACCTCCATCCACATCCTTTTGGGCCTTCCCCGTGCCCTTATAGTGCCTTCAACTCAATCGACTCACTCCTAACTGGTGCAGTTCTTGGTCTCTGTTGCTCATGGCCATCCATCTTAGTCTACTCTTTCATTTTATTACCTATTGGTGCTACTCCTAAGCAATGTTTTAAATAACGAATAGTGTGTAGGGTAGCATTCACCCCTCCGAAGCGTGAGGTGTAAGCTACATGCTACTTCTATATTTAAAATGAAGGTCGTGTTTGGTTGTACCAATTTCATGATATTTTGCACCAAATTAGGCTGATTAATAATGAAATTTATAAAATTTCGTGATATTTGGTGCAATCAAATGCAACCTATAGTGTAATAGGAGTGGGCAATAAAATTATAAAGGTAAAGTAAGAGCAATGAAACTGATTTAATATTGTTATTTGTATTATTTAACTAAAAGCATTGAAAAGATAAACTATTTTTATTGAAAATAAAAAATATAACAAATCATTGAAAACATTAAATGATTTTAATGTTGTAGTGAAAGATAACTTATAATGGGAGCTATGTAGTGTGTAACATACTCTATGTAGTGTATAGCGTGTAGTGTGGGCAACACGCGACTTAAGCTATTTTCATGAGCTATGTAGTGTAAGCTACATGCTACATAGCATAACTATTTAAAATACTTCTCCCTGGTTCCCTCGAATGCAGTCATTCCTAATTCTATCCTTGTCTGCACCCCTCATTCATCTCAACATCTTCATTTTCGCTACCTTGATCTGTGTTATTTATTTTTGTTAAATGTTGAATATGATGCGTCTTTTCCAGCATCAGGTTTTAAATGATATCAAACAAGCTTTGAGGGATGTGCAACTTGAGGAGAATCGGAAACGCGAGTTGGCATCTGCTCTGCACGTACACTTCAAAGACTGGCTATATGGTAATTAATTTTTTTTTCCCTTTTCCCCCCTTTTCCTTTTTTCTTTTTTAATTTTTTTTAAAAATTTTATTTTAAATTTTTTTTTTTTAATTTTTATTTTAATTTAACACTTCTTATCCAGGCAAGTCATATGCATTGTGATAGGCAATCTGTATCAATTTGTGAGTGGTGCATCTTACCTTCATCATTATCATCATCGTAGCCATGGCCCATCTAATCTTCATGCCTGAAATTGTTGCAAAATAATGTTGGCTATCTGCAAAGCTGACCAGGTGTCTTGCTGGCTCTAAATTTTTGGGATAATTCTCGTGGTGTGTTTGCAAACATAAAAATCCCTGTACTTGAATAGGTGTTCAACTGCCCTGAGCCCTACCTTCACATGATGATACTCCAGCCACGTTCTACTTTTGTTTCAAGTCATGCTTGCCTTCCTACTTTAAAGTGAAAATCTTATGCATAGTACAGACACCAACTGAACCCTCGTAATTGCACAGAAGCCAAAAGGCTGTTGAAATATGTGACTGCTGGAATGGTGCTGGCCATATTTCTAAAATAGCGATCATTTCTCTCCCCCCAAATGGTGCAAAGGGCTGCCAACATGGCCTTCCTCCATTTCTCTCCCTGAAACAAATGGCATTCCCTCATGCCAAGATTCAAATAGCCCTTGAACCAAACATGGCATAAGCCATATTGACAAAACTAAGATTTCTGTCCCACGAACTTGAGGTGAAAGGGTAGAAGATGAAAAAGTGATTAGCCGATTCAGCATCCTTCTTGCAGAGAAGGCAGTCATTAGGAATGATCATTCCCCTCTTTCGAAGATTGTCAACGGTGAGCATTCTGTTTCTCCCCACGAGCCAAGTGGAAGCAATAATCTTGGGCAGACATCCATTCTTCCAGATATGGGATGTATGAGAAATGGGAGGAGCAGGGGCGATCATAAGAAATTCATACATAGACAGAAAAGGATCCCGATTTATCTCTGTTCCATACTAATGAATCAGCAGATTCTGGAGATGGGGAGATGCCTCCAAGTATCTGCAATAGCTGAAAACACTCTTCTTCCTCTAGTTCAAGTTCTGCCTGCAGGGAGGAATCCAAACTGCGGAGTTGTGTTCGCCAATGAAGCAAGCAGCAACCGAGATATTGCTGGAAGGACAGAGGGACACCAAGTGAGGGTAATCTTGTCTCAAAGGGTGGTTGCCACCTAAATGTCACCCCAAAAATTGATTCTTTCACCACAGCCTAGTGAGAAGCTAATACTCTCCCAAACCTTGTTTTCTAGCTGTGCCACGGCTTTACACAAAGGAAGATGCTCCCAAAACTTTCTCTACAGCTGGTTTGTTAAGGGCTGATTTAGGGAGTTCTCATGAATAGATTGTTCTTCCAGGTCTGAAGTACCTTTTTCCCCCCGTGTTGGGTAGAGAGGATCTGTTACTTAATAAAACCTGATGTAACTTGGTTGAAGAAGACTTTAAAAAGTTTGACCTCACTAACATAGCTATATATTCTCTACGTATCTGCATGACGAGCTACATAAGGCTGCATTTGGATGTGGTGCGAATTGGCTTGCCAACAATCTGTTCAAAACTTCAAATTAAAGAGGAAATAATCAAATTACAATGATGTTTAAGTTGAACTCAAATTACAGTTGTGTCCTTTGTATGTCTAAGTTGAAAGTAATACAATTGCAATGTGGAGCCTCTCCAATATGAACACTAAGGCAATTGCAGGATATTCTCCTGGCAAAGTTTTATCCTAGTTTAGTTCACGGTTACAACAAAACGAATTATTTCTCTGTTGTTTCTGTGGATCTTCCTTCTCTCTCTATATATATTTCCAATTATTGCATGGTTATTCTGTAAAATTGCTGAATCAAACCTTTCCATCCTTGATGTTGACTTTATAAGTACAGCCCGAGTTCTTTTATGCTATTAATGTGTCAAATGCATGATTTCGATCCAGTGAAATTGGATTTCTTTTCTGTTAGATTGGCTCATGATTTTACTCATGACCACCAAACTGAACATTGTACCAAGTGTCAATGCAACAGGACATTGTTTTTGCACTGGCATGCTTGGAGCCAGATGCACCATCAAATCTTTATTATTATTAAAATGCTATCGCTTGTATATGCTAACTTGAAGAAAATGAAGGCATGAGAACAGACTACCTGAATTGGTTTTATTTCTATGTGGCAGCTTCTGGGAATATCCGTCAGCTCTACTGTCTACAAGGCGATTGAACTTTTGAGGCATTATAGTGGTATTCGGTGCTCAGCCTTTCCTGGGGTTGTAAATTTCTTCATCTTTCTGGTATTTCCTTCTCTCATTGTTACCTTTTTGAGAAATTTCTGTTTCTGTTTACCAAGACTGCAGGCTGCAGAGAATCGCGAGTGTTGTAATGCTCATGTACCGATGCACCTTTTATATTCACAGATACCTGTGAATATGTTGGCCGGTCACCTGTATGTGTTTTTTTTTTTTGTTTTTGTTCACATAGGTTCCATTTCCTTGTGAAATTAGGAGGGGTTGTTGAATTTTGAGCGTCGGTGCATTTTAACCTTAAGATGTGTGAGTTCCTCTTTATGTATCGTACTGATTTCCAGAAGGAAGCTGCCTGGCCATCTGACAAAGATACAGATTGCTGCATTTGTGATTTTTTCTCCTATTCCAGCAATAAGTCTGCTTGAATCTCTGACTAAATGTGACTATTTAGAAGTTCACTGCCCCTCTGCCAATCCATGATTTTTTTTTTTTTATTTTGGATCAATTGCTTGGAAATTTTCTTCTGATCTTGTTGGTTTGCATGGCCATTTTTGGGAATTGCAGAAGTTGGTGAATGAGCCACAGGCCATCAGCAACTGCGTTGAATTATTGTCAAACACTAAACCTAAATGCCCCAATGTGCCAATGTGTAAGGGTGCATGATCTGGGCCATTTGTAAGGTGGGCCCCATAGTGGATGTTCAAAAATATCGATGGATGGTGACGGCAACTAACAAGCAAGCCCATTCGACATCTCTCATTGGCTGTTTATTTTAGGTTGGACCATGTACCGAGGGATGGATAGGTTGGGCCTCTTGAATGAGCACGCCTGGAATCTGTTCAAGAGTATCAGGTTTTAAACTTAAAACCGGTAACACGTGAACTTGAAATCGACATGCTTCTGCCAGTAAGCTTGCTGTGGGAATATTTTTTTGATGCCTAGGAAAACGGCAGCTATGCTACCATATTGGCAGGGCCCCTGTAATCGGAGTGGGTTGCAATGAACATGATTGTGCAGTAACATATATGTCAGGCCCTTGTTAGTTGTTTCTATAGTCTGAGTTGGCCATACCTTGAACTGACCGACCGTACACGATTGTTCCCTGGCAGAAAACAAGTGAACAATTACATTTCAAATGAAATGTACGGTTTCCATTAATTTCCTGCCATTGGTGCAAGTGAGCCTGGCGGTTCCAAGTAGATGTTATGAACATCAGACTCTTCAGGCCCATCTTGTGAGATGTGGCCCAGCCCTTTGTTTAGAACCTGGCTCAACAGAACTGAAAATGTTGGGGCATGAGACTCAGCTCTAGTGGATTAAAGGAGCATTTGGGCCTAATCACCCTAGAATTCAGCACTGTAAATTAAGGTGCATTCAGTTCTTTTGTTAAGATCGTAATCCCATAAATTTTGTTGGGCAAGAAGAGGGGAGACGCAATCTTACATGTCATAGTTAAGAATCAAAGGTAGCTCCATTTTCATCTGTGAGCCAGGCAGAGAGTGGGAGAAGAAGGGCATGAGTTTCTTAAGCAGCACTTGGCTTCCTCACAATTGAAAGGCAGTTGACTCGGTGATCATAAAGTATTGTTAATGTTTTAAAAATGCGCATTTCTTGCAGATATGATGCTTGTACCACCTTTAGTGGGAAACGGGGAACAAATAACCTGTTACACGGAACCTCCGAGTGATGGATCTGCTCAATTTTTTGGTACCACATCCTGACGTGAGCTGGAGAAACTGATGGAGGGGGTTGATGTCACATGACACGGCAGGCCCCACAGGGTTTTGTGCTACATGGGCTCCACGTAACATGTATTACCAAGAAATTAATCCTCTGGATATTTCAATTTTATTAATTTAGGTGGTTTGGATGCACCATGAATCATATCTGGGAAGAAGCATGGAATACAGAAATTGATCAAGTGGGGTTTTTACCTCCTCAAGTTTCTCCACCCAAACATGGACCAGTTCACATCTGCATTGATATTTTGTGCTGAGTGTGCATCCATCCGTTACAAAAATAAAATAAACTAAAACAAAATAATAACACCAAAATGGACCCTAATCTAATAGCAAGAAAATATCCAATATGACAAGCTTCAGTTCAGGCAGGGGAATATGCCTACTGAATGAGTCTAAAAACACAGACAGGGCTATGGAGGTCAACAAAATTATATGTGCCTTCCAGTGCCTGTATATAAATAGCTTCTTGAGGCTCTTCACTCACACCACTCTGTGTGGCATACTCCAATGCCATCTCATAATCCACCTGCATTGTTCCATCCAAAGTTGAAACCAGTGTTTTAAATAGTGAATAGTGTGAATAGTAAGCTACATGTAGAATTTTTTATTATTTTTTATATCAAGGTTGCACTTGGTTGCACCAATTTCATGATATTCTGCACCAAATTAGACTGATTAATAATGAAATTTTACAAAATTTCATCATATTTGGTGCAACCAAACACAACCTGAAACCCGCCTGGGGTTTGGGCAAATGGCTAGTGCCGTGGGTTTGCTCCCCCCAGATGAAAGTTCGATTACCCTCCCCGTGATTTATCCGATGCACGTGGTTGGTGGGAGATTGCGTGCAACCGCATGAATAATCTCGCCTTAAATTGGGGGCGGGGACACCCTGTCATCATTTTTTTAAAAAAAAATCCTAAAGTAATAGGAAACTAAGGGCACTGACTAAGTATAAAAGTATAACTAAAATTATTTAATATTGTTAATATACACTTACTATTTTATTAAAAGCATTGAAAAGACTAACCAATTTTTATTGAAAATAAAAAAATATAACAAATTGTCGAAAACATTAATAGATTTTAATGTTCTCATGAAAAGTAACATGTAATGTGACCTACATAATGTGTAGCGTAGTCTGAGTATAACAATCGCAAATCATCATGTCGCGTAGCCTGCAAGTGACTTGAGCTATTTTCACGAGCTATGTAGCGTTAAAGCTATGTCACACCACGTAGAATAAGCTACACAGTCCATAGTGTGGCTATTCAAAACACTGGCTGAAACAAAAGCATGTAATGCACATCCTCAAGGGGGTTGGGGGAGGCAACCTCTGTTTGAAGTTAAAAGGCAGCTCCCACAAATAGACTGAACATTTTTACTCAAATTGTAATTGTGCAGCTTCTGTCACAAAAAATGTGATTGCAAATAGCCACAGGAATCCTACTCTCTCCATGCAGCCATGCGAGATCCAGGTTCATTTGGTAGGCCCCACTGTTTATGCATCGGGCCCAAAAAATAGGCCACAACCACCATCAGGTGGGACACGTGTATGGGAGAAAAGGGCAGTTAAGAAAATTGACCAAGGTCCAGATCTAACATACTGTGGTTCATTAGACAACTACGCTGGGTTCTTTTCAGGGCCAAATCACATACCAAGTGAGGCCAACTCATGAATGGTCCAGATGGTTACTTTCATGACTAGCCTAGCACTTTCTTTTGTTAATTATGAAAATTCAGGTTTAAGTCAAACGGAGTAGGAAAAACAAAGGAATTGTGAGATTTTACCTGTTCAACATGTTGTGTGAGTTTCTCCCTCAGGGTCGCTTCTGTAATCTCACTAGTTGATACTTTCTTTAGGATTTCATCATGATCTTCTTTGTAAACCCGCTGTTTTTTCTCCCGACCCTGTGACATTTCTTTCAATAGTTCATATATTGCCCTAGAAACATCGGGTATGTACCTGCAGTTCAATATAATTATTACAGTAAATAGTTGTCATATTAACATGGATCTCCATGACCAAAATACTCAAAAGTCAATGCAGACTAAAAAAAATTAGACACCTCCAAAATTTACATAGGACGATAGTGACCATTTCAATTTCATGCACGAAATAAGCATCCCAGCATCCTCCTTTATCTCAGGTATATGAGGTGCATCACGCATGGATGATAGTATTACCTAGTTAAGTTGCGCTTCCTCTCTTGTCGCTCACGAGCCTGAATTTTCTTCACTATCTTAGATTTTAGTTGAATACAACATTGTTTGAGCGCAGACTGCAAAATAATCATAAATGAAAATAAAAATAAATAAATGATTTAAAGAGGGAAAGGGATAAAGGGAAACATATTAGCTAGTTCATAGTCTCTCTGAAGCCTACTAAAAGTCCTAAGACAGGGACAAGAAAGTAACCTTGACAGCAGAGGCTATTTCGCTGATATCATCTCCAATATATTCCTTACCAGTTCCTTTGAAGGGTATTTTTGTGCTTACAATGCTCACGAACACACCAATTTTATCTTGAGCTTGATTAATCTTGTAGCTATTCCAACTGAAGGACAGAATGATTAAATGAGATCTTCCAGACTTAATAATAGCTCTCTCTCCAATAATCTATCAAAATGGCATTAAAAAGAACTCACTTGATCCGTTTTTGAGCCGTTCTTGTGACAACATCAGCACCTTGCTCGAAAAGAAGCGGAATGCGGTTTGCAAAGCGAAAGATATTAAGACCCTACGATTTTAACAATAGAACTTGTTATGTAAGTGGCAAACATAAACTTGACTGAAACAAAGAAACAATTAATAGCATGGTTGCACACAAAACAGTGCTTAAATAGCCAAGCAATGTGATGGAGATTTTCTATGATATTGCTTTGGAACCATCCTTGTAACATAATTGGAAACTTCCTAGAAGGATGGAGCATGGTTGCAAAAGCAGAAACTATTGAGAACCTCTCTATGATTTAAACAATAGGGCATGTGGGCAGAGATGATTACATACACTACATATGTAACTGCATGTGCATGCGTGCGTACACATGTTAATGGACACAAGTTAGCATGCAAGTCTAGGTTATGACTGTACATGTGTATGTTATTAATAATAGTTTAGGAATAAACCAGCTCGACTGTATTAGGTCCTGATAGAACTACACAAATAAGTCATAGGAACCATTCATGTACTCCTCACGAACACTAATGAGCTGTGGCTACAACAACCAAAGGTGAGGAAAACAGTGGAAAACATCCAAGACAGGATGATTAAACATGTGAACAGAGAAGACATTTTATCAAACCATTTAGAAGATGAAAAGGGTAGCATCGTTCCATAAAACAAGTCAAGAGGAACAGAATATATGTAGTTTATATAAAGAAACCTACTTGCTTAACATCTTTTCCACCCAAGCTAATTCCAGCTTCAACAATGAATGGATGCCCTTCAAAAACTTGAGGACTGTTTTTAAAAAGAAAAAGAAAAAGGAAAAAAAAGAAGAGGAAGTCATGCCTAGGAACCATGTCCATCGACCACAATCAAGAATAAAGTATAGCATCCTTTATGAAAATTGCTATAACTCAAGTTTTAAATGTTAAAATAAAGCATCATCTCCAGGTATGTCAAGTGCCCAAGTTGAGAATGGAATTATGTGGTGAAAAATTAGACATTGAAGGCAACATGGGTAACCCTATCCTGATGAAACTACAACCTGCCTGCATAAGTAGCAACCATATCTGGATGCAGCTCTTTTATGATCCCCAAGCGAAGATTGTATTCCCCTGCAGGACTAAGACACTACAGATAACATTAACTGGTTAGCACATCTAATATGCACTGCATACCATTAAGAGGTTGGAACGAAAAAATATCAGATAATCAAAATATACAATTTGTTAAGGGAGGAAGTGGTCTCCAAGATGAAAAGTGAGCACTTACATCACCACTAGGATCGTCAAATTTAGCCTGACGAAACAACTGATGAATACGAACTACTTGCTGAGAGGTCAGAGATTTCACAGACATCTTAGAACTAAAATCTGGGCCCATTTCTCCTGCCAAAGGAATGGCATAAACATATTTTAGTAGTTGTTGTGAACTTGCTTCAATCTGAAGGCTCCCGAATGTGGAGCCAAAACGTGCTAGTTCCTTTAATGGCAACAACAGCAACTAAAATCATCCTGGCAAAGTTAGAAATGAATCATCTTCCACGATGAAGGGAACTTTCTACCATGCATGCTTCAATATAGCTGGCAAATGCAGTGAACATGAATGTAAAAGCTCTTGAACTTAGGATCAGGATTGTCTTCACATTTGGCACCCACCCACCTAATGATCACATCAGGTGGCCCGATTTGCCCTCCCAGAGATTTTTTATTTTTTATTTTTTTTATTATTATTTTTACCATCAACGAGATTCAGAATATCCTACCCCAGACTCCAGTTAGAGGTCTCCATAATTCCAGCATCAATAGGATATGAAAAACAAGAAATATTAGCTATGAGAGGAACATATTACACCCCATAGTGGATATGGCATGAGCAACCCTAGTGTGGAAAAGCCTGTGTTCTGTGCTTCAGTGTCCTTTTGTCTTTCCCACTATTAGTAAAAAATTCTTGTCAATAATCCTATGCCACTTCTAATCATCAGTGTTACCTGGACATGGCATAGCTCCCAAGTGCCAAGTGTCAAAGTGTCTGGCACTTCAATCTCTAAAAATCTAGGCATGGGGACACTTCCATGCACATAAATAAAATTAACAAACAAAATAAAATGATGAAAAAAATTGAAACCAAAGGAAACTAGAAAAGAATATTCACACGGATCTAATAAAACTAATTACAAGTAATCTATACTAACAAATAAATGATTAACAGAACATAAAAAAATGGGCCATAGTCATCTCAAGAGATGGTACATTGTATAAGAATCACTTGGCCTCTAAAAAACTAATGGAACCTTAACAGAAGAACAAATAAAGCAAAAAAAGAACAATAAAGATTCTTTATTTTGGTTATATGGGTCATGATGCCTACAATGAAAAATATGTACTGAGTGGGAAAAAGTCTTTATGAGTAGTTTCTTCAATAACAAGAGAATGGAAGCATGTGGAGTTTCTCAAAGTGGGTGGATAGGAATCAACTGGTAGATCTGCCCCAGTGTTCGAAATATC
This sequence comes from Magnolia kwangsiensis, assembly GCA_037074715.1. Classification (NCBI taxonomy): domain Eukaryota; kingdom Viridiplantae; phylum Streptophyta; class Magnoliopsida; order Magnoliales; family Magnoliaceae; genus Magnolia; species Magnolia kwangsiensis. The sequence continues at coordinate 5,058,414 of CM073571.1, forward strand.
GGTATCGTGTTACGTATCGCATTCTTGGGATACGGATACATATTGGTTATTGCATGGGATATATCGGTTGTATCGTGTAATGTATTGTTGTTGTTGGAAACACGATTGGTCGAATTTTTCAATGAAACAACGATTGTTAAAAAAGACATCAATACACACTTACAAATCAAAACATTACAAAAAAACAAGTACACATAATAGGTTTTCTTTATATGGGGTCCTAAATCTATGCGTTGTCTAACTGAATTGATGCAAGTATATTCAATGTTTATTCATATAATTTATAAATGTAAGAAGACGCGTAGAAACACAAGCAATACATTCAAAAGCAAAATAAGAATCACAAGAGTAGGTTACATACATGTTTGAACAAGATGGAGAACGCGAACGCGAACGATGACGCGATCGACGACGATGCGAATGATGCAGAAGCAGCGACTGTAAATGCAGAATGCAATGAAAAGGGAAAGCATACAACGACAACGAACGGAGAGAGGAAGAAAATCCCGGAAGGTCCGAAAAAAGCTCGTGAGAAGGGAGGGACTTCTTCCTCCAATCACCAGCCTGATAAGGATGAATGAGTGATTGTAGCAAAGAAGCATCATCAAAGGAAGTATTTTGGCCCTATACAACGAAAAAGAGATGTAGCTAGCTACCCAACTTTGTTCGTGAAGGGTTTCCCAGCTGGGTGGCTCCCCATTAATTTTTCTAGGGTTTTTAACAGGGCTGGCTTTGTCATGGATGTTGTGTTGATAAGGAATAAGGGCAATGGAACCCTTCGGGGATTTACACTGGTTAGAATGAGTTCCGAGAGCAAACTTCACAAGGCGATTCATACCCTAAACGGAGAGAGTTTTGGGGGTGAGAAACTGCGAGTCCAGAAGGCGAGATTTGGACCAGAGCATAGAGCGTGTACTGCTAGTACGAGGTCTTCTCATCCTCCATCTCAGGCGACGATCAAAGGAAATCCACCATCAAGGTACGAGGTCCAGATGGGCTCCTTGTCCTTCAGAGATGCGCTCTTAAACAGGCGCATCGATCCCAAGGGGGAAATTCCTACGGTCTCAAAAGAGTGCATCGGGATAAAGGCAAGGAGGTTAAGAATACTGAAATTGGGGAAGATGCTGGTATCTATGTTGATTCTCTGTCTATTGCGAGAGCCAAAAAAGAACTAATCAATTCGGCGGTTGCTATCACCAAGGAAGGTGTCTCCATGTCTCAAGTCATCCGTTGGCTTGATGAATGCAACAGCATTCTAGAAACTTCTTACATGATCAAACTGTTAGGCTTTAACGAGCTGTGGATTAAGCTGAAGCCTGGCTGCAACATAGACCTGTCAGGAGTTTTATTTAAGGATGGGCCGATCATTTCAATCTAGAGCTGGGAAGAGTTCTCACTGTTCGGCTACGAAAAGGTGTGGATGCATATCTGGTCGGTTCCTTTAGAACTGTGGAACAAAGGATTCTTCCTTGCCGCGACTTCCCGTCATGGAACCCTTATTCAGGTGGACCCCAAATCTCTATCGGGCGAGGAGATGGGGGTTATCAGGGTGATGGTCCGTAGGAAGAAGGACGCGCCAATGTCGTCCTTCATTCAGATTCAGACTGAAGATCGTTGCATCTCCCTGCCTGTTCAAATGGAGCATAAGGACGACCTGATCCCAAGATAGGGGGACCTTTGGAGATCCAGAGAAATGGTAAAGGGAGTTTCCGGTAGTGGAGCAGACGGGGAAGTGGAAGAAGGAACACGATACGATTGTGCCGCAGGAGTACCAAGGCAGAGGGACAATCAGGGTCGGTGCTCTGCTGACCTACCATACCATTGAGAAGCCAGATGTCGTGAAAACCACGCAAACGATTCCTACGGGGAGGGCGTAGATGATCTCAGGCAGGAGTCTACTAAAGATGTCACCAACTTAAACATGTGTCGGGTGACAATTCCAGAAGATGTTTCTACATCCACGTGGACGGCGGTGATAAGATCAGGTCTCGACTGAGACCACGTGGCTAGCTCATGTGCCCTTATTGATTCACCTATCAAGCGGGTATTACTCCCCTCGACAAATGGCGCAGATCTGGAGACCCCTCGTGTCTTCCCCAACCACGTTTCCTTCGACTCAGGACAAAAGGGTGACTCGACTTCTTCGCACCAGGCCTCTCTGAACATGAACCTATCCCTTCGTCCTTCTCCTCCTTCCAATCGCCGCCATTCCTCTAAAGCAAAAGCTATGGGTTCTCTTAGCAGCTTCCTCGGGAATCTCGACCTTCAGATCTTGCGGCGAGAGTCCGATTTTCTCCCGCTCTCTCTGCCCCTAGGAGATGCAAATCTCTTGGATTCCCTATCTGAGGCTTCCATTCCCTCGACTGAATGTGAGAATTCGATGATTGGTTCCTCTCCGCAGTCCACCTCAAACTCCCAGACCATGACAGATTCTGCTCTGATTGCCTTATTTCAGGAAGGTGAAGGGGGTCACATTATTGATGCTGAGCTGCTCCAGATTAGAATGGGAAGCCTCCCTCAAGAGACAAATAAGGAGGTTATTGCCGAGAGAGCAGAACTGGCAGACTCTATCCATAAAAAAACGGTGGATCAAGGATGCTATAGGACACATCGGTAGATCCTTGGGTCTCTCTTTCAGAGATCGTCCTGAAGATTTCTTGGCCCTCTTTCACTGCATCGAAGCCCACGACAAGCCCCTGCAATGCCCCAAATCTCTAAGAAAATTCTCTCCCAAGCCCACCAGGAATAGAGAGCTGCAGAGTCTTTAGTCCAGCCCTAGTCTCATCAAGGAAATTATAGAAGGTATCATCGGAGGCGGTTGCTGGGGAAGATTGGTTTCCAGATGAAAGTCCTGTCTTGGAATGTTAGAGGGGTGGGATCTAAGAAGAAGCGTTGTCTGATTAAAGACATCACGGGAAGAAGCGAAGTAGATATCATCTCCTTTCAGGAAACAAAGGCCCAAGTTTTTTCAACCAAGCTCATGGAATCCCTCTGGAAAGTGAGCGATGCGAAGTGGGAGTCCTCAAATGCGATAGGTAGTGAGAGAGGGATCCTTATTGCCCGGAATGCGGCTATTTGGTCGATGTAGCGCAGTCAGATCGGAGAGTTCTTGGTTTCTGTCATTCTAAAACAGATCGGTTCCGATTTCTCCTGTCTTATTTCTTCGGTCTATGGTCCTAATCAAGCTGATAAGAGATCTAATTTTTGGGAGGATTTACACGCAACCAGGGAAATTTTTGACAGCCCGTGGTGTATCGGAAGAGACTTTAACATTACGCGGTACGTGGAAGAGCGTTCTCAGCCTGGTAGAGTGTCCGCTGCGATGTGGTCTTTTTTTCGCTGAATTGACGACCATGTGTTGGTGGACCTGCCCGTCCTGAGCCAGATTTACTTGGTCGAACTAGCGTTCATCGCCTTCCTCGCTAGATTAGATCGGTTTTTAGTCTCAACTGAGTGGACTAAAGCTTTCCTGCATGTCTTGCAGTTGACGCTCCCTCGCCCTACGTCTGATCACTCGCCGATAGTGCTCTCTATGGAAGAGGAAAATTGGGGCCCGAGGCCGTTTCATTTTGATATTTCGTGGCTGAAGATTGAGGGATTCGATCAACTTATTTCTGATTGGTGGAAAGATTTAGAGGTCGATGGTTACGCAGGATTTCGATTATATAAAAAGCTAAGTCTGATCAAGGATAAGCTTAAAGCTTGGAAATCGGATGCTCTAAACAAACGGCAAGCCAAAACCAAAGATATTCTGGATCATATCTAGTCCATTGATGCTGCGAGTGAAGACATTCAGATTGACAGTGGTATGTGGTCCAGACGTGCAGAGCTTGTCAAAGATTATTCAGCTAGGGTCCTTGAAGACGAGATTTCTTGGAGGCAAAAAGCAAGGTGCAAATGGATAAGGGAATGTGATAAAAATACTCGATACTTTCATGCCATTGCGAGTGCTCGGGCGAGAGTTAATAAGATAAACTGCCTTTCGATAAATGGGGAGCACATTGAAGACAAGCAACAAATTTCAGAAGAAGCCATCATATTTTTCTCCAGTCTCCTTAAGTCAGATGCCTACCGTAGGCCCAATTTGGACCCCTTACCTATGGACTACATTTCAGAGATGGATGCCGTGGCCCTGGAAGTTATCTTCTCTCCTAATGAGATTAAAAATGTTGTTCAATCTCTGGCTGGGGACAAAGCTCCCGGTCTTGATGGCTTTCCTATCCTATTCTTTCAGCATTTCTGGGAGTTGCTACAAGGTGATATCTTGGCCTTTGTTAATGAATTTCATGAAAGAGGCCAATTGTCAAATGCGCTAGGGGCTACATTCATCGTTCTTATCCTGAAGATGAAGGGGGCTGACACTCTCCACAATTTTAAGCTGATCAGTCTCCTCAACCGCCCATACAAAATCCTCGCTAAAGTTCTCGCCAATCGTCTCCAGGGGATTATGGACAAGATCATATCTCACCATCAAAGTGTTTTCATCCCGGGAAGACAAATTATAGATAGCGCGCTCATGGCTTCCGAATGTCTGCACTCCAGTCACAAATTTGGGTCAAGAGGAATCTTATGCAAACTCGATTTAGAGAAGGCCTACGATCATGTTGATTGGAACTTCCTTCTGTATATGCTAAAGAGGATGGGTTTTGGTCCCAGGTGGTCAGCTTGGATAAAGGCGTGCATCGGTTCAATGATGTTCTCGGTCCTCATTAACGGGTCTCCCAAAGATTTCTTCAGAAGTTCTAGAGGTCTTCGGCAGGGAGATCCGCTATCCCCATTTCTCTTTCTTATTGTGGTAGGGGCTTTTTCACGTATGTTGAGAAAAGGGTAGACAGAAAGCATTATAAGAGGCTTCAAGATCAAAGATATGGACCAGCCCATATCTCACATCCAGTACGCAGACGACACTCTCCTATTTAGTGAAGCCGAATAGGATAAAGTGGGTAACCTTCGTACTGCTATCCGTTGCTTTGAAGTGGTTTCAGGCCTTAAAGTAAATTTGAGCAAATCGACGATGATAGGAGTTAACATCAGCGAGACCGAGACATGCAGGTTCGCTGAATTTTTTGGCTGCGCGTCGGGCTCCCTCCCTACCTCTTTTGTCAGGCTCCCCCTATGTATTGGCAAGCCCCCGGTGGCGCTTTGGGACAAAGTCATCGATTGTTTCGAATCCTATCTCACTAGGTGGAAACGCAGGTACCTGTCGCTAGGGGGCTGGCTCACTTTAATCAAAGCGGCGCTCTCAAATCTTCCCTTCATGTCCCTTTTCAAATGCCCGGCGAAGATTTTATCTATTCTCGAAAAGCTCAGGCGGGATTTTGTGGCACGACAGCGAGGAGAGGAAGAAATTTTATTTGATCGGTTGGAAAGATGTGTGCAAACATTTTCAAGATGGAGGTGCTGGACTTAGAGACCTCAAATCTATGAATCGTGCACTCCTCGGCAAGTGGTGGTGGAGGCTTGGAGCAGAAAAGGGGACCCTTTGGAATAGGCTAATTAAATGTAAGTATGGGCAATCGTCTAAAGGCTGGTGGACCTACGGTGCGTCATATAGCAGCGCGTTTGTTGTTTGGTGAGGCGTTTTATTTTCCCAGAAAGAGGTGCAAAGCCACATTCGTTTTTCCATAAGGAAAGAGGACATAATTCGATTCTAGGAGGATATTTGGGTGGGCTCTAATGCTCTAAAAGAGGAGTTTCCAACTATCTATCGCTTAGCCCCAAACCCCCTCCTTACTGTGGCTGATTGTTACTCAGTTCAAGGCCTTGTAGAAGGAATCCATACGATTGGAAAGTCAAAATTTATGTGAGCCTTCTTCAGCGGATTGGAAATTGCCATCTAGATCCTGTGCAGCAAGACAAGTTAGTCTGGTCTTTAGACAGCAAGGGCCTGTTCTCGATTAAGTCCCTTTATCGATCTCTCGATACGAAGAAAGAAAATTTCGAGGAAGTGTTTACTGCAAGAGTCTGGAAATATAAGGTCCCTCCTAAGATAGCTGTTTTTGGGTGGCTGGTTGGGAAGAGAAAAGTCATCACTATCGACAATCTGAGGAAAATGGGTATGATATTAACCAGCATTTGCGTCTGCTGCATGTCTAATGAAGAGTCGACGGACCATCTTTTCGTTCACTACCCTTTCTTCAACCAAGTTTGGTCGGCCATCCTGTCTTCTTTTCCTGTCTCCTAGCCCTTTCCCAGCTCCACAAATCGCGTCCTCGCAGCCTGGCATGCAGTTTCTTTGGGTAAGAGCAGATCCTCGATTTGGAGAATGACCCTGCTAGCTGCTTGGTGGGCCATCTAGGAAGAAAGAAACAGCCGCTGCTTCAGAGATGCCTCCCATCCAGTGACCTATGTGATCAAGAGAGTTCAACATCTAGTCATTGAATGGGCCTGCAACACCATCAACATTAGTGGGATTCCTCCTCTCCGATCATTAGCTTAGTGGGATGTAGCTGGGCCGCGTTTTGTTGTGGGGAGTCTGTTTTGTCTAAATGTTGTTTTGATGGCTTTTCTTTTAGTTTTTTTCTATTTTTTCTGTTGTTTTTCTCGGTTGTATCTCAGTTTAGGGAGTTTTTAGCTCGCTATCTCAGCAGACTGTTTCCTCTCTTTTCTTGTTTTTTAATGAACCTCTCTTGCTTTTCAAAAAATAAAAATAAAAATACATGTTTGATTTTATGTTTGGACACAGATTGCAAATGATTTGAGAGAAATTGGGAAATTTTGATTTTTTTATTTTCCAATTTTCCGCAACTCGGCCCCATCTCCACCAAATCTCGAAATCGAAGCTCCCAATCCATGATTTTTTATGCAAACATGAAAAATCATGGATTTGTAACAATTTGACACTAATTTAACATGATTTATAGAAAATAAAAGGATCGAAATTCGAAAATGCTCACCAGATCGAACATGTGGGATATATCGCACTGCCTGTGCATTTCGATACAAGATAAATTGTGGGATATATCGGCCGATATCGTTGATATTTAAAACACTGGATCTGCCCATAGGGAAAGTCAAATATACCTTGACCAATGGTCAGGAAAACACAATCATGGCAACGCTCGACAGATTTCTCATGTCTTCGGAGTGGGTGGAGAATTCCCTGTTTACAAGTCAAAGGGGTTTTCCATAGCTTGGATCCGATCACTGTCCCATTATGTTGGAGATGATAGAAGATGACTGGGGTCCCAAGATGTTCATGTTCAAGTTTCTTTAGCTTTAGGTGGAGGGGTTCAAGGGGCTGCTCAAAGACTGATGGAATTCCTTTCTGGTGGAAGATTGTGCGGGATTCATTCTTCATCAAAAGCTTAAATTGCTCAAAGGAGAATTAATAGAATGGAGGGAGGTGCTTGGGAGAGAGAAGGAGATAGAAAACATTCTAAGGGAGATCCAAGATATAGATAACATGCTAAGAGGGGAGGGAATTGTCCAAGGAAGAGAGAAATCGGAGGATTATCTTTAACCAATCTCTATGTGAATCGAATCAATGAGGAAATAAAATAGAAATAAAGATTGCAGGCCACGTGGTTCAAGGAGGGAGACAAGAATATAGAGTTTTTCACGCCATGGCTAATGCTAGGGAAAGGAACTACTAGATCAGTTCCATCATGGCCATGATGGAGGATGAACGGGTGGATGAAAAACAACAGGTGTCAATGAGTTTGTGCGATTCTACAAAAATCTACTGGGAGATGTGGATGGAAGAGGCCTACGTTGGATGGCTTGGAGTTTAACTAGATTTCAGTGGCAGAGGCGGACGACCTAGAAGAATCGTCTCGAAGGAAGAAAAAAAAGAAAAGAAAAGAAGAAGAGTCAATGGATTACTTAAGGGTGGACAAGGCCCAAGGACCAGACATATTTCCTAGTGTTCTACCAAGTCTTTTGGGAGGTCATGAAAGCGGACGTCTTCGACTTCATTAAGGAGTTTAGCGATAGAGGTCAGTTATTTTCAGAACTGAGAGCTTCTTCTTCTTCTTCTTTTTAAAGGATGACAACTTTATTAGGAAAAACGACGAACGCCAGAAAGGAAAAAAAAAGAGAAGAAAACTAGCAAAATAAGGAAAACAACCCTTACATTGCCCACTCAGAAACTGAAGAGAAAGCTTTCAAGAAAACCCTCTTTGAAGTGCCACTCTTATCTCGACAACAATTACTGTTTCTTTCGAACCAAAATGCCCACAGACCAGCGAGGAGGAACAACCTCCATTTCCTCCTGCTTGACGAGGGCAGACCCACATAATGCCATTGAACGAAAAATTCGACGATTGATCTTGGCATAACCTAGCTTACAAAAAAAAAAAAGGGCCCAGGATGCTGCTCCAAACCTTGCTAGAGAACGGACAGTGAATGAAAAGATGGTCGACCGACTCTTCTTCTTTCCAACATAACGAGCATGCATTTACTAAGACGAGGCCTATTTCCTGTAAATTATCGACGATGACTACTTTATTCCATCCCGTGAGCCATGCAAAAGTTGCAACCTTGGATGGAGCACCATATGCCCAAATGAGATAAGTATGGGCTTTAAGGCCACACTGAAGACTACCTGAAACCCGCTAATATAGAGATCTAACTGAGAAATTGCCTGACTTTGAGCTTCGAGCTGAGCCAACAAATCGAGTCCATTTCATTAGATAGAGAAACTCCTTTAAGTTGATTCAAAAGGGCCAACAACCCTGCAATTTCCTCTTCCCAAAGATCTCTTCGAAAAGGAGGAAACTAGTTCCCTCCGAGATTGTGAGAGTTGAAGCAGCACTTTACAAGAATGTCTGTCTAAAGCTACCTGAGTCAACCAAGGATACTTGTTCTCAAGCTTTGTGCCTTCTAGTCAAACTATGGTGTGCTATAAAGGCCGTTGCATAAAGGTAACGGTGGCAACCGCTACACGTTATGAGGTCATAACAAATGTAACAACCGTTATGGAAAAAAAAACCTATAACCGCCATTAATGGCCTGTTACAACCCCTATAAAGGGTGTAACAGGATTTTTTTACCTTTTTTTTTGTAACATTACGGGGTAGATATAGGTTTTTCGGGGGGGTTTTTTTTTTTTTCAATAAAAAAAGAGATCGTAATGGCCGTTACGACCCATATCATAAAGGTAATAGTAGTAGCCGTTATGGCCACCATTACCATTACGGAATACCTTGAGCCAAATGTCTTTCTAAAATCTGACCTTAGAGCCGTCACCTACCAAACAACCCACCCCCCAACAACCAACTCCTTGATGCTTAGAATAGATCGCCACACACTTGGCCCTCCATATAAAGGGATGCGATTTGGCCACCAACCTTTTCGATCGACCCCGTACTTTGTAACTAAGACATCCTTCCATAGACCTCCATTTTTTGAAACACTGTTCCAAATCCATTTGCCTAAAAGAGCTTCATTTATCATTCGAAGATCACCGATGCCCACACCCCTCCCTCTTTCGGCATGCATACATCAACCCAATTCATGAGGTGAAATTTCTTTTAAGCTCCCACCATGCCACATAAAATCTCTTCGAAGCTTCTCCAATCTAGAGAGAACACTTTGTAAACACTTAAAAAGAGGCATGAAATGTAAAAGACGATTGGAAAGGGTTTCTTTGATAAGAATTGAGAGCTTCTTTTATCGCTATTATTCCAAAGATTGAAGAACTGGAAACGCTTCACGACTATATAGACTCATTAGCTTGATCGGGGGCCCTTACAAGATATTAGCAAAATTCTTGGCTATAAGGTTTCAAGCGGTCCTTGATAAGGTGATCTCCTTTTCACAGGAAGTCTCTGTGGCATGCATGCAAATAGTGGACAGTGTTCTCATCCCTCATGAGTGCATCGATGCTCATTGTAGAGAAAAGAAGAAAGGTATTGTATGTAAACTGGATATCGAGAAGGCATACAAGCATGTTTGCTGGGTGGTTTTGGACTATATGCGAGAGAGGTTAGGGAATGGATCCAAGTAGAGGACGTGGATGCGGGAGTGTGCCTGTTCGACAAGGTTCTCTGTTCTTGTAAATGGCTCTCCTAAAGGCTATTTACAAGCTTCAAGAGGGTTGAGGTAGGGGGATCTGCTCTCCCAATTCCTATTTGTGGTTGTGGTTGAGGTGTTAAGTAGAATGTCAAGGCAAGGTCAAGAAGTTGGTTTTATCAACGACTTCAAGGTAGGAAGATCACATCTAGAAGTTTCCCATCTCCAGTTTGCAGATAATACCATTCTAGTTGGCAATGCAAAGGTTGAATTGGTGGATAACACAAGGAAGCTAGTCAAATGTTTTGGGACGATCTTCAGTTTGAAAATGAATGTGGCCAAGAGTGAGATATTGGGAGTGGGTACTTCCAAGGAGGTGGTGGAAGATCTTGCTAAGGAGTTTGAATGCCGTGTCGGTGCCTTCCCGTCAACATAAATTGGGCTCTCACTCGATATTGGCAACCCAAGGAAGAATTTTTTATTTTTTATTTTTATTTTATAATTCTAAGGTGCTAACAAAGAGTTCATGGGATAAAAATAATTTAAAAAAGTTGAGAAAAAGCTTTCAAAGTGGAAAAGCCAACGCCTGTCTTTTTGTGTTATAGGGTCATGTTGATCAAGGCTGCATTATCCAACCTTCCCCCATACTATATGACCATGTTCAAGTGCCCAACAACAATTTTGAGTAGGTTGGGCAGATTGAGGGAGGATTTCTTATCACAAGGTGCGGAGGAGAAGCATAGGTTTCATTTGCTAAATTGGGAAAATGTGTGTAAGCCGTACTGGGAAGGTGGAGCGAGAGTGAAGAGGCTAGACTCTAGAGACTGAATTTTGCGCTCATCGGCAAATGGATATGGAGATTTGGTACAGAGGAAGGTATGCTACAGAGAGGGTGATGGCTAGCAAATACGGAGTGCAAAAAAGGGGAATGGTGAGTCAAGGACTCAATGAGGTACAGGGTGTTGGGTCTATGGAGAGGAGTGACTAGTGTGACCAATATGGTTAAGGCATGCAATTCTCCAGAGGGGATGGGAAGCGAATTCAGTTTTGGGAGGACCGATGGTTCAGGGATTGCCTCCTTAAGGAAGTCTTCCCAAGGCTAGCTAGCTTATTCCTAGACTTGGGAGTATCCATAGACCAACGCTTATCTTATGCAGCAACACAATGGTGTGGGCCCTAGCAGAAGGAACTTAAAGGATGATAAGGTTGAAGAGCTTGTGTTGCCATTGGAGAGTCTTCATGGAATCTCTTCCTGGAGAAAGAGACTCAATGGTTTGGTCGATGGACAAAACAGGTCGCTTCATGGTTTGATCCTTCTATAGCATGCTTGAGCCAGCTTTGCCAGTTGTGAACGGTGGCTTTTCACTGCTCGTTTCATTTTTTATGGGGCTCCGCCTAAAGTCGCAGCATTTGTGTGGTTGGTGGGAAGGAACCTGGTGTTGATGGTAGAGAATCTCCAAAAGAGATAGCTGGTCCTAACTAATTGTTGCATATTGTGCTGGAGGGATGTGGGGACACTGGATCATGTGTTTACTCATTGCCCCTTCGTTTGAAGGTGTAGAAGAAAGTCATAGAAACCGTTGGCAGGGCATGGGTGATGCAGGGGTCCATTTCCAGCCTTCTCCTCGCATGGCACAAGGGGGATTTCAGAGAAAAGAATTCGGTGTGGCATTTTGCTCTTTTGGCGGTTGTTTGGGCCATGTGTGTGTGTGTGTGTGCGCCAGGGGGGTTCGCTCCTTTAGAATAAAATCCGTTATATATGAGAGAGAGAAAGAGCTACGGCCTAGGAATGAGAGATCTTCAGCTTAACAAAATAAATTCACAAAATAAAATAAAATAAATAAATAAACAAGAACGATATAAGAGGAAAGTTTTACGGACAATATATTTTGACACCTTACCTAAAGTGTCCAACACATGCCACTTGCTATGACACACTAGGATACCATCTGTACAGATTTTGAATAAGTGATCCCAAGTGTCGGCAATGCAAAAATCCAGAAAATATAAGTATCCAGATAATACCGTAATCACTGTTATGTAAAAAGTTCACTCCCGAGTTTCAAGATGACATCGGTTCCCAAACAAAATCATTCAGTTAGGTCTGTTTGTGTAGGGATGCAAAATCATGATTAAGGGGCACCCATGCCCTCCAAATCAGGTTTAAAGCTGTAGTTTGCTCCACATAATTGCAACTATTGAAGTTTTAGAAAGAGAGAAAAAAGCCCAAAATTGCAATTAAACAGAAAAAAACACTGCTTTAACATAGTAAATCCAAGTGTAGGGCAAAGGCCTCCAAGATTAGTGCTAATCCCGACTGTGTGGGATCCCCTGTGCAAACAGACCCTTAGATTCCCATAGGTATACAATTCCAGATGCCATAACAACAGCTGCTGAGTGAGTTCCATTCAAATGACTCCTCAAGTGAAAGAGGGGTTGCAAACGTGAATACATGCCTATTAAACGCTCTGCATAGGATTTGCCAATGTTCACAAATTCATGCTGGAGAAACTGCAGAAGGGTCTGTTTTGAAGTCTCTGCAGCAAGGCGTTTGATAAGCAGTAAATCAACAGCAGAGGGATGGTGCCTTGTTTCAATAGGAACTGGAGGCATTACATCTGTTCTTCGTGCAAACTGTATTGTAACATTTTTGCTGCAATAAACAAGAGAATGAAGGAAATTGGATACAAGACTTGCCAGTTGAGAAGGAAAAAAAGATAGCGGACAAAAATAATTCATGAGAGTGAAAGAGAACTTACTCTGGCATGTCTGAAACAAATCTAAAGAGGAATTGAGCATATGGAGTAATCACAGCCATCTGACGCATATAGTGCAGGATCTTTGACTGCAGATATTAGCAAACAAGTTATTATATTCAGACAATCATATCATTCTACTTAGCATATTGGTCCAAAGCTCCTATAGACAGAAGGGAAGTTGAAAATCCTGGTCCAAGTTAGCACTACTTACACGATAAGTAGTCCAGTTCCCTTCAATAATAACTTGAATTTCTGCTCCATGCCATTGGTCCTTGTCATCCCGTTTTTCGTGCAAATGAACATGAGGAATGTTTCTGAATGATTGGCCAAAAATTAGCCAGTAATGGTTGAACATACAGAAAAGAAACTAGTAGACCCCGTAATAATTAATATTCTAAGAAGGTATTAATATCAAATATTATATATAAATTTACCAACTTAGACCCTGTCTCTCAACCCACGGATTTGTACTTCGTAGTTCTTTTTTGAGAGAACCGTCTGTATTTATTTATTTTCACACAATCTCTCATTAAACTTTCAAATCTTAGTGAACTGCTTTCTTATATTCCAACCTAATGCACATTTGAAAATGAAAATGCACAGAAATGCAAAAATTCTGCATGAAATGTTGTAAAAGATTTTATTTTATTATTTTATTTTTTAAAGTCTGTGTAAATGCAGAATATTGATAATGTTTGTCAAAATACAAATGGAGGGGCTATTGTACTAAGAAATTTAAAATGTTGTGCCTGTGATCATCTTGTGTTTGTGGGACTGATTTGTAGTCGGGATAATAACTATGAAGCACCTGCAGAAAAATCATTCCATAAAAAATGTCCAGATTTCAGATCATACCGATGAATATCAATATCCAGCCTGCAGAACGAAACATAATTCTGTCCCCTCATTGACGAATGAATCTCTATAGGAAGCCCTGTACTCATCTTGGACCAAATCAATGCCTGCAGAAGTCCATGATGGCTGAAAATCATAATTTTGTAGCATAGAAATGCCTGCCAGAAGATACACAGGCAACAAGATTACACAACGCTGCCTGGTAATGATGCACCAGCCAGTCTCCAAGCCAGGTAAAGGAGAAGGGTTGATGTCAGGTTCCAACTGACCATCAAACATTTGCCAAGCAATTATGAGAAAGCTAACCCCAAATAGCTGGATGTCCATGGTGATAATGATACGGGCTAACAGGATTCATGGAATGCTAACTATGCTCTCAGTAATCCATACAATGGACGATTGGAAATTGGAAATAGCAAGTCCAGTTCACAGCTTCAGCAAGTCCCCCTTATAGTCCAAGAGTTGATTGGTGATACTTGTACCAATGGCACGGGTTAGATTACAGAAGCTGGTGGTGAAAATGGAACATGTCCAATTCTTTTAAACACTTGGGAGAACATCTGAAATGACTACTAAACCATTTTATTGCAGAACATCAGATCATTACCACAGTTCTTTTTTTTTTTTTTTTTTGAAGAGCAACACAATTTCATTAAAGAGGAAAGAGAACAACAAAAAGAAAACAGGAAAAACCAGAAACTAGGGATGCTGAGATAGCGAACCAGCTACACACCTAGGAACAAAAGATTACAGCCCCTGAGTTTGTCTACATTAGAAGCCCATTCTATAATGAACTGATTCACTCTGCGGAGGAGAAACAAAGAAGAGTGAGACTCATTTTTGAAGCATCTGTTGTTCCTCTCTTCCCAAACTGTCCACCAAACTGCCAACAAAGCAATCTTCCAAATAGGGGATCTTTGAGATCCCAAACGAGTACCGTGCCAAGCTTTGAGAAGAGATCCCATGGAGGAGGGAGAGCACCAAGCCATGTTAAAGGCAGAGAGGATGTGACCCCAAATCATGCTGATGAGGGGACAGTGCACAAAGAGGTGCCTGTTGATTTCTTCAGTGGCCAAACAACAAAGGCACACATTTGGGAGGATCATACCTCTCTTCTTGAGGTTCTCAACCGAGAGGGTTTTGTTTCTACCCACCAACCAGGCGAAGAACAGCACCTTAAGGGGGGCCAAATACTTCCACAGGTGTAAAGTCATAATATCTAGGGGCTGCGTGGGGGATGGATCTAACACAGAGTAGAACGATTTAACCAAGAAATCACCTGAATTTTCAGAAGACCATCTGATCTTGTCCTCCACAAGGAGGTCCAGCTGGCAGCTAGAAAGGCGGAGATAGAGGGTGATAAAGACTTGAAGCCAGACAAGTTGCAAAAAATATGACAAACTACTATAAATGGAAGTGAGACTAACCATCTTGGCACCAAGTCCGAATTTTCCACGGGTCTGTTTCAAGCCATATTTTGTTCCAGAGAGAACTGCATGATACCCAACTAGCAGCATTAAACCATATTGAAGCCAAGAACTGGACCATACTTTAGCAACTCTGGATATAATGTAAAAGGAATGATGTTGGTGAGTAGAGATTTTTATTCTATCCCATACAATTGCATAGCAGGAAAAAAGGGAAAGGGCAGGATTAAGTCATTTGGATGGCACCAAACCTCTTCCAAACATGTTTGGTATATCATCATGTGGCATTCCTTTTCCATTATCCTACATTAAGACAATAAATCAATGTTATCAAAGGTCAACTATGACAGAATGTCCAACAAAAGCAGACACCCGTGTCATTTTACTTATCCCTTTTGGAACATTAAAAGAGTAGGAATGAATGAGCTGCACCTTACAAGTCACCCTGAAAAACGAGGTCTCCCCTCGACCCTTTACAGCCTTCAAAGCTGGGGTTTCTTTCATTTTCTTCCCAAGTGCAGCATTTTTTGCTTGAATTTCTTGACCCCGTGCTTCCTTGGCAAGTCGTTTCTACAAGGAAGTCAAATGTTTAACACAATATATTAGCAAAAGCAACGTTTGGTACAAGCCCCACTCTGTTCAAACTTTAAACAAAAATTAGAGTAAAATGTAACAATAATAATAAACTCAAGTAAGTACTCAGGAAACTCATCCTTTTTTTTTTTTTTTTTACTTCTTTTTAAAGATTCAGGAAACTCATCTACTCAATTTGACTCCATTTAAAGTTGGGTCAAGTCAAGTCGAGTCAAGTGAATGGGGGTAACAGAATTTCTTCCAAAACATATTAAAAAGAAAGATCTCAATTAAGATTTTAAAAGAAACCTCATTCAAGTATCCAAATGTATGTAAAACAGTAAATTTAAAATGTGAATATATATATATATATATATATATATATATATATATATATATATATATATATATATATATATATATATATATATATATATATTGTAACAAAGACAAACCATTTAGATTCAGATGCTCAAAAAGACCGCAAAGACTTTATATTGCATGTGATGCCATCAAGGTATTCAATAATGGTAATGGTAACGGCTAGCCGTTCGACCATTACATTACGGGACGTAACAAACCTTAATGAGGTAAGAATGAGAGGATTCAGAATGCATTCATTTCTAGCCGGACCATTCTGTGATAAGAATGTTGTCTCAGGCTGCCTAATAATTTTATTAACCAGAGAGGCTTCAGACTGACTTCAGAATTCCTATATATATATATATATAGGGAAAAGGTTCGAGCTCATGGGAACTTCCCATGAGGTCGAGTTGTGTGGGCCCCACTGTGATGCGTGTCAAACATCTACCCCATCAGTCAGGTGCACCATTCCATCGTGCGCCTCGGGCTTAAAAATCAAGTCAACCCATGACTTTTGTGGGCCACACCACATACAAAAGTTGAGAGGGGTTATCCTCCCATTAAAACATTCATAATCGTTTTTTAGGCCCACCAAGATGTCGTTCACAAATCCAGCCCATCCATTATGTCCCACTTGGATGAGGGGTCAGACCAAGTTTCAGACACATCGCAATTTGGGCCCCACCAAATGCTTTTATCTGTTTTAGGCATGTCTTCATGTGTGTGTGTGTGCGTGTGGGAAATGGTTCTATGTGGTCGAGCTGTGTGGGCCTCACCATGATGTTTGTCAAACATCAACACTGTGAATTTGAAGGTCCCCTTTAGGTTATGGGACATCCCAAAAATCATTTGTATGCGGAACTCAGGTGGGCCATGCCATCTAAAACCACGCGAAGACATGCCTAAAACATATAAAAGTACTTGGTGGGGCCCACCTGAGTGTTGGATGCAGCTGAAACTTGGTACAACCCCTCATCCAAGCGGGACACACATAATGGATGGTCTGGATTTGTGAATCACATCTCGGTGGGCCCAATAAATGATTATGAATGTTTTAATGGGAGGGTAACCCCTCTCAACTGTTGTATGTGGTGTGGCCCACCCAAGTCATGGATTGACTTGATTTTTAAGCCCATGGCCCACCATGGAATGGTGCATCTGACTGATGGGGTAGATGTTCGACACACGTCACAGTGGGGCCCACACAGCTCGACCTTATGGGAAGTTCCCATGAGGTCGACCTCATAGTACCATTTCCCATATATATATATATATATAACAGCAATTTTATTAAACACATACCAAAACCGGCACGGAACAGTAAAACAAAATTTGAATCACCAGACTTCAAACTTGAAGCCCACACCAAAAAACCCAACTTCAACCATCCTAAACACTTCCCCCACCATCACTAATACTTTGAAAGCATCAACTATTTCTTTCCCTCCAAAGGCCCCAAAGAACTGTCACGCCAACTAACCTACAAACAATCCTATCATATTTCCCAGCCCCTCCATGACAAGCCTAAATGTCTTCTCAATGGACTTTGAGAAAACCCACTCCATATTAAAGAAACAAAGGACTCCCTCCCAAACCTTTCAAGCAAAAGGACACATAATGAAAAGGAGATTGACGGACACTATGTTTGCCATGCACATGACACATATTTTAGGGAGTAGTAGCGATCTCTTTTGTAAATTATCAATCGTTAGAACCTTCTTTCAAGGGCATAAGACCAAACCTTAGCCATGTGATTGATACGCACTTCCCTTGAGGGATTTGTAAGCATCTTGCAAAAAGAACAAATCATGAACCTACCTGACTTGTCATTTTTTCCACACCATCAAAGCCTTCTCCCTTGACATTGGATTGAGCCTTTAGATCTTAGCTAGAAGCCTCACAAATTCCTCTACATTTTCATCCTACAAATTCCTCCAGCATGGAGGAGTCCACGCAACTGCCTCGCCATTGAGAGAGAAGCAACACGCCACTAGGATGTTGACCTTCGAAGCTAAGGTAACTAACTTAGGGAATTCCGCCTTAAGCGGTGACCTACTCATCTTCCCAAAAGCAGACTCTCTCTCCATCCCATCCCCTATGGAGAAATGAATCCCCTCCCAAAAGCCACCATCCACGCTCAACGACAACCTTCCACAACCCCGATCCTCTATAAAGAGAGGATCTCTTAACCCTCTACCCTCCATCTTGGGCGTCATACTTTTTAGCCACTGCCTCTCTCCAAAGATTCTTTTCCTCTACCCCAAATCTCCATAGCCACTTTCCAAGCAGGGCCAAATTTATGCTTTGTAACTCCCTTATCTCCACTCCTAATTTTTTTATTTTTTTAAAATATCCAATATCAATGAATTCAATAGAAATAAGATTATATGAGTATGAATCTAATGATGAGACAATTATATTTTTATTTATATAAGCATTGTACCACAGACAACCACAATATAGTTGATTTAAGACCACTTGAATGCCCTCAAAATGGCACAAAATTCATGCAATCTATCATCTATGGAACTTATCCCACTAATGTGCACCTTAACCTTTTGATACCATTTCCCTCAAGAAATTCAAGGGAAAAAAATCGAATTAATAGTATCGGGTTGATTTAGGACCCCACTCAAATGCCCCAAAATGGCTTGAAATTCATGTAGTGGCACTCATTCCATTAATGCAAATCTGCAACCATTTGACACCATTTTTTCAAGAAAATTAAAGAAAAATAACAAATTAAATTTGAAAGAATAGTGTTGGGTTGATTTAGGACTACTTGAATGTCCCTAAAATGGCCTAAATTCATGCAATTTGTGGAATTCATCCCACTAATGCATATCCATAACCATTTAACACCATTTCCCTCAAGTTATTTGCGGGAAAAATAAATAAATTAAATTCAGATGAATAGTACCAGGCCAATCTGGGAACCACTCAAATGCCCCTAAGACGAGCCGTAGTTCATGCAATCCATGGGATACATCTCACTAATGCATATATCTAAGCATTTAACATAATTCCCTCGAGAAATTTGAGCTAAAAAAAATCTAGCACTATTCATTCAAAAGATGACATGAAATTACAAAAAAGAAAAAAAAGAAAGAAAGAAAGAAAGAAAAAAGGTGAAACCCCCTAATTTAGTGCATAATCTACACTCCAAATATTTTATAAACATAAAAAGTTTGGAAATTGTTGGAAATTACATAAAAACTAGTGACACACACACACACAAGCCAAATCGAACACAAATCTAGCAAGATTTGGTCAATTTAGTAACATAATGTTGAATCAAAGGTTGTTGATGGGGTTTGCAATCAGGTGGCTTTGTATATTTAGGTGTGGGTTCCTTAAAGGTGTTTGTTGGTTTGGTTATGTTTTGCTTGGGTTCCCTAAGGGTGCTTGTTGGCTTGGTTTTGTTTTGCTTTGTACCCTTTCCTTTTTGTTTTTGTTTTAATTTTTATGTGTTCTGTTTCCTTTTTTGACCGCTAGCCAGAAGAATATTGCTCCACCTTTTTTTAAAAAAAAATTGTTGAATCAATAAATTTGCATTAAGAAAATAAAAAAGATTTTTTTACCTTCCCCCCCCTAAAATTGGCACCAAATCTTCAATTCTTTAAAAATAACTTAAATTTTTTTTTTTAAAAGATGATATACTATTAAGTCATAGGCAAAAGCAATAGAGACAAAATAGAGAAACAACAGAATAAACAAAAGAAAAAAGAAAGAAAACTAGAATACAACACACCATCCCACAACTAGGAAACTCAATAGAGCGAAAGATCCCAATCCCTAAACAAAGGACCCGATAAACATCCCAGCCGAGGAAGCTTTTGAATTGTAAAAGCACCGACTATTCCTTTCAGACCAGATGGCCTAAAGAACAGCAAGAATGATAGTATGACACCTCCTCCTACCCAGAGAGCCCCCATCTACCCGTCCCAAGCGAGGAAAAGATCACCAATGGAAGTTGGCATGACCTAGTGATGGAGACATCCTGCACACACGCACGCCCCCCTACGCACATAAGCAAGGAGAATGAGGGCTCCACCATCGATTTGGATCGATGACGACGTCCAGGGGGGGCCTCCTAGTTAGAGGACTACGTTTTGGTTCATTGGAGTGGACCCAATCATCATGTGAATCTCACCATGGGTTTTCATGATTGTTGCCCACTATTCTAAATAATCTAGTACCTTGGGTTTTGCTTGTTATTGTTATTGGGAATATTATAGATGGTTTAGATTGCTTTGATTAGTTGTTATTTTTTATTACTTCCGTCTTCAAGTAATAGGGTGCGCACATGGTGCGAGTTTTGGGTATAGGATTTTTTTATAAACAGGCACTCCTTGTAGTCTTTTTTTCTTATTGAAGATTAATAAAATTTCTGCGTTTGTTTTTCTGCTTCTCTGAGTTTCTGAGTTGTGAAAATCCAATTAGGTGTGAAACCCTCCCTTCCTCGAATGGCTGACTACCGTGGTGCGAAGCCACACTCATTCCGATTCGCTCTCACCTTCTACCTTCCATATTTTTCTTCTCCTACAGCCATCCTCCCTGCAAATCCATCAATATTTTGCAAACGTTTCTTTTCTACAACGGATTTCTGGAATCTGGCCCTGCAGGAGGGCTGAAACTTCGGTGGAGTAGCGCGCACAGATCGATCATCGGATCGTCGTGAAACTTGGGAGTTTTGTGGTCCACCCCTGGCCAACCAAGGCTAAGCTGGCCGTTTTCTGATTCATGGGCCCCACACACGTGCGGGACACCACCAGCACACGTGCGCCTGGGCCTTCACTGTTGTCCACGCATGTAGTGCTTCTCTAGTTCGTCTCTCTTCTCTCTTTCACTCCTTTTTCACCCTAAATCCCTAAACCTAACCCTAAATTGCTCAAATCCCCAATTTTATGCATTTTTTTCAACTTTAGGGTTCCCAAATTGAAATATGTGAATCCCTTGGATTACAAAATTATTTTTGTGAATGTGTGGATGAATTTACCCTCCTTTAATTATTGTTTGGTTTATAATTTTGATTGATCTAGCCCTGGCATGTGTAGGCCTAGATCCGCATAAAATTCCCCTTGATTGAGTGCTTGAACTTTTGTATGGGATGTGGAATTTGTGCAACTGTTTCTGAATTAGTGTGATCTAAAGTCTGAAAATCTTGCACATCATACTTGAATTTCACGTCCTGCATCACCTAGGAAATGTTAGTCGAGCCAAACACCCTGTTCCATAGAACCGACAAAAAGGAATAATGAAGGAAGAGACGATCCACATGCTCAACATTTTGAAAGCAAAGGAGGCACACATTAGGTAAAATCGTTCAAATTATCAATGGCGAAGATTTTGTTTCTTCCAGCCAACCATGCAAAATTTGTTACTTTTAGGGGAGCAACATACTTCCAAACTACGATTGTAGAAGAAGAGCCAATAATGGAGGAAGAAGACGTTGCCAGGATAGAGTAGAAAGACTAAACGGAGAAGACTCTAGATTTGGAATGGGACAAGACCGACAAATCTTCATAATCAGGGGAGTGGAAAAGACCCTACAATAAGTATAGCAAAGACATCAAGTCTTGCAATTCCACATCGTTTAAGTTCCTACTAAGAGGCAGAACCCAAACACCTTCCTCACAAGACCTAGAAAAGCAATCAACCACAAGAATGTTCTCCTCAAAACTAAGGGTTGCAAGGGACGGGAAAGAGGAACTTAAGGAGGAAGATCCACTCAAAGGGTCCTCCCAGAATCTAATTCACTCTCCATTCCCGATAGAAAATCAGAGTTCAGAGAACACTCTCGAGGAAAGCTCAACAATCCGTTTTCAAAGAAACAAAGAACAATACAGGGAGGAGGACTTAGTTCTCCAACCACTATAGTCCAGACCGTACTTGACAACAAAAATAGATTGCCAATGGCAAATCTCCAAATCCATTTGCCAAGAAGGGACTCATTCACTAGATCAAGATGCCTAATACCACTATACCAGCCCCATCCTCACCAAAAGGAGTGCATACCTCTTTCCAATTTAAAAGGGGAAACTTTTAGGTCCAGGAGCCTCCGTGCCAAAGAAAGTCTCATTGGAGAGTTCATCAATGCGAGCAATGACTGATTTGGGGCAAGGAAAAAAAAAAGACAAAATATTGAGGGAGATTGGACAAGGAATCCTTGATGAGAGTGATTCCGCCCACAAGAGGATGGGGCAATGATCGAAAACAGGCTTGGGAAGGCCCCTCTAACGACCAAACTTGAACCACTGAATCCAATCAGGCAAAACTAAGAATCTATCAAGAAGAAACATAACTTGGGGGGGGGGGGGGGGGGAGAATGATCGAAAACGGGCTCGGGGATGCCCCTCTAATGACCAAACTTGAGCTGATGAATCCAATCAAGCAAAACTAAGAATCTATGACCACGAGAATCTAATGTCCCCCAAAGGAAGGTCTAACAATTCATGTTTACAAGCCCAGTCGGAGAAACCTCTCATGCTGGAAGAGACTCGAGACCCAGAAGATTTCTCATGCATAAATCGAATAACATTGAAGTCCCCCCAACACACCAGGGTAGATTCCACTTAAAGGGTGCAGAGGAAAGCTCATCCCATAAGGAATTACGCATGGGGTTGGGAACAGGGCACGGGAACACTCTTGAATCAAAGCAGTGGATATGGGGGAAAGTAGGCGGGAGCTAAGGTATCAAAGGGAGATCTTCTCAAATCATTGAGTGAGACCCTTTCCTCCCCAACTAGGGCCATCCATCACCGGGGCCCATGGACTCAATGGGGGCAATCTCTAGGAGAGTCCCAAGAACCCGAGCAGAGGTTGGGTTGGGTCAAGAATAAGGAAATTATCCCAAAGGCGGGACAATTGTCGGCTCGGCCAAGGGAATGCTCTAATCTCCATCAGACATGTGGCCACCTGAGAGGAGACTTCGACAGCAGTGTTCTTTGAATGATTGCATGAGCGAGTGCGACATGGGTCATGTGGGGGGCAATCAAGAAAGGGTGGTCCGCGAGAGCAATACAATCGAGCTCCTTCATCCCCAACGACAATCGAGGGTGGCGCGCACACATGGTCCAAATAGAAGTATAGAACCCACTGGAGTCATCGAGAGGCCATGGAGATCCTCTTGAAACACCTTGATTAAGACAGAATCCTCCTTAACTTTTACCAACAGAGCCTGGAACCACCTTCATCTTCTTCACCCAGGTGCAGAGTCTAGCGAAACAAAGTTCTTCCTTATTTTTAGTAACCTGGTTGATACACACCAACTCCCCCAAACAAGAACCAAACAAGAGAAAGAACTCGAAATACCACAACTCCAATGGAACGTCTGGAAAATGGAAACAAACATCAAAATAACCAAAACAAGAGCATTCCAACCATTTACATATCAATTCCATCGGATCCACCTAGTGGCGATGATTGAGCTATAGAACTCTATCAATGTTCTCCAGAGAGTGGAGGGAAACCCAAATGGAGGAGGGATTAAGATGCCAGAGAATAAGCTCTCCCGACCCCATGTTACAGAAAAATTGGAACTAGATGACAAGGTCATTCAAGTAATAGGGGATGCCGAACGTAGTGGGATCTCAATGATTTCCTTAAACTATCCTTTCTCGAACTGTCCCAACGAGGACGAGGATCACGACCTCGGGATCGCTAGGCATGCAAAGAGTTCTTCATACAGAATAGGCCATATAACCACAATTTCGGGTCAGTAAAAAATGGTGATCCGGATTACAATTTTTAACCTTGTGTTTTAATCTTGAAGAAAAAACAACTTAAATCTTGTGTTCTAATCTAGAAGAATAGTACAACCTAGTCGAAAATGGGTTAAAAATAGTCCCAAGAATTAAAGATATAAAAAAGTAGAGGAAAATGGCAAAAAATGGAAAAACAGCCCCCAAAAGGGGCCTTATATAATCGTGGGCCATTGCGTTGGATTGTAGTGGACTATTACGGGACCAATACGGTCCAATTTTTTGGTAACAAGCCGTTACATCATAACACGTAACGGTTGTTATGTAACTGTTTTTTAATGCCTTGGATGCAATATCCATGATCAGCACAAACTCTCAACAAGTTACAC
Organism: Magnolia kwangsiensis; assembly: GCA_037074715.1. Taxonomy (NCBI): domain Eukaryota; kingdom Viridiplantae; phylum Streptophyta; class Magnoliopsida; order Magnoliales; family Magnoliaceae; genus Magnolia; species Magnolia kwangsiensis. The sequence goes on from CM073571.1 coordinate 5,082,437, forward strand.
CTAGTAAATCCAAGAAAGATAATGTATTAAGCATATACATTCACATGGGGAAAACAAATTCACTAAAGTAGGCTTAGGGCAAAAGACAACCAAAAGGCACCTCACGATCTTTAGTAGATTCAAAATCATCATATAGTGCTTCATCCACACGTTCACGATCAACGAGACCAATCATAGTATTAAATTTGCTTTTGCTGATCTCTTCTCTGTTAAATCAAATCCAACACGACGCCAGTCACAAAACATTGTAGGACATACAACTGTAACCTAATAACACCTATAAATTCATGTCGGAGTATATGTGTGCATTTACCACTTACATTGTTATTTCAATGACAGGAAGCTCGGAGATTGACTCTGCTGAATCAAGTGCATTTTCAACGAGTTCTCGCACAGTGGTATAAAGAGACTTGCCAGGCTGGAATTATACAACAATTCAAATCAACACCTTATAATTGGCTATGAAACTTCAAGGTAATTATCAATGAGATGAATATGATGATTACTAATGCGAAATGAGGGAACAAATTGAAAATTTTAATTACCAATGAGATGAATATGATTATTACTAACACAAAATGAGGGAACAAATTGAAATTTTTAGTGATTGTGTGCCCCAGTCTTTTACAAAGGGGCATGCTCTAGTGGTAATGGTACCACCTTCAGTTTACGGCGGTACTGGCCATATGTGGGGTGCAGTGATGTGTTTGCAAAAATTCAAATCCAACATGTCCATAAGATGTGTCACCTTAGGAAACTTCTGGAGTCTGAAGATCAAACCGATCCAAAACTCAGGTGGGCCACCATTGCACCAGAAGGGGATGCTCACCATTGATTAGCAAGATTTTTTTAATTTGTATTTATTATATATAATACATATTCTATATATAATCAAGGCCATCCAAACCCTTCAACAAGTCCAGATGAAGGGTCATGATAAGATTCAGGCTGTTTTGCAACTCATGGGGGCCCCCGTGTAATTCAAGGGTCCCATAGCAGTTCATTCCCTTATTCATGGCCCACAATAGTTTAATATCATGCAGAGTTTTGGATTTTTGGAGGTGACACATCTGACTGACGGGTTGGATGGTGAAAGTACATACATCTGCCTGGTACCACCATGAGCTTATGGTGGTACTGGTACCACTGGAGCACACCCCTTACAAATATCACCATTTTCTTTTGACATTTCTTTTTTGCCTAGCAAAAGTATGGAAAAAAAAAAAAGATGATAGGAAAGGGCATGAACACATTAAAAAAAAAAAAAAAAGGGTGTAACTATCAGTTCCCATTAAAATTCTTGGCACAAATTAGCAAAATTCAGCGGAAGATGATTTTTTTTTTTTTTCAGAGGTAGACCACAGGGTGACTTTGCCACACCCAAGGAATGTTAGCAACACATCCACAGTAGATAATGATTTACACACATGTCAAGCCAGACTGTCCAAATCATGGGCCCATTATGCATGTATCATAGCCTGAAAATCAGATTCACTGGATGATTTTAAACCTTGTTTGGGACACACCTAAAATGAATTCATTTCATTTTAGCCAACAGCAATAATGTATTGGAGTCTAGATATCTTCATCTCTAATACATAATGAGTTCATCTTGTCGGTAATTATGTACTAGAGATTTAATACATAATTACTGTTAATTAATTTTTAGGCATCTAACAAACAGGGCATCAAGTTTTTAACTGTCCAATTTCACCCATTGGATTTGGACTGTCTACCATTTTCTAACTAGGCATCCATTAAGTGCCCATCAATCAGGCGTGAGGGTTTTCAAATCAGTATGAATGTGTGATTTTTTAGTATGCTCCAGCCACAATGGGGCACCGCGTGAGTCTGGAACTACATACAATTATGATGCGTCGTTTGGATGCCTGTGAGTTCTGCAAGTGGGAAGTTCAACACTCTTCTTCGTTGTAGCAGACTCACACCATAGCATACTTTCTAGAGGAAATATGATTTCTATTCCAAATCTCTCTCTCTCTCTCTCTCTCTCTCTCACGCACACACACACACACAGAGTCAAAGCATTAAAGAATCCTACATTGTCGAACCCAGCAATGTTCTTGTTCTCGGCAAAAAACTCCGCCGGCGATTCTGCAGAAAACGCAGTAACCAAACAAAATCAACCAAAAAATAAAAACAAATAAAAGAATTTAGATTATCCGTTTGGGAACTGACTCTGCTTTAGAACGCTTTCTTTTGGCTTCCGGGGCGTCTTGGATTTCCCTTTCTTCGTATTTTTCTCTTCGATCGGGCTTTCGCTGGAGGAATCCATGGAATTCTCGGCAAAGATTGAAGGAGAAGATATGGAGAAACGAGGAGGAAGAGATGAGAAGTTTTCAGGGACGAGTCGTTCTGCAGATGGAGATTGTGGTGAAATTCGTTCCGGTGGCGGAGATTTTGGGATTTGTATGAGACTAGATTAGGGTTTCCGCCATTAGAGTTGTAGAAAGATCGCTTGGGTTTCTGGCAGACGATCGAAATGGCGGAAAACAGTAAAAAAAGGAGCTGCTAGCAGTATCCGAAGTAGACAGGAGTTTTTGGAGACAAATAGTTCTCGGGTGCGTAGGCTAGTCCGTGCGCATAGCACGCGTAGATTAACATTGAGAAGTGCTCTTCATGACATCACGTAGAGAGTCAATCCATTGATCCAGACCGTCCATTAGGTTCAAGACACGTTCATGGGCAACCGTAAAAACATCCCACAATTCTGACGGATATTAACCATTTGATCATCGGCACTCAATACGAGCGATCAAAATTGATTACACAGAAAATAGTTCCTGTCAATAGTTTGACAATGGATTTGCTTGGGCCAATCAGGGATTCCTCATTATTCCATAACTTGGAAAATGGACGGCTATAGATAATAAGAACATATCAAGGATGATTGAACCATCCAACCAGTCCTAATTTTTTAATCCTATCCCATGGAATGTGTCATGGACTAAACCAACGGTTCAAATGGATTGATTGGACTGTACAAGTGAACAGATGCAACTAGGAGCAGTCTAACTTAGAGTATCTGAGCATTTTCCATTAAATGTTGAGAAGAAAGGAAAAACTGATACTGTGGTGAGTATGATGGATGATATGCATGCATAAAAATTGGACACTTATTGGACAGCTAAAACTGAAAAAAACCAGAAGAAGAAGAAGAAGGTGTCTACCACTGAGAGGCTGGGCCTTGAGATTGCGTTAATCAGACTGAATTCAGATTACCCATAGTCAAGGCTGCAACTTGGGTTCACTTCTATCCAAACTGACTTGAGCTCAATTGCGTAGCGTAGCACACAACACCGAGCAAGGTAAAATGAAATCTATCCGTATATTCTGTCATTTTATTTAAGCCAAAAAGCAAGGTAAAATGAAATCTTAGTTTGAAAAGCATTGGTAATTAAACACCTATTATTGAAAACTTTTTAGAGTCATAAAAGCTTTGATTCTTACTAATATTTGTAATTTCCGTTGATCCAAGATTGTGTGACGTAATCAACATATTCAATGCCAAATATAAACTATAGTAGGCCTTGGGAAATTTTTATCAGCCGGTGTTTGATTATAACTATTTTCTATGATGTGGTTTACTTGAGATTTAAACCTACCTTACATTTAGGCTCATGTGGTGAAATGATTTGGGATTGAAAGCATGAATCACACACACACACACACACACACACACACATATATATATATATATATATATATATATATTGGCAGGGACGGTTAAGCTTTTTTAGCAATGCAAAAGTACCAGGTCAATGTTGTGTGCTGCGTTGTCCAAATTCAAGTTTGGGTTGGTCATGCCAGCCTAATTTGGAAACGGGTTGCCCAAGGGTTGAGCAATTCAGGTTGAAACAGCCCTTAGTTGATCATCAGCTCATTGTTCCCACTTGGCCCAAAAGCAGCCTACCATGGTGGGTTCCACGGTATGGTAATTTTACTCTGCGGTCATTCACGCCACGTGTATTCTCCAGAGTCATGCTTTGGGATTGGGGATTACCTACTGACAGGTCAGTTGCTAATAGATACTTTTTGGGGGCACAAAAGTTTTGGATGATGCTGGTATTTGTATTTTATCTTTGGTTAAGTCTAAGTGATCTAAACAATAAGTTGGATGGTAAATAAATATTATACTGGGCTTCCGTAAGTTTTTAACTGTAGGTGTTCAATTACTAATGTTTTCTCATGGTGTGGTTCACATGAGATTTGGATTTACCTCATTTTTTACCTAATCTCCTAAAATGATATGAAAAAATAGGTGGATAGTATGAGAAAATAGGTAGATGGTAGTGCCCTCAGTAGGCAATCTGCAACCCATATTTTGCCTGAGTACTAGATAACTTCCCTTGAAAATTTGCCTCCTTGTTCTGGACATGCCTATCTATTTAAAAGATGGGTTTGGATTGAATACAGTGGGTTTTGCATAAGGTTCGATTCAAAAAATGCGGCCCGTTTAAATGTATGGTTGGGCTTTGGGTTGACCTTCGGGCCTATGATAGGCATAAAGGTCAAGCCAGGTTCGAAAAATCCACGAAGATCACATTATTAGCTTGTTAGTATACTCACTGTTTACTTACACTTCCCTGTTAGCCAACCCGAATCGATACCAAGACCTCAGTGTGCAAACGAAACATCTTTCACTCAATGTACCACTTGAGCTACGGATTAGGGTGCTTTAACAAAAAAACACACCGTTCAAGTTGATCGGACAAACTTGGACGGCTTAGATTGTCCCCTCAGCCTGATATTCAGGCAATGGCCACGCACGTGCAGGCTCCATAGATGCGTGACTACCATTTAACAAATGGAACCATGTGTATGGTCTTATCTCAGAAGCGGATTGGCTCCTACGCCTGCCATTAGCCGGGTGGCTGGTGGTCGTAGCTATGTGGGCCCTACCATTGATGTATGTGTTTCATCCATTTTACGTGTCATTTTATGGCTTGATCCCCAAAATATAAGAGGGGTATAAATCTCTGGTGGACCACACTACAGGAAAACAATAGTGATCAGATATCCGCCGCTAAAATCTTCCTAAGGCCCACTGCACTATTTATTTGACATCCAATCTGCTGAGTAAGTCATATAAACCTAGATGAAGGAAAAAAAAAACAAAGATCATCTTGATTCAAAACTTTTATGGTCTCAAAAAAGTTTTTATTAACATTCATTCAACACTGTTTCTTGTAATGTGGTTCACTTGAGATTGGGATATAACTCATTTTTTGTCTTATAGTCTAAAATGATCTAAAAAATAGATGGACAGCATGGATGAAACACATACATCATGGTGGGGCCACAAAGCACTGATCACTAGCCATTGGCCGGTGTCAGGGGAGTCCGTTTCCCATCTCCAAAAAGCCTTCATTGGTAAGAAATGTCAGTGACTCTGCTGTACACATGGCACAGTTTCATCGCAATCTGGACCGTTAGAAATCCCTGTCCCAGTTGCGGATGAAGCATGACTGACAATTTAAAAAGAGAAGGTGATATCAGCAATCGGATTATTTTCCCCACTGGGCCCTCACTACTTTCCTTTTAACTACCATTCGATAACCATTAATTGGACAGTTTGGACGGGTCGATCAGTTTGATTTTTGATATATCCACAATGGGACCCATGATAAGATGAGGGTTGCGGATTACTCTACATCTGTGTCGCATGTGAGGTGGATGGAAAATTCGCGAGTCACACCCTTTTTTATTGAATTTTTTTTTTTTTTAAATGTGCACCACCAAACGCTAGGGCGTGTTTGGCCAGTTGCATTAGGAAGTATTAGGAGGGATGAGATTCCAAAAACATAATTATTATCCATGGCAGGGGTTGTTCCCTCATACCACGGGATAAACTTAATTCCCTACTTTATTTATAATCCAGTGGTGCATTGAAAGAATATACCCACCATCATTTAAAACAATGAGAATAACACACATAAGTTATATCTAAACCGTTCATTTATTTTGTAATCTTATTTTATGGCATGTGCTTAAAAATGAGGCAGATCTAAAACTTATATGGCCCCAAATAAGTTTTCAATGGTAAGTATTTAATCTCCATTGCTTTCTATGGTGGGGTCCACTTGTGCTGTAGATCTATCTGATTTTTTGGCCCATGCTCTAAAATGATCTCAAAAAATGAGTGGACGGTATAGATATAGTCCACGCATCATGGTGAGACCTACACAACTTGCTATAATTGAGTGAAATCGGCACAGGACCCAATACGATTCCACGTAATCTAATTCCACTCTACCCAAACATGGAGTGGAATTGGCACACGACCAGATGCAATTCCATCCCACCTAAGCCCGCCTAATCCAGCCGGCCAAACACGCCCTAAGTCCACCAAAGGAACGATATGGATCGGCCGTCATTCCCTCCAAGCTTTCAGAGGAAGCTATCTCCACGAGCTTACGCTGGAAGATAGGTTGCATGGAGTATTCGGTAGAGACGATTCCACTGAATCACAACTCTCGAGCGTATGCTGCAAGCTTCTCTAATGGACCATTTAATCCTCCCGTGGGAGAAGATACGGTGGAGCCGGGTGGACCGGATTACGGTAGAGCCATCTCTCTGTGGTGTGCTCGCAAGGATGACGTGTCAATCGGGTCCATTCATCCACTGCGAAATGGTATGGACGGCTTGGTAAAAGAAATCAAGTTAACGGATGGCTAAATGCTATCCATGTTGGAATGCAGTAGATGGCTGGACTGAATGATATCTGCCACGTATAGGTCGAGAGAATGAGAGATAACTCTCTAACAAGACAATAATTCTCATCGGATACGCCACGTGGGTGCACACGACACGTGTACCCCTGGCCTCCCACAGGTGGCATCGTGATGTCATCTGACAAAAATGCCCCTGAGCTAATAGGACACTTCCACCGTAAAGAAAAGCGAACGGAAAAGGTTGTTTTCGTGAATTCACCTATAACTATGAGTACATGAGAGTGTTTCAGTCCATTTCTTGAAACTCGGGGAGTTTTTAGTAATTTAATCCCGTTTGATTTCTCAATGCTCGGAATTGCAGTAGAAGGCGGTTCCCGCTTATTTAATACAACGTTGTCCAAATCTTCCTTTCCTCAAATCTCATTAGAGAGAGAGAGATGTTCTATTCCCACACCTTCCTGGCCAGAAAAGGCCCTCTTGGAACCGTTTGGATTGCCGCTCATCTCCAGAACAAGCTCCAGAAATCGCAAGTTGCTGTCACCGACATCTCTGCTTCCGCCGGTAACGTTCTTTTCTCTATCTTTATCTCTCTATACTTTTTCGATTTTCCATCGTCATTGGTTTTGCTTCTTCAGGATTCAGTACAGTAGCATGTATGTATTGAGGCCTGCATGCGGAGACGGTCTGTTGATCCGAACCATCTATGTTGCGGATTCTATGCTATGCAGGGTCACTCTACTTGTAAATGTTTTGAGAACATTGAAAACGGATTTTTCAGTGGCTCACAGTCAACTCCAAAAATCAAACGTCAGGATTAGTAATGAAACACAATCGCGGAAAGCTTATTGATGATAACATCAAGAACATGGATATCAAACTCTGCTGGTGGGAGTTTTGCAGTCTCACGTTCCGTCCAAAGCACGGATTAAGGAGGAGGGTTGCCTCAGGTTGACAGCTGGCTTCAAACTTAGGCTACAACTTTTATCATGAATATTGCCAATCTGGGTTTAAGTCATCGGACCACATGATCCCAAGGGAGGCCAACACATCCCGGATATTCTGATTTACCTATAGGCAACAAAACTCTTGCTATCATTTTATGGTAAAATTATGTTTTAAGAAGAGAATCTTTGACACTATGGAGGAGTGTTAGGGTTGATAGATTAGCAAAATTGTGCATGTGGCATACATGTTACTAAGAATAGTGTTTCGAATAGCGTACATATCCTCCCTAGTGTTAGCAAATAGCATAAATTTCCTGTAGTGTACGCTATAGGAGTTGTGGAATATGCGTAGTGTATGTAGTGTAGGTGTAGTAGTATGATGCATGGATTATAGAATATACGTAGCGCATGTAGCATGTATGCAGATGTAGCATATACAGCTTGTTAGTACACACCCCACTGTCAGTACACACTCCCCTATTGGCTACCCCCACGAGGGAATCGATGCCAAGTCCTTAGTGTTTGAGGCGAGGTATTTTGTATTTTGTACTTAATATTCAAGCATGCGATTTTAATTACTCCTTAGACTTGTGACTTATGATTTCAATTAGACATTATTAATTAAAGTGATTTAATTAGAAAGTCATTGATGTGATAATGATTTGATTTGATTACTTTTGATAAATAATAATTAATAACTTATTTGAACATGCTCATCCTTGAAAAAATGAATCATCTTTGATATATATATATATATATATATATATATATATATATATATATATATATATATATATATATATATATATATATATATGCTCTTATTGGAGCACCCGTGCACACCTCTACACACGTGTCATGGATATAGAATTTGAGTACAGTCCCCCTGATGTACCCAAATTATGGTGGCGCCCTTTGAAACCTCACAAGCCTAACTTTCAGTTTGATATAAAATTATGGTGGGCCATGGCAAAAGGAAACAATTTCCTCCCTTGATTTACATTTCTCTTTGATATGGCCCAATAGAGTTTTGGATCAAGTTGAAATTTGGGCCCATGGAGTTTCAAGGGGTGCCGCATCACGTGGACCGTGTGCATGGGTGCTCATTTAAAAAAGTGCAGAGGTGAGCATTCCCATATATATATTCTTATTATTTATCATATTTTTATTTTTTTAATTTTTTTAAAAGAACAAGTTTCGTGTAGCCTGCGCTACAAGCTACAAAGGGCTAAATACTATGCAACAAGCTACCTCTATTTAAAACACTTAATGAAAATAAACTATTCAAATTATGGGGCCCAATTTAGGAGGATGGTAATTTGAAATTTTAGCTTATTTAATTTCCTAACTGGCTTATTGGTGGATGTTGATGCGTGATCGAAAATGAAAAATGGTTTTAGGTCCGATTTGGAAAATCCAATTCCCATCAATCAAAGGTTAGTATCCCTCAACGAATATGACTTTTGGGTCCCACAATTTGAACGGTTTAATTTGAGTTGAGGGTTTGCTATGTGTACAGATTATGAGTGTGAATACCAAACATCTCATTTGGCAGAGTATCAAGTCCCCTTCAAATTCACTGTTTTTGCTTCTTAAACCCTTCATATTACTTCTAATTAACAGGAAAATGCTGTGCATGCACTGAACACCAAAGAGTCCAGCATTCCCGAATACGGCGGATGGGAGCTGTTAAATGTAGTTCGGTATTGGCATTATCAACTCCCATGTACTATACACAGAGTCATGCACTTCCAAAAAGTCCCCAATGCTGTCATTGGATGGTGGGAGATATGCATGGTGTAAGAGTTGGACCCTTAGTTAAATGTTTATGATAGATAAAGTAGTTGCGGGGATTTTTGAGCTTTCTTGAATTGTTTCATTGACAATCTGTTCCATTTTTGAAGCATTCAATTGCAAGATTGATTGAACCATCTGGGTCTTTCTACTTTCTCATAAATCCTTGTTTTGATAGGCTTCTTGATTTAAAAAACCAATGGATTTCTGTTTTCTTTCATTAAAATTTTCAATAAATCACATTTTTTTGAATTTCTATTTTCTTTCATTATGATTTTCAATAAACCACATTTTTTGAACTTATCCTATTAGAATTCATATCATTTGGGCGAGTTTCGATCATGAAGCAGTAATAACTATTTTCTGTAAGTAGTTCTTGTTCTTGGTTTGACGCAGCACCATTTTGTTTCTGTAACTCACATTTAAAAAAATATAAAAAATCATTTATGACTCTCTCTCTCAAGCTGTAATCCAGGGTTGGTTGGGACCTTGTTAGATGTTGGGCTTGTTCCAAGTTTCTAGGATAATTTTAGAGGTTTCTGGTGCATTTGGATGCAACATTAGATTGAATTGCAATAATTCGTCTGATTAAATTGAAATAACCAAACTGTAAGTCCTTTTCTTTATCTACATGTTCAGGGAGGCTCCATGTTGCAATCATATCATTCTGAAATTGGACTTGCATGAGTGATACCAAGTTACTAACTCATATGAAATTTCGAATGCTAGGAAACACCATTATTTTTTGGCATTTAAAAAATAAAAAAATAAACTGAGGTTTTGCAATTTGATTCACTTGTACATCTAAAACACAGCCTGATAACCTGTCATATTAGTCATGCTTCTTCCACTTTACCACTAATTCACTTTGATGGTTATATACCGATATTTTTTTGGTAAGCGTACCATGTTGACTAATTTCTGCCTGTGTGTTTCTGTTGATGTTCTTCAGATTACATAATGTTCCCTGAGGTCCCGATAGCACTGAGACTATCCGGGCATCTTCTACTGGGTGTAGTTCGGATATACTCAAAGAAAGTTGACTATCTTTACCATGACTGCAACATGGTTCTGATCCAAATAAGATCTGCCTTTGCCTCAGAACAAGTCAATTTACCAGAAGACGTGAGACATGCACTGTTTCACTCAATCACTCTGCCAAAGACATTTGAACTTGATGCTTTGGATCTGGATGATGCAATACTCCAAGCCGAGTATGATTTTTTTTGTCTTTTTCTTTTTGTGATTGAGTTATTCATAGAGTGGAATTCTATGAACCTCGAGCCAATGATATGCACATTATCCCTTCAGCCTTTGAGTTTGGAGGCCTGTGGATTAGTGATCAAAAGCATTGATTTGAGGGACCATTCCATGTATGGGGATGCAATGGATTGCATTTGTTGTGAAAGAAATCTGAATATTGGACGCTATGAGCTTCTAATCCAGGGGATTTTGGAGGCATGGTCTATCACTATCAGGGCCCACTTGGTCCAACTAGCTATTGGCTATGTCAATAGTGAATCTTGAGAATATTGTCATTTCCTTTGCTTGAGGTTCATATGGTTCCTCTTAATGTGGAGAAATACTCATTCCTTACCCTATGAACAATGTTCTCAGGGCCCCGGATAATCATCTTAAAGCTCATGAGGAGATAACAATTACAGGTATTCTGTTGGTGCATAGCATTCCTTTTTTTTTTTGGTAGCCTCTTCGAATTGTCTGCATTGGTCATTGAATGTTTGGGATTTATCATGCTCACAGATCAGGTGATGGGTGAAGAAAATCCATATGTTGCTTTCTTTATCAATGAGGTCAAACTTTCTCAGTGTTGTTTTATTTTTCTTTGGTCTTCAAGATGCTTGAGCGTTAGAATCTGCATTAGAAGCTGAAAGTTGAAAGATCTTTTGTTGTGAAGGGTAGCATGGTGGATCCTTATCAAACTGAGCTTCACAATGTTGTAGCAGAACCAATGGATGAAGAGTATGTTTTTAATCTTTTAAGGTTTATTTGGAACTTGTTTATTTGAGGAACTTGATTTAACATTGTTGCTCCTTCTAGTATCCTCCTTCCATTTCCTCGAGATAGTGGTGCTGTGGGTATTCAAGATCCTGGTCCAAGTAATCAAGCAGAAGAATCCAATCAAGAGTTTTTGGAGGACCAGTTCCCTCAAAATCTTCCAGAGATTGAGATTCTGCGTGATGCTGTACGACCCTTTGAGTTGGAAAACATTCCAGAGTGGCCTAATCTTGCCGACAATATTGTTGAACAACAAGAACCTTTTGATCCAATCATGAATCAAAAGGAGAGCCTTTGTCCAATTGTGGAAGGGTTTTTAGATTCTGGAGGAGAATCTCTTCCATCCCAGCCACATCTGTTAGAACCAACTGCAAGATCTATAGAGGAACCTGAGATTTTTTATTCGAATGTCTCTTTGGGTCAGTTCCTTGCATTTCACCATTTCACTGATCTCTCTTTTTATATCTAGCACAATATGTCCATATTATCCATTGATTTTATGATATATTTAATTATTATTAAACCCTTGGGTTCTCATGGCCCAGGACCTGTATTTTCTGAAATGGCAATACAACCAACTCCCATTGAGAAGCAAAAAGCAAAGTCAAGGAAGAGAAAACAATTATTTGATGAGTCCTTGGTGTTGACTAATGAGTATGTGATCCTGTTTTCTTGGTTATTCAATTCTTATGTATGGTAGAAGTGTACTTGTAGGATAGTTATGACTGCCATGGCTAGTTCATTTCTCTTGCATGGAAGAGTATCTGAATTTGAATGTGCATGTCACAATCTCATTTCCTATGTGTGGATGAGTTAATGTAATATTACTATAATATTTCAACTAAATCAAGGAAAGGCGTCAATTAGCCAAACCATCATAAGGTCATATTAAAATGGGTACATGTGGCATTGGCACATAAATTCTTATACCAGCAATGGAGACTAATGTAGATTTCTTAGTGGTAGTCCTAGGCATGTTATTATCCCATATTTTAGTTCACAATCTATACGACTCTCTCTCTCTCTCTCTCTCTCCCCTGAATTTTTGATTTTCTCAAAGCACTTAATGCATGCTGATTATACAGGTTTATGAAGAAACAACTCAAACATACTAGTAAATTGAAACGCGAGAGAAAGAGTCTCCCTGTAACAAAACTTGATATTTGGAAATCTGACAAGAGCTTGCAGATGGAGCAAATCTTTTTTGAGCCCTCAGTTTCTGGTTAGTGTCCCCTTTATACAATACACAGCTTGGTAAACTGATGCAGTCTAGCTTGTCAAACTAGTTTTGTATGAATAAGACTCGCATCCTTTACAGGAATGTGTACGAATCTTCAGGAAGTTTTCAAGAAAGACTTTCTTGCCTCCAAAGCTTATTCAACTTCCACAAAAGCTCGTCTAGGGCCCAGGGATGCACAATCTCCTACTGGCATGCCCACATTCGAGATGGAAAATGAACATCCTCCAATGAATGCAGAATCTTCTGCTGGCATCCCTGTATTTGAGATGGAAATCGAACTTCCACCTAGGGATGCACACTCTCCTGTTGGCTTGCCTGAATGCGAAGCGGAAATTGAACATCCCCAATTCGAGGAAGTTCATGTCAACGGTGGTTTACCTGAATTCATGCCATCTTCATCTAGAAGAGAAGAGTTCACACCCTTCCTTGCTAGCAACTTCGGGTCAGTGTCTCAAACAGGGAAGACTCTAGAGACTGAAGCACTGCATACACCGGAAATGCCTTTTGCTCAATCAGATGGCCTTGAACTGGAAACGCCAGTTGCTGGTTTCGAGGAACTACTATCTGCAGGGGACACTAATCTTCCTGAGATTCCAAATGTGCTGAACTCTGCTGAGGCAGAAGTGAGTTTTGTCCTGGAAAGATCCTTCTCTGAGTTTGTTTTCTTCTCAATGCATTAGAGAAGTATGAGTCTATTGTCTTTCTTGTAGGGGCTATGTTTTTTGGAAGCAGATACCACAGAAGCTGGTAAGCTGAAAAGACTTCCTTTGACGGGGTTGTTTTAGATGAGGCCACTTGTTTCAGATTCTTTTTTTTATTAAAAAAAAAAAAAAAAAAAAAAAAAACCTCTGCTGCTCTTTGCATCTTCCATGAATGCAACAAAGGAATACTCTTACATGGGAAATAATTGCATTTGTTAGTATTCTTGTTTACTTAGAATTGGAAAGATATTTATGGCGTGTGAAGTTTTGAGCTCGAATTCTTGTTTATTCTTTTTCATTTTGACTTGGATTATTATTTTTTGTTTTGTTTATGGTGTGTAAAGATTCCATAATCTGTTGTTATAATAGGAAATGAAGAAAATGAAGTTGGCATGTTGCCTACAATGACCAGGTAAGGTTTCCATGTTTTAATGATTTTTTACTTCTCAGAAAGAAGTAAAAAAATATTTTACTACCTTTTCTGCTTTGTGGTATACTTTAATGATGGTTTGTCTGGTTTAGGGCTGTGGCACAGTATCTAAAAAAGAAATCTCCTACAACTCGAATTTCAAAAGGCCAATCAGATCATCTCAGCTTGAATAGAATCCTAGAAGGGAAAACACGAAAACAATGTGCCCGGATGTTTTTTGAAACACTGGTATTAATCTAGAATAGTGCCTCCTTTTGCTATTGCCATTTAGCACAAAATCTGATATCCATTTCCATGTGCTTTTACCAGAGATCAACTGTAGAGCATTGTTTTGGATCACACTGCAGTCCATCTCTAACCCATTCTAGCCATGCATGGGGTTTTTTTTTTGGCATTTTATTAATTGCTAATTGTTGTTCGGCTATAGGTTTTAACAAGCTATGGGTTTATTAATGTACAACAAGGAGCAGCATTCGGTGATATTACTGTGTCACTGACTCCTATGCTCTTGAACACTCAGCTCTGAATGCATTCTTCAACAATGCTTAGCAGGCCTTCATGTACAAAGGTAAAACTGATAGCTGATGATCCTGTATCTTATAGCAAACTAGGGGCGTGGCACTTGCAAGCACGTTGAGAGAGGAAGAAAGAGAGGAATTTGTGAGAGGGAAAATCGGCATTAGAGTTTGGGGAGAGAGAAATTCAGAAGCATGCCTGGCTTTTTAAGGGTAAAATATAAGCCTTTCGTGGCCTTTTGCAGGAGAAATCTAAACCAGCTGACGGACACCAGCCACATGTTCAAGTTCCTAAAATACCGTTTAAATATCTTACCATGTCCTTAAAATAGTTAAGATTCTCCATCCAGAAAAACTAATTGCAGGAACTAAAATGTCCAAGACCTACCAGCATTATGTATTATAGGGATATCTATTATGAGGCACAGGTCCACAGCCCAAAAATGTATCCAATCAGCAGTACATAGCTACATGGTCCATCACCTTCTTTTGGATGGCCTAGAACTGTCGAGAAAAACTAATAGATTGAATGTTGGAGGTGGACAAATGCTGCAACTATTTGCCAGGGGCCTTTTCCATGAGGTGGCCTACCAGTTGATTGGTCTGGATTCCATATTCCAATCTTATGAGTAATCATGTTGATGCAATTCACTGAAATGATGTGGTGTCAGGAGTCCATTTCGTCTTAATATCCAGTTTTGGTTGTGTTTGTTGGAACTTACAACCTGGTTCTGTTCAGATCTGAAACTAATGTCAGTCGCCTTTTTTTTGCTATGAATTGCTGTGGCAGTATCAACGAGTTTCTGGCAGCAAGGAGGTTATATATAGCTTGAAGTTCTCTGCAAGGGCAAAGCCAGCTAGTTTATTCTGTAGCAACGCTGCAGGTATGGCCAATCCTTGTAGTTATAACCATTTTCTTTTATGAAGTGTATTTTTGGTCTTTAGCAAATAAATTGGTGTTGGTTCTCTGAGACTTGTCTCTATGTTGTCCTTTTGTTTGCTGTGACTAACACAAAATTCACATTGCCATAAGATCTACTAATGACCAAACCCTTTAGCACTATGCATTTGGCTGCAACTTCGATTCGGGATGACCCCAACTTGACTGACACAACACGAGTTCAGGTCAGGTCCTCGGGGCTTAGGGTTGGAAAAATCCAACCTTATTTGACATCAAGTTAGGTTTGGGTTGAGTAAATTTGGTCAGGTTGGGATCAATCGCATGTATTTGGGTTGGGTTGGGTCAGGTTAGGGTTGAGCATGGAGGAATTCAGATTGTGTTCAAGCTCTGCACCTTGGGTTGGAATTTAGGTTGGACCGGGTAGCAGGTTGGGTGCTCTTGAGGTTGGGTTGACCCTCAACTCCATCATCCTGCACGAGTTGCACCCCTAGTATCGCACTAATCACGCCATACCAAGTCCTGCTGCATTGGCTGGGCCTTGAAAACTCATCGTGTTTTCTGTTTTCAGCCTCAGCCCAAACATTTATTTATTTTCTTGATGGATCTGTGCTACTGAATCACACAGTTATATGTACCATGTAGCGTGATTGTGGCGATTGGGACCATAGATTCAGCGAGCCACAAAGTGGACGGTGACAGGCCAGAAATTATGACCACTGGAATGGATTGTCTGGTGCTGTCTGGATGTCTACTGAATTGATTTTTTGTTAGGTATCCTTGTGGCACAAATGTTTGTCCTTTCCATAGTCCAAAAACCCGAAAAGCTTGACTCAAACACACCCAAGTCAACTCGACTCGATCGTATTTCACCAAGACTCTAGAAAAACTTGATTTGGTTATGACCAAGTTAAAACTCAGGAAAAAGAAAAATAAGAAAACTCCATTTTGATTTGGTGCAACTCTACTCTATTTATATCTTATTATACTCCCCAGAATGCATGTTTGCTTGCGTCCGTTGCTACAACTTCTTGATTTCTTCCCCCAAGTCATTTGATCTGTTTTTATTACACTCTAATTAGGCTGTTTATTAAGTGCTTCCTTGTCTGCAGGTACTTACCATCTGATGGACAAACGGGTTTGCTAGCAAGGCTCTCACCTAGTGGCAAGTTGAGGCTCATCTAATCTGCTCACCTCTTTTCCTCCATGTGACAATCCAGACAGTCCATCTAGAAGGCCCTACCACATATGGCCCATTTTGTAAAGATCTCACTCATCAGCAACATCTAGGCAAAGTGACCCAGAAAAAATGGTCCAGTAAATCAGCTTCTAACTAAACATGAATGGTGGTGATCTCCTATCAGTGAGATTCTTTGATAGCTGGATCATCACTTGCCGGGGAAGGATTTGAGAATGGAGCATCACTGGCAGAAATGTTGAAAGGAGAAACGGCTCACATCCAGCGAGCCCGAATCATACTAAACCATCAAGGTACGAATACTGGTTTGTGTACTGTATTGATCAGCACCAAAACCAGGTCATATATGTTAAGGCAATATGTATCTGTTTTTGACTATGACTTGTTTGCATATATATCAGGCAATATGCATCTGTTTTGGACGTTGTTCATGTTGCCGCCAGTATGCAAGGACCCAATCACAATGCTTGTGTTTTTCAGAATGACTTGTATCTGTTCCTTTCAGCATGGCCTCCTCTGATGTGTGATAATCAAATGATTTAAGTATACCATTCCCAAGCAAACACTGCAATTTGGTCTTTGTTGGCTAAGATACATCCTGCTTTCGAAGAGGCTGTTTGGAAGTTCAGTTTGGATGCTTCTGAGCGAGTTGTAAATGTTTGGATGTAGAAGAGGATTAGATGAATTTGCATATCATTGGATGTTCATAAAACATAAAATTGGGAAACACTACTGCAAGCCATGTATTGCGAGCAGCACTGCCCATGCTTTAAAAACCTTTCTAATTAGGGTCTTTTCAGATAGATAAAGAGCCCCATAGATAAAGAGTCCTGTGTAAAATAAATAGTCTCCACTAATATTATATTTCCATAGAGAATATCAGTCTTGTAAAATAAATCTTCTTGATGGGAACATAAGATGACCTACTCGGGAGTACTAGAGACGGAGACGACCACCCACAGAAATGCAAGTTTCTTTGTAGATGAGAGGCGAGTTCCAAATGGAATCCGCCGGGCCATTTTGAAGACCCCGCATGCATTGGATGTGTATCAGAAAGACTCCACTTTGGAATGATGCATGTGAACTGCTTAGGAGACCATTTTAGTAATACGAATTTTATTTCGTGTCAATCTGACCGTTAGATCTTGTCGATCAGGCCATCGGACTGCCAAATCTTCTAAATCTTCTTGATGGGCCGCCTTGAAAATATCACTGTTATGATGATCCATTAGTGGCACACAACAATTGATCAAATGATGGATATTGGGGACAATCAGATTGCTGTCACAACAGCGGAATAATGGGCAGTACAAAAAATGGTGATGTGGAACACAACAATTGATCAAATGATGGATATTGGGGACAATCAGATTGCTGTCACAACAGCGGAATAATGGGCAGTACAAAAAATGGTGATGTGGATACCCGATGAGTCTGGACCGCAATTTGGTGCACGTGAATGGTTTCCATGTGCACTAAACTCTCTCTCTCTCTCTCTCTCTCCATAGCTTACTTGATCCCTGCCCAACCAAGTGTTAACATGAGAAATTGGGACAAGTTATAGGGGCCATGCCGTACTCTGTTGGGATCTTGCACAAGTACGATGATTTTACTTGATTCCTGCCCAACCAAGTGTTAACATGAGAAATTGGGACAAGTTATAGGGGCCATGCCGTACTCTGTTGGGATCTTGCACAAGTAAGATGATTCAACTGATCAATCTTGTGTGAAATGGTGTTAACATTCTCAACATGTATCAAGTCACATCAGTTTATTTCATAATAAGTTTGGATGTACTAATTATTTTTCAAAAGCAACCCACTAAAATAAAGTAACCTTGAAATAGGAAAATAGCATGATAATAGGCTCATTTGCTGGCAATGAGGGCATTGATTTTATGTTCGACATGTGCCTCATGGTCTTCAAGGCGCCCGCCAACTGCATCATTCTCCCAACGGATGAGCGTTGGGACTCCCGTGAGTTTGAACCTTGGGTCGACTCTCCATGGGTGGTTAGGATTTCTCCATGTGGGTCTATCCCCAACGAATGCTCTCAAGAGTGCAACATCACCTGATGACGCCTCGAGCTTCTTATATATTATTGGTTCGGCTCTGACACAATCTGTAAAATGAGAGAATGAAATGTAGAAACGATTGTGTGGATGAATTTCCTAATCACCACATTGCAGTTTCATTACGCAAAAATACTTTTGTAAGACTTCCATGAGATTCCCAAGCACGAATCACCCTTTTATTATTTTTATTTTTTTTGAAAGATAACTTTGATTAATAAGAGGAGGCAAACAAGCGACAAAAAACAGAAAGAAAAAAGAACAGAAACTGCAGATCTGCCGAGAGAGCAGATCGCATTACATGCCCAAGAAGAGCAGATTACAGTTGGAAAGGGAATCAACTTGCACAGCCCATTCGAAAAGGAGGCTTTTAGCTCTAGAGGAGACGTATCCTGCAGAATTTGCAGGGTCCCTAAAGCACCAGGCATTCCTTTCCTCCCAAACAGCCCACCAGATTGCCAAAAGGGCCATTTTCCACAACCTGGACCGCTGCTTACCGAGCTTAACCCCATGCCATGCATGAAAAAGCAGATCCACTGATTCAGGGAAGCACCAGTTCACACTAAAACGGGCACAGAAGTCGTCCCAGATTGAGGAGATAGCAGGGCAATGGATCAGCAGATGGTCCACAGATTCGTCGGACCGCATACACAACAGACATATGTTCACCTGACACATACCTTTCTTCTTGAGATTATCAACAGTTAGAATCCTTTTCTTAGTAACCAACCAACCGAAAGCAATGACCTTAGGAGGGACCGGGTACTTCCAAATTTGGGTACAGAGGGGGGTGTTAGAATCCTTTATTATTTACTTGTACACTTTTGTAATCACACATTTGTTTACATTCTTGAATGACCCCAATAAATACCCTAAAATTTGTGGATATCCAGATGAATTTTGTACAATGAACTGCCAAGAACAATAATTTTCATTTGGCTGCAAGTCACATAAGATTCAATGCCATGAGATAATTGTCTGTGGGCGAATTCGGCAGGAACATAGAGGATCTAATTGAGAATCCGAGCGGGATGGGATTTTTTTTTTGCCGAGGAACTGCCAAGTACAATATTATTCACTTAGGTCACAAGTCATAGAAGTTAGGATGCCATGCGATAATTTTGTCGATGAATTGGGAGAGAAAATTGAGGAGAGGGAGATGGTGATCATGGATGCGTGTCGCATCTCCAAAGTTCTCTATTCTAGTAAACGGCTCTCCAAATGGCTTTTTCTCTTCATAAAGGGATCCATCATCTCCATATCTCTGTAGTGGTCATGGAAGCGCTCGGCAAGATGATAGAGAGAGCGGTAGTGGTAGATCTCGTGAAGGGCTTCGGAATAGATGACTCCGACTTTTACATTACTCATTTGCAATACGCAGATGACACATTGTTGTTTTATGAAGATGATGAGGAGATGGTGGAAAATTTACGAATGATAGTGGTTTGTTTTGAAGTGATGTTTGGTGTAAAGATACATATTGGCTGGTATCTTGGAGGCCGAGGTGTCTTCATTTGCAAGGTTATTTGGGTGCAGGGAAGGATCATTCCCAACCATGTATCTTGGGTTACTTTTGTGAATAGGTAATCCTCCCAAACGGGTATGGGACAAAGTCATTGAAAGATTCGAAAATAAACTATCGCAGTGGAGAAGTAGGTATTTGTCTCTTGGGGGAAGGATAACTATGATTAAGGCAATTATGTCCAACCTTCCGATTTATTTTGTCCCTTTTTAAATGCCCAAAGTTGGTATCGGATAAATTGGAAAAAAAAAGGAGGGACTTTTTCTGGAAAGGAATGGAAGGAAAAAAGTTTTATTTCATGAAATGGGAAGATGTATTGATGAGGACATCACTTCACGTGCACCATTGCGTACGTATCGTGATGAAGACCCCATGTGCATGTGCGGGCATCTAGAAGACCCCACGCTAGGAAGATGCACAGGGACATGACAATCGGGCCGTTAGATCGCATGGATCACATGATCGGATCATTGATCATGGATCGTCCACATCAATTTTTTGGACTTTATTATTTTTTAGGATTTAGTTTTTGATTATTTTATATTTGGACACCCTTATGAGTGATCTTAGTAGATTCTCTTTAGACTAGGAAGATTTTTATTAAAATTCATAAGACGGTTTTATTTGTAATTTTGAAAGTTGCTAGAATTATTAAAGAGGGGGCGGGCAGATGAAGTTTTCGGCAAAGCAAAGGTGCAAGTGGTTGAATGGCTTAAAGTGTCGAAGGTGGATATCCATTTGCCCGATTCGTGGGTTTTTTTTTTTTTTTTTGGCTATGACCATTTTATAGATTGAAATACACTGTTTCATTTTTTTTTTATTTTTTTAAAATCTAATTGAGAAACCTAGCGGGATGGGAACTTCTCAATGGATCTCATCATCATCATCGTCATCATCTAAGTCTTATCCTAACTAATTGGGGTCAGTTACATGCAAGATATTCAAAATCGGTTACGTAACGGCCGTAATGTAATAGTAGCGGTCATAACCGTTATGCATTACAGGGTCGAAACAACCGTTATAGAAAAACAGCCCATAACGGTCCAGTAACAGTTTTTTCAAAAAATAAAAAATGGCCCTAACGGTCCGTATCATAACAGTAACAGTGGTGGCCGTTATGGCCACTGTTACCGTTTTGGAATACCTTGGTTACATAAATCTTATTCCGCCATTCCACTATCTAGGACCATATCGTTAGTTAAACCCAAGGTCATTAAACCTTTCCTTACTACCTCTACCCACGACCTTTTGGGCCTTCCCATTGTTTTTTTTTTTTGGAAAGGCAAATGAAATTTTATTAATGGAAAGAAAACAAAACAAAGACGGGTGAAGCTAAGAGCGCCTGTTGAGAGGGCAGACACCACTAAGCTCCAAGATCTATGTGAAAGAAAACAAAACAAAGACAAGGGCCTTCCCTTGTCCTTTTAGATTGTTTTCAACTTGAACTTAATCAATAGATCTATGTGAATATTTCAGAGGACGCCTTCCTCTTTGATCTATATCTAAGGTTTACAAATGGTGTTATCATCTTACACCTGCCATTAATATGAAGGGTTTTTTGTTTGTTTGTTTGTTTGTTTGTTTGTATATTTGTATTTTTGGCTACGACCATTTTATAGATTGAAATACACCGTTTCTTTAAAAAAAAAAAAAAAAAAAAAAAAATCTAATTGAGAAACCAAGCGGGATGGGAACTTCTCAATGGATCTCATCATCATCGTCATCATCATCTAAGTCTTATCCTAACTAATTGGGGTCAGTTACATGCAAGGTATTCAAAATCGGTTACGTAACGGCCGTAATGTAACAACAGCGGTCATAACCGTTACGCATTATAGGGTCGAAACAACTGTTATAGAAAAACGGCCCTAACGGCCCATATCATAACAATAACGGTGGTGGCTGTTATGGCCACTATTACCGTTTTGGAATACCTTGGTTACATAAATCCTAGTCCGCCATTCCACTATCAAGGACCATATCCTTAGTTAAACCAAAGGTCATTAAACCTTTTCTTACTACCTCTACCCACGACCTTTTGGGCCTCCCCCTTGTTTTTTTTTTTTTTGAAAGGCAACTGAAATTTTATTAATGGAAAGAAAACAAAACAAAGACAGGTGAAGCTAAGAACACCCGTTGAGAGGGCAGACACCACTAAGCTTCAAGATCTATGTGAAAGAAAACAAAACAAAGACAAGGGCCTGCCCCTTGTCCTTTTAGATTGTTTTCAACTTGAACTTACTCAATAGATCTATGTGAATATTTCAGAGGACGCCTTCCTCTTTGATCTATATCTAAGGTTTACAAATGGTGTTATCATCTTACACTTGCCATTAATATGAAGGTTTTTTTTTGAGAGATAACAAAGGTGTGATATTGTATAACATAACAATGTTATATATAAAATAGCTATCCTATGTAAATAAAGGTGGTTATTTGGTTATAAGAATGAGCATTTTTCATTATCTAATACAGCGTCTCCATTCCTGTTACAGCTAGCATTATGATGTATTCTAAAGCTTTGCCTATTCCTTCCTACTTCCTACTAGGATGGGCCATCATCTCCTAGTTTACTGATAGAGACTTGGCTGATGTTCTTGACTCCTGAGCCTTAACTTTAAAATTTCAATCTGACAATGGTTTTGAAGAGCTTTTTGTATGAAGAATGATGCATAAGAAGCTTTCATCAATGACAACTCATTCCTACAGCTGAGATAATTGATGCGCATTAAGTGGCAATGAAGTTCTGCTATGGAAAGATGATTCTCTAGCTTCTGAAACGCTCAACTGCTCCCATGCCAGCCTGACAGAAAGAACACCTTCTTACATGGGGAAGTGAAGAAAGGAACAGCCAAACAGACGATAACATTTACAAGCTCCAAGAAGCAATTAAGGGTTTCACAAGTCGACAAGGTGGTTTTCTAAAGTGCATGAATGCCATAGTACTAGAGTACGTTCAAAGAAAATAGAAGCAAATTGAGGGTTAACAAACCCCACAAGGTGGTGCCTAGATGCAATAATATCAGAATATGTCAAATCCCCCTGTGAATCATCCTCCCTTCAAATTCTGGAATTACCCCGTCCCCCCTAAACACGCAGCCTTTGCCTGGCTGGTGGGGACCAAAAAGATTCTCACGATCAATAATCTGAGGAAAAGGGGCATGCCCATCGTCAACATCTGTCTCTGCTGCATGAAAAACGAAGAATCTGTCGACCACCTCCACCTCTTTTGCCCGTATATCTCATCAATCTGGTCAGAATTCCTCATCTGTTTCAATTTAAAGTGGTGCTTCCCCGGTTCGGTCAGTCTCCTTCTCAAAGCTTGGCATGGGATTAGTCTCGGTAAGCACGAGACGCGGATTTGGCGAATGGCAATCACTGCCATCTGGTGGTCGGTTTGGGAAGAAAGAAACAACAGATGTTTCAGAGACATCTCAAAACCGGTTTCGGTTATCGCCAGCAAGGCTAAGCGCCTTTTGATCGAATGGGCTGTTTACGTTGTAGGCATGAAAGATGTAGATTTTCTTTTTCTTGGAGCTTAGTCGTTGATTGCCTCCTCGGTGATCTCCCTATGCTCCTCTGTTTTGTATCCCTCCCCCCTTTTTTCCCTCCTCTTTTAATATATATTCAGTGATCTTTCAAAAAAATAATATCAGAATATGTCAAAAGCACAGAGAAGCAATTTAAGGGTTTAACAAGACCACAAGGTGACTTTCCAAAGTGCATAGATGTGCTAATATTAACATATGTTCAAAGCAACGGAGCAACTTCCTTGTATGAATATGGAGGAGACAGTATCAGTAAATGTTCAAGCAATGTTTATATGGAATATGGATGTGAAGGAAGAGGAGGATGAGCGACGGATCACACAAGTGCAAGAAGACAGGGAGAGGAGAGCAAATAAATCATACAAGTTGGAGTAAAGGAGAGCAATAGATCATATATGCTGGAGGAAGGGGAGAGCAAATAATGGTTAAAAGACTTGCTGACTGGCATAGACTCATTCGGTCCTAAGTCGAGTCAGGACTCGCCCAAGTTAGGTTGAATTGACCTGACTCACCAAAGTCAGGGGGTGCTCAGGAGGGTGACTAGTGGTATAAAACCAGATCTGGTCCAACCAAATCCACAATGACTCAGATGAGCAGACTTGTCCGGATCTTAAAACCATAAGAGTAATTGATCACAAGATGAATTTTTCAGCATGTACAAAATACCATGAGAAAGAACTCAGAAAAATGTCAATAATAAAAATGATCACAAGACTCACCAACTTCCCCTTGGGTGTGTATGAAACCACCTTAACAACCCTTAACTTGGGGCATGTTTGGGTGCTACTTAAAAATGACTACATCTCATTTAGTTAGTATGAATTATGTATTAGAGACCATAGTTTCTACAAATGTTGGTAATCGGTTTTAATCCCTTCCAAAAAATTGATCTCCAATACATAATTGTGATTAACTAAAATGAAAGGCACCCAAACAGGTCCTTAGCGATAGGAGCGTCCATTTTCTTTTTTCCTTTTTTGGTTGGTAATAGGATTTTATTAGAAAAATATATCCCCAGGGTCAAGCTACAGATGAAGCAGAAAAGAACATTACAGCATTACACGAGAATTCCTGACCAATCACTAAAAAATCATCACACTTAGCATCAGAGAATTCCTTTAAGACCAATGCCCAAGAGCTAGCCAGACATATTTGCAGGATTTGGGGGTCGTTTGGATGCCTGTAAATGAGGAAAGTTGTAAATGATTTACAGGGAAATCATTTACACTATGCATTTGGATGACCTTTTTTGCCTGTAAATCATTTCAGGCTGTAAATGATTTACATCATTTACCCCCATCTCATTTACAGGCAAAAAGGTGGGATTTCATTTACAGGATCTCCATTTAATCGAAGATTGGCTCTTCATTTACAGGATTTAAAACAATTTACAGGCTATTTAAACACAGACAATCATTTACCACTTAAACCATTTACAGGCATCTAAACGACACCTTGTAGAAATGGGTTTTCTTATTTTTGATGTTCTTGTTCATTTAGAGAGAGAGAGAGAGTACCAGGGCACCAGCTAAGAGAGGTAGAAGGGTCTTTGTCGGCTAAGAAAAGGAGGAGATTTGCTTGATTTTTGGGGGCTTCCGATCTGAAATTCTCGAATGCCTGATTAAAGGTAGAGACTGTCGCATCCACCGTCTTCACCGGCATTTTGAGAGAGAGAGAGAGAGAGAGAGAGAGAGAGAGAGAGATCGCTCCGTTAGCGTGCTTTGAAAGCGCTTACGGGACTTTTTTAGGCAGACGCGCTTTGGGTACTAGCCCTCCTATGCCGAGTTCAGAACAGGGTGAGGGAGAAGCCCACCGTAATGTATGGGTTTATCCACACCGTCCATCCACTCTTCGCGTCATTTTACTTTATAGGCGAAAATATGAGATGGATTAAAGGCTCAAGTGGACGACACCGTAAGAAGAAGCAATGAAGATTACGCCCATCATTGAGACTTTCCGAGGGCTACCTTGATGTTTATCTGTTCATAAGGCCATATAGACGTAGATGAAGTCAAAAAACAAATATCAGCTTTATCCAAACTTTTGCAGCTCCTGAGAAGTTTATAATGGTGAGCGTTCAATCCGCAATGTGTGGTCTGCTTCTCATGTGATGCATGGATTGGATCTGCATATGTATATGGATTCATATAAAACTTCACTATGTCTCCTCTTTGTAAGCAACAAGCAGATAATACAATTGCTTGCAAAGAAGGTACGTTTTTACGACAAAAGTACCTCTTAACTAATGGTAGGAAGACTAATAGCCAGGACAAAATGTCTAAAGCCATTGGCATTATCTATACTTGGAGGAAGTGGTACATCCAATGCACGTCCAGAAAAGGTGAGAGGAAAATCATATACTTAGAGGAAGTGGTACATGCAATGCACATAGAGAAAAGGTGAGAGCAAAATCAGGAGAGATTATGCGAGGTAACAGAAAAAACAAATGATAGGAAATGCCAGGAGTGAGTGAATAAATTCAAGCCGTTGGTTCATAAGCAATAAAAATTTCACAATTCCATAAATACTTCTTCGCTATTTTTAATATCTCATCAATATCTTATAAAATCTCTAAGGCCACCTCTCTTAAAAGTAATTGGATTGTCAAAAATGTCCATTTGCCCTTGGTGTCACGTACAGTAGATATTAGAGAGAGAGATACTTTTACAGTGTACTGTGCTTTTATTTATTTATTTATTTATTATTATTTTTTTAATGTTAGCTTGTTCGTACACCCACTGTCAGTGATACTAAGACCTCATTGTTAAAACGAAGTATCTTTCACTCAGTCTACCACATGATCTATGGATCTGGGTGTACTGTGCTTGATTGGCACGCACTAAAAAATTGTACGTGACGTAAGTTGAGTCCATTCAAACCATCCAATTTGTGGAAATACATGAATAGGTCATTACCTCATAGTAAGATGGAATGAACGGTCCAAAAATCTGACTAATTGATATCACAGCCATCAGTTTAATTGTCCACCAATCGATCAGATGGATCACCAAATAACATTAATTTTTTTAATGATTTATCTAAATTAGGGAACTACCATTTGGACGGTTTATATTGAGTAAGTTTTTTTACAAGGTGTCCAAATTCTTAGTGCCCGCCCAAGGCCCAGGGAGGTACCCTATTCTATTGAAAATTGAACTACCAGTAATGGGCTGGTCCAGCCCAAATCTAGCATGCCTCATGATCAAAATACCCAGGTGCAGGCCCTAATTAGCTAGTGGGCTAAGGATCCTGATGGCCATTGTATTTGTAGGCATACAACAGCCCATACCTGGCCTGATGAGTTTACCGGGCTGTAAAAATCAGGACTGGCTCAGATAGGGGCCTATCATAGATGGACTTCTCATTCAACATAACCGCTATGCATGTCTTGCTTTCAAGGGCCTGTTTGGAAGGCAGGATTAAATGGTATAAAATTGCATTAGGTAGAATTAACACCATGATTGCACAATGATTATGTTAAGAAATGTCATGGTATTTTGGTCATTCAATCCTACGTTTGGGATCAAATTCTTTCTTTAATTAAAAGGACTACATTAAGTGAAACCTGCATTTGGTGGACAATGTAATTATAATCAACGGATCAGATTTCACAAATGATACCAGTCACCTGTATGCATATGCAACTCGATTGTCACATGTAAAGGGCATGTATGTGCAGCACATGCATCAACTTGAGGCCCACAGATGTAGTGGATTTCAAAATCTACCATAAATCCCACCATATCTTCCTGTGAGACGGGATGATATGATACCCGGATTAATCAAGTCATTCCTATCATTTCCAAATGCTAGATGAAATTTACATTGGATCAATACAATTCCATACCACCAAAATCGATGATAAGATTAAACATCATCTCACACTCTATTTTACATTACCTTGATTGGATATGTGTGATCATCTGATCAAGGCGATCCTTGGCAGAGACACCTATCTGATGGTTAGGTGGACCCAAAACCAAAACCAAGTGGGTTGGATTGGGGTTAGAGGGGAAAGTGGGTACGGCTAGCCCGGCTTGAGCTCAACCTGATTTAGGTCCTTTTGCTATCTTGATTAGTCATAGTTAGGTTGAGATCATCTTCTCAATGGTGATGTGATTGCTTGTCGTACAGTGGGGCCCCCGCAGGTGCCTTAGGAAGCATACAGAGACGAGATCATAACCGTGGCCATACACAAAAAATCAGCTGTTTTGTCGATCAAACTTTTTAAAAACCAGTGGGCTACACATGCATATTGAAAGAGTCACTGATGGGTCGCAATTAGTAAGAAAACTGGCAATCAATGGCATAGCCTGCGGGACAACAAGATTGTCATGCACGTGCCTCACAGACGATCATTGCCATCCAATTGGTGGGTATCAATCAAATAGATGAGAAGGAAGCGGTTGTTGAGCCAAATACAACGGGTGAGATCAGATGTGCTGATTCAAGAGGCCCCTGGGCAGATGGCTGTCCAATGACGGCCTAAAACAAAAGGGTCATGGGTAATATAATTGAAATTGCCAGGAAATTTCTTAATTTATTAGCTTGACTTATCCTTAGGACCAAATAGTAAATACAAACAATCTCTTGTCCAACGAAATTAGGGTGAGAGAAGACATTCTGGGCTGCCAATGGGTTTGGCCAACCCGCAGGCGGACCAACCCAACCCACTTGAAAAAGGGCTACAGTTGAGTTTATTTGATTTTGGGTCAGGCTCAGGGTCAGAAAAGTATGGCCCTTGAAGTAACCTGGGTCAGGCTTTCAATGAGCTTGGTCCAACTTGCCCGACCCATCAATGCAATTCTTTTACAAGTGGGTTCTGCTATTGCAGAAATGGGTGGTTCGATCAGGCCAGGGTGTCTCATCTCATCTCAGCTCATAGGTCAGGCTCGGGCCTAATATTCTGGCCTGCTCAATAAATAGGTCAAGAGTCCAGCTGACAATGACCTGATCTGAACCCAGCCATCGCCAGCCTATATTAGGCACAGACGTGAAAGGTGCTCACAAAACCAGTAGATGACTCGAACCTCAGTATAAATATGAATTTGAAAAAAGGCAAGGCTGTTTCCCTTATGATTCCATTATAGGATCTTTAGCAGAGTTGGACACACCAAGAAACGAATATGTATATTTACTTTGGAGTTGTTGCTGCTAAGGAATCACCTCCATGATGCAGTACACAACCAATCTTTACATGGTTTCTCCTACTCTGTAGATCTGAGAACACCTGCACAAACTACAGCAATATAACCATGCCTTGAGTTATTGCGACCAGGAAAAAACATGATACAATCCCTTGTATCAGTGCTTTGCTTGTTCAAGTCTGTCATTGTTTGGGATTGATATTATACAAATCTCAGTGTCAGATTTACTACAGTGCACTAGATTTCCAGTTACCACCTTGTACAAGTGGGTCCCATGAATCCGTTATCCAAACTACTGGCATGGATCCCACTGTGCATGACTAGGGCTGCACCTAGGGTTCTTGTAAACTCGAACCCCATTGACCCAACCTGAGTTCGGGTCGGGTCATGTTGTCAAGGTCCTTGGGTCAGGTCATGTTGTCAAGGTCCTTGGGTCAGGTTCAGATTGAAAAACGGCACCCATAATTACAATGGTGTTAGGTTCCGGTTGAAAAACGCCATCCATATTTAAAATCGGGTGGGGTTCAGGTTGAGCAAACTCGGGTCAGGCTGGGTTGGGAATAATCACAAGTATTTGGCTGTTGCAGGTTGGGTGAGGTCAGGTTAGGCTTAGGCCAACGCGCCCAAGTTGCATCCCTATGCACGACCCATGTACTAAAGAATTCCCAAATTGGAAGATCCTAGCTGTTGAATCATTGACCTTTTCTTGGCTAAATAGGGACCATTGATATTATGTGGCCCTACTCTCCTTGGGTCATCCAGAGCAGGGGCACATAATATCGATGGCTTGAATTACTGAACCATGGCACCACTTGTATAGATGAAAACCCAAGGGTACAATGGAAACTCCTGGACTGAACATTCTGCCACCCTCATTTACAGTGTTCCCCCCCCCTTCCCCTTAATGGCTACGACAAGAGTATTAGAGACCCCAAGAAGAAGACGACGAAGGAGAAGAACCGGAACAGACCTAATCAAAGAGCCATCTCTGCCTGTAATGCTGCAAGCTCATCTACCTCAGCAGTATTCTTCCGAGGGGTAGGGCGAGCTGGTTGCCTGCCTGCGTGTTGCACTGGAGTGGCGGGGGCAGTTGTGGCAGGCTGAAGAAGCTGTTCCTCCAACTCAGCTCCCTCCAATTCCTCGAGCTCCGCCTCCAGTTCATCCTAACATGGTGAAAAGATTATATTCAGAATCTCCAGCTAGAAAAAGTAAATGGGCAAATGAAGATTTATGCGAGGATGAACATACTTCATCAAAATCAGCTGCTGTGCCAATAGGAGTAGACAGTGCTTCCTGAATCTGTTTCATGTTCTCAGTCTGCTCGTTGATCTCATCCATTGTCTTGTCCACATCATCAATGTGTCTGTAAAATAAAACACCATTATGGAATTATTGAAACCAGTTTTTGCAATATACGAGTAGAGTGAAAATTTTCATTTAAAACTAAGAATTGGAATTCACATGTGTGCAAAATGCTGCCATCTCAAAACACCATCAGGCCATAAGAAAGTGATTTCAAATGCAATGGGGAAATGGTTGAAGAATCCTGGACTGGATGTTCGTGTATCACAATTTTGCATTGGAAGAGGAGAAACTTTTCACTAGAACTAGGTATCGGAATTTGAATGTGTGCAAAGTGCTGCCATCTCCAATCTCAAGGTGCTGCATTGCATTGGGGAAACATTTGAGGAATCTTGGACCAGATGTTTGTAAATCATGATTACCTAGTTGCCATTTAAATCCCTCATTTTGGAAGGCAACTGCTGTTTACTTTCAATGCGTACAGATATATGGCCAACATTCTAAATCAGAAAACTTCAGATGTTTAAAAACATAAGTTTTCTTTATTGGTTTGAAGGGTCTGTTCAAACTTTAAAAAGGGTCTGCAGGCAACACGCTTCACTTTTATCGGAATCATGGATTCCTGGTAAATCTGAATCTGGGAAAACTAAGAATGTCCAAATGCATATTTATTAATCATTGAAGATAAAGAAAGAATGAAGCTACTCACATGGCTTTCTGCATAGCTTTCATTGCAGCTGCTCCGGTTCTTAGTGCATCAACAGTCTCCGTCGTAGCTTTTGCACCTTCAAGCATTATCATCTGAAATCACAACCAGAAAGACATTGAAGGGACTCCGCATAGGACTGGAGGCATCAGAAAAGCTCTCTCCTCCTTGGGCTCTAGCTTTTAAATGAGATTAGAATGCATTTTCATTTTTTATCTTTTAGCTCCAGTTGTGTTCCAAGAGAAGCAAATTGTACAGTGACCCTATTGTGAAGGAAGGGGCCTGTAGATTTATCTTTCCATAGGGAACAATTGCCTAGATGGATTTGTTTGCCTTTTTGATGCATTAATAAAAGCTATTCACTATTTATTTATTTATTTATTTTAATTATTGAATCCAGGTAAGGTCCCACAAGAAATTGAATACAGTTGTAATTTGCCGAAAGAAATTGGAAACACATCATTAATTAAAATTCTAAAATTGCAAGCGTACCTGATCATGAATCCGCAGCTGGAAATTTCCAAGTTGCTCAACTTGTTGTTCATAAATCCTCTTCCTCTTCAGACATTGAATGGCAGCTAGATAGCAGAATCAAATTACACATTCTTACATAAATATATGATATTCCAATTTCATATATTTCATAGACAGAGAGAGAGAGGGAGGGAGGGAGGGAGAGAGAGAGGGATGGTTTGGGCCCACCTCCCAACTCTCAGTCACCAAACGTAAATATTTTGAACAACTCACGAATATTTAAGAGTAAAAATGCCATTTTTCCTGAAAATTCTCACAAAATTCACAATGTTTTAGAAAAAAAGTGGAGAATTTTGTATCTATGGGTCCACATCACCAAACCTTAGGTACAAAAATAACAGAAAGGTGTCACACCTCAGACCCAAAATCCACCACAGCCAGCTTCTCGATGCAAGATGATGCTAGAGATGGTACTTTTTAAATGAGATGTATAAATTCTTCATTTTAGATCCAATTTGAGCATCACATCCCACTATATCTGGAGCATTAAACTTTATTCATCCACTGAGAAATAGAAGTGACCCAACCTATACATAAGGATCAACAAGACAAAAGAGGCGTGAGTCCATCAATCTTCTCACTCTCAAAGCTGAAACTGTGGGTTCAGTCTTAAGAATATTTCCCTACAAACCAATGGCCTTGCACAGCCTCAAGATTGGCTTCTTCCTTTTACAATCAGTGATATAAGACGCATCGAGAGCATTTAGGGCTACATAAAGAGATGAAGTCCTCCATTAGGAATTGTATTTCGGCAAAACATATGTGAAATGTCAAAAACAAACTTCATGGGACCCTTAAACAATGGTTCTAAGGTTAAGCTCCAAGTATTCATCAAAAAGGGAAAACCTGTGGTGCCAAGTCACCTACCAAGTAGTATAGATATGGGGTATTAAGATCAATACAACCAATTAAGAGTTATCACGTATCTTTGTATTAACCAAACTTGATGGATATATTGTCATATAGTAGCTCTGTAATGCACACACTTACCATGAGCAAAGTAGGTAGCAATTGATGATAGTAGCTGGAAAATGTCACACGAACAGCAAGAGATGTGAACAGTGCATTTACACAGATGAGGTTTGTAACACGAACAACCATTACAATATTCAATCTGCAGATATGCTAGATTTTCAAGTCATATTAGGGCTATTTGGAAGTTGGATACAACATATATTGTGATAGAAACATTTATTGCAAAAGGTCCAACCACTACAACCCTTTTACTTCATTGCTTTTTGTCACTTAGCAAGTAGACCTTGTTATTAGAAAATTTAACCATTTCTATTCTTCTCATTGAGTCAGTCTCCGTCTTTTACTACTCCAAAACAACCCCATTTCTATGGACATTGGAATAAAGATCCTATGGACTCTACAACCCAATGGAAAGAATGAAAGGCTGAACTGTGACCAAGAGGTAAAAGAAAGAAGGTCAACCTAGATAAAATAATAGTAGAGGACCAGAAGGTTAGACAAGGTTGGACTGAAACCAGACACAAACAAGGCCTGGTTCACTTGAAACCCAGGCCAACTGCTATCATTTACATGATTACAGCAGTAAAACTAGAAGCCATGATGTCCCTTCAAACGTGAAAGGTATCATCCACTAATTGTTCTTTTGCATTTTATCCATTGTACTAATGCAGATGTACTGGTCTGGAATGGTAGTACAACCCAGTCAGACTGGCAGTTCAATGGAACTACAAAAAAATGGTTTGATCTGGGGCAGCTTTTTGAAACATTGGTAAAGAGAATACAAAGACTTGTTGAAAAGCAATGGTATTGTCAGAACAACAAAGGACAGGCTTTGCAGGAATAGCTGTAAAGCATACCTCTTTTGTTCTTTGCTCTAGTAAACTCCTTGGCCTTTTCGACCTCTGTAGCAGCCTTCTTTAAAAGGACTTTCTCCCTTTTCTCTAGCACTTCAAGTGTCTGCATAATTTACATAGCAATGTGTTCAAAGATAATCTAATGGAAATTTATAAAATAGCAACTGTAATATCATAAAGCTTAAGAAGCATCGTGGATGGGGTAAAAAAAAACTGAACTCTTCTGTAAGGCCAAAGGCCTGTTTGGTGCATACAAAGCATAGGAAATGAAAATAATGTTTCTTGGGAAACCAAATTTCCAGGAAATTGTGGGAAGGGAAAAATTATTTTCCCTGTTTGTTTTTCAACAAGATTTCTTAGAAAATATGAGCATGATTCCAAATTTTGTTATTTGGGAAGAAAATTTCTTCGTAGTTACTGGAATGTGCTATATTAACGCATGGGACATGTGCATGCTTGAAGATGGAAGGTGGTACATTTGGCATATGTAGCACATGAGGAGCATTGAAGCTGAATAGTGGTAGACATGGCACATGTGAATGACACATTGGCACATTTGACATGTGTGCGCACTTGAAGCTAGATGGTCACATGTGTGTGCACATCGGCACATTGGCATATGGATCGATTGAAGATAGATGTGATAGTATATGGCACAATGGAACATGTGGGACTTTTGCATATGCTGGGTGCAAGGAAAGATGGGCGGTGGCACATGAAGGGCACAACAAAAGATGGACGGTGGCTCATGTGAGGCAGTAGAGGATGTATGGTGGCACATGTGGGTTTAACGCTTGAGAAACCCATTTTCCTTCCATCGTGGGAAGATGTATTTCTTAGAGGTGAAGTTGGGAAAATAAAATTATTGATTTTCCAACAAAAAGTGGAAGTGGGGAATGTCTCACAAACAACGAAACATAAGTTTCATGGGTAGCAGTGTTTACCTTTCCTTTCCTTTCCAAAAACCCAAACAGACCCTTAAAGACATTTTTAGATGAATATTTATTTTTTTCCCAAAGCAAAAGAAACCCGGATCTAATCCTAAACATTCATTAATTCTGATACTAACCACCTACTTTAATAGACAACGTATCATGACTAAAATACCCTAACTCTATCAGAACCATATAGCTGTTCCATAAACCAGCCACAACACACTCAATTTATATCAAAATGCAAGAACTTGGCTTGTTTGAAGTTTAACACAACAGGCTTTCAAAAGAAATAACTTTTGTATCACTCAGATGCCATTTAGTACAAAAAAAGTGACCATAAAATAAGTGAGGAAAATAAGGATACAACAACTAGGCATCACCTTTCTGATTCTTTCAATTGTCTCGTCAATGCTGCCTCACTGAGGAATAAATACGCTTACCTCACCAAGGTAGAATAAGCCTCATATGGCCAAGATGCATGCCTCACAACAGGTGTAAACATCTTGTATCTAGGACTTCGATGGAAGACCTTCCACCCAAGTGCCCTCTCACCTCAGCACATGCTTCAAACTCACTCTCTTGCACCTGCTTCGATACTTGCTACATGTTGAAACAAATGCTTCCCCACTTCTGCATTGGAATCCGTTGCCATTTTTGCTTCATGCTTCGTGCAACTATAATTTAGGCAAGTGGGACTTTAAAAAAATAAATAAATTATTTCTTGTTCTTATTGTCATTGGCCTTTTTTGCTGCTCTTGCTTCTAAACCACAAATATAAGTTGGGAGAGACCTCTTAAATCTATTCTAACAATTTTCTCTCCTTGGAGATTATGAGTACATGGTTGACTGGGTAAATGATCCCATGACTGATAAGGAGTTCAGAAGCACAAGAAAATCATCAACATCATAACCTTGTCCTATGGTCAGCTTCCATTATTGGTTGGTAAAGAAATAAATGATCAGCTGCCTACTTCCTACCATCACTTGCTCAGGCTTGTGATTGGCCGGCACATCGCTACCAGGCTGAGATGAATATATTAGTTCATGATAATGTCTAAGGGCAAAAGATATGTGCCAAAGACAGATATATCATATATGTTATTTCTATATGTACAATAATTGATTTTCCAATATATAAGGCAATCTTGATCACATAATCCCATTGAGAGTGCGGAAACGGGCAGGTTATCTTTATACAAGCGGTGGGCTCAACCCAAAGAAGAACTAGGGTTCAAACACACTTCCAAATACCCAAATGTAGCCCGGGTTTTCTGTCATAAACAAAGAAATCCCAGAAAACACCAATCATATTCTCCAATATTTACCTTATGAATATAGAGATAAAATTTTCTCCACTAATAACCCTCAAACCTAAACTAAATCTTGACCCTTAGATTAAACTAATCCTAGCCTTTATAACAAAAAACTAAGGGAAACAAATGAAGGATGCGTGAAACATCAATAAGAAAAAATATGAGTGGGGTCCATGTGGGACCAATAGGAAGTCCACAAAGGCTTCCCAAACCATGCACAAGACCATATTTATGAAACGAAAGGACCATGCCATCAAATTTCTGATGTCGTTTCTCCTCTGGATATCCTAAATTCGTGCACTTCCTCCCTTTCTTCAGCGAAACTGCATCACCAATTTAGCTAGAACAAGCTCTCACACCCATCCACAATGCCCTGACATCTACTTGTTTGAAGTACAATTTGCAATCAGGCTCGAGCAAAATTTTCTCATCTCCCTCGTCTCAACCATGATGATGCCTCCAATTCCTGCCAAACCTGAGTTGTCATAAGAACAACTGTTAAAATTTAACCTTCAAAATCCCATGAAGTGGAGGATTCGATATAAAGATCCTGTTGTCAGAGCTCCTTCCATCTTGCCACCCAACCTCACATCAAATCTGCCTGATGCGCATCTTGGACTTCAAGACAAGGGCAGTGATGATTCCACTACAAATGCACCAAAAAACCGTCACCGCCTCCTTATCATAGGTTCTAGCATTTATATGTCCAAATCAACCAAAGAATGACAATAATGCTAACATTCCCTAAAATGTGACCTCTTGGATTCCAAATCCCAAATCTTTATACTTTCCATAGCCTCACAAGTCACAACTACATGTGGCACTTCATCCGACCCTACCATCAAGGAAAATGCCATTAGATGAGGAGCCAATGAAAGCACCAGACATGCACAGTAGGAGCATCATATTAACTGCAACCTTGCAATGGAGGCTAGCATAGAAAAATTAGACCATGAAAGTACCCAAATCCTCTGACCACCATCATGCTAAACCAAGATGGTCAGAAGGACAGGGCTTACTCTTGCAAATTCAAACAGAATTATAGAAAAAGAAGAAGAAGAAGAAGAAGAAGAAGCTAAAAGCAAAAAGGTTACTACTGGCAGCACGCAGGTTGAAACATGTCATCAAGATGATTAAAACTGAGGAGAAAACAGATGGAGATAGATGAGCTAAAAGGAAGCTACAAGCCTGTTCTCATGAATAGTCCTCACCTCTCAGGGGTTTCTAGAGGCATTGAATTGCTTAAGGTTCTTGATATTAGGTGCTCAGTAGGGGAGGTCACCTAAAGTTTTACGAATTGAAACATCCCATGTCAATAGGCAGGCTGCTATGAGCTGGAACAATTCAGGAACAGCCTCACCTTAGGAAATCAAAACTTGCTCAATCAGCCCAACTTGCCTGCTCAGACCAATGTGGAGCTGCCACGTCTTAGTTGGGGATCTCAAAAAATGGCAGGGACCCATGCTCTAACATAGCTACCTAAATTGATTGGCTAGCTAGACGAGATCTTTGTAACTTCCTC
The DNA here is from genome assembly GCA_037074715.1 of Magnolia kwangsiensis. Taxonomy (NCBI): domain Eukaryota; kingdom Viridiplantae; phylum Streptophyta; class Magnoliopsida; order Magnoliales; family Magnoliaceae; genus Magnolia; species Magnolia kwangsiensis. The sequence goes on from CM073571.1 coordinate 5,119,294, forward strand.
GACCTTTGGAGTACATGACAAGCATCCTGGTCTAATAACTAGAACTGCTAAGCTAAGCATAGAATGAACCCTCTTTCGGCTAAGTGAAGGTCCGAACCGACTGATGTTGAAGAATCTCGAGACAACTATTGGTGAGGATGCACAGGTCTGTATAATGATCGACTTAGTCAGCACAAGTACTGAGATATTGATGCATCGATTCTGCTGACAAATTGAATCCCCTTAGGCTGTAGCCTAAGCACCCTCAAGTCTTGACACAGATTGTGTTTCAAAACACCGTGTTAGATCATTTCCAAATTCTGCACCCACTCCCTATTTGCATACACAATAACGTGGGATTGTTAGCAAACTGGAGGATGGTCGCAGACTCTTCACCTTTGAATTGGCTAAGGAGACCTTCTGTGGCTTTGGCTAACATATAGCTTAAAGCTTCTGATACTATAAGAAACGGATGCAAAGACAAGTTTGCCTTAATGAGCACCACATGGTAGTAAAGAAGCATTTTGGGGAGCAATTGATCAACAGCCAAGATCCACACCAATGAAATGCATTCCTTCATCCATTCTTTCCCTCTACCCTGAAACTTATACATCTCGGCATGTCCCAATCCACAAGATCATAAGCTTTTTAAAGGTAGACCTTGCCCACCTGCCCAGCCTATGACAAGAGTTGAAACACATACGAGCAATTGAAGTACCATCCCATGTTTGTCTCCTCATAATGGAAGCACCTTAGGGAAAAAAGATAACAACAAACAACAACTTCCGTGATCTGGGGAACAATACCTTTGTCATTATTTCTTATGCGCTCCTAGCAGACTTATTGGCTAAAAATCAGAAAGACATGAGGCCATATTAGCCAACTCCTCCCATAATAGTTGGAAGGTCCTTGGAAATCCATCCGAACCCAGGGCTTTATCTCCACCCAGCTCAATTCACCACTGCTTTGACCGCTTGTTCACCAAAAGTCAACTCTAAAACATCAGATTCTTCATCACTGATATAAACTGCAAATTATGGAGTTTTTGTGTAGGCCAGTTGTACCATCATTAACAGATATTGATAGAATACCTCATCAGATTCTCATGCATGCTTATGACATTATTGCCATTTACCTCAAGACTCAGAATTCTATGTGATCTCAATCTCCAAGTAGCAATACCATGAAAATGTTTGATATTTTATCACCCTTTTTAGTCACATAGCCCTGTACTTCTGTCTCCACTTTATCTCCTCCTCCAAAAGGTAGAAATCCAAGTCCACAGAGGAAAAAAACTTGATGTTGCTCCTCCTGAACTTATGGAAGGGCTGAGGGCAATTTCTTCATGCAAAATGCCCCTAATGGCCTAAGCATCAACTCAAAGAACCAATACTTTCTGAAATAAAAGAAATTAAAGTGAAATATCCCCCACACTGTTTCATACCAATCATTACTTGGAAGTAAAAAATTCTTTAGCTTCTAGATAGTGAGAAAATTGCAACATTTTCAAAGATATTTTTTTCCTGGACATTTGCTCTAATTCAAACAAGGTGAGATCTAGTCACTGCCCCAAAGAGAGGCTAACCTGGAGAAGCTAAGTAATCCCAAAGTTTCTGAATGGGACGGTCCCTCTTTCTATGCAATTGCGAATATAATATCACCCCATGATAAGCTTTTGGATATTGACTTTAATGGTTATGTCTGATACCAAACTGGCATGATTTGGAACTTTGGCATTGGTCAGTTTGACATTTGGGACATGCTCTTTACTTATTTTAACTGTAATTGGTTCTTTCCCTGGCCTTTGTAACTGACCATTTAGGCCTTTCTGCATTGTCTAAGAGGCTAAGACATAGTAGCCTTGGTAGTTAGAGACTCCGTGTCTTTTCTTTTATTTATTAAATTTATTCATTTATTGCATTTTCCTATTAGCACCAGTAGTTCACACATTTCATCACAAATCAACCAATTATATTTAATAACTGTTTGACTGATTCATGCCACATGCCAAGCACATTATATGTTTCCTAGGTGGTAGACTCACAAGAGTTTCAACACGAGGTCATGGGTTCGAGTACCCATTGAGGTGAAATCCCATTGTGGTGTGAATGTGTAAAAAATGGTTTGCAATTTTTTTTTTCTACCATTACCTCTTTCTTTTTCATTTTTTTTTATAAAAATACTATTACCACTTTCCGAGTTTTGAATATTTTATACACATTTTTTCTGTCTTATAGAACCTGACTAGAGCCTTAAAAGCATTGTACAATGTCCAAAGGACTCGTAGACCTCTTGACAATCCCATCTTTAAAAAAGAAAAGAAAAGAAATGCTGATGTAGACTAGGAATTACAATAATTTGGCCAATCATTTAAAATCAATACAAATTTTCTGCTCAAAGCCTTAAACTACCCGTAGTACAAGTGGCATCACCTTTTAGTAAGTTAAGCCACTGATTTGGTGAGTCACATCATGGGATGGGCCATGCCCCAATATCTCCCTATGAAATAATCCTAGCCATCTAATGAAAATGAACAATTACAATTCATAACCACTGGTTCGCATTTAACAGATCCAATTGGACGGTAATCGTGCAGGAGAATTCGAGTTATCTCCCAAGTCCTACCCACCACAAGGCTCACCATACAAACAATATGTATCACTTCAGATGCCAACCTTCCATTTATAGTTTTTGAGCCAAGCAAACGATTTATCAAACATTGTATGTTTCCTCAAAAACAATATCCCAGAATATCAATCTTCAATTCATAAACTAAGGATGTAAAACAAGCAAACTCCAGTTGTTTCAAAAGCCATAAATAAAAAAAGCTGAAGATGTTTGATCTCCATCTTTTGATAAATGCATCACCCACACACATGTGACTGGCCAGGCACAGACACAAAACATTCAACATAGCGAGAGTGACATCCAAGAGCATGCAGGCACAGACACATAAAAACACATATCACACACATTTATACATGAATCACTTTTGTTTCTCTACCAAGAAAGGTAACTTGATCTAGAGTATATTAAAGTACCACAATTCATGAAAGATGCAACGGCTGAGATATCAGAACCGGAACACAAAATCTAGAAACACAGTAGGGTCCTATTTGGATGTGCAGCATGCTCCAAACAGTATGTGGCGATCGCGATAAAATCATCAGGGTAGCCAAACACTGCATCTGACTCCATTGCGATAAAATATCAAAAACCTGGTCGATATAATGGCGGATCTTTTATTGCCCCGTCTTTCCACCAAAAAGACGTAAACATAACTCAATTACATACGTAATTTCAAATTCTAACCGGAATCGCATCTAGTCGACCAATTAACAAAACCAACCATATGGAAGGATCAAAAGCAACAAGAATGGAAAACCCATTAAAAACCAGGCCATCAAACAAAGTAATCATGAAATAACTAGGAAGTTAGCCTCGGAATACCTCAGTAAGCTTATCGACAGTTGCCAGGGGATTGGTTTCCTGCTTAGGTTTGCCGAAGATCCTCGTAAACATGGTTTCCTCCTCCGCTAAGATCCCCCGCCGGATAAGGAGGAAAAGATTTCAAAACCCTAAACCCAGATGGGAGATGAATTGCAGGGGATTCTCCAAGCTATCCGTCCACGAGAACGAAAATAAAAATTGAGAAAGAAAGATGAGAGGGAACGAAGAAACGTAACTTGTAATTAAAATCAATTGCGCTGGGTTTTTTCTTTCTCTGAAGAATCGGATCGAAGAAATCATATTTAAAAGGAATTGTAACGAGGGAATTTGGCGGTTACTCGTAGGAATACGAAACGAAGAAAACGGACGCGGATTTCCTGCGAAAGTTCCTGCGCTGGTAAACCAGGTGGGCCCACTGTGATGTTTGTAAGAAATCCTCCCCTTCCATCCGTTTTTTGAGTTCATTTCAGCGCACGATGACAAAAATGAACCGTATCCAAAGCTTAAGTGGGCCTTACTAAAGAAAAATGTGGTTAGGGAAATTCTTACCGTTAAAATCTACTTGGGTTCGACAGTGATGTTTACAAGCCATCCATACCGTTAATAAATTCATTATTACTGGGATGAACTGAAATAACAAATATTAGAAACATTCAAAACTTCTGTGGCCCACGAATATTTTAACTGTGGACGTTCAATTACCATGTTTTCGGCCCACTTGAGCTCTAGAAACGGTTCACTTTTGGCTTCATGTCCGGAATTAAACTCGGCGAGTCCCTGTATCATTCATGCATTATATTCACTCCGTCTATCTCTTTTAATACATAATTTTAGGATTTATCCCAAAAATGAAGTACATCCAAACTCAAATGGACCACACCAACACAAATTGTGTGAATTGAACGTCTATCGTTGAAATTCTTGGAGACAAGAGAGGTTTTAGATCAAGTTGATATTTGTGTTTTCCCTTTATTCATGTCCTTCTGATCTTATGAACAGGTTGGATGACAAATGAACAGCAATGGGGGCCTTAGAAAATTTTCAATGGTTGAAATCAATAGTTTTACTTTTTCCAATGGTATGGCCCACTTGAGCTTTGTATATGCATAAATTTTGGGTTGAGCCCATAAAATGATCTGTAAAAACGAATGGACGGCGTGGATAAACCACATGCATTTGAGGTGGGCCTAACTGAGTTTAATCAGTACCATAAGATCCTACCGAGTAACTCAGTACCCAATAATCCGATTTCAGTCGGGGATTGCGTCTCGTCTCCAGCTGGGAACGGGCAGCAGCTTTGAGCGGCCAGCGTGACGTATGGGTCTTATCCACAGGACGCGGATTGCGTTACCCCCGCCCGCCCGGACGGTACCGTCCGGGCAGGGCTATGTGGGGCCCATCGTGATGTAAGTGTTTTATCAACGCCGTTAATCATTTTTCTTAGATCATTTTAATAAGAGAACCCGAAAATGAGTCAGCTACACAGCTCCAGTGGATCACACCAAAGGAAGCTGTAGTGATAATGACACCCACTGTTGAAACCTTTCTAAGGACCACCGTAATGTTTTTTTTTTTACCATACAACCTATTAAGAAGGTCATGTAGACGTGGATGAAGTGAAAAACCAAATGTCAGTGTGATCCGAAACTTCTCTGACTCCCAACAAGTTTTTAATGATAAAAGTTGAATCCCCACTTTGTGGTTCATTTTGATCCCTTTTCCTGCCTCATGTTTTGACTCGTAACTTAAAATGATCTAAGAAAAACGATTAACAGTGTGGATAAAACACTAACATTACGGTGGGTCCCACATACCCCTGCTCGGATGGATTACCGTCCCGGCGGGGGTAGGACACAATCCGCGTCCCTTATTCATACCGTCCATCCATTTTTTCGTATCAATTTGGTGGGGGAATCTAAAAACGTGGCAGATCCCAGGCTCAAGTGGACCAGACAATGGGATTAAACTCTTACCCTTGAAAACTTTTAAGGACCACAGAAGTTTTGAATGGAGCTGATATTTATGTTTTCTCTTCATACATACAGGATTATGTAACTTTACGGATAGGTTGGATGGCAAATAAACATCACAGTGGACTCCAGAAAAGTTTCAATGGTGAGAATCATTGTCACCTCTGCTTCCTATGGTGTGGCCCAATTGAGCTTTGGATCTGCCTCATTTTCGGTTTTATCTTTTAAAATGATACGAAAAAATGGATGAACAGCGTAGATAAGACCCATGCATCACGGTAGCTACTCAAAGCTGCTGCCAGTTCCCAGCTGGAGACTGGCGGGGGTAGGACGCAATCCGCGGCCACAGAGCAAGCAGGTAAGCTCGCAGGAAAGGGAAACGGATCGGCGACTCCCCATGACACCAGCCCAGTGGTTGATGGTCGGTGCTCTGTGAACCACAGGATGATGTATGTGTTTCATCCATTCAGTTCATCCAGTTTTACAGATCATTTTAGGGATTATATACCAAAAATGAGAGATATAAATCTCAGGTGGACCACACCACAGGAAAACAGTAGTGATTAGATAGCCACCATTAAAATCCTCCTAAGGCCCACTATAATGTTTATTTGACATCTATTCTGTTGATTAGGTCATACAAAACCAGATGAAGGGAAAAAACAAAGATCATCTTGATCCAAAACTTTTGTGGATGAATGGATGATTATGTCCCAGTGAACCTTTGTTCTATGGCCCACACTATCAACGGTTAAGAAGCGGAACATTGCAAAGATGCACACTGAAAAAGAGTACCTAGATTGTGAAAGTATGTTCATGGTCCATATTCTAATATAGCAAATGCACCCCACCAGCTCATGCCAGCAAGTGTACCTGGCCTTGCTCTCCGAGCTGAATTATATGGTTTACAACCCACCCACCCTTGATATTGCAAGTAACAGTGGCATTGGACCAGCTGACTTGCTTGATTTGGCTTTGGACTGGGCTCGGATCATCACATGCATGGCCTAATCATACTTCAGGTGGAGCTTGGGCTTATGTTATTTTAGCCCACTACAGCCCAGCCCAGCCCAGCCCAGCCCAAATTGACAATTACATGTGTTATATCCTACAAATATGCCATTCTAATCCTGGTTACACGTCTGTTTTATTAATCTAAAATGTCTTTTTCTTAGTGCATGTGTGACCCACCTGATAGATTTATTAGGAATGCTCAATTAGGAAAATAGGGATTTAATCAATTTACGGACAGCCCCAGCCTAACCATGGGCTTGGGCCAGTAATGCTAGTGGCCTACGCTGGTAATGGGTCTTGGGTTTTAAGTGTTGAGCCAGGCCTGGCCTGGACTAGACTCCAATCGGCCCATTGCCACGTCTAAATTGCATGAGTTTTCAATGGTTCCAGTTGGGCTGTCTCCTTCACTAATCTAGATTTCGGACCCTTTATTCGTTGCATCCCACGTTGAATAGGCATATGCTTTTCACTACAAAATGTTAAAATGACAATCAATATCTTCCAAATCTGGACCCTTGATTTGTTGCATCCTACATATTAGGTATGCGATCTTTTCACCACAAAAAGTCTCCGTCTCACAATTTGTAGGGTGGAGAGACAATTAAGATGTCTACAGACTAGCGCCACCCATGTGTTTCTATAGTGGGCCCCACTAATTGGACACTTTTAACTGAGCATGTATGGTCTGTGTACAAGTGCATACTTATGGAGTCTATTCAAAATTTTGAAATTTGAAGTGTCCAATCCAAGAATACGTTTATACGTCCAGGTATCCTCTATCAGATTAGAGGTGTGCGCCAAACAAATGCAGGGCCACATAATCCAACCTGTCCATCGGATGCCTCACCACCATAGGCTCCATGCGTTAAAAATCAGCTTGATCCAAAATTTTAGTGGTCCACATAACTGGAAACAAGGTGGGATGGGATACCCACCCTTGATTTCCATTGGGACCCACCTTAGTTGCTAAATCATCTGATTTTTTGGCCTGACCATTCATTCCAGGCCAGATGAAGGGTCTGAACAGCCTGGACTCCATGGTGACCCATGCAAATCAAGGGTGTCGTCCCCTTCTTTGTTCCCGCTGCCGTGGCCCAACTGAGCTTTTGATCGGCCTGATTTTTGAGCCTTTAGTGTATTTCTGATGACACATTCTGATGGGTGGGTTGGATGTCGTTCAAGCTTCATATGGCCCATATCCTTAAGGAAGTACCGGTACTACTTGAGCCCCTCCCTAACAAATAAATGGTCCGGGTCACTAAAAAAACGCAAATCCAACCGCAATAATCCTACCTATGTTATTGGAACACGTCATAACACCTGTAATTCTCCATTTCTATTGGTAGAGTCCCTCCGTGCGTTACAAAAGAAACTACGGCCCCATCTTCCCGATTCTGAGAAATGGAATGCAATCGTAGGGATTAACTGATGAGCAGCTCATGTATCAAACACGTGTGCCATGTCTGCACTTGAGATGTAACTACACATCACAGACCGCACAGTGCATCTCTTTTGTCTCACCCACATGCATACTTTAAGGGTGCACAAGGGTCGATTTGGTCCGGTTCTAGGGTGAAATTGGAACCGAACCGTTCCATACGGTTCTAGGAATTTCGGAATCGGAATTGGACCGTTAGCACCCTAGAACCGAACCGGAATTGGACCGTGAAAACCGGTTCGGTTCCACAGTTCTGGACTTTTTAAAATCTAGCCCAATTTTCCTATGTGGAATATATATATATATATATATATATATATATATATATATATATATATATATATATATATATATATATATAGAGAGAGAGAGAGAGAGAGAGAGAGAGAGAGAGAGAGAGAGAGAGAGAGAGAGAGAGGGGGGGGGGGGGCCAGCCGCACGCACGTAGCAGGGTTGGGTAGACTTAGGGGTTTTTTTTTTTGTTTGTTTTAAACTTAGGTTCGACTCCTAGTTTGGTTTCAAGTTCGGTTCCATGGTTCAGTTCATGGTTTGGTTTAGTTCTACATACTCCTAAACTAGAACTAAACCGTACTAAATGGTTGTTTGTTTTTTGAAACTAGAACTAGAACCGGTGCACTCTAGAACCGGACCAAACCAGACCGTTTGATCGGTTCCGGTTTGGTTCCATAGTTCTACTGGAACGATGTGCACCCCTAGCATACTTCTCTCTCTATGTAATGCCCTGAAAATCGGGGGGTCGAGCATAAACTCCACTCCCGAGTTTCAGAACATCACTTATGTAACATTTTCAATGATGGATGAATGTCGGCTGTAATAGTATATAAAACATGAAGTGAATTAAGCCAAAACAACATATCATACTCCAGAGACAGTTAAATTAGCAAGCGGAAGAATGTGATAGATATATAAAATATATGAACTGTTGTAAGTCTCCACAGTTTGAACATGTTACCAGGTTAAACATATACACGTATATTCCAAAATAGAAAGAAAAGAATATACCTGGGTGTGTAAATAAAAGGCAAAATACCAAGTATATTGGCATCTAATCAGTAACCCTGTAAACCCGTTGATCAGAACCTGCATATAGGAGGGATCCTCCTCATCATCATCAAGTCCGGCTCTGCTTCGCAAGCATCGTCATCATCTGAAACTAAATAGGGACTGGTTGGTGTGCGCAACACCGTCCCGTAACGTGGGAGTGAGTAGCTAACTCAGTGGAATCATAGAGCAAAGATTAGCATGTTATCAAATCAATCAAGCGATAATGATAAAGCAAGCAATTCAAACATTCCTAAATACTGTGATTAATGCAAGAATGAAATGACATGATGGATGCCCTCATCGACATACTCCCTCATGCGACACCATCTTACATCCGCGGCATGCTTTCTTTCCTCAGTGCTCCACATCTTCCAGGCACATGCAGTGCGATATGAATATGATTACCGAGTTATTATTAGTCCTTTTCATACAACAGGATTGGGAAACTAGGGTACTTCCCTTATATCATTCCCAATAAGGATCCTGTCTAGGGTCGTCACTCATAGTAATCTCATACGATGATATATTTCTAGGTCGCTGCAAGGGCTGCCAGGGCTATTGCACGCACTCGTTGCTCCGCTCCCCCATCACCTTATCAATACAGGCCTAGTTGTACTCTTGTTGCTACGGAAGGGTCGTCGCCTCACGTAGACTCAGAGTACGCTTGAGGTCACTACAAAGGGCTGTCAGGGCTGTTGCTCGCACTCGTTGCACCGCTTCCCTATCACCTTATCAGTGTAGGCCGACAGTAAGAATACAGTGTCCCATACCACCATAATCTGCTCACGAGTCTGGGTTGCTCAATGGTCACTACGGGGAGGTTTGTGGCCCCAGCGTAGGCCGACAGCTCGACCACGGTGTCCCATACCACCATGCCCGGCTCATGAGTCTTAGTGGATCAAGGTACCACGGTTATCAGGGTTATCACTGGTAAGTTCAGTACCCTAGGTTCAAGCAGTTATGACGAATACAAGGTGAACATATAATGGTCAATCAGGTTACTTGATGAGTCTGACTAGCACGAGCGCACGTTGAATCGACCGACATGAAGTGCACAAGCACTTTGTGTGGCCTAACCACTGCCGACGACTCTAGTACGACTCGGGTTCGTCATATACATCCTTCGTGGTGAATAGAATCTAATCACGAGTTCTAAACTGTTACCGACTGCCTGGACTAGAGTATAGCCCCAAGCACATGTAATGTGAATCAATAATCATATGAGATAGACGAAATTGAAATGACAAATAATTCAAGCATGTTAACAACATGTTATAAGGTACAACATATACAGTTAAACATACACAAGCATTTCATACATAAGGAATTAATTCAACAACGTACATGGAGGAAATCATACCCATCATCAACGTAGTTGAGAATCCTATCTCAACACTGGTCTACAACACTACTTACTAAGTGCTTACTCAAGCAAGCATTTATACAAATACTTAAGACTACACAGCTCCAACGTACTTGGCGTATGTTGATATCTGCATATAATATGACAGATCCTTATATCAAGGAGATGTCTAATACACAATAATCATGTTCTTACATTCAAAGCATATGGCAGACATAAATCATATTGATTTAGGCATTTTAACAAACACTTAGTCTACATACATTAGTCTACATAGCATATGTCGGCCAATATGTACATTAGGGCGAATCTCTTCGCCAAACAGATCATACACGTATAACTAGTATAGGTACACGGTAAATACTTATGGCAATCATATTAGCAAAATATGTACGCATACAGTATTTCCTACAAATACCTAAAATACCCTAAATCTCATATTCTTCGTACGTATTTGAAATGAAAAACAGACAGCATGTTCTACATGTCAAACAGCATCCTTATCAGCAATCTACCATTAAAAAGCATTGAAAGCTTTGAAAACAGGTAATCTAAGCGTCTAAAATCCGCACCTTACTCCGTAAGAGTGTAACGAATCGATTAGAAACTCCACGCTTCGTCAACGTCGATATGACGACCTATACCGCAAGATAAGTCAGCTACTTCGCTACTTGTATCGATGGAATTCCTAAAACAGGTTAAGGTTAGAGTTTTCTTACCTAGAACGAAACCAGAATCGCCGGAATAACGATGCAGGTGGATGGCTTTGGCACGTGGAGCAGCAGGGAAGAATCCCATGAGAAAGCTCCAACTCTCTCTCACTACCTTTCTTATACCAAAAACCCTCAAAGTCAAAAAGTTCTTACACCTCCCATGCCTTTCTTACACAAAAGGCTACAAAAGTCAAGGTTTTCTTACACACCTATCACTCACCACATCCATCCATCACCCATCTCTCTCTCCCTTTACAACTCTCTCTCTCTTTCTCATTTTCAAACCCATTCCAACAAGAAAGAAATCCCATACGTATGAGAATTTCTCCAAGTCTTCCCAAGCTCCAAGTGTGGCCCACTTTCTTACCCTATCATCTCCCATCCTAGTTATCCATTCCTCATCTCATCCATTGAAATCAAAGCTAAGGAGCTAAGGAACCCATAGGAGCAAGAAGATCGAACGGTGGATGCATGATAATAGTAGTTTTTCTTATTTTTGAGATGGGCCAAGTGAGACCAACCGATCAATGGTTTGGATCTTACTTGGGACCCTAAGATGTGGCCGATGGTCCACTAGGATCATCATGATCATTCCATGATGGGGTCATTCTCCATGGACCCCATCATGATGTTTATTTCATTGCTTTAGGAAGGTCATTTAGACCGTCCAAATTGGTGGAGAAAGGATCCCCACCGTTGATTTTTGATTTAGGTGGTCCATGTGTAAAGGGACCCCTTTTGATTGTATGATTTCTTCAAGAGAGGGCTCATAGTGGCGGAGCCCTCCATCACACGTGTGTCCCACTCTCCATCTCTCTCTCTCTCCCTTTTTATTTCATTTTCTTTTATTTTTTCATAAGATTACAATAGGGTGGTGTGGCCTATTTGAATGGACCCCACCATGAGGCTTATATTCTATCCAATCATCAAGTGTGGCCCACTTTGTGTGTGATGTAGTCACATTGTTCTCCATGAGGTAGCCCACCTAATCAGGGCCCACCACATTGTACTTTTCTTCAAGGACCAAACCGTCCAGCTTCTGGGACGCTGGACGTCCCTGTAAAAAGAAAAAGAAAATGGAGCTTTTGGGGTGAGCCACCTGCATAGGCCTCACCTTGATGTATATATCCAATCCAAGCCGTCCATCCTCTTACCAATATCATTTTAGCCGTTGAGTAGAAGAATGGGGCTGATCTGAGCATCTGGTGGGCCATAGCATAGGGAACTTTGGTGGTTACCCTTAAAAAAAATTTCTTGATGATTCTATGCACGCAAAAATTCTAAACTTTGGACTCATTTTTTTTGTCTCGAGATGTAGAGTCCCATGGTCGGAATAGATTTTCCAAACGTGGGTCCCACCTGTGAAAAACCACACAAAAATCAAATTTTTTTTAAAAAATAAAAATCAGCATTAGAGGCAGCGCTTGCTGCCTCTAACACAGCAGCAACAGCTGCACGCTGCTGCGTGCAGCATTTGGGCGGGCGGACGTCAAGGCCCATGGCCCTGCATGTGGGCCCCATCGTGATGTTTATTTGTCATCCAAGCTGTCCACGAGGTGGGCCATCCCCAGCAGTGGGCCCCCTCCAAAAATGGGCCTCATCCAACGCTCAGGTGGCCCACATCATAAGAGACAGTGTGATTGAATGTCTATCATTGGGACCCTTCTATAGGCCACAGAAGTTTTAGATCAAGGTGAAATTTGTGTTTTTCCTTCACCCGGGTCCGTGTGACCTTATGGACGGTTTGGATGGTGCTTAAACATTGAGGTGGGCCCCACGTGGAGCCCACAATGATGTATTTGTTTGGCTCCCATCGTCCGCTGGACAGTGGAGCCCATCTAAGGCATGTGTTTGTTCACGCCACCCCCCCCCCCCTCGCTAGATGAAAAATAAATATTTCAGTGGGCCTTCCCCTGGCCCACACACTGGATGAAAAATAAATATTACAGTGGGCCTTCCCCTGGCCCACACGCTGGATGACAAATAAATATTGCAGTGGGCCTAGGCCCGTGCGACCACATGAACAGTTGAATGGAAATAAACATCATGTTGGGCCCCAGTTTGGATGGAAAATAAACATTATGTTAGGTCCATGGGAGTGGACCCATTTAATATATTCCAAGGTCCATGGGATTGGACCCATTTGGCGTATTTTAAAGCCCATGAGAGTGGACCCATTTGATGTAATTTAAGATCCAAGGGATTGGACCCAAGTGATGTGTTATAAGGCCTATGGATTTAGGCCCATTCGATATATAAGGCCTATGGATTTAGGCCCATTTGATTTATATAAGGCCTAGGGGTTTAGGCCCATTTGATATGTATAAGGCTTATGAGATTAGGCCCATTGGATGCAATCTAAGGCCCATGGGTTATGACCCATTGCAATGCACATAAGGCCCATTGGTGCGGCCCATTTATGTGGCCCATTTGATATATATGTAAAGCCTAATGGGATGAACCTAAGGTCCATTGCAATGTGTAAACCCAACTCGGATTATGTAACGATGTTTACGACGATCGTGCCTTGGGAGCAATGTTGGTTTGACGTTCACATTGCGAATGTAATGCTGGTTGTATGTCCACATTATGACTCTCCTTAAGGCCCATTATTAGGCCCGTACTTATTGTGTACAGGCAGTCCAAGCCCATCTGCATTGTAAGGATAGTTCATTTCATTATAACATGTTTAGTTTAGTTTCATGACTCATGATCATACGCACCATATGTATTCTTGATATGAGAGGTGACTGATCATAGCATATGCCTTCGGACAGATTGTTTATAGGACCCCGATTAGGCGGTGTTGCCCTGCATGAGCGCACGATACGTGCAAGGAATGGCTGCATGATTAGATAGTGTGATTCATGCATTTCGCATTGTGTGATATGGTTACTGTACGCCCTAGCGACATTAGGGTCGTAGCCTCCACAGACAGATCGTGGTTGACAGGATTAAACACCGAAATCTTATTTTACATGAAGTGCTATAGATATCCCTGAGTGAAAGTCCCTAAACCCTTATGGTACCAAGAGATTTCTCCAACGTCTAAACCGAGTGGGTAGATGAGCATTGAGTGCCGATTACCAGATGACTGCGCTCTCCACTGTGTCGTGGTCGGTTGGAAGGGGGTGCGGCCTTATCCGCCCGAGTGTAGGGGGCAAAGTTAGGCTGAGTTTGACCAGCTCAAGGAATGGGTCTGCTATCGACGAGTCAAGCCCGATATTGGCAGACGGATAGTGAGGTCTCTTACACTTACCTTATTGCGCGCGATATGGTGGCGATCTGATTTAGAGTATACTAGACCCAGGTGATATCCCAGAGTTGAGGTGTATTGACATGTGGACTTAAATAAGGATTGTATGCTTAACTTGTATCTTGCATCGCATAGCCTTGGTACGACTCATGATATTTATGGATCCATTTGCATATTCCGCATTACTTTGATATTGCATGATCATATTTTCACCTTGCGCACACACCTTCACCACCCTCTAAGCTTTCTATAAGCTTATGCAGGACCGTTGTGTGCAGGTGACGTTGGGGTGCAGCAGCGCTGAGGCAGGAGCGCTTTGCAGATCATTTTGGAGTTTTTATTCTTCATCATTGTATTTTCCTTTATGCTCATTGTACTTATAAAGTTTTTGATCATAGTAGAAATGTAATGGAGTTTTTGGTTGTTGTTTGTAGGTTATGCCTTTGGTTATGCTTATCACGAATCAAACTGATGTTGTAAATCCTCCTCGTAACATCCCAGGATCGGAACCTGGCGAATGGGAGCTGAGAGCCGAGAATGGAGTTCTACGGAGGCTGTCGGCGCCAGATTCGGCGATCGAAAATTTTGTGAGTCCAGTTTTCGAGTTTGAGGCGTGACAACTTGGCTTACAGACATCAACTTATTTGAGAGAGATGGGACAAGTAGTGTGTGAGATAAAGAGAGAGAGGGAGATAGGGGCATAGTTCCAGTTCCTATGACCAGGTATGTTGTCCCATTGGCATTGACAATAAAGGTCCTTCTTGGTTAAGTTAAATGGGAGAAGTCATTGGAATCAAAGGTCATATGATCCATTGCCCCAGAGTCGATAATCCAGGCGCCATCATTCCGAGAGGTAGAGCTACAAAAAACTTGACCACAGTTACCTTGATCCGTGATTGAAGTGGGCTGTTCTGCCAAGGGAACAAGGGACAATTGAGATTCAGCAGTGGCCACCGTTGCTCTACCCATGCTTTCCTCAATTGCAGGTGTATGTCGTTTCTTTCGAGCTTGTAATTCATGCCACCGGTCTGGGTAACCATGTAGTTTAAAGCATATATCCTTGGTGTGCTTTGTATTACCACAGTGAGTACACTTACTCCCATCAGATTGACCCTTGGGTTTTGAGGATGACCCTGATTTCACCAATGTTTGTGACTGACCGGATTTCACGCCTTGGGTGGCCATAACAGCACCACTGACAGTAGCCTCCGCTCCCAATGCCATCACAGATTGTCGAACATCCTCCCTTTGAACGTGAGCGTACGCCTGCTCAACTGTAGGGAAAGGTTTCAGTTGAAGAACATCGCTCCGAATATTATCTAGTCGGTCATCTAGCCCATCCAGAAAAATGTCGACTCTCTCCTCTTGTAGGATTGAGTTGTATTTTTGTATGTCAGTTGCACATTCCATTGGATTTGGGCGACGAAAATCAATCTCACACCATAAACCTTGTAGGTCATTATAGAATTTTTCTATGGATCCGCCTGCTTGTCTCATCCAAGTTACACGACGTCGTAGATCATATACTTGCGAGGTGTCAGTTCCATCGAAGTAAGTTGTGGCAGCAAAGTCCCATACTTGTTTAGCCGTTAGGAAGCATATGAAGTTCACGACCAAGGAATAGTTCATTGAGTTGATCAACCACCCTTTCACCATGGCATTCTCAGTGCACCATTTGCAAAGTGATGGGTCTGTTTCTGGTGGCTGGGGATAGTCTCCATTGATATATCCTAGTTTAAATTTTCCTGAGATGTACATCTCAACTACCTGGGACCACAAGGCATAGTTGGAACCATTCAACTTGATGCTTATTGGAACCGTCGGGGAATCAGTGATGGGTGATGGTGAAGAGGTCTGGGCTCTTGTCAAGACCTCCGTCATTTTTGTTGTCAGATTGTCAAGGATGGATTCGGTTGAGATGGTGGGTGGTCGTGTCAATTTGGTGGAGTCAGCCATGGATTTCGAGTAGTTTTGGATCCCTTCTTGTTCAAGACATAGGGAGCCCAAGATCACACTTTGATACCATGTCAGAATATAAATTTTGTATGTATTTTCCATAGAACATAATACAAGATATATAGATAGATACAAGGAGGTATTTTAGGAAGGAAACTATTCTTTGCCTATACAATATCTTTGGCTATAATCATGGTTGATCCTTGATTGAAGGGATTTCTACAGCTAATGTAATGACTCACGCTAACAAGATTTATATTATCTTGGGGTCGTTTGGATAGTAATAAATAGAGGTAAATGGATGTAATTGGGAGTAAATGAAGGTAAATGGTAATCGAGGTGTGCTTGGATACGAGTAAATGCATGTAAATAGAATGAAATGGGAGTAAATATGCATGTAAACGAAATGCCTTTTTGGGCTCTCTTGGAGAGTCGCCCGTGTAAATGAAATGCCTTTTTGAGCTCTCTTGGAGAGTCGCCCGTGTAAATAAAGGTTCCATTATGCACATGTCCATCACTCATGTGTCATGCTAATGATACTTTGAAATAATCTAATGATCAACTACATCACTAAAATCACACCGAAATAATGATTTAAACCGTCCAAAGGATGACCATATAAATGGACGGTTAAAAAAGTTGATAAGTTGCTTGTTTGCTTTCCTTATATTTGTGGCTCACCAGAGGCTAAAAATTTCTTTATTTTTTGATAAAGTATGTCATGCCCCAAACTTAAAAATTGGATTCACAGGAATTTTGATCGCCGAATCTAGTGCCGACAGCCTCCGTAATACCCTATTCTCGGCTCCTATCGCTCATATGCCAGGTTCCAATCCTGGGATCCTAGAAGGAGAATTTTTTCAACGTACATTTATCTCGTAAGAAGCATAACCACAAGTTTACCCAAATCACAAAAGCAACATCATCATCACATATCCACTAATATAAACTTTGAATACAATACTGAAAGGGAAATACATATGTTAAAATAAAATCAAAGCTCCAGAAGACAGCTACATGCTCCATGCTCAATGCCACTGTTGCAACCTAACATTACCTGCACGCATCTATTGTGCATAAACTTATACAAGCTTAGAGGGTAGTGTAAGTATGTGCATAAGGTAAATGCCAAGTATTCAATGCAATGACATAATCATATACTATCGGAAGTACTGGTAAGATCATGAATCATACGATATCAAAGTAAGCAAAATACAGAGAAGTCTATAAGTCAATCAATATCAGAATACGCAAGACAGATTAGCTATACAAATGAGGAGTCATAAAGAGCTAAATATCAGATGTTGAGGATGCAATGCAATATACAATTCCTGATGAGTTCACAAATAACATTAGCCGTACCTATACTATATAAATGTAGGAACACAGTAACTCAAAATGCCATATGCCGCGGATGTAATGCAATATGCGATGTGAATGGAATGACCATGCTGGAGTGTGAAGTCAGGATGATAGTACGTAATATCACAGGCTATGGGGTCCATCACAAGGGAATTCTATCCAAACCAGTCCCATACTTAATTTGGATAGTCATACTCAATGTGGTAAACTCCTGGTCTCAGGTTAGTCGCACGTCCCAACCGAAATCCTGACAATTACGAAGGCACATGTAACAAATAGTTACACACCACCAGCCCGAGTGGATAGTGAATGAATGAATGAATGAGTATGCAATTCTTGCCCAATAAGTCCACATATTAGTACTGTTCATATCTGAAATCATCACTGGGGTCTGGTACACTCTACATCAGCTTGCTGCCTCATCAAGCGCATAACTGGGTAAGTGGAAGAGACCTCGCTATCCACCTGGCCAGTAGTTTAGTGGACCTATTCACGAGCTGGTCAAACTTAGCCTAGTTATGCCTACTCCCTCAGGCGGGTAAGTTCACACCCCCTCTCAACCGACCATAACACTGTGAGAGACGTGACCTACTAGTATACGACCCTCATAGGCTCATATATATCTACTCGGTCTCGATGTTGGGGCGTCCTCTGGTATTAAGAGGGTTTATGAATTTTCACCCAAGGCCATCTATGGTAGCCCGATGCTAGAAACAGATTTCTGATGTCCCATTTGGCCATCCGCGATATGTCTGTGGAGGCTACAGCCTTGATGTCGCTAGGGTGTATAGTAATTATAACACATAATGTAAAGTGCATGAGTCATGCATCAATCCTAAGTATACCGTGTGCTCATGTGGGATAACTCCACCTATTAGGGAGTCCCATAAACCACCGATACTATGACATATGTAATGGTCAATCATATCTCATAACAAACATGCAGATGATGCGTATGGGTATGTATCATGATGCTATGCTCTCATATACTCATAATTGGCGTCAACAACCGGCACCAATAATTATCATCGATAATCGACATCGACAATCGACCTCAACAATGTTGACATTTAATCAACATTGCCCCCAAGAGGTGACCCACATATAGCCTAACATATAGTGGACCCATAGCCTCACACAAGGGCCAAATATACAACACCATGAGCCTCACTCAAGAGCTTAATACACATCATGATGGGCCTTTTACATGGGCCTAACATACATCACAATGGGCTCCATCACCTAGTCCTCAAATACATCACGGTGGGCCTTATCACATAGGCCTCATATACATCACATTGGGCCTTAAACAAGGGCTGAATGCACATCACAATGGGCCCCAAATATGAGCAGCATATACATCACATTGGGCCTCAAACACGGGTCGAATGCACATCACAATGGGCCTCAAATATGAGCCGCATATACATCACATTGGGCCTCAAACATGGGCCAAATGTACATTATAATGGGCCTCAAATACGGGCCGCATATACATCTCATTGGGCCTTAAACACGGGCCGAATGCACATCATAATGGGCCTCAAATACGAGCCACATATAATCTCATTGGGCATCAAACACGGGCCGAATGCACATCGCAATGGGCCTCAAATACAGGCCGCATATACATCACATTGGGCCTCGACAATTGGCCTCGACAATCGAAATCAGAATCAGTACAAGACGGGGTCCATAGATGGATGATCGTTCATTTAGGTTAACCCACTAGAGAATGATGGTCCAAGCAATATCAATGAGGCCCATTCATTTAGATTAACCCACTAGAGAATGATGAGAATGAACTTAACCAGGCCTAAGGGAAGGTCAAAATGTGGACATTTAACCATCACTGCCCATCAATGTGGACATTTAACCAACATTGCTCCCAGGGAGTTGCCCATATAGGGCCAAACGTATAGTGGAGCTACAAAAACATCACAATGGCCACGCCATAAGGGCCGAAAATACATCTCATTGGGTCTTGCCACATGGGTTGGAAATACATCACAATGGGCCACGTCATATGAGTCGAAAATACATCTCATTGGGCCTTACCAAATGGGCTGGAAATACATCACAATGGGTCACATCATATGGGCTGGAAGTACATTTCAATGGGCCACGACCCACGGGCCTAATACATCATAATGGGCCGCAACCCATGGGCCTCAAATAAAACGAGTGGGCCGCATCAATGGGTCGCACCAATGGGCCTCATATACATCAAGTGGACCGCATTAATGGGTCTCATATACACGATAGGTGGGCCCTACACATGGGCTTCAAATACACAGTATGCGGGCCCTACACATGGGTTTCATATACATCAAATGGGCCACGTATCTCGGCCTTGAATACATCAAGTGGGCCACACATCATGGGCCTAATACATATCACAATGGGCCTTGCCCATAGGTGATGAATACATCACAATGGGCCTTAACCCATGGGCCCTAAATACGTCACAACGGGCCTTAACCCATGGTCCCCGAATTCATCATATTGGGCCTTATACAAGAGCATCATATACCTCAAGTGGGCCGCATCATGTGGGTCGCTCCAATGGGTCAATCATGCATCAAATGGGCTACATCAAATGGGTCGAATCAAAGGGGCTGATTCAAATGGGCCGATCAAATGGGCCGAATCAAAGGGGCCAATCAAATGGGCTGAGTCAAATGGCCGAGTCGAATATGCCGAATCGAATGGGCCAGGTCCAATCACCATGCATCCATTGCTAGGGATCAATATAGTGCATAAAGAAAACAAATCATATCCAAAGGATCATTTGAACCATACCACAAATGACAATGGTGACGATGATTTACACCGTTAAATTTCAATGGACCCACCATGGTATTTGTTTTCCATCCAGTCTGTGCATAAGATCACAAAGATCTAGATATAGAGGAAAAAACAAATATTATATTGATTCAAAATTATTGTGACCCAAAGGGGTTTTAATAGTAGATGTTCAACTTCACTGTTTTCTGCAGTGTGGTCTACTTGATCTTGGATTTGTCTTATTTTTTTCTTCTCAAGCCCAAGGACGAGCTCACCAAATGTATGGACGATTTATATATCAAGGTGGGGTCCACATAGGTGGTTGTCCACCAAATGAACAAATGGTTTGGATGGAAAATATCCATCATGGGTGGGGCCCACAACAACGTTAGATGGACAATCCAAAATCCGCCAAGTCGATGGACAATTTGGATGGAAAATACCCATCAGAGTGGGGCCCATAGCAACGTCAGATGGATGGACGGTGTGGAGCAGGACCCATACATCACAGGGGTCCCAAGGAACTTCCTGACGTGAATGCAGCTGGTGACGTACACCAACCATTCCACCAGTAGGTAGGTCACACATGGGCCCCACCATACACACATCCAGGTGGCCCACCGTAAAAATGGATGGATGGTAGGGATGCAACACATGCATCATGGTGGGACCGTGTGCTAATTGGACGGATGGCTTAAATCACGGTGGGCTCCACCCATAAGATGGATGGACGGCATGACAGTCATGCTTGCTGCATCGTCCAGCAACTGAACGGTGCAGATAGAGCCATACATCATGGTGCGGTCCACGTATTGGCCCACCAATACAATCTTATATATATATATATATATATGTCTGCACGGAGGTAGTAGACTACCAATACTCATTGTCCAAATGGATCTGGATGGTGTGGGCACCATGATAAAGGTGGGTCCCATGTGGGGCCCTCCTCTCATATATATATAAACTATATTATATATATAAACTATATTATATATATACACACACACACACGCACACATACATATATATTATATTATATATATACACATGTATATATATTATATTATATATACATTCTTTTTTCTTTTTTTTTTGAAACAAGATAGTCC
Organism: Magnolia kwangsiensis; assembly: GCA_037074715.1. NCBI lineage: Eukaryota > Viridiplantae > Streptophyta > Magnoliopsida > Magnoliales > Magnoliaceae > Magnolia > Magnolia kwangsiensis. The sequence goes on from CM073571.1 coordinate 5,140,759, forward strand.
AATGTGTTGGACAATTTTCGTGGAGAAATCCCACCATCCCTGATGGACGGTGGGGATAAATCTTATATCGCAAATAAGGTGGGGCCCACATGGCAACGACCACTAGCCAATCCGTTATCAGATGGGTCTCACGTGTGGAACCCACCAGCTCAAGAAGAGTCGATATTTGTGTTTTTCTGTCCAACGGATCCTTTAGGTGGGTCTCATAAGGTGGATGGCATGGATAAAATATATGCTTCGTGGTGGGCCATACACACACACCATCCATACAAGAGAGAGAGAGAGAGAGAGAGAGAGAGAGAGAGAGAGAGAGAGAGAGACCCCGCCACTATGTGCCCCTCTCTACATTGCATACATCAATGTGGGTCCCACAACAAGTGGGCCTTAAAATTGAAATCAACGGTGGATCACCCACCTATCGGCCTCCTTTAGCTCCATGGGCTCCTATGCTCCTTGCCTTTAATTTTAATGGAGGTAGATAATGAATGAATGGTTGAGATGAGAGATGAGAGAGTGGAAAAGTGGGCCACACATGGATTTGGGAGAGTGAGCTTGGACGTTGGGTGTTGCTTGAGAGGTTTGAGAAATGAGAGAGAGAGAGAGTTGACTTTGGAAAAGGAAAATGGATGGGTTGCTTGTACTTGAGGTATTGAATGTACTTGACTTGATTGATTGATTAATTGATGGGATATGTTGTAGAGATTCTCTCAAAATTCGTAATGCGCGGCGTTTCTTCGGAATGAACGAAGGCCCACATCTCCTGGCTCGGGTATCAGATCGATGCGCGAGTCACGACGTTGGAACCGCGGCTACGGCATGGTCGTTAGGGTACAAGTTTCGAATTGATTCGACTCCAATATGGAGGATTCAGCATAGGATCGCGTGTAAATGTCGAATACAGGTCGAGGGTTGTCGAAATTCGACCAGGAGGACCGCGGAAGCCTATGAAACGGTACAATCTAGGATATGGGCCTCACAAAGTATATATTTCAATATGCTTATTAAAATCGTTCTATTAAATATCGCATGTGTATACTAAGTTGAAATATTAAAGTTGATTTGAGATGTCCCGTATCTTTTTACAAATGTATTAAAAAACTTAAATGCATTTCAATTCCTCCCATTTACTTCCATCTAAATAGAATATTTAAATTTCAAATGCATTTTACTAAGGATTTATTTAATAAAATTGCTCAAAAATTACTAAATTCACTAAGGCCTGTTTGATATCTTGAATCTTTTCTAGATATCTTGTAAATTGGTAATGATTATTTTCTTAAGTAATTACCACATGGTTACCAATGCTTGATTTGACTGACCTATTTTTTAACACTAATACTAAGGATGTACGAAATAGATGTGGGGGCCACCATGATGTATTGACTTATCCACACCATCCATTTGTTATGCCCGCTGAATTTAGGCATGAGCCAAAAAATGAGGTAGATCTAAGGCTCAAGTGGACCACACCATTGGAAAAAGTGAATTGAATACCTACTGTTAAAACTTCTTGGAGCCATTATTTCTTTTTGTGGGCCACTTAAGTGTTAGATCTATCTCATTTTTTGACTCATGCCTCAAAATGTTTTTGTAAAAAAGATGGATAGCGCAGATATATCATATATATCACGATGGGCCCCACCAATGTAAATCAATACTTTTAGACCCATTTTCCAAGAAAAATACTTGCACATTTTCAAAGAGGATGAAAATATAATTTTGATTATTTACCAGAGTGAGTTTCATATTAATTTATCTTCATTCACATGAGGTAGACCTAACTATTAGATCCCACGAAAGAGATAACAAATTAGCCTACATCCCACTCCCACTATTCCATTTTTGGCCCATCTGAGTTTCGGTTCTAGCTCTAGCTGATTTTCCACTTCAAGGCCTAACATTGATGATAAAATCTGATGAATATAATGGATTTTACATTTACAACATGGTGCGCCTCATCAGCAGAGGTGTTTCACACACTCCATAAAACAGGTATTGCTGATGAATCCAATGCGTTCAATGTTGGGGATTTGTGCTGTTGTAACATCTCGAAAAAATTCGTGCTTAGACCCGAGTACCACCTTTAGCAGAAATCCTTTAGAACCTAAGTCTTTAGAAATTTAACGTGTATTATCTAGCGCTATACTAGATTACCTATGAAATTAGCACCAATCACTTTAAATACGATCTGTAAGACCCAAAACCTATAGAATTAGTAATGCTGCATTACCTTGAAATCTAGGATCTAACTTTAAACCCAGTTGCTCTTAGGAGCATTCAGAAACTTCGTATCGGACCTGGACCGCACGTCGAAAGTCCGATAGCGATGAACTTAGACAATTATGACCGCCTAGTTGGACTTGACTATCACCTCAAAAATCAAGCCCAAACGATATCCTGAGACCATTTCCTTGAGTCCGGAGTGAAGAGTGTGAGAAAGTGAAGATTTTTAGGAAATTAAATATGAATTTAAGTAATCTGAGTCGTGTCGCTTGCGCGCCATTTATAAGCATTCTAACCGTTGATTTTTGACCCAAATTCACCCTTGGATCAGGGAAGGTGGTCCATTCATGTCAAAGCACTGGTGGCCCTGATGGAGTTTCAGTGACTGTTGAACTGAAACTGGTCCACCACGGTCGATTTGGAAATCCGATCAGACTGAAAACTTAACTTACTTAAGATCTTATATTAGTGAGCTTAAGTCCGACCGCCTTCAGTAAGAGGACCTCCAGAAGTGTTCTGTTGGATCAGAAAGAGCCCGATTTGGTTATAACCTAAGTATACCTTGGCCCTAGGGCTATTTTTATCGATTTTAGACTTAATATAAAGGCCTTAAACTCTCTCTCATAAATCCCATACGAATTTCTAACCCTAGCTTGGATAAAAAAGAGAAAGAGAGAGAAAGTGAGTGAGAAGTTGAAGTTTCATCTTGGGATTCTTCCCAGTTCCTCTACGCATCAAATCCACATATCTGAATCGTTAATCCGGCGATTCTAATTTCATTTTTAGGTAAGTCAATCAAATCCTAACTTGTTTTGGAGCTTAGAATAGTCTAAGTGTTGATGTAGCTAACCTGATTCATGCCTTAGGTTGCCTATCCGCCGTTGACGAAGACTTATCGTCTGAATCATATTCGTTTCGCGTTTTTCGCCTTAAGATGTGGACTATATACGTTTAGGTTATGGTTTTTAAAACTTTCAATGTTAGATAATAATTTATTATTGATGTGGACGCTATTACACATGCTAAATGCACTATTTATTTTGTTTTACGTATATGTCTAACCTATGTTGTAAATAGGGTATTTGATGTATATGTTGAAATATTTGTATGTGTAAGGAATTTGATGTTATGATTGCCATGATTATTTGTCGTAGATATATGATTGATATGTATGCGATAACTCCTTAGTGAAAGGATTTGCCCTAATATGTAATGTGGACAACATACACGATGTATGTTGAATAGTGTAGGCTAAGTGTTTGTATAAATGTCTGAATGAGTTCGTAATTAGTAAAGTGAGATTTCTAAGGGAGTTGAGATATAAATCTCAATTACCTTACTTGGGTGTATGATTTCCTTCATGAGTTGTTTAGTCTATTTAATTCATGAAACTATGTGTATGTTTCCTCCATGTACTGTATTCATGTTTAAGTTATATTTCATAACATGTTCATTTGAATGTAGAATATGAACCAATTGTCTATTATTGAGCCTGTACGTGATTGAGACTATATTACAGTCCAGGTAGTCGGTAACAGCCCTTAAAATGGTGGTTGAGGTTATTTTCGCCAAGCAGGATGTGTTCGACGAATTCGAGTCATGCTTGGGATGTTTGATAGTGGTTAGGCCACACGGAGTGCTTATGCATTCCATGTCGACCAACTGAATATGTGCTTGGGCTAGTTGAGCTTATCAACTAATTCGATTGACCGATGTATGTTCACCATGTCTAGACGCTATTGTTTGAATCTAAGGTACCGAACTCACTAGTGAAAATTTCATTAACCTTGGTACCACGATCCCCAAAGACTCATGAGCTCAGACATGGTGGTATGGGACACCGTGGTTGAGCTGTCGGCCTACGCTGGGGCGACGAGCCTCCCCGTAGTGACCAGTGAGCAACCTAGACTTGTGAGCCGATTATGGTGGTATGAGACACTATATTCGTGCTGTCGGCCTACATTGATTGGTGACAAGCCCTTTGTAGTGACCTCGAGTATATACTGAAACTGCATTGGGGCGACGAGCCTTATTGTAGTACATAGGGTATAACTAGACCTGTATTGATCGGTGACGAGCCCTTTACAGCGATCTAGAACTATAATATCGTATGAGATTGTCTAGGACTGACGACCCTAGAATGGATCATTGTTTGGGTATTGATATAAGGGAGGTATCTTAGCTTCCCAATCCTGCTGTATGAAAAGGACTAATAAGAACTTGACAATCATGCTCATAACATCGCACTGCATGTACCTTTGGCATTGGTGTAGAGCACAGTAGTAATGATTTATGCCGCGATCGTTAGATGATGTCGCAAGAGGGAGTTTGTGTTGAGGGCATGCATCATTTCCTCATATCATCTTTACGTTAACAAGAGTATTTAGGACATGTATGATTGTACTGCTTTATCATTACTGCTTGATTGAATTGATAACATGTTAACCTTTGATGTATAGTTCCACTGAGATGATCACTCACTCCCACATTCTGGGACGGTGCTTAAACACCAACCAGACTCTGACTTAGCTGCAGGTGATAGTGATGCCTGCGAGGTGGAGCCAGAGTTCGATGAGGACGAGGAGGTATTCTCGTTCACGTAGTTCTCAGGCGGGTTCACATGAGCCATGTCCTGATTGGCGGAGATTCTAGGCTATATTTGTAGTGATATATCACATTTTGTTATATGTATTTTGAGACACGACTTGTAATTATGACCTGACAAAGCATACATAACTTGGAGACTTATGTTGGTTTATATATGTATTTCAGTCTTCCGCTTGCGTATTTTCACTGTCCCTGAATTATGTTTGCTGTTTTGGCTTAATGTACTTCATGTTTTATGCACTGATACAGACAACATACATCCATTTTTAAATATGTTACATAAGTGATGTTTTGAAACTTGGGAGCTGAGTTATGCTCGACCCTCAAATTTCAGGGCGTTACAGCTGCGGAATCACATAGATCTAGACTAGGATAACAATCTAAGAGCAACAAACAATCACAAAAGAATACAAAGATTTAACGTGGAAAACCTTTCGAAAAAAAACTACGGCACAAAGCGACAGAAATCCACTATAAAATAGAAATTACAAGAGGAAGGACTTACCCGATTCAAATAACCTTGAATCTCACCCTTGCTACACCCTTTGATAACCTTATAACCCTTTTAGAAACCCTTAGAAAACCTTTAAGAAGCTTTAGAATTTTTTAGAATAGCCATAGGGACCCCTATTTATAGTTTAGGAAACTCCACTTATATTGAAAAAGTATAGAAACCGCCTCAAATTTATGTAGTCCGTGCGCAATCTACGTAACCTTCGACTATTCGAGCCAGGGCTTCGATTGGTCGAAGGACCCCTTTCGACCGGTTGAGCCTGACTCTCAACTAGTCGAGCGTCCCGGACATTTAAATACATCGCTTGCCAGACTTTGAGTTGAGCGGACCCCTTCGACCGGTCGAACCAGTCCCTCGACTGGTCGTGAAGCGCGGTGAATTATAAATTTAAGACATCTATTTTGACAATATTCGGAAGAACATAGCCACAGAATTTGGTACCCTTTTTCCAGCTGCATGCAGATCATTGCTTACTGTTGCTGATTATTTATTTATTTTTTTCTTCTTAAATCACTACTTTTAAAGCCTCCAATCAAAGGGTTATGGTTCCCATATGAGATATGAACGATGGGTCTTAGCAGATGTTGAAAAACCCAGCATTTCTTGGATATTCTGTGGTCTCGCTATTGTAACATATGATGGCTTTAAGTCCCCACACGCAGCTATAAGACAGCAAATGTACACCCACATGTGTGGGGCTAGCATAAGTGTAAGATCCAGTTCCATCAGAAGGACACTGGCGTGCACAGATGCTACTGATCCAAGTAGCAGCAGGTCGGCCCATTAATTAGTCAAGTAGCATCCGTAGGACCCACTAGATGAACGATTAGGATCCACCCACTACCCTAGCTTACAATGTTTATTTATTTATTTATATAGTTTTTTTTTGTTGAGGAACAAATATTTCCTCGTTGATCTCATTGAAAAAGGGAAAGCATCCTCGTGAATTAAAAAAAAATAAATAGTTACTGTATACTTCTCGACCCTAGGATATGTACACCATGGTCAGGTTTTCAGTACATATTAAATGGGGCAGATTGTGCATCGATCTAAATGATTGATGTAAGGGGGCCACAATAAATGCTACCTGCATGAACGCTCTATGAATTCTGTGTTGTCGTATGTTTTAAATCTGTCTATTGTAATGAGAGGGACAGGCTACTTATCCCATTACAAATCAATGTGATTGGAAGTGGCTTCTATTATATTCATAGACGTCATTGGTACTGGATATTATCAAATTTTCCCTCGACCAATTTATGCAGTTTTACAAAATTATACGATTTATTTCTTTTTTTCATTTTACATATATAATATATATGGACGTAATCGGAACTAGGATAGAGACAATAAAGGCCAGATGTGTTTAAGGAACTGTGAGGGTTTTAGAGAGGGAAAAAGCCATGGCTTTTTACTCGGGGTTTTGAATCGGTACAGTGTATTAATGTTTTGTGCCGTGACCTTTTCTTGCAAGAGTTTTTTCGTGTAAATTTAAAATTTGCTCTAGTTAGATTTGTTTGCATGTTTGTGATTATTTTGTCTAATTCTGCTTTGTGTGCTTTTGTGGGTCACAACATTTTGTAAGACATCTACTTTATGCAACATGTAAAATACCTAAATTCTTTCTTTGGAGTCTATCATGTTGCATATGTAAGATTCACTCCATCCATTACAAAAAGCTACTATCTCAACCGTAAACACTAAACAGAAGCGAATTAAAAACTCACATGCCCTGCATCAACTTTAAATATAAAATTGTTTCTAAAACTGCTTAGTTGAATAAGGTGCAGCTCGTCTTGGGTTTTTTTATTCTTTTATTTTTTTCATTTTATAAAAATGAGTTTGTATTCTTTATATCCTGATGATGAGGTAGAACTGATTAATGGATATGATGAAAGATACACAACATGTTAGCCCCACACTCAAATTTATAGTTCACATCCCATTTCTACCATTCCATGCGTGGCTCATTTGAGTTGCAGCTTTAGCTGATTTTCTACCTTAAAGCCTGACATTGAAGATAGAACCTAATGGATCCAATGGACTTTACATTTACGACATTACGGTCTCCTTAGACCTAGGTATTTTAGACACTTCATGAAATATGAAATAGGTGTTGTAGAGGATTCCAATATTGTCTTCGGAAGATCATAGCCATAGAACTGGGCCCATTTTCTGGTTCCATACAGATCACTGCTGACTGTTGCTGTTTATTTATTTAATTATTATCAACAACTATTTTTCTAGCCACCAATCAAACGATTGAGATACTCATGTGAGATATGTTCATTGCTGACTGTCGCTGATTTTTTATTTTTATTTTTTAAACCACTATTTTTTAAGCCATCAATCAACGGGTCATGATTCCCATATGAGATATGCTTGGTGCATGTGAATCGAGTCAGTCCCATATCATTAATTAGCGGTTTTGAAATGCTGGATTTGAGATATGTTTGGTGCATGTCATATCGCGTCATGCCCATTCTCTGGTCTTGTCATTGTGCCCATACGTTGGCTTTAAACCCCCGCGCGCGGCTATAAAGACAGCAAATGTACACGTTACACGTGTGACAGCATGGGATGTAGAGATGGTCATGGGCAGTTTCATGGCCAAGATGGGTCAAAAAAGGCCAATTTGATGATAGAGGTGATCCAGACCGTCAGACTTTAAATTAGGCATATCTCACCATTCAAAATGAGCCATGGGATGAAAAATATATGATTTTATGGTAGAATGATCTACTTTAATCACTCAACCCTATTATGCCTGGTTGCGCGAGTCGGATATGTGAAATAATACCAGATCGATAATTATTTTTCTATTTTAATTTCATTTTTACTATAAATAGTAAGTTTTAATTTGAACACCCTCATCCATAGCTCAAGTGGTAGACTTAGTGAAAGATATCTCGTTTCAACTCTACAGTCTTAGTATCGATCCTTAGTGGGGGTGGCTAACAGTGAAGTGTGATTTGACAATGAGGTGTACTAATAAGCTAACAAAAAAAAAAGTTTTAATTTTATTATAATTGGTTAGGCTTTAGGAGCCCAATACAAGACGTGCAACTAATTAGGGGAAAAGCTTAGTAAAGCTGATTACGACACGTTCTATTTTTGCCCGAAAACCTTGCACACCAGTGGATATCACTGCCTATAAATAGTAACTTCTGCACGAGTACATATTACGACCGTTTATAATAGTAAATTTTCTATTGATAATAAGTTATGAATTTTAAGAGTTCTAGTTGTAATATGATTCTAAAATTTTTACTTTGCACACCAGTGGATATCACTGCCTATAAATAGTAACTTCTGCGCGAGTACATATTACGTCCATTTATAATAGTAAGTTTTCTATTTATAAGTTATGAATTTTAAGAGTTCTAGTTGTAATATGATTCTAAAATTGTTTTCATTGCTTAGTATCCCCTATTCAATGGGTCGTGAGATCATTTATTTAATTTATTAATCAATTTTAAATTTTATAAAATTTGTTTTCTAGTTTCTTATTTTTTTGCTTGTGAATTTGAAGAGTCTTTGCGAGGAGTCAGGAAGTGTCAGGTCCTTCCCTGGGTCAGCATGGCACACGTGCAAGATCCAGTTGCATCAGAAGGCCGTAGGTGTTTACATGCTACTGATCTAATTAGCAGCAGGTCTGCCCATCAGTTACATGGCTACGGTTATTAGTACATGCTACTGATCTAAGTAGCAGCAGGTCTGCCCATCAGTCACATGGCCACAGTTATTACAAACAAAAAAAAAACAGCATCTTCTGCATGGGCCCACGCACATCTTCCCGCACGAAAGGTATCATCCGCAACAGCTGCAAAGTTAAGGTACGTGTGGCAAATAAGTCTAGCACCTCATTCCAAGAACATTACAATAATAATAACTGATAATACAACATTTAAAAATAATAAAAATAAAAAAATAATCAAATGGACGGCCCTCTCTTTTATCTGTACGCGCATTGCTTTCTAGACCCGCCCTTTCTCGTGCCTCGAACGGGCACATCTGTGCGGGGCCCACCTTGATGTATCCGTTTATCCACACAGTCCATCTCTTTTCTTAGATCATGTGAAGGCGCGACGCTAAAAATGAAAAAGATCTAACCCTCAAGAGGATCACACCAAATAATAAGCTTGGATTACATTAAATGCATAAAAAATGCAAGTTACATTAAATGCAAGACTAATATGTGTCGTGGTTCACTAAGGCCTTGGATTCACATAAAATGATATTAGAAAAGGGATAAATGGCGTGAATAAACATATACATCACAGTGGGCCTTCACACAGTTCCGTCCACTTGCGTCAGGAGGGGCAGGACGCAATCCACGTCCCATTTATCTTTAGCTAAATGTGAACTTCGTACATTCCCCTTTGCTAGGAAACTTAGCAGTTTGATTACTGAAAAAGCTCCATTTCTGGTGACCTTAACTCACCAATGCAGAAATGAATGGTTCCTCTTTTGTGCACAACTGTCATATATTATGTGTGCAAGTAATTTCAGAACAAATCAAATACATGAAAAAAAAAATGAAAATTGAACAGTTATAGAGAAACAGACAGATTTTATGTAGAAAAATAGTTGCAGGAAAAAATGCAACACTAGATAAACAATTCACAATAATAAAGACATTATAAGAGATAGAACAACAAAAAACCCTAAGTTTTTCCTTGTAAAAACTCTAGAAATTGTATAGACTCTCTCTACAATACACAAATTAATTCTAATACTATATTATAGAAGCTTATATAGACTTGCGTGTGAAATTAGAAACAAAATTCATATTTATGCAAAACTTGCGCATCCCATTCGATCAACCATTGGTCAACTAAAATCATCACGATGACTCTTAGTTGACCAGAATCCAATGATGGTCCAAGAGTTAAAAAATCAAGCTGATATGTTGTAAGGGCTGTGAAAATTTACTAATAATAATAATAATAAAAGATATTTTATCTTATCTTTATTTTGTATTTATTTTAAATTAATCGCATCTCCCATCTTAAGCCGTAGACTTTAAATATACCTCTAACCCTCCCCGCATCTCCCAAGATTCAAACACTCAGTTGTAAAAGAGTTCTAGTCAAATTTAAATATTAATAAAAAGGCTATCTGCGATAACAAAGAAAGGAAGAAAGAGAATTTTAGAGTGCTTAGATCAGGTATGTATATCGTCATTCTTTTAGTAATTTTTTTATATATTAAATATAATTTGATTTGCTATATGCAATGAACGGTGTGGATTGGTCACACGTTTATTGTATTGAATTATGGGTAGATGCCATTCAAATGTGAGAAAAATCTAAAATTAAGTAATTTTAGTTGGTGTGCATGTGATCAAATTAAATTAGATCTGTACGGATCATATGATCCCTAAGGCCAAAATATACAAGGGCTCTAATATTCAGATCAATCTAACTATCAGATGGGCTACATTAGTTAGATCTAAAAGTGTTTGATAAAAGAATCTTACATATTTTGTGCAAGTGTTGGTATTACTTGGCGTAGAAGGTCGAGATGGGCCATTGGTATATGTGTGGTTAAATCCACATCATTCCTCCAATGCATAAAGGCAAAACATGATAAGACCTCAAGAATTTGAATGATTTGACCATTCGATGGGCCACTTCGATCAAGTAATTTTCATTTAATTTTATAATCTTAAAAAAGAAATAAAAGATAGAATAAAAATTTTAATTATTTGATTATTTTGAATTTGGCCACCTAGGATGTTAATCAAAGGTGGACCCCACCATGTAATATAAATAAATGAATAATAATATCGTTGATATAATTGATAGGACCCCAAAATTCAAATCAACCTAATTACATTGTAGAGTTAATACTACCAAACTCAGGTGAGTAACCTAACTTGTCTCATAATTTATTAAAATTAAAATAAATCTTTGTGATTGTTGGATTGATTTACTGATTTGAGTATTTTGATATGATAATTGTATACTAAATTCATAAGTGAATATTTTGATCAAGACAACTATGTCAAATATAAAAAATATACATTTACATATTATCCATCATTCATTGCATTTGCATAATGCATTATTGATCCTAAGGGCCTTCCCTGGAAGAAATGTCGATCCTGGTAGAGCGTTACCAGATGCGGGCTATGGCTAAGCCTATCGAAAGGTGGAAGCCTACCCAACAGGTGGATGTAGATTGACGACCTCTTACCCAAGCAGATGCACGATTATCCTATCTGATGCATTTATACACCATTTTACATTCATATTATTGTACATGTATTTTTGTATTATTTTAATTGATATGATTATGAACCATGTTGGGTTATATCACTAAGCCTGAGCAGCTTATATTTTTATTGATGAAAAATCCATACAGAAGAGCCATTAACAGATGATGTGGCGCAAGAACCGAAAGGATTTACCGTGCCTGAACACGACCCACCTAAAACATGACCATACTTATCTGAAGATGAAGTGACGGCATTAGACAATTTTTGATTATATGTTTTATTTGTTAGCATAATTTAATTAACATATAATGCATATTGATATTGATTTTGAGGCTTTAAGAAATTATTTAGATTTATTTCTTTGAAACAATGTTAGCATGAAATAAATATCATTATAGTATAATGGTATAATAAATGAATGATTTTAATGTTTATTTTATTTTAAGGATTGTCAAAGTTTATATATGCTTGGTTGATTAATGCTAAGTGTTATGTATATGTGATGGAGATTATGGCGGATCTTATATTAAATGTAATTATGACATGTAATTAAAATAATTAAAGAATTAAGTTAGTACACTTTGTATATGAGTTACGAACCGATACTCAGGTCTCAGGTTGCACACTCTGTATTCAGATTTTGGAGTGTGACATATGTGATTCAAGTAATCTATAGCAAGGGAAATAATTTGAAGAGGGACGTCTACCCTAAATTTTTATAAGGCCCACCATGATGATTATGTGGAATCCACTCCTACCATTAGATATCACATCAAACTTTAGTCTTGAGGCCCAAAAATCAGGCTCACATGTGATTCAACTAGGCTATAACGAGGGAGACTATTTGGAGTGTGAGCTTTCATTGTGCACTATTTTCAATTGTGTGGTCCACTTAAACTATGGATGGAGCTTATTTCTAGTCCCTAGGTCTAATTTAGTGCGACTCACCTAATGGTTGGAGTGGATTTCTCATTATTTAAGCTATGGTGGGCCCACCCACGATGACAAGTCTTTTCCTCTTCAAAATAACTTTCTCTTGGGTATTATTTATTGAGTAATGCACACACACAACTAGTTGGACATTACATTTTCTTCCAACTAGCTATGCATTTAATGAAAATTTTCTTCTTAATTAATGTAAGTAAATGCTTCCATCGCGTACTAATTTAATTTTAAGATGGAAAATCTGTCATGGATTAAGTGGGACCACCATGTTGTTAATATAAAATCAACCCCAACCATAACATATGTCACTCCATCTTAGATCAAGGGCTCAAAATTTATCCCCATCCATAGTTCAAGAGGACCACACGATTGGAATCAGTGTACATGGAAAGGTTCACCCTCCAAATAGTTTTGCTTAGTGTGGCTCATATGAATCATGTATGAACCTAATTTTTGGGACCTCGTCTTACTTTTGGTGTGATATCTAATGGTTGGAATAGATTTCACAGTTTCATCATGATGGGCCCTGTAAAAATCAATGGTAGATGTATCTTTTCTAATTATTCTCATTGGTGTGGCCCATCTGAATAACAGGTTAGCCTGATTTATTGGCACTAGGCTTATTACTTGATGACACATCTAATGGTCGGAGTGGATCTCACATACATATCAGGTTAGGCCTAAAAAAAAAATAAAATATGAGTGGAGGTCCACGTAGTATCTGTTTCCAACAGACAACTATTAGGCCTTAATTTAAGGTGGTAGTTAATGCTTGTAATGTTGGCGGTCGCGGATTAGCTACTGAAGTGATGTCACCGTTATGTGGGCCCTACCATGATGTATGTGTTGTATCTACACCATTCATCTGTTTAGAGAGATCATTTTAAAGCATGAGTCAAAGAATAATGTAGATCGAAAGCTCAAGTGAACTCCAACGCTTGCTATTGAAACCTTTATAGGGCCTTCATTATGTATATTTGAGATCCAAACACACGATTTGGCTCATTTTTTGTCTCATGCTTTTATGATCTCTCTTAGTGGAGAGACACCTCGTATTGAAACGCCTCGGAGTCTACTTCATTTTTAAGATCATGGAATCATATGTAAAAACTGTTGGATGGCATGGATATACAACACATACATGAAGGTGGGCCCCATGGTCAGGTAAGCACACCACTGCTTTGTTACCAGGTAATTAACACTGATCCACTCCCCCGTCATTCTCGGGAATGTCCGACATTTATGGGAACCACAAAAGGTCCACCCTTTATATTTGGACAAGGCCTGCCGTGATGTGTACCATGAAATCTACTCTAATCAATGGATGTGTAATCCTGTGCAGGTCTAGAGACAAAAAATCAAGCTGAAATGTGATTCAAGTGGCCAATACTAATAGAAACAGTTGGGACAGACATCCACTCTTAAAATCCATTTCAATTGTTGATGTGAAAAATTGGATCAACCTCTTCTTGCACTTCCACCTGCACTGCAAAGAGAGAGAAAGAGAACCCTGGCTAGAGCTGGGGAACCTCCGATGCTTAAGTCAGTAGAGATCCAAGAAGAGGAGTTTTTAGAGTTTTTCTTTCGTCCCTTGGTTCCTGAAGAGCCCTCTTTTTATAGGAGTGAGACGTCCCGGCGTGAGGGGATTCTTTCCTGATTCTTTGAGAGATTTGATTTGGTTGCCACTTGTTTGTAGATACTTCCTGATCCTGAGATTTTCGGGGTCGGGTATCCTCTTACAAGATTCTCAGATCGGTGTTTGAGATTACACCGTTTCTCCTTTACTTGGCTCGGCCTTAATAGACTATACAGTCTTGACTGGCTTACAAAGATGAGATTGTTTGCCTACTGTCAGATGAAACAGAATTGGTTTAAGACCAATGTCCTTTCTTAATCCGATAGCTGACACTACAACCAACCTCATATGGGTCGATTTTATAGTCGGTTAGGTGACTTTTAGCTCTAGGGCCTTTAATCGGTCATTTTAGACATTGCTATCTCTTTAACTGAGTCAACTTCATGTCTTACAAATTTCGCCTGTGGCTCTTGATTCTTTTACTTTCGGTCGGGATTAATATCCTGCAGATTCGAGCTAAGTCTCTCCTCTGGGCATTATCTTTAGTCGGCTTTTATTGTTGCCTCGGGTTAGGTAAGCAGAATTAGCTCATCTTACGACTGAGTCTCCAGACTTGCCATATTTTTTCCCAACAGTAAGCCCCTTACTCCTTGTGTTAGCCATGTCAACACAAAGGAGTAATGAATTACTGGATCGGTTTACATTGAGAACCGAAGTTATAATGAAGCATTTAATGCTTCTTGTATCGTCCTTAACATACGACGGTTCGTCACTCGAGGTCGCACGAGCGGACAGCTGTCAGGTCATTTCGTTCGCTTATGAGCATTGGACATGTGACGAGAACGTTACCCGCGTCAGTCGGCATGCGCCATGCGTCGGGCTGGGGAGTCGAAGCAGACGTCGATTCTTCTCCTCCTTAAATGCTGATGCCACGTGGCTCCGCTATAAAAGGGGGTGTGGGAGCGTTTTTCGTACTTTTGCTCTCCCGCTCGATTTTCCTCCTGATTTTTCTTCCTCCTTTTTTGCTTCACTGTGCTTGCGATCCGCCATTTTTCCTTCTCTCCCAATCTGTGTGCTCTTTGCCTCTTTGGTGATTTTTCTCTCCCTCCCTTTTCTTTTCAACCCTTAGCAATAATGCATCCTTTAAGTCCCCGGGAGGAGATTTTCGGTGATGAGGGCGAAACGAGGCATCTATGAAATGTCTCGAAATTTCCCTCTTTACTGGTGGAGATGACGATGAGTGCCAACAAGGCCTTTCAACTTAGTGCTAGGCTGTTCAGTGGGGTTTCAACGGAATGCTCTGCTCCAACGGGTCCTTCCAACTTGAGACATGCCCCTGGGAGGTCTACTCCTAATTTTCCTGAAAATGACTTGGAAGAAGAGGAAGAAGAAACTATTGAGCTGGCTCTCATTAGGAGACCGGTGAGGACTGATCTTAGGGGGACCACTGAGTCGATTCCCCCACGGAGGTCGGCTCGGTTTGTTGAATCGGCAGCTGAAGAAGGAGAGGCTGTCGAGAGTGAGGAGATCGGGGATGAACTTAAGGGGCCGGTCCCCTCAGTCTTAACTGAGGCGGATTTAAATAGAATCCAAGTCGGGTATCATGTTCCCGACTCAGTAATTCTTTGACTCTCACTCCCGAATGAGTTGCCCGACCATCCCCCTCCTGGAATGGTCGCAATCTTCCAAGTTGTCATGCAATGTGGCTTGCGTTTGCCCTTGCAACCCGTTGCTTGAGATTTTCTTTCTCGACTTAGAATTGCTCCCGGACAAATAGTTTCGAATGGATGTAGGAACTTGTTGGGTTGTGCAGTGTTGTGGGCTAAGGCAGAACAACCCCCACTGACCATTGAAGAGTTTTTCTATCTGTATTAATTTCGGCCGAACATTACACAACTCGACTAGTATTTCTTGAGCGCGTGGTGAAACAAGGGCGGCTCTTTAATAACCGACCCTCCTATCTCTAATAAACACTGGAGAGAGTGGTGGTTCTGGGCATATGGTCTCTAGGAGATTGCCTAGTCTGGGCTGTTCGAACCTCATGTTCCCCCGACATTCTCTAAAGTAGGTGACTAGGCATGCCCTTTTTCCCATTTTTCCTTATCTCGATCCTTCTGAGTCTAACTGAACATGCTTTGTAGAAATTTCCAAGAAGAAGCCGAAACTAGGAGCCAACTCTTTGACTTGGATCAAAGATCTATGGACGATAAGTCCAGAAGATCGATCTTGAAAGTCTCTTTTACAGCCAGAGCGTCTTCTTCTCTCGGGCTTGGATTAATCTGTGACAGGTATCTTTAGGTTACTCAGGCACATCTTTCTTAAATTTTACTGACTCTGTGTTTTGTATGACACAGACATGGCTGAAGCTCGACCCATTTTGAAGCCATCGTCCAAGTTGAAGGCTCCTCCTAGGTCAGTGCTTCTGTTAGAGCCTCGGCCTCCAAAGAAGGTGAATATTGCTCCTTCGGTCGTGGAGTCACCTGCCCTAGTCGCCCCTGCTCCGGCCGTCCCACCCGTTGTCATTCTCTCTGACCTCGAAGAGAGGGCAGAGGATGTGGGCGAGTCTCGGGCTACTTTCGAGCCAGGACCTGTTGTAGAGCAGGTCTCGGGACGAAGAGAGGAGCAGAGAGGGGAGACCTCAAGGTGGGAGATGGCTCAACAGGAGATGTTGTCCTTCCGTCGGGCCGTGGCAGACATGGTCCCTTGGGCTATTTCTTATGGGAGTGAGAATGAGTTCGCTTCCATCTTCGAAGCCCCTGGGAGTCGGATACTCTCCCATGCTACAAAGATCTTACTTCAGGTAGGATTTGAACTTATCTCTTTGCTTGTTGTCGTTTTCAGATTTGATCTGACTTCATCCTTTTATTATGCAGCTTGCTCCTTGCCTGTTGAGAGCCAGCGGAGATCTGTCCAAGGCTGAGAAGGCTCAGAGAATTGTGATGGACGCTGAAGCGGGTCGAAAACGGGCAGTAGAGGCAGAGGCTCAACTCGAGATTACCTCATCTCGTGTAGGCTGACTGACTGGCGAGTTAAGTCTTACTAGAAAGGCAGCCGAAGATGTCGGAGCCGAGTGTGCTCAAGCGGCTTTGCTGCTAAAGAAGGCCCAGGACGAGAGTCCGTGACACTGACTGACTCGTGACGCCTTTGAGGAGAAGCTGCCTTGGCTGAAAGTCGATACAAAAGCGGCGCTCGAGATGGCTAAGAAAGAGGTCGAGGAGAAGGCTATAAAAGACTTTTTCAAATCTCTAAAGTTTGAAGATGAGAGGAATCGCTTGTATGAGAGCGGGTACATGGCTTGCATCAACGTGATGAAGTAGTTTTTTCCCGACCTTGATCTCTCGAGATTTGAGGAAGGCCCTCCCGAGGATCTAACGATTGAAGTAACTGAGCCTGCTGATGCTGCAGCTGGTACCGAGGTCGAGTCTGAAGCGGTCCCGGCTCTAGAGGTCGCTCCGAGTGATCCTTGATGGTCTTGGAGCTCGGTTTTTGATATCATCATTGACTCCATTTTGGTACCATTATCAGCTCCATTTTGGAACCATCATCGGCTCCATTTTGGAACCATCATCAGCTCTGACAAGCCCGTGAGTAGTTTTACCCGAGGGAGAAGATCATACTTTTTGGTTGACCTTTCATTTGCTTTTAGCCCTTTTAGTTAGACAATGTAAGGCTGAAACAAGATGTTACTCGATGTAACAAACATACTGATAAATGAATATATTAGATTTTATTTCATTCATTTTTTATTCAGTTTACATGTTTGTCATTTTTGAGTCTTTTTCATTGCTTTGCTATGTCGAGTTTAGGGGTAGTAGGTTTTTAAATGCTCGACATTCCATGGATGAGGCAGCAATCGCCCAGTCTGGTCTTTCAGTCGGTATGTTCCTCATCGGATAGTGCTTGCGATGACATAGGGTCCTTTCCAATTTGGTCCCAATGTGCTTGCGCCAACTTCCTTAGTATTGAGGAATATTTTTCGAAGGACCATGTCTCCAACTCGAAAGCGTCTAACTTTCACTCGGGCATTATAGAACCGAGCTACTTGTTGCTGCCGAACCATCATACGTAACCGAGCCTTTTCCCTCTGCTTGTCCACAAGGTCAAGTCCGAGAACTAGGAGTTCTTCATTTTCTTCCTCATTAAATGAGCTGACTCGGGCAAAAGGCGGCCCGATCTCAACTGGAGTAACGACTTTCGAGCCATAAGCAAGGGAGAAAGGGATCTCTCCTGTTGCGGTCTGGGCTGTGGTTCGATAAGCTCACAGTATCTTCGAGAGTTCCTCGACCCATGCTCCTTTGGTTCGGTAAAGCTTGGTTCGAAGATGTTGTTTGATAATCTTGTTGACCGCTTCAACTTGTCCATTCGTTTGAGGATGATGAGGCGACGAATACACGTTCCTAATTTCGAGATTATCACACATCTGGCGATAACTTTTGTTATCGAACTGCTTCCCATTGTCAGTTATAATAGTCCGAGCTATGCCGAACCGACAGACGATATTCTTCCATACAAAGTCTGTAATCTTCTATTCGGTTATCTTTGCCAATGGTTTTACCTCGGCCCACTTCGTGAAGTAATCCATTGCCATGACTACGAACTTGGTTTGTCCCTTCCCCATCGGGAGAGGTCCAATGATGTCGATTTTCCATTGTGCAAAGGGTCAAGGACTGGTCATAGGAGTCAGTTCTTCAGGAGGTTGTCTCGGGATAGCCGCGAATTGCTTACATTTATCACATCTCTGGACGAGCGTCGTGCTGGATAGTCGGCTAGTAGTATCCTTCGCATAAGACTTTATGTATGAGGGATTACCCTCCTGAGTGATTTTCACAGATTCGTTCATGGATTTCCCGCAACACATAATTGGCTTGGTCAGGGTTTAGGCACCGTAGCAACGGAGCGTAATAACCCTTCTTGTACAATGTCCCATTGAGAATTTTGTAGCGAAAGGCTCAGAGTTTTAATCGTCGAGCCTCGGCACGATCTTCAGGCATTTCCCCATTCTCGAGATATCGGATGATCGAGTCGTGCCAAGTAGGGCCCAAATCGATAAAAAGTATGCTCGAGCTAACTGGTTCCATGATACTCGGTTTAGCAACATACTCAATTGGAACAGAGCTAGGTATATTGTCTTCATCAACAGATGCAAGTTTCGCCAGTAGGTTGACCTTGACATTTTCCGTTCGAGGGATTCGGATGACACTACAACATTAAAATCTGTTTAGCTTTTTTCATATAAGCTTTTAGCTATTCTTTTCATGTTTGGTACACACTTGTGACCTGATTGACGACCAACTGAGAATTGTTAAAAACGTTGAGATGCGTAACACCTAAGCTGGCCGCAAGTTAGAGACCGAGTAACAATGCCTTATATTCTGCTGTGTTGTTCGAGGCTTGAAATTCAAGTCTTAAGGCATACTGCATATAGGTTTGATCGGGAGTCTCTAGTATTACTCCTGCCCCGCTTGCCTTAGAGTTGGAGGAGCCATCGACATACAACTTTCAAGGGATTGGGTCGGGAGATGACTCAGGAAAAGCGGTAGTCAGTTCTTCAACTGGCTCAATAGCATTTGTGTCGGCTTGCGATGTGACTTTGGCAATGAAGTCGGCCATAGCTTGCCCCTTAATTGCTACTCTCGGCTTATACTAAATGTCGAATTCGCTAAGTTCATTACCCATTTAGTAAGGCGACCGGACACTTTCGGTTTCTGCCGAATTTGGCGCAGCGAGAGGTCGGTCATGACGATAATGGTATGAGCTTGGATATATGGCCAAAGTCGACGCGAGGAGATGACTAGAACTAAGGTCACTTTTTCAAAGAGTGGATATCTTGTCTTTACCGATAAAAGGGCCTTACTGACATAATAAACCGATAGTTTCTTTCCTTCGTGTTCTTGTATCAAGGCCGAGCTAACCGCTGCCTCGGACACCACGAGATATAGCAGAAGGGCTTTTCCAAGCTCGGGCTTCGATAAGAAAGGCGGAGATTCGAGATAAGACTTTAATTGCTGGAATGCGGCTTCGCACTCTTTCGTCCAATTCACTACCTGTTGTCCCTTCAATTTCTTGAAGAATGAAAGATATTTGTCGGTGGCTCGGGATAGGAAGCGATTGAGTGTCGTTACTCGTCCAGTCAATCTTTATATGTCTTTGATTATTTTTGGAAACTCTATGTCAAGCAATGCTTTTATCTTCTCTGAATTTTTCTCGATCCCTCGCTAACTGACTAGGAATCAGATGAATTTTTCCAAGCTTACGCCAAAGGCACATTTACTCGGATTTAACTTCATTTAATACTTGCATAAGATCAGGAACATCTCTTCTAGGTCGGTTATATGGTCGGCTGCGTGTACACTTTTGACGAGCATGTCGTCAATGTACACTTCCATAGTTCGGCCGATCAGCTGAGCAAATATTTTATTCACTAATATTTAATAAGTCGCTCTAATATTTTTCAAACCAAAAGACATCACACGATAACAATAAAGACTCTTGTCAGTGACAAAGGTAGTTTTGGATTTATCAGATTAATGTATTACAATTTGGTTATATCTCGAATATGCATCCATAAAGCTAAGGAGTTTATGCCCCGTTGTACTATCTACCAACTGATCCATTCTTAGAAGAGGAAAGTTATCCTTTGGACAAACTTGGTTCAAGTCGGTATAGTCAATACAGACTCGCCACTTTTCATTGACTTTTTTCACAAGTACGATATTAGCTACCCATTCCGGGTAGTATATCTCTTCTATAAATTTTTCCTTGTGGAGCTTGCTGACCTCTTCTTCAATGACAACGTACCTTTCAGGGCCGAGTGCTCGTCGCTTCTGTCAGATCGGGCGGTAGGTCGGATCAATGTTGAGTCGGTGACTAATTACAGACGGGTCAATTCCTGACATGTCTTCATGGCTCCAAGCGAATATGTCAGTGTATTGTCGGAGCAGAGCTATCAGATTATCTTTCAGGGGCGATTGCAGAGATGAGCCAATTTACACTATTTTAGAGGCATCTATCTCATCTAAAGGCACCGGGATAAGATCTTCAATTGGTCGTCCTCGTTCATGAGTCTCGACCCGAGGATCCAGCGACTCGATCATTAATACCTCGGTTGGAGCTTTCTCGGCGGGGATCTTCACAACAGTTGCATAGCCGCGCCTTGCGTCTTGCTAATCTCCTTTGACAACTCCTACTCCCGACTCGGTCAGAAATTTTATGGAGAGGTGGTATGTAGATACCATTGTTTGGAGGAGACTCAGAGAGGGTTGGCTGAGAATAGCGTTGTAGACGGATGACTGATCAACTATAAAAAGTCAACCATAACAGTAACCTGATATGGAGAATTTTCTACCGTGAGTGGTAGCGAGATGATTCATTCTGAGAGTGTCTGTCCTCCTGAAAATCTGATCAATGGGGTACGAACTGGTTGTGACGCCGATCATTCAACTCCCATTTTTTCGAATGCCTGAGTGAACATCACATCAACCGACGATCCTATGTCAACCAATATACGGAATACCTTTTGATTTGTAATGGTAAGAGTGATAACTAGTGCATCATCATGGGGGTAATAGATGCCTCGGGCATCCTCATCGATAAACGAGATGCAGTACTTCTCCCTTTTCTTTTCCTTCGAAGGCTAAGCTATAACCAGCACTTCGGACTCGGGTCGGGTGAGGCTTCTGACATGATTTTTTCGTGCATTATTGGAGTCATCTCCGCCTTTAGGACCACCGATAATAGTTTCGATTTCCTCTGTGGGTCGGTTATTACCTGGGCATTCCTCAATTGTCCCGGTCCTTTCAACATGTTCTGTAAGTCGGCCTTCCTTGATGAGTCTTTCAATCTCTTCATTCAGATGGATACAGTCACTCGTATTGTACCCATGATTACGATGTAATGACAATACTTATTTTTATTCCGTCGATTGGGATTGCTTCGAAGCCTATTTGGCCAGTTGACAAACCCTTCACTCTTGATTTCCATTAGTACCTGCTCTTGCGATTTGTTGAGTGGAGTGTACATAGAGAACTTCCGGTCTGGACGTTTACTCGACTTACGCTCATCACAAATTTGGTCGTCCTTACGCTTTTTCCCTCCAGCCGAGTCAACTTCTTTTTTGGCTGACTCTTTGGCCGAGGTTTTTTCTTTCTAGGCAGCTTCACACAGGATTCTTATTTCTTCGGCGTTTGCGTATTTGTCTGATCAAGTCATGAACTCGACCAAAGTCATTAGTGGATTCTTGTCTAGAGAAGCCAGAAACGGCTTATCCCTAACACCTTGTGAGTGTTTCCGTACCTATAGTAATTCAAAGTTGAAACATTTAATGTAGTCTTTCAGTAGCTCTCCCTCCTTCTGAACTATGTTGTTTAGATGTGCAGGGGGCTTGTCGCTGAGCTCCGCGAATGACCTGATCGACTTTGGTTTCAACTACTTGAACCAGAGCCGAGCCACGTCGGCTAACGTAAGGGAAAAAGCCTGATACTTTACAGCATCTGAGGCATCGTGCAATTTCATATATGTTCGAAAATATTCTAGGTGCTTAGTTGGGTCGATCTTTCTAGTGAAATGTATAATCTATGGTAGACGAAACCTTTTCGGTAGCCGAGCTCGCATAACTTCATCAACGAAAGGAGATACTTTAGTCTCGAGTCTGGTTTGACGTGCATCCCGACCCTGCTTCATATCCGCCATCTCTTCTTTCTTGAAGTCCTGAAGGTTAGCTTTTCAGTGCTCGACACTTTCTGCCACACCCTCATTCGGAAGCCGGCTGCGCCTTCTCCGATCTATCTCGTGGCGGAGATCTGTAGGAGGCAAGACGGCGGTTGCTGAATGAGCGTGTGTTGGCTCGGTCGGGCCATGGGGTTGACTCGACTGCAGAAGGGAGCATGGAACGGTGGGCTGAGGGTTGGTAACTTATTGCGAAGCGTTCATCGCTTGACCCTGCTGAAACTGCTGCATTTGTTGTTGGTGTATCTGCTCCAACATTTGTCGCATAACGTTTACGTCGGCTCTGAGCTCCTTAACCTCCTGATCCAACCGCTCATTATTTTGGTTCCGTTGGGTGTTAGTTGTCGCGGAAGCGGCGGGAACATGCACGAACCTTGGCGGTTATCGGGTTAGTTTTGAACCCGTGGGCCGCGCTTGTACCTGGTTGTCCAGCGGCAGCAGCAGCCGGTCCTTCTGGACTCATTCTTTGAGTTCTTGCCATTAAAACGATTCAACAGCTCCTTGGGTAGAATGCAGAAAATGACTTTTTGTATCGCTTCCTACAGACGGTGCCAATCTGTTGATGCGAAAAACTGGATCAACCTCTTCCTGCACTTCCACCTGCACCGCAAAGAGAGAGAAAGAGAACCTTGGCTAGAGCCGGGGAACCTCAAATGCTTAAGTCAGTAGAGATCTAAGAAGAAGAGTTTTTTAGAGTTTTTCTTCCGTTCCTTGGTTCCTGGAGAGCCCTCTTTTTGTAGGAGTGAGAGGTCCTGGCGTGAGGGAATTCTCTCCTGATTTTTTGGGAGATTTGATTTGGTTGCCACTTGTTTGTAGATACTTCTCAATCCCGAGATTTTTGGGGTCGGATATCCTCTTACAAGATTCTTGGATCGGTGTTTGAGATTACATCATTTCTCCTTTGCTTGGCTCAGCCTCAATAGATTATACAGTCTCGGCTGGCTTACAAAGATGGGGCTGTTTGCCTACTTTCGGACGAAACAGAATTGGTTTAAGACCGATGTCCTTTCTTAATCCGATAGCTGACACTACAACCAACCTCATATGGGTCGGTTTTATAGTCGGTCAGGTAGCTTTTAGCCCTAGGGCCTTTAATCGGTCCTTTTAGACATTGCTGTCTCTTTAACTGAGTGAACTTCATGTCTTGCAAATTTCGCTTGTGGCTCTTGACTCTTTTACTTTCGGTCGGGATTAATATCCTGCAGATCCGAGCTAAGTCTCTCCTCTAGGCATTATCTTTAGTCGGCTTTTATAATTGCCTCGGGTTAGGTAAGCAGAATTAGTTCATCTTACGATCGAGTCTCCAGACTTGCCATATTTTTTCCCAACACCAATCATTAGATTCCACACCAAATTCTGGGCCTGATGACTAAAATGAAGGCTCATAAAATTTTCAAGTGGGGCCATATAAAGGGAAACAGTTTTCAAGGTAAGCATTCCTTCTAGCTTGTTTTTAATTGTGTGGTTTATCTGAACCACTGATGGGGATGATTTAAATCTCCAACTAGTTGGACCGTCCAACTAGTTATGACTAAGCATTACTCTCTCTCTCTCTCTCTCTCTCTCTAATATAGTAGCGGTCTCCTGGAACCATATCGCAAGGGATTTATGTGCGAGCCTTCATGTAAGCCGTAAGATGAGGAGAGCGGCTGAGATTTAGCTGCATTGAGAGAGGGAGAGTCTTCAAAAAAGACTATCTCCTACACTCAGGGAGACACTCTTGGAATTGTAAGGGGATTTCACGCAAAAGCCTTTGGTAGGAAGATCCTGTCCAAGGATTCTATATGGGGCTCACTATGATGATTGTGATAAATCCAACCCGTCCATTCATTTTTTGAAATCATTTTAGGACATGTGACCAAAAATGAGGAGAATTCAAAAATTAAATGGGCCACATGAGAGGAAACAACGGGGATTTAGTGACCATCGTTGAAACATTCATATGGCTACAAAAGTTCTGTAACGGTTTATGATCTTGGTGTTTTCATTTCATCTTAGTGAAAATGACCTTATAAACGGTTTGGATGGAATATAAACACCAAGGTGGAGCCTACGGAGGTTTCAACGGTAAACATTCATTTTGCCCCTGTTTCATCTCGTATGGTCCACTTGAATTTTGGATCCTCATCATTTTTGGTATAATTTTCTAAAATGATATCTAAAAATGAATGGACGGGTTGGATTTCACACAAAGATCATAGTGGGCCTCACACAGAATCCTTTTGCGGGATCTTCATGAGAAAGGCTTTAATAGGAAATCCGTGTCCATGGGTTTGGGAAACGGACTGGCTACTCCCCCGCCATCGGCCAATGGGCGGGTTGTCGGTGCTATGTGGGCCCCACCATGATGTATGTGTTTCATCTATGTCGTCTATCTGTTTTTCTAGATCATTTTATGATATGAGAGCAAAAATGGGGTATATCCCAATCTCAAGTGGATCACATTACAGGAAACAATGTTGAATGGACGTTAACCATTAAAATTTTTTTGAGGCCATAAAAGTTTTGGATCAAGCTAATCTTTGTTTTTTCCCTTCATATGGGTCTGTATGACCTAATCAACAGATTGGATGTCAAATGAACAATACAATGGGCCTTAGGATGATTTTAACCGTGGGCATCACTCTTCCCACTTTTTTCTGTGATGGGGTCCACTAGAGCTTTTGATGTGCCTCATTCTTTGGATAATGCCATAATATGATCTCTTAAAATGGATGGACAGTGTGGATATAATACATACATCATGGTGGGACCCACAAAACTCGGTGATGTCACTTCAGCTACTTTACCTCTCATCAGGTAATCCGCGTCCCACTCCGAGACGGAAGCAGATTGGCTAGTTTACCACACACTAGCTATATAGCTAGTGTATTAATGTCAACAAGTTCTATGGGTCCCATCATGAGGTATTTGTTATATCCAAAACGTCCATCCATTTGGCAAGCGCGTCTTAACGCTTGAGCTGAAAGATGAGACAGATACAAAGATCAAGTGGACCACACTGTAAAAAGCAGTTGGGGATTGAACGTTTACCGTTGAAACCCTTTTGAGGGTCACAGAAGTTTCTAATCAATATGAAATTTGTTTTTCCTCTTCATCTATGTATTTGTGATCTTATTAACAAATTAGATGGAAAATAAATGCTATGGTAGGCCCTACGATTTTTTTAACGGTGAAAATCATTGTCCTCATTGCTATTTTTGGTGTGATTCATTTGAGCTTTGGGTATGATTCATTTTTTGTTTAATGGTCTAAATTGATCTCGAAAAATGGATGAACGTTGTGGATATAATAAATAAATCATTGTGGGGCCATGTAACTTTGATCTCCTTTGAACTGTTAGTACATTTCTGAGCTCGAGGAGCATCGACGCTTTTCTTCGCGCGATGTGTATCTACAACAATTATATAGCTGGTGTCTAGTACACCTAGAGTTTAGCATCGGACCGAGTCAAATCGGATTGGGCCCAACTCGACTCGGTCCGAATTCTACATGGCCCAACCCGAACTCAGACCGATCCGGGACTGAGTTTGGGTCATTTGACATGGACCGATTTGAACCCTTGCTGGTTTGAACCGATCCGAGTCTGACTCGGTTAGGAAAACCGAGTCGGATCGGATTAGGCAAGGTTCCGATTGGATTTGGGCATCAGATTCTCAACAACGACGTCCGTAGGAGTGATTTTATCCTCTTCCAGTAGGTATAGCAATCCGTGCAATCTCCAAGCCTAGCTCATCCTTCTTAAAAATACTCCTAGTAATCCCATTATTAAAATAGGGATTAGTTTACAAACCTACAACCACACTGAAAATTTAAAAGTAATCAAGAAGCTTGAAATAAGGCTTAAATGATGAATCCAAAGCAATTGGTAGACAATTCCAATTAATTGATTATATATGATGATGATGAATCAAGAAGCCTAAGAGATAAACCTCCAAAGCATTAGATGAATCTACTTCATTGCATATCTTTAGATTTTGAGTTTTCATTTTGAAGAATAGAGTGAAATGGTAACCTTGCATCCATGAAAAAAAGATGAAAGGGGCTCTTAAGTCCAATATTTCCAGATAAATCAACGTCAATGTCCTCAGGCATCGCTAGGGATTTTGGGTCATTTGGCATAACTGTTGTAGTCTCACCCTTGGGCATAGCCGGAGCGTCCATTTGTTATAACCAACTCCTCTTGAGGATGGGAACTGCAAGGGAAGAAGAGAAAACTCAACTTCTGACAGCATGATTCTTTCTTCTTTTGGATTCATTATAGACGAAAAAGTAGAAAACAACTGAAAAATCATCAGTTCAAAACAATCGACGGATGTCCTCTTTCAAGTCTCCAGGCGCGTTCATTAGCTTGAAAGAAGATTACCAAAAGGTGGAGAAGAGGGTATCAGAGAAGGAGATTATTGGGTTTTGTAGGGAACCCGACTACCCGCTCTGGATCAGATCGCTCTAGATCCTTTTGGATTTGATTTTCGGATTGGATCAGTCCGGATAGACCATAATCTGAACCCGACCCGAAAAACAATTGGATCTAGATGGCCGCACTCGATCCGCACCGATTTAGGCCGTCGGTTTAGTTCGAAATGGGTCGGATCAGGCCTGATCAGGTCGGATCCACCGGATCGGGTTAGACATGCCCACCTCTAAGTACACCAGCCAATCCGCTTCCCTCCTAGATGGAAGGGGATTGCTTAGCTTACTAAGTAAACTGTGTGAGCTCCATCATTATTTATGTATTTTATCTTCTACATCCATCCATTTTCCCAGGTAATTTTATGGCTAGATCCCAAAAATAAAGTATATAAAATATTCAAATGGACCACATCATATGAAACAATTGAATTGAACTTCTACTGTTGAAAATTTCTTGGGGGCCACATAAGTTTTGGATCAAGCTTATACTTTTGTTTTTCATTCATCCATGTCTGTATGATCTTATGAACAGGTTGGATGACAATATAAACATCACTATGGGAACTAACAAGGTTTTGGAAATCATTATCCTCACTTTTTCCCTTGGCATAATCCACTTAATCTTTGGATATGCTTCAATTTTAGGCTTAACCCCTTAAATTAGATGAAAAAGCGGATGGTCGACATATATGAAACACATATATCATGGTGGGGCCCACGTAGCACTGACCATCCTCCATTGGTCAATGGCGGGAGAGTAGCTAGTCCGTTTTCCAAACCTAGGGACGCAGATTTCCTGCTAAAGCCTTTCTCACGAAGATCCGCAGAAGGATTCTATGTGGGGCCCACTATGATCTTTGTGTGAAATCCAACCTGTCCATTCATTTTTAGATATCATTTTAAGACATTATACCAAAAATGAGGAGGATCCAAAAATCAAGTGGGCCATACGAGATGAAATAGTTGGGAAAGGAATGCTTATCATTGAAACCTTCGTAGGCTCCACCTTGATGTTTATATTTCATCCAAATCGTTTATAATGTCATTTTCACTGAGATGAAATGAAAACACCAATAACATAAACCGATACAAAATTTTTGTAGTCATATGAATGTTTCAGCGGTGGTCACTAAATTCCCACTATTTCCTCTCATGTGGCTCATTTAATTTTTGGATCCTCCTCATTTTTGGTCACATGTACTAAAATGATTTCGAAAAATGGATGGACGGGTTGGATTTATCACAAACATTATAGTGGGCCTCACATAGAATCCTTGCACAAGATATTCCAACAAAAGGCTTTTATGTGGAATCCACTTGCAATTCCAAGCGAGTGTCTCCATGAGTGTAGGAGAGTATTTTTTTAAAAGACTCTCCATCTCTGTGCAGGTGAATCTCTGCTCTTCTATTTATCTCACGACTTACATGAAGGCTCATACATAAATTCCTTACGATATGGTTAGGAGGAGACCATTATATATATATAATGGTAGTCAACAAATAAGGCAGTTAACAAATAGCAAGTCCTTTAAATATCAACTTAATCAGATATTCTTAATGGGTAGATGTTGTCAAGAATTTCCAGCGAAAGAGAACTATTATGGTAATTCAACGGGTCATATAAAATACAACCGGCCCACGTGAGCCATTGAATTGCAAACATGAGACACAGTACATAATTTGTGTGCTGTATCTAACATTCAAAACCGTACAAGTGGTACAACTCAAGTTGGCAAGTCTTCATAGCTGTGCATTACAGTGGAGGGTCCATTACTCATAAATCATACTATAACTAATGATCCTAGCCCTCCAATCAAAATATCGCTTGTTTTGAAGGTTAGGAATTATGTCCATTCAGAAACCGGCCTCATGAACAGCAGAAAACGACCCAGATAAGAAGAGAGTGAACCAGCCAGAACCAACCGATCAAAATTCTGGACCACTGCACGTTGGGCCCCACCTAGACACATGGATGGACTTTTCTTTATCGGCATCTTGTGCAATGTGATGACCACACATTTGCTTTTAATCGTGATTGTCAGGTGCCGTGTATGGGAGGTGATGGATACTGGAGCGTTTTGACAGACTCAACGGGTGATTATAATGCAAAGGCTCGGTTGCGAGTTTGCTACACTGTAAGCGCGCATTGACAGTGTATCCCTAATAGCTTGGAGTATATGTACGTAGATCCAGACCATCCAAATCACGTCCCAACTAAGATGGATCATAATGATAGATCACACAAATCAGATGGTGTTAACAATCTAATTTTGACCGTTGATCGATGTTCTTTTGCTGGTCCATATTTCTTGTAGGCTCGGGGGCCACAGCCTTGATGAAATCAAGAACTAAATATCCATTTAACGTCCCTCAATTGTACTTCTGGACTACGATCTAATCTGCAAGTGGGTTCATGATTTGTACGCTCATTAATCACCACCATGAAACTCATTAACGCGCATGCATGCACCTAGTAGGACCGAACATGTATGGAATACAACATTCACCACGTTTATGTTGTGCACTATGGAGCGCGAGAATGCAGTCTCATAAAGAGGCACGGCATTTTTCAGGCCTCCAGATTGTTTCTGTACACGTGGAATATGAATATGATGATCGGAGCCAGACATGGTCTTGTTAACACTTGATCAAAATTTTCTTTGATTGTACCATCGTAGTCATTTAATAAGTGGGTCTTTCCTCAATCAGAGCCATTGCTAATTTTGGTTTTATGGAGTTTATTTATATGGCCCAGTCACTGTTGGAAGCATGGAGTGGATGGTTTGGTTTCAATCTCATCCATCTGTGACAACTGTAAAAAGTGGCAGAGGCACAAAATCTGCTCTCCTGGGATAAGGGTCCTGCTTATGTATACGTGGGGCTGTGTTCTGATGATCCAAACCGTTGATACGATGGGTCTACACGTGGTGAAGAATATAAATAGTGTTTATTTGAAAATTTTGGAATTTTGGTGTTTTGGGATTAGTCCCAAGTCAGAAAGTAGAGAAGAAAATATTGTATTAATGTATAGCTTGTAGAGTATGTTATTATTTACTTGGTAACTAGATTCAAGAAGTACAGAGACTTGCGTGTACATGGGCTCGGTCCCGAGCTCAATGTGAGGGCGTTGTTATATAAGGCAGTGCGGCTGTAGAGGCACTAATGATCCATTTTAGATTTGGCTAATTTTTGACCCATGGGCTCGTAGCTTTATTGTTGAACACCCAACTTAAAACAGGTTTAACCGGGGATTGGTGTCGGTCTTTGAGATATTTCCTTATGATAAACATAGTATACAACACGTACCATTTTGTACGTGTAAATTCACTCTGCCGATAAGGTGAAAACCTATTTTTAATTATAAAATTAAAAGATCATCCTATTTTTTAATTGTAAAATTAAACGATAAGCCCATGTAAAACTCTGATTTGCCACACTAATGAAAACAATATTAAATTATCTCTAAGTTCACACAACATGGCCAGCCTGAATCATGGACTACGATGATTTTTTATTGTCTTGAAGCAGTCAATTACACCTAATTACTAGGTTTGATGAAAGACATATATGGTGTCACACACACAAAACTATGGTTGTGATGCATAGAAGGGTGTGAAAAAAATGAGAAGAAGATTATTGTCTTTCTAAAACAGATAAAACCTTGAATTTATAAGGTAGATTTTAAATTCATAGGATTAGAAAAAAAATCAAAATTGTATTATTCAATAATTCCCTTGGTATGCTTGATTATACTGCTTATTTAAAAGACTCAAATCATAATGGAAGTCCTAATTCTACTATAATAAAAATTATCTGAAATGTGTTAGGGCATCGATTTCATATGACCATTTCCCCATTTTTAAGAAATCTTCACATCCTTTTTGCCTTTGACTGTGTTTTCAAACGGTTTGATGCAATTTCATATTGAAATAATGATTATCGAACAATCTTAAGTTTTTAAAAGAAAATACTTTATCTACATTCGAAACGTCTCGAGCTATCATAAGTGACGGAGGGTCTCACTTTTGCAATAGGCCATTTGAAACCTTAATGAAGAAATATGGTATTATGTATAAAATGAGTATCCCCTATCATCCACAGATGAGCGGCCAAGCTAAAATGTTAAATAGGGAGATGAAACAAATCACGGAGAAAATGACAAACTTGGGTCACAAGGATATGTTACTTCAATTAACCGACATGTTGTGGGCTTACCGTATGACCTATAAAACCCTTATCGATATATCACCCTTGTAATGTCTTAGAAAAAAATTCGTACAGAGACTCGAGTACCACCTCAGACAGAAATCGATAAGGACCAAATCCTTTAGAAATTAAGCGAGACTTAACTAGTGCTAAACTAGATTACCTCTGAAACTAGTACTAATCACTTTAAATACAATCTGCAAGACTCAAAACTTGTAAAATCGTTAACGCTATATTACCCTAAAACGTAGGATCAATCTTTAAACCCAGTTGCTCTCGAGAGCATCTTGAAACTTCGTATTGGACCTAGACCGCACGTCGGAATTCCGATTACCCTAAGACTATACGATTATGATCACCTTGTTGGTCTTGACAACCACCTCGAAAATCAATTCCTAATAGCACCCAGAAATGCATAACTTGAGCCCGGAACGAAGTGTGTGAGAAACGTGAATATTTTTAGGAAATGAACTGGAACTTAAGTGAATTGAGTCGGTTTGCTTGCAGGCCAAATGTAAGTATTCAGACTATTAGAATCCGACCCAATTACACCCTCGGATCAGGAAAATTTTTCAACATATGTCAGTGTACTTGTGACCCTGATCAAGCAGCGGTGACTGTTGAACTGAAACTGGTCCGCCAGGGACGATCTGTAAATTTGATTGGATTGAAAACTTAGTTCGATTTGGATCCAATGTCAGAGAGCTTAAGTCCGACCGCATTCAGTAAAGGGGCCTCCAGAAGTGCTCCATTGGATCGGAACAGACCCTATTTGGCTATAACCTAAGTATACCTTGGCCCCGGGGCCATTTCTATTAGTCCTGAGCCTATATAAAGGCCTAAACCCACTCCATTTCTATTTCATACGAATTCTCTAAACCTTAAGAGAGGAGAAGAAAGAGAAGGAAAAGAGAGAAAGTGTGAGAGAGAGTTGGAGTTTATTCTTGGGATTCTTCCTTACTCCTCCACGTGCCAAATCAGTCCATCTGTATCGCCATACGGGCGATTCTGAGTCCGTTCTTAGGTAAGAAAATCTAACTTTAATCCGTTTTAGAGATTCAAATAGTGTAAGGGATGAAATAGCCAACCCATTTCACACTATAGGTTGCCGTGGTGCCGTAGACAAAGACTTAGTGTTTAAATTGAGGTCGTTATGAGTCTACTGGTGAAAGGTGCGGACTATAAATATTTAGGTTATGGTTTTCAAGGCTTTCAATGTCAGTAATGGTTTATGACTGACTTGATTTCTGTCACATGTGTTTAGATACGAAGTTTTCTATATATTACGTATAGATATAAACTATGTTGATTTATAATGCATTCCATGTGTTTGTTGAAATTTGTAAATGAGTATGAAATTGTGATTTATACTTGTCATGTTTCCTGACTAAGAATACATAATTATTGTATGTATGGTGAACCCTTTGTAAAGGGATTTGCTATAATATATGTTATAACTACTTTATTATATGTATTTAATATGTGTAGCCTAAGTGTTTGATAAAATGTCTGAATATGAAAATGCTTGTTTAAATGTATGTATTAAGGGTATTGAGATGAAATTCTCAATTTCCTTAACTATGGTTATAGTATCCTTTATATAACCTATCTTCTACTATGTGTTGTATGGATAAAATGCCTACGTATGATAGTATGTACAGTATGTGTTTGTTAAATTGCTTAAGAAAGATTTATATTTGATTTCAGTTGTCACATACTGTTTTGGATTATTTTATGTGGATGCTATCATTTGGAGTGTGCTTGGGGCTACGATGTAGTTCAGGCAATCAGTAATGGTACATGATCGGTGGTCTAACTGTTTAGCCATGACAGATATGCCCGATAAATCCAAGTCGCACGCTGCTTGTCGACAGTGGTTAGGTGACCCGGAGTGCTTACGTGTTCCATGTCGATCGGCTCGACGTATGCTCGTACCAGTCGAGCTTGTCAAGTAACCCGATTGGCCCGATGTATGTTCACCATGTATGAACGCTACTGCTTGAATTTAAGGTATCAAACTCACTAGTGAAAACCCGTTTAACCTTGCTACCTCGATCCGCTAAGACTCATGAGCTGGACATAGTGGTATGAGACACTGTGGTGGAGCTATCGGCCTATGCAGGGGTGACAAGCCCACCCGTAGTGACCAGTGAGCAATCCAGACTCGTGAGCCGAATACGGTGGTATGAGACACTGTATTCGAGCTGTTGGCCTACACTGATCAGGTGATGAGCCCTTTATAATGACCTCGAGCATACTCTGAGACTACATTGAGGTGATGAGTCTTTTCGTAGCTACTAGAGTATAAACTAAACTTACACTGATCAGGTGACGAGCCCTTTGTAGTGACCTAGAACCACAACTTCGTATGAGATTTGCTAGGACTGACAATCCTAGAATGGATCATTGTTTGAGAATTGATATAAAGGAGGTACCTTAGCTTCTTAAACACTACTGCATGAATCAATTTAATTAAGTATTGGCTAACATGAGCATACACCGCACTGCATGTGCTTTGGGGAGGAAGAGCACTTTCGAAAGTTTTTCATGCTCGCTGTGAGATGAAGACGCTGAGGGAGTGTAGGTGAGGGCATGCATCATTAATACATCTCATTTTTGCATTAATCAGAGTACTAGGAATGCTTGATTGCACTGCTTTATCATTACTACTTGATTAAATTGATAATATGTTAACCTTTGCTTTATTGTTCCACTGAGTTGATCACTCACTCCCACATTCTGGGATGGTGTTTTAAACCCTAACCAGATCTTGTCTTAGCTGCAGGTGATGGTGATGCCTACGAGGTGGAGCCCGACTTCAAGGACGACGAGGAGGCATTCTCCTATATGCAGTTATCAGGCGGGTTTATGTAGACTGCCTTGGTCGATGGGGATCATCAGATTTCAGACTAGAAAATATCACATATTTTGTATATTTTGGAATGCTATATGTAACTATTTGACCCGATAATGCGATCATACTCAGGAGGCTTAAAATCGCTTACATGCTTTATATATACTTATCACAGTCTTCTACTTGCATAGTTAACTGTCTCTGGAGTATGACATGCTGTTTGGTATAATCTCACTCATGTTTAAGGCACTAATACAGACAGCATTAATCATCATTATCTATGTTGCATAAGTGATGTGTTGGAACTAGGGAGTTGGGCTCCTGCTCAACCTCCAATTTTCAAGGCGTTACAACCCTATTGACCTATTTATGGAAAGGTTTATTACTTGCCCGTGGAGTTGGAATATAAGGCATATTGGCCTATAAAGACTTTCAATTTCAATATCGATAAAGCTAGATCGTTGCACAAATTTCAATTAAATGAACTTAACAAAATTCAGAACGAGACTTATGAGAATTCATAAATATATAAGGATAGAATAAAGGTGTTTCATGACAAGAACATCTTTCGAAAAAAAATTTAAACCACACAAGGAAGTCCTTTTATATAATTTGAGAATTCATATTTTTCTCGAAAAGGTGAGATCTCGTTGGACTGACCCCTTTGTAGTTAAATGGTTGATCCTCATGGGATTGTCAAGATATAAAATCTAGCGAATGAGAACATTTTTAAAGTGAACAATTACTACTTTAAGTTGTTAGTTGAGAACTTTGATTCAGATGACATGACGATCCCTCTGAAAAATACTATTTACCAGGATTGATTTTCTTGTGTGATGGAGGCCTCTCTCGCTCTTTACTGCTTTCCTATGTTAGATTAGAGCAATTTAGGTTTGTTTTTGTTTGTTAGTTTATTTTGTCCGGCGACTCGAAAACCCCTTTAGTTGATGGAGAATTCATGCAAATTCCTTTGATCCTTTTCAAGTAGTCTCTCTTACTCACTCTTCGTTTAATATTCGTTGTCTCATGTTATGATGCATTCACATCTTTTTACATTAAGGATAATGTAGATTTTAGGTTGGGAGTGAGATTTGGTCAAATTTTTAGTAATTTTTTTTTTAAAAATTTTTGAGCAAAATTTTAAAAAAATTTCAATTTGCAAATCTCAAAACTCTTTTTGAGAGTATTTGTAAGTATAGATGATGAAATATAAGTATTTTTTTAAACTCTAGAGTCTAATTGATCAATATATTTTTTAACAAGTTTCTTTAATAAATTGATTTGTATGAAGTTGTAAACATAATTCAAGTATAGTTCACAATTCAAATTTGACTCAAAGTCCTTTAAGCCAACTTGAATTTCTTCTGTTTAGCTTGATTATTAATTAGAAGTATTAGGAACTAAACTTGGAGATCTTTATCTACCATGATATAAAAAGAAGAAATGGCTAATTAGAAAAAAAAAACAATTAGTGGAATAAAAAAGGACAACCTATTTCAAGTGCTTAAAGAAATAAAGAAAGAATAAAAGTGAGAGTGTGAAAGCTGTTGATGATAAATCAAAAGGTGGAAAATTTGAAAAGGGAGATGAGTTCAGAATCAGTGACTTGTGTTGATCTGACCACTTCGGGATAATTATCACGGTTAACATTATGGAGGGAATGCTGATTTTTGTAGGACCCGTGTCTTAGCCCGTACTGTTCCATATGCCTCCGCGGTCCTCCAGGTCAAATTTCGACAACTTTCGACCTTTATCTGACATTTGCGCTCGATCCTGAGTCATATCCCGTATTTCAGAGTCGGCTCAACTCGAGACTTGTACCTTGACGACCGCACCATCGTCGCGGTTCCGATGTCACGTCTCGCGCGCCGAGGCGATACCTAGACCAGGAGATGTGGGCCCACGTTCAGTTCGAGAAAACGCCGCACATTTGTAAAATCCCAAGAGAATCTCTACAACCTTTCAAATCAATCCCATCAATAATGTCATATGTCAAGTACACATCACCCCATCCCCAAGTACCCTTAAAGTCAACACTCCCTTACACAAAGTACCCCCCATCACTCACTTTTCACCCATCACACCCATACCTCTCTTTCATCACCCCTCTCCCATCATCTCTCTCTCTCTCTCTCTCTCTCTCTCTCTCTCATTCCCTCTCATTTCTCCCAAGCACCATGAGAGCTTGGACGTCCATGGCTTCCATGAGAGAAACTAAGTGTGGCCCACTCCCTATCACCCAATCCTACCCTCGAAAATTGATCTCAACCGTTAAATCGCACCCCTTGAAGCTCTTGAACGCGTTGGTGAAAGAAGGAAGACGAAGATCATAAGGTGGGTGTTCATAAGCACTTGATTTTGTGATTTGAGGGCCTACTTATGGTGGGACCCATCTTGATGTAAGATTTGTATCAAGAGGGATCCATAGTGGAAGGGTCCCTCCACTACTTCGATCTCCATTTCTCTCTCTCTCTCTCTCTCTCTCTCTCTCTCTTCCCTTGGGGCCCACCTTGAAGTTGATCCTGTGGACCCATCATGATGTATTTATTATACTTGCACCATCCAACAGAACTGGATGGTGGAGATCCACCCACCTGCTGTGTCTGCACGCGTGCTGTGCACTAGACGTGGGGCCTCACCTTGATGGATGTGTTGAACTCTAATCAGTCTAGCCCAACTGGATGATGGGCCCTACCATGATTATATGTGCTTTATCCTACTGGTCCATTCATCTGGACCGTCCGTTTATGTGGGCCACACCAGCCTTATGGCTGCTGTCAGACGTTGGCAGGATAGGTGGGTCCTCACCGTGATATATGTAATCCTACCCCCCCATGCCCATCTGAAATGGTGGGTCCCCTGCTGCAGGCAGCTGTTGTTGCCTGCCTTGGTTGTCAAAATTTTGTGGGGCCCACGCAGCTCTCAGCTGCATCACGTCCGCAGCTGGGGGTCCTCGCATGAGGTATGTACTATATCCTAACCGTTCATCTACTGGGGCTGCACAACAATTGCTGTGATTGGACACTGGTGGGCCACCCACGTGGCACCACATGAGGTATGCGTTATCCCACACTCTCAAGCTGTGGGACCCACCTTGAATGTATGTATTTTATATCAGGGCCTTCCATTTGCTGGACGACCAACAACATTGCTGCCTTACTGATGCCAGCAAGTTTTGAGTCCCAACTTGACGTATGTGACATTATCCAGCCGTCCATTCATTTTTCAGCACGTGTGGGCCCACCCTACACGTGTTGCACGTGTGGGGGTGGGGCCACCTTGAGGTATGTATCATTTAACCACACCGTCCATTTCTGGACGGTGCAAAGAGGGGGCCACCGAGACGTACTCAACCGTCCACCCATTGGTAGCCGTTGTGGCACCAACGTGATGTATGTGTTTTATATACAAACCGTACTTCCATTTGGAGGTGTGGGCCCACCTCACACGTGTGACACGTGTTGGGGTGGGACCCACCTTGGTGAATGTATTGTATATCCATTACGTCCATATGACTTGACGGTGGAATGGGTTCCACTGTAATTCACGTGCTTACGCACACTGTCTATCCATTTTAGCTGACGTGGGGCCCACCCCACATGTGTTGAACGCATGGGATGGGACCCACCTTGATGATGTGTTGAATATCGGCTCTGTCCATGGCAGGTGGGACCCACCTTGATGTATATGCTTTATGTCCACCGTCCATCTGAGGACGTGCTGGACTGAGTCCAGCAGCGGTGGAGACCACCATACTTAGCTACTGCATTGCGTCAGCAAGCTCCGAGGGGCCTATCATGAGGTGTGTTCTATGACCAAACCGTTCATCCGTGTGAAAATCTCACATGTGATGCAGACGTAGTGCATCCCCACCGTCCATTCTTCTAGACGTGGTTGGCCAGTACAAACCAACCCTTCAGCTACTGTAGTCACGTGTGACACCCTACTTTGATGTATATGTTTCAGCCACGCTGTCCAGACTGATGGACGTGCGGCCCACCTTGTTGCTGAGGGCTATCCGACCGTCTATCAAGTGGGTTGCACCGTGATGCTTGGGTTTTATCAAGACCGTCCATTATATGGTCGTCAGCAAGTTCTGTGGGTCGCATGATGTATGTGATTCATTCATGCTGTCCATCCAGTTTCATCTGGACCATCCATTTGTGTGGACCTCATCAGCAGCTGAGGTATTGACGTCAAAAAATTCTATGGGGCCCACACATGATATAGGTGTTTTAACCATGATGCACGGTAGTCGTGGGACCCACGCATACGTGGAAACCACGTGATGTGTGTGTTAATCCAGACCATCCATATGGACGGTGGCCCCTTTTTACATTTCATGTATATTATATTATAGTACACGATATGATAAAATATTATATTATACTATATTATATAACATCTTTATTCAGTAAGAGAGAGAGGGAAGTGGGGTGGCCCACGTATGTGGGACCCACCTGACGAACTGAATGCTCCACACTGTCCATCCATTCATCTTGCGTGCCTGTCTTGCACCACCTCATCCATCCATCTGACATTGCTCTGGGCCCCACTTTGATGAGTATTTTTTCATCCAAACTGTCCATCCACTTGGTGGATTTTGGACCCTCCATCTGTTGGATGGTCAGCGCCCCACCCATGATGGATATTTTCCATCCAAACTATTTGTTCATTTGGTGGACAGCCACCTATGTGGATCCCACATTGTTATATTAACCGTCCATACATTTGGTGAGCTCGTCCTTAGGCTTGAGAAGAAAAATAAGACAGATACAATACCAAGTGGATCACATTGCCTAGAACAGTGGTGAATTGAACGTCTACTGTTGAAACCCTTTTTGCGTCACAGAAGTTTTAGATCTATATGGGAACTGTTTTTCCTCTTAATTTAGGTATTCATAACCTTATGATCAGATTGGGTGAAGATCATGTTATGGTGGGCCCTACCTTGATAATGTGCTGTATACACCGTCCATCCATGTGGGGTCAGCCGTGATGTATTTGTTATTCATGACGTCCATCTTATGCAATGCGGCCCACCTTGATATATGTATTCTATACTCGCGACGTCCACCGTAGGACGGTGCCATGTGGGGCCTACCATTGATGCATGTATTGTATACCTTTGTCGTCCTCCCCTTGGACGTGTGGCCTACCTTGAGGTACGTTTCATATCCAAACCGTCCAGCCATCTGAGTCATCTAGGCCGTCCATATCATGAGGCTTACCTAGATGTATTTGTGGCCCATTCATGATGCCCGTTAATGCGGCCCACGTGATGTTTATGAGGCCCGTGTATGGGGCCCATAGTGATGTATATTAGGCCCTTGACTGAGACCCATGATGATGTGTATTAGACCCTTGTATGAAACCGTGGACCCATTATACGATTGACCCTATGAGCGTCATTCCTTGGGAGCAATGTTGGTTAAAGGTCCACATTAATGTGCAATGATGGTCAGATGTCCTCATTGTGACCTTCCCGTAGGCTTTGTTAGGCCCATTCGCACTATTTTCTAAGCGGGTTAACCCAAATAAGTAGGCCTCATTCGCCGTAGACGGATGGCTTCGTGCTATCGGATTTGATATAACCATGGCCAAGTGCTGATCTTTATACTATAGTTGATCGGCTGATCATCCATGGACCCCGTTTTGTTTGTCTACTGATTTTTGGGCCGATTATCGTGACCGATTATTGATTGTGGCATATTGCCGACTCTGCTTGTCATGGTCGATTGACCGATTATCGATCGAGGCAGATTATCGTGACCGATTACCGATCGTGGCCGATTGCCGACTCTGCTTGTCATGGCCGATTGACCGATTATCGATCGAGGATGATTATCGTGACCGATTACCGATCGTGGCTGATTGTCGATTGACGTGTCCGATTATCGATTCTGTTTGTCATGACCGATTGACCGATTCTGATTATCGACGCCGATTATCGATCAAGGCCAATTATCGTGCCCGATTGTCGATTCCGATTGTCATGGCTGATCGCCGATTCTAATTATCGAGGCCCAATGTGATGTATATGCGAGCTGTATTTGAGGCCCGTTGTGAGGTGTATCCAGCCCGTGTTTAAGGCCCAATGTGATTGTCACGTCCCAAACCCAAAAATTAGATTCACATGAATCCCGATTGTCGAATCCGGTGCCGACAGCCTCCGCAGTGCCCCATTCTCGACTCCTGACAATCAAATGCCAGATTCCGATCCTGGGATCCTACAAGGAGGATTTTCAGAATGAATTTTTTTTTGTACTGGAGCATAATTACAAGCATAACCAAGTCACAAAACAACATCACCACATATCCACTATATCAAAATCTTTTAAGTACAATGCAGAAAGAAAAATACAAGATAATCAAAAGCTCCAAAATGGTCTGATACGCGCTCCTGCCTCAGTGTTGCTGCTGTCCAACGCTACCTGCATGCAACTGTCTTGCATAAGCTTACAAAAGCTTAGAGGGTGGTGTAAGTGTGTGCGCAAGGCAAACGCCGAGTGTACAATATCAGGTAATGCGAAAGTATGCGGTAAGTACATGAACACAATCAACCATGTCAAGGCTATGTAATGCAAGACGTGAATGTTATCAGCCATACCAAGGCCATGCGATGCGAGATATGAATGCCATCGGCCACACCGATGCAATGCAAGGCCTACATAGCCGAATGTCATATGCGAAATGCAATCCAAGCAAGTCGGTACTCATTAAGTACAAATATAGTTCCTCTCTAGATATCACGGGGTCTAATACACTTCGCAGTGACTGCCATCTCCCTAGCTGCACAGTCAAGCAAGCGGAATAGACCTCACTATCCGCCTGACCAGTAGTCTGCCAAAACCTACCC
This sequence comes from Magnolia kwangsiensis, assembly GCA_037074715.1. Classification (NCBI taxonomy): domain Eukaryota; kingdom Viridiplantae; phylum Streptophyta; class Magnoliopsida; order Magnoliales; family Magnoliaceae; genus Magnolia; species Magnolia kwangsiensis. The sequence goes on from CM073571.1 coordinate 5,181,903, forward strand.
GACTCGTCGATAGTGGACTCATTTTCGAGCTGGTCAAACTCAGCCTAGCTTATAGCCCCCTCACTCAGGCGGATAAGGCCACACCCCCTTCCAACCAACCACGACACAGTAGGAGACGCGGTCTACTGGTATTCGACACTCGGGCGCTCGTGTATCCACTCGGTCTAGACGTTGGAGCATCTCCTGGTACCAAAAAGGTTCTGGGACTTTCATCCAAGGACATCCTAAGTACCCACAGTGCTAGAACCAAGTATTTTCGGTATCCGATACGGCAATCCACGATGTACCTGTGGAGCCACGACCCTGATGTCACTAGGGCGTGCAGTGAATCAAATCACACATATGGGAGATGCATGAATCACACCGTCAAATCATGTAGCAATCCAACGCATATTGCGTGATCATGTGGGGTACTCCGTCTCATAAGGAGTCCCGTAAGTGGTCTGCCCAATGGCATATGCTATGATCAGTCACTACTCAAATCAAGCATACATATGATACGTATGAGCATGAGTCATGAGATTATACTAAGCATGTTATAAAGCGATGAATAGTAATGAGTATGGGTCTATCAATGGGCCCTAAGGAGAGTTATAATGCGGACATTTAACCAACATTGTACTTACAATGTGGACGTCAAACCAACATTGTTCCTTAGGCATGACCCGCCATAAATATCATTACATGAACCATGGAAAATCACACATTGCAATAGACCCTAAGGACATCCGTTGGGCCTCGATCCATGGGCCTTAGATAAATCAAATGGGCCGAATCACATGGGCCTTACATTCATCAAATGGGCTGCGTTAATGGGCCTCACCAATGAGCCTTATGTACATTGCAATAGCCATAACCCATGAGCCTTTGAATACATCAAAATGGGCCTCATAATATGGGCCTTACAGCTATCAAAGTGGGCCTCAACCACGGGCCACAAATATATCGGATGGGCCTCATATTCACATCAAAGTGGGCCTCATATTCACATCAAAGTGGGCCTCAACAATGGGCCATAATTATGACAAGATGGGTCCAATCACTTGGGCCTTATATATATATACAAAGGTGGGCCTCAACAACGGCCACAATTACATCATTATGGGCCTCCTCATATGGGCCTTATGAATGCCAAGGTGGGCCTTAAAAATGACCACAAATATATACTTTCATATATATATATATATATATACACACACACACACATGTATACAGACATGTATATGAATTATGTCAAAGGACCAACCGATCCTCACTTCAAATAATAGTGGTGGGACCCACTTGAACCACGGATCTAACTCATTCTTTAGCTCATGCCGCAAAAAGATCTTTCAAAATGGTTGAATGGGGATGCAACACATGCATCATGGTAGGGTCCACACACCTGGCCCATTAATTAAATGGACGGTTTGGATATAACACAGACACCAAAGGTGGGGTCCACTTGGTCGTCCAGCAACCTCATAAAATGGCTGGACGACATATATGCAACGCATGCATCATGATGGACGCAGCACTTGCTGACGTCCGTCAGCTATATAGCTGGTGCGTGATCGCCCAGCCCACCCGTTACCACCATGAGTGGGTCCCATGTGGGTCCCATCATAATATTTATTTATCATCCACCCATTGATAAGGTCACACGGACTTGGATGAAGAGAAAATACGAATTTCAGCTTGATCCAAAACTTCAGTGGGCCCCAAAAAGGGTTCCAATGGTAGAGTTCAATTCACACTGTTTCTTATGGTGTGGGCCACCTAAGCTTTGGATGGGCCTCATTTTTGGGGAGGGCCCACCTCAGAAAGTGGGCCACCTAGTGGACAGGTCGGATGACAAGTAAACAAACCACCCACCCGTAGTGCGCAGGCACTGCCTGCGCCTGTCAGTAGCAGCAGCGCACGCTGCCTCTTTGTGTGTATATATATATATATATATATATATATATATATATTTGAAAAACTGTTTTTCCAAGGTTTTTCAGGTGTGGGGACCACATCTGGTAGATCCACACCATTCACTGGCTTCCATGGCCCTAGACAAGTCTATCAAGACCAATATTGGACTGTTTTCAGCATGTAAGAAAAATCTAGGTGAACTTCAATGGTAATGAAATAGTTTTCGATGTTATGGCCCACCAGATACTCTGATCAACCTCATTTTTCGGCTCAATGCTTAAAATGAGTCGGAAGAGGATGGATGGCTCGGATTGTAAACATACATCAATGTGGGGCCTACTTGAGTGATACACTCCAATGGCTTGTGAAAAATCAAGCCCATATTTGTGTTTTCCTGCTACGTCCAGCGTTCAGACGTTGGACGTTTCTTCTCTATCTTTTTTTTTTTGTGTTGTTTAAGTGGGCCTTCACAAGATGAATGTTACATCTAAGATGGGCCCCACTCATGGAGGGCTTGGATAAAATACATATTTCATGGTGGGGCTCATTCAAGTGGGCCACATAGCCACATCAACATACAAGAAAATGAATAAAAATGAGAGGGATAGAGAGAGAGAGAGGGACACGAATGATGGAGGGGCCTCGACACTATGGGCCCTCCGTTTCAACCATCCAATCATACATCAATGGGTCCCATTGCACATGGGCCATCCAAATAAAAGATCAACGGTGGAGATCCCTCTCCATCCAAACTGAATGGTCTATATGACCTCTTAATGCAAGAAAAGTAAATATCATGATGGGGTCCATGGAGAATGGCCCCATCATGGAATGATATTGATGATCAAGATGGGCCATCGGCCACATCTTAGGGTCCCAAGTGAGATCCAAACCATTGATCGGTTGGCCTCACTTGGCCCATCTTAAAAATATGAAAACTACTCTATCAAAGTACCCACCTTATGATCTACTCAGTCCGTTGGAACGCCTATCTTCTAGAGCTTCACTTTGATGGTGGAGATGAGAGATGGATGGCTAGGATGAGAGATTTAGGATGAGAAGTGGGCCACCAACATGCACTTTTCTCTCATGGGAATGCATGGACATGGGAGTGCTTCTTGGTTGCTTGGGATTTGTTGAGAAATGAGAGACAGAGGTGTGATGTAAGGAGAGATGGAGTGATGTGAAGTGAGTGATGGGTGAGGTGAGTGATGGGTGAAGTGAGAGGTTAGTTGACTTTGGTGGTTGCTTGACTTGTGGAGAAAGGAAGCATGGGTGCTTGTACTTGACATAAAGTGATTGATTGATGGGAATGATTTGACACTTTGTAGAGATTCTCTTAGGATTTGCAATGCGCGGTGTTTTCCTTCGAACTGAACGAGGGTCCGCATCTCGTCGTCTGGGTATCGAATTGGTGCGTGAGTCGCGGCGACGGTGCGGTCGCAACGATACAAGTCTCAGATTAAGCCGACTCAAATGTATAGGATACGACTTACGGTCGTGCGCAACGTCAACTATAGCTCGCGGATTACCGGAATTTGACGAGAAGGATCGCGGGAAGCAACGGAACAGTACGGATTAGGATACGGGTCTTACAGTGATGTTTATGAGGCTTATGTGATGAGGCCCACTATGATGCATTTGAGGGCTAGGCGATGGAACCTATTATAATGTATGTTAGGCCCATGTGAAAAGCCCATCGTGATGTATATTAAACTCTTGAGTAAGGCCCATGGTGTTGTATAATTGGCTCTTGTGTGCGGCTATGAGTCCATTATATGTTAGGCTTTATGTGGGTCGTCCCTTGGGGGACAATGTTAGTTAAACGTCCACATTATCGATGTCGATTGTCAATGCTTGCTATTGATACCGATTATGAGTATGTGACTGCATATCATCATGATACATGCCCATACGCATCATCTGCATGTATGTTATGAGATATGATTGACCATTGCATATGTCATAATGCTGGTTGTTATGAGACTCCCTGATAGGTGGAGACGGCTCACATGAGCGCACGATACGCACAGGATTGATGCATGATTGGATTGTATAACTCATGCATCTTGTATTGTGTGTTGTGATTACTATATGCCCTAGCGACATCAGGGTCGTAGCCTCCACAGACATATCGTGGATGGCAAGATGGGATACCGGAAACCTTTTCTACATGGGGTGCTATAGATATCCTTGGGTGAAAGTTTCAGAACCTTCTTAGTTTCAGAGGTTACTCCAACGTCTAGATCGAGTGGGTAGATGAGCGCCGAGTGTCGATTACCAGATGACTGCGCTCTCCACTGTGTCGTGGTCGGTTGGAAAGGGGTGCGACCTTACCTGCCCGAGAGGAGGGGGCAATACTAGGCTGAGTCTGACCAGCTCGAGGAATGGGTCTGTTATTGACGAGCCGGGCCCGATATTAGCAGGCGGATAGTGAGGTCTCTTCCACTCACCTTGTTGCGTGCGATGGGGCGACAATCTGGTTTGGAGTGTAATAGATCCCGATGATTTCTCTGAGAGGAACCGTACTGATATGTGGACTTATCGAGTAGTAGTTGTATGCTCATTCATTCATTCATTCACTATCCACTCGAGCTAGTGGTGTGCAACTAATTGTTGTGTACCTTAGTTATGGTATGAATTTCGGTTGGGCGCGCGACCAACCTGAGATCAGGGGTTTACCACGTTGAGTCTGACTATCCAAATTTAGGTATGAGACTGGTTTGGATAGAAGTCCATTGTGGCGGACCCCGTAGCCTGCAATATTACCTACTATCATCCCGACTTCACACTCCAAGCATGATCATTTCATTCGCATCGCATATTGCATTACATCCGCAGGCATATGTCATTTTTGGGTTGATATGTTTCTACACTTATATGGCCTAGATAGACTTAAAAGGATTTGTATATTGCATTGCATCCTCGGCATCTGATATTTAATTTTTTTTTTATAATTCTTTATTGCATAACTGTTCTATATTGCGTATCCTGATATTTATTGACTTATGGATTTGTCAGTATTTCTGCTTATTCCGATAATGTACGAATTATGAATTACCTGTATTTTCGATATTATATGATTATGATATTGTATTGAATACTTGACACTTACCTTGTGCACACACTTACACCACCCTCTAAGCTTTCTATAAGCTTATGTACGATAGATGCGTGCAGGTGATGTTAGGCTGTAGCAGTGTTGAGCTTGGAGCGTGCGGTGGTCTTCTGGAGCTTGATTCTCTATTTATATATTTTCCTTTCAGTATTGTATTCAAAAGATTATATTAGTAGATATGTGATGATGATGTTACGTTGTGAATTAGGTAATCTTGTGGTTATGCTTATTACTAGTTAAATGTACAATTTTTTTTTTTAAAATCCTCCTTGTAGGATCCCAGGATCGAAATCTGACATATGAATGATAGGAGCTAAGAATGGGGTACTACGGAGGTTGTCGGCACCGGATTTAGCGATTGGGATTCCTATGAATCCGATTTTCGAGTTTGGGGCGTGATAATTTTTAACTATTATAAGTTAGAACTCATGGAGCACACTAGGAACTTGATGTTTGAATGAATTCTATTGATTGATTGATGAATAAGAACTTAGTTTAATTTCTTACTACTCATATTATAGTTTAGATTGATAATATCTTATCTTTATATATCTGACTTATATATACATATACATTGGATTACACAAAATTTTGATTTTCTGAAAGACATTTGAAGTTTGAGATTTGAATTTAGTTTTTGCTTGTTTTGTTCGGGATTAGCAAAATGATAGTTGGGGTTTGTGTTGGGTGTGAATAGAGGTGTACACGAGTCGAGTCGAGCCGAGCCGAGCTTTGCCCAGCTCATGCTCAACTTGAACTGCTCGAGTCTTAGCTTGTGTTGGGCTCAGCCAGTAGATCAGTCTAGTTTGAGCTGAGTTCAAGCTGAGTTTTTAGATGTGCTTCGCTACTCAAACGGACGCTACTCATTGGAAAAAAATGGAAAGAGTAGAGGAGAGGACTCACTTTGGAAGAGGAGATCATCCAGATAGATGCTGGAAGAAAGAATGTCACCCGGTGGTGGAGAACGATGAGCATATTGGTGAATGGATGACTGATTTGGGCTAAAGGGAGGGAGAAATGGGTTGGGGTTGGGCGATTTGGGCGAAAGGGAGGGAGGTTTGGATTGCTGGGTTGGGTGAGTAGGGTCGAGCGAATGAGAGTTTTTTATTTTTTTAAACCCTTATATATTCACTTAAAAGTCAATCCGAGTCAAGCTAAGTCCATCTTAGACTCAACTCAAAATATTCTGAGCTCCCAAAAAAAGGCTCGACTCGATTTGAACAGAGTTTCGATCCGAGTTGAGTCGAGCTTTTTTGAACCGAGTCAAGTAAGTTACCGAGCTAACTCTGCTCGTGTACAACTTTAAGTGTGAATATTGCATATTTCCCCTTAATTATGCATTGGTTTTTAAAGCACATGTGTGTAAAATTAATCTAATTATATGTGTTTTGCTTTACAAGGTGATTTGGAGAGCTAAGATGAAAATGATGATTAAAACAGTGATTTAAAGCTCGAAGAATGACCAAGTGATGGATTTGATCTATGTAGGATAATATTGAAGAATTTAATGTCAAAGATTCAAGAAAACTAAGCATTAAAGATGTAAAAAAGTAAAAAAAATTATACAATCCAATAATAGAAATAAAAAACTATTCGATTCGACCCGAGGTTGGTTCAGCCCGATTCAAGGTGAACAAAATAGTCTAACAAGAAACTGTGATTTTCAGACTTAATTCATCTTGATAATTTTGTGTAACGAAAGTGTTGTTTGGTCCTATCGAAGGAGGGGTCGGTGCGACTTGAGGGAGATAGGAAATTCGAATGTATTTCGAGAAAACTTGGCTATAATAGAGAAATAATTTGATGTGATCGAAGGCCGCAATCAGTGCGACCAAAGCATAATAAAAGTGCATAAATTTGATGTTAGTCCAAAGTTAGTGCAGGATTTTCTTATTTAAAGGAGTATTTCATGCCATTCTAAATACAAATTAGGGTTTAGGAGAGAGAGCAAGAGGTTGAGAAGCTTCTATGGAGCCGTTCTTCTTATATAATCTTTCGTTCTAAGTTCTTTTTCATGTTTTAGAGTTTAGTTCAACTATGACTACAATTAGCTAAATCTCTTAGCTAGGGCTAAGAGGTAAAGCTTATAGTTATTTTTAATATTATGGTTTGGTATGATTTAAGTTATTTGGTTTGAATGATGAACAATTCACTGATTTTGTTTTGAATAAAGTATTATTTTTAATTTATTTTGATCAATTGTCAACTCCGAACACTTTGAATGATTAGGAAGGTAAAGATTGCTTACTTATATATTTTATAAGAGATTAATCTATAAAATTTATTGATATATTATACACTACGGGGTACGTTGAATTCCTTGTGATCAATAACTTAATGCTTTATGTGAGAAATGAATCAATTGAAGTTCAAATCTGTTCTAATTTGTGAATGTTGAATTAGCTACTCTATTATTCGACTTGATGGGATATGACTTCAATCAGTTGAGTTATTTAATTGAATAAGTGAATTATGTATTACGAATGGCTAAAAATAGATACTTAGTACTCTAGTATTTTGTTTCATTAATTTTTTCTTTACATTATTTAGATATCTTTTAATATAAGTTTTCCTGTTAATCCTAATTTTAGTTTTAGTTTTAAAATATTTTCAGAATGCACAACTATAAGTCCTTGAGAGTTCGATCTCAGTCTCACCGAATTAAAACTACATCACAACTTTTTACTTGGGATTGTTATCCTTTTAGATCGATCACATGATAAGGGTTGCAACATCTTGGGTGAGTTCGGGGTCTCACCTAATCTACCCCGGGAAGTAGTGTGGTCAGAGGTTTTGGATGAGAAGTGCTTTAAACTCCGCTTTAAATTCAATTTTCACAATTCAATCCTTTCGTATGATATCTATGCGGTGGTCCATCCAAAGTGGACATCATTGGTAGACTAGATAAGGAAGCAGATTGCATTCAGCCTGGCCCATCTCTAGCAAGGAATGGACAGATCTATGTGGGGGGGCCTCCAGGCCGTCCATCCATTCTCCCAGACTATTTAAAGGTTTGAGCCCCAAAATGAGTAGATCTAACACTCAAGTGGACCACACTAGAGATGACTCTTGCATTTAATGTGGCTTGAACTTACTATTTGGTGTGGCCCACTCGAGGGTAGGATATGCATAATTTTTGAGCTCATACATTAAAATGATCTGAGAGAAGGGATGGATGGCCTGGATAGATAGATACATCATGATGGCCCCATACAGATCTCCACATTCCTTGTTAGAGACGGACGACGGTTGGACGCAATCCGCCTCCATTAGAGAGGGCTGCATTGATGGGCAGTGCATGGCTGAATGAGAAGGGAGCAGAGTGGATGAGATCTGGGTGACAAATTAGACCTTGGTGCTCACTTTGATGTATGTATTGTATATCCATCCGGTCCATCAGTTTTTTATGGCTAATTTTAGGTTATGGTACAAAATTAAAGGAGATCTAATGTTGCAAAATGTTGATTTTAAAAAGTATATATATTCTAAATACATTAAATATTATATACAAAAGTGTTTGAAAAACACATTTTTCATGGTTTGGGGAATAGTCCCACATTAGAAAAAGAGAAGGAATTTTTGTGGTTTATACGAGGAGTGTGGAGTATTATAATACTTACCCACATGGTCCAAAGGAGAATGAAACTTGTGTGTACGCACTGGAACACCCACGCGCCCACTTGGGCTCAGGCATGGGCTCGATCTTGGTCACGGTCAAGGGCTCAGTGCGAGGGCATGGGCATGTGAGATAGTGTGACTGTAGAGGCGCTAGTGGCGCACTTTGCACTTCGCACATGCGCATCATGTTGCAGAGGGTCGCTCCCTTCGCAAACCGGAGTGAGACATGTGCGAGTCGCGATGCGACTGGGTGGCTAAGGTGAGCGGCTGGTTGGAAGGGAGACTAGAGGACTGAGAGACAGGTCCTCCAGTATATATAGAGAGGCTGAATATGGTTGTTGTAGTAGAAGAGTAACTGTTGTGCCATTAGTATGGAAACCATGTTGTAACTGCTGCATGGCTACCCCAACAGCTAGAAAATGGGTAGCTACTGTCTCACAACAGTCAGCATGTAGCAGCTTAACGACTCATGAACAACAGTCAGAAAATGGCCATAAAATGACTAGTTGTCTCCAACAGCTAAAAAACGGTCATAAAATTTATTTCCCTGGACCATAACCCCCAGCCACCACAGCCTATATAAACAAGGTCTGGATGAGTTTCCAAACCATCTCTCAACCCATTCCCATACAAACTGAGACAGCTACTCCTCTCTTATACTCAGTAACTCTAGCAAGACAGCAAGGTTGAACCATTGCTAGAAAAAAAAACTAGCTGTGTGGTCTAAAACGGTTTAACTGAACCAGTACCTGAAGAACTGACCAGTGCAGTGGTCTAAATTACAAATTCTCTTCTCTTCTCTTTTCTTTTTGGGAATTTTTTTTTATTCTAATTTTGTCAGACTATATGTAATAGAGTTCCATTAGTGGGCCCTCGTGTTTGCTGAACGCAAATCCACATTAGGCTCATCGTATTCTAAAAGTGGTTTTTCTGTAACCTAACAGCATACTCTATTCACTTGAATAGGGGCAAATAACGCTTTAAGGATAGCGTTTTAGACGTACTTCTGCCTGTCCTTATTTCAGATCTTCAATTTTTCGGATTCTATATTTTACAGAAAAAATATTATTCTATAAAATTTTCAACATCTAAATTTGAAGTCGACGATGGAGTAAGGATTGAATTCTCACAATTAGACACATTTTATATACCACAAAAATTTGAAATCAAGCTTGTCTTTGTCTTTGTGTTTGTCTTTATCTCTGTGTATTCCCTTCATCCAGGTCCGTGTGACCTTGATGTGCCCCTATGAATTTATTAATGGTCGCCATTCGATGACCACGGTTTCTTGTGGTGTGGTCCACTTGAGGTTTGAATTGCTTCATTTTTTGGATCATGCCCTTAATTGATTTGGAAAAACTGACGGACGGCATCGATATAAAATACAAACGTTGTGCCCTACGGTCCGGGCCTCACCCAAGTTAGATTTGATTTCCTTTTCACCTTATTATAAAAAAAAATAAAAACATAAAAAAATAAAAAAAATCTTTGATACTCTTGGCAGAGTGCGAGTGCACCGTCCTAATCGTGCGGATTAGCTACTGACAGGTAGAGTAGAGAGACTCGCTGTTGAAGTGACTTCATCAGGTTCTGTGGGCCCCACGATGATGTATGTTTTGTATCCACTCCGTCTATTCATTTGGAGATATCATTTTAGTGAATTATCCAAAGAATGAGGCAGATCCAAAGCTTTATTAGACCCCACCAAGAAAACAGTGTGGAGAGTGATTACCACCGTTAAAACCTTCCTAAGGCTCACCATTATGTTTACTTGAAATCCAAACTGTTCACAAGGTAACACAGACATGAAATAAAGGAAAACACATGTATCAGATTGATCGAAAACTTTTGTGACCCTTAGAAGCTTTTAATGGTGGCCGTCACTCTACTCTCCCCACAGTTTTCTGTGGCGGGGTCCACTAGAGCTTTGTAGTCCACTCATTCTTTGGCTCTTACCCTGAAATGATATCTACAAACGGACAGACCAGCCGGGTAGATACAAAACATACATCATCGAGCGGGGACCTCACTTCAGTAGCGAGTCTCGCTGCTCAGCCTGTCAGTAGCTAATCCGCGTCCCAATTTTGGATGGCCAAGCTCCATCGTCGTAACTGGATGATTATTGGTCCATTTAACAAACGGTTCAAAAGAAAACCGGTCCCATTTATCAGATGCTAGAATTGTTTAGTTAATATAACTTTTGGGTGACAGACATCTTTAGTGGGTCCCACGATCTGAACGGTTTAGTTTGAAGTAGTATATTGCACGGATAAAATTCTTAGCGGTGGTGTATTAACCATCACCTGGTTAATAAAAAAAAAAAAACCATCACACTCTAGCACACTCTAGCAGAGTAATATCAATGTATACATCAAGTCCCCGACTGGCAAAAATGGTCCCCTGTGCTTCGTGAAATGTGCGGTAAAAATGGTGCATGTACTCACCTCACAACCCAGATGTATCATGAATCCTGATAGCATCTCGTCCACAACAGCCTTAGGATCACCAAGACACGTGGCACCTGATTAGGAAATGGACAAGTGCCCTCGCTATCATGCACGTTGATCGATATGCCTGATTAGAAAATGTACAGTACTGCCCTCTCCCTATCATGGACGTTGAGCGATGATGGTTAACGGGTTGCCCTTTTCTGTCTGCGTGCCTCGCCTGCTTCTCTACCAAGTCAGACTGCGTGCGTAGAAACGGATTTATTTGTTTATTATTTTTTTAATACTCACGTAGTCCTATGCTATTGCTAAACGCACTCAAAAAACATCCTTTTCTAAAAAAAAAAAAAGAACTTTTTATCTTTAACTTTGATTGCCCTTTGAAATTTCCGAAAGGACACTTTGCGTTCAGGTCACGCCGGCTGGGGAGATTCGGATAAGGTAATCACATCGCGGTGTTTGTGAGAAATTTATGCTGTTTGCATGTTTTATCGGCTTATTTAATCATATGAGCTCTAAAATAAAATAGATTCAAAGCTCAAGTGGGTCACATAACAGAAAAAGGATATCATACGCCTATGGTTGAAATATTCGTGAGATTGTAGAAGCTTTGGATCAAGCTAATATTTTTATTCTTTCATTTTATCTCGATGATGAGAACCTTATTAGCATTTAGACAATTTTATGAACGGTTTGAATTGCATATAAATATCATAGTGGAGCCTAAAAAGGTTTGAACAGTAACTCCTTTTCACTATTTTCAATCATATGGCCCACTTGAGTATTAGATCTGTCTAACTTTTGCTATTATGTCTTAACATGTTTTTTCAAAATGAATAGACTGAGTGAATCTCCCACAGACATCAAGATGGATTAAACATGACTTCCGATGGCAAGAACTTACTACAAAGTCTTTTGCTTGAAATCCACATTAAAATAGGATGCAAATTGGGTAATAGGACCCGGTAGAGATGAATGGTCTTGTGGAGCCCACTATGATGTATGTATTTTATCCACATCATCCATCCATTTTGAAAGATCACTTTAAGACATGAGCCAAAAAATGAAGCATATCAAAGGCTCAAGTGGACCAAACCATAGAAAGTGGTGAGATTGAAAACCTATCATTGTAAACTCCTCGGGAGTTATAGAATTTTTGGATGTAACTCAATTTTTGTCCTATGATGTAAAATTAAATTTTCATTCCAATGAATGAAGTGGATCGGACACATCCCACGGTGGGCCCACCAACCCTTAACACATGACAACCTAAACTATTAACATATGACAATCACAACCTTGACCCAGACCCTTAACATATGATAGGCTCGACTTTTTTTTTTTAAACAACCTTGACCCTTAATAAATAATATATGTTTATTGTCTTTTAAGACAAAATATTATAAAATCCAAATTATATATCTTTTATTGTATTCCACCTTATAACTACAATTATACATCTTTACGTTAAATTTTTTTTGACAATCACTTCTCCACACAACAACAATTATGACCATCATTCTTTATGTACAACCAAAAGTGACTTTTACTTTTAAAAAATGCCATTATGAAAAAAAAAATAAAATTCAAAATGTCTTATACATATCAGTTGCTTCTATCTCTAAGAAATGTGGTCAGAAAAAAAATAATATTCATTTTTATGATTGTTAAAGAAAATCTGAGCTCGCAACACAACACTGCTCCGAGGGCAAGTCCGAGCCGAGTCGTGACCCTCCCGACCTGTTTCAAGACGTGACCCGTCCGAGCAGCCGACTTGGTTGAGGTCAGATTCTGGATTATGATCCGATCGGACGATCCTCCGCGTTATAGCCGCTCTGCTCTAGCCTGCATTCCGAAGCGAACGACATTCCGAGCCGAGCATACAGTCCGAACAGAGCGAACGTTCCAAGCCGAACGCATGTTAAGATGCGCATATCCCACTCGCTGAATGTGGAAACTGCTATAACCAAATCTGGCCAATAACCTCGCTCGCAGATACGCATAATCCGCCAGATACGCTACATGATCGATAGATTGCGAGGGGTATCTCCACGATCTGGGAATCCCCCTGATCGTGCCGAGATTATCGGATCCGGACCACTCGACAGCCAAGTATAAATACTACATCACACCATGTCTACAGGTACGTAAAATCGAGCTCTCCTCTACACTCTACTCAGACCCTGATTCCCTTGTCCTGACTTAGGCATCGGAGGGTCCCCCGACTTAGCCAGGGTCACCTTTGCCTGCTTTCCTGGTGCAGGTTCCAGGGATCATACGTGGTGATCGACGAGGAGGGAGGGCTGACCAGATTTTGACATCAATATTTTTTGGCGCCGTCTGTGAGAACCTGAAACTAGAAGTCAGGTTCTCATTTCTCCTAAACAATGGAGAGGAAGAAGAAAGCTACAGCAGTGCAGCCGCAACCTGATGAGCAGACTTGGTCGTCAACACCGCTTCATGCCGAGTCCGCTTTAGGGCCTTCTCAGCGTTCGCGTAATCGGTCGAACAAGTACCGCGCCATGCAGAATAAGATCCAGGCCCTGTGTGATGAGATAAACTAGATAAAACAGCAGCGGGAGCCAGAATTACGCCCGGCTCAAGAACAATCCGTTCCCGAGCTGGTGGGCCTCTTTATGTAAACTCGCTCCATGCCGAGGAGTGTGAGGCCCGAAGTTCCCCAACGTTTAGGGGTACCACAGTCGGGCCAAAATCTTCCTTCGACACGTAGCGAGGCATTCGCACGGAATGAGCCTGCTCGGGATCCGACAACCGTCCATTCAGCCACATCCGCCCTGCCACCCACGGACCTCCGTCATCAGTTAGAACGGAGGAGAGAAGGGAGAATAATGGAGGCTGAACATAACCCAGAGGTCGTCGTTGAAAACAAAGATCCCTGGGAAGCGCGCTTTACGGAACTAAAGGATAAGTTCCTGATATTGGAGAAAAAGCAAGAACGATCGACAGTTCCGACCGTGATCCAGGCGATGATGGAAGAGACCGAGCCTCCCTTCAACTAGGCCATCATGACTGAAGTGATGCCGCAGAGGTTTCGGTTGCCTCCCGTCATCCAGTATTCGAGATCTGGGGACCCATCCGAACACTTGGAGTCCTATCGATCCTGGATGCAGATCCAGACAGCAACGGATGCAATGATGTGTAGGGGGTTCTCTATCACCCTCACAAGGTCCGCTCGGATCTAGTATCGCCAACTGAAGCCTAGTTCCGTGGGTTCATTCGCGGAACTGAGCCGGCTATTCCTTAAGCAGTTCATAAGCGGTAAGAGAAGTCGGAAGCCCAACACTCACCTGCTTACCATTAAGCAGACCCCGAAGGAGTCATTGAAGGATTACATCGCCCGCTTCAATGAAGAAGCATTGCATGTCGAGGACTACGATGATAAGATGGCTCTCGCTGCCATTTTGAGTGGACTAAAAGAAGGAAAGTTCGCCTTCTCCATCGGAAAGAATCCACCAAAGACGCCAAAAACTTGATCACTCCCCAAGTGCAGGGTTTTGATGTAGTAATAACTCGGTAAGACCAAGGTCGAATCCCAAGGGACTGAAACCTGTACGTTATCTAAAACTAATCAGAACTAGAACTAGAATGAGATGAAATCTAAATTGAGTTGTAATTTGAATAATGATTATGAAATATTAATCTAAAACTTAGAAGAAATCAGAGGTGAGAAACTATGGATTCAAATGATCCACTTGTAGAGATCAAAGAGATCTTATGCCTGCTTCAAGAATCATGGAATTTACTGAACTGTCGTTGATCTAGTTTTCAAAGAGATGAAAGGTATATGAATTAGAATGGATTCCATCACCAAACCATGCTCAAGAGACTATGGCAAACAACAGAATTAAACTAATTACCAACCAATCATATGTATGAAGGTTAGGAAGGGTACCGTTATCCGACCATGTCCAGGAGACGATGGTGAACAACAGGGCTTCTTGACGTCATAAACATAAAAGGGATAAGAAAATATTCAAAGCATTGCAGACCCATTGTAATTTCAGTCACGACAGACCATTAAAGACCAAAAATATTTCCATTAAAATCAAACTAAAACCAACTTCAATTCAAAAATTAAAATTAAATTAAAAGCATATAATCTCTCATCTCACTACAAGCTTCACCTCCTAGCCCTAGCTAGGAGGATTTAGCCTGCCATGGATGGGCTCAATCCAAATAAATAAATAGAAAAAGAAAAGGAGAAGAAAAGGGGAAAGAAAAGAAAACAAAGCTCCTCTCTCTCTCTCTCTCTCTCTCTCTCTCTCTCTTCATGTTTCAACTCCAAGCTCCCACGATGCCTCCTCCCGGTTGAATATTGAATTCCTCCTCATCCCTTTCTCTCTCTCTTTTGTAGTAGCAGGGACGGTGGCTGGAAAGCTTCGTGCGCAAGTTCTCTTTACGCACAACAAAAGGAATTTCCAATTTCGAAACAATTTCGTAGTTACTTTTACTTGTACACGAACTCAACCCGCATTTGGCGTAGGTTTCTGACCAATCCAATCGGTCTGACCTCTTGGCTGTGCTTTTGGATACCCGTTAAAGCCTGTGAACGGTCTGGATCATGGATTTGGATGTCCCCTCGATCGCAGAATGGCCCCAAAGTGCCGGTTTTCCCCAGACTGCTTAAACGGCGCATGTGATTGCGCTGAACTCTCGGTGGGACCCACTTTCTATGGCATTTACGAAATCCACACCGTCCATCGTCTTGTCCTCGAAGTTTTGATCGGGTATGGATGGTTCTAATCATCTTTTAATGTGGTCCACTGAAACAATCAGGCTGCAATGGCCATTGAACGGTCATTTTACGAATGCTGTAGCGATCGTGTATATGTGCATGGCCTCCAAAAAATCAGCATGATTCAACTGGATTTCCTCCCTCTGCCTGATGGACAGCTCAGATCAAACCCCTGCAGTACAATGGTGGCCCACTAAGCTTCGTCCGCAGGCTCTGTTGCGAAACAGAGCCTGCGTATTTGGCTCCGCAATAGCTGGTGTGCCCATGGGCGATGTCAGTGAGGATATCTATAGCGTCCATTGAGATCTACGCGAAAAACTGGGTGGGAATAACCGGTTTCGAATCAAATAAGGTGTGGCCCATGGAAAATTTTGTTGCACCGTAGATCTTCTATTTTAACGGCTGAAATCATCTCTCTGTTGTATTCTGGAATTCCGCCACCTAGGCTTTGGTAACATGGGCCTTGGGAATATGACGGACGGGTTGGATTGTCTATTGGGACAATGGGTGGACCCCACAACAGCAATCGAGCGTCCGCGTGCGCGGACGCTGCTTAAAAATAACGATTTCCTTTTGCTGGAGGAGTCGGTCTACACTGACTTTGACCGAAGGCCTCAGTCCAGTGCATGGCTGGTGCATGTTTACACTGTGCACACTCAGTGCATAGGTAGGGTTCATCATGATGTATGCACAAGATCCACTCCGTCCATCCATCTTGCTATATCATTTAAGCCATTGAGTCTAATTTTGAAGCATTTACAGGTACCAGGAGGGCCCAAAATCAAGATTTTCGGGGCTGATCTGTATGTTGAGCCACTTTTAGAGAGATCCATTAGCTGAAATTTGATTGTACGGTTAATTTCTTGTCCTCAGGCCACGTATGAAGTTTCGAACCGAACGGATGGTGAGAAACATGTGATCTTGCATTCTTAATGAGTTTTAGGCCATTTGAGCTTCAGTTCTTTGATTTTTACTGATCCCTGGCGTTGATCTTGGTCCCCTGGAGTCCGTATCTTGCCTTGGTGTCATCAGGGTGTTAAATCCCTTCTGTAAACATCCTTTTCAGTCCTCGCTTGTAAATCCACCTTGCAGCACAAACATGATTAAACCAAGCCGTTAAACAGTATCATATACGTAAAATCAGGTAATTACTAGGGTCTGATATGTAATATTTGACCCTCAACAGACACTAGCAGACTTCATGGCGAAAGCTCAAAAGTACACTAACGCAGAGGAGTTCACCAACGCCTGAAAGGGCACACATGCGTCTAACTCGACGAACAAGGGAAAGAGACTCCGGAACGAAGACTCTCAGCCGACTAGCAAAAGGACGGATGACCGCGCTTCTCGCGATCGTCGTCTGAGCCATAGGCCGGAAGGGAAATTCCGTTCCTATACTCCACACAATATATCCACCGAGCAGATCCTACTAGACATCCGAGGAGACAGACTGCTCAATTGGCCAGTCTATATGAGAGCTGATCCCGAGCATCGGGACAAAAGGAAATACTACCGTTTCCACCGGGACCACGGTCATAACACGGACGATTGCATAGATCTGAAGGACAAGATTGAGTCCATCATCCGCAAAGGACATCTACGTCGTTATGCCAAAAAGGAGAAATCCGCTCAGAGAGAAGAACGACAGCAAGAGCAGTCGAACAACCCCCAGAGGAGCCCGTCGAAATTCGCACCATCTTCGGGGGCTCAGCTGGGGGAGGGGATCCGAACAAGGTACGGAAAGTCCATTCTCGGAGCTCCGAGTCAGAACACAACATTCACCTGACGAAACATCCCAGCAAGGAACTCCGTGTCGCTCCGTGCAACCCGACTTTCATACAAGATGATGCATGCGGGATCCAGCATCCGCACGACGACGCGCTAGTGGTCACTATGACCATAGCCAATCACAAAGTGTACCGCATCTTGGTCGACATCGGGAGTTCAGCTGACGTAATGTATTCCGAGACGTTTGAGAAGATGAAAATTTCACGGTCCAAGCTCCGACCCATGAAGACTCCCTTACACGGCTTTGCCGGAGAGAGAGTCATCTCTGAGGGAGCCATCTCCCTCCTAGTGACAGCGGGAGAAGGGCAACATCAAGTCACATTTTTGGTTGACTTTTTAGTTGTCAATGTTCCATCAGTCCACAACGTGATTCTGGGCCGACCCTCCCTCAATGCAATGAGGGCGGTCGTCTCAACTTATCACCTGATGATGAAATTCCCAGCCGAAGGTGAGATCAGTTATCTCCGAGGCGACCAACGCGAGGCCCGGAGGTGTTATGCGATATCCGTAAGGAAAGGGGCTGCCAAACAAACGCTCGTAGTGGACGCCTTGGATCCTCGAGGATCGGCAGAAACTTTCTCAGTCGAAGATCTGATAAGAATGCCGCTCGATGAATCAGATCCGATCAAAACTGTTCAGCTCGAATCATCACTGAATCCCGAGCAGAGGAACGAGTTAATGGCCTTCTTGAGATAACACCAGGACGTCTTCGCATGGTCACATGCAGATATGCCGGAGATCTCACCCGATGTGCAAGTCCACAGGCTGAACGTGAACCCAAACCACCGGCCGGTTAAGCAAAAAAGCAGGCTGTTCGATGTCGAACGATATGAAGCCATTGCCAAGGAGGTCTCCGTCCTGCTCGATGCGGGCTTCATAGAAGAAGTATACTAACCTTACTGGATAGCAAATGTCGTGCTCGTCAGGAAGTCAAACGGGAAGTGGCGGGTCTGCGTATACTACTCCGATCTAAATAAGGCGTGTCCCAAATACAGCTTCCCGCTACCTCGGATCGACCAACTTGTGGACAGTACGGCAGGACATGAGTTATTCTCATTTCTGGACACCTACTCCGGGTACAATCAGATCGCCGTGCATCCCCCAGATAGGCAGAAGACCACCTTTGTCACGGACAAGGGACTCTACTATTACTGGGTAATATCATTTGGCCTGAAAAATGCCGGGGCAACGTATCAGAGACTGGTGAATTAAATGTTCGCCAAACAGATCGGACACACCATGGAAGTGTACGTGGACGACATGCTGGTGAAGAGTATCAAAGCATCCGACCACCTCGTTAATCTTGAAGAAACATTCAACGTCCTCCGTAAATACCAGATGAAGCTTAACCCCGCCAAGTGCGTGTTCGGGGTTGAGTCAGGGAAATTCCTAGGCTTTCAAGTCAGTCAGCGGGGTATCGAGGCGAACCCAGACAAGATTAAAGCCCTCTTGGACATGAACTCGCCTCGGACTCTGAAAGAAATACAGTGTCTCACGGGAAGAGTCGTAGCCCTCGGACGTTTCATATCTAGGACTATAGACAAATGCCTTCCTTTCTTCCAGCAACTGAAAGACCACAAGAGGGTGGAATGGACGCCGGAGTGCGAGCAAGCCTTCTAGCAGTTGAAACAGTACTTGGGATCGCCGCATCTCTTGTCCAAGCTGGAAGAAGGAGAGTCCTTGTTCCTCTACCTCGCCGTTTTGACCTCAGCCTTCATCTCGGCTCTGATATGAGAAATCGGAACCAAGCAATATCCCATTTACTATATAAGCAAAGCCATGGTACCCGCAGAAACGAGGTACCAGTCCTTAGAAAAATTGACGCTCTACCTTATCGTCTCAGCCAGAAGACTACGGCCGTACTTTCAGGCCCATTCCATAATCATGCTATCAGACTCCCCTCTGAGGCAGATCCTCCAAAGACCCGAAGTGTCTGGCCGGATGACCAAATGAGATATAGAGCTCGGAGAGTTTGACATTCAGTTCCGGCCCAGGACAGCACTCAAGGGACAAGCCGTAGCCGACTTCATTGCCGAGTTTACGACTCCGGACAAAGAGCAAGCCAGGAAGGAAATCGAGATGACACTGCCTGCCCCGCTGAGCAATCAAGAGCCCACATCAGATCCGGGGTGGGTCCTTTATGTTGATGGATCCTCCAACGTTAAAGGAGCAGGAGCCGGTGTCGTCCTGGTGGTGCCTGATTCAACGACGATTCAATACGCCATCAGGCTCGGGTTCAAAGCTTCAAACAATGAGGCCGAGTACGAAGCACTGCTGGTTGGGCTCAGGCTGGCAGCAAGCCTGGGTGTTCAAACCTTACAAGTCTGCAGCGACTCACAATTGGTGGTGAACCATATCTCCTCGGAGTACGAAGCTAAGGAAGTCAGAATGATCGCCTACCTCGAAGAGGTGAGGAAATTGATCGAGAAATTCTGGAGCTGCACCGTCCAGCAGATTCCTAGAGCCGAGAATTCATGGGCCGACGCCTTAACAAGTCTCGCCTCGGGATCTGAGGGAAAGATCCCACGTTTTGTTCCGGTTGAGTTCGTTGAGCACCCAAGCATCGGCCAGTCGGAGGAGGTCAGCACCGTCCAGTCCATCCCCAGTTGGATGGACCCCATTTTCAATTATCTATCAACTGGCGAAACCCCCTCGGATAAGCTTGAGGCGAGGTGACTTAGGGTCCGAGCGGCTCGGTATGCCATATTGGACGGAGTGTTGTACAAGAAGGGGCATTCTCAACCTTACCTTAGATGTCTCCGACCGGATGAAGCCGATTACGTGATTCGGGAGATTCACGAGGGAATTTACAAAAATCACTCGGGCAGCCGTGCCTTGGCCATGAAGACACTTCGTCAAGGATATTTCTAGCCAACTCTCAAGCAAGACTCTAAGAATTTTGTCCGAAAGTGTGACAAGTGCTAGCGTTTTGCTGCTGTGCCAAGACAACCGGTATAAGAAATGACCCCCATGAGTGGGCAATGGCCGTTCGCTCAATGGGGAATCGACATCATCAGTCCCTTGCCCACTGGGAAGGGACAAGTCAAGTTTGTTATAGTCGCGGTCGACTATTTCACCAAGTGGGCCGAGACTAAGTCAGTCGCAAAGATCACCGAGTAGAAGGTGATCGACTTTGTGTGGAAAAATATCATCTGCTGATTCGGGATTTCGAGGACCATCGTTTCTGATAACGGTCGCCAATTCGATAATGACAAGTTCTGTAGCATGTGTCGAGGGCTCGGCATCGTGAACGCTTACTCATCGCCTCGGCACCCGCAATCGAACGGACAAGTAGAGGCGGTCAATAAAATCATCAAGCATCATCTCAAGACGAAGCTGGAAAAAGTAAAAGAAAATTGGGCCGAAGAGCTCCCATTCATTCTCTGGGCCTACAGGACTATAGTCCAGACTTCGACTGGCGAAACTCCATTTTCGTTATCCTACGGCTCGGAGGCAATGGTGTCGGTAGAATTCAGACTCCCTACAGCGCGGGTCAGGGGTTTCGAAGAAAGTCAAAACTCCGAGCAGATAGCGTCTAATCTGGATTTACTCGAAGAACTCCGAGAAGTTTTTAAGCTTCGAACAGCGGCTCAGCACCAGCAGGTAGTGCGCTTTTACAATTTCAAAGTTAAAGTTAGGCGCTTCCGACCAGGAGACTTAGTCCTCCGACGGGTTTTTTAGAACACAGCCGAGCCAGGGGCAGGAGCGCTCGGACCCAATTGGGAAGGTCCGTATCGTGTGGTAAGATCTGCCAAACCGAGATCGTACCACTTGGAAGACCTCGAAGGCCGTCATCTCCCTCATCCTTGGAATGCCGAGCACTTAAAGATCTACTAACCGTGAGGAAATAGTCTTTAAGGCTCATGATGCAATGTATGCCTCCGAGCGACTAGCCTTTAAGGCTCTTAATAAAAGACTGATTCTACCTTTGAATGCTTGTTCGACTGCCCTATCCGCACAAGTATGAGATAATCCGTCCGATCCCTTAAGGAATCGGAACCCAACCTTATGAGAGATCGACGAGGCATCCCTCAAGGGAAGAAGCCTAATAAATGGTCCGATCCTTTAAGGATCGGAACCTAACCCCATGAAAGATCGACAAGGCATCCCTTCATGGAAAAAGACCCTAATAACGATCCGACCACCCGATTAAGTGTTCAACTTGGCGTACAACAAAACAGAGGCGACGAGCTAAGTATCGTAAGGGGTCGGACCCAACTAAGGCTTGGGCCGAGGAGGCTCGGATAATCGACCCCAAAAACTAAATGACAGCGGACTAAAACCATCAGCTCAACATCTCAAGCAAATCAACAATGTAACAAGAATATTTTTCATTAAATCCCCTCAGAGGGGCAAAAGTACATATATACATTGATAAAAAAAAAGGGGGTCTTCAGGTAGGAGGAGCTTGGGCATCAGGAACCTAGGTGTCGGGAGCTGGTTCCGAGCGGACGATGTCAGCCAAGGTATCTTCGGAGTCGTCGGGCAAGAGGGAATCGAGATCTAGGTCCGGGTACAAACTCAGAACTGCCTCGAGGCATGCGTCGAAGCCGCGATTGTAGAACGTTGCGGCCTCAGCATCCCTCTCTTTAGAAGTCTTGAAGCTTTCGACCGCAGCAGCAACCGCTGTGGCCAAAGAGAACTCATCGTTCACCCTCTGGGCCTCCACGGCTTGATTCACGGCTCGCGTCCGCTCCTCAGTCGCCTCAGCCTTGGCACGATTCAGAGCTTCCCTAAGCCGAACTGTCTCCACGGTCAACGAGTCCGCGTGCGCCCTGGCACGGATCAGCTCAGCAGTCGCTGCGTCACCGCTCTTCTTAAAATCATCTGCCTTTTCCTGCAGATGTAGCTCCATGGCCTCTAAGTTCACGACGACTCCCTGCAGTCGCCTGACCCCGGTTCTCTCGCCCGTAATCTGTTGGCGGAGGCCAGTCTCCTCCGACCTTAAAGCCACCATCTCAGCCTGGAGAGCCTCTAACTTCGCCTCCTTCCCCTTGTACTCTTGCACTCTCTGCCGAATGGATAACAACACCAGGACGGCCTGAACAGAAAATAAAGATCAGTACCTACGGAGTGTGCATAACAACATCAAAGAAATGAGGTCTTCTTGGAGACTTACCATGTAACATACAGAGGCGAAGTCATTCAGGAAGCCTCCCTCCTATCGTTTAAGGGTATGGGTGATGTCTTCCTCCTTAGCATGCTTGGCGGCCCATGAAGCCAGGCACGCCATGTGATAGCCGGGTTCGAACCTCCCCCAGCTCATCCCCGCTTGGGCTGAGGCCTCAGTCCCCTCGACCCCTACCAGACTACCGACCGAGTTTTGACCCTCGACGCGAACCTCCCCCTTAACCTCGGGGGGAGGGGAGGGGGGGGGGGAAGGCACATTTTCAGCCACCTTGTTGGCTCCCTCCCTCTCAGAGGATGGGGGAACGACGATAGGGGGCTCGGGGACTGCAGAGGGAACGAGGGCGGGAGGAACGGTGTCGGAAGGAGCCCGAGCAACAGAGCTCGGCCCAGCCGGGGTGTCAGCCTCGGTCACTCGGACAACCCCCGGAGGAAGGCGTACCACTGGCCGAAGTACAACCAGAGGAGCCGCAGTAGTGCTCGGACCCTTCGTGGCAGGCAGCGAGGAGGGAGTGCCGGCGGGCCTCCGTGCCGGACTTGATGGATTTAGTGCAGCAGAAAATTCTTCCACACGAGGGGGAGCCGGCTTCTTCTGAGTGATCTTCACTCGGGGGGCTTCTTTGAGTAGCTCCGTTGCGCTCGGAGCTGCCTTCCTCTTCTGTGCCCCGGACGCCTCAGTCATGCCTGCGAAAGAAAACTGTCAGCTACTAAATAAGTGAAGGAAAGATTATTAAAGAGGTCAGAATAGCTTACTCAGAGATGTGGCCAAAGGTTGGGATTTGCAGAGCCCAGACCAGTGAAGGTTGGCTGCCGTTATCAGATCGGCTTAGGAGCGAATCGACTCCGACCGCATTCTAGCCTTCGCGACCTGTTTCTTCTGGTCCGAGTCTAAGAGCGGCAACCCCTTCGTAAAAGCTTCAAAATAAAAAAATGTCACTTTTACAAAAACAGGCGAAAATCAAAATAGTGACTAAAATATAAAATGAAGTCTGACCTGGCTTTGTAAAATGGGTCGGAACCCGAGTTGTCAAGGTCATAAGCTCAGTCGTTGGGGCCTCCCAATCACCTGCCGCTCAGAACCATTTGTTCTTTCAGTCATTGTTGGAAGACGACAGGTGCATCACCAACCCTGACCCCTTGCTCCCTCGAGTCGCGAAATAATACCATGGGTCGTTGCTATCATGCTTGACCATGTACAGGCTCAGTAGCTCCTCTGAGGTCAGCTCGGGGTTCCCAACTTGCTTTCAAATTATGTACGCCGAGATCATCACCCTCCATGCATTCGGAGTAAACCGTCCAGGGGCCAATCCGAGATAGGTCGTTACCTTCCGGATAAAAAGATGCAGTGGGAAGCAGACACCGCACTACAGCGCGCAGAAAAAAATGGTCACCTCACCCTTAACTGGAGCGCCAACAACGTCCGAAGGACTAGGGGCCCTTATCTGCACGGAGTTGGGGACCTGGAACTCCGAGCGGATCTATTCCATTTGGGATCCTAACATGACTGAACCCCCAGGGACAACCTCTGCGGCCCGCAGGCTCACAGGCATATCAGTGGCGGTAGGAGTTTCGACTCGGCGTGCTCGGGAGGCAGCCTTCTTGTTGGGTTACTTTGTCCTAGAATCCAGTGTCTTTTGCTTCCGAGGCGGGGGGTACAGGAGAGTGGCTTCAAAAGGGCCCTCGGAAGACCCGCTTTCGCTCCCAGTACTCCCCGGCTCGGAGTCGTCTACGTACTCGCGGACCATTTCCAGATCAGAAGACATTGAAGAAACAAGGATGGAGGTGAGTGAGACTTACCGGATGATGGCCGGAAATTGCCTTTCTGCTGCAAAACCTCGAGTTCGGCCGTAATCGCCTCTCCGGTGCGGTCTCGCAAATCAGGACGTCAAAATGACTGACCAATGCCCGGAGCGCCTTATATAGGCAACGAACGGTTCTTACATTGATGGCGAGCTTTAATGGCAGCAGCCGAATCGGCACGAGCCGATCTCCGAGTACACCTGGCGACGTTGCGTAGGCCAGATACGAACCGATCGTACAGCTCTAACATCGGGCTGCGTACCTCGACAGGTGAAGCGACGCCCCGGCACTCGAAATCGTCAGGCGCACGCCTCCTCTTGCCTGCGTGGCGACTTCTCCTAGGATGAGAACAAAAATAATATTCATTTTTATGATTGTTATAGAAAATCTGAGCTCGCAACACAACACTGCTCCGAGGGCAAGTCCGAGCCGAGTCGTGACCCTCCCGACCTGTTTCAAGACGTGACCCGTCCGAGCAGCCGACTTGGTTGAGGTCGGATTCTGGATTATGATCCGATTGGACGATCCTCCGCGTTATAGCCGCTCTGCTCTAGCCTGCATTCCGAGGCGAACGACATTCCGAGCCGAGCATACAGTCCGAACAGAGCGAACGTTCCAAGCCGAACGCATATTAAGATGCGCATATCCCACTCGCTGAACGTGAAAACTGCCATAACCAAATGTGACCAATAACCTCGCTCGCAGATACGCATAATCCGCCAGATATGCTACATGATCGATAGATTGCAGGGGGTATCTCCACGATCTGCGAATCCCCCTGATCGTGCCGAGATTATCGGATCCGGACCACTCGACAGCCAAGTATAAATACTACATCATACCATGTCTACAGGTACGCAAAATCGAGCTCTCCTCTACACTCTACTCAGACCTTGATTCTCTTATCCTGACTTAGGCATCGGAGGGTCCCTCGGCTTAGCCAGGGTCAATTTTGTCTGCTTTCCTGGTGCAGGTTTCAGGAATCATACGTGATGATCGACGAGGAGGGAGGGCTGACCAGATTTTGGCATCAACAATGACTATATAAATTGCTAATGATGCCCATACATCAGAAAAATTGATGACAGTCACTGTATGTTAGAAAATGCTCACTGTATGTTAGAAAATGCATAGGAGTGGGTGGTAGTGGTCCCACAAAGGAAGAAGAAGAATGCTAAAAAAAATAATAGAAGAAGAAGATGTATATCCGCATGGGCACGAGGCTCCTAGGAGGAGCAATCTAATCTTGATTAAAACAAAATATATATATAATGCTCAACGCGCGACTAAGATAATTTTTTAGAACTCCTGATTTTTGGCGCGTTTATGTCGAGGTTTATTTGGTCAAAATCCCGAACAGAAATTATATTTTCCTGAGAAATGACGTGTCCTCAACCAGAGCTTGTACTTTGGCTTTCGGGATGTTACTCACGCATCATATGCCCTTTGATACACAGGCACCACTGTGAAATTGCATAAGTGACATTTATTTGCTCAAATTCACAGTTCCAAAATTAGATTGGTTGGTAATTGCAACCCTTTGATTCTTGCATACATGTTGGTTAAAATATGACCGTTGGACTCTCATTTATTTTTATTTTTATTTTTTCAATTTTATCCGTCCAAAAAATGCCTACCAATCAAACGTCCAAAGCAAATAGAATAAAAATAATTTTTTGCTGATGATACATGGTGGCAGTTTATTTGAATTATTGTATGCCAAATGACTGAGTATCATCCATCACACTATGGCAGAGTATCAAAGCTTTCTAAACCGTTTGTTAGTGCGGAACATGTGTATATTGAATGTGGGCCTTTGGTTATCTCTTGCGCTTCCTACGTTTTCTCCTTTCATACGTGGGAGGAAAATCCAAAAAACAGGCCAGATTGTTTTTCGGTCCCGGACATCATCTTAATGGTACCCAACTAATTAAGGGTCCCGTCTTGCAAACTCTTGTCATCATCACGGATTCTACGAAGATTAACCTTAAAGCCTCAGCCTATGAGTCTGAGTGGCTGTTTGGTTGTGATCTATCCGCATTCCATGTCAGTACAGGAGACAGAAACACATGACTCGTTTATGTCGTATTCTTGTTGGTACAAAATTTATACAATGCCGTTAAAGATTTACTGACAAAGGGATAAGATTCCCACGATTCTCTGCTAATTTGAAAAGGAGACTCTGACGCATAGACTACCTAACTTTTAGCATGGTCCGTAAACGACGAGAGTTAGCTCGGTTAGCTCGGTTAACTCGTCTCAAAAAAGTTCAATTCAAGTCGGTTTGAAACAAAGGTCGAGCCAAGTTAACTGATTCTTTTAATACCAACAAATTTCTAATTGAGTTTTTGTCCAAGCTTGACTTGGCTGGTATCAAACTCAATTTGAATCGAGCTAATTTGGTGACTTAGTTACTTTGATATTATTGTTACTCACCAAGTGTTTAATGAAATAACTTAACGAAGTGTGGTTGGTGGCAAGGAAGGTACGTTGATGAAACAAATACTCTTTTTTTTTTATATTATTTAGAAGATGTTTGATGAAATACTTGTAAAATCACTACTGCTATTTTACATATAGTAAAATTTTGAAGGTGTAATTCATGTGTTTGTGAAAATACGGCAGAGGCAAATTCAGTTTGATCTTGGCTCGAGCTTGGTTCGAATTAGCCCAAACTGTTGATCGAACCGAGCCGAGTTGGCCAGTCAGGCTCGAGGACTGAGCCGATCCAAGTTTGAGCTGAGGCCAACAAGTGACTGAGCCGAGTCGAGCTGTGCCAAGCTTGACTCAGTTCGACCCGCATACACTTCTAACTTTTAGTATTCATAATAACTTCTTATTTTTTCAATTTGTTAATTAAAATAATCCTTCTCTTCAATGAGCTATACTTACAGTCCCTATATATATATATATATATATATATTAAAAAAATAATAATAAATTCAAACCTGCCTTTTATTTAGTTACAGGTCATAATCCTTTTATGTGGTTATTACCAACCATCATTACACATCATTAGACTTATTACCTACTCCCTTTGTTCCTGTTACTACCGATGATCATTACACAACAATGGTATGGAATGACTATTGATGTGATACATTACCTAATCTTCCTGCTGTATTATACATCAATAGTATGGAATGGCTATTGATGTAACTATTGATGCGATACATTACCCAATTTTCCTCCAGTATTACACATCAATAGTATAGAATGACTATTGTTGAAACACATTACCCAATCCTCCTGCTGTCAATAGAAATAATGAAAAGATAATGGAGTTTTACTTTTAAACTATCAAAATTGCACGGCCTGAAAAGTGCACCTGCGGGCACAAGTGTAAATATGAAACGCATGCATGAGATCTAATCTACTATGTGGTTGGAAATAATTTCCAAATCCTTTTAATTATTGCTTATGTTTGCTTTTTGTCCTTGTTATTAATCAGGCTAGCTAGCTAACAAAAATACTACTGACTTGTATTTGACCATAGTTTGGAAAACTTGAGATTTATTTTGGAGTACTTAAAGGATTTTTGTTAATGTCCCCACATCAGTCTCAATAAACCTTTTAAATGGTACACAGAGTAACCTATTGTGGATCCAAACCGTTTATTCACTCATACAATTGAGAGCAAACAAGGGGTTAAAAATTATGTCAATAGGGTGATCCTAAGATATCAATCAATGACATAAAAATGGACAGTCAAAAGTTAATTGAGGAGAAAAAGGTTCAATTATCATATCTAAACATTTAGTACGTTGATTACTTTTTGCATTTCTTATGATTATAAAGCAACACTTTAATTTGATGATTTTAATTATGTGATTTATGACATATAAATTGTTGATACAAAAATCTGGTTCATCCTCTTTAGACCTTCGAGTACCTGCATAGGTAGAGGACAAAGGAGACCCTGACTAGAGCAGTGGACCCTCCGATGCTAAAGTCAGGTTAGGAATCTAGATCTTATAGTATTGAGGGGTTCTGGGAGAGAGTTTTTGCGTACCTTTCACCCTTGGAGTCTCTCTTATTTATAAGAGAGGAAAGATCCAACCGTACGGGGATTCTTTCCTGATATTTTAGAGATTTGTTGCGATCGTAGATCTTCCCGAGATTATAGGATCCCGTGATTATCGAGATCTAGCGCTATCTTCCGGAGATCTTGAGCAAGATCTCTGATTTTTAGAAAGATCCTTTGGATCCGTAGATCGGTTCTATGTCAGGTCGACCTTTGGTCGACCCATGGTTGGCCTCTGGCCGACCTATGGCCGACCTTTGGCCAACCCATGACTGACCTCTGGCCGACTCATGGTTGACCTTTGGCCGACCAATGGTTGACCTCTGGCTGACCTGGCCGACATATGGCTCTTAGTCTCATTCTTTTAGTGTCCTTGCATTTGTATCATCCTTCTTGAAGATTAGCCTGCTTTTGGACATAGAAGCCTTATCAGACTCGGGTTTCATTGGGCCCGCGTTGGTTCAGTAGAATTGGTCCATTTCATAAGCCGACTTATCCACTTGTCCATTTTTTCCCCCAACAGTAAGTCCCCTTACTTTTCGGGCTAACCTGTGGAGGTTCGAGAAGTAAGTTAGTCAGATTATGCATGGTTGACTTATGCCTAGTTGGCTTATGACTGGTTGGTTTATGCCCAGTTAGCTTATACCTGGTCAGCTTATGCCTAGTTGGCTTATGCCTGGTCGGCTTATGCCTAGTGGGCTTATGCTTGGTCGGCTTATGCCGAGTTGGCTCATGCTTAGTTGGCTCATGCCTAGTCGGCTTATGCCTGGTCAGCTTATGCCCAGTCGGCTCATGCCTGGTTAGCTTATGCCTAGTTGGCTCATGCCTGGTCGACTTATGCCCAGTTGGCTCATACCTAGTCAGCTTATGCCTCGTTGGCTCATGCTCAGTTAACTCATGCCTCGGCTTTTGCCCAGTGGGCTTATGCCTGGTCGGCTTATGCCCAGTCGACTTATACTTGGTCGGTTTATGCCCAGTGGGCTTATGCCGAATCGGCTTATGTCTGGTCGGCTTATGTCTCGTCGGCTCATATTTAGTTGGCTCATGCCTGGTCGGCTTATGCCCAGTGGGCTTATGCCTGGTCGGATAATGCCTGGTCGGTTCACGGAAGAATTCTCCCCTTCTTCCATTTGGTCGGCTCATGAAAAAATTCTCCCCTTCTTCCCTTTGGTCCATATCCTCAACCGAGTTGTTTCCTCTTCGAGCGGCATAGTTTCAGGTGCGAGATCGAGCACCGAAATGACCTATCGAGGTCGGGCTGACCTTTCGAGGCTGACATGAGCTGCCTAGGCCGAGCTAACCTGCCAAGGCCGAGCTGGGCTGCAAAGGCTGAGCTGAGCTGTTAAGGCCGATTTGACTTATTGAGGCTGAGTAACCTGTTGAGGCAGAGCTAATCTATTTAAGCCGATCCAACCTATTGAGGTTGAGATAACCTATTGAGGCTGAGCTAACCTGTTGAGGCCGAGCTGAGCTGCCGAGGCTGAGCTGAGCTGTTAAGGCCAATCTGACCTATTGAGGTTGAGTGACCTGTTGAGGTCGAGCTAAGCTATTTAGGTCGAGCCAACCTGTTGAGCCCAAGATAACCTAGTGAGGCTGATCTAACCTATTGAGGCCGAGCTGACCTTTCGAGGCTGACCTGAGCTGCTTAGGGTGAGATAACCTGCCAAGGCTAGGCTTATCTATCGAGGTAGAGTGGACCACCACAAAAAAAAAGTGAGGACTGTGGCGCCCACCATTGAAGCCTTCTTAGGACCACATGATTTTT
The DNA here is from genome assembly GCA_037074715.1 of Magnolia kwangsiensis. Taxonomy (NCBI): domain Eukaryota; kingdom Viridiplantae; phylum Streptophyta; class Magnoliopsida; order Magnoliales; family Magnoliaceae; genus Magnolia; species Magnolia kwangsiensis. Next base: position 5,212,242 of record CM073571.1, read on the forward strand.
ATTTGAGATCCAACCTGTTTATACGTTAACGAAGACATGAAATAATGACATAAGGGAAAACACGAATATCAGCTTGATTGAAAACTTATGTGGCCCAAAGGATTTTTTAATGGTAAGAGTTCAATCCTCACTGTCTTCTTCTGTGGTAGGGTCCACTTGAGCTTTGGATCTGACTAGTTCTTTGTCTGATTCTCTAAAATGATTTCTCCAAATGGATGGAGAGTGTGGATACAACACATACATCATGATGGGCCCACATAGCATGGTATTGTCGAAATCGGATTGCGTGCAGAGTTACTCGGTAGGCTCTCATGGTACTGGGTAGACTCAATCGGGCCCACCTTGAATGTATGTGGTCTATCCATGCTGTCCATCCATTTTTCCATCTAATCTAATGGGTTGAGCCCAAAATTGAAGCACATCCAAAGATGAAGTTGATAATATCACAAGAAATGGTAGGGATAATGATATCCACTGTTGAAACCTTGCTAGGCCCTACAATGATATTTATTTGTCATTCAATATGCTCATAAGATCATAAAGACATGGATGAAGGGGAAATACAAATATAAGTTTGATCCAAAACTTCTTTGGCCCCTAAGAATTTTTCAACGGTAGAGGTTCAATTTAACTGTTTCCTGTGGTGTGGTACATTTGAACATTGTAGATGCTTCATTTTTGGGCTCAAGCCCAAAAATTATCTTGTAAAATGGATGGACGGAGCGGATAAAATACGTAATTAATGGTGGACTTCACAGAGTTTACTCAGTACCCAGAGGGGGTGTTTGGACGGATGGATGGGAAGGGATTAAATGGTAAAATCCCAGGATATACCAAACGTGCCAAACAGACCTGGTATGCCAAACCTGTCAAACAGACCCGGTGAACTTGTCCCAGGATATAGCAAACCCATGGATCTTAAACCAATCCAGTGACATCACCATCATTACCTTAAAAGTGATCTCATCCCTCCTAACACCGTTTAATCAGGCCCCATCCCTCCTAATACCGTTCAATCAGGCCTGGGCATGTTTGGATGGATGGATTGGAAGGTAAAATCCCGGGATATCCCAAACGTGCCAAACAGGCCCAGTGAACTTGTCCTGGGATATAGCAAACCCATGGATCTTAAACCAATCCACCGACATCACCATCGTTTTCTTAAAATTGATCCCATCCCTTTTAATCTCGTTCAATCCGGCCGGCCAAACAGGCCCTAAGTGTAATGAGTTAAAACGCAGTCCTCTTCCGGTGGCGTCGCTTCAGTAGCGAGACTTCCTACTGTCTAGTTCAGTAGCTAGTCGGCGTCCGTTTTATAGGCTCGCCCATAATGACAGATCATATCAACGGTCAAGATCAACTAACCATGGACCCACTTCTACAAACTGGCTACATATGGGCACTTTCATATTCAAAAGTATCAAGACCTTGGTCCCGCGCGACTGCCAACCAATGGTCTGCTGCCAAGGTTAGCTGGCCAGAGTCAGGCTGTTGCCGTCTGGGAAAATTATAGCACGTGTGGGAAAATTAAAATTTGGTTGGTGGTATACTCACATGCATGTGCACATTTGATACATGAGTTACATTTAACACATTTGATACATGTGTTACATATAATACACATGGCACATTTTTACAGAGAATATTTGTGTATTTTAATGGAATTTTTGGTTTTCTTCAGTGGAGTTGAGATGTACGCCGCCTTGTCTCATAAATACATGGTATGCTATTACGAAACTGGTGTTGTCTTTCAAACCTTTCCAACATGTGGCTAGATCTGTCCTAAAATTCAGGCTTTTTCACGCCTCAGGTGGAAAGTGGGGTACAACATGCTACAGAAATGGACATATTGCAATTAGAAAGACGCTCCCATTCATAATAGTGCTGCTAGTTGCACTGAAGCGCTTACATGGTCTAATTCATGATCCAGACGGTTCATTATGTCCTATATATTGCTCATGCAAACATTACACTAATCTGAAAAATATTAACCATTTGATCAATGGACTTTTATAAGTCTAATAAACAATTTGATCCGTCTATCTTTTGGGGGCTGTCATGGATTGCTTATCATTACGAAGAATCTAATAAAAGAAATCATAACCATCCATCCATGCTTGAAATTAAAAGGATGGCTATAGAAAAATAAGGTCAAAACAGGGATGGCTAATATAATGGGAAAAAAAAGTGTTTTAAACTTAAAATGGTTAATTTTACAAGGCTCTATGTTTCAAGATAGCTATATATGCATGATAATTATAAAAGATCTTAAATCTTGCGAAATAGTCTGAGTGTCTGCTCGGTGTGGAGATCCTACGTATTAAGGTTTAGTGCCAATGTATGCATGCTACTTTTAAAAAATCTTAAAACTTGCTAGATAGTCTAAGCATATGCTTTCTTAGGAGATCTTACAAAATCAGGATTTGATGCCCTTTCCTGCTGTACTCCTAGGTTTAAATAGCACTTTCAAGACTCACCATGTTTTATATGTGAAATTGGCTCTGTACATCAGCAATTATGTCCCAACGTGAGCTCACCAAACTTATAGCATCTTAATGGTAGGCGTTTCTATCCCAACCGTTTCCTGTGGCCCACTCTAGTTTTAGAACTGCCTTATTTTTTTATCTGATCATGTCTCGACATGTCCCAAAACTAATAAATGAATTACATGTTACAGGTACATCACGGTAGACCCCACAAAGCTTGTGTGAGCTCCTCTTTTAGGGCTCTGTTAACAAGAGGAGTTGATGTAAGCTCCATGACCCCAACCTAAAGCATGTGTGACATCCAAATTCATTCATAAGTTCTGTGAGCTAATTAATGTTAAGACATGAAATAAAATGAGGCAGATCCAAACCTGAAGTGAGCCACACCATGAGAAATGATGATGATAGAAATAACCACCATTAAAACCTTCTTGGAGCTCACCCTAATGTTTAGGTGCAATTTGACTCGCTGATAAGTTCATTACAATAAGGATGAAGCGAGAACCAACCGATCAATGCTCTGGACCATTGAACGGTGGGCCCCACCTAGACAGATGGATGAACTTTTCTTTATTGGCATCTTGTGCAATGTGATGACCACTCATTTGCTTTTAATCGTGATTGTCAGGTGCCGGGTAATGGAGGTGATGGATACTGGAGCGTTTTGACAGACTCAAGTTCAACGAGTGATTATAAATGGCTAGACTCGGTTGCAAGTTTGCTACACTGTAAGCGAGCATTGACCCTGACAGTGCATCCCTAATTACTTACATGTACGTAGATCTAGACCATCCAAATCACGTCCCAACTAAAATGGATCATAATGACAGATCACACAGATCATATGGTGTTAACAATCTGATTTTGACCGTTGATCGATGTTTTTTGCTGGCCCATATTTCTTGTAGGCTCGGGGGCCACATCCTTGACGAAACCAAGGCCCGAATATCCATTTAACTTGCCTCGTTTTTTTTTTTTCCTAATTTAAAAAACTTGCCTCGTTTGGACTTCTGGACCACCATCCAATCTGTAAGTGGGTTCATGATTTGTACGGTCATTAATCACTACCATGAAACTCACTGAGGAGCATGCATGCACCTAGTGTTGTATAAAATGTTGAATTAAATAGACTATAAAAATCGAGAACCAAAAAAAGAAAATAAATTTAGAGAAAGAAAAACTTATTGAATTGAGTCGAGGCGTGACTGAGTCACTCGGCTTGAAATCGAATTTGCTCCCCTTGGACAGCGTCCCAAGTGCAACAGGTTTCCAGAGCAATCGACCTCCAGGATACAACGACTATGACCCGGTCCCAGCGGTGCACTCACTGTACACGGGCTCGAACCACTTGCAGTTTAATCCGAAAGTGCTGAGTTGACTCAGCAATGAACTCAGTAACAAAACCGTATCAGAGAGAGTTTTATAAGGCAGAGAATTTTTCGTATGTTGAAACTGGAATCGGAAGTCTTTATATAGACTTCGAAATGGTGCATAAGCACCCTTTATAAAAGGTTAGGTCCGTTGGGTTTAAACCCAACAGGGGCGACCAACCGGAAGGGAAGCATCTCTCTGGTTTAAAAACGAAAAGGCGCAAGTGCGAGTACACTCTCGCACATACAGTCCTGCGAGTACCCATACACACACACCCACGTGAGTACACTTACACTGCACCCGCACCCGCACCCGCACCCGCGCCCAGCCCAGCCCGTCCCGTCCCGTCGCGTCGCGCACGCGGACTCGGACTCAGCTCGGTACGGCACGGCTCGGCTCGGCGCGGGCGCGCGCGTGTGTAGTTAATGGCATAGATTAGAGCTATTGGCATAGCCCCCCCACAGGACCAAATTCACATGCCCCCTGAAAGGGGCTCAAGCCCTAGGCAAAAAGTCTATCATATAAACAAGAGAATTTCTCTTGTCAAATCCGATGTGGGACAAAACCAACACCTCAAAAACACCAAAATTTAAATGTGGAGGGAAAACAACGAAATTTAAAAATTCAAATTTTTAATATTATTTTAAAATAAATACAACAATCCCCCACATGTTTTAAAATAAAATGCTTTCAGATTAAAGCGAAATAGTTGTGCAATGGTGCCGGTGTCACCATAGACTTGAACCGACATTAGAGTAAGCAAGACAGGTCTACAGGAAGCAGGTGACACCATAGTCTTGAACCTGAATCCTTTTAATGTAGATCGCAAGTACATGTCACTCACACAACTCTTCCTCTGCAAGTGATTCTATGGTTCGGTGCGTTTCGGCCATACACCATTACCTGGATTTCATGAGTGCTCTAGAGAATTCGCCTAGATTCTCATAGGAAGCGGCCTCCACCTCCACACCCATGTAGGTGAATTCCATCAAGTGTATGCAGCAACTGTATACACCACCAAATATATGGCTATGGATCCATTAAGAGTTCTAAAAACTCATCCTTCTGCGTTGCTGCTCGCATTGTACACCATAGAAGGGGCTCATATAACTCAGTGCAATCGTCTACCTCGTGTCTTGTTGTTTACCCATTGAACCTATCTTATGGGATTTCCACTTGTATAGGTTGGGTTACCGACACTGGCAGCTCATATATTAGGCTCAGCCCCATTCCCTTCGATGTATCATTGACTAACTTTTTGGATAGTCCTTTAGTCAGAGGATCTGCTAGATTCTTTTCTGACCTCACAAAGTCAATAGATATGACTCCATCACGCAACATATGTTTCACTATGTTGTGTCTGAGTCTAATATGCCTGCTTTTTCCATTATATATTTTACTTTTTGCTTTCGCTATAGCTGCTTGACAGTCACAATGAATAGATACGGCCGATACAGGCTTTGGCCACAATGGTATATCAGCTAAGAGATTTTTAAGCCATTCAGCTTCTGATCCAGTCTTTTCTAAGGCAATAAACTCGGATTCCATAGTCGACCGAGCAATACATGTCTGCTTGGTGGACTTCCAAGAGACTGCTCCTCCACCCAAAGTGAAGACATATCCACTAATGGATTTTGTCTCATCTGAATCACTGATCCAGTTAGCATCACTATATCCTTCTAATACAGTAGGATAACCATTATAATGTAAACCATATGTCATATTACCTTTTAGGTATCGCAAAATTCTAGACAATGCATTCCAATGTTCTTTTCCAGGGTTATGTGTATATCTACTTAGCCTTCCTACTGCAAAAGCTATGTCAGGTCTAGTGCAGTTTGTTAGATACATGAGACTACCAATTATTCTGGAATATTCTAATTGAGACACACTATTTTCTGTATTCTTCATGAGAGTCACACTATAATCATAAGGAGTACTGACAGGTAAACAGTCAAAATGGTTAAACTTTCTCAATATCTTCTCAATGTAATGAGATTGTGATAATATAATAACACCATTTTTCCTGGTTACTTCAATACCCAATATTATACTTGCCTTTCCTAAGTCTTTCATGTCAAACTTAGATGACAAGAATTTCTTAGTTGCATTAACTAATTTAATATTAGTTCCAAAAATAAGCATGTCATCAACATAAAGACATATGATAACATAATCATTTTCAGAAATTTTACTATATACACATCTATCTACATCATTTATATGATAACCATTTGATTTTAAAACACCATCAAATTTTTCATGCCATTATTTAGGAGCCTGTTTTAAACCATATAGTGATTTAATTAGTCTACATACTTTATTTTCTTTACCTAATATCTTATAACCCTCAGGTTGCTCCATATATATTTCTTCTTCTAAGTCTCCATTTAGGAAAGCAGTCTTAACATCCATCTGGTGTACCACTAGTTTATATTTGGAGGCTATCGCTATTAAGACTCTAATAGTTGTAATCCTAGTTACAGGGAAATATGTATCAAAATAATCTATTCCTTCCTTTTGTTTAAAGCCTTTCGCTACCAACCTAGCCTTAAACTTATCGATAGTTCCATCTGGTTTTAGTTTCTTTCTAAACACCCATTTGCAGCCTATTGGTTTGTTACCAGGTGGTAGGTTTACAAGTTCCCAAGTATTATTAGATATAATAGATTCTAACTCATCATTTATTGCTTCCTTCCAAAAGGTTGCATCTGGAGAGTTAATAGCTTCTATATAAGTTGTACGATCATCTTCTACTAAGAATGTAAAAAAACCATCTCCTAGGTTAGTTTCTTTTCTAACTCTAATACTTTTTCTTGGTTGTATCTCTTCTACTACTTTCTCGTAAGCATTTTTACTAGTAGACGCAATATCTGATTCATTAACTTTTTCTATTCCTATAGATTTAGATTTCATAGGGAATACGTTCTCAAAGAACTCTGCATCCCTAGCTTCTATAATTGTATTGGGATCTAGAATATTATCCTTAGTTTTTAAAACTAGAAACCTACAGGCCGCACTGTTTTGTGCATACCCTATAAATACACAATCGGTCGTTTTAGGACCTAATTTTCTTTTCTTAGTTTCAGGTAATCCTACTTTAGCAAGACACCCCCACACTTTAATATATTTATAACTAGGAATATGATTCTTCCAAAGTTCATATGGTGTTTGTTCAGAAGATTTAGATGGAATCCTGTTTAGGATATAACAAGCAGACAGAATTGCTTCTCCCCACATATTTGAGGGTAAGCCTGAACTATTTAACATGGCATTCATCATTTCTTTTAGAGTTCTGTTCTTACGTTCTGCTATTCCATTTTGTTCTGGTGTATAAGGAGCTGTAGTTTCGTGAATTATTCCATTCTTTTCACATAATTCTCTAAATTGAGAAGATTCATATTCACCTCCTCTATCTGTTCTAAGTCTTTTAATTTTTATATTTAATTGATTTTCAACTTCAATTTTGTATTTAGAAAAAGCATTTAAAGCTTCATCTTTGTTCCTTAATAGATAAACTCTAGTGAACCTAGAGTAGTCATCTACAAAAGTTATATAATATCTTTTTCCTCCTCTAGACATGTGATTTCTAAAATCACCTAAATCACTATGTATCAACTTTAATAGAACAGATGATCTTTCTATTTGTTTAAAGGGTTTTCTAATAAATTTTGATTCTACACATGTTTCACATTTTTCAAACTCTTCATTAGATATATTAGGTAATAAACCTAATCTTTTCATTTTCTTTAAAGATGCCACATTCACATGACCTAATCTATTATGCCATAGATAAAAAGGTTCAACGATATAAACAGAACTAGATGTTTTCTTATTATCATTGGATACATTTACAATGAATAAACCATCACTACAGTACCCCTTACCAACAAAGGTTCCATTTTTAGTCATTACAAGCTTATCTGAATCAAATACTAATTTGACATCAGCCTTATTGAGGAGCGAACCAGAAACCAAGTTTCTTCTAATGTCAGGCACATGGAGGACATCATTTAACATTAGAGTCTTTCCAGAAGTGAGTTTCAGAAGTACTTTCCCTTTCCCTACAACTGGAGACGTTCTAGCATTTCCCATGAACACCTGTTCATCATCTCCTGATACTTGGTAGGAGGTAAACATGCTACGATCCTTGCACACGTGTCTAGTTGCACCAGTATCTAGCACCCACTCCAAGTTGTTTACAAGGAAGACTTCTGACACCACAGCCACTACTACGTCAGACTCATTGCCTGTTTCTGTAAGATTAGCTTGCGGCTTATCTTTATTTTTCTTAAGCCTGCAGGTTTTAACATGATGCCCAGGCTTTCCACAGTTGTAGCAGTTTCCCTTTTTCTTGAATTGATTGTTTGCATTCTTCTTTTTGAGCCTGCATTCATTTGCATAATGTCCAGGTTTGCTACAGTTATGACAGTTGCCATTTTTCTTATTATTTGTCCGACTTGATTCCATAAGATTCGCTTTTGAATCTATCTCATTTTTATTTCCTTTTTGGTCCCTGATTCTATTGGCCTCCTCTATTCGTATGTGTACGATAGTGGTTTCCAAAGAAACACCGTTCTTCTTATGTTTCATTCTATTTTTATATTCTTTCCAGGAGGGCGGTAACTTTTCTATTAACGCTCCTGACAGAAACACCTCATCCAACTTAATTCCTTCTGTCGATAGTTCGTGAATTAGACTTTGAAAGTCGTGAATCTGATTTGTGACAGATTTATCGTCTGTCATTTCATAGTGAAGGAAATTAGCAATTGCATGTTTCTTAGCGCCTGCATCTTCTAATATGTATTTCTTTTCTAAAGCAATCCATATATCTTTAGCAGAGGCGTAAGAAGCATACACATCATATAATTCGTTGGATAAAGAGTTTAGAATATAATTTTTGCAATTATTTTCATCTGTTACTTCATTTTGATTTGCTGGATCTATAGTAAATGATTCAGATAAAATGTATGAAACTTTCAGGGTGGTAAGAGCGAACATCAATTTCTGTTTCCACCGTTTAAAGGATTGTCCAGCGAACGGTTTGATTTTGGCTAACTCAGTAGAAGCATTTACTGTTACTGTAGCCATAGTCTATGTAATTCAACACAAAATTTCGATTTCAAGATTGTTGTATAAAATGTTGAATTAAATAGACTACAAAAATCGAGAACCAAAAAAAGAAAATAAATTTAGAGAAAGAAAAACTTATTGAATTGAGTCGAGGCGTGACTGAGTCACTCGGCTTGAAATCGAATTTGCTCCCCTTGGACAGCGTCCCAAGTGCAACAGGTTTCCAGAGCAATCGACCTCCAGGATACAACGACTATGACCCGGTCCCAGCGGTGCACTCACTGTACACGGGCTCGAACCACTTGCAGTTTAATCCGAAAGTGCTGAGTTGACTCAGCAATGAACTCAGTAACAAAACCGTATCAGAGAGAGTTTTATAAGGCAGGGAATTTTTCGTATGTCCCGTCCCGTCCCGTCGCGTTGCGCATGCGGACTCGGACTCGGCTCGGCACGGCACGGCTCGGCTCGGCGCGCGCGCGCGCGTGTGGTTAATGGCATAGATTAGAGCTATTGGCATAGCCCCCTCACAGGACCAAATTCACATGCCTCCTGAAAGGGGCTCAAGCCCTAGGCAAAAAGTCTATCATATAAACAAGAGAATTTCTCTTGTCAAATCCGATGTGGGACAAAACCAACACCTCAAAAACACCAAAACTTAAATGTGGAGGGAAAACAACGAAATTTAAAAATTTAAATTTTTAATATTATTTTAAAACAAATACAACACCTAGTAGGACCGAACATGTATGGAATTCAACATTCACCACGTTTATGTTGTGAACTATAGAGCCCGAGAATGCGGTCTCATGAAGGCACGGCATTTTCCAGACCTCCGGATTGTTTCTGTACACGTGGAATATGTATATGATAATCCGAACTAGGCATCTTGTTAGTGCGGTCTTGTTAACACTTAATCAAAATTTTCTTTGATTGTACCATCGTAGTCATTTAATAAGTGGGCCTTTCCTCAATCGGAGCCATTGCTGATTTTGGTTTTTTGGAGTTTATTTATATGGCCCAGTCACTGTTGGAAGCATGGAGTGGATGGTTTGGTTTCAATCTCATCCATCTGTGACAACTGTTCAAAGTGGCAGAGGCACAAAATCTGCTCTCCTGGGATAAGGGTCCTGCTGATGTATACGTGGGGCTGTGTTCTGATGATCCAAACCATTGATATGATGGGGTCCTTTCTCTTACCCGGGCGGTAGACTCCTTGGAGTTTCAACACCGGGTCAAGGGTTCGAGTACCCAGAGTGGTGAGATCCCACGGTGTGTGTGCGTGTGGCGTGAGTGTTGGGGGTTGTGTGCGCGTGTGTAAAAAAAAAAAAAAAAAAACCATTGATACGATGTGTCTATACGTGGATGAAGCATATGAAAATCATCTCACGGCACATTCTAACTATTTCGTTTTATATGGACCATACTATTTTTGTAGGCTACAGAGATTTTGCATCTCGAAGATTTTTGAAGAAGGCGCTATCAACTGTGCATCTCATCCCATCAACGATTGCTACGGTCGAACCACAGACCCGATGCGTGAGATCATGCTTGTTAAAGACAGTGCATTTCACATCTGGATTCTATAATTGGTCATTATCGTGCAGTCTCATCATTGAACGTTTTGTTTCCATAGCTACTGGATTTTTTACATGTCGATAGGTGGGTCTCACTTTGAAGATACATCGGCCTGAAAATCATACCATGATCCAAAACCAGCTATGTGGTGTTACGGTCACTATACATCGTGCATCCCCTTGATCAGCTCCCTCCACTCTTATCGTGGTGGGATTTGATTGAGCAGTTGGCCACTGTTAGATTTAGAGCCCATGTGAAGCATGTTTTAAAGTTGTTTTAATTATTGTTGTGAAAATATTGATTAAAAAATATATTTTAAATAAAAAACATATATGCATATAAAAAGTGTTTATTTGAAAATTTTGGATTTTTAGTGTTTTGGGAATAGTCCCATGTGGCAAAGCAAAGAAGAAAATATTGTGTTTATATATAGGTTGTGGAGCATGTTATTATTTGCTTGGTAGATTCCTGAAGTACCAGGACTTGCGTGTACATGGGCACAGTCTTGAGCTCGAGGTGAGGGCGTTGGCATGTAAAACAGTGTGGTTATAGAGGCACTAATGATCCATTTTGGATTTGGCTAATTTTTGACCCATGGGCTAACATCTAAAAGTGCACCTGTTGGTTAGATTGGATGTCATGCGGATAACATGGTGTGATTTCATAGCTTTATTGTTGAACACCCAGCTTAAAACAAGTGTAACCGGGGATTGGTGTCGGTCTTTGAGATATTTCCTTAGGGTGAACATAGTGTTATAGAAAATCTGAGCTCACAATACAATGCTGCTCCGAGGGCAAGTCCGAGCCGAGTCGTGACCCTCCCGACCTGTTTCAAGACGCAACCCATCCGAGCAGCCGACTTGGTTGAGGTCGGACTCCGGATTATGATCCGATCGGATGATCCTCCACGTTATAGCCGCTTTGCTCTAGCCTGCATTCCGAGGTGAACGACGTTCCGAGCCGAACATACAGTCCGAACAGATCGAACGTTCCAAGTCGAACGCATGTTAAGATGAGCATATCCCACTCGCTGAACGTGAAAACTGCCATAACCAAACATGACCGATAACCTCGCTCGCAGATACGCATGATCCGCCGGATACGCTACATGATCGATAGATTGTGGGGTGTATCTCCACGATCCGGGAATCCCCCTAATCGTGCCGAGATTATCGGATCCGAACTACTCGACAGCCAAGTATAAATACTACATCACACCATATCTACAGGTACGCAAAATCGAGCTCTCCTCTATACTCTACTCAGACCCTGATTCCCTTGTCCTGACTTAGGCATCGGAGGGTCCCCTGGCTTAGCCAGGGTCACCTTTGCTTGCTTTCCTGGTGTAGGTTTCAGGGATTATACGTGGTGATCAATGAGGAGGGAGGGCTGAACAGATTTTGGCATCAACATTTTTTGGCGCCGTCTGTGGGAACCTGAAACTAGAAGTCAGGTTTTCATTTCCCCTAAGCAATAGCGAGGAAGAAGAAAGTTACAGCAGTGCAGTTGCAACCTGATGAGCAGACTCGGTCGTCATCACCGCTTCTTACTGAGTCCGCTCCAGGGCCTTCTCAGCATTCACGTAATCGGTCGAACAAGTACCGCGCCATGCAGAATGAGATTCAGGCCCTACGTGACGAGATAAACCAGATGAAACAGCAGCTGGATTCGGAACTACGCCCGGCTCAAGAACAACCCGTTCTCGATCTGGTGGGGCTGTTTGTGGAAACTCGCTCCATGCCGAGGAGTGTGAGGCCCGAAGTTTCCCAACGTTCAGGGGTACCGCAGTCGGGTCAAAATCTTCCTGCGGCATGAGGCGAGGCATCCGCACGGAACGAGCCTGCTCGGGCTCCGACAACCGTCCACTCAGCCACATCCGCCCTGCCACCCACGAACCTCCGTCATCAGTTAGAACGGAGGAGAGAAGGGAGAATATCGGAGGCTGAACATACACCAGAGGTCGTCGCTGAAAACAAGGATCCCTAGGAAGCGCGCTTTGCGAAACTGAAGGATAAGTTCCTGATATTGGAAAAAAAGCAAGAGCAATCGGCAGTTCCGACCACGATCCAGGCGATGATAAAAGAGACCGAGCCTCCCTTCAACTCGGCCATCATGACTGAAGTAATGTCGTAGAGGTTTCAGATGCATCCCGTCATCCAGTATTCGGGATTTGGGGACCCATCCGAACACTTGGAGTCCTATCGATCCTGGATGTAGATCCAGACAGCAACGGATGCAATGATGTGTAGGGAGTTCTCTATCACCCTCACAGGGTCCGCTCGGATCTGGTATTTTCAGCTGAAGCCTGGTTCCATGGGTTCATTCGCGGAACTGAGCCGACTATTCCTTATGCAGTTCATAAGCGGTAAGAGAAGTCGGAAGCCCAACACTCACCTGCTTACCATTAAGCAGACCCCGAAGGAGTCGTTGAAGGATTACATCGCCCGTTTCAACGAAAAAGCATTGCATGTCGAGGACTACGATGATAAGATGGCCCTCGCCGCCATTCTGAGCGGACTGAAAGAAGGAAATTTTGTCTTCTCCATCGAAAAGAATCCACTGAAGACGCTATCGGACTTCATGACGAAAGCTCAGAAGTACACTAACGCAGAGGAGTTCACCAACGCCCGAAAGGGCACACATGCGTCTGACTCGAAGAACAAGGGGAAGAGACCCCGGAACGAAGACTCCCAGCCGACTAGCAAAAGGACGGATGACCGCGCTTCTCGTGATCGTCGTCCAAGCCGTAGGCCGGAAGGAAAATTCTGTTCTTACACTCCACTCAATACATCTGTCGAGCAGATCCTGCTAGACATCCGAGGAGACAAACTGCTCAATTGGCCAGTCTGTATGAGAGCTGATTCCGAGCATCGGGACAAATGAAAATACTACCGTTTCCACCGGGACCACGGTCATAACACGGACAATTATGTAGATCTGAAGGATGAGATTGAGTCCCTCATCTGCAAAGGACATCTACGTCGTTACGCCAAAAAGGGAAAATCCACTCGGAGAGAAGAACGGCGGTAAGAGCAGTCGAACAACTCCTCAGAGGAGCCCGCTAAAATTCGCACCATCTTCGGGGGCTCAGTTGGGGGAGGGAATTCGAACAGGGCACGAAAAGCCCATTCCCGGAGCTCCGAGTCAGAACACCACATTCACCTGACAGAACGTCCCAGCAAGGAACTCCGTGTTGCTCCGTGCAGCCTGACCTTCACAGAAGATGATGCATGCGGGATCCAGATCCGAACGATGACGCGCTAGTGGTCACTATGACCATAGTCAATCATAAGGTGTACCGCATCTTGGTCGACACCGGGAGTTCAGCTTACGTAATGTATTCCGAAGCGTTTGAGAAGATGGGAATTCCACGGTCCAAGCTCCGACCCGTGAAGACTCCCTTGCACGGCTTTTTCAGAGAGAGAGTCATTTCCGAAGGAGCCATCTCCCTCCCAGTGACGGCGGGAGAAGGGCAACATCAAGTCACATTTTTAGTTGAATTTTTAGTTGTCAATGTTTCATCAGTCCACAACGTGATTCTGGGCAGACCCTCCCTCAATGCAATGAGGGCTGTCGTCTCAACTTATCATCTGATGATGAAGTTTCCAGCACACGGTGTGATCGGTTATCTCCAAGGCGACCAACGCGAGGCCCGGAGATGTTATGCGATAGCCGTAAGGAAAGAGGCCGCCAAACAAACGCTCATAGTAGACGCCTTCGACCCTCGAGGATCGGCAGAAAGTTCCTCAGTTGAAGATCTGACAAGAATACCGCTCGATGAATCAGATCCGAGCAAAACTGTTCAGCTCGGATCATCACTAAATCCCGAGCGGAGGAACGATTTAATGGCCTTCTTGAGACAACACCGGGACGTCTTCGCATGGTCACATACAGATATGCGGGGGATCTCACCCGATGTGCAAGTTCACAGATTGACCGTGGACCCAGACCACTGGCCAGTTAAGCAAAAAAGAAGGCCGTTCGATGCCGAACGATATGAAGCCATTGCCGAGGAGGTCTCCGTCCTGCTCAATGCGGGCTTCATAGAAGAAGTATACTACCCTGACTAGATAGCAAATGTCGTGCTCGTCAGGAAGTCAAACGGGAGGTGGCAGGTCTGTGTATACTACTCCGATCTGAATGAGGCGTGTCCCAAAGACAGCTTCCCGCTACCTCGGATCGACCAACTGGTGGACAGCACGGCAGGACACGAGTTACTCTCGTTTCTGGACACCTACTCCAGGTACAATCAGATCCCCATGCATCCCCTAGATAGGCAGAAGACTACCTTTGTCACGGACATGGGACTCTACTGTTACCGGGTAATGCCATTTGGCCTGAAAAATGCTAGGGCAACGTATCAGAGACTGGTGAATTAGATGTTCGCCAAACAGATCGAACACACCATGGAGGTGTATGTGGACGACATGTTGGTGAAGAGTATTAAAGCATCCCACCACCTTGTTAATCTCGAAGAAACATTCAATATCCTCCGTGAATACCAGATGAAGCTTAACCCCGCCAAGTGCGTGTTCGGGGTTGAGTCAGGAAAATTTCTGGGCTTTCAAGTCAGCCAGCGGGGTATCGAGGCGAACCCAGACAAGATCAAAGCCCTCCTGGACATGAACTCGCCTCGGACTCTCAAAGAAATACAGTGTCTCACGGGAAGAGTCGCAGCCCTCGAACGTTTCATATCTAGGGCTATAGACAAATGCCTTCTTTTCTTCCAGCAACTGAAAGGCCACAAGAGGGTGGAATGGACGCCGGAGTGCGAGCAAGCCTTCCAGCAGTTGAAATAGTACTTGGGATCGTCGCCTCTCTTGTCCAAGCTGGAAGAAGGAGAGCCCTTGTTCCTCTACCTCGCCGTTTCGACCTCAGCCGTCAGTTCGGCTCTGATCCGAGAAATCGGAACCAAGCAATATCCCGTATACTATATAAGCAAAGTCATGGTACCAGCAGAAACGAGGTACCAGTCCTTAGAAAAATTGGTGCTCTGCCTTATCGTCTCAGGCAAAAGACTACGGCCGTACTTTCAAGCCCATTCCATAATCGTGCTAACAGACTCCCCTCTGAGGCAGATCCTCCAAAGACCCGAAGTGTCAAGCTGGATGACCAAATGGACTATAGAGCTCGGAGAGTTTGACATTCAGTTCCGGCCCAGGACGGCACTCTAAGGACAAATCGCAGCCGACTTCATTGCCGAGTTTACGACTCCGGACGAAGAGCAAGCCAGGAAGGAAATCGAGATGACATCGCCCGCCCCGCTGAGCAATCAAGAGCCCGCATCAGATCCAGGGTGGGTCCTTTATATTGATGGATCCTCCAACGTTAAAGGAGCAGGAGCCGGTGTCGTCATGGTGGCGCCTGATTCAACGACGATTCAATACGCCATCAGGTTAGGGTTCAAAGCTTCAAACAATGAGGCCGAGTACGAAGCGCTGCTAGCTAGGCTCAGGCTAGCAGCGAGCATGGGTGTTCAGACCCTGCAAGTCCGCAGCGACTCACAATTGGTGGTGAACCATATCTCCTCGGAGTACAAAACTAAGGAAGTCAGAATGATTGATTACCTCGAAGAGGCGAGGAAATTGATCGAGAAATTCTAAAGCTGCACCATTCGGTAGATCCCCAGAGTCGAGAATTCATGGGCCGACGCCTTAGCAAGGCTCGCCTCGGCCTCCGAGGGAAAGATCCCCCATTTTGTTCCGGTCGAGTTCGTTGTTCCAGTCCATCCCCAGTTGGATGGACCCCATTTTCAATTATCTATCAACCGGCGAAACCCCCTCGGATAAGCTTGAGGAGATGCGACTTAGGGTCCGAGCGGCCCGGTATGCCATATTGGACAGAATGCTGTACAAGAAGGGGCATTCTCAGCCTTACCTTAGATGTCTTAAACCGGATGAAGCCGATTAAGTGATTCGGGAGATTCACGAGGGAATCTGCAGAAATCACTCGGGCAGCCGTACCTTGGCCATGAAGATACTTCGTCAAGGGTATTTCTGGCCAACTCTCAAGCAAGACTCAGATATAAAATGAAGTCTGACCTGGCTTTGTAAAATGGGTCGAAACCCAAGTTGTCAAGGTCCTAAGCTCAGCCGTCCGGGCCTCCCAATCACCTGCCGCCCAAAACCATTTATTCTTCCAGTCCTTATTGGAAGACGGCAGGTGCATCACCAACCCCGACCCCTTGCTCCCCCGAGTCACGAAATAATACCATGGGTCATTGCTATCATGCTTGACCATGTACAGGCTTAGCAGCTCCTCTGGGGTCAGCTCGGGGTTCCCAACTTGCTTCCAAATTATGTGGGCCGAGATCATCACCCTCCATGCATTCAGAGCAAACTGTACAGGGGCCAATCCGAGATAGGTCGCTACCTTCCGGATAAAAGGATGCAGTGGGAGACGGACACCGCACTGCAGCGCACAGAGAAAAATGGCCACCTCACCCTTAGCTGGAGCGCCAGCAACGTCCAAAGGACCAAGGGCCCTTATCTACACGGAGTCGAGGACCTATAACTCTAAACGGATCCATTCCATTTGGGATCCTGACATAACAGAACCCCCAGGGACAACCTCTGCGGCCCGCAGGCTCGTAGGCATATCAATGGTGGTAGGAATTTTGACTCGGCGTGCTCGGGAGGCAGCCTTCTTACTAGGTTGCTTTGTCCTAGAACCCAATGTCTTTTGCTTCCGAGGCAGGGGGTACGGGAGAGTGGCTTCGAAAGGGCCCTCGGAAGACCCGCTTTCGCTCCCGGTACTCCCCAGCTCGGAGTCGTTGCCATACTCGCGGACCATCTCCAGATCAGAAGACATTGAAGAAACAAGGATGGAGGTGAGCGAGACTCACCGGATGATTGCCGAAAATTGCCTTTCTGCCGGAAACCTCGAGTTCGGCCGGAATCGCCTCTTGTTGGAAATTGCCTCTCCGGTGCGCTCTCGCAAATCAGGACGTCAAAATGACTAACCAATGCCCGGAACGTCTTATATAGGCAGCGAACGGTTCTTGCATTGATAACGAGCTTTAATGGTAGCAGCCGAATCGGCACGAGCCGATCTCCGAGTACACTTGGCGACGTTGCATTGGTGGGATACGAACCGATCGTATAGCTCTGACATCGGGCTGCGTACCTCGACAGGTGAAGTGACGCCCCGGCACTCGAAGTTGTCAGGCGTAGGCCTCCTCCTGCCTGCGTGGTGACTTCTCATAGGCTGGAAGGAGATTGAGGATCGTAACCGTCGCCACGTGTTAGCCAAGGCGACTAACGCACGTGATTTGAGATCCGTCATCATGGCGGCAAGGGCGGAAGATTTTCTACCTAAGTACTCTCCGAGCTGGAAGTAAACTCGAAGAGCAGGGGGCTTCTGTTATGGAAAATCTGAGCTCATAATACAACGCTGCTCAGAGGGCAGGTCCGAGCCGAGTCGTGACCCTCCCGACCTGTTTCAAGACGCAACCCGTTCGAGCAGCCAACTTGGTTGAGGTCGGACTCCGGATTATGATCCGATCGGATGATCCTCCACGTTATAGCCGCTCTGCTCTAGCTTACATTATGAGGCGAACGACGTTCCGAGCCGAGCATACAGTCCAAATGGATCGAACGTTCCAAGTCGAGCGCATGTTAAGATGCGCATATCCCACTCGCTGAACGTGGAAACTGTCATAACCAAACATGGCTGATAACCTCGCTTGCAGATACGCATGATCCGTCAGATACGCTACATGATCGATAGATTACGGGGGGTATCTCCACGATCCGGGAATTCCCCTGATCGTGCCGAGATTATCGGATCCGGACCACTCGACAGTCAAGTATAAATACTACATCACACCATGTTTACAGGTACGTAAAATCGAGCTCTCCTCTACACTCTACTTAGACCCTGATTCCCTTATCCCGACTTAGGCATCAGAGGGTCACCCGGCTTAGCCAGGGTCACCTTTGCCTGCTTTCCTGGTGCAGGTTCCAGGGATCATACGTGGTGATCAACGAGGAGGGAGGGCTGACCAGATTTTGGCATCAACACATCGTATACAACATGTACCATTTTGTATATGTAAATTCACTCTGCCGCTAAGGGGAAAACCTATTTTTAATTATAAAATTAAAAGATCATCCTATTTTTTTATTGTAAAATTAAAAGATAAGCCCATGTAAAACTCTGATTTGCCACACTAATGAAAACAATATTAAATTATCACTAAAACCTCTAAGTTCACACAACATGGCCAGGTTGAATCATGGACTAGGATGATTTTATTATTATTTTAAAGCAGTCAATCACACTTAATTAATGGGTTTGATGAGAGATACATATGGTGTCACACACATAAAACTATGGTTGTTGTGATGCAGAGAAGGGTGTGAAGAAATGAGAAGAAGATTATTGTCTTTTTAAAATAGGTAAAACCTTGAATTTATAAGGTAGTTTTTAAATTCACGGGATAAAAAAAAATCAAAATTATATTATTCAATAATTCCCTTGGTATGCTTGATTATACCACTTATATGAAAGACTCAAATCATAATGGAAGTCCTAATTCTACTATAATAAAAATTATCTGAAATATGTTGGGGCATCGATTTCATATGACCACTTCCCCATTTTTTTAGAAATCTCCACATTTTTCTTGCTGTTGACTATGTTTTCAAATGGTTTGAGGCAATTTCATGCTGGAATAATGATCATTGAACGGTTTTAAGTTTTTAAAAGAAAATAATTTATCTACATTTGGAATGTCTCGAGCCATCATAAGTGATGGAGAGTCTCACTTTTGCAATAGACCATTTGAAACCTTAATGAAGAAATATGGTATTACGCATAAAGTGAGTATCCTGTATCATCCACAGATGAGTGGCTAAGCTGAAATGCTAAATAGGGAGATGAAACAAATCTCGGAGAAAACGGGGAACTTAGATCATAAGGATGTGTTACTTTAACTAACCGACGTGCTGTGGGCTTACCGTACAACTTATAAAACCCCTATCGATATATCACCTTATAGACTTGTTTATGGGAACATGTAACGCCATGAAAATCGGGGGTCGAGCAAAGCTCAACTCCCAAGTTTTAACGCATCACTTATTTAACATAGATAATGATATTTAAATGTTGTCCATATGAGTACATTAATCATGAGTGTGATTATACTAAAACAACATATCATACTCCAGAGTTAATGTAATTTGGCAAGCGGAAGACTAAAATATATACATTTAATTATGAAAATGTTTTATAAATTTTAAAGTATGAGTATGAAACCGTGCTAAATATATGCATGTGTTGTTTCTAACTATATAAAATGCGGTATCCCAGTAGTCTCTGCGCAATGGTATGAGATCTATATATATCTGCCTGATAGTTGAATGTAAGAGAATTCTTCTTCCTCGCCTACGAAGTCCAACTCTTCTGTATAGACCTTGCTATTACCTGCATCTATAACAGAATCTGGTTGGTGTATTAAAACATCATTCCAGGTGGGAATGAGTAGCTAATTCAGTGAAACTACGTAGTAAAGGTTAACATGTTATCAATTCAGTCAAGCAGTAATGATAAAGCAGTACAACAATCATATCCTAAGTACTCTTATTAATGTAGGGATGATATGCTATAATGATGTATGCCATCACCTACACTCCCTCAGTGACATCATCTCACGGTCACGTATGCAACACCCCCACTGTACTCAACTCCATCGCCAAAAGCACATGCAATGTGGTGCATGTGCGTGTTAGCCAAGTTTTTAATTAGACCTATTCATACAGCAGGTTTAGGAAGCTAAGGTACTTCCTTTTATATCATTTACCCAAACAATGATCCATCTAGGGTCGTCAATCCTAGTTAATCACATACGATAAACAAGTTTAAAAATTTATACTCCAGGTCGCTACGAGAGGCTCGTCACCGTCAGCGTAGGCTTATTTTGTACTCGAGGTCACACCACCAATGCCCTACCAACTAGCAGTCTATTTTCGAAGGATCGTCACCAACCCAACTGGGGACCATAGCCAGGTTATGCTAGTGTACGTCGATAACTCGAATATAGTGTTTCATACCACCGTATTCGGCTCGCGAATTTAGGTTACTCACTAGTCACTATGGGGAGACTTGTCACCCCAGCGTAGGCCGACAGCTCTACCACGGTGTCCCATACCACCATGCCCGGCTCATGAGTCTTAACAGATTGTGGTACCATAGTTGAAGCAGATTTTACATTAGTAAGCGGTACCTTAAATTCAAGCAGTAGCGTCTATACATGGTAAACACGCAATAGGTCAATTGGTTTATTAAACAGGTTTGACTAGTACGAGCATACACTGAATTAATCGACATGGTACCATAGTTGACAATCATCATATGACTTGAATTCACCGAATGCATCAAATGTGATAAGACTTGTATGGCCGTATCCTAGTCCGTACTGTTTCGTCGACTCCCGTGATCCTTCCCGTCGAAGTCCGACAATCTGTGACCTATAATCGATGTTTGCACGCGAACTTAAGTTGTATCCTGTAGATTTGAGTCGGCCTAATCCGAGACTTGTATCATTGCGACTGCACCGTTACCGTAGGTCCAACACCGTGTCTTGCATACCGATCCGATACCCTGGTAGGGAGATGTGGGCCAACGTTTATTTCGAAGAAAACACCACGCGTTTACAATCTCAAGAGAATCTCTACATCATGTCCCATCAATCAATCACTTCATGTAAAGTACAAGAGCAACTCATACTTTCTTTCTCCACAAGTCAAGCAAACTTCAAAAGTCAACAAGTCTCTCACCTCTCCCATTACTCACCTCACATCCATCACCCATCACTCTTTCTCCCTTACAACCCTCTCTCTCTTTTAACAAACACATTTTCCAAGCACCCAAAGGAGTGCATGTCCAAGCCTTTCCCAAGAGAGAAGAGTGAGTTGTGTGGCCCACTTCCCACCCCAAAATCCTTCATTTTAGCTATTCAACTCTCATCACCTTCCATCAAAGTGAAGCATAAGGAGACTGGCATTCCATCAGATCAAGAAGATCGAACGGTGAGTGCTTTATAGGCTAGATTTTTTATGTTTTGATGATGGGCCAAGTGAGGCCTACCGATTGATGGTATGGATCTCACTTTGGACCCTAGATGTGGTCGGTGGCTCACCTTGATTCTCATGATCATTCTATGATGGGGCCATTCTCCATGGATGTAACATCCCAAAAATCGGGGGGTCGAGCAAAAACCCAACTCCCGAGTTTCAAAATGTTATTTATGCAACATAGATATGTATGATTGAATGTTGTCTGTGATAATGTATTAAACATGAGTGAAATTAAGCCAGAACAGCATATCATACTCCAAAGACAGTTAAATTAACCAGCGAAAGTCTGTAATAGTATGTATAGCATATATAAACTGTTATATGTCTCCAGAGTGTGAACATGTTACCAGGTTATACACATACATGTATACTCCAAAAGTAAATGAAACGAATATACATGAGTGCACTAAAAATATAAAATGACAAATGTCAAAGCATCTAATCAACCTCCTTGTAATCCCGTCAATCAGAACACGCATAAAGGAGGAATCCTCCTCATCATCATCAAGTCCAGCTCCGCCTCGCAGGCCGCGCCATTATCTGCAATCACAAAAAGGTCTGGTGGGTGTCCAGGAACACCGTCCCGTAATGTGGGAGTGAGTAGCTAACTCAGTGGAATAATAGAGCAAGGATTAACATGTTCTCAAATCAATCATGCGATAATAGTAAAGCAATAAATCAAACATTCCTAATACTGTTGTTAATGCAATTATGACATGACGTGATGTATGCCCTCACCGACGATCTCCCTCATACGGCAGCATCTTACGACCGCGGCATGCCACACTCCCTAGAGTGCTCCACATCTTCCAGGCACATGCAATGCTATGGTGATATGATTTTCGAGTTATTATTAGTCCATTCAAACAGTAGGATTGGGAAACTAAGGTACTTTCCTTATATCAATCCCAACACAGATCCTGTCTAGGGTCGTCACTCCTAGTAATCTCATACGATGTATATTTCGTAGGTCGCTGCAAGGGCTGCCAGGGCTGTTGCACGCACTCGTTGCTCCGCTCCCCCATCACCTTATCAATACAGGCCTACTGTACTCTACTGCTACTGAAGGGTCGTCGCCTCTCGTAGACTCAGAATACGCTCGCGGTCACTACAAAGGACTCGTCGCCTGATCAGTGTAGGCCGACAGCTAGAATATAGTGTCCCACACCACCATAATCTGCTCACGAGACTAGGTGCTCACTGGTCACTACGGGGAGGTTTATGGCCCCAGCGTAGGCCGACAGCTCGACCACGGTGTCCCATACCACCATGCCCGGCTCATGAGTCTTTATGGATCAAGGTACCATGGTTAACAGGGTTTACAATGGTAAGTTCAGTACCCTAGGTTCAAGCAGTTATGACTCATACAAGGTAAACATACATCGGTCAGTCGGGTTACTTGACGGGCTCGACTAGCGCGATCGCATCTCAAGTCGAACGACATGAAGTGCGTAAAACACTTTGCGTGGCCTAACCACTGCCGTCAACTCCAAACACGACTCGCGTTCATCGACGCGTCGTTTGTGGTGAAGATAAGCTAACCACGAATTCGCTCGGTTACCGACTGCCTGGACTAGGCATAGTCCCAAACACATGGAATCACATCAGCAAATCAAGTGAGAGTATTGGAAATGAAATACAACCACGTGAGCATATTAACACATGTTATAATATACAACCAGAGTAAATCATCTTACACATGTCTATCACGCATATAATGAAATTATACATAGCACCAACATATAGGACATCATCTCCATCAGCATATTAATTGAGAATTCGATCTCAACTAGATCATAAGGAAATCATCAAGCACATGTTATAACATACCACTCAAGTGAAACATCAAGCATATGCATTTCATACCAATAATGAAATCGTACATATGGCCAACTTGTAAGAAATCATTTACATTAGCAATTTAATTGAGAAATCAATCTCAAATTAATTCATAACACCATTTAATTCAATACATACTAA
Organism: Magnolia kwangsiensis; assembly: GCA_037074715.1. Lineage (NCBI taxonomy): Eukaryota > Viridiplantae > Streptophyta > Magnoliopsida > Magnoliales > Magnoliaceae > Magnolia > Magnolia kwangsiensis. The sequence continues at coordinate 5,235,805 of CM073571.1, forward strand.
TACGAGCATTTATACAAACACTTACACTACACACTTAAGTCTACATATAGTATGTCGACCCGAAGTGCGCATTTAGGCGAATCTCTTCGCCAAACTAATTATGCACGCATTCCTAACATTCTAATGCGACAATAAACCATGTCAATCACATCAGCAAAATGTGCATGAAAACAGTACTTCCTACAAATGACTAAAATGCCCTAAATCTCATATTCTTCGTTAGTTTACGAAACAGGAAACGGACAGCATGTTGTACATGTCAAACGGCGTTGCCGTCAAGAATCTACTATTAAATGACATTGAAAGCTTTGGAAACAGTCAATCAAAGCATCTAATATCCTCACCTTGTCTCTTATGGATGTGTAAATTCGAACGGAGCGTATACGCTTCGTCTACGGCGAATAGAGGACCTAATACATAAGTTCTATTAGCTACTTCGCTAGGAAACGAAAGGAACCTCAAATCAGCAACTTTTAGGGTATTTTCTTACCTGAAAACATGGAGGAATCGCCGGGAAAGTGCTTGGATCGCGTGGCTTAAACACGTGTAGCAGGTAGCACCAGCAGCAGGAAATTCTCTCCCACCTCTCTCACAATCTCTCACATTTTCTCTCCCTCAATCTAAGGCTTTTTCCAAATTCGGATGGGAGAGATATGAGAGGGTTTCAACCCCTTTTATAAGCCCAAAAACGCCCAAAATAGGCTCAGGAACAAAGTTCACTTAGTGCCTATCCAATTCGGGGCTGTTTCGGTCCAAAACATGCTTTCTGGTGGTCCCCTTGTCGATTACGATCGGACTTAAGCTCATGCGTACCAGATCTAGCATGTATTAAGTTTTTAGTCCGGCAGGGTTCGCAGATCGCGCGTGGCGGACCAGTTTCAGTTCAGCGGTCACCGCACGTAGATCAGGGCTGAAAGTCTCATGATATAAAATAGAAATTTTTTCCTGATCCAAGGGTGTAATCTGGCTGAATTCTGACGGTCAGAACGCTTAATACTGACGCGTCAAGTCGTGTGCCAGTTTTGAATTTGAAATTCCAATTCTGTCCCTATTCGCACTCTCTTCGGTCCGGGCTCAATGAAATGGCCTGTGATTATCGGTTTGACTTTATTTTTGAAATGAGTGTCAAGTCCAGCTAGGCGGTTCTAACGGTCTAAGATATGAGGTATCGGACTTTCGACGCGCGGTCTAGATCCAATACAAAATTTCAAAGTGGTTCAGAGAACAAACCGGCTTAGAGTTTGATCTGAAGTTATAGAGAGTTATAGGGTCATTGGTTCCACTCGATTTGGGTCTTGTAGAACGTATTTAAAGTAGTCTAAGTTAATTTTACTGAGTGTTCAGTTTGGTACTCAACCAAATTCTACCATAATTATGGCAGAATACGGTCCTAGGGCCATTCTATCCCCCATTTGGGAACTTCTAGGTATCATATTATTTTTATTATTTTTTTAGGGGTTCATCATCAAGTTTACCCTAACTCCTCCAAATTTCATAAGATTTCGAGTTGTAGAAAAATTCTAAAAATTCCAGAAGCAGCAGCTGTCCAACAAGTGATTATCGGATAGTTGCTCACAATGACCTGCTTTAAACTATATTAAATATTTTATTATATTTTTCACATATTTTTATATAAAACTAGACTCATTTAGCTTCAATCTGGTTTTTAAATCACCTAAATCGAAGTTATAACAAAGGAGATATGATTTTTCAAAATTTGAAGAAACGCGCAGGAAAAAAGGTACAGAAACTCGCTGTACGGACGAGTTCGGCGATGGCATCGCCGACCACTGACCTGTTTGGGATGATTTCTCCATCTGATATTTAAAATGGGTGTATTTTAGAACCTGGGATGAGTTATTTGACATGCAATATATGATTTTGGGGTAGGAGAAGCTGATCTATCCAATTAGTCTACTTATTTAGTGAGACTTCAAAAGGTTAATGGCTAAAAACCCTTTTCATTTATTTATTTACTATTCATAGTACTTTTTAGCTTAAGTATTGATCAACATCACCTAAACTTTAAGATTTGTGTCTAATGTGAGAGCTCTTAGAAAATTTTGAAGGATAAAGTAGTAAAAGGTGAGATTTTCGAAGGAAATAGGGATTTGAGACTTTTGGATTGAGTTTTGAGAAGTTAATCAAGTGTTAGGATAGACTCATTGCCTAAGGACGTCTAATCTCAGGTTGGCAAAAATCTGGGGTGTTACAATGGACCCCATCATGATATTTATTTTCCTTACATGAAAAGAGGTCATCTAGACCGTTCATTTTGGGTGAAAAAGGAATCTCCATCATTGATCTTTGATTTGGTGGGCCCACATGTATTGGGACCCACTTGATGTATGATTGAATGCAAGGGAGGGCTCATAGTGGCGGAGCCCTCCATCACACGTGTTTATTTTTCTCTCTCTCTTTTTCTTTTTATGTGATGATGTAGTTGTGTGGCCCACCCGGATGGACCCCCACCATGAAGCATGTATATGGTCTAAGTCATTTGTAGGTGGGGCCCACTTTATATATGTATTGTATCCACACCATCTATCATTTGGTGGCCCACCTGAGTAGGGCCCACCTTCCATACTTGGAATGCCCAAACTGTCCAGCGTCCTTGGATGCTAGACGTCAATTGAAATTATAAATATTAGCTTTGGTTCAAAGCTATTTGGGTGGACCACTTGTGTAGGCCCCACCTTGATGTATGAACCCAATCCACACCGTTCATCCCTTTCCCCAGACCATTTTAGGCGTTAAGCCGAAAAATGAGGCTAATCTGACCTTTTGACAGGCCATAACATAGAAAATAGTGTTTTTCACCATTAAAATCCACATGATGTTTCCACACACCAAAATATATTGAATATTGGGCTTGTTTGGCTTATCTTGAGCCATAGGAGCCATTGGGCGTGGTGGATCCTTCTGATGTGGGCCCCACATATGGAAAACTGTAAAAAAAAAAAATAATTTTTTCAAAAAAAATATAAGCAGGCAGCGCCTGCTGTTACTGACGCTGCAGCAGAACACTTCTGCGTTTTGGCGGACGGACAGGCAGGGACCCATAGTCCCAGCTGTGGGCCTCACTGTGATGTGTGGCAACATCAACACCGTGCATTTTAAGGGCCCCCTCCTATCTGTGGGACACCTCAAAAATCAGCCATTTGTGGAGCTCAGGTGGCCCACGCCACAGGAAACAGTGGAATTGGGCATTTGCCATTGAAACCCTGTTTGTTGTTACAGAAGTGTTGGATCCTTATGAAATTTTTTTTCCTCTTTGTCAGGGCCTGTGTAACCTTATCAATGGTTTGGATGAAAGATAAACATTATGGTGGGCCCCACGTGGGACCCACTGATGTATGTACTACATTCCACACCTTCCAGGAACCCACTATGGTGCTTATGTTTTACCCACACTGCCCACACCACTGGACGGTGACCCCCCAATGATGTATGTGTTCTCTCCACACCGTCCATCCTTATGGGACCCACCATGATGCATGTGTTGCATCCAAACCGTCCAACCCTTTGGCAAGCTCGTCTTAAGGCTTGAGGCTAAAAATTAAGACAGATCTAGGATTAGGTGGACCACACTATACAAAATAGTGGGTTTGACCGTCCACCATCAAAACCCCTTTTAGGTCACTGTGACCTTGTGATCATATTGGATGGGAAATAAATGTTATCGTGGGACTCGAGAATTTTAATGGTGGAAATCATTATCATCACTTATCTTTAGGTATGGACCATTTGATATGCATGAGGCCCAATTGGTGTGGCCCATTTGATATACATATGGCCCATGTGATGTGGCCCATTTGCCATATGAGGGCCCATTGTGATGTATTCAAAGGTTCATGGGATATGGCTCATTGCAATGTACATAAGGCCCATTGATGCGGCCCATTTGATCTATCTGAGGCCCATGGGTCGAGGCCCAATGAGATGTATATAGGTCCATTGTAATGTGTGATTTCATCGTGGTATATATAATGATGTTTATGGCGGGCCGTGCCATGGGAACAATGATGGCTTGACGTCCACATTATAAGAATAATGTTGGTTAAATGTCCGCATTATAACTCTCCCTAGGGCTCATTGATAGGCCCGTACTTGTTATGTGTATGCCGTCTAGGCCCAACTGCGTTGTAAGGATAGTTCATAACTTTATAACATGTTTAGTACAATTCCATGATTTAAGCCCATACGCATCATATGTATGCTTGATATGAGAAATGTTTGATCATAGCATAAGCCGTTGGGCTGAGACATTTACGGGACTCCTTATGAAACGAAGTACCCCACAGGATTGCGTGGTACCCGCGAGATTCCTGCATGATTGTACGGTGTGACTCATGCATCTCGCATATGTGTGACTTGATCATTGTACGCCCTAGCGACATCAGGGTCGTGACTCTACAGGCACATCGTGGATGACCGTATAGGATACCAAAAACACTTAGTTCTCCAGAACCTTTTTGGTACCAGAAGGTGCTCCAACGTATAAACCGAGTGAATACACGAGCGCCCGAGTGCCGAATACTAGTATGCCGCGTCTCCTACTGTATCGTGGTCAGTTGGAAGGGGGTGTGGCCTTATTCTCCCGAGTGAGGAGGTTATAAGCTAGGCTGAGTTTGACCAGCTTGCAAATGAGTCCGCTATTGATGAGCCGGGTAGGTATTGGCAGACTACTGGTCAGGAGGATAGTGAGGTTTATTCCGCTTGCTGGGTTGTGCGGATAGGGAGGCAGTTGTCTGTGTGGAGTGTACTAGACCCTGGTGATATCCCAGAGAGGAACTATACTGATATGTGTACTTGATGAGTACTGACATGCATGGTTTGCATCTCGCATATGACATTTGGCTACATAGGCCTCGCATCGCATGGCCTTGGTATGGCCGATAGTATTCATGCCTTACATCACATAGCTTTGGTACAACTGATAGCATTCATGGACTTACCACATATTTTCGTATTACTCTGATATTGTACACTTGATGCTTGCCTTGTGCACACACTTACACCACCCCATAAGCTTTTGTAAGCTTATGCACGACCGTTGCATGCAGGTGGCATTGGATCGCAGCAGCGCTGAGGTAGGAGCACACATCAGATTATTTTGGAGTTTTTGATCACCCTATATTTTTCTTTCTGCATTATGCTTAAAGTTTTTGATATAGTGGATATGTGGTGATGTTGTTTTGTAACTTGGTTATCTTGTAGTTATGCTTCATTACAAAAAAAATCATATTGAAAATCCTCCTTGTAAGATCCTAGGATCGAAATCTGTCATGTGAGTATTAGGATCCGAGAATGGGTCACTATGGAGGCTGTCGGCGTCGGATTCGGCAATCAAAAATTTTATGAGCCCATTTTTCGAGTTTGGGACGTGATAAGACTAGTTCGACTACTCAAACAGTAATTGTTACCAATTGCCTGGACTACGTAATAGTCTCAATTATACTTAAATACAGCATGCGGAGACATAATAATCATATAGGCATTTAACAAACAATACAAGTATAACACTCATTTGAGTATTTTATCAACATATTGAACATGCTACCGAAGATTGCAATTCAACCATAAATTGCATAGTTGAAATTAAGAATACGTGAAGAAAATTATACATAGAGATAAAGTAATTGAGAATTCTATCTCAACACCCTTATTAAATACAATTCATCAAACAATATCTCATTTAAACATTTTATCAAACACTTAGCTTACACATTACTAAATACATAAACTAGATTAGTCATGACGTGAACTATAGCAATTTCCTACACAACATAGACTATAATGCATATAAAAAATATGGATCTTAGATTAGAAACCATGACAAGCACAATTTACCATTTCATGTTCAGTCAAACATTTCAACAAACACATGGAATGTATTTTGTATTATACATAGACTAAATTAATTATGGCATATATTATGGCAAGTCCTGTCACAAGGGAATTTTCATACATACTACAAACATGAATCCTAAGTTAATAGTCATGGCATGCTCAAATCGTGATTTCATATTCATTCAAACATTTCAACAAACATATGGAATATATTTTGTTTACAAACTAGTTTACACATATATGATATATTGAAAATGTCGTAACTAAGATCATATGACATTAATCAAGTCAGACATAAATCATTAGCTGACATTGAAAGCCTTGAAAACTATAACCTAAACATTTATAGTTCGCACCTTTTGTCGGTACGCCGATTAAGAAATCGGTTTGAACCCTATGTCTTTGTCTAAGTTACAACGTTTACCTAAATTATGAAAGAGGTTAGCTATTTCGCTGATTCTTCTACTTGGATTCCTAAAACGAGATTAGGGTTAGGATTCCTTACCCAAATCGAAGTTGAAGATGATCGTGAAGCGATGTTGAAGGGTGAATCAAGGCGTGGAGTCGTGGGAGAGAATCCTAGCAATGATCTCTCACTCTTTCTCTCCTCTCCTCACACTTTTCTCCTCTTTTCTTTCTTCTCTCTCCTAGGGTTTGGAGCAAATTCGTATGTGAGAGAGAAGGGGTGGGTTAAAGGTCTTATATAGGCCCAGAACTGGTTCAATGGCCCCAGGGTCATGGTATAATTAGGTTATAGCCAAAGGGAGTCTGTTTCTGATAAACGGATCTCATCTGGAGGTCCATTACTCACCTACGGCGTATGGTAAGTTCCCTGGCAATGGATTTAGGCCAAGTTAAGATTTCAGTCCAATCAGATTTGTGGATCGACCGTGGAGGACCAGTTTCAATTCAACGGCTATCGTCACTCGATAAGGGCCACAAGTACACTTACTTGTGTAGGAAAATTTCCTGATCTAAGGGTGTACTTGAATTAGAATCTGACGGTCTAAAACCTTAAATTTGGCCCGCAAGCGAACAACCCAAATCACTCAAATCTGAGTTCATTTTCTAAAGATATTCGCATTCCCCACACACTTCACTCCGGGCTTAAGTTGTGTATTTCTAGGTACTATTTGGACTCGATTCCCGTGATGGTTCTCAAGCCTAGTAAGGTGGTCATAACCGTATAGTTTCGCGGTCATCAAACTTTCGACACGTTGTCCACGTCCGATACGGAGTTCCAATGTGTTCCTGTGAGCAACTAAGTTTTGAGATTACTCATAGATTTTTAAGTAATGTTGAGCTAGTGATTTTAATGGTTTTGAGTCCTGTAGATTGTATAGAAATTGGTTCAAACTAAATGCATCGATTGTTTAGTTTAGTACTTAACTACGTGTCGCCCAATTACGATAGAATAGGTTGCTCTATCCAAATTACCTATTTATTTTGTCAGATTCCATAAGACTAATGACTTAAAATCTATTTTTATTTATATATTTACTATTATAGTAAATTTAAGTTTAAGTATTGTTCTCCATAATTTAGATGTTGGGATTAGCATCTACTATGAAAGTATTTAAAAAAATTTGAAGAATAAGGTGGTGAAAGGTGAGATTATTGAATGAAATGGGTTGAAAGGGGATTTAAGACTTTGAGATTGAATTTTGAGAAGTCAATAAAGTGTTATGATTGACCCATTGCCTAAGGACGTCTAATTCAAGGTTGGCAAAAATTCGAGACGTTACAATCTAACCCCCCTTAAAAATAATTTCGTCCCCGAAATTGGTTAAGGGTAATAAGTAAAGATTTTATTATTCTTTTTGTCTAAGTTTTATTGACTTCAAGTTTATATGCGTGGTAGGGTGTATACTATCTATGATAGTCTGGTTCACTTTAGTGTACCCTCCTTAAAACTTTTTTACCCTGAAATTGAATAAGGCTCCTATTTCATCCGTATTCAACGAGCTAGGGTACTTGGGGATACAGTGACCTCGGTTATTATAATTCAGCTCATATCCATTATTAGGCATATTCTTTAATATAAATTGGTTTAATACTTAAACCCTAATTACTTTCCTTCGATGATTTCATTATTGATATTCTAAGGAAGATTCAGATCCTATTTAGTGACCTATCCTTACGTATAGCCTGGATCAATTCCCTTTAATCCTAGGCCAGTGGGGCAGGGGCCCACCACACTTTCGCTGTGCCACTTTGATTAAATGGAAGCATTAGCCAACCTAACTAGATTGGGCTCATAATGTTTTACCCCCCTTTAAAATTATTTCTACTCTCAAGGCTCAAGAATCTATAGCTAATCCGTATATCAAAACAATGTGTAATTTAGGACCTATCCTTGGCATGTAATGGGAAACGATCTCTTAATACATTGGTCTTCCTTTCATCGATGATGTGTATTATGACATTGGTACCCATGATTATAGAAAGGATCTAAAAATGATGGATGTTGTAGTTAATTTTAGGGACGGGTGTGAGTTTGTGGAAAAATGCATAATTCTACCAAAAAAGGACTTTTGCCATGGTCTCGGTCTACCTTCTTTAATCATGTCCAATTTAATTTTGTAAGATAATCTATACATTATTAGTATATAAGGAATTTGGACAAAATAGGTTAATGGGCAGACTATCTTTCTAAGTTCATATGCACAATATGTATGCCAAAATAATTTGTAATTCGGGACCTAATTCCTAACTGTCTGTTGCCCATTTGAGAAATTTTTTAGGTCTATAGGAAAAAATATCCCTATTGGTTATATGTTCTTAACACTTTTCAAAGACGAAGTAATAAACTTTTGGTTGTAAGTGGTCAGGCTAACACAGAAGAAAAGTTGTATAGTAGGTCTAAGCCGGATAAATAGACCTTCTACCTAGTATATGACAGAAAATTTATCGCATTAGTTCTTAATCCTATTTAATCCCGGTCTTCTGCTTGATCAGAGTATTGAGTTCATTTGTAACTATCAGGATTTAGAATTCGATTTAAACCGCAAATACTTCGCTTATATATAGTTCCTCTACTTCATGTTCCCAATTGTAATAAGTCATTGGAAAGACAATTCTAAGGGGTGTGTTGACTTGGCCTAACGTTCAATCTGAGGGATATATAAGTTTTCTCTGAGCGTGAATAATTTTCAATTTAAAACAACTTTTCTGAGAGTTATTAATGAAGCCTATAAGTATCAAGGGGATCCAATGAAAGAATGAGGTCTCACTCCAACCTAATCAAGCCGATTAACTAAGTCTCTCTTTCAATTATCTTTTAATTATCTTAGCATAATCAGTCTTTTACGTTCCCTAGTATAACCAATAGCCTTGTCTTAATTTATGAGTAGCTGTAATCTAATAGTTGTAAACCAAAGTCTACGCTTATACGCTAAATGACTTCGTACCATTTCTAATACAGGAAATTATTTTACCGCTTAGGGTCAAAAGCTGTCTGAATGGAATTGAGTTGCCCAAAATTGAATTTAACTACACTCAAGCACTTCACATATGCCCTTACCAGTTAAAGAGATCCTAGGGTTCACGTTATTAATTTATTGGGTTTCCTATACTGTTAGAATTTATATAATCCTCATTCCCAAGGTCATAGGGTAATTCTATACCCTTTTCTGGTACTTTTAGTTAATATATTATTTTAATTATTTTTTTAATAGTTCTTCATCAAGTTTACTTTATCTCTATCAAATTTCATTAGATTTCGTATTGTAAAAAAATTCTAAAAATTATAGAAGCAGCAACTGTCCAAACTAATAATTTTTAGATAGTTGTCACAATGACGTATATTTAACTATATTAAAATTTTATTATATTTTTTACTTATTTTTATATGAAACTATACTTATCAAGCTTTAATCTGGCTTTAAATCACATAAATTGAAGTTATATCGAGGGAGATATGACTTTTTAAAGTCGTACAAAAATTGTAAAAAACGGGCCACCTGGCCCACTGGACCGCGAGGCCTCGCGAAAAGCGCTATTCCATTGCGGTCCACTGGACCCTAGAGTGATGGCTCACCCTAGGGGTGATGGCATCCCCCCTAGGTGCCAGGAATGTGCGGGACCCACCTCGGGTCCCCCCAATTTGCGTCGTTTGGTCCTCCGAGTCCGTTTGATATGGTTTTAGTTCCATCTTACATATATTCACACTTTACAGGTCCTTTGAGTTTGAAATATACAGAATTATCATCTAAACCTATCGATTGATAATCTAGAAAGGAATTGGGATCATCTCACATAATCACAGGTGCATACGGGTCATACTTCAACTGTCAATTTCGTCCGTCGACGAAACTTGAGATTCTAATGTGGTTTCTAGATTCCATTGCCCCCTCGAAAGTCAGAGTGCGTCAAAGTGCGTTGTGTTATCATAACCCAAGTCCAGTTTATTCCAAATCATGCTCTGATACCATCTTGTAATACACCGAAAATCGAGGGTCGAGAAAGCTCAACTCCCATGTTCCAATGCATCACTTATGCAACATAGATAATGAGGTTTAAATGTTATTCATATGAGTGCATTAAACATGAGTGAGATTATACTAAAACAACATATCATACTCTGGAGTTAATGTAATTTTTCAAGAGGAAGATTGAAATATATACATTTAATTATGAAAATATTTCACAAATTTCAGAGTATGAGTATGAAACAGGGCTAAATATATACATGTGTTGTTTCTAAGCATATAAAATACGAGAAGTAAATGTGTTCAACTAAACAAGTATCCCAGTAGTCCCTACGCATCGGTATGAGATTTACATAGATCCGTCCGATAATTGAACGTAGAAAAACTCTTCCTCCTCGTCTATGAAGTCCAACTTTGCTGTATAAACCTTGTCATCACCTGCATCTACAACAGAATCTGGTTAATGTTTTAAAACACCATCCCACGTGGGAATGAGTAGTTAATTCAGTAGAACTATAAAGCAAAGGTTAACATGTTATCAATTCAGTCAAGCAGTAATGATAAAGTAGTACAACAATCATGTCCTAAGTACTCTTGTTAATGCATGGATGATATGCTATAATGGTGCATGCCCTTGCCTACACTCCCTCAGTGACATTATCTCATAATCACGCATGCAACAGTCCCACTATGCTCAACTCCATCGCCAAAGGCACATACAATGCGGTGCATGTGCGTGTTAGCCAAGTTCTTAATTAGACCTATTCATACAGTAGGTTTGGAAAGCTAAGGTACCTCCCTTTATATCATTTAACTACACAATGAGCCGTATAGGGTCGTCAATCCTAGTTAATCACATACGATAGGCAAGTTCGAGAATTTACACTCTACGTCACTACGAGAGGCTCGTCATCGTCAGCGTAGGCGTATTTTGTACTCGAGGTCACACCACCAACGCCCTACCAACTAGCAGTCTATTTTCGAAGGCTCGTCACCAAACTGACTTGGGACCACAGCCAGGCTACGTCATTGTAGGCCGACAACTCGAATATAGTGTCTCATACTACTGTATTTGGCTCATGAGTTTAGGCTGCTCACTGGTTACTACGGGGAGGCTCGTCACCCTAGCGTATACCGACAGCTCAACCATAGTGTCCCATACCACCATGCCCGGCTCATGAGTCTTAGCGGATCATGGTACCATAGTTAAAGATGGTTTTACATTGGTAAGCGGTACCTTAGATTCAACCAGTAGCGTCCATACATGGTAAACACACAATAGGCCAATCGGTTTATTAGACAGGTTCGATTGGTATGAGTATACGCTGAATTAATTGACATGGTACCACAGTCGACAATCATTGTATGACTCGGATTCACCGAACGCATCAAATGTGACGAGACTAGTTCGGCCACTCAAACAGAAATTGTTACCAATTGCCTGAAGTACGTAGTAGTACCAATCATACTCAAATGTAGCATATGGAGACATGTAATAATCATATAGGCATTTAACAAACAATCTTCATATAGGCATTTAACAAACAATCTAAGTACAATCCTCATTTGAGCATTTTATCAATATATTGAACATGCTACCGAATATTTCGATTCAACCATAAATTACGTAGTTGAAATTAAGATTACGTGAAGAAAATTATACATAGAGATAAAATAATAGAGAATTCTATCTCAACACCCTTATTAAAAATAATTCATCAAACAATATCTCATTCATGCATTTTATCAAACACTTAGCCTACACATTACCAAATACATAGAATAAATTAGTTATGATGTGAACTATAGTAATTTCCTACATAACATAGACTATAACACATATAAAAAACATGAGTCTTAGATTGAAAACCATGACAAGCACAATTTACCATTTCATGTTCAGTCAAACATTTCAACGAACACATGGAATGCATTTTGTATTATACATAGACTAAATTAGTTACGACATACATTATGGCAAGTCCTGTCATAAGGGGATTGTATACATACAACAAATATGAATCCTACGTTAATAGTCATGGCATGCTCAAATCGTGATTTCATATTCTTTCAAACATTTCAACAAACACATGGAATGCATTTTTTATACAACTTAGTTTACACATATATATTGAAAACATCGTAACTGAGATCATATAACAGCAATCAAGTCAGACATAAATCATTAGCTAACATTGAAAGCTTTAAAAACCATAACCTAAACGTTTATAGTATGCACCTTTCACCAATACGCTGATTACAAACTCGGTTCAAACCCTACGTCTTTGTCTACGTCATAACGTCTACCTAAATCACGAAAGAGGTTAGCTATTTCACTGATTCTTCTACTTGAATTTCTAAAACGAGATTAGGGTTAGGATTCCTTACCCAAATCGAAGTTGGGAGGATCGTGAAACGATGTGGAAGGGTGAATTGAGGCGTGGAGTCGTGGGAGAGAATCTCAACAACAATCTCCTACTCTTTCTCTTCTCTCCTCACACTTTTCTTCTCTTTTCTCTCTTCTCTCTACTAGGGTTTGGACAAATTTGTATGTGAGAGAGAAATGGTGGGTTAAGGGTCTTATATAAGCCCAAAACTATTTCAAATGGCCCCAGGGCCATAGTATACTTAGGTTATAGCCAAAGAGAGTCTGTTTCTAATAAACGGGGCCCATCTGGAGGTCCATTACTCACCTACGGTGTAGGGTAAGTTCTCTAACAATGGATCTAGGCCAGGTTAAGATTTCAGTCCGATCGAATTTGTGGATCGACCGTGGAGGACCACTTTTAGTTTAACGGCTATTATCACTCGATTAGGGCCACAAGTACACTGACATATGTAGAAAAAATTTCCTAATCTAAGGGTGTAATTAGGTCAAAATCTGACGGTTTGAAACTTTAAATTTGGTCCGTAAGCGAACGGCCAAAATCACTCAAATCTGAGTTCATTTTCTAAAGATATTCATGTTCCCCACACACTTTGTTCCGGGTTCAAGCTGTGCGTTTCTATAAACTATTTGGACTCGATTCCCGTTATGGTTGTCAAGTCTAGTAAGGTGATCATAACCGTATAGTTTTGTAGTCATCGGACTTTCGACACGCAGTCCAGGTTCGATATGGAGTTCCAATGTGCTCCTGTGAGCAACTGGATTTTGAGATTGTTCCTAGGTTTTTAAGTAATGTTGAGCTAGTGATTTTAATGGTTTTGAGTCTTGTAGATTGTATAGAAAGTGGTTCAAAGTAAATCCATCGATTGTTTAGTTTAGTACTTAACTACGTGTCGCCCAATTATTACAAAATAAGTTGCTCTATCCAAATCACCTATTTATTTTGTCAAATTCCATAAGACTAATGGCCCAAAACTCATTTTTATTTATATATTTACTATTATATTAAATTTTAGTTTAAGTATTGTTCTCCATCAATTAGATATTAGGATTAGTGTCTACTATGAAAGTACCTAGAAAAATTTGAAGAATAAGGTGGTGAAAAGTGAGATTATTGAAGGAAATGGCTCGAAAGGGGATTTGAGACTTTGGGATTGAGTTTTGAGTGAGATTGAGTTTTGAGAAGTCAATAAGGTGTTATGATCAACCCATTCCCTAAGGACGTCTAACTCAAGTTTGTCAAAAATTCAGGACGTTACAGAATGCTTATCACTTACCTGTAGAGTTGGAATATAAGGCTTATGGGGTTATAAAGATTTTCAATTTCAATATCGATAAAGCTGGCTCGTTGCACAAGTTTCAATTAAATGAACTTAACAAAATTCAGAACGAGGCTTATGAGAATTCACGGATATACAAGGATATGATAGAGCTGTTTTATGACAAGAATATCTTTCGTAAAAATTTTGAACTACACTAGGAAAAGTCCTTTTGTATAATTTGAGAATTCATATTTTTCTCAAAAAGGTGAGATCTCGTTGGACCGACCCCTATGTAGTTAAAATGATTTATTCTCATGGGATTATCGAGATATAAAATCTAGCGAATGAGAACATTTTTAAAGTGAACAGTTACTACTTTAAGCCATTTGTTGAGAACTTTGATTCAGATGACATGACGACCCCTCTGAAAAATACTGTTTACCAGGACTGATTTTCTTATCTGATGGAGGCCTCTCTCGCTCTTTACTACTTTCCTATGTTAGATTAGAGCAATTTAGGTTGTCTTTTGTTTGTTAGTTTGTTTCGTCTGGCAACTTGGAAACCCCACCTTTAGTTGATGGAGAATTCATGCAAATTCCTTTGATCTTTCTCAAGTAGTCTCTCTTACTCATTCCTCGTTTAATAGTCGTTGTCTCATGTTATGATGCATTCACATATTTTTACATTAAGGATAATGTAGATTTTAGGTTGGGGGTGAGATTTGGTCATTTTCAGTATTTTTTTAAAAAAAAAAATTTGAGGAAAATTTTTAAAAATTTTCAATTTTCAAATCTCAAAACTCTTTTTTAGAGTATGTGTAAGTATAGATGATGAAATATAAGTAATTTTTTAAAGTCTAGAGTCTAATTGATCAATAGATTTTTTAACAAGTTTCTTTAATAAATTGATTGATATGAAGTTTTGAACATAAACTGAGTCTAGTTCACAATTCACATTTGACTCAAAGTCTTTCAAGCCAACTTGAACTTCTACTGTTTAGCTTAATTATTAATCAGAAGTATTAGGAACTAAACTTGGAGATCTTTATCTACCATGATGTAAAAAGAAGAAATGACTAATTAGAAAAAAGAAAATAAAAGAAAATTAGTGGAATAAAAAAGGACAACCTATTTCATGTGCTTAAAGAAATAAAGAAAGAAGAAAAGTGATAGTGTGAAAGCTGTTGATGATAAATCTAAAGCTGGAAAAATTGGAAAGGGAGATGGGTTCAGAATCAATGACTTGTTTTGATCTAACTACTTCAGAGTAATTGTCACGGTTAACATTATGGAGGGAAGGCTGATTTTTAACTATTATAAGTCAAAACTCATGGAGCACACTATGAACGTGATGTTTGAATGAATTCTACTAATTGATTGATGAATAAGAATTTAGTTTTATTTCTTACTAGTCATATTAGATTTTAGATTGATAATATCTTATCTTTGTATCTCTGAATTATATATACATATGTATTGGATTACACAAAATTTTACTTTTTTGAAAGACGTTTGAAGTTTGAGATTTGGATTTAGTTTTCTTTTGTTTTGTTCGGGAATAGGAAAATGCTAGTTGGAGTGTGTGTTGAGTGTGAATAGAGGTGTACACGAGTCGAGTCGAGCCGAACTTTGCCCAACTCGTGCTCGACTCGGACAGCTCGAGCCTCATCTTGTGCTCGGCCTTAGAGCTTGGAACAACAGCTTGTGTTCAACTCAACAAGTTGATTGGTCCAGTCCGATCCAAGTTTGAACCTGATCCGCTCCGTCAGGTCGGATCCATTGTAATCGACGGGGCTAACGAGCGTCGAGTCGAGCATATTATCGTTAGTAAATGATTGAACATCCGGTCGGAATGTGAGAACCATTCCGACCCACACCTTGGCAGTGAAGGTGCCTGCCCGTCAATTCTTTTCATGGATTGCTTATATCAGGTCGGACGGGTCCCGCCTCGGACATCTCGACAGTGAGTCAGCTCAGATTGGTGTTTTGTCGTCGCACCTCATATCAGCTTGGATCTCCCATAACAGAAGCCCCCTACTCTCCGAGTTTACTTGTGGGCTTGGAGAGTAATCATTGAGAAGATCTCTCACTCGTATCTGACATTAATAATTTTCAGTTTCGAAACGTCACGTCTTGCGATCTCGAGCATGCAGGCTATTTTCGGGAAGGTGCGTGGCGACGATTACGATTCCGGATCTTTACCGGCCTATGGAAGGCTGCTACGTTAGTCCGAGGAAAGGCGTACTCGATAACTTCCTTTGCTCGGGCGTCGTGTCGCGTATCGAGTCGTGTTGTTCGAGGTCAGAAACGTACCGTCCTTCAGGGGCTCGTCCAATTAGAGGGATCCACGTGTACTCAGGAATCGGCTCGCGACGATTCAGCTGTGGCCATCATGGCTGTCATTAATGCAGAGATGCCTTGTGGCTTATATAAATCGACTCTGGAGTCATTCTCGCTTCTTATATTTGTGAATTTGACTGTGTACTAGAGGGGGCAATTTTCGATGAGAGCGATTCCGATCGACTTGAAGTTTCAGGTGGGCGATTCCGACCGATCATCCTTTTCCAGTAGAAGGCAATTTTCAGTAGTCGACCGGTGAGTCCCTTTTGTCGATCCTTATCTATCTTTTCATAATGTCTTTCGACCTTAAAACGGTGCGTGAGTATGCTGAGGACTCCGAGCTGGGGAGTTCTGAAGATGGAAGTGGGGCTTCCGAGGGCCCCTTCGAAGCTGTACCACTATACCCCTCGCCTCGGAGACAAAAGGGGACGAGTGCTTAGACTAAGCGACCTAGCAAAATGAAGGCCACCAGAGCTCGCCAAGTAAGTCACTGAAATACCCGCGAGTGGGCGCACCTCGGAGGTAGTCCCGGGAGGTTCCGTTTTGTTAAAATCTCAGATAGAATGGATCCGTTTAGAATTTTAAATTTCGAACTCCATTCAAATAAGGGTCTCTGTGTACTACCGAGGCCACTGAAATGCCCTCGAGTGGGCACATTGCAGTGTGGGTTTCAGCTCCCACTTCACCCCTTCGTTCAGAAGGTTGCGGCCTACCTCGTGCTGGCTCCAGGACAATTCACTCCCAACGCCTGGAGGGTGCTGATCTCCTCATTCATCACTTACCGACAAGTCGGGAACCCTGAGCTGACCCCGGAAGAGCTGATGAGTTTGTACCTAGTCAAGCACGATAGCAACGATTCATGGTACTACTTTGCGACTCGAGGTAGCAAGGGGTCGGGGTTGGTGATGAACCTACAGTCCTCCAATAAGGATTGAAAAAATAAATAGTTTTGTACGGCAGGCGAGTAGGAGGCGCCAACAGCGGAGCTCGGAACCTTAACAACACGGGTTTTGACCCGCTTCACAAAGTCAGGTCAGATTTTAACCAGTATCTGTACCACTACCCTTGTTTTCATTTATTTCAATCGAAGTAAAGCTCCGTTTCATTTTGTAGATTTCTAAAAGGGACGACCACTCCTCGATCCGGCTAAGAAGAATCGCATCACGAAGGCTAGGACGCGAACGGAGGGGCTTCGCTCCTGAACAGACCTGATCACAGCGACCAATCTTCATTGGTCCAGGCTTTGTAAGTCATAGCCCTTGCCCACATCTTTCAGTAAGTTATCCCAATCTTTCTGATGAGCCTAGTTTCACCTACTTAGTCGCTACACTGTAATTTCTCTCGCAGGCATGGCCGAGGCGTCTGGCTCTCGAAAGAGGAAGGTGGCTCCGACAGCGGCAGAGTTGTTGAGGGATGCCCCCCAGTTGAAGATTATCCTGAAGAAGCAGGTTCCCCCTCGTGAGGGGGAATCTACTGCCACACCAGTCGCTGTAGCCCCCGCTCCGAGGCTCGTCGGTTCGACACTTGCGGTGCTTGCTCATCAGCAGACGTCCGGTGCAGCGCCGACCACCAGTGCTTGCTGTCATTGCTCCACCGGCAGTTCCACTCCTAGTGCTTTTCGATACGACCATGGCCCCTGTGGCAGCGCCTCTCCCAGTGTCTGCCTATACGACCATAGCTGGTGCCCCGGTGGTCGTGAGCTCTGTTCCTTCCACAGCTGTTCCCCCACCGCGGAGGCTCCTATCCAGCCCCCAAACCCCTCATTGTTATCCCTTCTTCTTCCGACAACATGCTTCCCCCCCCCCCCCCCCGGAGGTTGGGAAAGGTCTCCGTGCAGAGGGTCAAAACTCGGCCGGTAGTAGGGTAGGGGCGGAGGAAGCTGTGGTCTCGCCTCAGGTGAGAACGAGCTGTAGGAGGTTCGAGTTGGGCTACCATATGGCCTGTTTGGCTTTATGGGCCGCCAAACATGCCCCTGAAGGAGGATATAGCTCGAACTCTCGGCAGGCCAAACAACTCCTTTTTGAACGATATCGCTTCCGTGTGTTACACGGTACGTCTCGAAGAGGACCCTCCCTTCGCATTGTTATTGTATATATTTTCTTAGGTACTGATTCTCATTTTCTGTTCAATTTGTCCGAAATTGTTTATGGCTCGGGAGAGAGCACTGGAGTACGAGAGGAGGGGGATCGAGCTTGAGGCCCTCAAGACTGAAATGACAGCCTTACGAGATAAATCTGCCCTCTTGAGGTCTGAGCAGAGTGAGCTGCACCGGGAGCTTTCGGACGAGAGGGCCAGAGGGAGTCGGCTGCAGGGGGTTATGGTCGACCTAGAGGCCAGGGAGCTGCTACTGCAGGAGAGGACGGACAACTTCAAAGCTCGTAGTGATGCAGCGACCGACGAGCTGACCTGCGCCAGAGCTCACGTGGATTTATTGACTGAGGAGACCACTCGGCTAGGTGAGGCCTTGGAACGCACTAAAGCTGAGGCGGCTGAAGAGCTGACTCAAGTCATCGCTTAGGTTGTGGAGGCTCAGGGGGCCAAGGATGAGGTCTCTCTGACAACGGTAGTTGTCGTCGCGATTAAAGACTTCAGGATCTCCAAAGAGAGGGACGCCGAAGATGTGAAATTTTACAATCGCGGTTTCGATGCTTGTATTGAAGCAGTCCTGAGTTTATATCTAGACCTCGATCTTGATCCTCTACTACCCGAAGATCCTGAAGACGCCCCTGCCGAAGTCATCTGCTTGTATCAAGCCCCTGACTCCCAGGCACCTCCACCCGCGTGAAGATTTAATTTATTTTTTTTAAAACAGTTGATGTATTTCTTGACCTTTTAAGGAGAATGAATGAATATGAAATACTTTTGATAATGGTGGTCCAACTAAAGCTAATTTGTCGTCACGTTGATTTGTTCTGAAATATTGCCCAGCTAACCGCTTTACGGGTCAGGCCCTTTCATTATAGTTTAGTTGGCCTTCCGAGCCCCCTCTGCCCAAGTTTTAGTTGAGTCCGATCTTTTAGGGTACTCAGTTCGTTGCTTGTCTGAGTTCTCGATTGGATAGTCGGGTCATTATTAGGCTCTCTCCCTTAAGGGAATGCCTTGTTGAACCTTTGTAGGATTAAGTTTCGACCCCTTCTTTAAAGGATCGGACCATTAAGTTCATGTTTGTATCGATGAGGCAATTGAGTAGACATTCATGAAGTAAAATTGAGGTTTTTATTGCGAGCCTTAGAGGTTGGTCGCCCGAAGGCGTACACTTTATTAGGAGCCTTAAAAGCTAGTTCATCATGGGTAGTAGGTCTTTAGGTGTTCAGCGTTCCAAGGATGAGAGAACTGGTGGCCTTTGAGGTCTTCTAAGTGGTACGAGCCCGGTTAGGTAGATCTCACCACGCGATACGGTCCTTCCCAGTTAGGTCCGAGCGCCCCTGCTCCAGGCTCAGCCGTGTTCTGGAAGACCTGTCAAAAGACCAAATGCCCAGGACGGAGTCACCTAACCTTGACTTTCAAATTGTAGAAACGTGCTACCTGTTGATGTCGAGCCGCGACTCGGAGCCTGGAGACTTCTCGGACTTCTTCGAGCAAATCCAAGTTAGCAGTGATCAGGTCGAAGTTCTGACCCTCTCGGTAGTTCCTTACTCTCACCGTAGGGAGGCCGATCTCCACGGGTACCATCGCCTCCGAGCCTTAGGAAAGCGAAAATGGGGTTTCTCCGATTGAGAACTGTGGCGTGGTCCTGTAGGACTAGAGGACGAATGGGAGCCCCTCGACCCAGTTACCCTTGGCCTTCTCCAACTTTATTTTAAGATGGTGTTTGATAACCTTGTTAACCGCTTCCACCTGCCCGTTGGATTATGAGTGTCGAGGTGATGAATAAGCGTTCACAATGCCGAGCTTCCGACACATATCACGAAATTTGGCATTATCGAACTGGAGGCCATTTTTGGATACTATGGTGTGCGGGATTCTGAACCGACAGATAATGCTCTTCCAAATGAAATCGATTACTCTCTGTTCGGTGATTTTTACGACGGGTTCGACCTCGGCCCATTTGGTGAAGTAGTCGACTGCAACAAGGGCGAACTTGACTTGCCCCTTTCCTGTAGGTAAGGGGCCGATGATGTCGATCCCCCACTAGGCGAACGGCCAAGGTCCGCTCATAGGAGTCATTTCTTCCGCGGGTTGTCTCAGCACAGCTATAAAACATTGACATTTATCGCACTTACGAATAAAATTATTCGAGTCTTGTTTAAGAGTTGGCCAAAAATAACCTTGACGGAGTATCTTCATGGCTAGGGCTCGACCGCTAGAATGGTTTCTGCAGATTCCCTCGTGAATCTCCCGAATCACATATTCGGCCTCATCCGGTCGAAGGCATTTAAGATAAGGCTGAAAATACCTCTTCTTATACAGCATTCCGTCCAATATGACATATCGGGCTGCTCTGACCCTAAGTCGCCTTGCCTCTAGCTTGTCCGAGGGAATTTCGCTAGACAAGAGGTAATTAAAAATTGGATCCATCCAACTTGGAATAGACTGAACGGGATTAACCTTCTTCGACTGGTCGATGCTCAAATGTTCAATGAATTCGACGGGAACGAACCGCGGGCTCTTTCCTTCTGAGGCCGAGGCGAGTCTTGCTAAGGCATCGGCCCATGAGTTCTCAGTCCTAGGGATCTGTCGGATGGTGCAACTCTAGAATTTCTCTATCAGTTTCCTCGCCTCTTCGAGGTAGGCGATCATTCTGACCTCTTTGGCTTCATACTCCGAAGAGATGTGATTTATCACTAGCTGCGAATCGCAATGGACTTGCAAAGTCTGAACACACAGGCTTGCTGCTAACCTGAGTCCAGCTAACAATGCTTCATATTCTGCCTCGTTGTTAGAAGTTTTGAATCCAAGTCTGATCACATATTGGATTGTTGTTGAATCGGGTGCAACCAGGACGACTCCGGCACCTGCTCCTTTGACGTTAGACGACCCATCAACATAGAGGACCCATCCTGGATCTGACACTGCCTCTTGGTTGCTTAAAGGGACGGGCGGTGTCATATCGACTTTCGTACTGATTTGTTCTTCACTCAAAATTGTGAACTTGACGATGAAGTCGGCTACAGCTTGACCCTTGATTGTTGCCCTAGGGCGGAATTGAATGTCGAACTCTCTGAGCTCAATAGCCCATTTGGTCATCCGACCTGAAATCTCAGGTCTCTGAAGAACTTGCCTTAGGGGAGAGTCGATCAGTACAACTATGTAATGGGCCTGAAAGTACGGCTGTAATCTTTTAGCTGAAACAATGAGGCATAGCGCTAGTTTTTTCAAGGATTGATATCTTGTCTTCGCTGGTACCATAGCTTTGCTCACATAGTATACGGGGTATTGCTTGCTCCCGACTTCTCTGATCAAGGCCGAGCTGATAGCTGAAGCCAATACCGCGAGGTAGAGGAATAAGGGCTCCCCTACCTCAGGCTTAGACAAGAGAGGCGACGAACCCAAGTGTTGTTTCAACTACTGGAAAGCTTGCTTGTATTTCGGTGTTCACTCTGCCCTCTTGTGACCCTTCAGCTGTTGGAAGAAGGGGAGGCACTTGTCTGTAGCCCTGGATATAAAGCGTCCGATCGCTGCAACTCTTCCTGTGAGACACTATATTTCTTTAACGGTTCGAGGTGAGTTCATGTCGTGGAGAGCCCTGATCTTGTCCGGGTTAGTCTCGATACCTCGCTGACTAACTTGAAAATCAAGAAACTTTCCCGACTTAACTCCAAATGCGCACTTAGCAGGGTTTAACTTCATCTGGTACTCTCGGAGGACGTTGAACGTTTCTCCGAGGTCGGCAAGGTGATCGGAGGCTCTAGTACTTTTACTAGCATGTCGTCCACATATACTTCCATGGTGCATCCAATTTTTTCGGCGAACATCTAGTTTAACAACCTCTGATATGTTATCCCAACATTTTTCAGGCTGAACGGCATGACCCGGTAACAGTAGTGCCCTTTGTCCATAACAAAGGTAGTCTTCTGCCTGTCTGGAGGATACATAGCGATCTGGTTGTACCCGAAATATGCGTCTAAAAATGAGAGTAACTCATGTCCGGCCATGATATCCACCGGTTGGTCGATCTGAGGTAACGGGAAACTGTCCTTAGGGCATGCCTTATTTAGATCTGAATAATCTACACAGACCCGCCACTTCCCATTAGACTTCCTGACGAGCACGACATTCGCTATCCAGTCAGGGTAATATATTTCTTTTATGAAACCCGTATCGAGTAGGACGGAGACCTCCTCTGTGATGGCTTCATATCGTTCGGCATCGAACGACCTTCTTTTTTGCTTTACTGGCTTATGATCCGGGTACACGTTCAGTCTATGAACCAACACATCAGGAGAGATTCCTAGCATATCTGCATGTGACCATGCGAAGACATCTCAGTGCTGCCTTAAGAAGGCCAACAACGCGGTCCTCTGTTCAAAATTCAATGATGACACGAGCTGAACAGTTTTGCTTGGTTCTGATTCATCGAGATACACTTTTTCCAAATCTTCGACTGATGAGCTTCTTGTTGGTCCTCGAGGATCCAAGGCGTCTACGACGAGTGCCTGCTTGACAGCTCCTTTTCTGATCGCTATCGCATAACACCTTCGGGCCTTGTGCTGGTCGCCTCGGAGATAGCCGATCCCGCCTTTAGCTGGAAACTTCATCATTAAGTGGTAAGTTGAGACGACCGCCCTCATTACGTTGAGGGAGGGTCGGCCCAGGATCACATTGTGTATAGAAGGAACATTGACAACCAAGAAGTCCACTAGGAGCATGACCTGATGTTGTCCTTCTCTCGCTGTTACTGGGAGAAAAATTACTCCTTCAGAGATTACTCTTTCTCCAGCGAGGTCGTGTAGGGGGGTCTTCACATGTCGGAGTCGTGACCGTGGAATATCCATCCTTTCGGATGCTTAAGAGTACATTACATCGGCAAAGCTTCCAGTGTCAACCAGAATACGATATACCTTATGATTTTCTATAGTCATTGTGACCACCAGTGCGTCATCATGTGGATGTTGGATCCCGTGTGCATCATCTTCTGTGAAAGTTAGGCTGTACAGAGTGACTCGGAGTTCCTTGCCAGGATGCTCCGTCAGGTGAATGTAGTGTTCCGGGTCAGATATCCGGGAATGAGCTTTTCGGGCTCTGTTTGAATCTCCTCCCCTAGTTGAGCCCCCGAAGATAGTGTGGATTTCAGCGGGTTCTTCTGGGAGGTTATTCGGTTGTTCCCGTGGTTGTTCCTTTCTCCGAGTGGACCTCTCCTTTTTGGTGTATCGACATAGGTGTCCCTTACGGATGAGGGATTCAATTTTATCCTTAAGGTCCACGCAATCATCTGTGTTGTGGCCGTGATCCCGGTGAAAACGACAGAACTTCCGCTTGTCCCGATGTTCTAGGTCAGCCTTCATGCAGACT
Organism: Magnolia kwangsiensis; assembly: GCA_037074715.1. Classification (NCBI taxonomy): domain Eukaryota; kingdom Viridiplantae; phylum Streptophyta; class Magnoliopsida; order Magnoliales; family Magnoliaceae; genus Magnolia; species Magnolia kwangsiensis. The sequence goes on from CM073571.1 coordinate 5,259,527, forward strand.
GGCCAGTTCAGTAACTTTTTTCCTCGGATATCCAGCAGGATTTTCTCAGCAGACGTGTTAAGTGGAGTATAAGAACAAAATTTTTCTTCTGGCCTGCGGCTCGGTCGACGATCGCGGGGAGCGCGGTCGTCTGTCCCTTTGCCATTCTGTTGGGATTCTTCGTTCCTAGGTCTCTTCCCTTTGTTCGTCGGGTCAGTTGATTGTGTGCCTTTACGAGCATTAGTGAACTCCTCAGCATTAGTATACTTCTGAGCCTTTGCCATGAAGTCTGCTAGCATTTTTGGAGGATTCTTTCCGATGGAGAAAGCGAACTTTCCTTCCTTTAGTCCACTGAGAATGGCGGCAAGTGCCATCTTGTCATCATAGTCCTCAACCTGTAATGCCTCCTCATTGAATCGAGCTATGTAATCTTTCAATGATTCTTTCGGAGCTTGATTGATGGTGAATAGGTGAGTGTTGGGTTTTCGACTTCTCTTACAACTTATAAACTGAGTAAGGAATAGTCGGCTTAATTCTGTGAAAGAGCCCATGGAGTTTGGTTTGAGCTGACGATACCAAATCTGAGCAGACCCTGTAAGGGTGATGAAAAACTCTCTGTACATCATTGCGTCCGTTGCGGTATGGATTTGCATCCATGATCGGTAGGCTTCCAGATGCTCGGACGGGTCTCCAGATCTCAAGTACTGGATGACGGGAGGCATCCGAAAACTCTGTGGCATCACCTCAGCCATGATGACAGAGGTGAAGGGAGGCTCGGTCTCTTCCATCATTTCCTGGATCATAGCAGGAACCGTTGACAGTTGTTGCTTCTTTTCCAATGTCAAGAATTTGTTGTTAAGTTCTGCAAATCGTGTCTCCCAAGGATCTTTATTCTCAGCGATGACTTCTGGGGCATTCTCGACCTTTGGAATTCTTCTTTCCCTCCTCCGCTCTAATTAATGGAGAAGATCCGTGGGTACCAGAGTGGAGGTGGCTGAGTGGATGGAAGGGGCAAGAGCTCGAGTGGTTGTATTCCGCGCAGAGCCTTCAGCATGTGCCACATGAGGATTTTGACCCGAATGCGGCCCCCTCGAATGCTGGGGGGCCTCAGGTCTCACGCTCCTTGGCACAGAGCGAGTCTCCACGAACAAACCTACTGGCTCGAGAATGAAATCTTCCTAGATTGGGTGTAGCTGTGGTTCCCTTTGCTGTTTCATTCTATTCATTTCATCGCACAAGGCCTGAATCTCATTCTTTATAGCGCGATATTTATTTGACCGATTGCGAGAACGTTGGGAAGGCCTAGGTGCGGATTCGACGTGAAGTGATGATGACCGAGCTTGTTCGTTTAGTTCCGGTTCCACAGTCACAACCTTCTTTTTCCTCGCCATTGCTTAGAAAAAGAAAAACGTCGCCAAAAAATGTTGATGCCCAAATTTGGTCGGCCTCCCTCTGGCGTCTGCCTCACCGCAGCACCACGTCTTGAACCTGCACCAAGGGAACAGACAAAGGTGACCCTGGCTAAGCTGGGGGACCCTCCGATGCCTAAGTCAGGTCAAGGGAATCTGGGTCTAAGTAAGGGGTAGCGGAGAGAGTGTTTGCTCTTGCGTACCTGTAGATGCAGTATCATGTTCTATTTATACTTGATGGTGAGATGGTCCAAGTCTGAAAATCTTGACACGATCAGGGGGATCTCTGGATCATGGAGATATTGTCTGGAATCTGATGATCATGTATTATGTAATGCGTATCTGCGGACGAAGTTATCGGCCACATCGGGTTATGGTAGTTCCCACATTTGGAGGACGGGATATACATCCTCATGCATCTGCTCGGCTCGGCTCGCCTAACTAGCATACGGCTTGCCTCTCACCCGACTAGCATACCTCAGCAACTACTATGTTGGGCGCAGTCTCTAGACCTGAGCGAACCGAACGTTACAACCCTCTTCCGAGGGTTACCTGATTCGCTCCGTCAGGTCGGATCCATTGTAATCGGCGGGGCTAACGAGCGTCGAGTCGAGCATACTATGGTTAGTAAATGATTGAACATCCGGTCGGAATGTGAGAACCGTTCCGACCCGCACCTTTGCAGTGAAGGTGCTTGCCCGTCAATTCTTTTCATGGATTGCTTATATCAGGTCGGACGGGTCCCGCCTCGGACATCTCGACAGTGAGTCGGCTCAGATTGGTGTTTTGTCGTTGCACCTCATATCGGTTCGGATCTCCCATAACAGTTATCCTTTTAGATCGATCACACAATAAGAGTTGCAGCATCTTGGGTGAGGTCGGGGTCTCACCTAATCTACCCCGAGAAGTAGTGTGGTTGGAGGTTTTGGATGAGAAGTTCTTTAAACGCAGCTTTAAACTCCATTTTTACAAGAGAAATTTCCAACTGTACGACCAGTGTATGGCCCATTCCCGAGACGAAGCCCACCCCATTTTACATCCCAAGAATACTCCCTAGGTGTACGGACGCCTTCCTAAAGGTCGAAAATGCCCCTACTTTTTCCTTTAAGCCGATCGGCCGCTGCGCGAAGACGAGCACTGACGCTTGTCGAACTCTGAGTTATACGAACGGTTCAAAAGAGATCAATGTTACATGTGCCCCACAGTTATGAATTTATTATATCCAAAACATTCATCCAAATTTTAAGATCATTTCGGAGCATTATCTCAAAAAAAAAAATCATATCCAAAGATCAACTGATGTGCAGAAAATTGATTTTCACCGTTGAAACTTTTATAGGGCCCACCATAACATTTATCTTCCATCTAATCCATTCATGAGGTCACAAAGACCTGGATGAATAGGAAAAAAAATCGTAATGATCCAAAACTTTCGTGACCCCTGAAAGGGTTTCAATGGTAGACGTTCAAAGCAGAATGGCGTTACCATTTGCTACGGTCAGACCTATGGCTACGGATTATAACCGTAGCCATAGATACCATAATTCGTAGCAATAGGGTCCGTCCGGCGTGGGCGCGTTGAACTAGTGGCCCCCCACGCCACTTGCTGGCCTGTCCAGCGCGGCCACGCCGATCTGGCGAGGCCGCGCCCATAGGGTGGGCCCTATGGCTACGGATAATAGCCGTAGCTAAAGTCCGTATCAACATGTTTTTTTTAGTTTTTTTTTTGTATTTTTTTTTTTAATGGAGAACTTTATTCTACCTATAATTTTTTCTAACACATATCTATATAAATATGTATATATAAGCATATAAAAAAAAATTTCTCTTTTTTTGCATTTCTTTCTTTATTCATTTAACAAGAATATCTTCTAAACTAAAATTAGTTACTTGATGTACCCTATATGATTTTGGGGTAGGAGAAGCTACTTTAACTAACAAAGTTGGTTATTTTCCAAGATTTCATCATCTCGATGATCGAAAATCCATTTCATTCACTTAGCGGTCAATTTCATTCATTTCATTTACATGCATTTCACGGTCATTTCGCTTCAATTCATCATCACTTCCATGCATTTCACGGTCATCCAAAACATTTTCGTGTTGATTCACGGTCATTTCAAGGCATTTCACGGTCAAACTCCTTCACTTCACGGTCATTTGCATGCATTTCACGGTCATTTCGCTTCAATTCATCATCACTTCCATGCATTTCACGGTCATCCGAAACAGTTCCGTATTGATTCACGGTCATTTCGAGGCATTTCACGGTCAAACTCCTTCACTTCACGGTCATTTGCATGCATTTCACGGTCATTTCGCTTCAATTCATCATCACTTCCATGCATTTCACGGTCATCCAAAACAGTTCCATGTTGATTCACGGTCATTTCGAGGAATTTCACGGTTAAACTCCTTCACTTCACGGTCATTTGCATGCATTTCACGGTCATTTTGCTTCAATTCATCATCACTTCCATGCATTTCACGATCATCCGAAACAATTTCATGTTGATACACGGTCATTTCGAGGCATTTCACGGTCAAACTCCTTCACTTCACGGTCATTTGCATGCATTTCACGGTCATTTCGCTTCAATTCATCATCACTTCCATGCATTTTACGGTCATCCGAAACAGTTCTATGTTGATTCACGGTCATTTCGAGGCAGTTCACGGTTAAACTCCTTCACTTTACGGTCATTTGCATGCATTTCACGGTCATTTTGCTTCAATTCATCATCACTTCCATGCATTTCATGGTCATCCGAAACAATTCCGTGTTGATTCACGGTCATTTCGAGGCATTTCATGGTCAAACTCCTTCACTTCACAGTCATTTGCATGCATTTCACGGTCATTTCGCTTCAATTCATCATCACTTCCATGCATTTCACGGTCATCCGAAACAATTCCGTGTTTGATTCACGGTCATTTCGAGGCATTTCATGGTCAAACTCCTTCACTTCACAGTCATTTGCATGCATTTCAGGGTCATTTCGCTTCAATTCATTATCACTTCCATGCATTTCACGGTCATCCGAAACAGTTTCGTGTTGATTCACGGTCAAACTCCTTAACTTCACGGTCATTTGCATGCTTTTCATGGTCATTTTTCTTCAATTCATCATCACTTCCATGCATTTCACGGTCATCCGAAACAATTCCGTGTTGATTCACGGTCATTTCGAGGCATTTCACGGTCAAACTCCTTTAATTCACAGTCATTTGCATGCATTTCACGGTCATTTCGCTTCAATTCATGATCACTTCCATGCATTTCACGGTCGTCCGAAAAAATTCCATGTTGATTCATGGTCATTTCGAGGCATTTCACGGTCAAACTCCTTCACTTCACGGTCATTTGCATGCATTTTATGGTCATTTCCATACATTTCGCGGTCCAATCACTTCACTTCACGGTCATTTCCATGCATTTCACGATCATTCCCGGCAATTTCGTGTTGATTCATGGTCATTTCCCTAAACATTAACCTATACCCTAACCTAAACCTATACTTATAACCTAAACCTATTCTCAAATCCCAAAACCTATAACTTAAACCTAAACCTAAACCTTAACGTAAACCTATAACCTATAGCAAATGACCTTAACCGACACCCTAACCTTAACCTATAACCTATAACCTAAACCTATTCTCAAATCCCAAAGGTTATAGATTTTGGTTTAGGTTATAGGTTATAGGTTTAGGTTAAGGTTTAGGTTTAGGTTTTGGGATTTGAGAATGGGTTCGGGTTTAGGCTATAAGTTTTGGTTTCGGTTTAGGTTATAGGTTTACGGTTTAGGTTAAGGTTTAGGTTTAGGTTATAAGTTTTTGGATTTGAAAATGAGTTCGGGTTTAGGCTATAGGTTTTGGTTTTAGTTTAGGTTATAAGTTTTGGTTTAGGTTATAGGTTTTGGGATTTGAGAATGGGTTCGGGTTTAGGCTATAGGTTTTGGTTTTGGTTTAAGTTATAGGTTTTGGTTTAGGTTATAGCTTTTGGGATTTGAGAATGGGTTCGGGTTTAGGTTATAGGTTTTGGTTTTGGTTTAGGTTAGAGGTTATAAGTTATAGGTTTATGTTAAGGTTTAGGTTTAGGTTTTGGGATTTGAGAATGGGTTCGGGTTTAGGTTAAAGGTTTTGGTTTTTGGTTTTGGTTATAGGTTATAGGTTTAGGTTAAGGTTTTGGTTTTGGTTTAGGTTATAGGTTTTGAAATTTGAGAATGGGTTCAGGTTAGGTTATAGGTTTTGGTTTTAGTTTAGGTTAAGGTTAGAGGTTTTGGGATTTGAGAATGGGTTTAGGTTTAGGTTATAGGTTTTGGTTTTGCTTTAGGTTATAGGTTTTAAGATTTGATAATGGGTTCGGGTTTAGGTTATACGTTTTGATTTTGGTTTAGGTTTAGGTTATAGGTTTTTGGATTTAAGAATGGGTTATGGTTTAAGTTATAGGTTTTGGTTTTGGTTATAGGTTATAGGTTTAGGTTAAGGTTTTGGTTTAGGTTTAGGTTTAGGTTATAGGTTTTGGGATTTGAGAATGGGTTCGGGTTAGGTTATAGGTTTTGGTTTTGGTTTAGGTTATAGGTTTTGGTTTTGGTTTAGAGGTTTTGGGATTTGAGAATGGGTTCGGGTTTAGGTTATAGGTTTTGGTTTAGATTTAAGTTATAGGTTTTAGGATTTGAGAATGGGTTCGGGTTTTGGTTTAAGTTTAGGTTTAAGTCATAGGTTTTGGGATTTAAGACCAAAACCTATAAATCCAAAACCTAAACCAAAACCTAAACCTATAACCTATAACCTAAACCAAAACCTATAACATAAACCAAAATAAAAACCTATAACCTAAACTCGAACCCATTCTCAAATCCCAAAACCTATAACCTAAACTAAAACCAAAACCTATAGCCTAAACCCGAACCCATTCTCAAAACCAAAACCTATAACCTAAACCCGAACCCATTCTCAAATCCCAAAACCTATAACCTAAACCTAAACCTAAACCTAAACCTAAACCTATAACATATAACCTAAACCAAAACCTATAACCTAAACCAAAACCAAAACCTATAACCTAAACCCAAACCCATTCTCAAATCCCAAAACTTATAACCTAAACCAAAACCTATACCCTAAACCTGAACCCATTCTCAAATCCAAAAACCTATAACCTAAACCTAAACCTTAACCCGAACCCATTTTCAAATCCCAAAACCTATAACCTAAACCAAAACTTATAACCTAAACTAAAACCAAAACCTATGGCCTAAACCCGAACCCATTCTCAAATCCAAAAACCTATAACCTAAACCTAAACCTTAACTTAAACCGTTAACCTATAACCTAAACCGAAACCAAAACTTATAACCTAAACCTGAACCCATTCTCAAATCTTAAAACCTAAACCTAAATCTTAACCTAAACCTATAACTTATAACCTAAACCAAAACCAAAATCTATAACCTAAACCCGAACCCATTCTCAAATCCCAAAACCTATAACCAAAACCAAAACCAAAACCTATAACCTAAACCCGAACCCATTCTCAAATCCAAAAACCTATAACCTAAACCTAAACTGTTAACCTATAACCTAAACCGAAACTAAAATTTATAACCTAAACCCGAACCCATTCTCAAATCCCAAAACCTAAACCGTGAAATGAACACGAAATCGCTAAGAATGACCGTGAAATGCATGGAAATGACGGTGAAGTGAAGTGAAATGACCACGAAGTGCATGGAAATGGCCGTGAAGTGAAGTGAATTGACCGTGAAGTGCGTCAAATTGACCATGAATGAACACGGATTCGCAGGGAATGACCGTGAAATGCATAAAAATGATGGTGAAGTTAAGTGAATTGACTGCGAAGTGCTTGAAAATGGCCATGAAGTGAAGTGAATTGACAGTGAAGTGCGTCAAAATGATCGTGAATGAACACGGAATCGCCGGGAATGACCGTGAAATGCATGGAAATGACGGTGAAGTGAAGTGAAATGACCGCGAAGTGCGTGGAAATGGCCGTGAAGTGAAGTGAAGTGAATTGACCGTGAATGAACACGGAATCACTAGGAATGACCGTGAAATGCATGGAAATGACGGTGAAGTGAAGGAGTTTGACCGTGAAATGCCTCGAAATGACAGTGAATCAACACGGAATTATTTCGGATGACCGTGAAATGCATGGAAGTGATGATGAATTGAGGCGAAATGACCATGAAATGCATGCAAATGATCGTGAAGTGAAGGAATTTGACCGTGAAATGCCTCGAAGTGACCGTGAATCAACACGGAACTGTTTCGGATGACCGTGAAATGTATGGAAGTGATGATGAATTGAAGCGAAATGACCGTGAAATGCATGCAAATGACCGTGAAGTGGAGTTTGACCGTGAAATGCCTCAAAATGACCGTGAATCAACATGGAATTGTTTCGGATGACCGTGAAATGCATGGAAGTGATGATGAATTGAAGCGAAATGACCGTGAAATGCATGCAAATGACCGTGAAGTGAAGGAGTTTGACCGTGAAATGCCTCGAAATGACCGTGAATCAACACAGAACTGTTTCGGATGACCGTAAAATGCATGGAAGTGATGATGAATTGAAGAGAAATGACCCTGAAATGCATGAAAATGACCGTGAAGTGAAGGAGTTTGACCGTGAAATGCCTCGAAATGACCATAAATCAGCACGGAATTGTTTCGGATGACCGTAAAATGCATGGAAGTGATGATGAATTGAAGCGAAATGACCGTGAATGCATGAAAATGACCGTGAAGTGGAGTTTGACCCTGAAATGCCTCGAAATGACCGTGAATCAACACGGAATTGTTTCGGACGACCGTGAAATGCATGGAAGTGATCATGAATTGAAGCGAAATGACCGTGAAATGCATGCAAATGATCGTGAAGTGAAGGAGTTTGACCGTGAAATGCCTAGAAATGACCGTGAATCAAAACGAAAATGTTTTGGATGACTGTGAAATGCATGGAAGTGAAATGACCGTGAAATGCATGTAAATGAAATGAACGAAATTGACCGCTAAGTGAATGAAATGGATTTTCGATCATCAAGCTGATGAAATCTTGAAAAATAACCAAATTGGTTGGTTAAAGTAGCTTCTCCTACCCCAAAATCATATAGGGTACATCAAGTAACTAATTTTAGTTTAAAAGATATTCTTATTAAATGAATAAAGAAAGAAATGGAAAAAAAAGAGAAAAAAAAAATTTTATGCTTATATATATACATATTTATATAGACATTTGTTAGAAAAAATTATAGGTAGAATAAAGTTCTCCATTAAAAAAAAATAATAAAAAAAAAAAAAATCTGTTGCTACGGACTTTAGCTACAGTTATTATCCGTAGCCATAGAGGCCATCCTATGGGCGCATTCTCGCCAGATCGGCGTGACCGTGCCGTACAGGCCAGTAAGAGGCACGGGGGGCCGATAGTTAGGCGCGCCCACTCCGGACGGACCTTATTGCTACGGATTATGGTATCTATGGCTACGGTTATAATCTATAGCCACAGGTTTGACCGTAGCAAATGATAACGCCATTCTGCTTTGAACGTCGACCGTTGAAACCCTTTCAGGGGTCACGGATGTTTTGAATCTTTACTAAATTTGTTTTTTCTATTCATCCAGGTCTTTATGACCTTATGAATAGATTGGAAATGTTATGGTGGGCCCTATAAAAGTTTCAACAGTGAAAATCAATTTTCTTCTGTTATTTGTGGTGTGGTCCAGTTGATCTTTGGATATGTTTTTTTATTTTTTGATAATGCTCCGAAATGATCTCAAAATATGGATGAACGTTGTGAATATAATAAATACATAACTGATGGGCCCATGTAACGTTGATCTCCTTTGAACCGTTCGTACAACTGGGAGTTCGACGAGCGTCAACGCTTGAAGGAAAAAGCAGGGGCATTTTCGACCTTTTGCAGGGCGTCCGTAAACCAGGGGAGTATTATTGGAAAGTAAAATGGGATGGGCTTCGTCTCAGGAATGGGCCATATAGTGGTCGTACAGTTGGAAATTTCTCTTTTTACAATTCAATCGTTTCCTATAATTTCCATGCAGTGGTCCATCCAAAGTTGACATCACTGGTTGACTAGATGGGGAAGCGCCCATCTCTAGCAAGGAATGGACAGATCCATGTGCGGGGCCTCCAGCCCATCCTCTCCCATGCTATTTAAAGGTTTGATCGTAAAATGAGCCAGATCTGACGCTCAGGTGGACTACACTAGAGATGACTCTTGCATTTAATGCAGCTTGAACTTACTATTTGGTGTGGCACACTGGAGAGTAAGATATGCATAATTTTTGAGCTCATACATTAAAATGATCTGAGAGAAGGGATGGACGGCCTGGATAACCAGATACATCACGATGGCCATACAGATCTGCACCTTCTCTGTTAGAGACGGACGACGGCCGGATGCAATCTGCCTCCACTGGACAAGGCTGCATTATTGATGGGCTGTGCATGGCTGAATAAGAAGGGAGCGGAGTGGATGAGACGCGGGTAACAGATTAGACCGTGGTCCTCAGTTACTTTGATGTATGTGTTGTATATCCATCCGGTACATCAGTTTTTACAGCTAATTTTAGGTTATGGTCCAAAATCGAAGGAGATCTAAATCTGAAGTCGACCATGGAGTAAGGATTGAATTCTCACCGTTAGAAACTTTTTATACACCACGAAAATTTGAGATCAAGCTTGTCTTTGTCTTTGTGTTTGTCTTTATCCCTGTGTTTTCCCTTCATCCAGGTCTGTGTGACCTTGATATGCCCTAGGAATTTATTAATGGTTGCCATTCAATGACCACCGTTTCTTTTGGTGTGGTCCACTTGAGGTTTGAATCTGCTTCATTTTTTAAATCAGGTCCTTAATTGAAATGGAAAAACTGATGGACGGTGTCGATATAAAATATATACATGGGCCCTACGGTCAGGGCCTCACCTAAGCTAGATTTGATTTCCTTTTCACCTTATTATCAACAGAAAAGAACAAAAAAAAAAAAAAAACTTTGATACTCTTGGCAGAGTGTGAGTGCACCGTCCTAATGTGGACGCGGATTAGCTACTGACAGGTAGAGCAGCGAGACTCGCTGCTGAAGTGACTTCATCAGGTTTTGTGAGGCCACGATGATGTATGTTTTGTATCCACTCCGCCTATTCATTTGGAGATATCATTTTAGTGAATTATCCAAAGAATGAGGCAGATCCATAGTTTCATTAGAGCCCACCAAGAAAACAGTGTGGAGAGTGATTACCATCGTTGGAACTTTCCTAAGGCCCACCATTATATTTATTTGAAATCCAAACTGTTCACAAGTTAACACAGGCATGAAATAAAGGAAAACACAAGTATCAGTTTGATCGAAAACTTTTATGGCCCTTAGAAGTTTTTAATGGTGGCCGTCACTCTCCCCACTGTTTTCTATGGTGGGGTCCACTAGAGCTTTGTAGTCAACTCACTCTTTGGCTCTTGCCCTGAAATGATATCTACGAATCGACAGACGAGGTAGATACAAAACATCATACATCATCGTGCGAGGGCCTCACTTCAGTAGCGAGTCTCGCTGCTCAACGTGTCAGTAGATAATCCGCGCCCCAATTTTAGATGGCCAAGCTCCATCGTCGTAACTGGATGATTGTTGGTCCATTTAACAAACGGTTCAAAAGAAAACCGGTCCCATTTATCAGATGCTAGAATTATTTAGTTTATATAACTTTTGGGTGACAAACATCTTTAGTGTGTCCCACGATCTCAACGGTTCAGCTTGAAATAGTATATTGCACGGATAAAATTCTTAGCGGTGGTGTATTAACCATCACCTGGTTAATAAAAATATTAAAAAATAAAAACAAAAAACCATCACAATCTAGCACACTCTAGCAGAGTAATATCAATGTATACATCAAGTCCCCCGCTGGCAAAATTGGTCCCCTGTGCTTCGTGAAATGTGTGGAAAAAATGGTGCATGTACTCACCTCACAACCCAGATGTATCATGAATCCTGATAGCATCTCGTCCACCACAGCCTTAGGATCACCAAGACACGTGGCACCTGATTAGGAAATGGATAAGTATTGCCCTCTCCCTATCATGGACGTTGATCGATGATGGCTAACGCGTTGTCCTTTTCTACGTGCCTAGCCTGCTTCACCACCGAGTAAGACTGCGTGCTTACGTAGGAACAGAAACGGATTTTATTTTATTTTATTTTATTTTTTAATACCAAAATAGTCTTATGTTATGGCTAAACGGTCGCGGATTGCGTCCTACCCCAGCCCGGACGGTAATCTGTTCGGGCAGGGCTCGGTGGGACCCACAGTGATGTAAGTGTTTTATCAATGCTGTTAATTATTTCTCTCATGTCATTTTAAGGTATGATGCAAAATATTAAGAAGGTACAAATCTAAATTGGACCACAAAATGGGGATTCAACGTCCACTATGATGCAAAATATTAGGGAGGTACAAATCTAAATTGGACCACAAAATGGAGATTCAACGTCCACCATTAAAAAGTTCTTAGGAGACGGAGAAGTTCCGGATCAAGCTTATATTTATGTTTTCTCTTCATCCACATCTACATGACCTTATTAATAGGTTGGATGACTAAAAAACATCACAGTGGCCCTAGTAAAGGTTTCAACTGTGGGTGTCATTATCACCGCAGCTTCCTTTGGTGTGGTCCACTGGAGCCGTGGACTTACCTCATTCTTTGGATTATAATTTAAAATGGTCTAATAAAAGTGATTAATGGCGTGGATAAAATGCTTACATCTCTAAGAAATGTTATCGTTGGAACAAAAATAATATTCATTTTTATGACTATAGAAATTGCTGGTGATGCTGATGCCCATCTATTGGAAAAATTGATGGCAGTCACCGTAGGTTAGAAAATACAGTGGAGTGGGTGGGAGTGGTCCCATAAAGGAAGAAAAAAAATTCAAAGAAAAACAGTAAAGGAAGAAGAAAAATATCCATACGGGCACTAGGCTCGAAGGACGAGCAATCTAATCTCGATTAAAACAAAAAACAAAAAAGAAAAAATCGCCAAGGCGCTACTAAGATCATGTTTTAAAACTCCTGATTTTTGGGGCGTTTATGGTGTGGTTAACTTGGTCAAAATCCCGAACATAAATTATATTTTCGTGAGAAATAACGTGTCCTCGACCAGAGCTTGTACTTTGGCTTTCGGGATGTTACTCAGGCATCATATGCCCTTTGATACACGGGCACTGAGAAACTGCACAAGTAACATTTATTTGCTCAAATTCAGTTTCAAAATTAGATCGCTTGGTAATTGCAACCCTTTAATTCCTGAATACATGTTTGTTAAAATATGACCGTTGGGGTCTTTTTTTTTTTTCATCCAAAAAATGTCTACCAGTCAAATGTCCAAGACAATTAGAATAAAAGAAATATTTTGTTGATGATACATGGACTTATAATTTTGACGGTTTATTTGAATTATTATATGCCAAATGACTGAGTATCATCCATCACACTATGCCAGAGTATCAAAGCTTTCTCAACCGTTTGTTAGTGCGGAACATGTGTATATTGAATGTGGGCCTTTGGTTATCTCTCGCATCCCTCCGTTTTCGACTTTCATACGCGGGAGGGAAAATCCAAAAAAACAGACCAGATTGTTTTTCGGTCCCGGACATCATCTTAATGGTACCCAACTAATTAAGGGTCCCGACCTTGCACACTCATGTCATCATCACGTATTCTACCAAGATTAACCTTAAAGTCTCAGTCTATGAGTCCAAGTGGCTGTTTGGTTGCGATCTATCAGCATTTCACGTCAGTACTGGAGAGAGAAACACATGATCACTCGTCTGTCACGTGTTGTTGTTGGTACGAAATTTATAAAATGGCATTAAAGATTCACCGAGAAAGGAATAAGATTCCTACGGTTCCCTACAAATTTGGAGGGACTTTGACACATGAACGATCTAACTTTCAGCAGGGCCGTACACGGGGAGAGCTAGCTCGGTTAGCTCGCTCCACACGACTCGAAAAAGTTCGGTTCAACTCGGTTTGAAATTGAGTTCGAGCTGAGTTGAGCTGATTTTTTTAGCTCAAAAAATTTTCAAATATGAGTCCGAGCTTGCATAAGCTTGACTCGACTCAGATCAAACTCAACTTGAGTCAAACTTGGATCGAACTAGTTTGGTGACTCCGTTACTTTGATATTGTGGTTGCTCACCAAGTTTTCGATGAAATGACTTATCGAAGTGTGACCTGTCACACTTTAAATTCGAAAACTGGTCTCACAAAATTTTTAATCGTCAAATTTGATGCTGACAACCTCTGTAGTACTCTATTTTCGACTTCAAACCTCCATATGTCAGATTCCTATCATAAGATCCTACAAGGAGGATTTTCAAAATGCATTTCTTTGTGGACAAGCATAACCACAAGTATACCCAAATCACAAAGGTAACATCATCATCATATATCCACTAATATAAACATTTTGAATACAGTGCTGAAAGGAAAATATATATATCGAAAATCAAAGTTTCAGAAAACGGTTGCACGCTCCAAGCTCAACACTACTACGACCTAATGCCACCTGCACGCATCTATCGTGCATAAGCTTATAGAAATCTTAGAGGGTGGTGTAAGTGTATGCACAAAGTAAGTGCCAAGTATGTAATATCAGAGCAATACGGAAACATGCCGGTAAGTTCATAAATATCATCAGCCTTATTCAGGCTATGCGATACAAAAACATAATAAGCCAATATCATATACTGAGGAAGTAATGTATATCAACTATACAATGCGGAGACATACTAAGCCAAATATCATATACTGAAGATATAATGTAATATGCAATTTCGAAGAGCCACGAATACCATGAGTTGTATCTAGGTCATGCATCAAACTTGCACGTATCGCGTGATCATGTGGGGGCACCTCCATCTCACAAGGAGTCTTATAAATATCTCAACCCCATGACATATGCTTTAATCAATCATCCTCACAACATGTATACGAATGATGGGGTCTACAGAAGGACGGTGGATATAGTCCAAATATCAAGATAGGCTCTAAATAGTGGATACACCAAACTTAATATTGCATATCCTTCTGTCTACGGCAAGGGGTGATTAGACTACTGTACTGAAACTCACTGATTTAAAATACATCACGACAGTTAAGGAAGGAATCTAACTTATAGCCATCACAACATCGGATGATGCTTTGGATGTGGGGACAAAGTTCTATCTTCATTGAGTGCACAATAGCTTACAAGCACAGTACCCTATCAATCATTGGTAGCTAGCTCAAGCCCTTAGGCTCCGCCCACATCAGTGTCTACTCACGTGTACAACAGTGATGGAGCGTCACAATATCCCGCACCGAGAGTAGGGCCGAGTCTAACTACAATAAGTGGGCTTTCGTACCCTCTCTATCGCGCAATAAACTGGACTTCCCTATGGGGCCTAATATATATACACAAGGTGGGCTCTAAGGTGTAGGTATCATGTTGCTATGCTATTACATACTCATGATCAGTATCGATAACTGTCATCAATAATCAGCATCGATAATCGGCCTAACAAAGGGTCTAAGGAAAAGTCACAATGTGGACATTTAACCATCATTGTGGATATTTAACCAACATTGCTCCCAAGGAGTGGCCTACATAAAGTCTAAAATATATTAGAGCACATGACCTCTCATAAGGGCCTAATGTACATCACATCGGGCCATATCACCTGGGCCTTAAATAGTACATCAATGGGCCGCATCGCATGAGCCTCATATACATCACAATGAGCCTCAGCACATGGGTCATAAATACATCACATGAACCTTACCACCCAGGCCTCAAATACATCAAATAGGGTGCAACACATGGGCCGCAATAATGGGCCTCCAACATATCACAATGGGCCTCAAATCTGGGCCTCAAATACATCAAATGGGCTGCAATACATGGGCCTCATATACATCAAGTGGGTCGCCTCACATGGGCTACACCAATGGGTCTCATATACATTAAGTGGGCTACATCACATAGTTCGCACCAATAGACCTCATATACGAGCTGCATATACATCACATTGGGCCTCAAATACGGGCTGCATAAATAGATGGCATAGAGAACAGATACATCCACCGAGTTGGGTCTCGCGTCCAAGGGATGGACGGCGGGGATAAAAATAGATATACATTATGATGCATCCCATGGACAGACAACAGGGATAAGACATACATCATGATGGTCCCCACCACTATCAACAGCATGGATGGTGTGAATATACATATCCCATCAAGGTGGGCCCTACTCAGCACTGTCCAATGGACGATGTGGATACAAGACACATCAATGTGGGCCCCGCCCTTCCTTCCTGGTGGGGTCCCACAATACATCCATGTACGGACGGTGTGGATACAAAACACTTATATCAATGTGGGTCCCACCCCTACACGTGTGGGGTGGGCCCTCATCTGCAAATGGATGGACGGTATGTATAAAATACATACATTATGGTCGGCCCCTCTCTGCACCATCCAAAAATGGAAGGTGTGGATATTAGAATGCACACATCAAGGTGGGTCCCATCCCACACGTGCATCACGTGTAGGTTGGGCCCCACATGTCTGCCAAATTGATGGGCAACAGGGATAAAATACATATATCGATATCATGGTGGCTTCACCCACCATCGTCCAAATGGATGGATGATTACATATACTGAGGTGGGTCCCACCTGATCTGGACGACCAATGTAGATAAAACACTACATCACGGTAGGCCCCACAGAGCTTGCTGATGTCAACCATCAATGGGACCCACCGTCCCATCCGTTGGATCCATTGATGAACGACTGGATGAAAAACATATATGACGTAGGTCCCATCGTCCCATCTGCTGGATCTAGTGATGAACAGTTGGATGAAAAACGTATATGACGTGGGTCCCACCGTCCCATCTGTTGGACGGTGAGGACACCACACGTGCTAGGTGGGTCTCACAGAGCTTGCTAATGTCAACCATCAATGGGACCCACAGCCCCATCCGTTGGATCCAGTGATGAACGGCTGGATGAAAAACATACATGACGTGAGTCCCACCGTCCCATCTGTTGGATCTAGTGATGAACGGTTCGATGAAAAACATATATGACGTGGGTCCTACCGTCCCATCTGTTGGACGGTGAGGACACCACACATGCCAGGTGGGTCTCACCGTCCATACAGTGAATGGTGCAGATATAACAAATACCCCATGGTCAAACCCACTGACTAGCTAACGTCCAGGGCAGCAACCGCTGCCTGCTGCGTGGGACCCACCGTCCTGCTTGGACGGTGTGGATTCAACACACTATCATGATGGGTCCACATGTGTGTGGACCACCAGCTACTGCACCAAGTTGATATTTGTGCATCCTCGTCCAGGCTTCACCATTTGGACGATGCAGATTAAAACATATGTATCACATGCAGATTAACATGTACATCAAGGTGGGCCACACACACACACATCAGGTGGGTCACACACATCATTATTATCACCACCAAACAAAAAGGAAGAGAGAGAGAGAGAGAGAGAGAGAGAGAGAGAGAGAGAGAGAGAGAGATCAGTGAGATGGAGGGAGCCTGCCACTATGGGCCCCTCTAGGTTACAAAACATACATCAAAGGGGGTCCCAAATAGGATCCACACCATCAATCGGTGGGCCCCACTTGGTCCATCATAAAAAGTACAATCTAAACCTATAAACACTCACCGTTAGATCTTCTAGGCTCCTTGATCTACTGAGCTCCTAAGCTTCATCTTTAATGGAGGATGATGATAATAGAAGGGTTGGATGGTGAGGATTGAGGGGGGTATGAAGTGGGCCACACCTAGCTTCTCATCTCCCTTAGTCGTTTCATCTCTATGAGTTGCTTGGGAGAATGGGTAGAGAATGAGAGAGAGAGAGAGGGGGATGGCTGTGATGGGTGATTGGTGATGAGTGTATTTGAAAGGTATGGTTGTGTTGACTTTAGGTGAGAGAGGGATCGTTGGAACCGTGGCGACGATGCAGTCGCAAAGGTAAAAGTCTCGGGTCAAGCGGACTCAGATCTACGGGATACGACTTACGGTGTGTGCAAACGACGATTGCAGGTCGCGGGTTGCCGGAATTTAACGAGGAGGATCACGAGAGTTTACGGAATGGTACGAACTAGGATACAGGCCTGACATAGTTGGTGGCATGGAAGGTACGTATATGAAACAAATACCATTTTCTTCTTAATTTTTATGTTGCTTAGAAGGTTTTTGATAAAATACCTGTAAAATCACTGCTGTTGTTTTACATATAGTGAGATTTTGAAGGTGCAATCCATTTATTTATGAAAATCCTGCACAGGCGAACTAGGCTCGATCTTGGCTTGAGCTCGGTTTGAATTGGCTCAAGCTGCTAACCGAACTGTGCCTAGTTGGATAGTCAAGCTCGAGGATTGAGCCGAGCTAAATTTGAGTTGGGCTAGCTAGTGGTCGAGCTGAGTCGAGCTGTGCCAAGCTTGACTTGGTTCGACTTGTGTACACCTCTAACTTTAAGTATTCATAATGACTTCTTATCTTTTTAGACGTTAATTAAAATAATCATTCTCTTTAATGAGCTATACTTACAATCTCCTAATTAAAAAAAATAAATATAAATAAATAAATAATAAATAATAAAAATAAATTCAAACTTGCCATTTATTTTGTCACGCCCCAAACCCGAAAATTGAATTTACAGGAATCCCGATCGCCGAATCTTATGCTGACAGCCTCCGTAGTGCCCCATTCTTAGCTCCTAGCAAACATATACCAGATTTTCGATCCTGGGATCCTACAAGGAAGATTTTCAGAATGATTTTTTTTTATATAATGGAGCATAACCACAAGCATAACCAAGTCACAATACAATATCACCACATATCCACTATATCAAAAACTTTAAGTACAATGCGAAAAGAGAAATACAAGATGATCAAAAAGCTCTAAAATAGTCAGATGCACACTCCTGTCTCAGCGGTGCTACTGTTCAACGCTACCTGCACGCAACTATCATGCAAAAGCTTACAAAAGATTAGAGGGTGGTGTAAGTGTGTGCGTAAGGTAAGTGCCAAGTATATAATATCAGAGTAATGCGGAAACCTGCGGTAAGTCCATGAATGCTATCAGCTGTACCAAAGCTATATGATGCAAGGCATGAATGCTATCGGCCATATCAAGGCCATGCGATGCATGGCCTACGTAGCCAAATGTCATATGCGAGATGCAAAACAGGCATGCCAGTACTCATCAAGTACACATATCAATACAGTTCTTCTCTGGATATCACCAGGGTCTAATACACTCACATTGACTGCCTCCTCCCTAGCTGCACAACCAAGTAAGCGGAATAGACCTCACTATCTGCCTGACCAGTAGTCTGCCAATACCTACCCGGCTCATCGATAGCGGACTCATTTACGAGCTGGTTAAACTTAGCTTAGCTTATAACCCCCTCACTCTAGCGGATAAGGCCACACCCCCTTCCAACAGACCACGACACTGGGAGACACGACCTACTGATATTCGACACTCGGGCGCTCATGTATCCACTCGGTCTAGACGTTGGAGCATCTCCTGGTACCAAAAAGGTTTTGAGACTTTCACCCAAGGACATCCTAAGTGCCCACGGTGCTAAAACCAAGTATTTTCGATATCTGATACAGCCATCCACGATGTACCTATGGAGCCACGACCCTGATGTCGCTAGAGCGTGCAGTGATCAAGTCACACATATGCGAGATGCATGAATCACACCGTTAAATCATGCAGCAATCTAGCACGTACTGCGCGATCATGTGGGGCACTCCGTCTCATAAGGAGTCCCGTAAGTGTCTTAGCCCAACGGCTTATGCTATGATCAAACATTCCTCATATCAAGCATACATATGATGCATATGAGCATGAATCATGGGGCTATACTAAGCATGTTATAAAGTGATGAATTAGTAACAAGTATGGGCCTATCAATGGGCCCTAGGGAGAGTTATAATGCGGACATCTAACCGACATTACTCTTACAATGTGGACGTCAAACCAACATTGCTCCCAAGGCACGACCCGCCATAAAACCTCATTACACAAACCATGGAGGGATCACACATTACAATGTACCCTAAGGACATCCCATTGGGCCTTGGCCCATAGGTCTCGAATACATCAAATGGGCCGCCTCGTATGGGCCTTATATAAATCAAGTGAGCCGCATCAATGGGCCTTATGTACATTGCAATGGATCATAACCCATGGGGCTTTGAATACATCATAATAGGCCTCAACCCATGCGCCCTAATACATCAGAATGGGCCTTAACCCATGGACCCTAATACATCACAAGGGCCTCAACCCATGGGCCTTAATACATCATAATGGGCCCTCATAATATGGGCCTCATATCTATCAAGGTAGGCTTCAACACGAACCTTATACAACCAAGGTGGGCCTTAACAATGGGCCATAAATGTGGTAAGTGGGCTACACCACATGGACCACATGCATACAAAATGGGCCACGCTAAACATAAGTGGTGGTAATGATCTCTACCATTAAAATTCCTAAGGCCCACCAAAAATATAATTTTCCATCCAACCTATCCCTAAATTATCATAATGATAGATAAAGTGGGTACAATTATTAACTTTATGGGAAACTTACTATGGCCCTTAGAAATTTCTTGAACGGTGGGTGTCATTGTCCACTTCTTCACATGGTGGGGTTCATTTGAACTTTAAATCTGCCTCATCCTTTAACTCATGCACTAAAATTATCTTTTAAAATGGTTGGAGGGATGGGATGCAGCACATGCATCATGGTGGGGGTCCACATGAAAGCCCACCATCATGTATATATTATATATATAATATAATATATAATCTATATGATATATACAATATAATGTAATACACACACACACACACACACACACACACACACACACACACACACACACACACACACACACACACACACACACACACACACACACTCAAGTCCCACCGTCCAGCGTGGACGGTGCGGATGAAACACATACACCACCGTGGGCTCCACTGTCTGCCTGGACGGTGGGAACAAAACACATATATCATTGTGGGCTCCACGTGGGGCCCACCATAATGTTTACTTACCATCCAAGCTATTGATAAGGTCGTACAGACCTGGATGAAGGGGAAATACAATTTTTAGCTTGATTCAAAACTTCTGTGGCCCATGAAAGGGCTTCAATGGTAGACACTCAATTCACACTGTTTCTTGTGGTGTGGGCCACCTGAGCGTTGGATGCAGCTGAAATTTGGAGGAGACCCACCTCAGGGGGTGCCCCACCTCATGAACGGGTTAGATGACAAATAAAAATCAAGGTGGGGCCCATGGTTGGAGCCGTGGGTTGCTGCCCGTTTCACGCTGACGCTAGCAGCGTCTTGCTGCACAGCAGGCACTGCCCTCCATTCTTTGTTTTTTTCTTTTTTTTTAAAAAAAAGAAAACTATTTTTCTACGATTTTTTGTACCTGGGGCCCACATCAATAGGATCAGCCCCACCCAATGGATTTGAATCCCATAACAAGTCCATGAAGACTAATATCGGGCCTCTTTCAGCGTGTAGGAAAAATCTGGATAGATTTCAATGGTAAAAATACTATTTTCAACACTATGGCCCACTAGACACTCTGATCAACCTCATTTTTTGGTTCAACACTTAAAATAAGTTAGTAAATAGGATGGATGGCATGGATTGAATAC
The DNA here is from genome assembly GCA_037074715.1 of Magnolia kwangsiensis. Taxonomy (NCBI): domain Eukaryota; kingdom Viridiplantae; phylum Streptophyta; class Magnoliopsida; order Magnoliales; family Magnoliaceae; genus Magnolia; species Magnolia kwangsiensis. The sequence continues at coordinate 5,280,723 of CM073571.1, forward strand.
ATACATCCAAGTGGGTCCTATACAAGTGACCCACCTCAAATGCCTTAACCAGGGCAATATTTGTGCTTTCACATTCACGTCCAGAGACAATGTCTCTAGAATCTTTTCTTTTTATTTTTGGCTTGCATGTATATTAAGGTGGGCCATGCTTATGTGGGCCACCAAATGATAGATGGCGTAGATACAACCCCTATATAAAGTGGGCCCCACCTATAATCGGCTTGGATCTACAACACGCTTCATGGTGGGGTCCATCCGGGTAGGCCACACAATCACATTTTCACACACAAAAACAAATAAAATCAAGAGAGAGAGAGAGATCAACACGTGTGATGGAGGGACCCCGACACTATGGGCCCTCCTTTGAAATCAACAATACATCGAGTGGGTCCCATTACACGTGGGCCCACCAAATCAAGATCAACGGTGGAGATCCCTTCTCCACCAAATTGAAAGGTCTAGGTGACCTCATTTAACTAAGAAAGAAAATCATCATGATGGGGTCCATGGAGAATGGCCCTATCAAGGAATGATCATGAAGATCAAGGTGGGCCATCGGCCACATCTTAGGGTCCAAAGTGAGATCCTCACCATTGATCGGTAGGCCTCACTTGGCCCATCATCAAAATGAAATCTAAGCCTATAGAAGCACCCACCGTTCAATCTTCTCGGTCAGTTGAAAAGCCTATCTCCTTGTGCTTCTCTTTGACGGTGGAAGATGAGAGATGGATGACTAGGATGGAAGATCTTGGGAAGGGAAAGTGGGCTACACAACTCTCTCTTCTCTCACTTGAAAGCTTGGATGTGGGATGCTCTTGCTTGGCTTGAAAATGTTGAGAAATGATAAGGAGAGAGAGAGTTATAAGGAGAGATGTGAGTGATGGGTGATGGAGTGATGGATGTGGTACTTGACATGTAAGGTGGTGTAAGAGAGAGAGTGAGAAAGAGTTGACTTTGGTAGTTGCTTGGGGATGGGGTGAAAGGTGATGTGTACTTAACATAAAGTGATTGATGGATTGATGGGTTAATTGATTGATTGATGGATTGATGGGACATGTTGTAGAGATTCTCTTGGGATTGCAAACGCGAGGCGTTTTCTCGAAATAAATGTCGGCTCACATCTCTTAGTCAGGGTATCGGATCGGTGCATGAGTCACGGCGTTGGAACCGCGACGACGGTGCAGTCGCAATGATACAAGTCTCGGATTAAGCTGACTCAAATGTATAGGATACGACTTACGGTCGTGCACAAACGTTGATTAAAGGTCGCGGATTGCTGGACTTTGACAGGAAGGATCGCGGGAGTTGACGGAACAGTACGGATTATGATACGGGTCTTACATATTTCGTCATCGGTCGTTACACTTTTACACGATTATCACCAACCATCATTATACATCTTTACACTTGTTACCTACTCCCTCTCTTCCTGTTAACCCATAACTATGAATGGACAACATTCATTCTATTTTAGTACCTCTTTTTTTTTGTTAACTCGTTAGTACACCCACTGTCATATCACACTTCACTGTTAGCTACCCCCACTGGGAAATCAATGGCAAGACCTCGGTGTTGAAATGAAGTATGTTTCACTCAGTCTACCACTTGATCTATGCATCTGGGTGTTATTTTTAATGCATCTTTATTCCGTGTTGGAGATGTTAGAATGACTATTGATGTGATGCAATACCAAATCCTCCTACTGTCAATAGAAATAATGAGAAAATAATAGAGTTTCACTTTTAAACTGCCAAAATGGCCTAAAAATCCAAGCCCTGAAAGGTGCACCTGCAAGCACAAGTGTAAATATGAAACACATGCATAAGATCTAATCTACCACATGGTTGGAAATAATTTGCAAATCCTTTTAATTATTTATGTTTACTTTCCGTCCTTGCTATTAGGCTAGCTAACAAAAATACTACAGACTGTATTTGCTATAGGTTCAAAAGCCTGAGATTTATTTAGGAATACTTAAAAGGATTTTTGTTAATGTCCCCACCTTAGTCTAAATAAACCTTTTAAATGGTACACAAGTAACCTATCATGGATCTAAACCGTTTATTCATTCATACAACTGAGAGCAAACAATGGGTCAAAAATTATGTCAATAGGGTGATCCGAAGCTATCAATCAATGGCATATAAATGGTCAGTCAACGTTAATTGACGAGAAAAAGGTTCAATTATCATATCAAAACATTTAGTATGTTGATTACTTTTTGCATTTCTTATGATTATAAAGCAACACTTTAATTTGATGATTTTAATTATGCGATTTATGACATATAAACAATGGACAATCATAACCAATTGGCTCCAAGGGTCAATATCATCCAATTGGCATGATTGTTACAGCGCCGCTCACCTTGTGTGCTCGTTTAAAAGATTATAAGACATTGCTAACTTCAACATTAACAGGGTATGACGTCCAGTATTGTCTTCCTCTGACAATAAATAGTAAGAATTCACAAAGCTTTATAGGCTTTTCACAGACTTCCTTGACTTAATGAGGGATAAATGTAAGAGTAATTTCTAACAAATTCAAAAATAAATTAATTGATGATAAAAATAAAAATAAAATTACTATCATTTGGATAATGAGCTCAAACTTAAGATAGAATTTTAGGCTCAAATTCCAATTCAAACACCCTAAAAACATGATCTACTATAACTAGTTGTTGGGGAAAAATATGACAAGTATGGGGGCTCAGTTGTAGGATGAACCAATTCTTCTGACATAACCCGAGGCAATAGAAAAAGTCGAATGAATTAAAGCCCCACGGAGAGAATTATATCGGATCTGTAAGATATGAATCCCGACCGAAGCTAAGAGAGTCAAGAGCCATGGGCAAAATATGTAAGACACATGAAGTTGACTCAATTAAAGAGATAACAATGTCCAAAGAGACCAATTAAAGGCCCGAGAGCTAAAAGCTACCTGATCGACTATAAAACTGACTCATATGAGGTTGGTTGTAGTGTCGGCTATCGGATTAAGAAATGACATCGATATTAAACCGATCCTGTTTTGTTCGACAGTAGGCAAACAACCCCATCTTTATAAGCTAGCCGAGACTGTATAGTCTATTGTGACCGAGCTAAGCAAAGAAGAGATGGTGTAATTCTAAACACCGATCTGAGAATCTTGTAAAAAGATACCCGACCCCGAAAATATCGGGATCGGGAAGTATCTACAAACAAGTAGCAACCAAATCAAATCTCCCGAAAATAAGGACGGAATCCCCTTACATTGGGACCTCTTGTTCTTATAAAAAGAGGGCTCTCCAGGAACTAAGGTATGCAAGAAAAATCCTAAGAAATTCCTCTCCTTGGATCTCTATTGACTTAAGCATCGAAAGTTCCCCGGCTCTAGCTAGGGTTCTCTTTCTCTCTCATTGTGGTGCAGGTGGAAGTGTGGAGAGAGGTTGACCCAGTTTTTCGCATCAATAGATTGGTGTCGTCTGTGGGAAACGATACAAAAAGTCATTTTTTACATTCTATCAAAGGAGTTATAGATTCGTTTTAATGGCAAGAACTCGAAGAATGAGTCTAGAAGGACTGAATGCTGCTGTCGCTGGGCAACCGGGCATAAGTGTGGCCCAGGGGGCTCAAAACCAACCCGATAACCGCCAAGGTTTTGCACCTATTTCCGCCGCTTTTGCGACAACCAACACCCAGCAAAATTGAAATAATTGGCGGTTGGATAGGGATAGGGAGGTTAAGGAACTCAGAGCTGACGTAAACGTTATGCAATAAATGTTGGAGTAGATACACCAACAACAAATGCAGCAGTTTCGGTAGGGTCAAGCGATGAACGCTCCACAATAAGTTGTCGACCCTCAGCCCACTGTTACACGATCCATTCCGCAGCCGAGTCAGCCTCATGGCCCGACCGAACCAGCGCCCACTCACTCTACAACCACTATGCTGCCTCCCACAGATCTCCGACATGAGATAGACCTGAGGAGGCGCAGCCAGCTTCCAGATGAGGGTATGGCAAAAAGTGTCGAGCCTTGAAAAGCTAACTTCTAAGACTTTAAGAAAGAAGTGATGGAAGAGATGGCGGATATGAAGCAGGGTCGAGATGCACGTCAAACTAGACTCGAGACTAAAGCATCATCTTTCGTTGATGAAGTAATGCGAGCCCGGTTACCAAAAAGGTTTCGTCTGCCTTAGATTACACCTTTTACTGGAAAGACCAACCTAACTGAACACTTCAAATGTTTTCGAACATACATGGAATTGCACGATGCTTCGGATGCTATGATGTGTCAGGCAGTAACACCCCAAATTTTTGCCAACCTGGGGTTAGACGTCCTTAGGCAATGGGTCAACCTTATCACTTTCATAGCTTAATCCCGAAGCCAAAGAAATCGCTTTTCAATCCATTTCCTTCAAAACTCACCTTTCACCACCTCATTCTTCAAATTTCTCCAAATACTTTCATATTAGACACGACTCCTCAAGTTTAAATAGTAAAGAACACCAATCCTAGGGTATTAATGATGAAGAACAATGCCGAAGCTAAAACTTACCGTGAATAGTAAATAAATGGGTAAAATGGGTTTCGACCCTTAACCTTTTGAAATCTAACAAAATAGATAAGTTAGTTGGATAGATTAGCGTCTTCTACCTTAAAATCATATGCTATACGCCGTAGAAATTTATTCCGATTTATAAACTGGCCCTGAAATGCCTCGAACGAAATCGTGGGCCCACCCACGCTAATCCACAATGATCCAAGGTGGGCCCCACATATTTTTGGGCACCCCAGGGCAGGAGGACCCAGCCCAGATGGCCGGACATCGCCGAAACCAAGTTCGGTCGGCGAGGGCCTCGCCGGTCAACGGGCCAAGCTGGGTCCGGGCTTTGGGCCGACACAGTTTGGGGGATAGGGTACCTCCCTTAGGTGTGTGTCATCCCTTAAAACCTCTCCGATCAGGTACTTCCTTCACAAAGTGACCCTCCAAGCTCTCCTTTCTCATCAAAACGCCTGACTTTTGGTCAAAACCACCCCTCCAAACTCTTCCTTCTTCCATTTTCAAGCACCCTCACTCCACCCTTCAAATCTCATTTCAAACAAAAATCAATAAAGGCTACTTCCTTTAGAAATCTAACGAGAATCAACTAGCGCTGCATTAGATGACCTGTGAAATTCTCACCAATCACTTCGAATACGATCTGCTAGAGTCAAAGTGTATAGAATAGTTGACGCTACAATATCATAAAATTTAGGATCAAACTCTATTCCCGATTGCTTTCGGGAGCACCTTGAAACTTTGTATTGACTCTGGACCGCATGTTAAAAGTCTGATTACTCCGAACTTAGACAATCCTGACCGCCTAGTTGGACTTGACAATCACCTCAAAAATTAAGTCCAGATGATGTCCCACGACGATTTCCTTGAGTCTAGAGTGAAGAGTGTGAGAAATGTTAGAAATTAATATAAATTATGAAATCTAGCACGTGTCGCTTGCGCACCTTTTTCTAAGCGTTCTGACTGTCAGAATTCAATCAAATTTTACCCTCGAATCAGGATAGGTGGCCCTTACATGTCAACGCACATGTGGCCTTGATCAAATACCGGTAGCTGTTGAACTGAAATTGGTCCGCCACGTGCGATCTGGGAACTTTACCGGACTGAAAACTTGATGTGAGCAAGATCTAGTATCCATGAGCTTAAGTCCGACCGCATTCGGCCAGGAGACCTCCAGAAATGCTCCGTTGAGACGGAACAGTCCGTATTTGGACATAAAATAAGTATACTTTGGCCCCAAGTCTATTTTCGTCACTTTTGGACTTATAAATAGGGTTTAAACCCTTACTCTTTCATTCCATACGAATTTGGAGAGAGAAGAGAGAAAAGAGAGAGAAAGGGAGGGAGATTTGGAGCTCTCTCCTGAGATTCTTCCCTGTTGCTCCACGTTCCATAGCCGCCGCTTCTGCACCGCCATTCCGGTATTTTCAGCTCCATTCTTAGATAAGAAATCCTAACCCTAACCTGATTTGAAGCTTAGAATAGTTGTAGTGTTGGTATAGCTAACATGTTTCATGCCATAGGTAGCGTACCCACCGTTGACGAAGACTTATCGTCTGAATCAACTCCGTTTCACAATTTCTGGTTTAAGGTGCGGATTTTAGACACTTAGATTACCTGATTTCAAGGCTTTCAATATCATTTAATAGTAGATTATCGAAGAGAACGCCATTTGACATGTAGAACATGCAGTCCGTTTTCTGTTTCGACTGCGTACGAGAAATATGAGATTTAGGGTATTTTAGGTATTTGTAAGAAATACTGTATACGTACGTATTTTGCCGATATGATTGCCATGAGTATTTATCGTGTACCTATACTAGTTATGCGTGTATGAACTATTTGGTGAAGAGATTTGCCCTAATGCACATATTGGCCGACATATGCTATGTCGACTAATGTGTGTAGACTGTGTTTGTTGAAATGCCTAAATCAATATGATTTATGCCTGTCATATGTATCGAATGTAAGAACATGATTGTTGTGTATTAGATATCTCCTTGATGTAAGGATTTGTCATATTATATGTTGAAATCAACATACGTCAAGTACGTTGGTGTTGTGTAGTCTAAGAGTTTGTATAAATGTATGTATTGCTAAGTACTGAGTAAATGGTGTTGTAGATTAGAGTTGAGATTGGATTCTCAACTAATTTGATGATGTACATGAATTCCTCCATGTTTTTTGTATTGAATTGATTACCTTATGTGTGAAATACTCATATATGGTTAACTGCTTCTGATGTATGTTATAACATGCTGATAACATGCTTGGATTACTTGTTATTTCAATTTTTTTTTATCTCATATGATTACTGGTTCACATCTTTATGCTTGAGGCTATACTCTAGTCCAGACAGTCGATAACAGTTTAGAATTCGTGGTCGGATTCTATTTCTCACGAAGGATGTGTATGACGAACTCGAGTCGTACTAGAGTCGTCGACAGTGCTTAGGTCACACGAAGTGATTGTGCACTTCATGTCGGTCGATTTAACGTGTGCTTGTACTAGTTGGACTCATCAAGTAACCCGATTGACCATTATATGTTCACCTTGTATTCGTTATAACTGCTTGAACCTAGGGTACTCAACTTACCAGTGATAACCCTGATAACCGTGGTACCTTGATCCACTAAGACTCATGAGCCGGGCATGGTGGTATGGGACACCGTGGTCGAGCTGTCAGCCTACGTTGGGGCCACAAACCTCCCCATAGTGACCAGTGAGCACCCTACTTTGGGCAGATTATGGCGGTATGGGACACTATATTCTTGCTATCGGCCTACATTGATAAAGTGATGGGGGAGTGGAGCAACGAGTGCGAGCAACAATCCTTTGTAATGACCTTGAGTTTATCCTGACACCGCATGGGGGCGACGAGTCCTGATGCAGTCTTAAGGATATAAACTAGGCCTGTATTGATAAGGTGATGGGGGAGTGGAGCAACGAGTGCGAGCAACAGCCCTGACAGCCCTTGCAGCGACCTATAAATATAACATCGTATGTGATTACTAGGAGTGACGACCCTAGACAGGATCTGTGTTGGGATTGATATAAGGAAGGTACCTTAGTTTTCCAATCCTTCTGTATGAAAAAGACTAATAACAACCCGGTAACATTATCCATATCGCACCGCATGTGCCTGGAAGATGTGGAGCACTGCTGGAAGAAAGCATGCCGCGGACGCAGACGGTGCCGCATGAGGGAGTATGTCGGTGAGGGCATTCATCATGTCATTTCATGCTTGCATTAATAACAGTACCTAGGGATGGTTGATTGTTTGCTTTACTATTAATGTGTGATTGATTTGATAACATGTTAATCTTTGCTCTATTATTCCACTGAGTTGATCACTCACTCCCACATTACGGGACGGTGTCGCGCACACCAACTAGTCCCTGTTTTAGTTGCAGATGATGGCGCTTCTTGCGAAGTGGAGCCGGACTTAATGATGATGATGAGGATTTCTCGTATATGCGTGTTTTGATCGACGGGATTACAGGGAGGTTGATTAGACGCCTTGACACTTATCTTTTTTTATATTTTTGGGGTACTCATGTATATTCTTTTCTTTCCATTTTTGGAGTATACATGTATTTAATTAACCTGGTAACATGTTCACACTCTAGAGACTTACAATCAATTATATATTTTATGTATTTATCACAGTCTTCCACTTGCTAATTTAACTGTCTCTGGAGTATGATATGTTGTTTTGGCTTAATCCACCTCATGTTTTATGTACTATTACCGCCGAAATTTATCCATCATTGAAAATGTTGCATAAGTGATGTTCTGGAACTCGGGAGTTGGGTTTTTACCCGACCCCCAATTTTTGGGATGTTACATAGGCTTTTTCTCTTATGTTAGCCAACATTTCTCAACTCAGGTTCAAGCAGTTGAAACCAAAGTCAATCAATTCATTCGTGGAGCTCAGTGACGCCTTCCTCACCAATTTTATTGACGTGAAGAAGAAATTAAAGCTCCATGCACATCTGAACAACATAGTTTAGAAGGAGGGAGAGCTACTAAAAGACTACATCAAGTGTTTCAACTTTTAATCGCTACAGGTTCAGAAATACTTAGAAGAGACAGCGCTCAACTCCCTCATGCAAGGTGTTAAGATAAGCCGTTTTTGGCTTCTCTAGATAAGAATCCACCGATGACTCTGGCCGAGTTCATGACTCGATTAGACAAATACGCAGACGCCGAAGAAACAAGAATCCTGTGTGAAGCTGCTTAGAACACAAAAAACTCGGCGAAAGAGTTAGCCAAAAAGGAAGTTAACTCGGTTGGAGGAAAGAAGCGTAAGGACGATCGAACTCGACTCGACTGGAAGTTCTCTACGTACACTCCACTCAACAAACTACAAGAGCAGGCACTGATGGGAATCAAGAGTGAAGGGTTTGTCAACTGGCCAGATAGGCTTCGAAGCAATCCCAATCGGGAGAATAAAAAAAAGTATTGTCATTATTATTGTGATCATGGGAATAATACGAGCGGTTGTATCCATCTGAAGGAAGAGATTGAAAGACTCATCAGGGAAGGACGACTCACAAAACATGTTGAAAGGACCAGGACAGTTGAGGAACGCCCAGGTGACAACATACCTACAGAGGAAATTTGAACTATTATCGGTGGTCCCAGAGGCGAAGGCGACTCCAACAATGCTCGAAAAAATCATGCCAGAAGCCTCAGCCGACCCGAGTCTGAACTCCTGGTTATAGCTCGACCTTCGAAGGAAAGAAAAGGGAGAAGTACTGCATCTCATTTACTGATGAGGATGCCCGAGGCATCTATCACCCCCATGATGATGCGCTAGTTATCACTCTCACCATCGCGAATCGAAAGGTATTCCGTATACTGGTTTACAAAGGATTGTCGACCGATATATTGTTCACTCAGGCGTTCGACAAAATGGGAGTTGAACGATCGGCATTGCGACCAGTTCGTACCCCTTTAATCGAATTCTCAGGAGGACAGACACTCCCAGAAGGAATCATCTCACTGCCACTCACGACAGAGAATTCTCCACATTAGGCTACTGTCATGGTCGACTTTCTGATAGTTGATCAGTCATCCATCTACAATGTTATACTCGACCGACTTTCTCTGAGCCTCCTCTAAGCGGTGGTATCGACATACCACCTCTCCATGAAATTCTCAACCTAGTCAGGAGTAGGAATCGTCAAAGGAAATCAGCAAGACGTGAGGCGCTGTTACGCAACTGCTGTCAAGATCCTCGCCGAGAAAACTCCACCTGAGCTATTAATGGTCGAGTCGTTGGATCCTCGGGTCGAGACTCATAGACGAGGACAACCGGTTGAAGATCTTATCTCGATGCCTTTGATTGAGACAAATGGTTCTAAAACGGTGCAAATTGGCTCGTCTCTGCGATCGCCCCTGAAAGACAATCTAATACCCCTGCTCCGACAATACACTCACGTATTCGCGTGGAGCCATGAAGACATGCCAGGAATTGACCCGTCTGTAATCACTCACCGACTTAATATTGATCCGACTTACCAGCCGATCCGACAGAAGTGACGAGCACTCGGCCCTGAAAGGTACGTTGTCATTGAAGAAGAGGTCAACAAGCTCCTCAAGATAAAATTCATAAAAGAGATATACTACCCGGAATGAGTAGCTAATGTCCTACTTGTGAAAAAAACTAATAGGAAGTGGCGAGTCTATATCGACTATACCGACTTGAACAAAGCCTACCCAAAGGATAATTTTCCTCTTCCAAGGATAGATCAGTTGGTAGATAGTACAGCGGGGCATGAACTCCTTAGTTTTATGGATGCATATTCAGGGTATAACCAAATTGTAATGCATCAATCTGATAAATTTAAAACTACCTTTGTCACTAACAAAAGTCTTTATTGTTACCGTGTGATGCCTTTTGGTTTAAAAAATGCTGGAGCAACTTATCAAAGATTAGTAAACAAAATATTCGCTCAGCTGATCGGTCGAACCATGGAAGTGTATATTGACGACATGCTCGTCAAAAGTGTACATGCGGCCAACCATATAGCCGACTTAGAAGAGATGTTCCTGATCTTACGTAAGTATCAAATAAAGTTGAATCCGAGCAAATGTGACTTTGGCGTAAGCTCGAAAAAGTTTCTCGAATTCATGGTAAGTCAGCGAGGAATTAAGGCAAACTCAGAGAAGAAAAAAGCATTGCTTGACATAAAGTCTCTGAAAATGATAAAAGATATACAAAGATTGACTGGACGAATAGTGGCACTCAGTCGTTCCCTCTCCCGACAAATGTCTCTCATTCTTTAAACAATTGAAGGGACGATAGGCAGTGGACTGAACGGGAGAATGTGAAGCTACATTCTAGCAATTAAAGTCTTATCTCGGATCTCCGCCTCTCTTATCGAAGCTCGAGCCTGGAGAAGCTTTGCTGCTGTATCTCACAGTGTTCGAGGCAGTGGTTAGCTCAACCTTGATATGAGAACACGAAGAAAAGTAACTGTCGGTTTACTATATCAGCAAAGCACTCTTACCGGCAGGGACGAGATATCCGCTTTTAGAAAAAGTGGTCTTAGTTTTAATCGTCTCCTCCCGTCGACTTCGGCTATATTTCTAGGCTCATACTATTATCGTCATGACCGACCTCCCGTTGCGCCAAATTCTGTAGAAACCGGAAGTGTCCGGTCGTCTTACTAAATGGGTGATTGAACTCAATGAATTCGATATTCAGTATAAGCCGAGAGTAGCAATTAAGGGACAAGCTGTGGCTGACTTCATTACTGAAGTTACACCGTAAATCGACACAAATGCTACTGAGTCATTTGATGAACCAACTACCGCTTCTCCCGAGTCATCTCCTGACCCAATCGCTTGAAAGCTGTATGTCGATGACTCCTCCAACTTTAAGGCAAGCGGGGCAAGAGTAGTACTAGAAACTCCCGATCAAACCTATATGTAGTTTGCCTTAAGACTTGGATTTTAAGTCTTGAACAATACAGTAGAATATGAAGCATTGTTACTCGGTCTCGATTTGCGGCCAGCTTAGGTGTTACGCATCTTAATGTTTTCAGCGATTCTTGGTTGGTTGTCAATTATGTCACAAGTGTGTACCAAACACAGAAAGAATAGCTGAAAGCTTATATGAAAAAAGCTAAAGAGCTGATCAGCGGATTTCAGCATTGTATCGTCACTTGGATCCTCGAACGGAAAATGCTAAAGCTGACCTACTAGCGAAACTCACCTCTGCTGATGAAGACGACATACCGAGTATTGTTGAACTAGTTAGCTCCACTGTACTTACTATTGATTCAGGACCTACTTGGCGCGACCTGATCGTCCAATATCTCAATAGTGGGGAATTTTCTGAAGATCCTGCCGAGGCTCGACGATTGAAAATTCAAGCCTCTCGCTACACCTTACTCAATGGAACATTGTACAAGAATGGTTATTACACTCTGTTGCTACGATGTCTAAACCTTGATGAAGCTGACTATGTGTTGCAGGAAATTCATGAAGGGATCTGTGGAAATCACTCAGGAGGGCGGTCTCTCGCACAAAAAGTCTTACGCCAATTATACTACTGGCCAACCATCCAGCAGGACGCTCATAAGCTCGTCCATAGATGTGACAAGTGTCAGCAATTCGCGGCTATCCCGAGACAACTTCCTGAAGAACTAACTCCTATGACCGCTCCTTGACCCTTTGCACAATGAGAAATCGACATCATTGAACCTCTTCCCATGGGGAAAGGACAAACTAAGTTCGCAGTCGTGGCAGTAGATTACTTCACGAAGTGGGTCCAGGTAGAACCGTTGACAAAGATAACCGAATAGAAGATCACATACTTTGTATGGAAGAATATCGTCTTTCAGTTAGGCATACATCGGACTATAATAACCGACAATGGGAAGCAGTTCGATAACAGAAGCTATCGTGAGATGTGCGATAATCTCGAAATCAGAAATGTGTATTCGTCGACTCATCATCCTCAAACAAATGGACAAATTGAAGCAGTCAACAAGATCATCAAACAGCATCTTCGAACCAAGCTTGACAGAGCTAAAGGAGCATGGGCCGAGGAACTCCCGAAGATACTATGGGCTTACCGAACTACAGCCCGGACCGCTACAGGAGAGACCCCTTTCTCCCTTGCTTATGGCTCGGAAGCCGTTACTCAAGTTGAGATCGGGTTACCTTCAGACCGAGTCAGCTCATTTAATAAGGAAGAAGTGAAGAACTCCTAGCTCTCGGACTCAACCTTGTGAATGAGGAAAGGAAAAAAGCTCGGTTACATATGATGGATCAGCAGCAACAAGTAGCTCGGTTCTATAATGCGTGAGTGAAAGTTAGAAGCTTTCGAGTCAAAGACATGGTCCTCCGAAAAATGTTCCTCAATACTAAGGAAATTGACGCAGGCACGTTGAGACCCAATTGGGAAGGACTTTATGTCGTCGCAAGCACCATCCAACCAGGAACGTACTGACTAGAAGACCTGACTAAGCAATTGCTGCCTCATCCATGGAATGTCGAGCATTTAAAAACCCACTACCCCTAAAGTCGGCATAGCAAAGCAATGAAAAAGGCTAAAAAATGACAAACATATAAACTGAGTCAAAAATGAATAAAATAAAATTGAGTATATTCATTTATCAGTGTTTTTTACATCGAGATGCATCTTGCTTCAGCATTACATTGTCTGACTAAAAGGGTTAAAGACAAATGAAAGATCGGCCAAAATGTATGAACTTTTTCCTCTGCTAAAACTATCCATGGGCTTACTCGAAGCTGATGATGGTACCAAAATGGATCTTATGATGGTACCAAAATAGAGCCGATGGTGGTGCCAAAAACTGAGCTCCAGCACTATCAAGGGTCACTTGGAGCAACCGCCGGAGCTGGAACCATATCAGACTCGACCTCAATACCAGTTGTAGCATCAGCAGACTTGGCTACTTCAGCCGCTGTATCATTAAGAGGGTGTTCCTCAAATTTCGAGAGATCAAGGTCGAAAAAAAACTGCTTCATCACTTTGATGCAAGTTGTGTACCCGCTCTCATACAAGCAATCTCTCTTATCTTTAAACTCTGGAGACTCAAGGAAGTCTTTTGCAGCCTTCTCCCCAGCCTCTTTCTTAGCTAACTCGAGTGCCGTTTTTATATTGGCTTTCAGCCGAGCCAGCTTCTCCTCAGAGGCGTCACGAGCTAGGCGGACTTGTAGACCCTCGTCATGAGCTTTCTTCAGTAGCTGAGCCGACAGAGCACATTCAGCTCTAGCGTCTTCAGTCGCCTTCCTAGCCAAGCTCAACTCACCAGTTAGTTGACTAACACAAGACGAGGTAACCTCGAGTTGAGCCTCTGCCTTTGCTGCCCGCTTCCAAGTCGCATCAGCGTCCACCACATCTCTCTGGACCTTCTCTGCCTCGGACAGATCTCCGCTGGCTCTTAGCAGGTAAGGAGCAAGCTGTATAAAGGGATGAAGTCAGATCAAAGCTGAAAGAGACGACGAGCTAAGAGATAAGTTCAAATCCTAACTGAAGCAAGACCTTTGCAACATGGGAGAGTATCCGACTCCCAGGGGCTTCGAAGAGGGAAGAAAATTCTTTCTCACTCTTACGAGCGACAGCCCAAGAGATCATGTCTGCCATAGCCCGATGGAAAGATGACACCTCCTGTTGAGCCATCTCCCGCCTTGAGGTCTCCTCACTCTGCTCCTCTCTTTGTCCGGAGACCTGCTCTACAACATGTCCTGACTCAGAAGTAGCCCGGGACTCGGTAGGAAGAGTGCCCGCATCCTCTAACCTATCTTCGGGGTTAGAGAAAATGACAACGGTTGGGACGGCCGTAGTAGGGGCGACTAGGGCAGGCGGCTCCACAATCGAGGAAGCAATCTTTGCCTTCTTTAGAGGCCGAGGCTCCGACAGAAGCACCGACCTAGAAGGAGCCTTCAACTTGGACGACGACTTCAGAAGGGGTCGAGCTTCAGCCATCTTTGTGTTGGACAAAACACAAAGTCAGAAAATTTTCAAAAGGGTGTGACTGAATAACCTAAAGATACCTGCCACAGATGAATCCAAGCCCGAGAGAAGAAGACGCTCTGGTTGTAGAAGGGTCTTCCAAAACCGATCTTTTGGACTTATCGTCTATAGATCTTTGATCCGAGCCAAAGCGTTGGCTCCTAGTTTCGGTTTCTTCTTGAAAATTTCCGCATAGCACGTTCAGTCAGACTCAGAAGAATCGTAATAAGAAAAAATGAGGAAAAGGGCATGCCGAGTCACTTGCTTCAGAGAAGGTCCGGGGAACGCGAGGTTCAAACAGCCCAGACTCGGCAGTCTCCCAGCGATCGCATGCCCAGAACCTCCTCTCTCTCCGTGCTTGTTGGAGGTATGAGACTTGATTATCAAAGAGCCGCCCTTATTTTGCCAAGCGCTCAAGAAATACCAGTCGGGCTACGAAGTGTTAGGCCGAACTTGATACAGATAGAGGAACTCGTCCATGATCAGTAGGGGCTATTCTTCCTCAGCACACAACACTGCACATTCGAACAAGTTCCTCTATCCATTCGAAACTATTTCTCCAGGAGCAATTCTAAGTCAGGAAAGAAAATCCCAAGCAACAGGTTGTAAGGGCAAACACAAGGCACATTGCATGGTAACTTGGAAAATTACAACCATCCCAGGAGGGGGATGGTTGAGCAATTCATTTGAGAGTGGAAGTCGAAGAATGACCGAGTCAGGAACATGATACCCGACTCGGATCCTATCCAAATTTGTCTCAGTCAAGACTAAGGAGACAGGCCCCTTCTGTTCGTCTTCAACCTCCCCACTCTCGGTAGCCTCTTCTTCTTCAGCTGTCGACTCAACAAACCGTGCCGACCTCCTTGGAAGAACCGAATCAGTGGTTCCCCTAAGCTCAGTCACGCCGGCCTCTTAGGAGGAGCCAACTCAATAGTTTCTTCTCCCAATTCCTCCTCTTCTTTCAAATCGTCTTCAGGACAATGAGGAGTAGGCCTGCAAGGGGCATGTCTCAAGCCAGAGGGATCCGCTGGAGTGGAGCATTCCGCTGAGGCCCCACTGGATAGCCTAACAACAAGTTGAAAGGCCTCATTGGCGCTCATCACCATCTCCGCCAGTAAAGAGGGCAATTTCGAGACATTCCAGAGATTTCTTGTTTCGCCCTCATCATAGAAACCTCCTCCAAAGGACTTGAAGGATGCATTATCGTCGAAAAGAAAAGGGAGGGAGAAAAAACTCATTGGAGAGGCAAAAAACACACAGTTAAGGGAGAAAGAAGAAAACTAAAACGGATAAGAATGGCAAGTCGAACAAGTCGCAAGCACAATGAAGAAGGGAGAAGGAAAATTAGAAGGAGGAAGATCTAGCGGGAGAGCGAAAGTGTAAAAATTACTCCCGCACCTCCTTTTATAGCCGAGCCACGTGGCAACAACATTTAAGGAAGAGTCGAATCGACGCCTTCTTCGACTCCCCCGCTCGACCCGTGGCACACGACAACCGATGCAAGTAACGTCCTCGCCACGTGTCCGATATTTATAGGCAGACGAAATGACCTGACAGCTGTCCGCTCGTGCGACCTCGGATAATAAACCGTCATACGTTAGGGACGATACTAGAAGCATTAAATGCTCCATCATAACTTCGGATTCCAATGCAAATGGACCCAACAATTCATTACTCCTTTGTATCGACATGGCTAACACAATGAGTAGAGGGCTTACTGTTGGGGAAAAATATGACAAGTCCGGAGGCTCGGTTGTAGGATCAATTAATTCTTCTGACATAACCCAATGCAACAAGAAAATTTGAGTGAAGTAAAGCCCCACGGAGAGAATTAGCTCGGATTTGTAAGATATGAATCCCGACCAAAGCTAAAAGAGTCAAGAGTCACGGACAAAATATGTAAGACACATGAAGTTGACTCAGTTAAAGAGACAGCAATGTCTAAAGGGACCGTTCAAAGGCCCTAGAGTTAAAAGCCACCTGACTAACTATAAAACCGACCCATATGAGGTTGGTTTTAGTGTCGGCTATCAGATTAAGAAAAGGCATCGATCTTAAACCGATCTTGTTTCGTCCGACAGTAGGCAAACAGCCTCATCTTTGTAAGCCAGCCGAGACTATATAGTCTATTGAGACCGAGCCAAGAAAAGAAGAGACGGTGTAATCTTAAACACCGATCCGAGAATCTTGTAAAAAGATACCCAACCCTGAAAATCTCGAGATTGGGAAGTATCTACAAACAAGTAGCAACCAAATCAAATCTTTCGAAAATTAGGAGGGAATCCCCTTACGCCAGGACCTCTTGTTATTATAAAAAGAGAGTTCTCCAGGAATCAAAGTACGCAAGAAAAATCCTAAGAAACTCCTCTCCTTGGATCTCTACTGACTTAAGCATTGGAGGTTCCTCGGCTCTAGCTAAGGTTCTCTTTCTCTCTCATTGTGGTATAAGTGGAAGTGCGGGGAGAGGCTAACCCAGTTTTTTGCATCAACACTAATAAACTTTTTATATATAGTGTGATCATTCTTACTAAACTCTGTGGCTTTCTACCAAAAATAACAAGTGTCCAATTTAGCTTAACCATATTATTCTCATCATTTTTATAAGCCCTTTTCATGAATGCTCCGAAAGTTAGAATCAAACTAAAATTCTGCCCGTTATATCATCCGAATCATTTCTACCTCCCATTGGGAGGTCTCTTGTCCATCTGGCAGGGTATCTTTTTATTTTTCTTGTTTTCAAAAAAAATCTTTACATAGGCACCCCGCCACGCTCTCACGCGCCGAGGTGGGATTTCACCGCGTATGGATTTCGAACCCAAGACCCCGTTTCGAAACTCCTCTAAGTCTGCTACTCGGACAAGGACTGGAACCGGCGAAAAAGGCAGAGTTGTAAAAGTCCAAAAGATCTTTTGAAAATGGCAGTGGCTTATCTTCCTTCCATGTGGTAGTCATGTACGGCTGTATATCTGGACTATCCAAATTGTGGGGTACATGGTGGACGAAGCATATCTTAATCTAACCATCTTATTGATGGTTAAGTATAACTCAGAGAATATAAAAATTGCATGGTTGGAAGGCTGGCCGGCCGTGCACCTCTATCCATAGCACACATTCCATCCTAACACGTGCAAGAGCTACAAATTGGTGGGCCTCACCGTCCATATGCTGGGCGTGAAAATCCGGGTAAAAACAGATATTGGACGGTTTCAAATGACTTTTCAATAGAGCATGGGTACAACACGTGCATGACCGTCCCAGTGAATTTGTTTCTTTGTTTTAAGGTCATTGTACCGTGGTCCCCTCAATACACGACACCGGTTCGCATAGAGAACTCGTGAAAACTTTTTCGAAACTCATCACATGTGTTGTGGGCCAAAAATCTGAACCGTCCATGATGCAGCACCCCACGAAACCCCCGGATCCTGATTTCCACTCTGATAAAGAAACTTTGGTGGGCCATGGAAAAGATAACAGCTTTCTCCGTTGATTTGTCTTTTTTTTTTTTTTCTTATGGCCCACCAAAATTTTGGATAAGGTTAAAATTCGGCTTAGGGTTCTCATGGGGTGCTGTATCATACAGACGGCTCACATTACGTGAGATGAGTTTTGAAAAAGTTCTCAGGAGTTGTGGTGACCAATGTTGCGCAGGTGAGCATTACTGTCAGGAAACATTGCTTACCTAAACCGAGATCTATATTCGATTCCCCTCTACACGCATTGCACGTGCAAATTTCAAATGTTGACTTTAAAACCTAAGAAATTATAATCTGAGGCTCCATCTATGCATGGGTCCCACAATTAGTTGATCCAAACCGTTTATCTACTAGGTCCTGTTCTGGATGAGTGTCTTCTAATATAAGAGATTCTAGTGGACGGTCTGGAGTACAACACAGCAACGGTCTAAAAAGGTGATGTCTAGAATGTTCCTCACTGAAACAGTTTTAGAGGGACGCGGATTAGCTACTGAGCGTGGCTACTGAAGCGAACAAACCACGTTATGTGGGCCCCACCATGATGTATGTGTTGTATCTACACCATCCATCCGTTTGGAGAGATTATTTCAGGGCATGAGCCAAAGAAAGGCAGATCTAAAGTTCAAGTGGACCCCACCACAGAAAAAGTGAGGACAGTGGCTCCCACCGCTGAATCCTTCTTAGGACCACCATGATTTTTATTTGAGATCCAATCTGTTTATACGTTAACAAAGAGATGAAATAATGAAATATGGGAAAACACGAATATCAGCTTGATTGAAAACTTATGTGGCCCATTGGATTTTTTAATGGTAGGAGTTCAATCCTCACTTTCTTCTATGGTAGGGTCCACTTGAGCTTTGGATCTGACTAGTTCTTTGTCTCATTCTCTAAAATGATTTCTCCAGATGGATGGATGGTAGGGATACAATACATACTTCATGGTGGGGCCCACAGAATGTGGTGACCTCAAAATCAGACTGCCTACTGAGATACTCAGTAGGCTCACCGTGAATATATGTGGTCTATCCATGCTGTCCATCCATTTTTCCATCCGATCTAAAGGGATTGAGCCCAATATTAAAGCACATCCAAAGATTAAGTTGATATACCACGAGATGGTGGGGATAATGATATCCAAGTTAGGCCCTTGATGTTTATTTGTCATCTAACATCTAATATGTTTATAATATCACGAAGACATGGATGAAGGGAAACACAAATATATATAAGTTTGATTCAAAACTTATGTGGCGCCCAAGAATTTTTCAACAATAGAGGTTCAATTGAACTGTTTCCTGTTGCGTGGTTCATTTGAACATCGTATATGCTTCATTTTGGGTTCAAGCCCTAAAATTATCTGGTAAAATGGATGGACCGAGCTGATAAAATACATAGATAATGGTGGACCTCACAGAGTTTACTCAATCCGCTTGCGGTGGCGGCGCTTCGGTAGCGAGACTTGCTGCTGTCTAGTTCAGTAGCTAGTCCGCGTCCGTTTTATAGGCTCGCCCATAATGGCAGATCATATCAACGGTCTAGATAAACTAACCATGGACCCTACTTCTACAAACTGGCTACATATGGGCACTTTCATATTCAAAAGCATCAAGACCTTGGTCCCGACTGCCAACCAATGGTCTGCTGCCAAGATTAGCTGGCCATAGTCAGGCTGTTGCCGACTGGGAAGATTATAGCACGTGTGGGAAAATTAAAATTTGGTTGGTGGTATACTCACATGCATGTGCACATTTGATACATGAGTTACATTTAATACACATGGCACATTTTTACAGAGGATATTTGTGTATTTTAATGGAATTTTTGGTTTTCTTCAGTGGAGTTGAGATGTACGCCCACCTTGTCTCATAAATATATGGTATGCTATTACGAAACTGGTATTATCGATCAAGCCTTTCCAACATGTGGCTAGATCTGTCCTAAAAATCAGGCTTTTTCACACCTCAGGTGGAAAGTGGGTACAACATGCTACAGAAATGGAAACATTGCTATTAGAAAGACGCTCCCATTCATAATAGTGCTCCTAGTTTTACTGAAACGCTTAGATGGTCCAATTCATGATCCAGACTGTTCATTATGTCCTATATATTGCTCATGCAAACATTACACTGATCTGAAAAATATTAACCATTTGATCAATGGACTTTTATGCCTAGTAAACAATTTGATCCGTCTACCTTCTGGGGACTGTCATGGATTGCTTATCATTACGAAGAATCTAATAAAAGAAATCATAACCATCCATCCATGCTTGAAATTAAAAGGATGGCTATAGAAAAATAAGGTCAAAACAGGGATGGCTAATATAATGGGAAAAAAAAAAGCATTTTAAACTTAAAATGGTTAATTTTACAAGGCTCTATGTTTCAAGATAGCTATATATGCATGGTAATTATAAAAAATCTTAAATCTTGCGAAATAGCCTAAGTGTCTGCTTGGTGCTGCGAGATCAAGGTTTAGTGCCTATGTATGCATAATACTTTTAAAAAATCTTAAAACTTGCTAAATAGTCTAAGCATCTGCTTTCTTAGGAGATCTTACAAAATCAGAATTCGATGCCGTTTTCTGCTGCACTCCTAGGCTTAAATAGCATTTTCAAGACTCACCATGTTGTATATACGACATTCACTCTGTACATCAGCAATCATGCCCCAACGTGAGCTCACAGAACTTATAGCATTTTAATAGTGGGCGTTTCTATCCCAACTATTTCCTGTGGCCCACTCTAGCTTTAGAATTGCTTTATTTTTTTACCTGATCATGTTTGAACATGAGCTCACAAAACTAATAAATGGATTAGATGTTACAGGTACATCAGGGTAGACCCCACAAAGCTTGTGTGAGCTCCTCTTGTAGGGCTCTGTTAACAAGAGAAGTTGCTGTAAGCTCCATGACCCCAACCTAAAGCATGTGTGACATCCAATTCATTCATAAGTTCTGTGAGCTAATTAATGTTAAGACATGAAATAAAATGAGGCAGATCAAAACCTGGAGTGAGCCACACCATGAGAAATGATGATGATAGAAATAACCACCATTAAAACCTTCTTTGAGCTCACCCTAATGTCTATGTGCAATTTGACCAGCTGATAAGTTCATTACCATAAGGATGAAGGGAAGGCACAGATGCTAGTTTGATAATAATAATAATAATTTTCAATAACAGTGTCCATTCAACCTTAAAAAATAAAAAAAAAAAAAAAAAAAAACTATTCCATTGATGATGCAAGACATTACAAGACTTTTGGCTATTGGTGCCGAGACCAGCTAAAAAAAATGCTGGCCTGCCTAACGTTTCCTATACAAAAGAGCCCCCTTAATGCTCTCTAATCAAATTTAATTAACCCTCCTTATCTAACAGATATAGGCCCTTGACATGAGGGGGCAGGGTAAAGGCCTCCCTGAAAGTGGATTCCTTTAGCTCCCACTTTCTTCTTTGGCCAGCCTATCTGCTGGCCCATTCAACTCTTTAATTATCATCATTGTATCTCACACTTGAGTCATGAATTCATATGATCTTTGAACAAATTCTAACATGAGCTGGCACACTGGATTTGAATAGGATAGGTACATCACATACAACGTGGTGGACCCCACAGGTCATTTGGTCAGTCTCTTCATTTGCGTACATGATTTGGCAAACCGAAATGATGTCTGTTTAGATGGCACGTTTTCACTTTACCAGAAGCACCCTTACCATTATAAAGTAAGTTTGGAAAAGACTCATGGAAAGTTGTCTAAAAAGAATATAATACTCCTATTTGAAAATGGGAGTTTATCCAATCCGGCTGTGTGGGAATGTAACTCAACAACAGTGGCTTTCACAATTTGGTGAGTTTACCTTCAAATCATTCATATTTGGAAGGTGCAAAATTTCTCAATGGCTACGTATCAGTGTCGCACATGCCTGTGCAACTCCCCCAAAATATTGTACGCGCACTGTTTACTCCATGAGTGGTGTGAAACCCAAAGACCGCAGGCACAGCCGAGGACGGATTGGATGGTACCCTCACCAGCCCCTAGATAGAGAGTGAGGGTCTGCGGGGGCTCTGTGAGGCGTATCATAATGTATATGTTTTATCCATCTTGATGAAACGTTTTTCTGGATGAACCCAAATCAAATACTCAAGTAAACCACTCCAAAGAAAGTAGTGATGATTGAAAGCCTACGTGGATCAAGCTGATATTTATGTTTTCCCATCACCAAGTCCACCTGACTGAATAAGTTGGATGATAAATAAACTTCAAGTGCTCTTGCTCCGGTGGTTGACTCTCTGGAGTTTCAACACCCCCTTAAGGGTTCGAGTATCCATGGGTAGTGAAATCCCACTACGGCTTTAGTATGTGGGGGTGTGTGTGCTGTTGGGGATTTAGACCTGCGGAATCATACAGATCTACATATAGGATAGCAATTCAATGACACCAAGCACACAAGAGAACACACAGATTTAACGTGAAAAACCCTTGTGGAAAAAAAACCACGTCACAAAGCGAGAGATCTCCACTATGAAAGCATCAATTACAAAGAGAAAGGACTTACCCGATTCAAACAACCTCGAATCTCACCCTTGATACACCCTTTGATAACTCTAGAACTCTTTAGAATGCCTTCTCATCCCTTAAAATAACCCTAGGGACCCCTATTTATAGTTTAGGAAACTTTCCTTCCACATCTCAATTGCGAAAGGACTCAAATCCGAAGTTTCGTGCAAAATCGTGGAACAAATTGCGTAACCTACGACTAGTCTTGAAAATTCTAAGACTAGTCTTAACCTCATTCGACTGGCCGAAGCTCACCTACGATTGGTCGAAGCTCACTTATGACCGGTCGAAGACTGCGAAGAAAAATAACAAAAACTCATTGGACTTTGAGTCGTGCCAAAGCTCGAACCTACGACCGGTCGAGCGCCTCCCACGACCAGTTGAAGTTGTCCCACGACTGATCGAACAACCTTAAAAACGTCAGATTTAAGACTTTTCTCAACAATTGGTGGCCCATGCAAGTCTTCTGATGAACTGTTTACAGTGGGTAGAAATTCTGGACAAGGTATAGGTTCTTCTGGTTCTAAATCCAAATCCAAAGGCAAGGGCAAAGGAAAGCTAAAGTGCTGAAACTGTGGGAAGAAAAGATTGTGAAAATCCTAAATCGAAGAGGAAAAATTCTGAGGCCTCATGTAGGGAGGCCAACATTGCCACGTTAGATGGATGTGATGGTGATGTTTTATTTGTGTCTTCGCTCGGGCGGTCATACGATGATCGTAAGGACAAGTAGATGCTAGACACAGGGTCATCTTTTCACATGACTCCTCATCGGAGTTGGTTCACCAGTTACAGGGAGTGCGATGGTGGACAGATATTTATGGGCAATGACATTGCCTGTAATGTTGTGGCTATTGGTTCTGTGCGCATCAGGATGTTTGATGGGGTGGAGCGTACCTTGACAGATGTGAGGCACGTCCCTGATTTGAAGCAGAATCTGATTTCTCTTGGTGTGCTTGAGGTAAAAGGATGCAAGTACACACGTATTGATGGTATTCTTAAAGTATCCAAGGGAACACGGGTAATCATGAAAGTGCAACGACTCGGTAACTTGTACAAGTTGATCGGGAGCACTTCAAAAGGTGGAGGTACGGTGAATGTAGCGGATTTCACCTCTGCACATGTGTGGCATGTTGGGCATGGCCACATGAGCAGGCAAGGTAGGAAGACTGAGACGCGCAGACAGGGATACAGAGCAGGTGGAGTAGCCACCTATGAGAAAAAACACACGACATGATCACAGGATATCGGTGAGGTACATAGACGACTCCAATATCGCAGGAGTATTCATCTTCTATTCAGATAGCTCTAGGTGAGCCTCGTGCTGAGAAGTGAAAGGTGACTATGGGTGATGTGATGAATTCGTTGTACCAGACTAACATATGAGAGCGGGTGGAGCTTCCAGTGGGCTGGAAAGCGGTTGGATGTAGGTAGATCTTCAGGAGGATATAACATAGATAGAGAGCGAGGTTGGTGGCTATGGATTATGCTCAGGGAGAAGGGATCGGCTTCTCAGAGATATTCGCGCCGACGGTATATCAGGTGTCTATTAGATCAGTGATTGGCGCTGGTTGGCCAATGTGATCTTGAGCTGGAAGGAAGGATGTGGAGTTTGCACTTCTACAAAAGAAAGTAAAGAGCAGATCTACATGAAGCAACCAGGGCGGTTCGAAGTGAAAGGGGCTGAAAAAAGACTTTGCAGGAGGTCGTTGTTCGGCCTGTCGCTTAGGCAGTGGTTTGATTTCTTCATGGTGGGTCAGGTATTGTATATTGATGACGTGTGGATCGCCAATTGTGACATGTCTGAAATCAATGTACTGAAGACTCGGTCAATTGGAACATTCAAGATGAAGGATCGGGGGGTTGCAAAGATGATTCTCGGCGTTGAGACTGAAGGAAGAGTAAGCTTTGGTAATCACAGGAGGAATACCTTGTGTGTAGGTATTGATCAAGGATGTGATGGGGCAGGTAAAGCCGGAGAGCGTTCCTTACATATCTCTCCTCAAGTTTTCCTCAGGATTTGTCCCAAAACAGATGAGAAAAAACAGGATATCTCATGAACCTTATTCGAATGCGCTGGGCAGTGTATGCCATGGTCTAGTTTAGACCGGTTATTTCACAGGCTATCAGTGTTGTGAGAAAGTACTCTGACAAGCAATATTGGGTAGCGGTGAGATGGTAAGAAGACTACGTCTTTTCTTTTGAGAAGACAGGAGCAAAGGTGGTTGAGCACGTGAATTTTGATCTTGCAGACATGCTCACTTAGGTCGTTCCTGTAGAGAAGTTTAAGTTATATGTAACTTCTCTAGGCTTGGTGACGGCGGAAAAGAAGGACGGAGTGTGCACGAGAAGGTATGATGTGATGCAGAGATAAGAGAAGAGGTCAAGGAGCTACACGATTGAAGATTGAAGACTTGGTGGAGATTGTTGAGAAAAGTCTTAAATCTGAAGTTTTTGAGGTCGTTCGACCGGTCGTGGGACAGCTTCGACTGGTCGTGGGAGGCGCTCGACCGGTCGGAGGTTCGAGCCCTAACACGATTCAAAGTCTAACGAGTTTTTGCTGTTTTTCTCCGCTGTCTTCAACCAGTCGTAGGTGAGATTTGACTAGTCGTAGGTGGGCTTCGACCAGTTGTAGGTGAGCTTCGACCAGTCGAAGGAGGCTAAGACCAGTCCTGAAATTTCCAGGACTAGTCGTAGGTTACGCAGTTTGTTCAGCAATTTTGCATGAAACTGCGGATTTAAATCCTTTTGCAACTGAGATGCGGAAGGGAAGTTTCTTAAACTATAAATAGGGGTCCTTAGGGTTATTCGAAGAGATGGGAAGGTTTTTTAAAGAGTTCTAGGGTTATAAAAGGGTGTAGCAAGGGTGAGATTCGAGGTTGTTCGAATCGGGTAAGTCCTTTCTCTTTGTCATTGATGCTTTCATAGTGGAGATCTCTTGCTTTGTGCCATGGTTTTTTTTCCCACAAGGGTTTTCCACGTTAAATCTGTGTATTCTCTTGTGTGCCTGGTGTCATTGGATTGTTATCCTAGATCTAGATCTGTGTGATTCCACAGGTCTAAATCCTTAACATGTGCGTGTGTAATTAAAATTTTCTTTAAAAAAAAAAAACACCTTCAATGTTGGCTCTGGAAAGTTTTAAACGGGAGGAGTTAGGTCCTGACAGGAGTAGTACCCAATTTACAGGCAATTGTCTGCGGTCCACCTGATGGAAGGTTGGTATATTTCACCTATCTGCCACGTTGGTAATGTTGAGGCAGTAGCAGCCCCTGCCTCATGAACCAAGTACGGTCCTCACTCTGGGCTCACCTTGAAGTATTTATTCAATATCCATGCCGTCCAACCTTTTTGCCCAATCCAAAAATGAAGCATATCCAAATCTTAGGTCGGCCATTTATAGGAAACAGTGGTGATTGACCACTAACAGTCTTATAGTTTTGGATAAAGCTGATATCTGTTTTTGCCTTCATCTAGATTTACGTGACTTTATCAACACGTTGGAAGTTTTCTATGGTAGGATGTTTAATCAACACTGTTTGGTATAGTAAGGTTGACACGGGGATGAAAGTGATGAGGTCGATCACCGTCTTCCTCAAGGATAACTACTCCAAATCCACAGAGCTTCTCTGGACTCCTTACAGAGACTTCTCGAATCCACGAGGAAAGAAAGTAAGAGAATAGAAATAAATTCTAATAAAATTCGAAATTGATTAATGAACGAATAAAATTGAGTTCACATCCCTTTAAATAAGGGAACCAAGCACTAGGAAAGAAATCAGACTCAGGCCGTGTTTGTTAACGCTGAATTTTTGCACTTAACACGGAATAGGGAAAATTTTTCGTGTTTAGTGGTGTTTGTTAATGCGTTATTAACGTGGAAGACAGAAAGCACTAAGTGGTTTTTCACTGAATTCTTTCCATGATAGGAGTCTGGCTTAATGGTGAATGCGGAATGTGCTCCGTGAAATTTCATTGAACAAAAATTTTTTACTTCCAAAAATACCCCTTTTTTCATATTACAATGGAAATTTTTTCTTTTAAATTGTTTGCGCAATGCAAAATCAACCTTTAACCTGTGAAACTTCTTTACGCCCCACCCTGATTTATGTGTTTGATCCACACCGTCTATCAACTTTTTTAGATAATTTAAGGTGTGATCCACTAAAAGAAGCAGGTCCAATGATTAATTGGACCATAAGGTGGAGATTGAACGTCCACCGTTAAAAACTTTTTGAGAGTTGGAGAAGTTTCGGATCAAGCTGATATTTGTGTTATCACTTCATCCACGTATTCAGGACCTAATGAATAGGTTGGATGGTAAAAAAAAAAACATCACAGTGGCCCTTAGAAAGGTTTTAATGATGGATGTATACATGAATTTTTTAACGGTGCAAAACATTATCCCACTGCTATTTTTGGTGTGGTCCACTTGAGCATTGGATCTGCATCATTTTTATGTTTATGCCTTAAAATAATATGAGAAAAGGGATTGATGGTTTGGATGTACAGATACATCACGGTGGGCCTACCCACAGAACTGCCTGTTCGGAGCTAAGGACGGGCGGGGGCAGTACACAATCCGCGTCCTCGTACAACACTGGACGAGGATTTCCTGCTAAAGCCTTTCACATGAGGTTCTTGTGCTGAAACTTGGGTGGGGCCCAACGTGATGTTTTTGAGAAATCCACCCCAGCCATCCGTTTTCTAAGATATTTTTAGGATAAAAGGCCAAAAATGAGTCGTAACTAATACTCAAATGGACCTAAAATGTGAGTATTGAACGTACACAATTGAAATATTCGTGGGCCACAGAAGTTTTGAATTAGGATAATATTTGTGTTTTCAGTTCATCCAAGTAGGAATGAAGTTATTAATGGTAGGGATGTCACGTAAACATCACTTTCTACCCTAGAAAGTTTTCAAAGGTAGGAATTTTCCTACCCACCTTTTACTCTAGTGCACCCCACTTGAGTCTTGGATCCTTCTCAGTTTTGGTCTCAATTCCTAAAATGATGTCAGAAAACGGATGTACGGGGTGGATTTCTTAAAAAATATCACATTGGCCCCACCCAGTTTTCCAGCGCAGGAAATCCGCGTCCCTCGTCCTGGACGGGAACGGATTGGCTACTCCAACTGCCACCTGCCAATGGCTGGTGGTCGGTGCTTTATGGGCCCCACCATGATGTATGTGTTTCATCCATGTTGTCCATCTATTTTTTTATATATCATTTTATTGTATATAAAAAAAGTGAACTATATATTAATCTCAGGTGGACCACATTACAAGAAACAGTGTTGAATGAACATTGACCATTAAAAACATTTTAGGGGCCATCAAAGTTTTGGATAAGATTAATATTTATTATTTCCCTTCATTTGGATCTTTATGAACTAATCAATAGATTGAATATCAAATAAACAGTACAATGTGCCTTAGAATGATTTTAATGTGGATATCCATTCATTTTTTCTCCATGGTGTACCCTACCTAAGATTTATATCCCATAATTTTTTATAACAAGGCCTAAAATTATTTGTAAAACTGGATGAGCGGAATGGATGAAACACGTACATCATAGTGGGCCCACAAAGTACCAACCACCAGCCGGTTGGTGTTAGGTGGAGCAGCCAATCCATCTCAGAGTCCCTTACGGGATTGGAAGTGGATTGGCTGGTGTATCTACGTTAGCAAGTTATGTGGGTTGCATCATAATGTATTTGTTATATCCAAACCGACCATTCATCTTGCGAGCTCATCGTAAGACTTGAGCCAAAAAATAAAATAGATCTAAAGATAAATTGGATCACATTTCAAAAAACAGTAGGGGATTGAATGTCTACCATTGAAACCCTTTTGGGGTCACAAAACTTTCGGATCAATATGAAATTTGTTTTTCCTCTTTATTTAGATAATTTTGACCTTACAAATAGATTAGGTGCAAAATAAACATTACAGTGGGCCTGTAAATTTTTTAACAGTGAAATCATTATCCTACTACTATTTTTGGTGTGGTCCATTTGAGTTTTGGATATGATTCATTTTTTTTTTGGAAAATGCTCTAAAATAATCACGAAAAATTTATGAACAGTGTAGATATTATAAATACATTATTGTGGGGCCAATATAACTTTGATCTCCTTTGATTCCTACAACTGGGACCTCGAGGAGCGTCTTGCGCACGTATCTACACCAGCAATATAACTGGTGTGTGATATGGAAATGGATTGACTACTCCCCAGCCTGGTGGGTGATAGTTAGTGCTATGTGGCCCCATGATGGATGTGTTTCACCCATTTTTATATATCATTTTTTTCTCTATCCCAAAAAATACGATGGGTATAAATCTCAAGTCGACCCTACCACAGGAAAACAATGGTGATTGGATATCCACCATTAAAATCCTCTTAGGGCCCACTATACCGTTTATTTGACATCCAATATGTTGATTAGGTCATACATGACCAGATAAAGTGAAAAAAATAAAAATCAACTTGATTCAAAATTTTTATGGCACCAAACACGAGGATTTATGACATTATACCGTAGTTTATTTGAATTAAATAGAATAATTTTATTTTCATTTAATAAAAAATAATTTTTTTATAATATAAAATATTTTCAAATAGGATATAGGGTCAAATGTGTCAAATTAACATATATTCAAACATTTCAGATATTTATTAACAAACAAATTGTTTCAAATTCAGTACTTAATTTTCAAACTTCAGCCATAATTACCAAACAAGTCTTTTGACTTCAGATTTCAGATTCAGGTTTCAGATTTTAGATTCAGCTTCAAATTTCAGATTTAGGCTTTAGACTTCAGATTTAACAAATGGGGCCTCAAACTACAACTAAAACTCCTAAATTCGCGACTTACTATAAATAGTAAACTTACTATTTATAGATGGTCGTGATGTCTATTAGTGCGCAAGGTTTTCGGCCAAAAATAGTAAGTGTCTCATTTGGCTTCACCAAACCGTTCTCCTAATTATTCTAAGCACTTTTCATGTTGGACACAACTCCTAAAGCCCAACGGATGAAGAGTTATAATAAAACTAAACTTACTATTTATAGTAAAAATGAAAATAAAACATGAAAACGACCGTCGATCAGTGGGTTTCTTGCAAATTCAGGCTGCGCAACCCAACATAGACGGGTTGGTTGGCTAAAGTAGCTCATTCTACCCCAAAATCATATATTTTACGTCAGATAACTCATTCCGGATTATAAGATACATCCGATCTAAGGTCCGACGGTCCGGATCACTTCTGTCGTTGACCATGCCTTTTCTGATCCATCTTGGCCATGAAACTGTCTGTGACCCACTCTACATCAAAGGTGCTCCGCCAGAGAGATGTCTCGTGCCTTAAAATCATCTGACAAAACGGATGGATATGGATGGTGTGGATATATAATACATGCATCAAGGTGGGCCCCACAGTAATTGCCTCACCGTGTTGGGTGAGGCCGGGACCGCACCTAATTCGCTCTCCGCTGACGCGTGTTCATTAGCTGACATGTGCAATAGTTTAAGCTTGGCAGGCTCAATTCTACATTTCTACTAACGCAATTTTCACGTGAAACCAATGGACATACTTTTATCAGTATTATTTTTATTTTGTACCCGATGACAGAATCCTTCCTCCATAAAAGGAGGTGAATGGACAGACCGGCTGCAACTCACAACCTATCCTTCTAACAGTAGCCAAGATGGTGATGCCTCAGCTGCACCAATCCAACCATGCTCCCTACACCATGGCATTGCCCAGGTTCTCATTTCTTAGCCAAGGAAACCCCATGATATCTGTCCGATCGCTGTCCGCTTCCTCTCGCCAGACTGCGATGAATGGCCGAGTTTTTGCAGTTTCAAATAACGTCCAGGCAGTCGTAACCACCCAAGAGAAATCGGTCTCCCTTAAGGCCGTAGTCACCGTGAAACCAACCATCGGTGGTTTCTTTTCCAACCTTGGCCTAACCCGCGGGCTCGATGATATTACTGATTTGTTAGGCAAAACGCTTCTACTTGAGCTTGTCAGCGCCGAGCTTGATCCAAGTAAGTAGAATTACAAATAAGAAGAGATTTGGAAAACACATCTACTTTTCTCTGATAAATGCCATTTTACCAATTATCAAGAAGAATGGCAAATAATGAAATAAAACATATTTTAGACTAATGTCGAGAACTTTATAATCCATCTGTGGGCTGTTCTAATTTTTGGAAGGAATGGAAAACAATTTAAGAGAGATTACTTTCGAAAGTCAACAATTATATATATATATATATATATATATATATATATATATATATATATATATATATAAAGAAGAGAAAATACATGGAAACTCCGGCTTGACTGGAAACACGGTCATGTTTGAGTCGACTTGTAAACTCGGTTGAGTTTATCCAAACCTTGTATGATTTTTCCTGAGTTCTTTTGGTACTATTTAATCATTAAAAATATAAATAATAGATGTTGAGTTTTGTACGGTGAATTGGGGTTTTACAGCGTTTGATCAACCAGGGTGGTTTTTTTTTCTTTTTCCCCAACTTTTCTCGGGTTTTGAGCGAGTTGTGACCCGATCAAGTTAAAATCTGGTCGAGTCATTTGAGGCAAGGTTTTTTTTTTTTTTAAATTCTTTTTTCATGCTTAGAGAGAGAGATTCATGCTCACCCATGAACCTTTGCGCACGTGTTATGGACGTCAGATCTAAACTGTCTATGTGATGCGGAATCCCATAAAACCCTGAAAGTAAAATTTTTATATTGATCTAAATTTTTAATGGCCCATAGCAAAGAGAAATGCATATCAAGAGAGGAAAGTGTTTTAATTTTTTCATAGCCCAAAAAAGTTTTGTATCAAAGTAAAAATTGAGCCCGGGATTACGACGTGTTGCCGTTTAGATTTTAGAATCACATCACTAATGATGGATTCTCAAACAAGTTTCCACTAGTTTCCTGGGAACTAGTGTGTAGTTGGGCATTCAACTATACATGTGAGTCAGGTTGAGCCGAGTTATTGGGTGACCCAAACTGGACTCAATTTAAATTCAGATTGGACGAATTCCACTTGGTTCGAATGGCCTCACCCACTTGTTTAGACCGAGTTGGCTTTGAATGAGTCGAGTCGGTTACAGTCATCTGGTGCCACTCTACCCTGAGGTGTGTATTTTATCTGCACCCATCCATCTATTTTGACATACCATTTTAGGTGATTAGTATACGAAAGAATTAGATTAACAAAAAACAGTAAGCAACGTGGAGTAAACTCTTACCAAAACTTCGTTGGCTCAAAGCAATTGTTGATAAAGCTAATATTTATGTTTTCTTTCGAGTTTATATGACCGCGTGAAACAGGTTAGATGGAAAATAAATATCACGGACAACCCTAGCAAGATTTTAATAGGGGGTGCCATAGTCACCGCTACTTTTGGTGGTGCAGTTCACCTGAGCCTTCAATCCACCTCTCTTTTGAGTTTATCAACTAAAATGATCTGTCAAAATAGATGGATGGCATGGATAAGACACATGCATAACAGTGAGTCCACAAAGCCCCTGCAAGGACCTATCCAATCTAGCTAGTTCTCGGCTTGAAGCGGATTGAATACATAGCAACTGTGTCTTTAAAGCATATACGAAGCTCAAGTGAATTACAACACCAAAGGCACTATGCATAATGATGTCTACCGTTGAAACCTTCTTAGGGCCTACTGCCTGCTCGTAGTCCACTGCTTGTTTTTAACTGTGGGCGTTTTTTCACCACTATTTAGTGTTTCCTGTGCTGTAGTCCACTTGTCATTTTGATCAGCTCCACTTTTAGGTCCATGCCTTTAAAATGAACTATCACAACGGCTAGACAGCGATAAAACACAAACGTCATGGTGGCCCTACAGTGGCCAAGGCCACTTCGCTGGGTAGTACTGGGTCAACATCCACACCGCTTCACCTTAAGTATCTTGTCGTTGCTTTCCATCGCGGGATACAGGACATGTTCCTCGGAAGGAGAAAAGCTCATGGCAGGATCGTACGTACTGATAAATATACAGCACACTAAACAGCCATGGGGATCCGTGGTGAGCCATCAAATATTTGATACTCAGTCAGTGCGTGACGGTTGATACAAAGGCACTAATAAATATTTAAAAATTAATGCAGAAACTATCAAATTATATATCCGAGGTTAGATGCATGGATATATATATATATATATATATATATATATATATATATATATATATATATATATGAAAAAGTATATTGAAAAATTGAAAATAAAAATATTTAAATTATCATCAGGCTTAATCATAGATAAATACTTCATCTTGAAAAGAAAGTATTTGAAGATATTAAATTAAATCTGTTGGACTTGATGATTTTAAACTTGGATGAATGATACAACCATTGGATCATTAAGGACCAACATCTAATATCATTACAGCCGCATTGTCCATGTCTGAGCTCAAGTGCACGCGCGTATGTGTGCATTGTCTATGCCTGAGCTCTAGTGCATGCGCGTGCGTATGCAAAATAAGCTTCTCATCCTCCATTTTCCTAAGTAAAATACTATCTACTCAACTACTTATAAACCACAACTTTTTTCCAAGTCTATTCGATATGGGATTAAAAAAAACACTTTTTTTCTTTATTTTATAAAAATTACTTTGAAGAGAAAATAAAAATTTTATTCATTTATAAGCTAAAATTTCATTTATGTGTGTGTGTGTGTGTGTGTGTGTGTGTTTTGGTGTTTCGATCTTAAGTTGCTTATGGGACTGTTAGGGTTTGTGCTGTGGAATCACACAAATTTAGATCTAGGATAACAATCCAAGGGCACTAAGCAAATAAAAGAAAAGATAAAAATTTAATGTGGAAAATCCTTTCAGGAAAAAATCACGGCACAAAGTGACAGATCTTTACTATGAATATAGAAATTACACAGAGAGAGAACTTACCCGATTCGAACAACCTCGAATATCACTCTTGCTACACCCTTTAATGACCCTATAACCCTTTTAAAAACTATTGGAATACCTTTAGGAAACCTTAAAATATATAGAAAGACCCTAAGGACCCTTATTTATAGTTTAGGAAACTCCACTTACGGACCTATCTGAAACCACCTAAATTTACGTAGTCTAGGCAGAATCCACGCATCGTTTGTGTAACCTTGACTGGTCGAGCATTTCCCTCAACTAGTCGAAGACCTGAAGATTTTCAAAAACATGGATGTTGGACTTCAGGTCGAGTGGGCTTCGACTGGTCGAAGGACACCTTCGACTAGTCGAGTTAGCCCCTCACCTGGTCGAGCGGCGCGGTGAAACCAGAGTAAGACATCTGTTTTACAACAATCTCCACCATGTCTTCAATCTTTAATCATGTAGCTTCTTAATATCTTCTCTTATCTTTATATCATATCATAGCCTCTCGTGCACACTCTGTCCTCCATTTACACCATCACCAAGTCCAGAGAAGTTGCACAGAACTTGAACTTCTCTACAGGAACGACCTTGGTGATCATATCTGACGAATCCAAATCCACATGCCCAACCTCCTTTGGTCCTGTCTTCCTAAAAGTAAAGACGTAGTTTTCTTACCATCTCACCGCTATCCAATACTACTTGCCAGGGTATTTGCTCACAACACCGATAGCCTTTGAAATAACCGACCTAATACAGACCATAGCATGCACTGCCAACTACATTCAAATAAGGCTTATAAGATATATCCTGCTTTTTCTCATATGTTTTGAGACATGTCCTGAGGAAAACTTGAAGAGAGACGCGTAGGGAACGCTCACCGGCTTTGCCTAATCTATCACATACTTGATCAATACCTACCCAAGGTATTCTGTCTGAGATAACCAAAACCTACTCATCTTTTAGTCTCAATGAATATCACTACCGAGAACCTTCTTTACAGTCCCCCGATCCTTCATCCTTAATGTCTTACTTAACCGAGTCTTTAGTATATTAATTTCAGACATGTCATAATTGGTGCTCTACATGTCATCAGCATATAATTGCTGACTCACCATGAAGGAATCAAATCATTGCCTAGGCGACAGGTCGTACCACGACCTCCTGCAAAAAAATTTTCTCAACCCCTTTAAACATTGAAGCCCTTTGGTTGCTTCATGTATATCCGCTCTTCTAATTTCCCTTACAGCAGTTCAGACTCCACATCTATCCTTTCCAACTCAAGATCGCGTTGACTAACTAGTGTTGGTCACGAATATAATAGACACCTTACTATACCGTTGGCACGAATATCTCTGAGAAATCGATCCATTGTCTCTTAGCATAACCCTTCGCTACCAACCTTGCTCTGTATCTATATTGTATCCTTCTGAAGATTCAATTACGTCCAACCGCTTCTCGACCCACTAGAAGCTCCATAAGCATTCACGTGTTGATTAGATACAACAAGTTCATCATATCACCTATAGTTACATTTCACTTCTCAGCACCAGGTTCACATAATGTCATCTAAATAGAAGACGAATCTCTTGCGATATTGGAGTCGTCATATAGCTCGCC
The DNA here is from genome assembly GCA_037074715.1 of Magnolia kwangsiensis. Lineage (NCBI taxonomy): Eukaryota > Viridiplantae > Streptophyta > Magnoliopsida > Magnoliales > Magnoliaceae > Magnolia > Magnolia kwangsiensis. The sequence goes on from CM073571.1 coordinate 5,315,832, forward strand.
GATATCCTGTAATTATGTCATGAGATTCTTCTCACAGGTGGCTGCTCCACCTGCTTTGTATCACTGTCCGCACGTCACATCCTTCATGCCCCGCTCGCTCATGTGGTCTTGCCCAACATGCCACACACGTGCAGAAGTGGAATCCGTTACAGCCACTGCAACTCCACCTTTTGAAGTGCTCCCGATCAACCTATAAATATTATCTAGTTGTTGCGCTTTCATGATTACCCATGACACCTTAGATACTTTCAGGACGTCATCAATACTTGAAAACCTGCACCTTATAGCTTCAAGTGCACCGAGAGAAATCAGGCTTTTCTTCATGTCAAGAACGTGTCTCACCTTAGTTAGGGTATGCTCCACCCCATCAAACATCTTGATACGCACCATACCAATGGCTACGACATTACAGACACTGTTATTGCTCATAAATACCTGTCCACTATCGCACTCCCTGTAGTTGGTGAACCAACTCCTTTGAGGAGTCATGTGGAAGGATGCTCCTGTGTTTAAAATTCACTCGCCCTTACGATTATTGTATGGGCGTTTGATCTTAGATACAGATAAAACATCACCATCACATCCACTTAATCCGTCTAACGTGTCAGCGTTAGCCTCCCGGTATGAAGTCGTAGAATCTTCTCTTTTAGATTTAGGATTTGTACAATCCTTCTTCACATGTCCTCCTATCCCACAGTTCTAATACTTTACCTTTCTTTTTTCGTTGCCCTTGAATTTTGATCTAAAACCTGAAGAACCTGTTCCTTGTTCAGAATTCCTACCCCTTGTAAGCAGTGCATCAGAAGATATCCTCATGTCGACGTTAAACTTTCTCATAGCCTTCTCTTGAAGGGCTAAGATAACGATGTCGACATTCAAAATTTTATTTTTGGTGCATATTATATCATTGAATGACTCATACGATGCTAGAAAAGAATTTAATAATATACATGCTTGTTCTTCATCTTTCATCATTTTCTCCATATTAAATAATTTACAAATCAATATATTAAAGTTGCTAATGTGAGCCTTTAGATTTCTATCCTCTGCCATTTTAAAGTTATACCATTGCCGATTCAAGTGTAGGCAATTTTTAGAGGATTTTTTCACATAGACATCCTCTAACTTCGCCCACAACTTAGCCCAATTTGTTTCCTCGTGATATTATAAAAAATATCATCCGTGAGACATAAACGGATCGAAGATAAGGGCTTTTTATTAAGAGTATTTCAATCATCATCAGTCATAGTAGACTTTCACTCCTCAAGAGCACCATATTTGTCTTACTTGATTAAGGAACTGATCATCTTGATCTTCCATAACTCAAAGCTATTTTTTTCCGAGTACTTCTCAATATCATACATAGTGCTTATCATTATTGTTAAACCTCCAGATTCAGATCTGTGCCCCAACAATTGCTCTGATACCACTTGTTGGGATTTGTGTTACGAAATCACACAGATCTAGATTTAAGATAGCAATCCAAGAGCAGCAAGTAAACACAAGAGAACACAAAGATTTAATGTAGAAAATCCTTTTGGAAAAAAACCAAGGCACAAAGTGACATATCTTCATTATGAAAATATAAATTACAAAGAAAGAAGACTTACTTGATTCGAACAATCTCGAATCTCACCCTTGCTACACCCTTTGATAATGCTAGAACCATTTAAAAAACCTTTGGAATACATTTAGGAAGCCTTAAAATACATAAAAAGATCATAGGAACCCCTATTTATTGTTTAGGAAACTCCACTTACGCACCTTTCTGAAACAGCTTCAAATTTACATAGTTCGCGCAGAATCCACACACCGTCTGCGTAACCCTCGACTGGTCAAAGGAGGGCTTCGACCGGTTGAATGACACCTTCGACTGGTTGAGCATGTCCTTCGACTGGTCAAAGACCTCGGGATTTTCAGAAACATGGACGCTGGACTTCGGATCGAGCTAACCCCTCGACTAGTCTAGTATCATAGTGAAACCAAATTTAATACATCTGTTTTACAACAAGAATAAGTAGCTTATCTTAATTTTTGATTATTTGATGGTATCTAAATGGGCCTTTATTAAACAGTTCTAAGCCAAGAAGGGTCATATTTGAACAACCGCCCATTAATAAGAGGTTAGGACTGTAAAAATAATCTGACTTTTCAAATACAACTTGGAGACATAGGTTTTCACAATTTAGCTTGTTGAATTTGAGCTAATACATTGAAGTGCTTGCGTATTAAGTATCATGCTCAACTGGAGTATTAAATGATTCCTCTCACGAATATATGCATGGGTTGAGGTTGGTAAATTACTAACTCGACCACACTGTAACCTGGGCTACAGGAATCTCATGTAAACACCAGACGCTAGTTTGGCTAAATTGATGGTACTCTGTGGGTCCCACAATTATGTACAGGCTTAATTAGCTCATTGCTACGTGGTTTCCACAATTATGTACGTGTTTTATCCATGCTGTCCATTCAATGCCCACTGTTAAAAACTTCCTGGGGCTTATTGAGATGCTTTTTTTCTATCTAACCATTGATTAAGCAACAAAAATATGGATGAAAGGAAAAGGCAAATATCAGCCTGATTCAAAACTTCCGTTGCCCCACAAAGTTTTTCAAAGGTGATCGCTTTTACAGTGGTGTAATATGTTCTTAAACAGCAAGATCTGTGGGCCTACCTTATTGTTTCTGTTATATTCACCCGTTCGTTGTCTCTGTGACTCATGTTATCTAGGACTTGAGTGTGTAAGCATGTGAATTAAAGATCAAAAAATCGAATGGGCCATACACAAGGAATGGTAGAGATAAAAGAACTTACCATTGAAGCCTTTGGGGGACCCACCGTGATGTTTATATGCCATTCAACACATTCATAAGGTGATTCCCAAATGCACGACCGAAATATCGGCCTAACCCAGAACTTTGTGGTTTCAACAGTTAGAGTTTCATCTCACTGTTTCTTGTAGTGTGGGCTACTTGATTTTGGATCTCCCTCAATCATGATTGATGTAAAGCAAGTCTCGGACAATTTCATGACCAAGATGGGTCAAAAAAGGCTTGGTCAATAACAGAAGTGATATATACCATTAGATTTTAAATCAGGCGTATCTCACAATCCAAAATGAGTTATCAAACATAAAAATATATGAATTTGGGGTAGAATGAGTTACTTTAGTTGTTCTTTAGAAGTTGTACAAGCTGAATTTACAAAATACTACTAGATTGACGGCTATTTCCCTATTTTAATTTCGTTTTTACTATAAATAGTAAGTTTTAATTTGGTTATAACTCTTCATCCAACGGGCTTTAGGAGTTGCACCCAATGTGAAAAATACTTAAAATAATTAGGATAACAGCTTGGTGAATCCAAATAAGGTACTATTTTTAGCCGAAAACCTTGTGTACTGATAGACATCAAGACCGTGTAAAAATTATAAATTACTTTAAATAGTAAGTTGCGAATTTCGGGAGTTTTTAGGAGTTTTAGTTATAGTATAATTCTGAAATCTCTCTCATTGCTTGTTATCCCTATTTAAAGAGTAGTGAACTCGTTTATTTCATTCATTAATCAAGTTATGATTTTTTTCAAATTTATCTTTATTTTTTCCTTGCGTATACAATAAGTTTATGTGAGGAGTCCAGAGAAGCTTCATGGATTTGGAATAGTTACACTTGAGGAAGACTGTGATCGTCCTCATCGTGTTATCCCTGTGTCATTGGGGCATATCTTAAAATGAGATGGGAGGCCCCACACAATTGGAGGGATTTTAGTGTTTACAAGTTAGGTCCATTAATGTTAAATCAGTTGAAATGTTGAAGTGGGATCAACATATGGCCCATGGACGAAAATCCACCAAATTTTACTGCCACCATTTTTATTTTTTATTTTGGGTGCGGTTGGGAAATAAAAACATTGCAACGGTTCACATTCGACCAAGAAGAGGCAAAATGGGGGATGGCTAGGATCTTTCAATCGGGGGAATTTTTAGTCCATGGGCCGCCAACAATGAGAAGGGTCGCTGAAGCATGGCCCACCTGAATGCCCGAATGAACTGCACAAGTCCTTTGGCCACGCATTGTAGAATAATATTAATCCGGGCGGACTACACATTTGGTGGGGCCCACTATAATCCTCAAACTGAAAGTGACCCTTGTGGTCATGGTAGAGCTGGACACAAAATAAGCCAGCTTGAAAGCTTCCCTCGAATTAGTTTGAAAAAGCTTGGTTTGGATGTGTTGGGATAAAAGTCCAAACCAAGCTATGCCGTGGAGTCGAGCTTGCTTGAAAAAACTAAACCCAGCTATTGGCTTGGCTCAGCTTAACTCACTTCAATTTAATTTGGCTTGAATTGGCTCACAAATCGTACGCATATTGTTTTATTTGGCGAAATCATATTTTTTAATTTTGAGTTCTTGTTCTAAAAATAATCGGTAAAATAGATGGACAATATATATATATATATATATATATATATATATATATATATATATATATATATATATACACTTTCTCCCCCATGAGGTCGAGCTGTGTGGTCCCCACCGTGATGCGTGTCGACCATCAACATTGTGCATTTGGTGGGTTCCCTTTAAATTATAGGATATTCTAAAAATCAGCCGTATACGGAACATAGGTGGGCCATACCATCTAAAATCACGTGAAGACACCATTAAAACATATAAAAGCACTTGGTGGGACCCACCTGAGTTTTGAATGGTGCTGAAACTTGTTATGACCCCTCCTCCTGGTGGGACACACATAATGGATGGGTTAGATTTTCAAACCACATCTCGGTGGGCCATTAAAATGATTATGAATATTTTAATGGTGCACGACCCCTCTCCACTTCTTTATGTGGTGTGGCCCATATATAAGTTACGGATTAACTTGATTTTTGAGACCTAGGCTCACGATGGAATGGTGCATCTGACTGATGGGGTAGATGTTCGAAATGCATCACGGTGGGGCCCACACACACATATACACACACAATGTCAGAACTTGGTTGGGCTGAACTTGGGTCAGATGTTTAGATCAAGTTCACCCAAACCAAGCTAAAGCTAGGCTCGAATCTCGGCTCATGTAGAACTTGAATAGGTGTCACGTAAATAAGCCAAACCAAACTCTTGGGTAACTCAGTTTGGCTAAGCTGGCTAACAACATTATGCCGTGGTCCATACTCTTTTACTACGATGGGACCAATACTCAACGTCGTAACGTGCAGTAGTTTTCAGGCTCACCTGAGTGGACGGTAGGGTTACCGTCCACCTTGCTTATATGCCAAAGGAATCAGTACCGCATCTGAGCCTTTCAAAACAGTGCACCACACTATTAAAGTTTACATCCGCCAAATCAAGCTGATCCAACGGTCGAGTGGGCTATGTCTACAAAAATAACAGAAAGGTAGCCGTTATATGTGTGATTGGTAGTGTTAATAGGTGTGTCACACGTTATAAATAGCTGGGCATTCTTTCCCTGTTACTGATCTCTACGCTGGGGACAGATTTTTCAACGGCTCGGATGCTGTTTTCTCATGTTACATTGGCCAAGCGGACATGGTAGATGGTAACGTTGTGATCCTTTATAGGTGCACATGAACAATCCTTGAAAGAGGAGGAGCTAATGCCTTTTTTCTTTTGCTACTACTTATTTGGTATGGCACGGAGTATCACCAACCGTAGGCGTGCACATTACCGCTGTATATTTGGAATGATTTCTATTGATCCAAACCATCAATTAATCGGCCCCTAACATGTTCTAGGGTGATTATTTTTTGGATTTTGTTTTACTTATTATTGAAGAGACGGGGTTGGAAAAGAAGACAATCGAAGCATTCGCACGATGGGGGGGCCGCACTGATGAAATACTGAAGTACGAGGCCGAGTTCGAGATCCCGGGTGGTTATGGTGAAATTGGAGCGGTTCTAGTGACTAATGAGCATCATAAGGAGATGTTCTTGGATGACATAATCCTCACGGGTTTTGCTAGTGGACCAATCACAATCAAGTGCAATTCATGGGTTCATGCCAAAAGTGATAGCCCCGATAAGAGGATCTTCTTCACCAATAAGGTCATTATCTCCCTCTCAACTTTTTTTTTTTTTTGGGTGTTTTGTTTTGTATTTTTGCATTGATATTTTTGTGGCACACATTTTTCCACATAACAGGCCCAACCTCAAACGTACTCTGGGCTTATATCTACTCCACTTCATCTATCGGTTTTGATAGCTTATTTTAGGACGTGATCTAAAATAGTGTATATTCAAAATTCAAGTGGGCCACACCATAGGAAGCAGTAGGGATTGAACGCCCACCATTGAAGCTTACTGGGTCACAAAAGTTTTGGATTAGGCCGAAATCTTTGTTTTCCCTTCCACAAGAGTCACGTTATGAGTGGCTTGGATGGCATATAAATGTTACCGTTGCCTGGGAAAGTTTCAACTATGGGTATTTTCATCCCGATTATTACCAGTATTGTAGCCCACTTTAGTTTTGTATTTCCTTCATGTCTGGGCTCATCTCCTAAAATGAGCCAGCAACACGGATGAACAGAGTGACTATAGCACCGAAATGGGGTTCCAATTAGGACTAAGAAAAATATCGTCCACCGTCAAAGTGGATGGTCATATTCATCAATCCAAACTCGGATCACCTGGTGTAGCACATGGCACCAATTAGTAAGCATATCATAAATCGAGTGGTCAAGATTGATAAATGTTCATCTAGCGTAGCTGCCTTTATTTTAGATGGTCCAAGTTAATTGTAGGGATTAGTAGAATGGAATGCCGTTGGTGTAAAATTGATGGTCAGCTATAGTGGTGTACACCAACCGAGCTAGCTTGGTTAGCTCCCGCGACTCTCGACTCAAAAAAGCTAGGTTCAACTAGGTTCAAAGCTGAGTTTCAACCTAGTCACGTTGATTTTTTGAGCTTGAAATTGAGTTCAAGCTAGCCTCAGCTCAACCCGGCTCGGAACGAACTCAATTCGAATTGAACTCGGATCAAATTAATTTGCTGACTCGGATACTTTGATATTGATGTTGCTCACCAAGTGTTTGGTGAAATGACTCAATGAAGTGTGGCCAGTGGCAATGAAGGTATGTATATGAAATAAATATTTTTTTTTCTTTATTTTTATATTGTTTAGAAAGTGTTTGATAAAATATTTGTAAAACTACTGTTACTATTTACAGAAAGATTTTAAAGGTGCAGTCTATATATTTGTGAAAAATGCTGCACCAACAATTTCAACTTGAACTTGGCTTGAATTGGCCTGACCTACTCACCAAATGGGGTTGAACTAGCTAGTCAGGCCTGAGCACTTAGCAAAGCCAAGTTCAAGCTCAGGTCAGCTAGTGGCAAAGCCGAGTTAAGCTGAAGCCAGCTCGGCTCGGTTCAACGCGATGTACACCCCTGGTTAGCAGTGCCATCTTGGTCATGCAATAATGTGAAATCCAATCAGCAAGGTGCATGAAACTATAGCTAAGGAGGTGAATAATTTTTAAATAGGTAGGTTTAAAAACTATTAGATCGATCACTAAACTAATTAGATGCTAGTTAGCATTTTAATCTTGTGAGGTTACTTGAGTGCCCAAAGGTGATTAAAGGTCAGTGTTTAGATGGATAGGATTATCCGTTCTATGCACTTCTCTAATTAATTTTTTGGTTTTATGACCCATCCAAAGTGGGTCCCACTATTTGAACAGTTGATTAGATTTTACATGGATGGAATATGTACCCTGATTGTTAGCATGTGTATAGATATCCATACTCATGCAAGAGTATGAAAATTCCTCTAATGGGACTTTGTGGTCGTGACGTGTGTGGTGCAGTCGTACTTACCATCACAGACCCCAAGTGGTCTAAAGCGGATGAGGGAGAAGGAGCTTGAAATTCTACGTGGCGACGGTGAGGGAGAACGCAAGACTTTTGAGAGGATCTACGACTATGACGTGTACAATGACCTGGGGAATCCAGATGAGAGCGATGACTTGAAAAGGCCCGTCCTAGGTGGCAAGGAGCACCCTTATCCACGCCGTTGCCGGACTGGACGGCCTAGATCGAAGAAGGGTATGTAGATGAATGCATCACAAATGAGTAGACACGCACTTCTTTGATCAGTAGACTCCACCCGAAGCTTTGGTGGAGTCAAGCAAAAGTGGGCCCCACGTGATGGATGCACGAAACCCAATCTGTCCATTGGAGGCAGATAATACACGGCTCATCCAAAAATCAGGTGGGCCACACCACATGGAGGAGTTGGGAGGGGGATACGCACCGTTGACCATGTAAGAGCCACTATTCCGTGTGCACGCCATCCAATCCATACATCTGATGCATCCAACCTGGATAAAGGGACCCTAAAAAGTAAGGCCATTGCGAACCTGGAGGGGGCTCTAATGCAACAAATGGGCCACCCAGATCATGCCTCAGTGGAGTGCACGATGGATGGATTGGCTGTCATTCATACATCACATGGGGTTCACTTTTAGGGTCAATCACTGAGTCTGATTGGCGGGACCCACAACGTGTTGAAGGGGAAGCGATTACCCGTGAAGAGGATCCAAAGGAAGACACAGCAACGACCGTCGAATCGACTATGATCGTCGATCTGACGCATTGGGTGCTCTTCTTTTGATCTGAACGATCCGGACGGTCCATCCTGTTGGAGGACATTCTGGGTGAAAGGGATGAAAGCCAACTTTAAATCGAAGTGGGTTGTGGGCCACAGTCATGACAAGCGTTGAAATGGTGATCAAAATCATGAAGTCGTTATTTTCATGGGTGGGGAACAGATCCTGAGAGCGAGACGACTGGCAATTCCTATGTGCCGAGGGACGAGGCGTTCTCGGAAGTGAAGCAGCTAAACTTTTCGGTTAAGACGGTTAGGTCGGTGGTGCATGCGCTGTTGCCATCTCTCGAGACAGTGCTGGTGGACAGCAAGCTGGGGTTTCAATTCTTCACGGACATTGACCTGCTCTTTGATGATGGGCTGAGCTTACCGCCACCACCCAACGAGGCTAAAGGAATCTTTAAACTGCTGCTGCCCAGGCTCATTAAGACTTTACAAGAGGGTGGGGAGGAGCTCTTGCGCTTTGAGCCCCCTGAAATGATTGAGAGTATGTCATCCACACCTCTCTCTCTCTCTCTCTCTCTCTCTCTCTCTCTCTCTAAGTTTCCTTCCTTGTGTATGTGATATGTGTAGGAGACAAGTTCTCATGGTTCAGGGATGAAGAGTTCGCACGGCAGACTCTTGCCGGACTCAACCCCCTCAGCATTCAATTGGTTACGGTATGTTTCCTTAAACTAATCAATGCACTTAAATATTCATTCATGCATAATGTATCATGTATCATTTCGTTATGTGTTTAATGACATATCACTTCCATGCATGCTTGGCAGATCATGGTCACCGCATAGGTGCGTGTATTTATAGAAGCATGTCGACACTCACACGTGTTTTGCCATGCTGGTCAATTTAGTATGTGCATATATACATCCGGCATGTATGCTTGAAAAGATGGGAAAGCGGATATTGGGTTTGTAGGCCTAAATGCCGAGTATCCATATGCATGTATTTATTCATGCATGCATGTGTTTAGGGTATATGAAGTATATTCAATTATAAATAATTGCGAGTCAGAGTTCTGAAATGAACTTAAAATTGGTGCAGGAGTTTCCATTCGTGAGCAAGCTCGACCCTAAGATCTATGGCCCACCTGAGTCTGCAATCACAAAGGATCACATTAACTGCGCAATTAAAGGGTTCATGACAGCTGATGAGGTAAAAATATATTAAAAGCTCTGCTGCTAAGGGCACTCATATGAGTGCGCGCGTGGCTTTAGTGTGCATGATCCAAGCCGCTCATCGAGCAGGAAACCTTCTAAATTTCGTGTCAGTAAAATCAGTCCGATTAACAGGTAGCTGCACATGATCCTAGCCACTGATTGGAGGATTCTTGAGGATTACAAATGGGTAGAAATCCAATCAATGGCTGACATTCAATGTGCAGAAAAATCTCTCGACTGATGGCTAAGATCGATTAGTGTGATTTTTGCGTGTGGACCATCAATGCCAGGGCACCATCTCTGAATCAATTATAATCTGCGCAGGCCCTTGAGCGCAAGAAGCTCTTTGTGATTGACTACCATGATTTGCTCTTGCCATACGTGCACAAGGTGAGAGAGCTGGGAGATACCACCTTGTATGGGTCCCGCACGCTCTTCTACCTCATGCCTGAGGGCACACTGCGGCCCATCGCCATCGAGCTCACGCGGCCCGCTTCACCAACAAAGCCCCAGTGGAAGAAGGTGTTCACCCCTGGCTTCGACAACACCAATTCCTGGCTCTGGAAGTTCGCCAAGGCTCATGTGTGTGCTCACGACGCTGGCTATCACCAGCTCATCTCCCACTGGTAACTGTTTCAAGATCTTCCATTTGGACACACCATTAAATAAAATAGCAATTTGGGTCATATGAGTATTGTGAACCCAAACCCAACCAAAATAAGGATTAGTTATATATTGTGATTAAAGAAAATTACATTAGCTTAACACGTGGATTTTTTTCAGGCTAAGAACTCACTGTTGCACGGAGCCTTACATAATTGCGGCTAATCGGCAACTAAGTGCATTGCACCCTATTTATAGACTACTGCTGCCTCACTTCCGATACACTATGGAGATCAATGCGCTCGCTCGTGAAGCCCTCATTAATGGCAATGGAATCATCGAGAGATCCTTTACGCCGAAAAAGTATTCCTTGCAATTGAGCTCTGATGCCTATGATCAGCTTTGGAGATTTGATATGGAGGCCCTACCAGCGGACCTGATTAGAAGGTATATAAACCGACCGATTCCAACTCCGATGGCAAATTAGTAATTAATGAAAACTCTGTATGTGCTAGCAACCGTGCACATATTTCCCGACCGTCCAAATTAACGGGTCATTTCGTGTATGGATCATGGCTGTAAGACACTCTAGTCCAATCATCCCAACAGTCTGATCGATGGACCAGTGACCAGCTAAAAAAGAGGGCCATTGATTACAGCGGAGGGAACATCCTGAGAATAAATGACCAATCCAAGATAAGATGGATTGATTGGATGCTCCAGATCAATATATGGCATGTGCACTCATTACAAACTCTACATCTAAGGTCATTGGCACCAATATTATGAAACTCATGTGGGGCCAAGCTCATACCATGGACGTGTTGGATGTAATGCTTTCATCGCGTGGGTCCCATTTCCAGCCTTTATGTTTGTATGCCTTTCTCGCACTTGTGTGAGTTTTCTGCTAACGTTCATTGGACTACCAGGGGTATGGCAGTTGAGGATCCAACGGCTGAGCATGGCCTAAAGCTGAACATAGAAGACTACCCATTTGCCAACGATGGCCTTCTCATCTGGTCAGCTATCAAGCAATGGGTCACCCAGTACGTGACCCACTACTACCCAGACAACAGCCAGGTGTCATCAGACAGCGAGCTCCAAGCATTTTGGACAGAGGTCCGGACCAAAGGCCATGCAGACAAGAAAGACGAGCCATGGTGGCCCGCCTTGAACACTACGGATGACTTGATCCATGTCCTGACCACCATCATCTGGGTTGCCTCAGCCCACCATGCCGCAGTCAACTTCGGCCAGTACACCTACGGCGGGTACTTCCCAAACCGGCCCACCATCATGCGGACCAACATGCCAACGGAGGACTTGTCAGGTGACGAACAGGAACGGTTCTGGAAGAGACCTGAGTCTATGCTGCTGGAGAGCTTCCCATCGCAGGTCCAGGCGACGTTAGTGATGGCTATCTTGGATGTGTTGTCTACTCACTCGTCTGATGAGGAATATCTGGGGAAGGTCCCAGAATCAGCATGGACCGATAATCTTGCGATCAAGGCCGCGTTTGAGCAATTCCACGGACGTATGAATGAGATCGAGGGAATTATAGATGAGAGAAACAGCAATATGAATATGAGGAACAGGGCTGGGGCTGGAGTGGTACCATATGAGCTACTGAAGCCATTCTCTGAGGCTGGGGTCACAGGAAAGGGTGTGCCATACAGCATCTCAATCTGAAGTTGGCAAATGGAGGGGTAGTTTCGCAATTAGAGTATAGATTATGCGTATTTATAGGGAATTTGTAGTTGGATTGTTGTAGGAACGGTACAATAAGAATGCTTGGATTGAGTTGAGATATCTAATGAAAATGGAATGGCTTAGGCCCTGTTTGGTGGATGCCTAAAAATGAATTGCTCTCATTTTGTTAATTGTAATTATGTATATGTTAGTGATTGTTGGTTATTTAGAAACAAATATAATCTCTGTTACATAATTATAATTAACTAAATTAAATGAGGTTAACTCTACCAAATAGGCCCTTAGTAATATTGGATAATTAAGAATGTCGGCTAGAATTGTCAATAGGCTGAGCTGGCCTGACCTGTTAGGCTTCTGGACCTGGCCCAATCTATGCTGGGCTTGGGTTCGCATATCTGGCCTGGATATGGCTCAGGGCTGAAAACTCAAGCCCGTTTGTTAATATTCTATGGCCATTTGTTTCTTTCTTTCTTCTTCTTTTTTTTTTTTTTTTAATATTCTTTTTTACTATTTGCTATTAGGTTTTGACAGCATAAGCAACGTGGTGTCACAACTGGCATGCATCATGCGAGGGCTGACTTCCAATCTTAGATGCACACGTCTGATTAATCTGGGCATGCATCAATTACTAACGCGCATGATGCACATGCCATGTACCATAAATCAGGATAGTACAAAGCCATACGTACGTTGAATTTGGACAGTTGGACTTTTTATCCAACTGTCCATTTTCTACTAACAAGTATAATCTGCACAGTTGAGCTAATAAAATTTTGAGTCGACTTGTGCATACCTCTTCATTGAACAGTACAAGGTATGAGTGGCAATGGGTCGGGTCCAGCCCCTACTTAGTAACTAAGGCCCAAGCCTAGCTAAAAGGCATAGCCTGAGCCTGAAACCTGCTTCGGCCCCAGCCTAACTCAACCTTGGCGGTTTAAAATTTTGATAAAATCCTTATTTCCTGTGTGAATATTTCTCATTTATCTACTGATCACGTAAGACACATGTACAAAGAAATAAACATTTTTGAGGAATGAGATGGACCATTCACATTCAAGATAGAGGGGTTGCCTGATGATTGGAACAACATAGTTTTAAGATATAATATATATACATATTGTTGATGCAAAAAATTGGATCTGCCATTTCCCGATCTTCCTTCCTGAAACACAAAAAATAGAGAACCCTGACTAAAGTCGGTGAACCTCCGAAGCTTAAGTCAGTAAGATTTTTGGAAGTGGGGTTTCTAGGGTTTTCACTTGCGTACCTATGCTTCCTAGAGAACCTTCTTTATATAAGCATGAGGAATCCCGGCGTACGGGGATTCTCTCCCGTATTTTCAGAAGATTTGATTTAGTTTTCGATTGTTTATGGATATGTTCCGATTCCGAGTTTTTCGGGGTCGAATCCTCTCACAATACGTAAGTACGGTATTTAATATTACACCGCACCTTCTTTGGTTGGCTTGGACTCAACATATATCGCTATTTCGGCTGGCTTACATAAGGGGAGCTTTGCTTACTGTCGGACGAAATAGAGTCAGGTTAATACTGACGTCCCTTCTTAGTCCGAAGCCGACACTAACTGCCCTTTCGCAGGTCAGTATTATGGTCGGTCAGGTGGCTTTTAGCTTTTATGACCTCACTCGGTCTCTTCAGACGTTGCTGACTCTTTGGCCAAGTTAACTTCGTGCGTCTTTCATATTATGCCTATGGTTCCTGACTTTTCAGCTTCGGTCGGGATTCGAATCATGAAGATCCGAGCTAAATCTCTAGCATTTTATTCTTAGTTATTTATTGCTTTGGACAATGTGAACAATGTCAGTTCGTTCAGTATCGAGTTTCCGGACTTGTCCTTTTTCCTTCCGAACAGTAAGCCCTCTACTCCTTGTGCTAGCCATGTCAACACAGAGTAACGATTTGCTTAGTCGGTCTGTCTCGAGAACCAAAGTTATGATGAAACATTTATTGTTTCTTGTCTCCTCCTCAACGTACGACGTTTCGTTACTCGAGGTCGCACGAGCGGACAACTGTCAGGTCGCTTCATCGACCTATGAGCATTGGACACGTAGCGAAGACGTTACTGGTGTCAATCGGCATGTGCCACGTGTCGAGCGGGGGAGTCGATGCAGCGTTGATTTGACTCCTCTTTTAATAAGCCTCGCCATGTGGCTTGGCTGTAAAAGGTCGGCCAGGCCCAAATTTCTCATTTTCGAGCCTGTGCCCATTCTTCCTCCTCGTCTCTCCTTCATTTTTCTTTCCTTTCTTTTCCCCCATCGCTGTGCCTTTCTTGTGCTCGCAACCCACCGATTCATTTCATTGTTTGATCCTTTTTCCTTCGTGCGTCTTCCGCCTTTCTAGTGAGTCTTCTCCCTTCCCTCTCTCTTAATTTCTAGCAATAATGCAACCTTTGAGTCCCCGGGAGGTGAATTCTGGTGACGAGGGTGAAACGAGACACCTCTAGAATGTATCGGAATCACCCTCCCTACTGGCGGAGATGGCAGTGAATGCCAATGAAGCCTTCCAGCTTAATGCTAGGCAGTCCAGTGGGGCTTTAGTGGAATGTTCTACTCCAGCGGGACCTTCTGGCTTGAGACATGCTCTGGTAGACGTACTCCCTGCTTTTTTGAGGATAATGTGGAAGTGGAAGTAGAATCAGAAGAGATGGTTGAGTCGGCCCCTCTTAGGAGGCAGGTACGGACCGAGCATGGGGATCCGCTGAGTCGGTTCCCCTATAGAGATCAGCTCGGTTAGTAAAATCAACAGCTGAAAATTGAGAGGCTACCGAAGGAGAAGCTACTCAGAGTGAAGGGGTTGGAGATGAGCGAAAAGGGGCGATCCCCCCGGTCTTAACAGAGGCGGATCTGGATAGGATCAGAGTTGGGTATCATATTCCCAACTCAGTAACTCTTCAACTTCCACTCCCGAATGAATTGCCCGACCATCCCCCTCCTGGGATGGTCGTAATTTTCCAAGTTTTCTTGCAACGTGGCCTACGTTTGCCCTTGCAACCTGTTACTCGGGATTTTCTCTCCCGACTCCAAATTGCTCCCAGACATTTAGTTCCGAACCGATGGAGGAACTTGTTCGGATGTACAGTGTTGTGGGCTGAGACTAAACAGCCCCCGGTGTCCATTGACGAGTCTCACACTTCGCATCTGGGTTGGTACTTTTTAAGCGCTTGGCAGAACAAGGGTGGCTCTTTAATAACCGACCCTCCTACTTTCAACAAGCATTGGAAAGAGAAGTGGTTCTGGGTCTGCGGCCACTGGGAGACTACCGAGCCTGGGCTTTTCGAGCCTCTCGTTCCTCGGGCCTTCTCTGAAGCAAGTGACTCGACATGCTCTTTTATCTGTCTCTTCACTCTACAATCCTTCTAAGTTTGACCATGCTCATTCTGTAATGATTCTCAAGAAGAAACCGAAGCTAAAAGAAAACGACTTAGCTCGGATCAAGAATTTTTAGAAGATAAGTCCCGAAGATCGGTATTGGAGGTCTCTCTTACATCCTAAGCATCTTCTTCTTTCGGATTTGAATTCATCTGTGACAGGTACCTTCGGGTTACTCTAGTCTCATCATTCATTCTTCTTGAGTTTTTCTGATCTTATTCTTTGTCTAACGCAGAGATGGCTGAAGCTCGTCATTTTCTGAAGCCATCATCCAAGTTAAAGGCTCCTCCTAAATCGGTGCTTCTGTCAGATCCTCGTCCTCCAAAGGGGGCGAAAACCATTCCTTCGGCCGCAGGGCTATTTGTCCCGACCTCTTCTGCTCTGTCCGTCCAGACTGTCGTCGTTCTCTCTGATCCCGAAGAGAGGGAAGATGATGCGGGCACTCTTCCTGTCGAGTCCAGGGCGACTCCCGAGCCAGGACCTGTTGCAGAGCAGGTCTCGGGACCGGGATGAAGGGAATAGCAGAGGGGTGAGACTTCAAGGGAGGAGCCAGACCTACGGGATCAATCATTCTTCCATAGGACTATGATGGACATGGTCCCTTGGGCTATCTCTCGCGGAAGCGAAAAAGAGTTCGGCTCTCTCTTCGAAGCCCCCGGGAGTTAGGTACTTGCTCATGCAGTGAAGATTCTACTTGATGTAAAACTCAAACTTATTTCTCGGCTTCTCATCCTTTACGTCGTTATTCTGACTTTATTCTCTTTTTTTTATACGGCTCGCCCCTTGCCTGCTGAAAGCTAGCGGAGATCTGTCTGAGGCTAAAAAGACTCAGAGAGCTGTGGTGGAGGTCGAAGTGGCTCGAAAACGAGCAGCAGAGGTGGAGGCTCAACTTGAAATCTCCTCGGGTCGGGTCGGCCGATTGACTGGCGAGTTGAGTATTGCCAGAAAGGTGGCTGAAGATGGTAAAGCTGAGTGCGCTCGGATGGCTCTCCTGCTGAAAGAAGCGCAAGATGAGAGTCTACGGCATCGACTCACTTGTGAAGCCTCCGAGGAAAAGCTGACTCGGCTTAAAACCGAGACGAGGGGTGTTCGAGGTGGCCAAGAAAGAGGCTGGGGAGAAGGCCATAAAAGACTTTCTCGAGTTTTCGAAGTTTGAGGATAAGAGGGACCGCTTATATCAGAGTAGATATTCTGCTTGCATCCAAGTGATGAAGCAGTATTTTCCTAACCTTGATCTCTCGAGATATGAAGAAGGCCCTCCCGAGGATCCGGGGAGTTTGCTGAGACTGCTACTGGTGCCGTGGCCGAGTCTGAAACGACTCCTGCTCCAGAGGTCACCCCAAGTGATGCCTGATAAGCCTCGGAGCTTGGTCTTTTAGTACCATCATGAGTTCCATTTTAGTACCATCATTGGCTCCATTTTTTGTACTCATGCCAGCATCGTCTCGATACCATCATCGGATCCATTTTTGGTACTTACACCAGCATCAGTCCAGCCCGAGGGCAGTTTCAGTTGAGGGAACAGTTTACTCGTTATGTACGATCTTTCTTTTGCTTATAACCCTTTCCTGATCTAGTTTATATACTGCTGAAGTAAGATGTAACCCGATGTAACAAACAGTCTGATAAATGAACTCATTCAGTTTTCCTTTTATTCATTGAATCAGTTTACATGTTTGACATCTTTGAGTCTTTTTCATTGCTTTGTCATACCGACTTTAAGGGTAAAAGATTTTCAGATGTTCGGCATTCCATGGATGAGGCAGCAGCTGCCCTGTTAAGTCCTCCAATCGATATGTCTCTGGCCGAATAGTGATTGAGATAACATTAGGTCCTTACCAATAGGGCCCTAATGTACCTGAACCAACTTCTTTGGTGTTCAGGAAAGATTTTCGGAGAACCATGTCTCTAACTTGAAAATGCCTAAACTTGACTCGGACATTATAAAACCGAGCCACTTGTTGTTGCCGAGCCATCATTCGTAGTCGAGCTCTTTTCCTTTGCTTGTCCACAAGGTCAAGTCTGAGTGCTAGAAATTCTTCATTTTCTCCTTTATTGAATGAGCTAACTCGGGCCGTTGGCATCTCGATCTCAACTGGTGTGACGGCTTCAGCGCCATAAGCAAGGGAGAAAAGAGTTTTTCCTATAGCGGTTCGGTCTGTAATTTGGTATGCCCACAATATCTTCGGGAGTTCCTCGGCCTATGCTCCTTTGGCTCGATCTAACTTGGTTCGAAGATGTTGCTTAATGATCTTATTGACTGCTTCAACTTGCCCATTCGTTTGAGGATGGTGCGGCGAAGAATATACATTCCTCATTCCGAGATTCTCACACATTTCGCGATAACTTCTGTTATCGAGTTGCTTCCCTTTGTTGGTTACAATAGTCCGAGGTATGCAGAACCAACAAATAATATTTTTTCATACAAAGTTAGTAATCTTCTATTCGGTTATTTTTGCCAATGGTTGTCTCGGCCCACTTTGTGAAGTAATCTATTGCCACGATTGCGAACTTAGTTTGACTCTTCCCTATAGGGAGGAGTCCAATGATATCAACTTCCCATTACGCGAAGGGCCAAGGATCGGTCATGGGAGTCAGCTCTTCAGGAGGTTGTCTCGGAATGACCACGAATCGCTGACATTTGTCGTATCTCTGGACGAGTTTACGAGTGTCATGCTAAATTGTCGGTCAATAGTATCCTTGACGCAAGACTTTGTGTGCGAGAGAGCGACCGCCCGAGTGATTCCTACAAATTCCTTCGTGGATCTCATGCAATACATAGTCAGCTTCGCTGAGGTTCAGACACCGTAATAATGAAGCATAGTAACCCTTCTAATATAGCGTTCCATTGAGTATTGTATAACCGGAAGCTCGGATCTTCAATCGCAGAGCCTCAGCATAATCTTCAGACAACTCTCCATTATTGAGATATCGGACGATCGGGTCAAGCCAAGTAGATCCCGAATCAATGGCGAGTACAGTCGAGCTATCTGATTCTAAGATACTCGGTTTAGCAACGTATTCGATCGGGATAGACCTGGGTATGTCGTCTTCATCAGTAGAGGCGAGTTTCGCTAGTAGGTCAGCTTTGACATTTTTTGTCCGAGGGATATGAGTGACGATACAACATTGAAAACCGTCAATCAGTTTTTTAGCTTTCTCCATATACGCTTTCAACTGTTCTTTTCGTATTTGATATACACTGGTGACTTGATTGATAACTAACTGAGAATCGCTAAAAACGTCGAGATGTGTTACACCTGGACCGGCTGCGAGTCGGATGCTGAGTAAAAGTGCTTCGTACTCTGTTGTATTGTTCGAGGCTTGAAATCTAAGTCTTAAGGTATATTGCATGTAGGTTTAATTGGGAGTTTCCTCTACCACTCCTGCCCCGCTTGCCTTAGAGTTGGTGGAGCCATCGACAAATAGCTTCCAAGGGGTGGGATCGGATGATAACTTGGGCAAAGCGGTCGTCAATCTTTCAACTGGCTCGGTCACATTTGTGTCGGTGTGTGCTGTGACTTCAGCAATAAAATCTGCTATGGCCCGGCCTTTGATTGCCACTCTCGGCTTGTATTGAATGTCAAACTCGCTAAGTTCAATTGCCCATTTTGTAAGTCGACTGGATGCTTCTGGTTTCTGTAGAATCTGTCGCAGCGGGTGGTTGGTCATAACGACAATGATATGGGTTTAGAAATATGGCCGAAGTAGACGGGAGGAGACGACTAAGACCAGGGCCACTTTTTCTAAGAGTGGATATCTCATTTATGCTGGTAAAAGCGCCTTGCTGACATAGTAAACCGGTAATTATTTTTCTTCATGTTCTCGTATCAAAGCTGAGCTAACCGCTGCCTTGGACGCCATAAGGTATAGCAACAGAGATTCTCCTTATTCGGGCTTTGATAAGAGAGGTGCAGAACCGAGATACGACTTCAACTGCTAGAATGCTGTTTCACATTCTTCTGTCCAATCCAATGTTTGTCGTCCCTTTAATTGTTTAAAGAATAAGAGACATTTATCAGTGGCTTGGGATAGGAAGCGATTAAGTGTTACAACTCGTCCAGTCAATCTTTGTACGTCTTTAATCTTCTTTGGAGATTTCATATCGAGCAATGCTTTAATCTTCTCTGGATTTGCTTCGATCCATTGCTGGTTGACTAAGAATCCGAAAAAAATTTTCGAGCTTACACTAAAGGCACATTTACTCAGGTTCAGCTTCATGTGGAACTTGCGCAAGATCAGGAACATTTCTTCTAGGTCGGCTATATGGTCGGCCGTATGTATACTTTTGACGAGCATGTCATCTATGTAAACTTCCATGGTTCGGCTGATTAACCGAGAAAAAATTTTGTTCACTAATCTCTGGTAAGTTGTTCCAACATTTTTCAAACCAAAGTGCATCACTCGATAACAATAAAGACCTTTGTCTAGGACAAAGGTAGTTTTTGATTTATTGGATTCATTCATTAAAATCTGATTATATCCTAAATATGCATCCATAAAATTAAGTAACTCGTGCTCCGCAGTACTATTCACCAATTGATATATTCTCGGTAGAAGAAAGCTATCATTCGAGCAGGCTTTGTTTAAGTCAGTATAATCAATACAGACCCGCCACTTCCCGTTGGCTTTCTTCACAAGTACGATATTAACTGCCTATTCAGGGTAGTATATCTCTTATATGAAGTTTGCCTTGAGGAGCTTGTTGACTTCTTCGTCAATGATAGAGTACCTTTCTAGACCGAGAGGACGCCGCTTTTGTAGGACAGGTCGATATGTCAGATCGATGTTAAGTCGGTGAGTGATTACTGAAGGGTCGATCCCCAGCATGTCTTCATGACTCCATGCAAATATATCGGCATATCGACGGAGTAGAGATATCAGACGGTCTTTCATTAATGATTGTAGGGATGAGCCAATCTGTATCATTTTCGATCTGTCGGTTCCGACCAAGGGTACCGAAATGAGATCTTCGACTGGCTGCCCTTGCTCGTGCGTTTCGACTCGAGGATCCAGTGAGTCGATCATCGATATCCCGTCTTGAGCTTTTTCAGTAGGTGCCTTTACAGCTATTGTGTAGCATCATCTCGCATCTTGCAGAGCTCCTTTGATAACTCCGATGCTCGACTCAGTTAAAAATTTCATGGAGAGGTGGTATGTAGATATTACGTCCTGGAGTAGACTCAAAGAAGGTCAGCCGAGTATAGCATTGTAGACGAATGATTGATCAACTACCAGGAAATTGACCATTATAATCGTCTGGTACGGAGGACTCCTGGCATTGAGCGGTAGTGAGATGATTCATTCCGGGAGTATTTACCTTCCTGAGAATCCGATCAATGGAGTATGAACCAGTCGTAGTGCCGATCGTTGCACTCCCATTTTATCAAATGCCTGGGTAAACAGTATATCAGCTGACAATCCTGTGTCGACTAATATACGGAATACCTTTCGGTTAGCGATCGTCAGAGTGACGACTAGGGCATCGTCATGAGGATGATGGATGCCTCGAGCATCTTCATTGGTGAACGTGACACAGTACTTTTCTTTCTTTCTTTCCTTTGAAGGTTAAGCGATGATTAAGAGTTCGGACTCAGGTCGGCTTATACTCCTGGCGTGATTCTTTTGGGCATTATTTGAATCACCTACGCCTTGGGGACCACCGATGATAGTTCGAATTTCTTCCGTTGGTCGATTGTCAACTGGGCAGACCTCTAACGCCCCAGCCTTTTCGACATGCTCTGTGAGTCGGCCTTCGCAGATGAGTTGCTCAATCTCTTCCTTCAAATGAATACAGTCACTCGTGTTATACCCGTGATTATGATGATAATGGTAGTACTTGTCTTTGCTTCGTTGGTTGGGATTAGTCCGAAGCTTGCCTGGCCAATTAACGAATCCCTCACCCTTGATCTCCATTAACACTTGCTCCTTCAGTTTATTGAGTGGAGTATAAGTGAAAAACTTTCTGTCAGGTCGTTTTCTTGATTTACGCTCGTCGCGATTTCAATCGTCCTTACGCTTCTTTCCCCCAGCCAAGTCAACTTTTTTTTTTTACTGATTCTTTGGCCGAGATTTTTGTGTTTTGGGTAGCTTCTCGTAAGATCCTTATTTCCTCGGCATCAGCATATTTATCTGACCGAGCCATGAACTCGGCCAGTGTCATCGGTGAATTTTTGTCTAACGATGTCAGGAAGGGCTTGTCTCTCACACCCCGCATAAGCGAATTGAGTGTTGTTTCTTCTAAATATTTCCAAACCTATAATGATTCGAAGTTGAAACACTTAATGTAATCTTTTAGTAACTCTCCCTCCTTCTGAATTATGTTGTTCAGATGGGCAAGAGGTTTTAACTTCTTCTTTCCACTGATGAAGTTGGTGAGGAAGGCTTTGCTGAGTTCGGCGAATGAATTGATCGACTTTGGTTTTAACTGTTTGAACCAAAGGCAGGCCACATCTGCTAAGGTAAGAGAAAATGCCCGACATATAATGGCGTCCGAAGCATCTCGCAATTCCATATATGTCCGAAAGCATTCAAGATGTTCTGTTGGGTAGGTTTTACCGGTGAAAGGTGTAATTTGTAGTAGACGAAACCTTTCCGGTAGCCGAGTTTGTATTACCTCATCCGTAAAAGGAGATGTTTTTACTTCGAGCAGGTTTGTCGTATATCTTGACCTTGTTTCATATCCCCCATCTCCTCCCGTACCTCTTTCTTAAAGTCCTGGAGCTCAGCTTTTCAGGGTTCATCACTCTCCGCCACGCCCTCATCCGGAAGCCGGTTACACCTCCTCTGATCTATCTCATGTCGGAGATCAGTGGGAGGCAACAAAGCGGTTGTCGAATAAGCAGGTGGTGGCTCGGTCGAACCATGGGGCTGACTTGGCTGAGGGAGAGATCTCGGACCGGTGCGCTGAGGGTCAACCACTTGATGCGGTGCATTTACCGCTTGACTTTGATGAAACTGCTACATTTGCTAATGGTGCATTTGTTCCAACAGTTGCTTCATAACAGCCACGTCAGTTCTGAGCACTTTGATTTCTCGACCAATCGTTCATTCTCTTGGTTTCTCTGAGCATTAGCTGTCACGGAATCGACGGGACGAGGGACGGAAACTTGGTTGTCGGGTTGATTCTGATCCCCCTAGTGGATTGCACCAGCCGCACTTGTTCCTACTTGTCTAGGGTCGGCTCCAACGACGGCAACAACACTTAGCTCTTCAGAGCCCGTTGTTCTCGTAGTTCTCGCCATTAAAGACGCTTTACACAACTCTTTGGGTAAAATGCGAGAAAATGACTTTTTGTATCGTTTTCCACAGACGGCACCAAACTGTTGATGCAAAAAACTAGATCTGCCCTTTCCCGATCCTCCTTCCTGAAACACAAAGAATAGAGAACCCTGGCTAAAGCCAGGGAACCTCCGATGCTTAAGTCAGTACCTTTGCTTCCTGGAGAACCTTCTTTATATAAGCATGAGGAGTCCCGGTGTACGGGGATTCTCTCCTGTATTTTCGGAAGATTTGATTTAGTTTCTGATTGTTTATGGATATGTTCCGATCCCGAGTTTTTCGGGGTCGGATCCTCTCACAATACGTAAGTACGGTATTTAATATTACACCGCACCTTATTTGCTTGGCTTGGCCTCAACATATATCGTTGTTTCGGCTGGCTTACATAGGGGGAGCTTTGCCTACTATCGGACAAAACAGAGTCAGGTTAATACTGATGTCCCTTCTTAGTCCGAAGCCAACACTAACTTCCCTTTCACGGGTCAGTTTTTTGGTCGGTCAGGTGGCTTTTAGCTTTTAAGACCTCACTCGATCTCTTCAGATGTTGCTAACTCTTTGGTCGAATCAACTTCGTGCGTCTTTCATATTATGCTTATGGTTTCTGACTTTTCAACTTCGGTCGGGATTCGAATCACGCAGATCTGAGCTAAGTCGCTGGCATTTTATTCTCAATTGTCTATTGCTTCAGACAATGTGAACAATGTCGGTTCATTCAGTACTGAGTTTCCGGACTTGTCCTTTTTCCTTCCCAACACATATAAAGTTGGGTCAGGTTGGACTAAATGACTTGATACCAATCTAAGCTGAAAATTTATTGGGCGATGCCTCTATCAAAAGCTGTAGGAAAAAGTTATCGCTGACGGCTTTTAGCTGTCGGCGTTTCCCTATTTTTTTCATTATGTGCTCCATCCTCTAAGCTAAGCTCAAGATTATGCATATTGGCACCAGAAATTACCAACCCTAATATTGGCTTACCATCAGAATCTTTGAAATGCAACCTACTTTGATGGCAACTTCTCCAGGTAAAGGCAGTGTTTCGGACTCCCATGATCTCCATGCACAAAAGATGCAGAGAAGATTGTAAATCCTAACTCAAAATTGCAAGTGGCTGCTTTCTCAATTCTCTTCAATGTTTAAGACTCCAAATCAACATGCATCAGACCTAGCTCGACGCAGGCTACATTCCCATATAGCACAGAAGATGCCAATCATCTTTTCTACAACAGAAAACTAGTGAAGGAGGTTTGCCTTCACTTCTCGAATCTATTTGATATGAGATCTTAGCAAGAAGAGTTGGTCTAACAAAGAATCTATTTAATCTTTTTTTTTTTTTCAAAATTTCTATTCTTCCAAATATCTCCATTTTCTTTTTCATTTTTTTTTTGTACTGGTCAATTCTTTACTCAATTTGTCAATTCTTTACTCAATTCTATTTTTTGTTTCAAAATCTCTCTTTCGTTATCGAACTTTTCATTTTTTTTCAAAATACAAATCTCAAATTCTTTTTCAAAGCTGTCAAAATTTTCACAAATTTTTTAAATCTTCTCAATTTTCTTTTTCAAAATATCTTTTTTTTTTTTTTATGAAATCTAATTTTTTTCTAAAATTATCAAATTTATTCAAAATTCTTTTTTTTTTAAGAAATCTAAATTTTTATTAAATCACAATTTTTTTTCAAAATATCATTTTTTTTTCTCAAACATGTATTGTTAATTGTTTTTCTAAACTACTCAACTATTTTTTAAAATCATAATTTCTTTTAAACTTCTCTATTTTCTTTTTCAAAAATTCAATTATATATCAAAAATTTGATTTTTTTATTCTCTATTTTTTTCGAACTTTATTTCCAAAAATATTCTCAATTTTTAATAAAATACGAAGGATGTAAAGTGTGATTTTTCATGTGATATTGCAAAGCATTTAAATATCAGTTTTAAAGAAAAATAATAACAACAATTTCCACACTTTTTTGTGTTTTCTTTTAACACTCACACACACCCCCACACACGCTAGTGGAATTTCACCACCTATGGGTACTTGAACCCTTGACCCGGTGATGAAACTCCCGAGAGTCTACCACCGGAGCAAGAGCAAGGACCTGATTTCAATTAATTGTTACTAAAATAATCTTAGATACAAATAAATAGAATTCAACCATTGAAATTCTATTAAAAAACAGTTCTTAGACTAAAATGAAACACAATTTCCCCCATACTTTGCAAAAAATAACAACAACAACAACAAATACGCAGTGGGGCAGAAGTCAATTTATGACAGACTAGGATCCGCCACAAAAGCCAACAAATCCGTCGCTAAATGAAGGTTTTTTGGGTAGTTCTTTGTGATTGACCAAAATCCGTCATAAATTCTTATTATGCAACAAATCAAATCCGTCGCAGATTTGTGAAGGATTTAATCCGTAGTAAATATCAATTTAGCGCTTTTAATCACCATAATTTCCCTAAAAAAGTTGCGTGTGATGTGTCACAAAGATTCAACCATACCTACAATTGAGTAATGTGCCTAACTATTCTAATTTGCCTCACTTTGGAGATCGCATAGTACCACGACCTGGTGAAATTGATTAGTGAAGTGGATGTGATGTGGAGCATGGGTGCTTAGGCATTGTGCATGCATAAAAGGAGTGGTGACATTTGTCTCCCCAGAATTTTTAACGGTGGTTATTCGATCACCATTGTTTCTTGTGGTGTAGACCAAGTGAGAGTTGGATCAGCCCTCATTTTGGGCTCATGCCCTGAAATGAGCTGGCAAAATTTAAATGGATGCATAACGTGGATAAAACACATACAATTATGATGGAGCCCACAGAGAATTGACCATTAGAGGCTCGCTATTGGTAAAGTCAGTGTGCAATCCTGTCCATCCACTTGGAAGGCTATGTTGGGATAAGAAGTAAAAAATTGATGAAGATACAAGGCCCATGTGATCGTACAATGGAGATAAAAACGTCCACTACTGAAATCTTTGTGGGCTCACCTTGATGGTTATATGCCATACAAACCGTTTATTAAGTGATTCCCAACAGGACGAAGGGAAATGCAAAGATCGGCCGGCTAACCCAAAACTTCCATGGCCCCTGTAAGATTTAAATGGTGGCCGCTCAGTCCCACTGTTGCCAATGGTGTGGCCTATTAGATAAGTCATTTATCTGATTCATTTGGGGCTCTCAACCTGACAAAGGCGGCCAAAACTAATAGATGGAGTAGATTTCAGTGAGGAAAATTTGGTGGGGGTGGTGTAGGTACTCTAGTCATGGAAACCAGCAGAAGCGGATTGTGTACCACGCACCTCCAACCTAAGCTGGTGTGGGTACGGTCGTGCGAAGACAAGCGCTGACGCTCATCGAGCTCGAAGTTGTACCCACAGTTCAAAGGAAATCAAAGTTATATGGCCTCAAAATGATATATTTATCATATCTACACCGTTCATCCATTTGACGAGATCATTTTAGAACTTAATCCAAAAAAATATTAATTTCTAAAGCTCAAGTTGATCACACCACAAATATCAGTAGGGACAACAATTCTCACCATTAAAACATTCATAAGGCCCACTGTATCATTTACTTTCCATTCAATCTGTTCATAAGGTCACAGACCTGGATGAAGAGAAAAAACAAATATCACATTGATCCAAAATTCCAGTGACACCCAAAAGAGTTTTAATGGCATGCGTTCAACACCCCCCCCCCCCCCCCCCCCCCCCCCCCCCCCTTCCTTTTTTACAGTGTGGTCCACTTGATTTTTGGAACTGTCTTAATTTTAAGCTTAAGCCCTAGGACGAGCTCACCAAGTATACTGACGGTTTGGATATAACTCATACATCATGATTGGACCTACTGAACTTGGTGACGTCAACACAGCAGCCACATCGGTGGTGTGTGTTACACCGGCCATTCCGCTTCCCTCTACCTTTTGGCATTCGCCAATTGGACCTCGACTGGCAGGTGAAGAAGGACGCCATGGGAGAGGATCAGGTGAGACCCCGGACTCACCCAACAGGTGCGGCCCACCTTGATGTATGTATTCTCTATCCACGTTGTCCATCCGTCGTTTTTCCCATCATTTTACAGGATTATTTCAAAAAAAAAAAAGCAGAATTAGGTATACCAGGCCATAGTAAATAGAGGTGATTGACAACTAATGAATCACAAAAGTTCTCAATCAAGCTGATTTTTATTTTTTTAACTTCATCTAGGCTTTTGTGTGTTAACTTTTGTGTGCTTATTAACAAATTGGATGTCAAATAAATACTAAGGAAATACAGTGCGCCCCAAGACTTTATTAATGATTGTGTTCAATCAGGACTCAGATTACCTGCAAAAGCCTTTCCCAGAAAGTCCTTACGCCGGGAACCCAGGTGGGGCCCAATATAATGTTTGTGAAAAATCCTCTTCTATTGGTTTTTTAAGTGCATTTTAGGACACGAGGACAAAAATAAGCCGTATCCAATACTCAAGTGGGCCAAAAACGGGATAATTGAGCTTCCACAATAGAAACATTCGTGGGCCAACAAAAGTTTTGAATCAATCTAATATTTGTATTTTCAATTCATCCCAATAAAAATAAAGTTATCAACAGTATAGGTGGCAAGTAAACATAACGGTCCAACCTATAAGAATTTCCCTAAATACCTTTTACTTTTACTTTAGTACTCTTCTAAAAGGAGCCCACAAAACTGGATGGACGGATCATATTAAAAACATAACTTTAGCCGCACCTGGGTTCCGGCTCAGGAACTTCCTGCCAAAGCCTTCCGCAGTAAATCCACGTCCGTTCAATCACCACTGTTTCCCAGTAGGGACTACCTGATAATTGGATTTACTTCATTTTTCGGATAGTGACGTAAAATGATTTGGGAAAACGGATGGACAGCATGGATACAGAGTCCATCCATCAAGGTGGGTCCCCACAGTGAGGGATGCACGTCTTGTGAGGCTATGGTCTCACCTAATCCACTCCGGACGCCATGTGGTTGGAGCTTTTGGATGGGGATTGCTTTAAACCCCGATTCTGCAATTCAATCGTTTTGTGTGATATCCATGCAGTGGTCCATCCAAAGTGGACCCCGCTAGTAGAAAAGACAGTGAAGCGGGTTGCGTCCGGCCCTGGCCGTTTCTTCCTATGAATGGGCAGACGTATTTGTTTTTTCAGGCTGTCCATCCCTTCTCTCAGACCATTCAAAGGCATGAGCCTTGAAAATGAGTCACATTTGGTCCTCAAGTGAACCACACCAGAGATGACTCTTGCATTTAATAATTTGTGCATTTAATGTACACGGAGCTTACTATTTCATATGGTTCTGGTTCACTTGGGGGTAAGATCTGCCTCATTTTTTAGCAATACCACTTGAGGTTAAATCTGCCTCATTTTTTAGCGCATACAGGGATGTCATGAATAAATAGATACATCATAGTGACCCCACAGAGATCTTCACGTGCGCAATCCGCCTCCACTAGATGGCTGCCATGATGGGCAGTTCATGGCTGAATAAGATGGGATCGGACTCGATGAAGCCCGGGCAATGGTGCTTACTTTGATGTGTGTTGTATATCTACTCGTTGCTTCAGTTTTTACAGTTAGTATTAAGTTATGGTCCCCAAAAAAGCATATCCGGATCTAAAGTGAACCATGCAGTGAGGATTAAATTCAGCTACAAAAGTTTGAGATCAAGCTGGTCTTTGCGTTTTCTTTTCATCCAGGTTTGTGTGACCTGATGGCAATTAAACAATACAGCCCGCCCTAGGAATTTATTAATGGTTGTTGTTGATGCAAAAATCTGGTCGGCTCTCCCTCAATGCTTTCAAGATCCTTCGCGTGTCGTCCCTAAAGCCTACACCAAGAAAAAAGGCAAAGGTGACCCTGGCTAAGCCGGGGGACCCTCCGATGCCTAAGTCAGGACAAGAGAATCAGGATCTATGTCGAGTGTAGAGGAGAGCTTAATTTTGCGTACCTGTAGACATAGCACTGCGGGCTATTTATACTTGCCTGTAGGGCGGTTCGGTTCCGATGATCTCGGCACGATCAGAGAGATTTTAGGATCATGGGGATACTGCCCGCAATCTATTGATTGTGCAGCGTATCTGACGGATCGTGCGCATCTGCGAGCGAAGTTATCGGCCACGTTTGGTTATGGCAGTTTCCATGTTTAGCGAGTGGGATATGACGTCAGAAGGTCTGCTCGGTTCGGCTTGCCAGGCCATATTGAGGAACGCTCCGAGTATGACGCCATCCGACCAGTCATACCGAATCCGATCCCACTGACTAAATCGCCTCGGAGTTGGGGGGTAGCGGGTTATCTGATCTAACAATTATGACCAACTCTGAGCTGGCTTTGACTCGAAGACATTCGTGTTGTTATTGCGATGCCGTAGTCTTGATCAGATGGATTATGCCTTGGGCGCCTCAACTCGGACTTCGAGTCCGATTAACATTTTGTCACGGGCTCGAATTTCTCTATAACAGAAGCCCCCCACTCTTCGAGCTTGCTTGCGGGCTCGAAGAGTACTTATATGGAATCTCCCGCCTTTATCGCAATGATGACAGGTCTCGGATTGTGCCTGATGGTCGCTTTGGTTAACGCGTGGCGACGATTACGATCCCGGATCTTCTTCCAGCCTATGAGAAGTTGCCACGCAAGCTTGAGGTGGCGTATTTATGATGGCTCCTACTTCTGTGGCATCGCTTCGCGTGTCGAGGCATACTGCCCGATGTCAGAACCGTACCGACGGTTTGATGCTCGTCCTATGCGGTGTTGCCATGTGTGCTCGGAGGTCGGCTCTTGCCGATTCGGCTGCTGCCATCGAAGCTTGCCATCAATGCGAAAATCCTTCGCTGCTTATATAAGGTGCCCCGGATTTTCGTTTGTCATTTTGCGTTCTGATTTATAAGAGCTCACCGGAGGAGGCGATTTTCGATGAGAGACGATTCCGGCCGAACTCGAAGTTTCCGGCAAAAGACGATTTCCGGCAATCACCCGGTGAGTCTCGCTGACCTTCGTCCTTCTTTCTGCTATGTCTTCCGACCTGGAAATGGTTCGTGAATACAGCGATGACTCCGAGCTGGGGACTACTGATAGTGGGAGTGGGTCTTCCAAAGGCCCTTTCGAGACCACTCTCTTGTACCCCCGCCTCGAAAATAAAAAATATTGACTTCTAAGACCAAGTAGCCCAGCAAGAAGACAGCCCGCCGAGCCAAGACCACTGCCACTACCGAGATGCTTGCAAGTCTGCGTACCGCAGAGGTAATTTCCAGAGGTTCTGTCATGTCAGAATCTCATATGGAGTGGATCCGCTCGGAGTTTCAGATTCCTAACTCCGTTCAGATAAGCGCTCCCGGCCCTTTGGACGCTACTGGCGCTCCTGCTGAGGGAAAAGTGGCCATCTTCCTCTATGCGCTGCAATGCGGGGTCCGGCTCCCTTTGCATCCCTTCATCAGGAAGGTCGCGGCTTACCTCGGATTGGCCCCCGGGCAGTTTACTCCGAATGCCTGGAGGGTGATGATCTCCGCCTACATTATCTGGAGGCAAGTTGGCAACTCCGAGCTGACCCAAGAGGAGCTACTAAGCCTGTACTTGGTCAAGCATGATAGCAACGATCCATGGTACTATTTTGCGACTCGGGGGAGCAAGGGGTCGGGATTAGTTATGCACTTGCCGTCTTCCAACAAGAACTGGAAGAATAAGTGGTTATGGACAGCAGGTGACTGGGAGGCACCAACGGCTGAGCTTAGGACCTCAACGGCTCGTATTTCGACCCGCTTTACGAAACCATGTTGGACTTCATCTAGTATTCGAGTTGTTGCCTTAATTTTCATATGTTTCCATTGAAGTAACGTCTTTTTTTTGTTTTGCAGCTTTCGCAAAGGGGTTGCCGCTCATCGACTCGGACCAGAAGAATCAGATTACAAAGGCCAGAGCGCGGTCGGAGGCTCTTCGCTCGTGGGCTAATCTGATCACTGCGGCCAACCTCAACTGGTCTGGGCTCTGTAAATTCCAACCTTCGCCTACATCCCTCAGTAAGCTACCCTGATCTCTCCGATGAACTTTTCTTCAGTTATTTAGTAGCTGACATGATCTTCTTTTTCGCAGGCATGGCCGAGGCGTCCGGGGCTCGTAAGAGGAAAGCAGCCCCGACCAAGGCAGAGTTGCTAAAGGAAGCCCCCCGATTGAAGATCACTCAGAATAAGGCGGCTCCCTCTCGTGTGGGGGAATCTTCTTCTGCGCCTACCGCAGCTGCGCCAACACCGAGGCCAGTTGGCTCACCCTCCGCACTACTGACTCCGGAGCGCCTCAGCACTGCCACGGCTCCCCCGACAGTCTTGTGCTCATTGATACGTCCTCCACCAGGACTCATCGAAACGACTGTGGTTGGCACCCCAATTGTGCCGAGCTCCATTGCTCCTCGAGCTCCCATCGTCACCGTTCTCCCCACCGCGGAGGTGTCTGCTGCGGTCCACGAGGCCCCCATCACTGTTCCCTCCTCCTCTGAACGGGAGGAGGCCAATAAAATGGCCGACAATACCCTTTTCCCTCCCCCTGAGGTCGAGGGAGAGGTCTGTGCCGAGGGTCAGAACTCGGCCGGCAACAGGGTAGGGGCTGAGGGGGCTGAGGCCTCACCCCAGGGGGGCACAAGCAGTGGGAGGTTCAATCCTAGCTATCATATGGCGTGCTTGGCTCCGTGGACTGTCAAGCATGCAAAGGAAGACGATATCATTCAGACCCATGAGAGGTCGGAGGGCGGCTTCCTTAACGACTTCGCCTCCGTATGCTATATGGTATGTCTTCGAGAAGACTCTTTCATGTAATTATATATTCTGTAGATTCTGATCTTTGTTTCCTATTCAGGCCGTCCCGATGCTGCTCTCAATTCGACAGAGGGTGCGGGAGCACAAGAGTAAGGAGGCAGAGTTGGAGGCTCTTCAGGCCGAGGCAGCGGCCTTGAGGTCTGAGCAGACTAATCTGCGTCAACAACTCACGGACGAGAGGGCCAGGGTTAGGCGACTGCAGAAAGTCGTCGTCGACTTGGAAACCAGGGAGCTGTATTTGCAGGACAAGGAAGATGACTTTAAGAAGAGTGGCGATGCAGCGTCCACTGAGCTGACCCGCGCCAGGGCCCACGCAGACTCTTTGGCCATGGAGACCGCTTGTCTTGGTAAAGCCCTAAACCGCACCAAGGCTGAGGCGGCTGAAGAACAGGCCTGAGGCATCGCCCAGGCTGTGGAGGCTCAGCGGATCAAGGATGAGGCTTCCTCGGCTGCGGCAGTTGTCGATGCAGTTGAAGACTTCAAAACCTCCAAGGAGAGGGACGCCGAGGCAGCGACGTTTTACAACTGCGGCTTCAACGCGTGTCTCGAGACAGTTCTGGGTTTATACCCAGACCTCGATCTTGATTTCCTCCTGCCCGATGACTCCGAAGATGCCCCGGCCAAAGTCGTCTGCTCGGACCAAGCCCCTGACGCCCAAGCTCCTCCTCCAGCCTGAAGACGTTTTATCATTTTGGTTTTTTTTTTAGAAACCCTCGATGTATCTTAACCAATGTACTTTTGCCCCTCCGAGGGAAATGAAAAGTACATTTTTTTTTATATTGTCAACTTACTGTGAGATGCTGTCGAGCTGATTTCTTTTTACGGGCCTAGTCTTTTGTTGCTTAATCCGTTTTCGGCCCAAGTCTTAGTTGGGTCCGATCTTTTGGAATGCTCGGTTCATCGCTCCTCAGGCGAGAGCTTTTCATTATCGTATATCGAGCCGAATACTCCACTGAAAAATTGGATTATGATTAGGCTTTTTCCCCCAAAGGGATGCCTTGTCGATTATTGTAGGATTAGACTCCGACCCCTTGGGGGTCGGACCGTTAGGTCATAGTCGTACTAACCAAGACAGTCGAGTAAACATCTGAGGCCGAATTGGAATCTTTATTAAGAGCCTTAAAGGCTAGTCCCTCGGAGGCATACACTTTATTATGAGCCTTAAAAGGCTAGTTCCTTATGGGTAGTAGATCTTCAGACGTTTAGCATTCAAGGGATCAGGGAGCTGGCGGCCTTCGAGGTCTTCCAAGTGGTACGAGCCCGGTTTGGTAGATCTGACCACACGATATGGTCCTTCCCAGTTGGGTCCGAGTGCTCCTGCCCCCAGCTCAGCCGTGTTCTGGAAGACCCTTTGGAGGACCAAGTCCCCTGGTCGGAAGCGCCTGACTTTGACCTTTGAATTGTAGAAGTGCGCTACCTGTTGGTGTCGAGCCGCTGTTCGGATCTTGGAAACTTCTCTAAGTTGTTCGAGCAAGTCCAGATTAGCGGCGATCTGTTCGAAGTTCTGATTTTCTTCGAAGCTCTTTACCCGCGCCGTAAGGAGTCCAATTTCCACTGGCACCATTGCCTCCGAGCCATAGGATAACGAAAATGGAGTTTCATCCGTCGAAGTCTGGGCTGTGATCCTGTAAGCCCAGAGGACAAGAGGGAACTCTTCGGCCCAGCTTCCCTTTATTTTTTCGAGCTTTGTCTTGAGGTGATGCTTGATGATTTTATTGACGGCTTCAACCTACCCGTTTGATTGTGGGTGCCGAGGTGATGAGTAGGCGTTCACAATGCCGAGTCTTCTGCACATACCGCGGAACTTATCATTATCGAACTGGCGACCGTTGTCAGAGACGATAGTATGTGAAATTCTGAACCGGCAGATGATATTTTTCCACACAAAGTTGATCACTTTCTGCTTAGTGATCTTGACAACTGGCTCAGCCTCGACCCACTTAGTGAAATAGTCGACCGCAACTATGATAAACTTGACATGTCCCTTCCCTGTAGGCAAAGGACCGATGATGTCGATCCCCCATTGGGGGAACGACCAGGGCCCGCTCATGCGGGTCATTTCTTCTGCCGGTCGCCTCGGCACAGCCGCGAAGCGCTGACACTTGTCACACCTCCGAACAAAGTCCTTTAAATCCTATTTTAGAATGGGCCAGAAATACCCTTGGCGAAGTATCTTCAGGGCGAGGGCTCGGCCGCCAGAATGGTTCCCGTAAATTTCCTCGTGAATTTTTTAAATCACGTAGTCGGCTTCGTCCGGTCAGAGGCATTTAAGGTAAGGCTGAGAATGCCCCTTCTTATACAGCACTCCGTCCAACACGACGTACCAAGCTACCCTGACTTTGAGTCGTCTTGCCTCCAACTTGTCTACGGGGATTTCGCCGAACGACAAATAATTGAAGATCGGGTCCATCCAACTAGGAAGGGACTGGCGGGGTTGACTTTCTCCGAATGTCCAATACTTGGATGCTCAATAAACTCGACGGGACAAAACGTGGAATCTTTCCCTCGGAGGCCGAGGCGAGCCTCGCTAGAGCATCGACCTATGAGTTTTTTGCTCTGGGGATCTGCCGGATGGTGCAACTCCAAACTTTTTCGATCAATTTTCTCGCTTCTTCAAGGTAAGCGATCATTCTGACCTCTTTAGCTTCGTACTCCGAGGAGATGTGGTTCACCATCAGCTGTGACTCGCATCGGACCTGCAGGGTATGAACGCCCAGGCTCGCTACTAGCCTGAGCCCAACTAATAACGCTTCGTACTCGGCCTTGTTGTTTGAAGCTTTGAATCCGAGTCTGATTGCATATTGGATTGTCGCTGAATCAGGGGCGACTAGGACAATCCTGGCTCCTGCCCCTTTGATGTTGGAAGACCCATCAATATAAAGGACCCATCCCAGACCCGACGCTGCCTCTTGGTCGCTCAACGGGACGGGTGGCGTCATCTCAACTTCTTTGCTGATCTGCTCCTGACTCGGAGCGGTAAATTCGGCGATGAAATCGGCTACCGCTTGACCCTTGATTGCCATCCTAGGGCGGAACTGAATGTCGAACTCTCCGAGCTTCACGGCTCACTTGGTGATCCGACCTGACACTTCAAGTCTCTAGAGGACCTGCCTCAGAGGAGAATCCGTTAGCACAACTATGGAGTGGGCTTGAAAATATGGTCGTAGTCTTCTGGCCGCTACGACGAGGCTGAGAGCCAGTTTCTCCAATGACTGGTACCTTATTTCAGCTGGTACCATGGCTTTGCGTACGTAGTACACGGGGTACTTCTTGCTTCCGACCTCTCTGATCAGAGCCGAACTGACAGCTGAAGTCGAGACTACGAGGTACAGGAACAGGGGCTCCCCTTCTTCTGACTTGGACAATAGAGGCGGTGATCATAAGTACTGTTTCAACTGCTGAAAAGCTTGCTCGCACTCTAGCGTCCACTCCGACTTCTTAAGACCCTTCAGCTGCTGGAAGAAGGGAAGGCATTTATCCGTGGCCCTGGATATGAAGCGTCCGAGGGCGGCAACTCTTCTCGTGAGACATTGTATTTTCTTAAGAGTCCGAGGCGAGTTCATGTCGAGGAGAGCCTTGATTTTATCCGGGTTGGCCTCGATTCCTCGCTAGCTGACTTGAAAGCCAAGGAACTTCCCTGACTCAACTCCGAACGCACACTTAGCAGGGTTAAGATTCATCTGATATTCTCGGAGGACGTTGAATGTTTCTCCGAGGTCAGTAAGGTGGTTGAAGGCTTGGGTACTCTTCACTAGCATGTCGTCCACGTACACCTCCATGGTGCGCCTGATCTGTTTAGCGAACATCTGATTTACCAGCCTCTGATATGTTGCCCCAACATTTTTCAGGCAAAAAGGCATGACCCGGTAGCAATAGAGCCCTCTGTCAGTGACAAAGGTAGTCTTCTGCCTATCTGGGGGATGCATAGCGATCTGATTATATCTGGAATAAGCGTCCAGAAACGAGAGCAACTCATGTCCGGCCGTGGTGTCCACCAGTTGGTCGATCCGAGGTAACGGGGAGCTATCTTTGAGACACGCCTTATTCAGATCGAAATAGTCTACACAGACCCGCCACTTCCCGTTGGACTTCCTGACGTGTACAACATTTGCTATCCAGTCAGGGTAATATACCTCTTCTATGAAGCCCGCATCGAGCAGGACGGAGACCTCCTCGGCAATGACTTCATATCATTCGGCGTCGAACGGCCTTCTCCTTTGCTTGACCGGCTTATGATCTGAGTCCACGTTCAACCTGTGAACCTGTACATCAGGAGAGATTCCCGGCATATCCGCATGCGACCATCCGAAAACATCTCGATGCTGCCTCAAGAAGGCTAGTAATTCGTTCCCCCGCTCGGTATTCAGTGATGATCCGAGCTGAACAATTTTGCTCGGGTCTGATTCATCGAGCGGTACTTTCATCAGATCTTCGACGAAGGAGCTTTCCATCGGTCCTCGAGGATCCAAGGCGTTCACCACGAGCGTTTGTTTGGCAGCTCCTTTTCTCACGGTTATAGCATAATATCTTCGAGCCTCGCGTTGATCGCCTCAGAGATAGCCAATCCCTCCTTCGGCTGGGAACTTTATCATCAGATGGTAAGTTAAGACGACCGCTCTCATTGCATTGAGGGAGGGTCGGCCCAGGATTACATTGTGGACAGATGGAACATTGACAACCAAAAATTCCACCAGAAGTGTGACTTTATGTTGCCCTTCTCCCACTGTTACTGGGAGGGAGATAGCTCATTCGGAGATTACTCTTTCTCCGGCAAAGCCGTGCAAGGGAGTCTTCACGGGTCGGAGCTGAGACTGTGAAATTCTCATTCTTTCGAACGCCTCGGAATACATGACATCAGCCGAACTCTAGGTGTCGACTAGGATACGGAATACCTTGTGATTCGCTATGGTCATGGTAACCACTAGTGTGTTATCGTGTGGGTGCTGGATCCCGTGCGCATCGTCTTTCGTGAAGGTCAGGCTGCACGGAGCGACTTGTAGTTCTTTGCTGGGACGTTCCATCAGGTGAACGTGATGCTCCGACTCAGATCTCCGGGAATAGGCTTTTCGAGCCCTGTTTGAATCCCCTCCCCTAGCTGATCCCCCGAATATGGTACGAATTTCGGCGGGTTCGTCTGGGGGTTGTTTGGCTTTTCCAGCGGTTGTTCCTCCCTTTGAGTGGATTTTTCTCTTTTGGTGTAACGACACAGATGTCCCTTGCGGATGAGGGACTCGATCTCATCTTTCAGGTCTACGCAGTCATCCGTGTTATGGCCATGATCTCGGTGGAAGCGGCAGAATTTTCGCTTGTCTCGTTGCTTGGGGTCAGCCCTCATGCAGACCGGCTAATTAAATAGCCTGTCTCCTTGGATATCTATCAGAATCTGCTCGGCAGATGTGTTGGGAGGAGTATAGGAAAGAAATTTTCCCTCTGGCCTACGACTCGGTCGACGATCGCGGGGAGCGCGGTCATCAGTCCCTTTGCCGTTCGGCTGGGAGTCTTCGTTCCTTGGCCTCTTCCCTTTGTTCGCCGAGTCGGCGACTTGTAGTCCTTTACGGGCATTAGTGAACTCCTCGGCGTTGGTGTATTTTTGAGCCTTCGCTATGAAGTTCGCTAGCGTTTTTGGATATTTTTTCTCATGGAGAAGGCGAACTTTCCTTCATTCAGTCCGCTCAGGATGGCAGCGAGAGCCATCTTGTCATCATAGTCTTCGACATACAACGCCTCTTCATTGAAACAAGCGATGTAGTCTTTCAACGACTCTTTCGATGCCTGCTTGATGGTAAGCTGGTGAGTGTTGGGCTTTCGACTTCTCTTATTGCTTACAAACTGCATAAGGAATAGTTAACTCAGTTCCGCGAAAGAGCTCACGGAATTTGGTTTCAGCTGTCGATACCAAATCCGAGCGGATCCTGTGTGGGTGATGGAAAACTCCCTGCACATCATTGCGTCTGTTGCAGTCTGGATCTGCATCCATGATTGGTAGGACTTCAGGTGTTCGGATGGATCCCCAGACCTTGAATACTGGATGACGAGAGGCATCCAGAACCTTTGCGGCATCACTTCAGCCATAATGGCTGAGGTGAAGGGAGGCTCAGTCTCTTTCATCATCACCTGGATCGTGGTTGGGACTGTAGATTGTTGTTGCTTCTTTTTCAACGTTAGGAACTTGTCCTTCAACTCTCCAAATCGTGCCTCCCATGAGTCCCTATTTTTCGCGACGACCTCTAGAGTATCCTCGCCCTCCGACGTTCTCCCTTCTCTCCTCCGTTCTAACTGATGTCGGAGGTCCGTGGGCGGCAGAGCGGATGTAGCGGAATGAACGGTTGTGGGAACCCGGGTAGTAGCATTCCACGCGGATAACTCGCCATGCACCGCGGGAGGGTTCTGTCCTGAACGCGACACCCCTGAATGCTGTGGGGCTTCAGGTCTTGCACTCCTTGGCGCAGAGCGGGTCTCCACGAAGAGTCCCACCGGTTCGAGAACAGACTATTCCTGAACCGGGCGTGACTCTGGTTCCCTCTGCTACTTCATCTTGTTGATCTCATCGCGTAGGGCGTGAATCTCGTTCTGCATGGCGCGGTATTTACCCGACCGGTTACGACAATGTTGAGAAGGTCCTGGTGCGGACTCGGCATGAAGCGTTGATGATGACCGAGCCTACTCACTCGGTACCGGTTCCACCACTACAGCTTTCTTCTTCCTCGTCATTGCTTAGGTGAATGAGAACTTTACTTCTAGTTTCAGGTTCCCACAGACGGCGCCAAAAAATGTTGATGCAAAAATCTGGTCGGTTCTCCCTCAACGCTTTCAAGATCCTCCGCGTGCCATCCCTGAAGCCTGCACCAAGAGAAAAGACAAAGGTGACCCTGGCTAAGCTGGGGGACCTTCCGATGCTTAAGTCAGGACAAGGGAATCAGGATCTATGTCGAGTGTAGAGGAGAGCTTAATTTCACGTACCTGTAGACATAGCACTGCGGGCTATTTATACTTGCCTGTGGGGCGGTCCGGTTCCAATGATCTCGGCACGATCAGAGGGATTCTTGGATCATGGGGATACTGCCCTCAATCTATTGATTGAGCAGCGTATCTGGCGGATCGTGCACATCTGCGAACGAAGTTATCGGCCACGTTTGGTTATGGCAGTTTCCATGTTTAGCGAGTGGGATACGCACGTCAGAAGGTCTGCTCGGCTTGGCTTGTTAGGCCATATTGAGGAACGCTCCGAGTATCACGCCATCCGACCAGTCATACCGAATCCGATCCGACTGACTTAATCGCCTGGGAGTTGGGGGGTAGTGGGTTATCTGATCTGACAATTAGGACCAACTCCGAGCTGGCTTTGACTCGAAGACATTCGTGTTGTTGTTGCAATGCTGTAGTCTTGATCAGATGGATTATGCCTTGGTCGCCTCAACTCGGACTTCGAGTCCAATTAACGTTTTGCCACAGGCTCGGATTTCTCCATAACAGTTGTTATTCCGCTTCTTGGTGTGGTCCACTTGAGATTTGAATCTACTTTATTTTTTGGATCTTGACTTACGATAAACTGAAAAAATTGATGGACAGTATTGATCTACAATATATACATTGGGCCTACGGTTGGGGCCTCACCCAAGCTAGATTTGATTTCCTTTTCCCCCTATCAGCAAGGAAAATTTTTTTTTTTTTTTTTTTAAAAAAACACCTTTGATACCCTGAGAACTCCGTCCTAACTGGATGATTGTTGGTCCATTTAACAAACGGTTCAAAAGAAAACCGGTCCCATTTATCAGATGCTAGAATTGTTTAGTTCATCTAACTTTTGGGTGCCAGCCATCTTTAGTGGGTCCCACGATCTGAACGGTTTAGTTCGAAGTAGTGTATTGCACGGATAAAATTCTCAGTGGTTGTGTACTAACCATCCCACTATAGCAGAGGTATTAGATGTGACTAGGTGGGATAGAATTAGATTTGGTCCCGTGGAAAAGGTTGGGATGAGGTGGAATGGAATTGGATTTAATCCCATGGAATTGTAATTGGTCTCATGCCAAATTTCCATAGATTTTGAAATCCATGGCACATGTGGGACCCACATTGATGTTATACGTTTATCCATACTGTCTATCCATATATACTGTTTACACGTGACATTCTAATTATATGTGTACAAGTGAATGACATTTGTTGTAAATTTAACCTGTTAATTACAAATTCATGGTCCACCAAACATGATTTTGCTTAATCTCATGTTTCACCGTTGCAAAAATTTTATCCCAAACATAGAACCGGATGAGTACAATTTCACCGTATTTCCAAACATGCGGTCATTGTGCAATAATGATGTTACTCTCATATGATACAATTCAATACCATTCAATTCCACGCACCAAACAGGCTCTAAATGTATACGCCAAGTCCTCCGTTTCCAAAATGGTCCCCGCTGCTTCATGAGATGTGTGGTAAAAATGGTGCATGTACTCAGTTCACAAGCCAGATGTGTCATGAATCCTGATGGCAATTCGTCCACGGCAAGCTTTAACACCAAGAGACGTGGCGCTTGATTTGGAAATATACAAGCGCCATCGCTATCATGCACGTTGAGCGATGATGGTTAAGAGGTTGCCCTTTTCTGTCTGCGCGCTTCGCTCGCTGCTACACGAATATGACTACGTACCTACGCATAAATATAAAGTTATTTTGACTAAAATGCCATTGTGATATTGCCCATTCCAAGCATATCAAAAAGTGTCTTTTCCAAAAAAGATAAATTCTTTACGTTCGAGAACCTTTTAAAATTTTTAAAAAGGATGAAAGTGACAATCGCAATGAGACCAGCGCGAGGAAGGATACGGATGGAGTAAAGACTGAGGGGATTAGTACGCTGTTTGTGTGAAATCTACACCGTTCACAAGTTTTCTCAAATCGTTTTATAACCAGAGATTAAAAATGAAGTAAACCTAAAGCTCAAGTGTACCACATAATAGATAAGAGCAGAGATTGTATGCTTACAGTTGAAACATTAATGAGGCTGTAGATGTTTTAGATCAGGCTAATATTTTTATTTTTTCAGTTGATTCCTATAATAAGGACCTTATGAGCATTTGGGTCACCTTATAAATAATTTGAATTGCATATAGATATCATCGTGGAGCCCAAAAAGATTTGAATGATAGAAAACCCATTTCCACTGTTTCCAGTCACGTGCCCGACTTTAGTTTATGCCACATGACTTTTAGACCTGTCTATTTTTAGTCTCATAACTTAACATGATTTTTAAAAATTGAGAACAAAGTAGAGTTCATGGAAACATCATAATGAGCCAACATCGCTTTTAGAATTCATAATGGGCCAACATTGCTTCTAATGGCACTAAATTCCTAGCAAAGGCTTTTGCTAGAAATCTGTGGGAATGAGTGTTGGTAGAAAAGTAACAAAACGCCGTTAAAGATTGACTGACAAAGGATAAGACTCCTACGATTCTCTGCTAATTTGGAAAAGAGACTTTGACACATATCAACTACCTAACTTTTAAGTATTCATAATAACTTCTTTTCTTTTTTGAAACATTAATTAAAATAATCCTTCTCTTCAATGATCCTATACTCAAAATTCTCGTATTTAAAATAAAAATAAAAAAAATAAAATTCAAACCTACTTTTTATTTAGTTATGGGTCATTACACTTTTATGCGGTTATTACCAACCATCAGTACACATCTTTACACTTGTTACTTACTCCCTTTGATCCTGTTGATCCATAACTATGAAGTTTGAAAATTCGTGCTACTTGTTTATTACCTCTTTATTCCGTGCAGGAGATGCTATAATGAATATTGATGATAAATACCTAATCTTCCTGCTGTCAATAGAAATGGTATTAAGAAAATAATGGAGTTTGGCATTTGAACTACCAGAATGGCCTAAAAATCCAAGCCCTGAAAGATGCACCTGCAGGTACAAGCGTGTAAATATGAAACACATGCATAAGATCTAATCTACCAAATGGTTGGAAATAATTTATAAATCCTTTTAATTATTATTTATGTTTGCTTTCTGTCCTCGCTATTAGGCTAGCTAACAGAAATACTAATAATTATATTTGACCATACTTTCAAAAGCTTGAAATTTATTTAGGAAAACTTAAAAGAATTTTTGTTAATGTCCTTACCTTAGTTTCAATAAACCTTTTAAACAGCATACAGAGCAACCTATCATGGATACAAACCGTTCATTCATTCATACAACTAATGGGTAAAAATTACCTCAATAGAGGGATCCTAAGCCATCAATCAATGGCATAAAAATGGACAATCAAAATTAATTGAAGAAAAAAAAGTTCAATTATCGTGTCAAAACATTTGGTACATTATTTTTATTTTGCATTTCTTATGATTAAAGCAACACATTATTTTGATGATTTTAATCATGGGATTTATGATGCATAAACAATAGACAATCATAACCCATTGAATCTAAGGGTTAGGATCATCCAATTAATATGATTTTTACACCGCGGCATGCTCTCGTTATTATAATGAATAAATTATTCACATCAGTGTGCCCTTTAAAAGGTGACAAGACGTTATTAACATCACCATTAACGGAAACGAATTGGCTACTCCCGGGGCACCAGCCAGTGGCTGGCGGTCGGTGCTCTGTGGGCCCCACAATGATGTATATGTTTCATCCATTCTA
The DNA here is from genome assembly GCA_037074715.1 of Magnolia kwangsiensis. Lineage (NCBI taxonomy): Eukaryota > Viridiplantae > Streptophyta > Magnoliopsida > Magnoliales > Magnoliaceae > Magnolia > Magnolia kwangsiensis. The sequence goes on from CM073571.1 coordinate 5,358,103, forward strand.
TTCATTCATTTTTATGTATTATTTTAGGGCTTGATCCCAAAAATTAGAGGGATATAAATCTCAGGTGGACTACAGCACACGAAAACAATAACGATTGGGATATACCTCATTTTTTGTTTCATGTTATAAAATGATTTAGAAAAATAGATAGATGGCATACATGAAGCACATACATCATGGTGGGGTGCACAGAGCACCGACCATCAGTCATTGGCTGGTAGCAGGGGGAGTAGCCAATCCGTTTCCACCATTAACCGGGTATGAGCTTAGGTAATAGCCAAAGGAGGGTTGTAAATGTCCAATAGATCTTTTGAAACTGAGGGCGACTCGTCTTCCTTGCATGTGGTAGTCATGTACGGCTGTCTATCAGGACCATGCAAATTGTGGGGGTGCATGTGGTAGTCATGTACCGCTGTCTATCTTGACTATTCAGATTATGGAGTACATGGTGGACGAAGTATATCTCAAAAATCGCATCCAAACAAGTAATCTTATTGGTGGTCAAGTATGGCTCAGATAATTTTATTTTTTAAAAAAAATTGCATGGTTGGAGGGCCGGCCGTACACCTCTATCCATAGCGCATATTCTATCCTGACACGTGCAAGAGCCACAAATTGGTGGGCCTCACCGTCCATATGCTGGGCGTGAAAATCCAGCTCCAAAAGATATTGTACGGTTTAAAATGACATTTCAATGGTCCACAGGCAAGACCTGTGCATGGCCGACCTAATGAATTGACCAACTTGGTTTAACGTGGTCCCCCCTCAAGCAATACACCGCGCGTACACGAGGATGGTACGTGCGATGTTTCATAACATGTGTCTAATATTAGGAAATAGAGAAAATGACCACTGTAGACAAAACCTTTTACCCAGCGGTTTTTATCGCGGAATACAAACTTAAGTTACCAACTTAGACTAGCACGTGCGGACAGCGACTTTGAGGACGAAACTACCCCTCCTTTTTACTGCCGTTGCTTTTCCTCTCCCTCCCTTCTCTCGCTCCATTTTTTTTTTAAAAAAAGGACGAAAACTCCACCGCTACATCTGTTGCTTGGATCGCACCACCCTCTAGCTGGATCCCACTTTCGGGTGTACACGAATCGAGCTAGCTCGGTTAGCTCGCTCTACTCAATCTGAAAAAAGCTCGATTCAGATCGGTGTTTAGTTCAAGCAAGGTTGAATTGATTTTTTGAGCTTAAAAATGAGTTCGAGCATGCCAGCTCAACTCGACTCGGATCAAATCTAGCTTGAATCAAACTTGGATCGAACTAGTTCGGTGACTTGGTTACTTTGTCATTAATGTTGCTCACCAACTGTTTGATAAAATGACTGAACGACATGTGGCTGGTGGCAATGAAGGTTTGGCAAGTGGCAAGGTGGAAAGGAAGGTATGTACATGGAACAAATACTTTTTTTTTTCTTTATTATTATTATTATTTAGAAGGTGTTTGAGAAAATACCTATAAAATCATTGCCTTTGTAGGTAAAACAGTCGGATTTTGAAGTTGCAATTAAGGTGTTTGTGGAAATGCCTCAATAGCAAACTCGGTTCGATCTTAGCTCGAACTCAGCCCGAGCTGCTAATTGAACTGAGCTGAGCTGGCCAATCAGGCCCGAGGACCGAGATGAGCCGAGTTCAAGGTAAGGTTAGCCACTGTTCGAGCCGAGTCGAGCTGAGGCCAACTCGACTCGGTTTGACTCCATGTACACCCCTAATCCCACCCTCTCTATTCATCAACATTATCTTATTTTTTCTGAAAATGTTCCCTCCACGGAAGATAGTACGCATGACAGGTATGATATACATTTACCTAAACGGCATAAATTTTTTGTGGGCCATTGAAATGCCGAATGAAACTCCCATCTTGGTTTTTGGTTCATCCATGCGAAAATCATCCTATGGACATGATGGATTACAAGTAAAACATCATTGTAGGGACATAAAAAGGTTTCCACGGTGGAAACACTATTTCCTGTGGTGTGATCCACTTGATATTTCAATATGCCACCATTTTGGGCTGAAACCCTTGCTTTAGATGGAAAAATGGATGAACGTCATGGATAGTCCACATACATTCAAGGTGGGCCCAACTCAATATTTTTAATTTTTTTAATATTTTACTATTAATTTTTTAAAAAAAGTTTTTTTAAGTTAGCTTGTTAGTACACACCCATGTCAATACACACACTCCATGTTAGCCAACCCCGCTAGGAATCGATACCAGGACCTCAAGTGTTGATATGAGGTATCTCTACTCAGTCTGCCAATTGAGCTATGGATCTGGGTGTGCCCAACTTAGTTAACTCAGCATTATAAGTGCGTACTGAAAATTTTATGAACCGCTCGGTCAATTTCATTAATTGCTCGATCAAATTCACCGAAGAGAATTTCATGTAAATCTCGGTCAATTTCATTAACTGATCGGTCAAATTCAACAAAGCAAATTGTTAGGCTAGGTCAATTACATTTAAATTTCATTCCAATCCATGTTAGCCTCACCCAATTTCAAGTTGCCTCGCTCAAATTGTTGTTTCCCTTGCTCAATTTCTCGATTGTCTCGTTGAATTTTTTCATTGCCTTGCTCAACTCTTATGTTCCCTCGCTCAATTTCTAGGTTCCCTTGCTCAATCCTCGCTCCAATTTCTACGTCGCCTCGCTTGCCTCGCTCAATTTCTAGCTTTCTTCACTCAATTTCTACTTCCCTCGCTCAATTTCTAAGTTGTCTCGCTCCAATTTTGATGTTCCCTCGCTCAAATCTTAGGTTGCCTCGCTCAATTTCTAGCTTCTTCGCTCAATTCGTATGTTGCCTCGCTCAATTTCTAGGTTCCTTCGCACAATTTGTAGCTTCCCTCGCCTCTCTCAAATCCTAGGTTGCCTTACTGAATTTCTTAGTTCCCTTGCTCAATAACTAGAATTTCTTACTGAATTTTTACGTTACCTCGCTCAATTCCTAGCTTCTTTCGCTCAATCCCTACGTTGCCTTGCTCAATTTCTAGGTCGCATCGCTTAAATCCTAGGTTCCCTTGCTCAATTTCTAGCTTCCCTCGCTAAAATCCTAGAATTCCTCGCTCAATTCCTAGGTTGCCTCGCTCAATTCTTAGGTTGCCTCACTCAATTTCTAGGTTCTGTCGCTCAATTTCTAGCTTTCCTCACTCAAATCCTAGGTTGCCTTGCTCAAATGCTAGGTTGCCTCGCTCAATTCCTAGGTTACCTTGTTGAATTCCTACATTGCCTCACTCAATTCCTAGGTTGCCTCGCTCAATTTTTAAGTTCCCTCGCTCAATTTCTGGCTTTCCTCGCTCAAATCCTAGGTTACCTTGCTCAAATCCTAGGTTGCCTCGCTCAATTTCTAGCTTCCCTTGCTCAAATCCTAGGATTCCTATCTCAATTCCTACGTCACCTTGCTCAATTCCTAGGTTGCCTCACTCAATTTCTAGGTTCCCTCGCTCAATTTCTAGGTTGCCTCGCTCAATTCCTAGGTTCCTTCGCTCAATTTATATATTGCCTCAATGGATTTCTAACTTCCCTCGCACAAAAGTAACATAGCAAAAAAATAAATAAATTCAATTTGCCCCGCTCAATTTCTAGTTTGCCCCGCTAAATTGAGCGGGGCAAACTAGAAATTGAGCGGGGTAAACCGAAATATATTTTTTTTGCTTTTATAGGTCCCATCATGATGTATGTCTTATATCCAAACCGTCCATATATGAGCGGGGCAAACTGGAAATTGAGCGGGGCAAACTGAAAATTAAGCGGGGTAAACTGAAAATTTAGGTTTAGGGTGTAAGTTTAGGTTTAGGAATAGCAATTTTTGATACACTTTAGCTACGGATTATAATCGTAGCTATAATTGCGTCGATATAATTTTTGAATTTGAGAATGGGTAGGTTATAAGTTTTGGTTTTGATTTTGATTTAGGTTATAGGTTATAGGTTTAGGTTAAAGTTATAGGTTTTTGGATTTGAGAATGGGTTCAGGTTTAGGTTATAGGTTTCAGTTTAGGTTATAGGTTTTTAAATTTGACAATAGGTTCGGGTTTAGGTTATAGGTTTTGGGATTTGAGAATGGGTTCGGGTTTTGGTTATAGGTTTTAGTTTTAGTTTTGGTTTAGGTTATAGGTTTTTGGATTTGAGAATGGGTTAGGGTTTAGGTTTAGGAAATCGGGTTCAGGTTCGGGATTGGGTTTAAGTTTGGATTTTTAAGTTTAAGTTTACATTTATGTTAGGGAGTTGAGATTAGAATTAGGTGTAGGTTTCACTTTAGGAAATTGAGTTTAGGTTATAGGTTTAGGAAAAGGTTAGGTTTAGGTTATAGGTTTTGGGATTTGGGAATAGTTTTAAGTTATAAGTATAGGTTTAGGTTAGGTTATAGGTTAAGGTTTAGGGATAGGTTATAGGTTTTGGTATTCGAGAATGGGTTCAGGTTTAAGTTATAGGTTTTGGTTTTGGTTTAGGTTATATGTTATAGGTTTAGGATAAGGTTTAGGTTTAGATTTAGATTTAGGTTATAGGTTTTGGGATTTGAGAATGGGTTCGGGTTAGGTCATAGGTTTTGATTTTAGTTTAGGTTATAGGTTTAGGTCAATTTCATGTTTGTCCCGCTCAATTTCCAGTTTACCCTGCTCAATTTCTAGTTTGCCCCGCTCAATTTCAAGTTTACCCCGCTCAATTTTCAGTTTGCTCCGCTCAATTTCTAGTTTGTCCCGCTCAATTTGCAGTTTGCCCCACTCAATTTCTAGTTTGCCCCGCTTAATTTCCAGTTTGCCCCCCTCAATTTCCAGTTTGCCCCGCTCAATTACTAGTAATTGAGCGGGGCAAACTGGAAATTGAGCATGGCAAATTAAAAATTAAGCGGGGCAAACTAGAAATTAAGCGGGGCAAACTGAAAATTGAGCGGGACAAACTGGAAATTGAGCGGGGCAAACTGAAAATTGAGCGGGGCAAACTGGAAATTGAACGGGACAAACTGAAAATTAAGCGGGGCAAACTGAAAATTGAGCGGGATAAACTAAAAATTGAGCGGGGCAAACTGAAAATTGAGCGGGGTAAACTGAAAATTGAACAGGGCAAACTGGAAATTGAGCGGGGTAAACTGGAAATTGAGCTGGGCAAACTGGAAATTGAGCGGGGCAAACTGGAAATTGAGCGGGGTAAACTGAAAATTGAGCTGGGCAAACTGGAAATTGAGCGGGGCAAACTGGAAATTGAGCTGGATAAACTGAAAATTGAGCGGGGCAAACTGAAATTATTATTATTTTTGCTATGTTACTTTTGTGGGTCCCATCATGATGTATGTGTTATATCCAAACCGTCCATATATTTTACGAGTTCATATTAAGGCTTGAGACGAAAAATAAGATAGATCTAACTATCAAGTGGACCACACTGTAAAAGGCAATGGGAAATTGAACGTCTACCATTGAAACCCTTTTAGGGGTTACAGAAGTTTTGGATCATTATGAAATTTTTTTTCTCTTCATCCAGGTCTTTTTAACCCTATGAATGAACTTAGACGAGGAGGATTTCTCACAAACATTACAGTGGGCCCCCTAAAGGTTTCTAATGGTTGACGCTCATTCAACACTATTTCCTGTAATGTGGTACACTTGAGAACTGGCTATATCTCATTTTTGGTCTCATACCATAAAATGATCTAGAAAAATATATGAATTGAGCGAGACAGCCTACGAATTGTGCGAGGGAAGCTAGAAATCCAGTGAGGCAATATATAAATTGAGCGAAGGAACCTAGGAATTGAGCGTGACAACCTAGCAATTGAGCGATGCAACGTAAAAATTCAGCGAGGCAACTTAGGATTTGACCGAGGTTCCCTCGCTCAATTTCAACGTAGCCTGAACCTCGCTCAATTTCTAAGTTCCCTCGCTCAATTTCTAGCTTTCCACGCTCAAATCCTAAGTTGCCTCGCTCAATTTCTAGATTCCCTCGCTAAACTCTTGTGTTACCTCGCTCAATTTCTAGCTTCCCTCACTCAATTCATACCTTGTCCTGCTCGATTTTCAATTTACTCACTCAATTTCATATTTGTCTCACTCAATTTTTAGTTTGACCATGAAGTGATTGAAATTGATCGTGAAGTGAATGAAAAGTATTTTCGACCATTGGCCTGATGAAATCTTGGAAAATAACTAGGTTGGTTGGCTAAAATAGCTTCTCCTACCCCAAAATCATATGTGGTACGTCAAATAACTAATTTTAGTTTAGAAGATATTCTTGTTAAATGAATAAAGAAAGAAATGAAAAAAAAAAAAGAGAATATATATATATATATATATATATATATATATATACACACACACACACACACACACACGCACACACACACACACACACACTTATTTATATAAACATGTATTAAAGAAAAATGTAGGTACAATAAAATTCTCCATGTAAAAAATAAAAATAAAAAATAAAAAAGAAAAAAGAAAAAAAAATGCATAGTATTGTAGTTATGACTACGGTTATAAACCGTAGCCATAGGCCGGTCGACCCCAACTTGCTGTCTACTTTTTCATTTTTACTTTTTTTTTCCCCTTTCCCAGTTGTAATTTCCACTGATTTTTGTGGGTCCCATTATGAGGTATATGTTATATCCAAACCGTCCATCTATTCGGTGAACTCATATTAAGGCTTGAGATGAAAAATAAGACAGATCTAGCTATCAAGTGGACCACACAGTAAAAGGTAATGGGGAATTGAATATCTACCATTGAAACCCTTTTAGGGGTTGCAGAAGTTTTGGATCATCATGGAATTTGTTTTTCCTCTTCATCTAGGCCTTTGTGACCTTATGAATAGATTGGATGGAAAATAAATGTTATGATGGGCCTTACAAAAATTTTTAACGATGAAAATCAATTTCCCTGCTGCTCTCTGTGGTGTGGTCCATTGATTTACGGATATGATTTTTTCTTTTTTGGATAATGCTCCGAAATGATTTTGAAATATGGATGAACGTTGTGGATATGATAAATACATAGCTGTGGGGCCTTGTAACTTTGATCTCTCCTAAGCCGTTCGTACAACTCTCAGTTGGAGGAGCGTCAGCGCTCGTCTTCGCAGTGAAAAGGAGGGGTAGTTTCGTCCTCAAAGTCGCTGTCCGCACGTGCTAGTCTAAGTTGGTAACTTAAGTTTGTATTCCGCGATAAAAACCGTTGGGTAAAAGGTTTTGTCTACAGTGGTCATTTTCTCTAGGAAATATTGCTTCCCTAACCAATTTAGATGGGTGTGTGTATATATATATATATATATATATATATATATATATATATATATATATATATATATATATATATATATATATATATAGCTGTACCTTTCTTGGATCTACTATAATGTCTGTGAAAAATTCACTCGGCCATCAATTTTTAAAGCTCACGTCATGACATAATTCAAAAAATAGGCGAATCCCAAACTCAGGTGGGTAACCCACCTGAAGCTGCAGGGATTGTATGCTCAATATTATATACTTCACGAAGGCCATCGAAAATTTAGATTAGGATGATATTTGTGTTTTCAGTTTGCCGCAGTGGGATTAAACTTATGAATGGTTTGAATGGCATATAATCATCATGGTGGGCTTTGAGAAGGGTTTCAATGGTTGGCGTCTCCAATCATGTGTCGTGCTTGAGATTTGGTTTTGCCTCATTTTTGGACTTATAGCTTATTTTGAGCTTGTCAAATTGATGAATGGAGTAGAATTCTCATGGACATTATGGTAATTACCCCACAATACTTCCGCTTACAATAACTACCAGGTGGCGGGACACCGTCCGCAATCTCTCCCTTCTCTTGGAGAATCTCTCCATTCATATGATTTTTGAACTCATGTCCTAACATGAACTGGCGCACTATATATGAATGGGGTAGGTACATCACACACATCTCGATGGAGTACTCCACAAGCCTTTTGGTCACTAATCTCTTCATTTGCATACATGATTTGACAAATCAAAATTACGTCCTTTCGGTGGGCACTTTTTGATCACTTACAAGAAAAGCAAACTTAAATTTTGAAACTATGGAAAGTGTCTAAAAAGAATATAATATTGTTGATATAAAAATCTAGTTCACCCTTGCTAAGCTTCCGGATCTAAGCACCTACACATGTGAGTGACAATGGAGACCCTGGCTAGAGCAGGTGACCCTCTGATGTCAAATTCAGGCCTGAAATCTAGGTCTAAGTTGTGTAGATGAAGTTTTGGGTGAGAGATTTTGTATATCTATCTCAATGTGATTATCTTATATTTATAGTGTAGGATAGAATGTGGGAGTCCATTGATCTTAGCACGATCTTAGTCATAAGGCGAGAAGTGCGTGACTGGTGATGCCGATGGTTACACTGAGATCGTGCACCGAATGTTCCTCCAAACGTGCATTGTTGGAGTCGGTTTCCAAGCATGATTGTAGAACATCTCTCACATGAGCCGATCTTATAAAGTCCAAGTCCAGCCTAAAACGGACCGAGCTTAATGGGTCTCTGACGAAGACCTCGTCAGGGCTGGGGATAGAGTACACAATTTGTGCTGACCCCTTGTATGACCTCTCGATTCTAGAATTGATTAATACTCGGAGCTTCACATGTTGGCTAGGTAGAGAGTGACTTTCGTAAATTACTCCAAGGTCGAGGACACCGACGTTGCCATAACTCCGCCGTGCCGTATACTAAGAACAGGACCAATTTTTCGCATAACGGTACTCATGTTTGAAAATGGAGGTTAGAATTATCATTCATCCAATCGACTGTGTGGGAATGTAACAGCAACATTGGCTTTTGTAATTCGGTGAGCTTACCTTCAAATCATTCATGTATGAAAATTGTAAACTTTCTCAGTGACTACTAATCAAGTGTCACACGTGCCTGCATAACTGCCCAACATATTGCACGTGCACTGTTTCCTCGAGGAGTGGTGTGAAATATCTCCGGAAGGCTGGTAGAAACGTTAACGGAGCTGAATCCTCTACTACACGACACTGTTGCACGTGCTTGCATAACTGCCCAACATATTGCACGTGCACTGTTTCCTCGAGGAGTGGTGTGAAATATCCAGCACGGAAGGCTGGTAGAAACGTTAACGGAGCTGAGTCCTCTACGACACGACACCAAGATAACGCGCCCGGCCTGGTTAACGCGGATTGGTTACATAGCTAGAGAGGGAGGTTCTGTAGGGGCTCTGTGGGCCGTACCATAATGTATATGTTTTATCCACACCGTTTATCCATTTTGACAGATCATTTTACAGGATGAATTTAAATTGAACGCTCAGGTGGACCTACACCAAAGGAAGTAGTGGGGATTTAAAGTCTGCCGTTGAAAAGTTCTTGGGGGCACGGATGTTTTGGATCAAGTTGATATTTACGTTTTCCCTTCATTGAGGTCCATGTGACCAAATAGATTAAATGGAAAATATACTTCACGGTGGGCCTTAGAAAGTTTTAAATGGTTGGAGAATAGGGTGTATAAAATATATACATCACGGTTGGCCTCACAGATCCCATAAAGGACTGTTCTTCTCTGGGTAGGTCCTGCCAAGGGTAGTACCAATCCGACTGGTTGCTATAGGGGGTTGTTGGAGAAGTCTCCAGGCAGGCAAAAGTTCCGTGTGAAAAGCATGCATACCAACATTAGTGTACACATGTGGGTGGGTCCCTTGAACTGTAAAACGTCCATCACGCATGCCAGTGCGGTCGACGGGTGCAATATCCAAGCCATTCATTCGTTAGAAGGGCACACCAAAGTAAGGTGGTCCACGGGTAACCGACGATAAGAAATAATTGGCAGAAGTTTTCTATCCACTCTACTCATTTATGATATGATGGCAGGCCTCCTGAATGAACTGCCTTTATCATTGTAGTCTGCCTGAAGCCGATTCCATAATGACGCTGTGGGATCAGTACTATTTATTTGTATCCGTGTTGCCAATCTATTATGCAAACTCGTTTTAGGGCATCAGTGAAAAACTAGGCCATCCTAGGCTTCAGTGGACCACACCACAGTTAACAGTGGTGAGAACGACACCCACCGTTGAAACTTTTATAGGGCCCGACTTTACGTTTAATTGCCATTTCTAATGACTTGACAAATTTTGACACATTCATCTATGCATGTATGCATATACCAAACCAAACTACATACACCACATATATCTTTCACATGGGGCACACATATAACACATATATGTGACACATATGCAAAAAAATAAAAGTTTTAAAAAAATGTTAGAAGAAATATGAAAGGCTCGACAACCTACGCTACTTAAAAAGAATTTTTTTTTATTGAGATTACATTATAGAGAAGCACCTAATGTTATAACTTCGACCACTTCACCAATCTAAACCATTTAAATCTCATTTTATTCACATTCGTTAACTAACTAATGTATCATCACATCAATTTAAACTATCCAAAGACTTCTGTCCCACCCACTTCCTAATATATAATCCAATAAATCAAAACAATCCAGCCGCGAGCTATACTGTTTGGATGGTTGAGTTTGAATATGCCATTTAGACTACCTATCTAAAAATCTAAACCATTCATTATCTGAACCATCTATATATACATCTAAGGAGCAATATTCTAATTGTAGGTCTCGCTTATATGCAAAATATCTCAGGTATGAATAAAAGTGGTAGCATGAGTCTTCAGCTTCAGATGTGCACATGTGAACAAGCTAAAGCTTCCAACATTAATAGCATTGAATTTGGCTTCAAATCTTCTCACGGCTTGGAGTTTTATATATTTATATTTTTTTCTTACTTCATATGTGAATCACTAGCATATAACTGGCACAAAGATGAACGTGATGAGATCGATCACCATCTTCCTCAATGATAACTACTCCAAATCCATAGAGCTTCTTTGAACTCCTCACAGAGACTTCTTGAATCCACGAGGAAAGAAAGCAAGAGAATAGAAATAAATTCTAATAAAATTCAAATTGATTAATGAATCATTGATAATTGTCTAATGCGTCTCCTTACACCATTAATAAATAAAAAAATAAACTAAAATTCGTAATTAACAAAAATAGTAAAATTCTAACTCTAATAAAAATCCTAATTCTAATAAAATTCTTTTAAGGCCTAATTTCTAGAAATAAAAATTACAAATAAATTTTCTCTAGAAGAGTCCTAGTATGACTAAAAGTTATTTCTAAAAGAAAAGAAAATCTAAAACTCTAAAAATATTTAAAAAATTGAAATTACTAAAAATAGTAAAATTTTTCTAAAAATTTGTTTTTGAATGCGACCCACATTGTGGGTCAGTTCACCCCGGATGGCCCGTTTCAGTAAAGATTGATAGGTTGTACACCTTATAACTGTTAAGAATGTGGAGCCACATCTGGGTCGCCTTCGACCAGTCGTAAGACATCTTCGACCGGTCGTAGGGGCCTGTTCGACCGGTGGTGGACTAATTCGACTCAAAGTCCAGTGTGCTATTTTTTTTGTGTCCAGGTTCTAGGACTAGTAAAAGAGATTCTACGACTGGTCAAAGGGGTCCTTCGACTGGTCGTAGCTCTCCTTCGACTAGTCGAAGGTTATGCAGATTCGTTTCCAAATCTGATGCGGAATACGAATTTTGGTGTCGTCTTTCGCAAGGGTGCGAAAGGGAAGTTACCTAAACTATAAATAAGGGTTCCTGGGGCTTTTCTAGGGTATGAGGAATATTGAGAAATAATTCTAAAGGTGTGGGCTGAGGGTTTTCTATATTCTTCCAAGGGAGAAGTTAGTATTTTGCCTTGAAATCTTTGTTTCTTCATAGTGGAAGTTTGCATCCGTAGTTTTTTACCATAGTTTGGGATTTTTCCACCTATATCTTGTCTTGTGGTTTGTTTGGATTGGTTTGATCTGTTTCTAGTTTATATTCTTTTCTGTTTATCGTTTGTGGGTGAGGCCTGAGATTGGATCTCGGCTCACTGCGTTGTTGGCGTGCTGCGCAACAACTGGTATCAGAGCTATTAGTTTAGTTCTATTGGGAGCGATGGCGGAAGATGAAAAAACTAGAATTGAGAAGTTTGATGGTTCAAACTTTGCCTTCTGGAAGATGCAGATGGAAGATTATCTGTATCAGAAGGACCTCTACATTCCTCTAGAAGGAAAAGAGAAGAAACTAGAAAAGATGACAGATGATGAATGGTTTTTACTAGATGGGAAGGCTTTAGGAACAATACGACTCTTTTTGTCTAAGAGCGTCGCCTTTAATATATCCAAGATGAAAACGATAAAAGAATTAATGGAAGCCCTATCCACCATATATGAAAAACCCTCAGCATCCAACAAGGTTCATCTTATAAAACAGCTATTCAACATGAAGATGTCAGATGGTGGGAGCGTGGCTGAACATCTAAACGAGTTCAATACAGTCACGAGCCGGTTAGAATCCGTTGACATCATTTTTGAAGATGAGGTCAGGGCACTATTGATCTTATCCAGTCTGCCAGATAGTTGGGATGGTTTGGTGATTGCTGTGAGCAATTCTTCAGGGTCGACATAGCTGAAATTTGATGATGTAACCGGTTTAATGCTTAGAGAAGAATCTAGAAGGAAGGCATCAGGAGTTTCAGGGGATTTAGGGAATGCTCTAAACGTTGAAGGAAGAGGAAGATCGCAGAACAGAGGAGACAATAAACACGGGCGTTCTAAGTCAAGGAAGAAGTCCAATAAACCGAAAGATAAAGACGGGTGTTGGCATTGCAGAAAAAAAAAGGGCACATGAAACGTGATTGCAGGGGGATCAGAAACAAGAAGGAAGCTCTTAAGGCGGAAAAGATTCAGTGAATCTGTTTGAGGAGAGCGACATAGAGGCGTTGATCTTGTCTCTTGATGCAAGGAATGAGTCATGGGTTACAGACTCGGGTGCTTCGTTTCATGCCACTTCATATAAGGAAGTTCTGCATGATTATGTGTCAGGTGACTTTGGAAGAGTCTACCTAGGTGATGATGAGCCATGCAGTATTGTTGGAAAGAGTGATGTTCAGGTCAATCAGAAAGATGGAACGGTTTTGAAACTGAAGGATGTCAGACATGTATCGAGTTTGAGAAGGAATCTGATCTCAATGGGGCAGTTGGCCGATACCGGTTATGTGACGACATTCACCAGTGATTCCTGGAAGATCACAAAAGGTGCCTTGGTGATATCTCGAGGAAAAAATGAAGACACTTTGTACGTGACTTTAGGATCGTATGGTTCACTCTCAGTCGCATCAACTGGAGTAAATGGGCAGTTGTGGCATCAGAGGTTAGGACATATGAGTGAGAAAGGGATGAAAGTGTTGTTGTCAAAAGGGAAGCTACCAGGGCTGAAGTCTCTTGACTTGAAATTCTGCGAGGACTGCGTATATGGCAAGAAGAAGAGGATAAGTTTCAAGAAGACAAGACGCGCTCCAAAGACGCATCTATTGGAGCTTGTACATACTGATGTGTGGGGACCGGCACAGGTATAATCTCTTGGTGGCTCACGTTATTTTGTTTCCTTTATTGATAATGCTAGTAGAAAACTGTAGATTTATTTCTTTAAGTATAAATCTGACATATTTGATGCGTTTAAGAAGTGAAAAGTTATGGTAGAAAATGAGACATGTAAAACAGTAAAGTGTCTCAGATCTGATAATGGAGGAGAATATTGTGATAAGAGGTTTGAGGAGTATTATGCAACAAGTAGAAACAAACATCAGAAAACGATTCCAAGGACACCACATCAGAATGGTGTGGCTGAGCGCATTAACAAGATCTTCCTTGAGCGCACCAGGAGCATGGGGTTACATGCAGGGTTATCCAAGACCTTTTGGACAGATGCTGTGAATACTGTCGTATATCTTATTAATAGAAGTCCCTCATCACCATTGGATGATGGGCTACTAGAAGAAATGTGAACTGGAAAAGAAATGAACCTTACACATCTCAGAGTGTTCGGTTGCACTTCATATATTCACATTGATGCAAAGCACAGAAACAAGCTGGATGCAAAGTCTAGGAGGTGCACGTTTATAGGCTACGGGCAGGATGATTTTGGCTACAGGTTTTGGGATGCAGAAAACAGAAAAATCTTCAGAAGCAAGGACGTAATCTTCAATGAAAAAGTGATGCATAAGGACAGTGTGCAAGAAAATAAGGTCGAGAAAAAGGAATTCGTAGAGTTGAAAGAGTTACTGGACACGGGTGTTACAGCGCCACAGGATGATCATGCACAGGAGCATTATGAGGCAGAGCCACAGACACCAGTTACGAGGAGGTCTACTAGGGAGAGGAGACCCACGGTCCGATACTCACCCTCCTTACAATATCTACTGCTGACAGATAATGATGAGCCAGAATATTTTGAAGAGGCATTACAGTCAGATACACGGGTTAAGTGGGAGCAGGCCATGGACGAGGAGATGGACTCTCTTGAGTCTAATTGTACATGGGAGCTAGTCACTCTACCCAAGGGTAAGAAAGATCTTCATAACAAGTGGGTTTACAGACTGAAGAAGGAGCACGATGGTTCGAAATGGTACAAGGCTAGATTGGTTGTGAAAGGGTTTCAACAAAAGGCAGGTATCGATTTCACTGAAATATTTTCACCGGTAGTGAAAATGTCTACGATTCACATGGTCTTGAGTATAGTGGCTATAGAGAACTTACATCTAGAGCAGCTAGATGTTAAGAAAACATTTCTTCATGGGGATCTTGAAGAAGAAATATATATGCATCAGCCGACAGGATACGTGGCACCAGGTAATGAGAACAAGGTGTGCAGACTGAAGAAAAGTCTATATGGCCTGAAGAAGGCCCCGAGGCAGTGGTACAAGAAGTTCGATAGTTTCATGTCGGGAAACGGTTTTAGGAGATGTCATGCAGACCACTGTTGTTATTTGAAGAAGTTTGATACGTCGTACATCATTTTTCTTCTGTATGTTGATGATATACTGTGGCTGGTTCAAGCATGAAGGACATCTCAGATCTCAAAAGACAACTGTCTAGAGAATTTGCCATGAAGGATTTAGGAGCTACAAAATAAATCCTAGGCATGAGGATAAAGCATGACAAGGAAAATAAGAAACTGATTTTGTCACAGGTAGAGTACATAGCAAAGGTATTGGAAGTCTATTGAAAGTCTCATGTATGCTATGGTGAGCATGAGGCCAGACATTGCTCAAGCAGTGAGAGTTGTTAGCAGGTTCATGAACAACCCCGGGAAGGAATATTGAGAAGCGGTGAAGTGGATCCTCAAATACCTAGTGGGTACTAAGGATGTAGGGTTGTGTTATGGTGGATCGAAAATCAAGCTACAAGGCTACGTGGATTCAGATTTGGCAAGAGATATCGACAGTAGAAGAAGCGCTATGGGTTATGTCTTTACTCTGGGCAGTGCTTCAGTCAGTTGGGTCTCTCAGTTACAGAAGATAGTATCTATCAATACGACAGAATCAGAATATGTTGCAGCTACAGAAGTATGCAAGGAGATGGTGTAGATGTAAGGTTTTATGGAAGAGTTGGGTAAGAAGCAAGTAGATTACAAGCTGTACAGTGACAGTCAGAGTGCAATACACTTGGCTAAGAATTCAGCCTTTCATTCAAGGACCAAGCATATTGCCATCAGATATCACTTCATACGTTCGTTACTGGAAGATGGATCGATTGTTCTGGAGAAGATTCATACAAGTGAGAATCCTGCAGATATGTTGACCAAGGAGGTCACAATGGAGAAATTGAAGCTCTGTTAAGCTTTTATTGCTTTTCAAGCTTGAAGACGAGGATGTGGTATACTCCGGATGAAGAAAACGAAGGTCTATGACAATATGTCTCTAAGTGAGAGATTGTTGAGAATGTGGAGCCACATCTAGGCCGCCTTCGACCGGTCGTAGGACGTCTTCGACCGGTTGTAGGGGCCTGTTCGACCGGCCGTGGACTGGTTCGACTCAAAGTTTAGTGTGTTATTTTTTTGGTGTTCAGGTTCTAGAACTGGTCGAAGGGATTCTACGATTGGTCGAAGGGGTCCTTCGACTGGTCGTAGCTCTCCTTCGACTAATCGAAGGTTACATATATTTATTTCTGAATCTGATGTGGACTGCGGATTTTAGTGTCGCCTTTCACAAGAGTGCGAAAGGAAAGTTACCTAAACTATAAATAAGGGTTCCTAGGGCTTTTCTAGCGTATGAGAAATATTGAGAAATAATTTTAAAGGTGTGGGCTAAAGGTTTTCTATATTCTTCCAAGGGAGAGGTTAGTATTTTGTCTTAAAATCTTTATTTCTTCATAGTGGAAGTTTGCATCCGTGATTTTTTACCATAGTTTGGAGTTTTTCCACATATATCTTGTCTTGTGGTTTGTTTGGATTGCTTTGATCTGTTTCTAGTTTATATTCATTTCTGTTTATTGTTTGTGGGTGAGGCCTGAGATTGGATCTCGGCTCACTGCGTTGTTGGCATGCTGCGCAACAGTAACGATACCCGGATCAAAAGTTATGGTCAATTTATGATTTACCTCCTTTTGGCTCAACCATGCTGGGAATATCTCTGTGACACGTTCTACATCAGACCCCTCCATTTGAAAAAAACTTGTCCTCGAGTTACGTAAGAGACTTGACACATGCGTCTGAGATAACTTCTGGCGCCGATGTTCATTAGCCCTTTTTTGTACTTGGTATTAAGCTCTTGAGCTGACACAATACATGTACTCATGCTTTTTTTGAGTTGACTAATATTGATCAATTCTTTCACATCTGTCTTCAAGATCTCATATTTTTTCTGATAATGTGGGCAATTAGGTGGACTTGCCCCTGAGATGGGATCAACGTAATTTTGTATATCTCGTATGGGAGGCAATTTATTGGGGGGTTCATCGAGCACGATCTCCTTAAACTCCTGAAACATTAGCTTCAAATCTTTTAGGATATTCACAGACTCCATATATTCTTTCTTTTCAACTAATGGATATACATCTCTTATTTCTTCAGATTGTTTAATAAAAGGCTATTCAGTTATGAGAGACTGTTCCTCAACTTTAGACGTCTTAGGTTGGTTCTCCCTTCCCATAGGGGCAAGGATAATCTTTTTACCATCTTTAATAAAGATAAATAGATTATCCCGATCCATATGTGTAGCATTAATATTATTTTGCCAGGGTTGACCAAGTAACATGTGGTAAGCTTCCATGTCGACCACGTCGCACATTACTTCATCCTTATAATGTTTACCAAGGAAAAAAGATATACGACATCATTCAGTTACCTCTGTTTTGTTGACCTCCTCATCCATCCAATCTGTATGGAGATGAATATCTTTCTGTTTCAATTATAACTTTTTCAGCATTATTTTCGACACGAAATTCTCATCTCTCCTGACATCGATGATCATATTGTATACTTTTTTGTATGCAGTGCACCTTGTTCGAAAGATGTTGTCTCGCTGTAATTCTATTTCTACTGTTGGCATGTATAACGGCTCCCTCATAATCAAAGTGCTGGCCTGTGATTTACCATCATCTGATGGTGCTTTGTAGAAATTGGGTTGTGTCGTACAGCGGCCACAGGCGGTTGAGCATGACTTTGAGCTCGGGAAAAAATTAGCACATCTGTAATACGGTTGAGGATTGCCTGTAGCCTTTACATGGTCAACTGACTCTCCCGGTGGAAAGCTTCCATTCTTTCTAAAAGATAACGAATCCTTGGATCACCGTCCACAGGATTTTAATTCATACCTTCGTTGTTTGTCATCGTCCCGAGAGAAAACCTCGCTCCGATACCAAATTGAAGCAGGGATAAACGTGATGAGGTCGATCACCCTCTTCCTCAAGGATAACTACTCCGAATCCACGGAGCTTCTCTAGACTCCTCACAGAGACTTCTCGATTCCGCGAGGAAAGAAAGCAAGAGAATAGAAATAAATGCTAATAAAATTTGAAATTGATTAATGAATCATTGATAATTGTCTAATGCATCTCCTTACACCATTAATAAATAAACTAAAATTCGTAATTACCAAAAATAGCAAAATTCTAACTCTAATAAAAATATTAATTCTAATAAAATTCTTCTAAAGCTTAATTTCTAAAAATAAAATTTACAAATAAACTTTCTCTAGAAGAGTCCTAGTATGACTAAAAGTTATTTCTAAAAGGAAAGAAAATCTAAAACTCTAAAAAAATTTTAAAAAATCAAAATTACTAAAAATAGTAAAATTTTCCTAAAAATTTATTTTTGAACTGAAAGTGTGCGTTTTCTGACGAAATGGATAGATGCAACCCACGTTGTGCGTCGGTTCATCCCAGATGGCCCATTTCAATAAAGATTGATGGGTTGTACGGCCTGTAACGATACCCGGATCAAAAGTTATGTTCAATTTACGGTCCACCTCCTTTTGGCTCAACCATGCTGGGAATATCTCCGTGACACGTTCTACATCAATAACTTAACATTGAAATCATCTTTTATAGTGAAGGGTTAGGACTCTATTCATAACAACCCTAAATTTTGGTACATTATAAAAAATTAAAAAAAAAATAAATATTTAAAGATTTTATTTTTAAATAAAAATAAGAATAAGTTAATAGTTGAGTTGGTAGAAATATTCTTAGTTGAGAGAGAAGTTTAGGGATCAATTATTGAAGTAGTAATAATAATTTTTTATCAAATGTCATAAAAAAAAATCAACTTCAGGATAAGGGAAGATGTGTTCATCCTATCTCATGAGAATTTTTTTTAAAAAGAGATAAAAAAATTCTAAGAGGACTTGATCAGGTAAGTTTCAACACTCAGATTTTTTTTTTTTAATTTTCTATTATGTTGTTAATATCTTCTTAATCTATACAATGGATGGTGTGAATCATCGACATGATCATTGTATGGGTGTGTAGAGATAATTTTAACAAAGTGATGCTTTATGATTTTAGATTTGTTCAATATTATTTTAGGAATAAATTTAATTAGTGCAATCTGATTGAATTAGATTAGATCTGTATGGATCATATGATCCCTAAAGCCAAAATATACAAGGGCCTTAATTTTCAGATCAATCTGACCATTAGATGGACTACGTTAGTTAAATCTAAAAGTGTTTAATAAGGAAATCTTAGATTTTTTTATAAATGTTGGTATTACTTGGCATAGAAGATTGAGATGGGCCATTGGTGTATTTGTGGTTAGATCAACACCATTCATCTAATGTATAGAGGCAAAATATGATAAGACCTTGAGAATCTGAAAGATCTAATCATCCGATGGGCCACCCTAATCAAATAATTTTTGATCGATTTTATAATCTTAAAAAGAAAAAAAAAATAGAAATATAAAATAAAAATTTTAATTATTTGATCATTTTGGATTTGGTCACCTATGATGTCAATCAAAGGTGGGCCCCACCATATAATAAAAATATATGAATAATAATATCGTTAATATAATTGATAGGACCCTGGAATTTAAACCAACCTAATTACCCTGCAGAGTCTATACTACCAGACTCAGGTGAGTAACCCAACTTATATCATAATTTATTAAAACTAAAATAAATCGTTTGTAATTGTTTGATTGATTGAATACTGATTTGAGAATTTTTTTATGATAATTATATGTTAAATTCATATGTGAATATTCTGATCAAAACAACTATGCCAAATATGAAAAAATATACATTTATATAGCATCCATCATTCATTACATTACATAATGCATGGTCGATTCTAAGGGCCCTTCCTAGAAGAAATGTTGATCCTGGTAGAGCGTTACCAGATGCAGGCTATGTCCAAGCCTACCGAAAGGTAGAAGCCTACCCAATGGGTGGATGTGAGTTGACGACCTCCAACCCAAGAAAATGGACGATCACCCCATCTGATACATTCATACATCATTTGCATCCATATCATTGTACATCCATTTTATGGTATTTTAATTGCTATGATTATGAACCATGCTGGGTTATTTCACTAAATTCGGCCAGCTTACCTTTTTATTGATGGAAAAATTGTACAGAGGAGCAATTAACAGATGATGTAGTGTAAGAACTGAAAGGATGTACCATACCTGAATACGATTCATGTTAAACATGACTATACTTATCTGAAGATGAAGTGACGGCATTAGACCATTTCTGATTACTTGCTAGCATAGTTTGATTAACATAAAATGCATATCGGTATTAATTTTAAAATTTCAAGAAATTATTTAGATTTATTTTATTTAAATAATGTTAGTATGGAATAAACATAATTATAGTACAATAATATAGTAAGTGAATGATTTTTAAGGTTTATTTTATTTTAAGGATTGTTAAGATTCATATGTGTCTGGTTGATTGGTGCTAAGTGTTATGTATGTATGATTGAGAATATGGTGAAACTTAGATAGAATATAATTATCATCTCTGATTAAACTGATTAAGGAATTAAGTTAATACACTTTGTGTACGAGTTACGAACTGAAACTCAGGCCCTGAGGGTGCACACTCTGTACTCGAATTTCGGGGCGTGACACTATTTGCTTCAGACGAGAAGCAAATGCATGAGAAATTTATGATAGTAAAATTATATAAGAAGAGTTCGAACATAACTTGTGAGGTATGGGCACAAGGTGTACTAAATAAGGTCGTGGATTTAGGTACGAGAAGTGAAAGTGTGAGGGAAAATAGAATAAATAAATAAATGGAGAGGAAAAAAAATGAAGAAGCTTTCTAGCGCTTTTGTCAAGGTAGGTAATTTAATGCATGTTAAAAATTTTATATTATTATACTTGTATATTTCTTGTTTGATTATTCATTTATTGTTTATTTTCATTTATTTATTGCTAAAATTTTAGTTTAATAGAAATTAAAATAATGATATTAGCTCAAATAAGCTGCTAAATTAATTTAAGGGGGCGTTTGGCGCATGGTATTAGATGGGATAAGGTGAGATGGAATTGCATTTGGTCCCGTGCCAATTCCACTCAATGTTTGGGAAGAATGAAAATGCTTGGAATTAGATTAGATGGTATTGCATTGGGTCCCATGCCAACTCCACTCAATGTTAGCAAGTTGTGTAGGTCCCACCATGATGTGTGGGCTATATCCACACCATCCACCCATTTTTCGAGATCATTTAAGAGCATGGGCCAAAAAATCAGGTAGATTTAAAGCTCGAGTGGACCCCACCATAGAAAGCAACATGGATTGAATACCTACCATTGAAAACTTCTTTGGGGCCACATAAGTTTTGGATCTACCTCAGTTTTAGACCCATGCCATAAAATGAGGTTACAAAACAGATGAACGGTTTGATATATCACATGTGTTATTCTCAATAGTTTTAAAGATGGTGGGTATATCCATTCAATTTACCACCGCTATTATAAACATAGCGTAGAATTAAGCTTATCCCAGTGTAACAGGGAACAATCCCTGCCACATGTAATAATTACATTTTTTTTTAATCTCATCCCACCTAATCCTTCCAAATAACATGCACCAAACACCCCTTAAAGTATACCATAAGACATTAAATATTTTAAATTTTTTAAAAATATTTATTAATCATAATTTAACATCTAAAAAATACTTTCTTTATTTTGATTTATGAAATTAAATACGGGATTATTTTTTAAAAATTATTTTTAGATTATTTTAATTCTTTGTTATTTAGAATATGTAATCTAATTCTAACAATTTTATTATTATTCAGTATTGAATTCTAAGAATTTAAATTATAATTTCATTTTTTTATTTTAAAAAAATCTTTCAAATTTCAAGCATTATTAGGTAATTTTCTATCAAATTCAGGGTTATTTCATAAATTTTAAAAGTGCTACACTACTGTGTAATTTCCTGAAATTCTTAGAACTTTTATGTAATTTTCAAGAATCACAGGCATTGTTCTATACTTGTTATAGGACCCTGCACTAAACCGTATACGAATTCTAGCGCCGATTTGTAATTGCTCATAAATTCCAGTATTTCTGGCATTGTATTGTTTGGGTCTAGGAATTCCCGTGCTATAATGTAAAATTCTGAAATTCTAGCACAATTTTATTTATTTATTTATTTTTTTAATCACTAGATTTTCATAAAATTATATTTTTTTATTTAAAAAAAATTAGAAGATTAAATTGTTTAATAATAGGATGATTGTGTCCCCTGGGTGAAAGACCCTAAAACCCATCAGATCATTTAGAGTCTCCTTAGTATATGATGTATGAGTGCAAGTGTGCATACGAACATACGTCAGGGGTACAATTAGAGCAGTAGTTTAACTAGCTAACGTATGAATGAGTTTCTTACCTTGAGGTACCAATGCATAGGCATTAATACAACGTGTCTATCCACTTGGGTATGATGCTATAAAAGATTATTTATGTTTAATATATTTGTTTACGAGAATTCCTGGAAGGTATAACATTCATGGCATATTTATGATTCTAGTGATACGTCTTCCTTCAATCTCTGCATTTTAATTCAATTATCTCTTTTATTTATAAAATTCCTATATAATTTGTATGTTTCAATTTTTGGATAAAAAATTATCTTACTAAGTTGCGGCTTAAGTAGTCTTTTGTCTGCATGGCTCTAATGGAGTATTTTAGTCTTTTGGCTAAGAAAACTAAAAGGAGAGAAAATTAGCTCTTCTGCTAAGGTAGAGTTTTAGCAACTCAGAGAGATTTTTCTTTCTTAGAGAAAAGAGGAGAAAGGGAAGAGAAATGGGATTATGTAGAATAGGAAAAAAACGAGACTGCTTCTACCAACGAAATTTTTGCATCCAAGTTCATAAGGGTTTCATCCACAACGTTGACCTTCAATTGTCTTCTTCAAGGCTTGTGTTGAGAGTTTTCTACAATTCTTAGTTTGTGAGAAACTTATGTCTTTCATGGTGCTTGTAATTCACCTTTGGGTGATGTAATTTGAGTATTCAAGAGAAGTCTCTTATGATGGTAGTTTCATTATTTCTATTATAGTAAATTTGTACCAGACTAGGTCCTATAGATTTTTCCTTTTGAGAAGGTTTTTCACATAAAAAATTTTTTGGTGTTTCTTTCATCTCACGACTTTGATGTGTAACATCCCGTCTAACCAGCACCGCGTCCTGGGGCGTCCACGTAGGACTGGCCGCATGACCGTTCGATCAAAGCCACTTGTGGTAGGTTACCACACCTAAAATGATCTAAGATTAATCCTACAGAGTAGTCTAGGTAGGTCATGATAGGACCTAATACGGAAAACTAAGGCAGATGACCGTCTGTACTTAGCAACAGCCCGTGCGGGCCATACCGCGACGCAGGTATGTCAGAAAATTATAAAACTTTAGGGAACACGAGATCTCACTGGGCTTGAGGTCCATCGCGGACCTCAGACCCTATAGACACCCAAAACTGGGATCTGGCACAGGCCGTATGCACCCCACTAATGCCACAATTTAAATCTGGTACTTGCAAATGAAATTGTGACTCCGAGCTTTCCAGCCGTCGAATTTCTTCTAAATTTTCGCTGACGGCCTAATGTGCGGTCCTACGCCCATCAACAAAACCTGGGCCCCGATCGTGGCACGATAACCGTCGATCGCACGTCGGACCCGTACGATCAAACCAAATATCCGATCAACCCCAAAATTTGTATGATCCTTCATCTAACCATGGACCACCTACCCTATAAATTTCATGACCAGGGGACCACCAGAACTACCCCCAACGACCGAAACGGACCCTGCAGGGCCATTTTCAAATCGAGATCACCTACTCAGATCTCATATCCGTTCATCCGAATGCCTCCAAATTTTATATGGCCCCTCATTGGGCCATGAGGCACGTGCACACCAAATTTTGTGGTCACAGGAGTCTTGGGGCCACCACAACACCAAAAGTAGCTCTAGGAGTCTATTTTGAGAAATTATAGAAACATAAGGCCAAGGGGCCCAACTCTAGGGAAATAAAACTAGCTCTCTCTCATAACTCCTCCATTCTTCCAACCACAACCCTCTCTCCCTCATAACCTTCTTCAATTCTCAATAAACCCCCTCTCTCCTTCATAACTTTCTTCAATCTCCAAAAATCAATCTCTCTTTCCTCATAACTTCCGCCACCATCCTACAACAACCTTCTCTTCGTAGCTTTCACCTCTCTCCTACGACCAAGGATAGCTAAAGGTGGAGGTAAAGGTGGAGAAGTGCATGTGTGGACCCTAAATTAAGGTGGGGCCAAATGCATTAACCCCTCCAACTCTCAATTTCTCCTCCAAGGAGGAATTCTCCGCATCAATCCTCCAAACCCGTCCGTTGAGCATCTAGGTAAGCACCTCTCCCCATTTCTTCTTGAGGTTCAAGCATTAAGAAGGGTTTGACATGAGATTTTCTTACATGCAAGGTTGTGGTTTTAGGAATTCCAGCCGGTCAACCCTCTAACCCCATTTCTAGGTCACTTCCGATCTTCCATTGAATTCAAGGTGCGGACTATTAATCATAGGTGGCCTAGCACCAATCATAACATGAGTTTGATGATTTTTCTTGTTTGGATGAAACATGTGTGGAATCTAAAGAGACCCTAGGATTTGAGAGATTGATGAAAATGTTTGGAATTGCATGTTTGTTAGTTTTTCTTCCTCATGATCGTATTTATGCTTCTCACATGTTTGACGATATAACCGATGCTCATATGTTGTGTGATTCCTTCTTATGATGATGCCTATGAGATGTATGATGATTGTCTTTGCATATTCTAATTCCTAGGTGCGTAGAAAATGCTTCATTTCTCCGCTTATTCACACTTCTCACATGCACTTTAATTATGGTATTATAATATGCTTGCTTGGAATGTGGATATGTATGGTAGGATGAATGCAATATGATACTGTGAGTAGTCAATGACCTTGATGTTGGAATGCTATGAATCATCGTTAAACCCATGGATTGGTCAGAGATATGAGGATAGACGGTAGTCTCATTGGTTGGGCTACCTTGTGACTAAACCCGCGAATTTGGGCGGGTGTGTATGGGCGGCAGTAGTTCAACTATATGGGTCTATCGTACCCGATGTCGTTTGTCCCGTACTCACCTAACTTGTGCTGTTTAGCCTACACACTGGCAAATCCTGATTGTTAACCATGTTTGCTCACCCATGTATGGAGCATGAAACACCCTACTACCATTATAGCCCACCGATAATTGCTTGACTTTGATCCACTGTCTCGTGAGCCGGGCATGGTGGAATGAGACACTGTGTCCGAGCTGTCGGCCTACGATGGGGTGACGCGCCTCCCCGTAGTGACCGCGAGCGATACCAGTTCTCAGCACTCCCCATGTGCTTGAAGTCGGGGATGCGAAACCCGACGGGATCAAGGATCACGGGAACTTGGCCTCACACGTTAGGGGGTCTTGGCCTCGCAATTAGTTTAGGGCAATTGATTTGTGAGGTGTACCAGATTCTCAAATCTGCTGGATGAATGGACCTAATTAACAACTTGGCTAACACGATCGCACTACATCCATTAGCTAGGGTGGCGACTCAGAAGTCGAGGTCGCAATGAGGGAGTGTTGATATATGTGATCGTAAGACGGAGTCGCTCGAGGGAGCGTTGTGGCGAGGGCATGCATCATATCATCTCGCATCCATGCATTTAATTAAGAGTTTCTAGGAATTGATGAATGCCTGTATTTCATTAAATTCATATTATAATTGTTGTCTGTTGTAACTTAAGACTAATAACACCCACTAAGTTGATCACTCACTCCTACTCTGGGATGATATTTTAAAATACCAACCAGACTCTCTCGTAGATGCAGGGTATGCAGAGCAGGGGGAGCATGGCGATACTACTCTCGAAGAGGAGGAGGAGCTATCATACTTCCAGCTGATGGATGATTCTTCACCAGCTTGAGTGGCGGGTTTAGACTACTGAGAGTGGACTCAACCTCATATTCTTTTAGACCTATGTATTTTTGTAATTTTATTTGGGTGATGCCATGTGCGATCCCCTTATTCTTTTGGACATGTATATATACGT
Source organism: Magnolia kwangsiensis (assembly GCA_037074715.1). Lineage (NCBI taxonomy): Eukaryota > Viridiplantae > Streptophyta > Magnoliopsida > Magnoliales > Magnoliaceae > Magnolia > Magnolia kwangsiensis. Next base: position 5,384,061 of record CM073571.1, read on the forward strand.
ATGTTGATCTCTTCATTTCAGTAGACTTGTGGTTGTGTTTCATGATTTCAGAAAATTTTACGTTGCGCTTTTAAACCGGATTAAATGCTTAATAATGAAAACGGTTGTAAGTGACTCTCGGGAACTCGGGTGTTAAGCGTATGTGCGACCCCCGATTTTCAGGGCGTTACAAGTTGGTATCAGAGCGATAGTTTGGAATCCCTTGGGCCATGGGTCATGAACTCACTAACGCGTCCGCTGACTTGAGAGGTTACGTAATAGAAACCACAAACGCTAAAAACCAACCCAGACCCTAAACCACAAATTTTAGACGGAAGTTAGGACTTCCAAGGAGTTAGGGATGGATAGCGATAGGAGAAAAATCCGAGGATCCTAGGGTGCCTCGGCCCATTTTCGAACCAGGAGTTTGGGGAACATGACGACTAGACTCGTTTGGACTAATTGGAAGGATTAGCTAGCCCAGTCCATCTAATCCCTAAGGACCCGTTGGCCAACCGCGTTAGGTGGGATTAAAGAGAATGAAATTGTAAGAGTGGCAGTGAATGCATGTATAGGGTATTGTCCCTAGGATTGTTTTTATCCCATGTTTTCCAATGTCAGGCTTATGACGCATGCAACCAAAGGTAATCGCGGGCTTTCCTTTCCAAAACCATGAACTCCCCTCCCCACTCACTCCAGTCAGGTCATTTCCCAAATCTTGGGGTGGGGTTAGCATTACAACCCCATTTAGTGCAGCTTAGTGCTGCTAGCCAAGCCGGCCAAATGATCGAAAGTCCTTTCTCAATGTCTTCGTAATACATTCATGTGTCATCGCTCTATTTCAGAATTTTCTAGTGCATCGATAGAAATGAACCGAAAATCGAAAGATGTGAAGGTCAGAACTAACATTTGCATACCAATGAGCTGAGACTGGGCTAAATTGGATGGTTTCAAACCACGTGGGGGTAAGTACCTAAGGGTAAATGAAATTTCATTGAAAATAGTGAAAACATAGGAAATTGGGTTTTTAGCCCTTAACCGGAAAGAATCTCATGAAATGGATAGGCTCACTGCGTGCACTGGCTTCTCCTACCCCAAATTCATATGTGGCACTTTCCTGGGGACCGCACGAACACCCAAAAAAATGATATTCAAAGTGGACCCCGGCTAGGAACACACTGGCCAGCGGGACCCCACCCGTCGACCTCGCCCGTCCGCTGTCCACCACACTCCAGGCCCCGCCCGTGCGCGCCATACCCCTCCCGGTGCTCCAGAGTGTCCGCGGGGCCCCACCAGTTCGGCGTGGCCCCCGCCCGGCCTTCCAGCAGCTCCGCGGGACCCCGCCCGCTCGGCATGGCCCCCGCTCGGCCTTCCAGCAGCTCCGCGGAACCCCGCCCGCTCGGCGTGGGCCCCGCCGAAACTCAAAAATGGGGTTTCCTCTTTCCCTTTCAATGTACACATATGTGGGGCCCATTTCCTAGTTCACTTAAGGCCTTTGGAGTCCACTGTCCCTCACTCTCACCCCTCTACTCTCACTCACCCATTCTCCAAAACCCATCCTCTAAACAACCCTTCTTCTCCTTCACCCATATTCATCTCCAAAACCCACATCTCTTCCATATTTCTCATATCTTTTCCTCTCACAATCCTCATTCTCTCTCCTTACCTACATCACACTTTTCAAAACCCACTAAACCCACCTCAAGCCCATTTCCAAACTCCCATTTCCTCATAAAAACCCATCTCCATTTCCAAACTCCCATTTCCTTAAACCCATTTCCTCATCCACCATTTCCTCAAACCCATTTCCTCATCCATCATCTCTCCCATTTCCAAACTCCCATTTCCTCATAAAACCCCTCCCCATATCCAACAAACCCATGTCAAACTCATCCACCAAATCCAACCCCATTTCTCATAAGCTCACTTCAATCCCTACTCAAATCTCATACCTTCAACTCACTTTCTAATTCATCTTACTCAATATCACCTCAAAATTCATTCTCAAATTTCATCTCATGATCCTTTCTTGAACCCCACTTCCTCACCACAATCTCTAACTCATCTCTTCTTCCTCATCTCCAAATTTCATTTCTAAAACCAAATCCTATTCTCAAATCCATTTCCCACACCCAAGTCCATCTTAGCCAAAGGAAGATGGCCTCCCTAACAACCGTCATCTCTCTTTTCTCCATTTCGGCGATCCTTTCCCTCATGGGGAAGAAGAGACCGACTCCCGCCGAGCCGGAACCGAGCCAAGAAAGGCAAAGTAAGAGGAAAGCCGATCCGAAGGGGAAGAAAATAGCAGAAACCCGACCCAAGAGCAAAAATGGCTCTCAAAGAGCTCTTAAGGTTCAAACCTCCAGACCACCAGTCGAGGACATGGGAAATTTTCTTATACGCAATGTCGCTTTTGAAGTATCCGTGGAAGAGTACCTGTTCGATGATATCACTTTACTCGGTCGGCTTATGGAAAGGGATGGGGTCCAGTATTCTATGGAGGCTCCAAGGCGGATGAAGGACAAGCTAGGGCTTTCTATGTGCGGATTAGAAATCCTCAATTCACACCGCTGGGCTTTGATCTGGTAGCGGGAGGCAAGAGGTTTCCAATTGGTGTGGAGATCATTGCCAGCATACTTGGGGTGCCACAAGGTGAAGTACAGATCGATGAAGAAAATTTGAATACAAGTCAAGCCCGCAATGAGCGAACTTGCTTCTTGTGTGGATGGATTGTCCAATGGAGGCGCGATGCTGGCCTGAACTCATCCAACTTGAATGCGAAATATCGTGCGCTTCACTGCATCTTTACTCACAATGTCTATCCAAGGCTGAAGAATCGTACCGAGTGCTCTCGCTATATGGTGGAGCTCTTATATCAGATAGGCCAGGGAGCAAATGTGTGCCTTCCCAGCATAGTATTGCACCAGATCGTGAGGGCCTCAAGGGCAACACGGAAGGATATATGTCTCCCTTTTGGTCGCCTAGTTTGTCGCTTGGCCTAGCTACATGGTGTGGGCGGATCGGATGAAAATTTTATACCAACACAATTATTAGGCGACAGTATGCTGAACAATATGGGAATAGGCCCCAAACAGCGACAGGCCCACATCGACCAATACAGGGAACCTTTTGAAGAAGAAGACGACAGCGATTGAAGTGATGAGGGTGAGGATGAAGCTAAGGAGGCGGAAAGAGCGGACGAGATCGAAGAAGCTAGCAGGGAGTCACTTACTATTCCAGATATAAGTGAGCGCTTGGACGCACTCAAGGCCGAGGTAGAAGAGGTCAAGGAGAGCCAAGCCAGGCACCAAGCGAAGCAAGAAAAGCGGAACATGAAGATGTACCGGGCCATTAAGGCCCTGATCTGCTGCAGTAAAGGGGAAGAAGCACCTCCGCTTTCGCCCGACTCGGACGAGTAGCACCACGAGTCTTCTATCGATCAGTGGTTTGCTTTGTGTTACTTAGGTTTAAATTCCATGTATTGATGTAGTTAAGGCATTCGCTTACGTAATTCCCTTTTGATTTCCATATCTAGTAGCGTTTGTAATCCATGTTGTAGCATGTAACTGGCCATGTTTGTGGCATTTTGAAATCAATGCTAATATATGGATCGGCTTTAAATCTCTCTTGTTTGAACGGTGCCTTATCTGCGTTATGATTATGGTCATGAATTACAGGGTATAGATCTAACTTGCTTAGTGTGCGGCAAATGCTCTAAATGACTAATACTCTAAGAATTTTTCAGGAAATGCCTCCACGACCGAACGGTCGATATGTCCGTCTACCCCATGGTGGCTTAGTTGATGGGAACCATGTTCCCGATAACGATCAAGGCCCCCAAGAAGCGGCCCCAAATGCACCGTCGCCTCAAGCCACGGCCCCAGCACCACCCCCGGCACCGGCCTGGAACAAATGGGCCAAATGTTGCACTTTATGCAACAACAGCAACAAATGATGGCCGCTTCATGCAACAACAACAACAGATGATGGCAACCATGATGGGGGCCATGGCTCAAAACTTCAGTTTCCAACAACCGGACTCTCCCAACGTGGCCCCGAACTTCCGTTTCCCGCAAATAGAACCTCCTGCCGTGGCCGAACAAGCGGCCAACACGAGTAACATGTTCGAGCGGTTTCAGAGGCATAAACTGCCTACCTTTGCTAGCACTCACCGCCCAGAAGAAGCGGAATACTGGCTCAATAGGGTCAGTAAGTTACTCCGTCCTCTCCACTGTTCTGAGGCAGAAAGCGTTGAGCTTATCTCCTACCTCTTTGAGAAGGAGGCGGATCTATGGTGGGAGAGTGTCCTCCGATCTATTCCTGTGGGCCACGTTTAGACGTGGGAGGCGTTCGAGACCCACTTCAAGGAAAAATATATCCCTCAGTCATATCAGCACGAGCGGGAAAATGAATTCCTACGCCTCCAACAAGGGAGAATGAGCGTGGCATAATATGAGAATCGGTTTACAGAATTGTCACGCTACGCTTCCGAGATGATCGCCAATGAGGCGATAAAGATGAGGAGGTTCACGGCCGGACTGAGGAGCGGCATCCGCTCTAAGATGTGCTGTGTGAATATCAGGACGTATGCCTAGCTCGTAAAGATGTCGACACGGGCGGAGCAGGATGAGGAGCGTGTTTCACGGGCCCATTCTCAGCTGGGGACACACAACAGGATGGAGGGGCCATCCTCTTCTCTTGCCGGCAAACGGCCACGCTCGAACTCTCCACCTAGGCCTGCTGTTGCACCAGCTCCCTCCACTCGACCTACACAGATTTGCAGCTATTGCAAGAATCTTGGACACTCCGAGCCCTACTGTTTTACGAGGATGAGGGATCTTGGCTTCACGCCACCCAGTGAAACTACGGGCCCTCACAGTAGGCATTGCAGATTCCGCCTCTACGGACGATGGGGCCTAACCAGCAGTTCCGTCGTCCCCCTCCACCACAGGTTAGACCGCCACAACGGCCTATACAGTGGCCAAACTTTTCACAGCAAGCCCGAGTACATGCCTTGGCGGCAAAGGGTCAGGATGCTACCATTCTCACTCCTACAGCTTTCGAATTGACAGCCCACATAGAAGGTACTCCTATCTATTTGTTGATAGACACGGGATCCACCACTTCTCTCATAACTCATGCTACCGTCAAGCGCCTAGGACTGCATGCTACTCCCTTCGATGGGGTGAAGATTATCGCTGCCGCCGGTACTGTATCAGAAGCTACAAAGATATGTCGCGATTGTCCCATTGATTTGGGATGCAAGGTGACATTGGTGGACTTGATAGTGACAAAGATTTTTCACTAGGATGTCATCCTGGGCATGGACTAGTTGTGCATGGTGAAAACGGAGCTTGACTGTGACACTTTGATAGTGAAGATATTCGAGGGCGACGGCATATCCCTCACATTTCCAGTCCAGGTTAGCTTTGACCGTAGAATCATGTGTTTTGCTTCATTGGAGGATGGCTATGATGGGCCTTCCCACACATGCACTCCCGTAGTTCGAGAGTTCGATGATGTGTTCAGAGCCATACCTGGACTACCTCCATGGCGTGAAATAGACTTCACTATCGATCTAACTCCGGGTGCTAAGCCCATCTCCTTACCTACCTACCGCATGCCCCCATGTGAGATGGAGGAACTTCGGTCACAGATTGATAGCTTGTTGAAGAAAGGCTTCATCCGACCTAGCGTCTCGCCTTGGGGAGCTCCAGTCCTATTTGTGAAAAAGAAGGACGGCTCACTGCGTATATGCGTAGATTACAGAAGATTGAACCAAGTGACTGTTCGGAATAAATATCCGTTGCCTAGAATTGACGACTTATTCGACCAGCTAAGGGGTGCTAAATACTTCTCAAAGATCGATCTACAATCAGGGTACCATCAGCTGCGGGTCAGGAACGAGGATATGCAGAAAACGGCCTTCAGAACCTGTTTCAGCCATTATGAGTTCTTAGTCATATCGTTCAGACTCACCAATGCCCCAGCGGTATTCATGGATCTCATGAACCGAATCTTCAGGCCATTCATATACAGATTCATCGTCGTGTTCATCGATGACATACTGATTTATTCAAAGAGCCGTGAGGAGCATGAAGAGCATCTAAGGGCGGTTCTTGGGACCCTTGAGAAAAATTGGTTATATGCACAGTTTAGGAAGTGCGCCTTTTGGAAGGAAGAGGTCAAATTTTTGAAACATGTTGTGTCCAAGGAGGGTATATCTGTCGACCTTGCCAAGGTCGCGGTCGTGCAAGACTGGAAGCAACCGAAGTCGGTTACGGAAGTGAGGAGTTTTCTCGGGTTAGCAGGTTATTATCAGAGATTTATTAAGGATTTCTCAAAGATAGCTCGGCCCCTATCCCAGCTTACACGAAAGAACCTTAAGTTTGCCTGGAATGAGAAGGTGGAGGCGGCCTTCCAAGAGTTAAAGGACAAACTGACGTCGGCACCCGTACTCGTGCTACCTGAGTAGGGGGTCAAGTATACAGTATATACTGACGCTTCTCATGTGGGTCTGGGTTGTGTGCTTATGCAGAAGGACAAGGAAATTGCTTACGTGTCTCGGCAACTAAGGAAGCATGAAGAGAACTATCCGATGCATGACCTCGAGCTTGCGGCGATGGTTTTCGCACTTAAGATATGGAGACACTACCTTTATGGCAAGGAGTTCGAGCTCTTTTCTAATCATAAGAGTCTCAAATACATCTTCACCCAAAATGACTTAAACATGAGATAGCATCGTTGGATGGAAACGTTGAAGGACTTCAAATTCGATGTCTCATACCACCCTGGCAAGGCCAATTTGGTGGCAGACGCTTTGAGTCGCAAGAAGACAATTGAATTTGCGACGCCGCTAATGGTAAGAGAATGGGATATGGTGGAATTTGTACGGGATTTCGACATGAAACTAACTGTGGATGAACTGTACGAGTTCATAGCCCACGTACAGGCCCAGCCACTCGTTGATAGTAAAATTATTGAAGCCCAGGAGGACGATGAGCTATTAAAGAAGATGAGGGAAAGAGCAAGGAATGATGGGAAGTCCAAGTGGAGAGTCGGCACCGGCGGAGGATTGCGGTACCGAGGCCGCCTTTGTGTCTCAAACCATCAAGGACTACGAGAAGAAGTCTTGAAGGCCGCCCACCACTCTAAGCTAGTAATGCACCCTGATAGTACCAAGATGTACCAGGATTTGAAGTGAACTTATTGGTGGGACAACATGAAGAAGGAGATAACGGAGTTTGTATCCTGATGCCTCACCTGTCAGCAAGTCAAGGCCAAACACCGACGTCTGTCGGGCCTTTTGCAACCAATGCCCATAGCAGAATGGAAGTGGGACTTCATATCCATGGACTTCATCTCTGGCTTACCCAAGACCAGAAAAGGGCATGACTCGATATGGGTGATCGTGGATAGGCTAACCAAAACGGCCATTTTCTACCAATCAAAACTACTAGCTCCGCCGACGATTTGGCCAAGCTGTATATCAAGGAAATCGTGCGGGTCCATGGCGTCCCGTTAGAGATTGTGTCGGACCGGGATACTCGATTCACTTCGATCTTCTGGACCCGTAGGCCATGGAAGTGAAGTTGAAGTTTAGCACCGCCTTTCACCCACAGACAGATGGGCAAACCGAGCGGGTGAACCAAATATTGGAGGATATGTTGAGGGCCTGTGTCCTAGACTTTCAGGAGAGTTGGGATGATTGTCTCCCATATGCCGAGTTCGCCTACAACAATAGCTTTCAGGCTAGCATTGGTATGGCGCCTTACGAGGCTCTATATGGGCGTCCATGCTGAGCCCCGCATTGTTGGGAAGAAATTGGTGAGAAGAGCTTGCTAGGGCCGGATTTGGTGCGGATCACTACCGAAAAAATTGAAATTATTCGGCGCCGCCTCTTGACGGCTCAAAGCAGACAAAAGAGTTATACCGATACAAGGCAGCGAGACTTGGAATTTGAAGCTGGGGATCATGTATTTCTCAAGATCTCCCCAATGAAGGGCGTTTTACACTTCAGCAAGAAAGGAAAGCTCACACCACGATTCATTGGGCCCTTCCAGATATTAGACCAGGTAGGTGCGGTTGCCTATCGCTTGGCCCTACCTACGCCGCTTGCTGGAGTGCATAATGTCTTCCATGTATTTATGTTGAAGAAGTACGTCCCCGATCCTTCGCATATCATCAAGTGGGAAAATGTGGAACTCAAGAAAAATGCCACATACGTTCTCCAACCCACTGGAATATTGGACAGGAAAGAGCATGTTTTAAGCAATAAGGTCATCCCATTGGTCAAGGTTCTATGGACTCACCACGATGAAGAAGAGGCCACTTGGGAGACGGAAGCTGAAGTCCACAACCATTACCCAACCCTGCTTCAGCAATACGAGCAGATACAAATTTCAAGGATGAAATTTATTTGTAAGGGGGGTAGATTGTAACATCCCGTCTAACCAGCAACGCGTCCTGGGGAGTCCACGCAGGACTTGCCGCAGGACCGTTCGATCAAAGCCACTTGTGGTGGGTTACCACACCTAAAATGATCTAGGATTAATCCTACAGAGTAGTCTAGGTAGGTCATGATAGGACCTAACGCGGGAAACCAAGGCAGATGACCGTCTGTACTTAGCAACAGCCCGTGCGAGCCATACCGCGACGCAGGTATGTCAGAAAATTATAAAACTTTAGGGAACACGAGATCTCACTGGGCTTGAGGTCCATCGCAGACCTCAGACCCAATAGACACCCAAAACTGGGATCTGACACAGGCCGTATGCACCCCACCAATGCCACAATTTAAATCTGGCACTTGCAAATGAAATTGCGACTCCGAGCTTTCCAGCCGTCGAATTTCTTCTAAATTTTTGGTGATGGCCTAATGTGCGATCCTACGCCCATCAACAAAACCTAGGCCCCAATCGTGGCACGATAACCGTCGATCGCACGTCGGACCCGTACGATCAAACAAAATATCCGATCAACCCCAAAATTTGTATAATCCTTCATCTAACCATGGACCACCTACCCTATAAATTTCATGGCCAGGGGACCACCAGAACTACCCCCAACGATCAAAATGGACCCCGCAGGGCCATTTTCAAATCGGGATCACCTACTCAGATCTCATATCCGTTTATCCGAATGCTTTCAAATTTTATATGGCCCCTCATTGGACCATGAGGCACGTGCACACTAAATTTTATGGTCACGGGAGTCTTGGGGCCACCACAACACCAAAAGTAGCTCTAGGAGTCTATTTTGGAAAATTATAAAAACATAAGGCCAAGGGGCCCAACTCTAGGGAAATAAACCTAGCTCTCTCTCATAACTCCTCCATTCTTCCAACCACAACCCTCTCTCCCTCATAACCCTTTTCAATTCTCAACAAACCCCCTCTCTCCTTCATAACTTCCTTCAATCTCCAAACTTTCACCTCTCTCCTACGACCAAGGATAGCTAAAGGTGGAGGTAAAGGTGGAGAAGTGCATGTGTGGACCCTAAATTAAGGTGGGGCCAAATGCATTAACCCCTCCAACTCTCAATTTCTCCTCCAAGGAGGAATTCTCTGCCTCAATCCTCCAAACCCGTCCGTTGCGCATCTAGGTAAGCACCTCTCCCCATTTCTTCTTAAGGTTCAAGCATTAAGAAGGGTTTGGCATGAGATTTTTTTACATGCAAGGTTGTGGTTTTAGGAATTCCGGCCGGTCAACCCTCTAACCCCATTTCTACGTCGCTTCCGAGCTTCCTTCGAATTCAAGGTGCGGACTATTAATCCTAGGTGGCCTAGCACCAATCATAACATGAGTTTGATGATTTTTCTTGTTTGGATGAAACATGTGTGGAATCTAAAGAGACCCTAGGATTTGAGAGATTGATGAAAATGTTTGGAATTACATGTTTGTTAGTTTTTCTTCCTCATGATCGTATTTATGCTTCTCACATGTTTGACGATATAACCGATGCTCATATGTTGTGTGATTCCTTCTTATGATGATGCCTATGATATGTATGATGATTGTATTTGCATATTCTAATTCCTAGGTGCGTAGAAAATGCTTCATTTCCCCGCCTATTCACACTTCTCACATGTACTTTAATTATGGTATTATAATATGCTTGCTTGGAATGTGGATATGTATGGTAGGATGAATGCAATATGATACTGTGAGTAGTCAATGACCTTGATGTTGGAACGCTATGAATCATCGTTAAACCCATGGATTGGTCAGAGATATGACGATAGACGGTAGTCTCATTGGTTGGGCTACCTTGTGACTAAACCCGCGAATTTGGGCGGGTGCGTATGGGTTGCAGTAATTCAACTAAATGGGTTTATCGTACCCGATGTCGTTCGTCCCGTACTCGCCTGACTTGTGTGGTTTAGCCTACACACTGGCAAATCCTGATTGTTAACCATGTTTGCTCACCCATGTATGGAGCCTGGAACATCCTACTACCATTGTAGCCCACCGATAATTGCTTGACTTTGATCCACTGTCTCGTGAGCCGGGCATGGTGGAATGGGACAATGTGTCCGAGTTGTCGGCCTACGCTGGGGTGACGCGCCTCCCCGTAGTGACCGCGAGCGATCCCAGTTCTCAGCACTCCCCATGTGCTTGAAGTCAGGGATGGGGAACCTGACGGGATCAAGGATCGCGGGGACTTGGCCTCACACGTTGGGGGGTCTTGGCCTCGCAACTAGTTTAGGGCAATTGATTTGTGGAGTGTATCAGATTCCCAAATCTGCTGGATGAATGGACCTAATTAACAACTTGGCTAACACGATCGCACTACATCCATTAGCTAGGGTGGCGACTCGGAAGTCGAGGTCGCAATGAGGGAGTGTTGACATATGCGATCGTAAGACGGAGTCGCTCGAGGGAGCGTTGTGGCGAGGACATGTATCATATCATTTCGCATCCATGCATTTAATTAAGAGTTTTTAGGAATTGATGAATGCCTGTATTTCATTAAATTCATATTATAATTGTTGCCTATTGTAACTTAAGACTAATAGCACCCACTGAGTTGATCACTCACTCCCACTCTGGGACGGTGTTTTAAAACACCAACCAGACTCTCTCGTAGATGCAGGGGATGCAGAGAAGGGGGAGCATGGCGATACTACTCTCGACGAAGAGGAGGAGCTGTCATACTTCCAGCTGATGGATGATTCTTCGCCAGCTTGAGTGGCGGGTTTGGACTGCTGAGAGTGGACTCAGCCTCATATTCTTTTGGACCTATGTATTTTTGTAATTTTGTTTGGGTGATGCCATCTGCGATCCCCTTATTCTTTTGGACATGTATATATACGTATGTTGATCTCTTCATTTTAGTGGAATTGTGATTGTGTTTCATGATTTCAGGAAATTCCACGTTGCGCTATTAAACCGGATTAAATGCTTAATAATGAAAACGGTTGTAAGTGACTCTCGGGAACTCGGGTGTTAAGCGTATGCGCGACTCCCGATTTTCAGGGCGTTACATGATGATTTGTTTGTTTGTATTGAAGTGATTTTCATCCATTAAATCTCTTATATTGTTACTTATAGATTTCCACAAGGCACACCTAATCCGCTCTCTATTAAGGAGTGTTCATGGACATGTGCATGAGTACTTACGCATTTTTCACATGAAACCAGCGGACACACTTTTATTATGTTATTATTTTTACCCCTGAACAGAATCCTTCCTCTATAAAAGGGGCGCATGGATAGACCAGCTCCAAGGCACACCCCATCCTTCTATCAATAGCTAAGATGGTCAAGCCCCTGCTGCACCAATCCAACAGTGCTCCCTCCACCATGGCCTTCCCCAGGTTCTCAATTCCTGGCCAAGGAAGCCCCATGATCTCTGTCCGATCGCTGTCCGCTTCCTCTCGCCAGACTGCAATGAATGGCCGAGTTTTTGCAGTTTCAAATAACGTCCAGGCAGTCGGAACCACCCAAGAGAAATCGGTCTCCCTTAAGGCCGTAGTCACCGTGAAACCAACCATCGGTGGTTTCTTTTCCAACCTTGGTCTAACCCGCGGGCTCGATGATATTACTGATTTGTTAGGCAGAACGCTTCTACTTGAGCTTGTCAGCGCCGAGCTTGATCCAAGTAAGTAGTATTACAAAGAAGAAGAGATTTGGAAAGCACATCCACTTTTCTCTAATAAATACCATTTTACCAATTTTCAAGAAGAATGACAAATAATGAAATAAAACATATTTTAGACTGATGTTGAGAACTTTAGAACCCATCTGTGGGCTGTTTTAACTTTTGGCAGAAATGGAAAACATTTTCATTTTCATTACTTGGTTTGAGGTGAATTTAGGAGAAATTACTTTCGAATGTCAGCAATTATATATATATATATATATATATATATATATATATATATATATATATATATATATATATATATATATATATATATATATATATATATATATATATTGTTAACTTGTTAATAAACACCAACTGTCAGTACATCACTGTTAGCCACCCCCACTAGGGATAGTACACACCAACTGCCAATACATGCACTGTTAGCCACCCCACTAGGGATCACGGTCACATATATATATATATATATATAATATATATATATATATATATATATATATATATATAAAAAAGAGAAAATACATGGAAACTCCAACTTGACTGGAAACACGGTCATGTTTGAGTCAACTTGTAAACTCGGTTGAGTTTATCCAAACCTTGTTTGATTTTTCCTGAGTTCTCTTGGTACTATTTAATCATTAAAAATAGAAATAATAAATGTTGAGTCTTGTAGGTGAATTGGGGTTTTATAGCATTTGATCAACAAGGATGGTTTTTTTTGTGTGTGTGTGTGTGTTTGTTTCCCAACTTTTTTTGTTAACAGATCAAGTTAAAATCTGGTCGAGTCAACTGAGACAAGTTTTGTTTTTTATCTTTTTTTAAATTCTTTTTTCATGTTTATAGAGAGAGATATTCATGCTCACCCACGCAACTATGCATGTGCTTACGTTTGCACACATGTTATGGGAGTCAAATCCCAACGATCCATGTGATGCGGAATCCCATGAAACCTTTAAGGAAAAATTTTATCTTGATCTAAATTTTTGATGGGCCATAGCAAAGAGAAATACAAATTAAGGGAGAAAAATATTTTAATTTTTCATGGCCCACCAAGGTTTTGGATCAAAGTGAAAATTAGGCTGGGAGAGTTTTATGAGGTGTTGCTTCACGTGAACCGTTTAAATATTGGAGTCACATCACGTGCAAGTTCCCACCAATTCCGGATGAACTGGTGCATAGTCGAGCATTCAGCTATACGCACGGGTCGGTTTTGATTCGAGTTGAGCAGAGTTATTGAGTGACCTAAACCCAATTCAATTTGAGATCGGATTGGACGAAGTCTGCATGGTTTGAATTAGGTTCAGAGGAGTTGGCTTTGAATGAGTGGAGTCTGTTAGAGTCATCTCGTGCCGCTCTACCATGATGCGTGTATTTTATCCACAACCATCTATCTATTTTTACGTAACATTTTAGGTGATTGGTTCAAGAAAGAATAGATCAACCAAAAAAAGGAACCAACGCGGAATGAACGCTTACCAGAACATCTTGGGCTTAAAGAAATTGTTGCTAAAGCTAATATTTATGTTTTCTTTTAAGTTTATATGACCGCGTGAATAGGTTAGATGGAAAATAAACATCACGGAGGGCACTAGGAAGATTTGAATGGTAGGCGCCATTGTCACCGCTACTTTTGGTGGTGTGGTTCAGTTGAGCCTCCGATCCGCCTCTTTTACGCGTCCATCACCTAAAATGGTCCGTCAAAATGGATGGATGGCATGGATAAGACACATACATATCAATGTGTCCACAGAGCCCTGCAAGGACCTATCCTCTCTAGCTAGTTCTCGGCTTGAAGCGGATTGAATACATAGTAACTCTCTGTTCATAAAATTGAAACATATACAAAGCTCAAGTGAACCACAGCACCAAAAACACCATGCAGAATGATGTCCACCGTTGAAACCTTCTTAGGGTCCACTGCCTTCTTGTAGTCCACTGCTTGTTTTAGACTGTGGGCGTTTTTTCACCACTATTTAGTGTTTCCTGTGCTGTGGTCCACTTGTGATTTTGATCAGCTCCATTTTTAGGTCCATGCGTTTAAAATGAACTACCAAAGCGGCTAGACAGCGTGGATAAATCACAAACGCCATGGTGGGCCCACAGTGGCCAAGGCCACTTCGCTGGGTAGTGCTGGGTCACCATCCATTCCGCTTCATTTGAAGTATCTTGTCATTACTTTCCATCACGAGATACAGGATATGTTCATCGGAAGGAAAAAAAGCTGATGGCAGGCTCGTACGTACTGAAAAATTTACAGCTGTAACACTGAACAGCCATTTGGACAATCGTGATGAGCCATCAAATATTTGATTCTCAGTCAGTGCATGACGGATGATACTAAGGCACTAATAAATATTTAAAAATTGCATGTGTGTCATGCAAAAACTTTCAAATTATATATCCCAGGTTAGATGCAGTGATGAACAATATATATATATATATATATATATATATATATATATATATATATATATATATATATATATATGAGTCATGCTCGCCTTGGTACATATGCATGTGATTACCTTTGCACACGTGCCATAGGTGTCTAATCTGAACGGTCCATGTGACGCGGAATCCCATGAAACCTCACGTGACAAATTTGCACCCCGAACTAAAATTCTGGCGGGCCATATCAAAGAGAAATGAAAATCAAGGGAGGAAACTGTTTTCATTTTTCATGGCCCATCAAAGTTTTTAATCAGAGTAAAACTTGGGGTTGGGGGGTTTCACAAGGTTCTGCTTCACATGAACAGTTCAGATTTTGGATCACGTATGATGGGTTCTCAAAAAAGTTTGTACGTAGTACATACGAATGTACTATGCGCTTAACCTCACGAGTCCGTCCCATGAGGTCGAGCTATGTGGGCCCCACCGTGATGCGTTTCAAACATCTACCCCATCAGTGAGATGCACCATTCCATCGTGGGCCTAGGTCTCAAAAATTAAGTCAATCCGTGACTTGTGTGGGCCACACCACATATAGAAGTGGAGAGGGGTTGTGCACCACTAAAACATTCATAATCATTTTTTGGGCCCACCGAGATGTGGTTTGCAAATCCAGCCCATCCATTATGTGTGTCCCACTTGGATGAGGGTTCAGACCAAGTTTCAGACGCATGTAAATTTCAAGTGGGCCCCCCCAAGTGCTTTTATATGTTTTAACGGTGTCTTCACATGATTTTAGATGGTATGGCCCACCTGAGTTCCAACTGATTTTTGGGATATCCCATAATTTAAAGGGGACGCATCAAATGCACGGTGTTGATGGTTAACACGCATCACGATGGTGCCCACACAGCTCGACCTCACGAGAGTTTATCGTGAGGTCAAGTGCATAGTACCTTTTCCCATATATATATATATATATATATATATGAAAAAGTATATTGAAAAATCAAAAATAAAAATATTTAAATTATCATCCGGCTTAATTATAGATAAATACTTCGTCTTGAAAATAAAATGTTTAGAGAGATTAGATTGAATCCGTTGGATTTGGATGATTCTGAACTTGGATCAATGATACAACCATTGGATCATTTAAGCCCACCATCTAACACCATTACAACCACATTGTCCACGTCTGAGCTAGAGTGCACGCACGTGTGTATGCATTGTCCACGCCTGAGCTCGAGTGCATGCGCGTGCGTATGCAAAATAAGCTTCTCATCATCCATTTCCCTAAGTAAAATTCTATCTACTCAACTACTTATAAACCACAACTTTTCTAGGGGTCTATCCGACATGGGATTAAAAAAAGCACACCTTTTTTTTTTTCTTTATTTTACAAAAAAACGTTTTGAAGAGAAAATTAAATTTTTATTCATTTATAGGCTAAAATTTCATATGTGTGTGTGTGTGTTTTGGTGTTTCAATCTTAAGTTGCTTATGAGACTGTTGGGATTTGTGTTGTGGAATCACACAGATCTAGATATAGGATAACAATCTAAGGACACCAAGCAAACACAAGAAAACACAAAAATTTAACATGAAAAACCCTTTTGGGAAAAAATCAAGGCACAAAGTGATAGATCTTCACTATGAAAATAGAAATTACAAAGTGAGAGGACTTACCTGATTCGAACAACCTCGAATCTCACCCTTGCTACACCCTTTGATATCTCTATAACCCTTTTAGAAACCCTTGGAATACTTTAAAAAACCTTATAATACATAGAAAGACCCTAGGGAGCCCTATTTATAGTTTAAGAAACTCCACTTACGCACCTATCTGACCCGCCTCAAATTTACGCAGTCCGAAAAGAATCCGCACACCGTCTGCGTAACCTCGACTGGTCGAAGGAGGGCTTCAACTGGTCGAAGAGCACCTTCGACTGGTCGAGCATGTCCCTCGACTAGTCGAAGACTTGAGGATTTTCAAAAACATGGACGCTGGACTTCAGGTTGAGTGGGCTTCGACTGGTCGAATGGTCGACTAGTCGAGCCAGCCCCTCGACTGGTTGAGCAGCGTGGTGAAACTAGATTTAAGACATGTTTTATAACAATCTCCACCATATCTTCAATCTTTAACCATGTAACTTCTTAACATCTTCTCTTATCTCTGTATCACATCATAACTTCTCGTGCACACTCCATCCTCCTTTTAAACCATCGCCAAGCCTAGAAAAGTTGTACAAAACTTGAACTTATCTACAGGAACGACCTTGGTGATCATATCTGGCGAAACAAATTCACATGCCCAACCTCCTTTGTTCATATCTTCCCAAGAGTAAAGACGAAGTTTTCTTACCATCTCACCGCTACCCAATATTACTTGCCGGGGTATTTGCTCATAACACCAATAGCCTGTGAAATAACCGGCCCAATACAGACCATGACATGCACTGTCAACCCTAGGGAGCCCTATTCGAATAAGGATTATGAGATATATCCTATTTTTCCTCATATGTTTTGGGACATGTCCTGAGAAAAACTTGAGGAGAGATGCATAGTGAATGCTCAACGGCTTTGCCTAGTCTATCACATACTTGATCAATACCTACCCAAGGTATTCTATCTAAGATAACCAAAATTTACTCATCTTTCAGTCTCAATGAATATCACCGCCGAGAACCTTATTTGTAATCCCCTGATCCTTCATCCTTAATGTCCCACTTAACCAAATCTTCAATACATTGATTTCAGACATGTCATAATTGGTAATCTACATGTCATCAGCATACAATTTCTGACTCATCATGAAGGAATCAAACCACTGCCTAGGCAACAGGTCGTACCATGACCTCCTGTAAACTCTTTTTCTAAGCCCCTTTAAACTTCGAAGCCCTCTGGTTGCTTCATGTAGATCCGTTCTTCCAATTTCTCTTACAGAAGTTCAGACTCCACATCCATCTTTTCCAGCGTAAGATCGCATTGGCCAACCAGCGCCAATCACGAATCAATATATACCTTGTTATACCGTTGGTACGAATATCTCTTAAAAGCTAATCCATTCTCTCTGAGTATAATCCTTTGCACTAACCTCGCTTTATATTTATGTTGTATTCTCTTGAAGATCCACCTGCATCCAACCGCTTCCTGGCCCACTAGAAGCTCCACAAGCTCTTATGTGTCGATTTGGTACAACGAGTCTATCACATCACCCATAGTCACTTCCACTTCTCAGCAACAGGTTCACATAAAGCCATTTGAATAGAAGATGAATCTCTTACGATATTAAAGTCGTCCATGTACCTCATTGATATCTTCCAATTATACCGTGTGATTCTTCTCACAAGTGGCTACTCCACCTGCTCTGTATGCTTGTTCGCACGTCACAGCCTTCATGCCCCGCCCGCTCATGTAGTCATGCCCAACATGTCACACACATGCAGAGGTGAAATCCGCTACAGCCACTGCAACTCTACCTTTTGAAGTGCTCTCGATCAACATGTAAATATCGAGTCGTTACACTTTAATGATTACCCGTGACACTTTAGATACTTTAAGGACACCATCAATACTTGTGAACCTATACCCTATAACCTTGAGTACACCGAGAGAAATCAGGCTCTTCTTCATGTCAAGAACGTGTCTCACCTCAGTTAGGGTATGCTCCACCCCATCAAACATCTTGATAGCATCGTACTAACATTACACACATTGTCATTGCCCATAAATACCTGTCCACCATAGCACTCCCTATAGCTAGTGAACCAATTCTGATGAGGAGTCATGTGAAAGGATGCCCCTATGTTTAGAATTCACTCGCCCTTACGATCATTGTATGCGCATTTGATCGTAAATATAGATAAAACATCACCATCACATCCACTCGATCCATCCGACATAGTAGTGTTAGCCTCCCGGTATGAAGCCTTAGAATCTTCTCTCTTAGATTTATGATTTATACAATCCTTCTTCACATGTCCTCCCATCCCACAGTTTCAGCACTTTACCTTTCTTTTTTCATTGCCCTTGGACTTGGATGTAAAACCTGAAAAACCTGTACCTTGTTTAGAATTCTCACCCCCTGTAAGCAGCGCATCAGAAGATATCATCATGTCGACGTTAAGCTTTCTCATAGCCTTCCCTTGAAGGGTTGAGATAACAGTGTCGACACTCAGAATTGTATTCGTGGTGCATATTGTGTTCTTGAATGACTCATACGATACCGGAAGAGAATTCAATAACATATATGCTTGTTCTTCATCTTTCATCATTTCCTCCATATCCAGCAATTTGCTAACCAATTTACTAAATTTACTAATGTGAGCCTCCAGATCTCCACCCTCTGTCATCTTGAAGTTATACCACCGCCGATTCAAGTGTAGGTAATTTTCAGAGGATTTTTTTTACATAGACATCCTCTTACTTCGCACACAACTTATCCGTAATTTTCTCCCTCATAATATTATAAAGAACCTCATCCGTGAGACATAAACAAATCGAAGATAAGGGCTTCTTATCAAGAGTGTTTCAATCATCAGTCATAGTAGACTTTCGCTCCTCAAGAGCACCATCTTCACCTTACTTGATTCAGGAACTGATCATCTTAATCTTTCATAACTCAAAGTTATTTTTTCTCGAGTACTTCTGAATATCATATCTAGTGTTTACCATTATTGCTAAACCTACATATTTAAATTTGTGCCCCCAACGATTGCTCTAATACCACTTGTTGGAATTTGTGTTACGGAATCACACAGATCTAGATCTAGGATAACAATCCAAGAGCACCAAGAAAACACAAGAGAACACAAAGATTTAATGTGAAAAACCCTTTTGAAAAAAAATCAAGGCACAAAGCGACAGATCTTCACTATGAAAATAGAAATTACAAAGAGAGAGGACTTACTCGATTCGAACAACCTCGAATCTCACCCTCGCTACACCCTTTTGATAATGCTAGAACCCTTTTAAAAACCTTTGGAATACATTTAGGAAGCCTTAAAATACATAAAAATATCATAGGGACTCCTATTTATAGTTTAGGAAACTCCACTTACGCACCTCTCTGAAACCGCCTCAAATTTACGTAGTCCACGTAGAATCTACGCACCATCTACATAACCCTTGACTGGTCAAAGGAGGGCTTCGACCGGTCAAATGACACCTTCGACTGGTTGAGCATGTCCCTCGACTGGTCAAAGACCTTGGAATTTTCAGAAACATGGCCACTGGACTTCGGGTCGAGCCAACCCCTCGACTGGTCGAGCATCGCGGTGAAACCAGATTTAAGTCATCTATTTTACAATAGAAATGAGTAGATTATCTTAATTTTTGATTATTTGATGGTATGTAAATGGGCCTTTATTAAACAATTCTAACTAGGTAGGTCTTATTTAAACAACCGCCCATTAATAAGAGGTTAGGATTGTAAAAACAATCTGACTTTTCAAATACAACTTGAAGACTTAGGTTTTCACAATTTAGCTTGTTGAATTTGAGCTAATGCATGTCATTGGTATTATGTTGAAGTGCCTGCACTATAAAGCTTCATAGGGGCCATTGTGATGTTGTGATACATCCATTCTGTCCATCTGTTTCACGAAAATGAATTGGCTACTCCCCCTGCCACCAACCAATGGCTGGTGGTTAGGTGTTCTGTGGGACCCACCATGATGTATGTGTCTCATCCATGTTGTCCATCTATTTTTTTTAGTTTATTTTATGCTATGAGACCAAAAATGAGGTATATCCTAATCTCAAATGGACCACATTACAGGAAACAGTGTTGAATGAATGTTGACCATTAAAAACTTTTTGGGGGCTATAAAAGATTTGGATCAATCTGATCTTTGTTTTTTCCCTTCATCTAGGTCTTTATGACCTAATCAACATATTGGATGTCAAATAAACAGTAAAGTGGGCCTTAGGAGGATTTTAATGGTGGATATCCAATCAATATTTTTTTCCCTATTGTGTGGTCCACCGGAGATTTAAATCTCTCTTAATTTTTTTTTGCATAAAGCCCTAAAATGATCTTTAAAATGGATGAACAGAATGGATGAAACACATACATCATGGTGGGTCCTACAGAGCACCGACCACCAGCTAAGGGGTTCGTAGTAGGAGTACGCAATCCGTTTCCGAAGAACAGAGGGCAGGATCGTACTGAAAACTTTACAGCTGCTTGTGTCATTAAATAGTCATTCGTACAATCATAAGAGCAAGGCCAGTTGATTGGCTGGTGTACCTTACACTAAGCAATACATCTGCACTATTAACGTCAACAAGCTCTGTCAATCAAATCATCAGGTATGTGTTAAATCCAAGTCGTCTATCAATTTGGTGAGCTCAAACAGAAAAATAAGACATATCTAAAGATCAACTGGACCACACTACCAAAAGCAGTGGGGGATTGAACGTCTACTACTGAAACCCTTTTGGGGGTCACAGAAGTTTCGGATCAATATGAAATTTATTTTTCCTCTTCATCCATGTATTTTTAACCTTATTAACAGATTAGATGGAAAATAAATGTTATGGTGGGCCGTACGAATTTTTTAGCAGTGAAAATTATTATCCTTGCTGCTATTTTTGGTGTGGTCCATTTGAGCTTTAGATATGATTCATTTTTTTTTCTAATGCTCTAAAATCATCTCGAAAAATGGATGAACGGTTTGGATATAATAAATACATTATTGAGGGGCCATGTAACTTTAATCTCATTTGAACCGTTCGTGCAGCTCGGAGCTCGAGGCGCGTCAGTGCTCTTCGTACGACATGTATCTATAGCAGCTATATAGCTGGTGTGTGGTACACCAGCCAATCCGCTTTTGAGAGCTAGGGAAGCAGATTGCCCAGTGTACCTCACACCAACTATATAGTTGTTATATTGACGTCAGTAAGTTCTGTGGGTCTGATCATGAGGTATATGTTGTATCCAAACCGTCTATCTATTTGGTGAGCTTGTCTTAAGGTTGAGACGAATAATAAGACAGATCTAACTATCAAGTGGACCACACTGTAAAAAGCAGTGTGGGATTGAATGTCTACCGTTGAAACCCTTTTTGGGGTCACATAAGTTTTTGGACCAATGTGAAATTTTTTTTTTCCTCTTCATTCAGGTCTTCATGACCTTATGAGCAAATTGGATGTAAAATAAATGTTTTGGTGGGCCCTAAAAAAATTTTAACAATGAAAATCATTATCGCTACTGCTATTTATGGTGTAGTCCATATGATCTTTGGATATGATTCGTTTTTTGTATAATGCTCTAAAATGATCTTTTAAAATAAATGAATGGTGTAGATATAATAAATACATCACTGTGGGGCCCATGTAACTTTGATCTCCTTTGAACCATTCGTAAAACTCAAAGATCGAAGAGCGTCACTACTTGTCTTCGCATGACATGTACTTACGGCAGTTATATAACTGGTGTGTGGTACACCAGCCAATCCGCTTTCGAGAGATAGCCACAAATATTTGGAAGAGGATCGGCTGGTGTACCTCACACCAACTATATAGCTACTGTAGGTACGTGTCGTGCGAAGACGAGCACTGACGCTCCTCCTCGAGCGCTCCGAGTTGTACGAATGGTTCAAAGGAGATCAAAGTAACATGGGCCCCACAGTGATGTATATTTGTATCTACGCCGTTCATCTATTTTTAGAGTTCATTTTAGAGCATTATCCAAAAAATGAATCATATCCAAAGATCATTTGGACCACACCATAAATAGCAGTGGGGATAACGATTTTCACCGTTAAACAATTTTTAGGGCCCACCATAACATTTATTTTACATCCAATCTGTTCATAAGGTCAAAACTACCTAAATTAAGAGGAAAAATAAATTTCATATTAATCCAAAACTTCTGTGACCCCAAAAAGGGTTTTAATGGTAGACATTCAATCTCAAACGGATTTTTGCAGTGTGGTCCACTTGATAGTTAGATCTGTCTTATTTTTCATCTCAATCCTTAAGACGAGCTCGCCAAATGGATGAACGGTTTGGATATAACACATACCTCTTGATCAGACCCACACAACTGGTTGATGTCAATACTTGTAACACCCCGAAAATCGGGGCTCGGGTAGAAACCCAACTCCCGAGTTCCTAAACATTACTTATACAATATTTTCAATGATCGATGAATGTCGGCGGTAATAGTACACAAAACATGAGGTGGATCAAGCCAAAATAGCATATCGTACTCCAGAGACAGTTAATTTAGCAAGCGGAAGAATGTGATAGATATATAGAATATATGAACTGTTGTGAGTCTCCAGAGTGTGAACATGTTACCAGGTTAAACATATACATGTATACTCCAAAGATGAGCAAAAGAATATACATGGTGCGAAAATAAAAGGCAAAATACCATGTGTACTGGTATCTAATCAGTAACCCTGTAACCCCGTCAATCAGAACCTGCATATAGGAGGGATCCTCCTCATCATCATCAAGTCCGGCTCTGCTTCGCGAGCTTCGCCATCATCTGAAACTAAAATAGAGACTGGTGGGTGTCCGGAACACCATCCCGTAATGTAGGAGTGAGTGATCAACTCTGTGGAATCATAGAGCAAAGATTAGCATGTTATCAAATCAATCACGCAATAATAGTAAAGCAGACAATCAAACATTCCTAGATACTGTTGTTAATGCAAGCATGAAATGACATGATTGATGCCCTCACCGACATACTCCCTCATGCGGCACCATCTGCGTCCGCGGCATGCTTTCTTCCCACAGTGTTCCACATCTTCCAGGCACATGCAGTGCGATGTGGATATGATTACCGGGTTGTTATTTGTCCTTTCATACAGCAGTATTAGAAAACTAAGGTACCTTCCTTGTATCAATCTCAACACAGATCCTGTCTAAGGTCGTCACTCTAGTATTCTCATACGATGTTATGTTTATAAGTCGCTGCAAGGGCTGCCAGGGCTGTTGCTCGCACTCGTTGCACCGCTTCCCCATCACCTTATCAATACAGGCCTAATGTACTCTCGTTGCTACCGAAGGGTCGTCGCCTCCCGTAGACTCAGAATACGCTCGAGGTCACTACAAAGGGCTCGTCACTAATCAAAGTAGGCTGACAGCTCGAATATAGTGTCCCATACCACCACAATCGGCTCACGAGTCAAATGTGTTCACTGGTCACTACGGGAAGGTTTGTGGCCCCAGCGTATGCCGACAGCTCGACCACGGTGTCCCACACCACCATGCCCGACTCATGAGTCTTTATGGATCAAGGTACCATGGTTAACAGGGTTTCCAATGGTAAGTTCAGTACCCTAGGTTCAAGCAGTTATGACTCATACAAGGTAAACATATAATGGCTAGTCGGGTTACTTGACAGGCTCGACTAGTACGAGCGCATCTCAAGCTGAGCGACATGAAATGCATGAAACACTTCGTGTGGCCTAACCACTGCCGCCTACCCAAAACATGACTTGCGTTCATCAACCAGTCCTTTGTGGCAAATAAAAGCCAACCACGAATTCTATCCATTACCGACTGCCTGAACTAGGTCATAGCCCCAAACATTTATATATTAACATCAGTAAGCATATGTGAGTAACAGGAATGAATATAAACAATACAAATATGTTGACACATGTTATATCATACTACGTAAGCAAATCAACCAACACATGCATTCCATATATGTAATGAAATCAATTCATGTGACCAACATGGTGGAAATCATATACGTCAACATATTGATTGAGAATTCAATCTCAAAACTAAATCACAACACCATTTACTCAATACATACTAATACAAACATTTATATAAACACTTAGTCTACAAACTTTAGCCTACATAGCGTATGTCGACTCTAAGTGTGCATTTGGGCGAATCTTTTCACCAAACAGATTATACACGCATTCCTAATATCACAACACGACAAATAGTCATGCCAATCATTTCAGCAAAATACGGATGTATACTGTATTTCCTACAAATACCTAAAATGCCCTAAATCTCATATTTCCCGTACGCAGTCGAAATGAAAAACGGATAGCATGTTCTACACGTCAAACAGCGTTCTCTTCGATAATGTACTATTAAACGACATTGAAAGCTTTGAAATCAGTCAATCAAAGCGTCTAAAATCCTCACTTTTTACCTTAGACGTATATCGATTCGAATAGAACATCTACGCTTCGTCAACGGCGTTAAGGCGACCTATATCACAAGTTACATAAGCTATACCACTACTCGCATAAAAGGAATCCCTAAAACAGCAAAAGGGTAGGGTTTTCTTACCTATAAGTGAGTTGAAAATCACCGAAAAAGTGATTTGAATGCGGTGCTTCGGTACGTGCAATAGCTGGTGCAAGTGGCAGGAAATCTCTCCCACAACTCTCTCACAATCTCTCTCTTTCTCTCTCTCTCTTTCTAGGGTTTGTAGCAAATTCGGATGAGAGAGATATGAAAGGGTTTAAACCCCTTATATAGGTTAAAATCTAACCTAATTAGACTTGGGACAAAGGTATACTTAAGTTATAATCAAATCGGAACTTTTTCGATCCAAAAGAGCGTTTCGGGAGGTCCCCTGACCGAACGCGGTCGGACTTAAGCTCATGTACATTGGATCATACTCACATCAAGTTTTCAGACCGATAGAGTTCCCAGATCGCACGTGGCGGGCCAGTTTCAGTTCAGCAATCACGGAGACTCGATCGAAGATTCCAAGTACACTGACCTGAGTGAGAAATGTTTCCTGATCTGAGGGTGTATTTGAGTCAGATTCCGACGGTCTGAATGCTTATACTGATCTCGCAAACGAAACGTGTCAGATTCATTTAAATCTCATTTAAATTTTTATGAATTTCACTCTTTCTCACACTCCCTGCTCCAAGCTCAATGAAATAGCCTCAGAACATCAGTTGGGCTTGATTTTTGAAATGATTGTCAAGTCCAGCTAAGCGGTCATAACGGTCTAAGATTGTAGATATTGGACTTTCGACGCGCGGTGTAAATCCAATACGAAGTTTCAAAGGGTTCCTAAGAGCAAACGGGTTTCGAGTTTGATCCTAGATTTTAGGGTATTGTAGCCTCATTGGTTCTACAAGTTTTGGGTCTTGTAGAACGTATTTAAAGCGATCAGTGCTAATTTCACAGCTAATCTAGCATAGTGCTAGCTAACTCACGTTAAATTTCTAAAGAATTTGGTTCTAAGTGATTTCTTTGGCTTTAAAATTGGGTTTTGAGAGGTTACCGAGGCGTCATGGTTGGCCCATTGCCTAAGGACGTCTAATCCCAGGTTAGCAAAAATCCAGGGTGTTACAATACTGTAGCTATATATAGATGGTGTAAGGTACACCGGCCAACCGCTTCCTAAATATTTAATCCTCACAAAGAGTGTGATCAATGCAACAAAATTATATTTTATTGGCGGGCCCTATTTGATAAACAGGCTAGATCTATGACATATAACTGCCATTATACTAATGTAAGACTCGCCATTATACTAATGTAAGACTCGATGTCGCGTATCTTCATATGTAGTGCATTACATGTGTATAGAAAGAATTTTTTTTGTCATTTAATGCACATCTAGTTGGATCAATTTGAATGGTCCAACTAGTTGTGCGTGAGCATTTCTCTCTCTCTCACACACACACATATATATATATATATATATGGGAAATGGTACGACCTCATGAAAACTTCACATGAGGTTGAGCTATGTGGGCCCCACCGTCATGTGTATTGAACATCAACACTATGCATTTGATGGGTCCCTTTTGGGTAATGGAATATCCTAAAAATCCAGTGTATATGGAACTCAGGTGTGCCATGCCATCTTAAATCATGTGATGACAAGCATAAAACACATAAAAGTATTTGGTACACACAATGGATGGGCTGGATTTGTGAACCATAGCTAAGTAGGCCCAATAAATTATTATGAATGTTTTAATGAGAGGACAATCCTTTTTAACTGTTGTATGGCCTACCTAAGTCATGGATTGACTTGATTTTTAAGCACGTGGCCCACTATAGAATGTGCATATGACTGATGGGGTAAATATTTGACAGACATCACGGTGGCGTGTGTATATATATATATATATATATATATATATATATATATATATATATATATATATCCAAGGGTCATATTTCAACAAACAAGTGTCCATTAATTTAGAGGTTAGGACTGTAAAAACAATCTGATACATTAAGTGTCAAGCTCAACTAGAATATCAAATAATTCCACCCACCATTGGGATGAATAGGCTGAGGTTGGTAAATTACCATCTCGACCATGTTGTAATCCAGGTAATTTTAGGAATCTCCTGTAAACACCTGATGCTGATTTGGCTAAATGGACAGTACTATGTGGTCTCCACAATTATGTACCTGCTTAGCTCATTGGTATGGAAATCAGATTGCCTGCTGAGTTAATCAGCAGGTTCTCACCATACTGAGTAAACTCTGTTGGGCCCAACATGAATATATGTGGTTTATCCACGCCTTCCATCCGTTTTTTCTTCCTCATTTTAAGGGTTGATAGCTAAATTGAAGCATATTCAAAGCTCAAGTGGATCATACCATAGGAATCAGTGGGAATCATAAATCTATCCCTGTAAAAATTCTAGGGCCCACAGTAATGTTTATTTGTCACCCAACTTATTCATAAGATCAAAAAAACACAGAGTAAAGGTAAAACACAAATATCATCCGAATCCAAAACTTCCGTGGCCCCTAAAAAAAATTTCAACAATAAAAGTTTAATTCATACAATTTTATGTAGTGTGGTCCACTTAAGATTTTTATGTTTTATTTTTTTAGCTCAAGCCCTAAAATCATCTGATAAAATGGATGAGTGGAGTGGACTGGATATATAAAATACGTAAATCACTCGGACCCTATAGAGTTTACTCAGTAGTCTCTGCAATTGAGCGTGCGCTTCACCGAGGGTCCTTTCATTTTTTTCAGCTCATTTAGAGCATCATCCCAAAAACGGCAAATCCAAATCACAAGTGGAGTACACCACAAGAAAGAAATCAGTCCTGATTGAATGCCCACAGTTAAAATTTTCTAAAGATTCACTGTAATACTTATTTCCATCCAACCTTTTGACTTTTGATTAGTAACAAAAAAATGGATGAAAGGAAAATGCAAATATCATCCTGATTCAAAACTTCCGTGGCTTCAAGAAGTTTTTAAGCACATGATTTTTTATTTAATTTTTGTTTTTTATTCCATAACAGATCTTGATCTGCCTCAATTTTAGGCTAATGCTCTAAATTGAGCAGAAAAAATGAATGGACGGCGTGGTTAAAATTCTTGCATCATGGTAGGGTTCGCAGAGCACTCTCAAGCAACAAATTGCTAGTGATAGCGTCAATATGTAATCTGTGTTCTTATCGCGACGGACTACTCATTTGGTGGGGCCCGCTATAATCCTCAGGCTGAAAGTGACCCTTGTGGCCGTGGTCCAAGCTCTTTTTGTGCGACGAGGGGGACCAATACTCAAACGTCGGAACGCGGTAGTTTTCAAACTCACCTCAGTGGACGGTAGGATTCCTGTCCGCCTTGCTTATATGGCGAAGGTATCATGTAAGTACAACATCTGAGCCTTTCAAAACAGTGGACCACACCATTGAAGTTTACATCCCACAAAATCAGGCTGGTCCAACGGTCGAGTGGGCTATGTCTTAAAAAATAACAGAAAAACAGCCGTTATGTGTGTGATTGATCGTGTTAATAGGTGTGTCACACCTTATAACTTTTTTTTTCCTTTACACACGCACACACCCCACACACTCACGCTAGTGGAATTTCGCCAACTATGGGTATTCGAACCCGTGACCGGGAGTTGAAACTCCTGAAAGTCACACTTATAATTGATCTCGACGTTGGGGACGGCTTTTTCAACGGCTCGGATGTTGTTTTCTCATTTTACATTGGCCAAGCGGACATGGTGGATGGTAACGTTATGATCCTTTATAGGTGTATATGAACAATCCTTGTACCAGCAGGAGCCTATGCCTTTATTCTTTAGCTACTAGTGTTATTTGGTATGGCATGGAGTATCAGCATCCGTAGGCATGCACATTTCCACCGTACATTTGGAATGCATTTCTATTGATCCAAACCATCAATTAATGGGCTCCTAACATGTTCTATGGTGATTATTTTTTGGATTTTGTTTTTACTTATTATTGAAGAGACGGGGTTGGAGAAGAAGACAATCGAAGCGTTCGCACGATGCGGGGGCCACGAGGATGATGAACTGAAGTACGTAGCCGAGTTCGAGATCCCGGGTGGTTATGGTGAAATTGGAGCGGTTCTAGTGACTAATGAGCACCATAAGGAGATGTTCTTGGATGACATAATCCTCACGGGTTTTGATAGTGGACCAATCACAATCAAGTGCAATTCATGGGTTCATGCCAAAAGTGACAACCCCGATAAGAGGATCTTCTTCACCAATAAGGTCATTGTCTCCCTCTCAACCTCTTTTTTGTGTTTTTTTTTTTGGAGAAAATGACCACTGTAGACAAAACCTTTTACCCAGCGGTTTTTACCGCGGAATACAAACTTAAGTTACCAACTTAGACTAGCACGTGCGGACAGCGACTTTGAGGACGAAACTACCCCTCCTTTTCACTGCGAAGACGAGAGCTGACGCTCCTCCAACTGAGAGTTGTACGAACAGCTTAGGAGAGATCAAAGTTACAAGGCCCCACAGCTATGTATTTATCATATCCACAACGTTCATCCATATTTCAAAATCATTTCGGAGCATTATCCAAAAAAAAAAAAAATCATATCCATAAATCAATGGACCACACCACAAAGAGCAGCGGGAAAATTGATTTTCACCGTTAAAAATTTTTGTAAGGCCCATCATAACATTTATTTTCCATCCAATCTATTCATAAGGTCACAAAGGCCTGGATGAAGAGGAAAAAAAAATTCCATGATGATCCAAAACTTCTGCAACCCCTAAAAGGGTTTCAATGGTAGACATTCAATTCCCCATTACCTTTTACCGTGTGGTCCACTTGATGGCTAGATCTGTCTTATTTTTCATCTCAAGACTTAATACGAGTTCACCGAATAGATGGACGGTTTGGATATAACATATACCTCATAATGGGACCCACAAAAATCAGTGGGAATTACAATTGGGAAAGGGAAAAAAAAAATGAAAAAGGGGATAGCAAGTTGGGGTCGACCGGCCTATGGCTACGGATTATAACCGTAGCCATAACTACAATACTATGCACTTTTTTTTTCTTTTTTCTTTTTTCTTTTTTCTTTTTTATTTTTATTTTTTACATAGAAAATTTTATTGTACCTACATTTTTCTTTAATACATGTTTATATAAATAAGTGTGTGTGTGTGTGTGCGCGTGTATATATATATATATATATATATATATATATATATATATATATATATATATATATATATATATATATATATATATATATATATATATTTCTTTTTTTTTTCATTTCTTTCTTTATTCATTTAACAAGAATATCTTCTAAACTAAAATTAGTTACTTGACATACCACATATGATTTTGGGGTAGGAGAAGCTATTTTAGCCAACCAACCTAGTTATTTTTCAAGATTCCATCAGGTCAATGGTTGAAAATACATTTCATTCACTTCACGATCAATTTCAATCACTTCATGGTCAAACTAAAAATTGAGCGAGACAAATATGAAATTGAGTGAGTAAATTGAAAATTAAGCAGGACAAGGTATGAATTGAGTGAGGGAAGCTAGAAATTGAGCGAGGTAAGATAGGAGTTCAGCGGGGGAATCTAGAAATTGAGCGAGGCAACTTAGGATTTGAGCAAGGAAAGCTAGAAATTAAGCTAGGGAACCTAGAAATTGAGCAAGGTTTAGGCTACGTTGAAATTGAGCGAGGGAACCTCGCTCAAATCCTAAGTTACCTCACTGAATTTTTACGTTGCATCGCTCAAGTGCTAGGTTGTCTCGCTCAATTCCTAGGTTCCTTCGCTCAATTTATATATTGCCTCACTGGATTTCTAGCTTCCCTCGCACAATTCGTAGGCTGTTTCGCTCAATTCATATATTTTTCCAAATCATTTTATGGTATAAGACCAAAAAGGAGATATATCCAATTCTCAAGTGTACCACATTACAGGAAATAGTGTTGAATGAGTGTCAACCATTAGAAACCGTTAGGGGGCCCACTGTGATATTTGTGAGAAATCCTCCTCGTCTAAGTTCATTCATAGGGTTAAAAAGACCTAGATGAAGAGGGAAAAAAATTTCATAATGATTCAAAACTTCTATAACCCCTAAAAGGGTTTCAATGGTAGACGTTCAATTTCCCATTGCCTTTTACAGTGTGGTCCACTTGATAGTTAGATCTATCTTATTTTTCGTCTCAAGCCTTAATATGAGCTCGTAAAATACATGGACGGTTTGGATATAACACATACATCATGATGGGACCCACAAAAGTAACATAGAAAAAAAAAATTAGTTTGCCCCGCTCAATTTTTAGTTTGCCCCGCTCAATTTTCAATTTGCCCCGCTCAATTTCCAGTTTACCCTGCTCAATTTTCAGTTTGCCCCGCTCAATTTTCAGTTTACCCCGCTCAATTTCTAGTTTGCCCTACTCAATTTCTAGTTTGCCCTGCTCAATTTTCAGTTTGCCCCACTCAATTAGAAATTGAGCGGGGCAAATTGAATTTTTTTTTCTTTTGTGGGTCCCATCATAGTGTATGTGTTATATCCAAACCGTCCATATATGAGCGGGGCAAACTGAAAATTGAACGGGGCAAAGTAAAAATTTGGTTATATGTTTTGGTTTAGGTTTAGGTTAAGGTTTAGGTTTAGGTTATAAGTTCTAGGTTATAGGTTACAGCTTTAGGGAATTGAAAATAGGTTAAGGTTTAGGTTTAGGGAATCGGGTTCAGGTTTGAGATCGGGTTTAGTTTAGGTTTTTAAGTTTAGGTTTAGGTTAAGGAGTTGAGATTAGGATTAAGTGTAGGTTTAGGTTTAAGAATTTGAGAATACATTTAGGTTTTAGGTTTAGGTTTAGGTTTTAGGTTTAGGTTAAGGTTATAGGTTTAGGTTAGGTTTAGGTGTAGGTTATAGGTAATAGCTTTAGGGAATTGAGAATAGGTTAAAGTTTAGGTTTAGGAAATCAAGTTCGGGTTCGGGATCGGGTTTAGGTTTGGGTTTTCAAGTTTAGGTTTAGGTTTAGATTATAGGTTTTGGGATTTGTGAATAGTTTTAGGTTATAAGTATAAGTTTAGGTTAGGTTATAGGTTAAGGTTTAGGGATTTGAGTTTAGGTTATAGGATTAGGTTTAGGTTTAGGTTTAGGGATTTGAGTTTAGGTTATAGGTTTAGGTTTTGGGATTTGAGAATGGATTCGGGTTTAGGTTATAGGTTTTGGTTTCAGTTTAGGTTATAGGTTTTGGGATTTGATAATAGGTTCCGGTTTAGGTTATAGGTTTTGGTTTTGGTTTAGGCTATAGGTTTTGATTTAGGTTTAGGTTATAGGTTTTGGTTTATGTTATAGGTTTATGTTAAGGTTTAGGTTTAGGTTATAGGTTTTTGAATTTGAGAATGGGTTCGAGTTTAGGTTATAGGTTTTGGTTTAGGTTATAGGTTTTGGGATTTGATAATGGTTTGTGGTTTAGGTTATAGGTTTTGGTTTTGGTTTAGGTTATAGGTTTTGGTTTAGGTTATAGGTTTTGGTTTAGGTTTTGGTTATAGGTTATAGGTTATGGGTTTATGTTAAGGTTTAGGTTTATGTTATAGGTTTTTGGATTTGAGAATGGGTTCGGGTTTAGGTTATAGGTTTTGAGATTTAATAATGGGTTCGGGTTTAGGTTTAAGTTTAGGTTTAGGTTATAGGTTTTGGGATTTGGGAATAGTTTTAGGCTATAACTATAGGTTTAGGTTAGGTTATAGGTTAAGGTTTTGGGATTTGAGAATGGGTTCGGGTTAAGGTTATAAGTTTTGGTTTTGGTTTAGGTTATAGGTTTTGGTATTGGTTTTGAGATTTGAGAATGGGTTCGGGTTTAGGTTATAGGTTTTGGTATTGGTTTAGGTTATAGGTTTTGGTTAAGGTTATAGGTTATAGGTTTAAGTTTAGGTTAAGGTTAGGTTTAGGTTATAGGTTTTGGGATTTGATAATGGGTTCGGGTTTAGGTTATAGGTCTTGGTTTTGGTTTAAGTTATAGGTTATAGGTTTTGGGATTTGAGAATGGGTTCGGGTTTAGGGTATAGGTTTTGGTTAAGGTTATAGGTTATAGGTGTAGGTTTAGGTTAAGGTTAGGTTTAGGTTATAGGTTTTGGGATTTGATAATGGGTTCGGGTTTAGGTTATAGGTTTTCGTTTTGGTTTAGGTTATAGGTTATAGGTTTAGGATAAGGTTTAGGTTTAGGTTTAGGTTTAGGTTATAGGTTTTAGGATTTGAAAATGGGTTCGGGTTTAGGTTATAGGTTTTGGCATTGGTTTAGGTTATAGGTTTTGGTTAAGGTTATAGGTTATAGGTTTAGGTTTAGGTTAAGGTTAGGTTTAGGTTATAAGTTTTGGAATTTAATAATGGGTTTGGGTTTAGGTTATAGGTTCTGGTTTTGGTTTAGGTTATAAGTTATAGGTTTAGGATAAGGTTTAGGTTATAGGTTTTGGGATTTGAGAATGGGTTCGGGTTTAGGTCATAGATTTTGGTTTTAGTTTACGTTATAGGTTTAGGTCAATTTCATATTTGTCCCGCTCAATTTTTAGTTTACCCCGCTCAATTTCCAGTTTACCCCGCTCAATTTTCAGTTTGCCCCGCTCAATTTTCAGTTTTCCCCGCTCAATTTTCAGTTTACCCCGCTCAAAACCTATAACCTAAACCTAAACTTAAACCTAAACCCGAACCCATTATTAAATCTCAAAACCTATAACTTAAATCAAAACTAAAACCTATAACCTAAACCCGAACCCATTCTCAAATCCAAAAACCTATAACATAAACCTACACCTAATCCTAATATCAACTTCTTAACCTAAACCTAAACTTGAAAACCCAAACCAAAATTCGGTCCCGAACTCGATTTCCTAAGCCTAAACCTTAACCTATTCTCAGTTCCCTAAACCTTAACATATAACCGACACTTATAACCTAAACCTAAAACCTAAATGTATTCTCAAATCCCTAAACTTAAACCTTAACCTAATCCTAATATCAACTCCTTAACCTAAACCTAAACTTGAAAACCCAAACCTAAACCCGGTCCCGAACCCAATTTTCTAAACTTAAACCTTAACCTATTCTCAGTTCCCTAAACCTTAACATATAACCTATCCTCATTTCTAGTTTGCCCCGCTCAATTTCCATTTTGCCCCACTCAATTTTCAGTTTATCCCGCTCAATTTCTAGTTTGCCCCGCTCAATTTCTAGTTTGCCCCGCTTAATTTTCAGTTTGCCCCGCTCAATTTCAAGTTTGCCCCGCTCAATTTCCAGTTTGCCCTGCTCATATATGGACGGTTTGGATATAAGACATACATTATGATGGGACCTACAAAAGCAAAAAAAAAAAATATATTTCGATTTTCCTCGCTCAATTTCTAGTTTGCCCCGCTCAATTTCCAGTTTGCCCCGCTAAGGCAAACTGGAAATTGAGCGGGGCAAACTGAATTTTATTTTATTTTTGTTATGTTGCTTTTGTGCGAGGGAAGCTAGAAATCCAGTGAGGCAATATATAAATTGAGCGAAGGAACCTAGGAATTGAGCGAGGCAACCTAGCAATTGAGCGATGCAACGTAAAAATTCAGCGAGACAACTTAGGATTTGAGCCAGGGAACCTCGCTCAATTTCAACGTAGCCTAAACCTCGCTCAATTTCTAGCTTCCCTCACTCAGTTCATACCTTGTCCTACTCAATTTTCAATTTACTCACTCAATTTCATATTTGCCTTGCTCAATTTCTAGTTTGACCATGAAGTGATTGAAATTGACTGTGAAGTGAATGAAATGTATTTTCGACCATCGACCTGATGGAATCTTGAAAAATAACTAGGTTGGTTGGCTAAAATAGCTTCTCATACCCCAAAATCATATGTGGTACGTCAAGTAACTAATTTTAGTTTAGAAGATATTCTTGTTAAATGAATAAAGAAAGAAATGAAAAAAAAAAAGGAGAAAAATTTATATTTATATATATATACACACACACACACATTTATATAAACATGTATTAAAGAAAAATGTACGTATAATAAAGTTCTCCATGTATAAAATAAAAAATACAAAAGAAAAAAAAGTGCAGAGCATATAGCTATGGCTACGGTTATAATCCGTAGCCATAGGCTGGTCGACCGGCCTAACCCAGTCGACCCCAACTTGCTGGCTTCTTTTTCATTTTTTATTTTTTTTCCATTTTTCCTGTTGTAATCCCCACTGATTTTTGGGTTTTGGGATTTGAGAATGGGTTCGGGTTTAGGTTACAGGTTTTAGGATTTGTGAATGGGTTCGGGTTTAGGTTATAGGTTTTAGTTTTGGTTTAGGTTATAGGTTTTGGAATTTAAGAAAGGGTTCGGGTTTAGGTTATAGGTTTTCGTTTTGGTTTAGGTTATAAGTTTTGGTTTAGGTTTTAAGTTTAGGTTTAGGTTTGGGTTTGGGTTTGGGTTTTGGGATTTGAGAATAGGTTCGGGTTTAGGTTATAGGTTTTGGTTATGATTTTGATTATAGGTTTTGGGATTTGAGAATGGGTTTGGATTTAGGTTATAGATTTTGGTTTTGGTTTAGGTTATAGCTTTTGGTTAAGGTTATAGGTTATAGGTTTAGGTTTAGGTTATAGGTTTAGGATAAGGTTATAGGTTTTGGGATTTGAGAATAGTTTTAGGTTATTAGTATAGGTTTAGGTTAGGTTATAGGTTTTGGGATTTGAGAATGGGTTCGGGTTTAGGTTATAGGTTTTGGTTTAGGTTATAGGTTCTGGGATTTGAGAATGGGTTCGGGTTTAGGTTATAGGTTTTGGTTTAGGTTAGGTTCTGGGATTTGAGAATGGATTCGGGTTTAGGTTATAGGTTTTGGTTTGGGATTTGAGTTTAGGTTATAGGTTTAGGTTTAGGTTTAGGTTTGAGGTTTAGGTTTAGGTTTGGGTTTGGGTTTTGGGATTTGTGAATGGGTTCGGGTTTAGGTTATAGGTTTTAGAATTTAAGAATGGGTTCGGGTTTAGGTTATATGTTTTAGGTTTTGGTTTAGGTTATAGGTTTTGGGATTTGAGAATAGGTTCAGGTTAGGTTATGGGTTTTGGTTTTGGTTTAGGTTATAGGTTTTAGGATTTGAGAATGGGTTCGAGTTTAAGTTATAGATTATAGGTTTAGGTTTAGGTTATAGGTTTATGATAAGGTTATAGGTTTTGGAATTTGGAAATAGTTTTAGGTTATAAGTATAGGTTTAGGATAAGGTTATAGGTTTTGGGATTTGAGAATGGGTTCGGGTTTAAGTTATAGGTTTTGGTTATGGTTTTGGTTTAGGTTATAGGTTTTTGGATTTGAGAATGGGCTCGGGTTTAGGTCTTAGGTTTTGGTTTTGGTTATAGGTTTTGGAATTTGGAAATAGTTTTAGGTTATAAGTATAGGTTTAGGATAAGGTTATAGGTTTTGGGATTTGAGAATGGGTTCGGGTTTAAGTTATAGGTTTTGGTTATGGTTTTGGTTTAGGTTATAGGTTTTTGGATTTGAGAATGGGCTCGGGTTTAGGTCTTAGGTTTTGGTTTTGGTTATAGGCTTTGATTTAGGTTATAGGTTAGAGGTTTAGGATAAGGTTTTAGGTTTAGGTTATAAGTTTTAGGTTTAGGATAAGGTTTAAGTTTAGGTTATAGGTTTTTGGATTTGAGAATGGGTTCGGGTTTAGATTATAGGTTTTGGTTATGGTTTTGGTTTAAGTTATAGGTTTTAGGATTTGAGAATCGGTTCGGGTTTAGGTTATAGGTTTTGGTTTTGGTTTTGGTTTAGGTTATAGGTTTTGGAATTTTAGAATGAGTTCGGGTTTAGGTTATAGGTTTAGGTTTAGGTTTAGGTTATAAGTTTTGAGATTTGAGAATGGGTTTGGGTTTAGGTTATAGGTTTAGGTTTAGGTTTAAGTTATAGGTTTTGGAATTTGAGAATGGGTTCGGGTTTAGGTTATAGGTTTTAGGATTTGAGAATGGGTTCGGATTTAGGTTATAGGTTTTCGTTTTGGTTTAGGTTATAGGTTTTGGTTAAGGTTATAAGTTATAGGTTTAGGTTTAGGTTATAGGTTTAGGATAAGGTTATAGGTTTTGGGATTTGAGAATAGTTTTAAGTTATTAGTATAGGTTTAGGTTAGGTTATAGGTTTTGGGATTTGAGAATGGGTTCGGGTTTAGGTTATAGGTTTTGGTTATGGTTTTGGTTTAGGTTATAGGTTTTTGGATTTGAGAATGGGTTCGGGTTTAGGTCTTAGGTTTTGGTTTTAGTTATAGGTTTTGGTTTAGGTTATAGGTTAGAGGTTTAGGATAAGGTTTTAGGTTTAGGTTATAAGTTTTAGGTTTAGGATAAGGTTTAAGTTTAGGTTATAGGTTTTTGGATTTGAGAATGGGTTCGGGTTTAGATTATAGGTTTTGGTTATGGTTTTGGTTTAGGTTATAGGTTTTAGGATTTGAGAATCGATTCAGGTTTAGGTTATAGGTTTTGGTTTTGGTTTTGGTTTAGGTTATAGGTTTTGGAATTTTAGAATGAGTTCGGGTTTAGGTTATAGGTTTAGGTTTAGGTTTAGGTTATAGGTTTTGGGATTTGAGAATGGGTTCGGGTTTAGGTTATAGGTTTAGGTTTAGGTTTAGGTTATAGGTTTTGGGATTTAAGAATGGGTTCGGGTTTAGGTTATAGGTTTTGGTTATAGGTTTTTGGATTTGAGAATGGGTTCGGATTTAGGTTATAGGTTTTGGTTTTGGTTTAAGTTATAGGTTTTGGTTAAGGTTATAGGTTATAGGTTTAGGTTTAGATTATAGGTTTAGGATAAGGTTATAGGTTTTGAGATTTGGGAATAGTTTTAAGTTTTTAGTATAGGTTTAGGTTAGGTTATAGGTTTTGAGATTTGAGAATGGGTTCGGGTTTAGGTTATAGGTTTTGGTTATGGTTTTGGTTTAGGTTATAGGTTTTAGGATTTGAGAATCGGTTCGGGTTTAGGTCTTAGGTTTTGGTTTTGGTTTTGGTTATAGGTTATAGGTTTGGGATAAGGTTTAAGTTTAGGTTATAGGTTTTTGGATTTGAGAATGGGTTTGGGTTTAGGTTATAGGTTTTGGTTATGGTTTTGGTTTAGGTTATAGGTTCTAGGATTTGAGAATCGGTTCGGGTTGAGGTTATAGGTTTTGGTATTGGTTTTGGTTTTGGTTTAGGTTATAGGTTTTGGATTTTAGAATGGGTTCGGGTTTAGGTTATAGGTTTTGAGATTTGAGAATGGGTTCGGGTTTAGGTCATAGGTTTTGGTTTTGGTTTAGGTTATTGGTTTTGGTTTTGGTTTAGGTTATAGGTTTTGCTTTAGAATGGGTTTGGGTTTAGGTTATAGGTTTAGGTTTAGGTTATTGGTTTTGGTTTTGGTTTAGGTTATAGGTTTTGCTTTAGAATGGGTTTGGGTTTAGGTTATAGGTTTTGGGATTTGAGAATGGGTTCGGGTTTAGGTCATAGGTTTTGGGATTTTAGAATGGGTTCGGGTTTAGGTCATAGGTTTTGGTTTTGGTTTAACTTATTGGTTTTGGTTTTGGTTTAGGTTATAGGTTTGGCTTTAGAATGGGTTTGGGTTTAGGTTATAGGTTTAGGTTTAGGTTATAGGTTTTGGGATTTGAGTATGGGTTCGGGTTTTGGTCATAGGTTTTGGGATTTGAGAATGGGTTCGGGTTTAGGTCATAGGTTTTGGTTTAGGTTATAAGTTTTAAGATTTGAGAATCGGCTCGGGTTTAGGTTATAGGTTTTGGTTTTGGTTTTGGTTTAGGTTATAGGTTTTGGGATTGGAGAATGGGTTCGGGTTTAGGTTATAGGTTATGGTTTTAGTTTTGGTTTAGGTTATAGGTTTTAGGATTTGAGAATCGGTTCGGGTTTAGGTTATAGGTTTTGGTTTTGGTTTTGGTTTAGGTTATAGGTTTTTGATTTTAGAATGGGTTCGGGTTTAGGTTATAGGTTTTGGGATTTGAGAATGGGTTCGGGTTTAGGTCATAGGTTTTGGTTTTGGTTTAAGTTATTGGTTTTAGTTTTGGTTTAGGTTATAGGTTTTGCTTTAGAATGGGTTTGGGTTTAGGTCATAGGTTTAAGTTTAGGTTATAGGTTTTGAGATTTGAGAATGGGTTCGGATTTAGGTCATAGGTTTTGGGATTTGAGAATAGGTTTGGGTTTAGGTCATAGGTTTTGGTTTAGGTTATAGGTTTTAGGATTTGAGAATCGAATCGGGTTTAGGTTATAGGTTTTGGTTTTGGTTTTGGTTTAAGTTATAGGTTTTAGGATTTGAGAATGGGTTTGGGTTTAGGTTATAGGTTTTGGTTTAGGTTATAGGTTTTGAGATTTTAGAATGGGTTCAGGTTTAGGTTTAGGCTTAGTTTATAGGTTTTAGGATTTAAGAATGGGTTCGGGTTTAGTTCATAGGTTTTGGTTTTGGTTTAGGTTATAGGTTTTGGGATTTGAGAATCGATTCGGGTTTAGGTCATAGGTTTT
Source organism: Magnolia kwangsiensis (assembly GCA_037074715.1). NCBI lineage: Eukaryota > Viridiplantae > Streptophyta > Magnoliopsida > Magnoliales > Magnoliaceae > Magnolia > Magnolia kwangsiensis. The sequence goes on from CM073571.1 coordinate 5,423,229, forward strand.
GGTTTTGGTTTAGGTTTAGATTTTGGTTTAAGTTATAGGTTTTTGGGTTTGAGAATCGGTTCGGGTTTAGGTTAAGGGTATGGTACATGCAAATACAAATATAAACATGGCCTGTCCAAATTTTCAAGCCCTTCCAATGCCGTCCATAGAAAATAGACAGCTTCATCATGGTCATAACAGCGGTTCCCACCTTCCAGGGACCCCCGCTCTTCCGGATAGCTCCGGCGCATATCCGGGTCCGCTCCATTAATTTTGAGCAAATACATAAACACGGCATGTCCAAATGGCCAGGCCCCTCCAATGCTGTCCATAGAAAATGAACAGCTTCATCATGGTCATAATAGCGGTTCCCACCTTCCAGGGACCCCCGCTCTTCTGGATAGCTCCGACGCACATCCGGATCTGCTCCATCAATTTTGAGCAAATACATAAACACGGTCTGTCCAAATGGCCAGACCACTCTAACCATGTGCATTCTTGAGTCAAGAGACGTACCAGATGCTTGAATCTGAAATATGCATTTAAATATAAAATGGCATTAGGAATCGCTTCTCAAAACTGCAGACTGTTTTCTTTTGAAACTCATTCATCTCACCTGAAAACCTGTCACATAATGAATAACTATAACCGCAATGATAACTACACATGTGCATTCTTGACAAGAGACTTACCAAGTGTTGTGTCGTGTTATAATGGGGAACATGGAACTTGTTCATCTTAGATCTGAACAATTTCAGCCCAGCAGTGAAAACTTTGATAGCGGCGTAGTAGATAATCTTCAAAACCCAAAGCATTACATAATATGAAAAACTTATATGAATATGCACATATATCCAGAATATGCCATAAGTGGAAACCACAACTGGCGTTAAATGTTGGCTGCTAGAAAAAATGCAACAGCAATGTTCTATTTTGTTATAGTGAGTTGGATATTTGGCCATGGGGCCAACTATAAACAAGATATCAAAGATGAAAATCATGGAACAGTAAACCATATATACATTTATATATGCCAGAGTACTTGCATAATGAATGTTGGTGCATGCCTTATTCATTAGTCACCAAGGAAAAAGTACAAGATGCCTTCTCTACTTGGGAGGTTTCAATATATGGCAATGAGGTTCTAAAGGTATATGGTAAATGGAAGAGCCCTTATAGATTTTGTGATGTAAATATAGGCAAAAGTACGATGGAGAGAGCCAGACATTTAAAAAAATCAAAGACACAATCGATCTTTCTTTAATAAATGGGAGATTTAATATTGTTGCAGCATTTTCTTAATGATCTGTTTGCAGCTAGCACATCTGTAGCTGGCTCAGATTAACAGCCTAGCTCACCAAACCAGGGACTGTTCTTACGTCTTTTTCCTAACCAACTGTTTTCTTAACTGATGGTTTGTAAACAGACGGTTAAGAAAAAGCTGAAACAACAATCAAAATTTGATAGAAAAAAGACAAAGATTGGACCTATTTACAATAGTCACTTGTCCATCAGTTGGGTCAGCTTAGCATCAAATTTCTTCTCCAGTTCCACTTCTTCTTCCAAATACCTCCACTTCAGCTCTGTCTTCTTATCTTCATGCAATCGTATCAGCCTCTCTCTCTCTCCGCTTCAAACTCTTTAATCTAATTTGACTGGCTATCAATGAATCGAGCAATCTCTTCAAGCCTACTTTAAGGACTGTTTGGATTTATGAATTTTTCTTTTTTATTTTTGAAGAAAATGGAGTTTTTTGGGAAACTCCAAATCTAGAAAATAATCGGAAATGAAAATTTGTTTCCCACGATTGTCTTTCAGCAAGATTTTCATGAAAAAATTTCTTCATTTACAAATCTATATTCGTGGAAAATTTGTTGCCAGTCTAGGCAAGGAAACTAAAAGGGGGCATTTTTAAGGAAATGAGGGAAATGGAAATGACATTTTCAAGAAATTTATAAAAATAAACAAAAAATGAAGTCCAACCGATCAATTCCTAGGTTCCTTCGCTCAATTGCTAGGTTGTCTCGCTCAATTCGTAGGTTGCTTCGTTCAATTTATATATTGCCTCACTGGATTTCTAGCTTCCCTCGCACAATTCGTAGGCTGTCTCGCTCAATTCATATATTTTTCCAGATCATTTTATGGTATGAGACCAAAAATCAGATATATCCAGTTCTCAAGTGTACCACATTACAGGAAATAGTGTTGAATGAGCATCAACCATTAAAAACTTTTAGGGGGCCCACTGTGATGTTTGTGAGAAATCCTCCTCGTCTAAGTTCATTCATAGGGTCAAAAAGACCTGGATGAAGAGGAAAAAAATTTCATAATGATCCAAAACTTCTGTAACCCCTAAAAGGGTTTCAATGGTAGACGTTCAATTTCCCATTGTCTTTTACAGTGTGGTCCACTTGATAGTTAGATCTATCTTATTTTTCGTCTCAAGCCTTAATATGAGCTCGTAAAATATATGGACGGTTTGGATATAACACATACATCATGATGGGACCCACAAAAGTAACATAGCAAAAATAAAAATAAAAAATTTCAGTTTGCCCCGCTCAATTTCCAGTTTGCCCCACTCAATTTCCAGTTTGCCCAGCTCAATTTTCAATTTACCCCGCTCAATTTTTAGTTTGCTCCGCTCAATTTCTAGTTTACCCCGCTCAATTTCTAGTTTACCCTGCTCAATTTTCAGTTTGCCCCGCTCAATTTTCAATTTTTCGAGCGGGGCAAACTAGAAATTGAGCGGGGCAAACTGAAAATTGAGCGGGGCAAACTGGAAATTGAGCAGGGCAAACTGAAAATTAAGCAGGGCAAACTAGAAATTGAGCGGGGTAAACTGCAAATTGAGCGGAACAAATTAGAAATTGAGCGGGGCAAACTGGAAATTGAGCGGGGTAAACTTAAAATTGAGCGGGGCAAACTCGAAATTGAGCGGGGTAAACTGAAAATTGAGCGGGACAAACATGAAATTGACCTAAACTTATAACCTAAACTAAAACCAAAACCTATGACCTAACCCGAACCCATTCTCAAATCCCAAAACCTATAACCTAAACCTAAACCTAAACCTTATCCTAAACCTATAACCTATAACCTAAACCAAAACCAAAACCTATAACCTAAACCTGAACCCATTCTCGAATACCAAAACCTATAACCTATCCCTAAACCTTAAACTATAACCTAACCTAAACCTACACTTATAACTTAAAACTATTCCCAAATCCCAAAACCTATAACCTAAACCTAACCTTTTCCTAAACCTATAACCTAAACTCAATTTCCTAAAGTGAAACCTACACCTAATTCTAATCTCAACTCCCTAACATAAATGTAAACCTAAACTTAAAAACTCAAACTTAAACCCAATCCCGAACCTGAACCCGATTTCCTAAACCTAAACCATAACCCATTCTCAAATCCAAAAACCTATAACCTATAACCAAAACCCAAACCCATTCTCAAATCCCAAAACCTATAACCTAAACCCGAACCCATTCTCAAATTCAAAAACCTATAACCTAAACTGAAACCTATAACCTAAACCTGAACCCATTCTCAAATCCAAAAACCTATAACCTTAACCTAAACCTATAACCTATAACCTAAATCAAAATCAAAACCAAAACCTATAACCTACCCATTCTCAAATTCAAAAATTATATCGACGCAATTATAGCTACGGTTATAATCCGTAACTAAAGTGTATCAAAAATTGTTATCCTTAAACCTAAACTTACACCCTAAACCTAAATTTTCAAATCCCTAAACCTAAACTTACACCCTAAACCTAAATTTTCAGTTTGCCCCGCTTAATTTTCAGTTTGCCCCGCTCAATTTTTAGTTTGCCCCACTCATAAATGGACGGTTTGGATATAAGACATACATCATGATGGGACCTACAAAAGCAAAAAAAAAAAAAAAAAAATTCGGTTTACCCCGCTCAATTTCTAGTTTGCCCCGCTCAATTTTCAGTTTGCCCCGCTCAATTTAGCGGGCAAACTGAATTTATTTATTTTTTTGCTATGTTGCTTTTGTGCGAGGGAAGCTAGAAATCCATTGAGGCAATATATAAATTGAGCGAAGGAACCTAGGAATTGAGCAAGGCAACCTAGAAATTGAGCGAGGGAACCTAGAAATTGAGCGAGGCAACCTAGGAATTGAGCGAGGTAACGTAGGAATTGAGATAGGAATCCTAGGATTTGAGCAAGGAAAGCTAGAAATTGAGCGAGACAACCTAGGATTTGAGCAAGGTAACCTAGGATTTGAGCAAGGAAAGCTAGAAATTGAGCGAGGGAACCTAGAAATTGAGCGAGGCAACCTAGGATTTGAGTGAGGCAATGTACGAATTCAGCAAGGTAACCTAGGAATTGAGCGAAGGAAGCTAGAAATTGAGCGAGGCAACCTAGCATTTAAGCAAGGCAACCTAGGATTTAAGCGAGGAAAGCTAGAAATTGAGCGAGAGAACCTAGAAATTGAGTGAGACAACCTAGGAATTGAGCGAGGCAACGTAGGAATTGAGCGAGGAATCCTAGAATTTTAGCGAGGGAAGCTAGAAATTGAGCGAGGGAACCTAGGATTTGAGCGATGCGACCTAGAAATTGAGTGAGGCAATGTAGGGATTGAGCGAAAGAAGCTAGGAATTGAGCGAGGTAACGTAAAAATTCAGCAAGGAATTCTAGTTATTGAGCAAGGGAACTAAGAAATTCAGTAAGACAACATAGGATTTGAGCGAGGCGAGGGAAGCTACAAATTGTGCGAGGGAACCTAGAAATTGAGCGAGGCAACCTACAAATTGAGCGAAGAAGCTAGAAATGAGCAAGGCAACCTAGGATTTGAACGAGGGAACATCAAAATTGGAGCGAGGCAACTTAAGAATTGAGCGAGGGAAGCTAGAAATTGAGTGAGGAAAGCTAGAAATTGAGCGAGGTAAGCGAGGCGACGTAGAATTTGGAGCGAGGATTGAGCAAGGGAACCTAGAAATTGAGCAAGGGAACCTAGGAGTTGAGCAAGGCAACGAAAAAATTCAACGAGGCAACCGAGAAATTGAGCAAGGGAAACATCAATTTGAGCGAGGCAAGCTTGAAATTGGGTGAGGCTAACATGAATTGGAATGAACTTTAAATGTAATTGACCTAACCTAACAATTTGCTTTGTTGAATTTGACCGATCAGTTAATGAAATTGACCGAGATTTACATGAAATTCTCTTCGGTGAATTTGATCGAGCAATTAATGAAATTGACCGAGCGGTTCATAAAATTTTCAGTACGCACTTATAGTGCTAAGTTAACTAAGTTGGGCACACCCAAATCCATAGCTCAATTGGCAGACTGAGTAGAGATACCTCATATCAACACTTGAGGTCCTGGTATCGATTCCTAGCGGGGGTGGCTAACATGGAGTGTGTGTATTGACATGGGTGTGTACTAACAAGCTAACCTAAAAAAGCTTTTTAAAAAAAATTAATAGTAAAATATTAAAAAAATTAAAAAATTAAAAATATTGAGTTGGGCCCACCTTGAATGTATGTGGACTATTCATGACGTTCACCCATTTTTCCATCTAAAGCAAGGGTTTCAGCCCAAAATGGTGGCATATTGAAATATCAAGTGGATCATACCACAGGAAACAGTGTTTCCACCATGGAAACCTTTTTATGCCCCTACAATGATGTTTTACTTGTAATCCATCATGTCCATAGGATGATTTTCGCATGGATGAACCAAAAACCAAGATGGGAGCTTCATTCGGCATTTCAATGGCCCACAAAAAATTTACGCCGTTTAGGTAGATGTATATCATACCTGTCATGCGTACTGTCTTCCGTGGAGGGAACATTTTCAGGAAAAACGAGATAATGTTGATGAATAGAGAGGGTGGGATTAGGGGTGTACATCGAGTCAAACTGAGTCGAGTTGGCCTCAGCTCGACTCGGCTCGAACAGTGGCTAACCTCAGCTTGAACTTGACTCATCTCGGTCCTCGGGCCTGATTGGCCAGCTCAGCTCAGTTCAATTAGCAGCTCGGGCTGAGTTCGAGCTAAGATCGAACCGAGTTTGCTATTGAGGCATTTCCACAAACTCCTTAATTGCAACTTCAAAATCCCACTGTTTTACCTACAAAGGCAATGATTTTATAGGTATTTTCTCAAACACCTTCTAAATAATAATAATAATAAAGAAAAAAAAAAGTATTTGTTCCATGTACATACCTTCCTTTCCACGTTGCCACTAGCCAAACCTTCATTGCCACTACATGTCGTTCAATCATTTTATCAAACAGTTGGTGAGCAACATTGATGACAAAGTAACCAAGTCACCGAATTAGTTCGGTCCAAGTTTGATTCAAGCTAGATTTGATCCGAGTCGAGTTGAGCTGGCCTGCTCGAACTCATTTTTTTGCTCAAAAAATCAATTCAACCTTGCTTGAACTCAACACCGAACTGAATCGAGCTTTTTTCAGATTGAGTAGAGCGAGCTAACCGAGCTAGCTCGATTCGTGTACACCCCTAGGTGGGATCCAGCTAGAGCGTGGTGCGATCCAAGCAACAGATGTAGCGGTGGAGTTTTCGTCCTTTTCTTTTTAAAAAAATGGAGCGAGAGAAGGGAGGGAGAGGAAAAGCAACGACAGTAAAAAGGAGGGGTAGTTTCGTCCTCAAAGTCGCTGTCCGCACGTGCTAGTCTAAGTTGGTACCTTAAGTTTGTATTCCGCGATAAAAACCGCTGGGTAAAAGGTTTTATCTACAGTGGTCATTTTCTCTTTTTTTTTTTTATAGCAACTGATTGGATATGTTGGACTAGTAAACACCAGCGCACACGAATCCGTTGTAAACGTAAGGTGGTCATGTTCATTGTATGCTATTCCACAATTGTGATAATATTGTATGCTATTCCATGTGGTTATGTTCATTAATCTGGACTGCAGGTGATGCACTGTGGATCGGATTGCCTAGTGTAGCACAGAGCACCAATTAGCAAGCAGATCATAGATTGAGTGGTCAAGATTGTTAGATATGCATTTAGAGTAGCTGTCTATTTTGGATGGATCAAATTGATTGAAGGGATTAGTCTAATAGAATATGGTTGGTGTAAAACTGATGGTCAACGATTGTGTCATGCCCATAATTTGGACACAGAGTTTACATCCTCCACTCGTCATATAATTGTTTGGATGTGTAATTTGAAGTATTCTAAGTTAACACCAAAATATTACATACAACAATTATCATTTTAGCCTGATAACATAGCAACACAATAACTATATCAGTCATGACAATCATGGCAATGCTTATTCTTCGTATAACTAAATTCATGAAAAAGTTGTACGCTTTGGTATTTGAAATTTGAATCCCTATTAAGATGGTTTAACAAATCAATAATTTAATTGACCTATTTCATTCAGTCTATCCACATTTGATCAATCCAAGATGACCCACCATTAATTCAATAAGATTTTATTAGTCTATTAAGTATTTATGAAATCAAACAACGGACTATTGATCAATGCAATCAATCGATTGAACCAACATCGAAGGCCCTCGATCAATCTTTCAATCAATTAGCCAAGAATTAAAAAAAATTGAATTTAACTTCTTAAGTCTCATGACACTTTTGGTCACGTTCAATTAATTGAACCCACCTATTGATAATTGGAGATGTGTTAAATTTAATTCAATTTGGTCATCAGATAGATTCCACCATACTTAATCAGTACCCTCGATCGATTGAGATCACTAGAGAAATTCTTAATCGATCGAACCGGGACTTTGATTAATCGAACCATTTATGATTTCTAACATTGGTTGCTAGACAAAATCCAACCTGTTCGATCAATCGAAAGCTAACTTCGATCAATCGACTGAAGTCAGCTAGGTTCCGTTATACATAATCCATTTTTACAAAAACTTTAGTGTTTTTCATCTATCTTTCAGCTTTTATGGACTCAATCAATTCCAATGTTAGGTCTAAAGCATCCAATGATAATTTCCATTTCAAATTTAGGAAAAACTAGAGGAACACTTATATCCGAATTACTAAGATCTACAATTGCTAGTTGAAACTATTATACAACATAGTCTATCATTATCAATAATATCTATAGATCGTTGTGGCTAATCCAATAGTCAAATTACTCTAAAATTTGAGGCCCTAACATGATTTGGCCATAAGAACCCTTTGATTCAAATCGTTTTAGATCGGCATGGATGGATTACTCAAAGTCAATATCTACAACATGAGATCTCGCGTACAAGCCATCTTCTCATCTTCACACCCTCCCTCAGAGCAAAATAATGGATGTACAATCAATCTGTCTCATTCATTATGTAGGTCTAGGGTTTTTATATTAAAAATATAAGAAATTTTAAAGGATAATAGTTAGAAACTCATCGGTAAAAGCTCACGATGTCAGGAATCAATTATTTAAACTCACCTTTCAGTGAGATTACTCTTACCAATTAGGCTAAGTGCTTGATTCTTATTATAAATCACAAAAATAAATTATTAATTCTACGTAGTCCATATTTTATATGACCTGAAAATTAAGAGTCATTATAAATAGTATCCTGGTGATGCAATCATGTGAAACCCAATCAACAGGGTGCTAGAAACTATAGTATATGGACCTGAATAATTTTTAAAAGCTAGGTTTCAAAACCATTAGACACATCACCAATAGGATTAAATGTTAGTTAGCATGTTAATCACATGAAGCCACTTGATTATTACCACCAATATATGTGCACATCATGTTTAGTTGTCATTAATTCATAATCATCTACTAATTGTAACCATCCATATGGACACCATTGGCTCACAAGCTTTCATTCAGTCAATTTATACACTCATGCACTATACGTCTATAAATTTCACACACATAATTGACATCTAGCCATTCATAATTTTGGTCACATATTTTGTTATGAGAAGATCCGAGCCTCTTATAATTTCAAGGACCAACATCATATTAATTACATTGGACACACGAACATCCGATGTGATACACACAACTGAGGGATTCACCAGAAAGCCACAACGGTGCTCCTATTTCAAGGCTCGTGATCGACTCAGAGCAATCTGGTACCAGAACTACCAGAATGAGAGGTGTAGTGCTCCGATCGGAAACGAACAACTTCATTGACATTAGTTGTGAGAAGACTCGCCTCGACAGGGTGGGGACCGATGCCCACCTCGGAGCTCAAAGGACGGACCTCCAGAGTGCTCAACAGATGACTAAGGCCTTAGCTCGTTCCTTTCGTGTCGAAGCTCGGCTCAGACTTGTAATACGATTCACATCTGACTCTATGATGAAGGCCCGAACACTTTCGAGGCAGATGCTCGTAACCAGACGACTTCAACCGCCTGTATCGAGCTGAGGTGATAGAGGGACATGGACGCTTCACACGCTGAACTGGGAAACTGCTATAAGCGGACATGACCGGTTACTTTAACCATGATACGCTACATGATCCCAGGATTGTAGACAATATCTCCACATTCTTGGTATCCCGTTGATTGAGTAAATTATGCCGAGAATAACGGACCCAGACCGTCCAATAGTCAGGTATAAATATGATGAGATCTCATTACTACAGGTACACAGTATCTTGTGCTCTCTCACTACTCTCCAATTTAGACCCAGATTCCCCTGACCTAACTTAGGCATCAGAGGGTCCCCCGGCTTAGCCAAGGTCTCCTTTGCTTGTTCCAAGTGTGCAAGTTCATGACGTTGAAGTGGTTCGAAGTTCGAAAGACAGAGTGGAGAGCCGCCCAGATTTTGACCTCAACATTTTTTGGCACCATCTATGGGAACTTGATACGAAAGGTTAAGTTCCTATTCTCAAGCATTATGGGAAGAGGGAAGAAGAAAGCAGTAACTATAGAACCAGAACAGACCCGTTCTTCTTCATTACTTCATGTTGAATCGGCTCCAAGGCCTTCTCAACGTTCTCGTAATTGGGTAAGTAAGTCTTGAGCTATGCAAAGTGATATACAAGTCTTGTGCGATGAGATTAACTAGATGAAGCAGCAACGGGAGCCGCAACCATTTCCAGAGTAGGGAGACCCTGTTCCGGAAACTGTCGGCCCGGTAGTACAAGCCCGTTCCATGCCGAGGAGTATAAGGCTCGAAGGGTCTCAACATTGATCTGCTCAGGCACTAGTTTCGACTCAGAACCCTCCCCCGACATAAATGCGAGTTCCCACTAGGAACACGGTGACTCGAGCTCTGACGAACACATCGGTCACCTCGGCTCTGGCACCGACAGACCTTCGTCATGAGTTAGAAAGGAGAAGGGGGGGAAGATTTCTAAAGTGGAAGACGTCTAGGAGATGGTGGCAGAAAACAAAGATTCGTGGGAAACATGGTTCGTAAAACTTAACAATAAGATTCTGATGCTGGAAAAGAAGCAGCAGCTAACGTCAGTTCCTGCCGCTGCTCAGGCAATGATGGAAGAGACTGAGCCCCCTTTCACCTCGAAAATCATGAACGAGGTGATGCCTCAGAGGTTCCGGATACCACCCGTCATCCAATACTCTGGGTCCGAAGACCTATCGGAGCACGTGGAAGCTTATCGCTCATGGATGCAGATCCAAACAGCGACAGATGCAATGATGTGCCGAGGGTTCTCGATCACACTCACGGGATCTGCTTGGAGGTGGTATCGTTAGCTTAAACCCAGTTCCATTAGTTCTTTCGCGGAGCTTAGCCGATCATTCCTTACCCAATTCATAAGTGGTAAGAAGAGTCGGAAGCCTAATACCCACATGTTCACCATTAAGCAAGAGCCAAAGGAATCATTGAAAGACTACATTACGCATTTCAATTAGGAAGCATTGCAGGTGGAAGACTACGATGACAAGATAGCACTCTCTGTATTATTCAGCAGTCTGAAAGAGGGGAAGTTCGCCTTTTCCATTGGGAAGAATCCTCCGAAGACTTTAGTGGAGCTCATCACCAGAGCGTAAAAGTATGCTCATGCCGATGAGTTTTCCAATACTCGCAAGAATGTTCAAGTGGCCGACTCGATTGGAAAAGGGAAGAGGCTAAGGAACGAGGAACCTCAGACACAGAGTAAAGGACTGGAGGACTACGCCCCCCACGATCGTCGTCCGAGTAGGAAGCCAGAAGGAAAATTTCGTTCATACACCCCTCTCAACAAGTCCACCGAGCAGATTCTGCTAGATATTCGAGGAGAGAAACTTCTGAATTGGCCTGTCTACATGAAGGTCGACATGGAACATCGGGATAAACACAAGTACTGCCGCTTCTATCGGGACTACGTTCATAATACGGATGATTATGTGGATCTCAAGGATGAGATCGAGTTCCTTATTCGTAATGGGCATCTGCGCCGATACACCAAGGATGAAAATACCGCTTGAAAGGAAGAGCTAGGGCGAGAACAACCGAATAACCCCACGAAAGAACTGACCGAAATTCACACCTTTTATGGGGGCTCATCCGGTGGGGGAGATTCGATCAAAGGCTCGGAAAGCCTACTCTCAAAGGACCAATCCGGAACACTACATCCATTTGACTGAGCGGCCTAGCAAGGAACTTCAGGTCAGCCCGTGCAGCCTGACCTTTACAAGAGATGATGCGCGCAGAATTCAACATCCACACAACGATGACTTAGTGGTTACTATAACCATAGCTAACCACAAGGTGTACCGCATCCTGATCAACACTAGAAGCTCAGCCAACGTGATTTATTCCGAGGCTTTCGAGAGAAAGAGGATTCCAAGGTCACGCCTTAGACCTGTGAAGACCTCTCTACACGGCTTTGTCGAAGAAAGAGTGATTTTCGAAGGAGCCATCTCCCTCCCAATGACTGTGGGAGAAGGGCAACATTAAGTCACCCTTATGGTAGACTTCCTTGTTGTCAATGTACCATCCGTACACAATGTTATTCTGAGCAGACCTTCTCTTAATACAATGAGGGTGGTCTTCTCCACCTATCACCTAATGATGAAGTTCCCCGCCGAAGGTGGAATAGGTTACCTCCGAGGCGATCAGCACAAGGCTTGAAAATGTTACACAATAGTAATAAAAAAGAGATCCATGAAGCAAGCACTTACTGTCAACGTCTTGGATCCCCGAGAACCTGAAGAGAACTCACCTATAGAAGATCTGGAGAAAGTACCGCTTAATAAAATAGACCCAAGCAAGACCGTCCAGCTTGGAACCTCATTAAGTTTCGAACAATGGTTTGAAATGCTGACTTTCTTGCGACAGCATAGGGATGTCTTCACATGGTCGCACGCGGATATGTCAGGGATCTCCCCAGACATCTTGGTCCACAGGTTGAACGTGGACTAAACCACAAAACCGTAAAACAAAAGAGGAGACCATTTGATGTCAAGCGGTACGAAGCCATTGCCAACGAGGTCTCGATCCTGCTCGACGCCAGCTTCATAGAAGAACTGTATCACCTCAACAGGATTGCAAACTTGGTACTTGTCAAAAAAGTCAACGGGAAATGACGAGTCTGTGTAGACTACTCAGATCTGAATAAGGCGTGTCCGAAAGATAGTTCCCATTACCTCGGATTGATTAGCTGGTAGAAAGTACAGCAGGCCATGAATTACTCTCCTTCCTGGACGCCTACTTTGGGTACAATCAGATCGTGATGCATCCCTCAGAAAGGCAGAAGACTACCTTGCTCACAAATAAGGGACTTTACTGTTACCAGGTCATGCCATTTGGCTTGAAAAATGCTGGGGCCACGTATCAAAGGCTGGTAAATCAGATGTTCGCCAAACATATTGGACGCACTATGGAAGTGTACGTTAACGACATGCTGGTAACAAGTATCAAGGTGTCCGATCACTTAAAAGATATCGAAGAAACGTTCACCGTCCTTCGACAATACTAGATGAAGTTGAACCCTGTGAAGTGCGCCTTCGGAGTCAGCTCAGGAAAATTCATCGAGTTTTAGGTCAGCCAGAGAGGCATTGAAACAAATCCTAACAAAATCAAAGCACACCTTGACATGAGTTCATCTCGGACTGTCAAAGAAATATAATGTCTCACGGGGCGAGTCACAGCGCTCAGACGTTTCATATCCCGAGCCACAGATAAATATTTTCCCTTCTTTCAACAATTAAAGGGTTATAAGAAAGCAGAATGGATGTTAGAATGTGAACAAGCCTTCTAGCAACTGAAATAGTATCTACGCTCACCCCTTGCTATCCAAGCCCAAAGAAGGTGAGCCTTTGTTCCTGTATCTGGCAGTCTCGGCCTCAGCCGTCAGTTCGGCCTTGATCCGAGAGGTCGGAGGTAAGTAACACCCCGTATATTATGTGAGCAAGGCTATCGTGCTCGTAGAGACAAGATATCCGCCCCTAGAGAAGCTAGCGCTCATCCTTGTCATTTCAGCTTGGAGGTTACAACCATACTTCCAAGCTCATTTCATCGTGGTGTTGACCGACTCTCCTCTCAAACAAGTTCTGCAGAGGCCTGAAGTTTCAGGTCGATTAACTAAGTGGGTTATCGAACTTGGAGAGTTTGACATCCAGTTTCATCCAAGGATAGTAATTAAGGGCCAAGCCGTGGCCGACTTCATTACCGAATTCACCACTCCGAGCGCAGAAGAGATCAGTACCAAAGTCAAGATGACTCCTTCGCCTATTCCCCCAAGTGATCAAAAGGCGACACCAGATTCAGGATGGGTGCTCTATGTAGACGGGTCATCTAATGCCAAACGAGCCGAAGCGAAAATTGTCCTGATCGCACTTGATTCCACGTCCATCCAGTATGCGATCAGACTTGGCTTCAAGGCCTCCAATAACGAGGCAGAGTATGAGGCTTTACTAGCTGGACTCAGATTGGGGGCGAGTCTGGGTGTCCAGTCTCTCCAGGTCCAATGCAACTCTCAACTAGTAGTAAACTACATCTCCACCAAGTACGAAGCCAAGGAGATAAGGATGATCGCTTATCTAGATGAGGCAAGGAAATTAATTGAAAGATTTTGGAGTTGCACGATTCATCAGATCCCTAGAGTAGAAAACTCGTGGGCCGACACCCTAGCAAAACTTGCCTCAGCCAAAGAACGGAAGATCTCGCGAATCATCCTCGTCGAGTTCATAGAACATCCGAGCATCGATCAGGTGGAGAAGAAAGCGCTCAATCCAGTAGATGCTACTCCGAGCTGGATGGACCTGATCTATGGCTATCTCACGTCTGGTGAGGTCCCCCCGGATTGGTTGGAAGCTAGGCACCTGAGGGTCAGGGCGCGCAGTCATCATCCTAAATGGTACTCTATATAAGAAATGACATTCTTAGCCCTACCTCAGGTGCCTCCGACCCGATGAGGCCGATTATGTGATTCGAGAGATTCACGAAGGACTCTGCAAAAACTACTCTGGCAGTCGTGCCCTGGCCTTGAAGATACTCTGACAAGGATATTTTTGGCCGACCATCAAGAAAGATTCAAAGAACTACGTTCAAAAGTGTGACAAATGCCAATGCTATGCGGCTGTGCTGAGGCAACCCGCAGAGGAAATGACCCCCATGAGCGGTCCGTGGTCGTTCATTCAATGGGTAATTGACATCATCGGCCCTCTACCTACAAGAAAGGGACAAGTCAAGTTCGTCATCGTCGCAGTCGACTACTTCACCAAGTGGGCCGACGCCGAGCCCGTAGTTAAAATCACAGAATAGAAGGTGATTGACTTTGTCTAGAAAAACATCATCTGTCAGTTCAGAATTTCATGCACCATTGTGTCCGATAACGGTAAGCAATTTGATAACGACAAGTTCCACCAATGCTCAACATCACAAATGTGTACTCGTCCCCTTGGCATCCATAGTCCAATGGATAAGAAAAAGCTATTAACAAGTTCATCAAGCATCATCTCAAAACAAAGTTAGAAAAAGTAAAAGGTAGTTGGGCTGAGGAGCTCCCATTCGTCCTCTGGTCCTACAAGACCACAGCTAAGTCCTCTACGAGGAAAACTCTATTCTCCCTATCCTACTGGTCAGATGTAATGGTGTTAGTTGAAATTAGCCTCCCTACTACTTAAGTAAGGAATTCTCAAGAAAACTGAAACTCTGAGCAGATTGTCGCTAACTTGGACTTGCTTGAAGAAGTCAGAGATATCTCGAGGCTTCGAGTCGCGGCTCGGCATCAATAGGTGGTACGATTCTACAATTCTAAGGTCAAGATCAGGAGGTTCTGCCCCGGAGACCTAGTTCTTCGGTGTGTATTCTAGAATACCGTTAAGCTAAAGACTGAAGCACTCGGACCTAACTAGGAAGGACCCTACTATGTGGTTTGATCGGTCAAACTGGGTTTTTACCACTTAGAAGACCTCGAGGGCCATCAGCTCCCCCACCCCTGGAATGCCGAGCACCTGAAAATCTATTATCTTTAATGCACTGGCCTTTAAGGCTCCCAATAAGTGTACACCTCCAAGCGACCAACCTTTAAGGCCTTCAATAAAATTTGTCTTTCCTTTTCTACAAAAATGGATTATCTACTAAGTGAAAATTACCTCTTATATGAAGGGGCAAACTAAACGAGCTGATCACTTAATGAAGGGGTCAGAGCGTTATCCCACGAAAACTTGACAAGGTATCCCTTCTTAGTTAGGAAAAAAGTCAAAAAATGACCCGACTCACCAACAGAAGAGTCGGCTCATTGCCTGACTAACGGATGAAGCGGAGGTTTCTCGCCAATCGTGGGATGAGCCAATCCCCTATGGATCTGGACTTTACAATGACAAGACCATAAAGGTTTAAAATTCTATAAAATGACATTGAGATGAGCCGATCTGTCAAAGAATCGGCTTGACAATGCCCTAAATTAAGCAAACCTACTTGTCAACAAATTAGACAATCAACAAGCAATATCCAAAGATCAACTACCAATTAACATAAAAATCATCGTCATCCATACGCCCTCTTCAGAGGAATAGAAAATAAAATCCATCGCATCATTCACAAAAAAAAGAAGAGAAAAAACCATGTTTCTGTCACCCACAAAAGAAATATTGAAAACTATGCAGTTGAAGGAGGAGCTTGGGAGTTGATGGCTTGATCCGAGCGGACATCTTCAACGGGCTTCTCTCCAACGTTTTCAGACAACAAAGGTTCAAGATTGAGGTCTGGATACAAATCCTGGACCGCCTCAATGCAAGCGTCGAAGCCACAGTTGTAAAACTTGGTAGCTTCGGATTCCCTCTCCCTTGAAGCCTTGAAGGCGTCCACCGCAGCAACCACTGCGACAACCATGAGGGCCTCGTCTTCAGCTCATTGAGCCTCCTTCTCTTGAGAGATAGCTCGGCTCCGTTCTTCTGCTGCCTCGGCTTTAGTCTGCTCCAAGACTTCACCCAATCGAGCATTTTCCTTTGCAAGTGAGTCCGCTTGGGCCCTAGTACGGGTTAGCTCTGCAGTAGCAGTGCCGCACCGAGCTTCAAGGTCGCCCATGACTCCCTGAAGCGAAAGTTCTCGAGCTTTCCTATCCTCAAGCTGTCAGCACATGATGTTTTAATTTAAACCAATTTGATTTAAATGATTTTAACTCACAAGTATAGGAATCAGATGTAGATATGGTACGTATTACAAGATCATTCCCACGAGGACTGGTTGTCACAATTTGAATGTTACGATTCTTCTTAACTAATCCAACAAAGAGTTTAGGTAATGATTAAGAAAATATAAATAAAAATCAATGAAAAAGTAACTGAGAGTAGTGAGTAAAATCCAATCGATGAAAAGACTAGGACTTTCGAATCCACCCCTAACCATCCTAACTCTTATTTTACCTGTTGATTTATCCTAATTCAGATTGATATAAATTTAATAAATAAAGCACATCCTATGTCCTTGGTTGGGCACACAAAATGTATAATCCTTTAAAGCATATGGATCACATCTTTCCATCCATGGTCAGGCATGGAGAGATGTAAATCCTGTTTCTTCCTCTATAGGAAATCTGTTCATGGTCAGACACAAGCACCTAGAATAATATTCTAAACAACATCCATATCTAGACTGTGGTCGAGCTCATAGAATGGAGGAGTACGGAAATCTCAGGAAAGCACACTAGAAAAAGAAACAAATCAATCAGATCAAAGTAAATTCAACATAAACAAGAGTTATTTAAATTAGGGGTTTCATCTTAGCCCTAGCTAAGAAGTTTAGAAATCCATAAAATTAATTAGGAAAAAAGAAATAAAAAATAAAAACATTAAAAACATCTCCCTTATCTCTCTTCTTCCTTCTTCTTCTCTCTCTTCTCTTTCTTCTCCTTGGCTCTGGATCTTCCTTCCTGACTCTCTTCCGGCTCCCCACGTTCAAAACCTCCTTATATAGCTGTTGGAGTGGTAAAAACTCGGATTTGAATCGGATTTGGAAAGCTATGCATGCTCAAATAAAGCTTTTTCACAGCCAAGTTCGGTGCCTCAAAAATAGCCACTTTCCTCGCTTAATTTCTAAAGAAACACCGTCTCTTAGGATGTTTTTGGGTCCTCTACATGATAGACGGTTCAGATTTGCCATATGATCAAAGATGGTGGGCCATAACCGCCTGAAAAAGTCAATTTTTGCGGATATGTGAAACCTTTCGCACTCTTTCGTTGTCGTGATTTGTGGGCCCCACAGAGGTATTTTCGGAGAAATCTATCCCGTCCATTACATTCAGAACGAAATTTCAGTCAAGAATGGGTGATTTTGAACGTCCATTGACGCGGCCCAGAGAATAAATCGTAATAAAATCAATTTTGAACGTCCCAGGGTAGTCCTTTTGTGGCCTCTATAACGCACACATGTGTATGCATGGTGAAAAGAGTTAAAATGGTTTTATAGTATTCGATCCCCCCTACAAGATGAACGGATTGGATCATCCGTACAAGTGATGAGTGGGGCCCACAATCGTCCGAAAAATGGACCAGCGTCGGTCTACATAACAAAGAGTTTCCTTCTCTATTTTGGAAATTGAGATGGAACGGTCAAAGGTCGGTTTGACCATGGTGGACGTACAGCGCACGGCTAGTGCACTTGTGCACGTGCACATGCCACACAAGGTGGGGTCCACTATGATGTTTCTGAGAAATCTAATCCATCCATTCATTTTGTCTCCCTATTTAAAGCGTTAAGACTAGATTTGAGGCAATTCCAGATATCAGGTGGGCCCCACTTAATGAATTAAGGGGATGATCTGACTATTGGGCCACTTCCCGAGATATCCAATGGCTGAAATTTTACGTGTACGGTTAATTTATGGAATTCAGGCCATGTACGAAGTTTCGAGCCAATCGGATAGCGGTAACCATGTGATCTTGCATTCTGCACCAATTTCGGGCCCGTTTAATGCGAATGGCTTGATTTTATCTAATCCCTGGCATGTAAATCCGATGATCTTGGTCATATGGAGTGCAACCCTTGCTCTGGTTACTTCAGAGCGTCAAATTCATGCTTTTAATATCATTTTTCAATCCATACTCCTGATTTCATCCTGTAATAAAAACACAAATAAAATATGGCATTAAGCATTATCATATACGTAAAATCTGGTAATAATCAGGGTCTGATATGCAATATTTGACCCTCATCAACGCAGCTCACCCTGCTCCAACCAGAAGAAAGCGGCCTCATCCGGCAGGATTCCCGCCTCGTTCCTAAGGGCTTTCACCTCGGCGTCTATCTTTCAACGCTCCCATACTCTCTCCCAAGCCAAGAGGAGTCTCGGAACGAACTGAATGAGAACAAAAGAATAAGAGTATGAATGTAAGACAAATGGAAGCTAAGAAATACACAAGAAAATGAAAAATACCTTGTAGAAGACAGAAGTCAAGTCGTTCAAAAAAGAATCATCTGACTTTGTAAGAAGGCTAGCAATCTCCTCCTCCAGGATGTGTTTAGAGGCCCAATGAGCCAGACAAGAAAAAAGGTAGCTTGGCTCGAACCTCCCGCCGCTTGCCCCCACATGGGCCAAGCCTACAGCCTCCACGACCCCAGTCCTGTTGCCAGCCGAGGCTTGAGCCTCGGCCTCAAGATCATTCCCGACCTCGGGAGGGAAGATCGTGGCATCAGCCATCCAAACGGCCTCCTCCCACTCGGACAATAAAGGGACGGCTATGCAAGGGGCTGCAGGATGGGCTTCAACGGTGGGAGGAGCGACAACGGGTGGGAGGGTCGGAGTTGGAACAATGATTGCTGCGACTCGGGCCACGGTGAGCGCCACAGCCGAAGCTACGACAATAGAAATTGAAGTTGCAGTCGGAGTCGCAACGAAAGAAATTAAAAACAGAAACTGGACCAGAGGGGCCCTCCCCACTAGGAGCAGCTTGCCTCCTTCGAACGGTGGTCTTTGTACGGGGCTCTACCCTCAACATCTACTCTACCGTTAGGGTGACTTTCCTCCTCCGAGAACCAGATGCCTCGGTCATGCCTGCGCAAAAAATAACAAGTCGACAATCAAGTTAAGAAAATTCGATCCCTCCAGAAGAACGGAAGAAAGGCTTACTGAAGGAGCTAGGGAGTGGCTTATATCTGCACAGCATGGACCAATGGAGATTGGCGGCAGTGATCAGATCTGACCAGGAGTGAAATTCTCCTGTTCGTACCTTAGCCTTGGCGACCTGGCTCTTCTGGTCCGAGGTGAGGAGAGGCAGACCTCTTGGAAAATCTACAAGGATAAAAGAAAGCTTCAGTTCGACTGAATTAAAAGACAAGGGCATAAAAGGAAAGGGGGGAATGTCTAAGTTCCGACCTGGTTTGGAGAATCGGGTGGGGACTTGAGTCCTCAGAGTCCCAAACTCCGTCGCCGGCACCTCCCATTCGCCCGCAGCCCAAAACCACTTATTCTTTCAGTTCTTGTTAGAGGACGGAAGATTGATGACCAACCCGGACCTCTTGTTGCCTCGGGTCGTAAAATAGTACCATGCTTCTTGGCTGTTGTGCTTGACCAAGTACAGGCTTATCAACTCCTCCGAAGTCAGCTCCGGATTTCTAACTTGATGCTAGATGATGAAAGAAGAAATCAACATCCTCTAAGCATTGGGGGTGAATTGCTCGGGAGCCAGTCCCAAGTAGGCTGTTAGGGCCCGGATGAAAGGATGCAGTGGGAGTTAGAGCCCACATTATAGTGTACAGAGAAAGATGACGACTTCCCCTTCAGCAGGTGCGCCAACGGTATCAAGAGGCTCTTGTACCCTTACCTACCTGGAGTCTGAAATCTCGAACTTTGTATGTATCCACCCCATCTGAGCTCCGTCAACATAGAGCCTCCCGGGATAGCCCCCGAGGCCCGCCCACTCGCAGGGATCTTGGCGGCCTCGATAGTTGGGACTTGGGGGGCTTAGGCAGCTTTCTTCTTGCCGGCCTGGTGAGTCCGAACCCCTGCTTCCTTCTGCCTTTGAGGCGGAGGGTACAGAGGCACAACTTCAAAGGAGCCTTCAGATGCCCCTCTCCCGTCATTAGAGCTCCCTAGCTCGGAGTCATTATCAAAGTCTCGAATAGTCTTCAGATCGAACGACATTTTGGAAAGGAAGAAAGGAAGAAAAAGGAATGTTAAAAGAGACTCACTGGACGGTCACAGGGAATCGCCTTCACCCCGAAATCTTTAGCTGGTTGGAATCTCCTCGCCGAAAAACCTTTATCGGTCAAAATCGCCTTCGCCGAAAATCGCCTCCTCCGATATCCACACAGATTCAAAATGTGGAAATAAGAAACGTCTCTGGAGAAGAGGTTTATATAGTCAGGACTGAATCTTTGCATTAATAATAGGGCTTGATGGCCACAGTCGAATTGTTGAGAGCCGACCTTAGGACACACGTGGCTGCACGCTACTGGTTCAGACTCTGCCAAGTGGTATGTTTTTTACGTTGAGCGGCATGCTCTGGATAAACAAAATGACGCCCGAGTAAGGGAAGCGCCGCTCAAACGCCTCGCAGGGTATACGTGGCAATCGGTCATAGAGGGAACGACGATTCGAAATCTTAACCGTCGCCACGTGTCCACTAAAGGTTAGCCCGCGGATGAGAAGTCCCAAAGAAGTGACGCTACAAATGCGGAAGTCATGATGACAACGGCATGCGTGGAAGATATGGTAGAGGAAGCAGTTGATCTTCCGTACATATCTACTCTCCGAGTTTGTATCCAGACTTGAAAGTAGGGGGCTTCTGTTATGGAAAGATCCGAGCCCCTTATAATTTCGAGGAACAACATCATATTAATCACATTGGACACATGAACATCCAATGTGATACACGTAACTGAGGGATTCGCCAGAAAGCCACAAGCTCCTATTCCGAGGCTCGTGATCAGCTCAGAGCAATCTGGTACCAGAACTACTAGAACGAGAGGTGTAGTACTCCGATCGGAAATGAACTACTCCACCGACATTAGTTGCGGGAAGACTCGCCTCGACAAGGTGGGGACAGATGCCCGCCTCGGAGCTTGGAGGACGGACCTCCAGAGTGCTTAACAAATGACTAAGGCCCTTGCTCGTTTCTTCCGTGCCGATGCTCGACTCAGACTTGTAATATGATTCGCATCTAACTCTATGATGAAAGCCCAAGCACTTTCAAGGCAGATGCTCGTAACCAGACGACTTCAACCGCCTGTATCAAGCTGAGGTGATAGAGGGACATGGACGCTTCACATGCTGGACTTGGAAACTGCCATAAGCGGACATGACCGATTACTTCGGCCACGATACACTACTTGATCCGATGATTGCGGACAATATCTCCACAATCTTGGTATCTCGTTGATTGAGTAAATCGTGTCGAGAATAACAGACCCAGACCGTCCAATAATTAAGTATAAATACGATGAGATTCTGTTGCTACAGGAACGCAATATCTTGTGTTCTCTCATTACTCTCCAACTTAGACCTAGATTACCTTGACTTGACTTAGGCATTGTAGGGTCCCTCAGCTTAGCCAGGGTCTCCTTTGCTTGTTCTAAGTGTGTAGATTCGAGACGTTGAAGTGATTCAAAATTCGGAAGACACATTAGAAAGTCGTCCAGATTTTGACCTCAACACATTTCGTTAGTTAAAATTTGAGTTTAATCATAAAATGGTAAGCCAAACTTGTCTTTTTAACTTGCATGCTTCTTAAAAAATAAATAAAACAGTTATTTTATTACCACTTCAGAGGCTCCCAAATATAAACATTGCAACCCCCATTAAACAAATAATACTCCTACCATCAATTTGAAGGCCACTATTTTGATGGACAGGATCATCCGTGCTATGTATTTCTTTAGTTAATTTTTTAGTTTTTACGACTCATCCAAAATGGACCTCACCATTTGAACAGCTAATTAGATTTTACATGGATGGCATATGTACTCTTGATTGTTAGCATGTGTATGGATATACATACTCAAGCAATAATATCAAAATTCTTCTCATGGGACTTCGTGGGCGTGCGTGGTGCAGTCATACTTGCCATCACAAACCCCAGGTGGTTTAAAGCGGATGAGGGAGAAGGAGCTCGAAATCCTACGTGGCAACGGTGAGGGAGAACGCAAGACTTTTGAGAGGATCTACGACTATGACGTGTACAATGACCTGGGGAATCCAGATCAGAGCGATGACTTGGTAAGGCCCGTCCTAGGTGGGAAGGAGCACCCTTATCCACGCCGTTGCCGGACTGGACGGCCTAGATCGGAGAAGGGTATGTAGATCAATCCATGTACTTATACAATGAGCAGACACGCACTTCTTCCACACCCCGAAACTCTGATTGGAGTCAAGCAAACGTGGGCCCCACGTGATGGATGCACGAAACCCAATATGTCCATCGGAGGCAGTTAATACAAGGCTCATCCAAAAATCAGGTGGGCCATACCACATGGAAGAGTTGGAAGGGAGATGCCCACCGTTGACCGTGTAAGAACCACTATTCCGTGTGCACGCCATCCAATCCATACATCTGATGCATCCCACCTGGATGAAGGGACCCTAAAAAGAAGGCCATTGCGAACCTGAAGGGGACTCCAGCGCAACAAAGGGGCCACCCAGATCATGCCTCAGTGGAGTGTATGATGGATGGATTGGCTGTCATTCATACATAACTTGGGGTTCACTTTTAGGGTTAATCACTAAGTCTAATTGGCGGGACCCACAACGTGTTGAAGGGGAAGCGATTACCCTTGAAGAGGATCCAAAGGAAGACACAGCAACGACCGTCGATCTGACGCATCGGGTGCTCTTCTTTTGATCTGAACGATCCGGACGGTCCATCCTATTGGAGGACATTTCGGGTGAAAGGGATGAAAAGGACATTTCGGGTGAAAGGGATGAAAACCAACCTTAAATTGAAGTGGGTTGTGGGCCACAGTCATGAGAAGCGTTGAAATGGTGATGAAAAGCATGAAGTGATTATTTTTCATGGGTGGGGAACAGATCCTGAGAGCGAGACAAGGAATGGGAATTTCTACGTGCCGAGAGACGAGGCGTTCTCGGAAGTGAAGCAGTTGAACTTTTCGGTTAAGACATTTAGGTCGGTAGTGCGTGCGGTGTTGCCATCTCTCGGGACAGTGCTGGTGGACAGCGAGCTAGGGTTTCCATTCTTCACGGACATTGATGCGCTCTTTGATGATGGGCTGAGCTTACCCCCACCACCCAACGAGGGTAAAGGATTCTTTAAGCTGCTGCTGCCCAGGCTCGTTAAGACTCTACAAGAGGGTGGGGAGGAGCTCTTGCGCTTTGATCTCCCTGAAATGATTGAGAGTATGTCATCCACACCTCTCTCTCTCTCTCTCTCTCTCTCTCTCTCTCTCTCTCTCTCTCTCTCTCTCTCTCTCAGCTTCCTTGTGTATGTGATATGTGTAGGAGACAAGTTCTCATGGTTCAGGGATGAAGAGTTCGCTCGTCAGACTCTTGCAGGCGTCAACCCCTTCAGCATTCAATTGGTTACGGTATGTTTCCTTAAACTAATCAATGCACTCAAATATTCATTCATGCATAATGTATCATGTATCATTTCGTTATGTGTTTAATGGCATGCGTGCATTCACTTCCATGCATGCTTGGCAGATCATGGCCAACACATAGGTGACGTGTATTTATACAACCATGTCGACACTAACACGTGTTCTGCCCTGTTGGTCAATGTGATATTTGCAGACATCCGGCATGTATGCTTGAAAATATGAGAAATCGGATATTGGGTTTGTAAGCCTATATGCCCACTATCCATCATGCATTTCTACGTATGTATTCATGCATGCATGCATGTGTTTAGGGCATATGTAGCATATTCAATTATAAATAGTTGCAAGTTAGAGTTCTGAAATGAACTTAAAATTGGTGCAGGAATTTCCATTCGTGAGCAAGCTCGACCCTAAGATCTATGGCCCACCTGAGTCTGCAATCACAAAGGAACACATTAACTGCGCAATTAAAGGGTACATGACAGCTGATGAGGTAAAAATAAATTAACAGCTGTGCTGCTAAGTGCACTCATATGAGTGCGTGCGTGGCTTAAGTGTGCACGATCCAAACCGCTCATCAAGCGGGAATCCTTCGATATTTCTGTCACAAAAATCTATTCTATCAACAGGTAGCTGCACGTGATCCTAGCCACTGATTAGAGCGTTCTTGAGGATTACAAATGGGTAGAAGTCGAATCAATGGCCGACATTCAATGTGTGGCAGAATCTCTCAACTGATGGCTAGGATCGACTGATTAGTGTGATTTTTTCGTGTGGCCCATCCATGCCAGGGCACCATCTCTGAATCAATTGTAATATGTGCAGGCCCTTGAGCGCAAGAAGCTCTTCGTGATTGACTACCATGATTTGCTCTTGCCATACGTGCACAAGGTGAGAGAGCTGGAAGGGACCACCTTGTATGGGTCCCGCTCGCTCTTCTTCCTCATGCCCGAGGACACACTGCGGCCCATCGGCATCGAACTCACACGGCCCGCTTCACCCACTCAGCCCCAGTGGAAGATGGTATTCACCCCTGGCTTCAACAACACCAATTCCTGGCTCTGGAAATTCGCCAAGGCTCACGTGTGTGCTCATGACACCGGCTATCACGAGCTCATCACCCACTGGTAATTAATGGTTTCATGATCTTCCATTATGGTCCAGCTTCTACTTCTAAGGACGCATTTGGACACACCATTGAATCGAATTGCATTTTGGGTCATGAGTACTGTGCACTCAAACCTAACCAAAACAAGGATTCATATGTGTGTGTGTGTGTGTGTGTGTGTGTGTGTGTGTGTGTGTGTGTGTGTGTGTGTGTGATTTAAAAAAATTACATTAGCTTAACACGTGGATTTATTTCAGGCTAAGAACTCATTGTTGCACGGAGCCTTACATAATTGCGGCTAATCGGCAACTAAGTGCACTGCACCCTATTTACAGATTACTGCTACCTCACTTCCGATACACAATGGAGATCAATGCGCTCGCTCGTGAAGCCCTCATTAATGGCAATGGAATCATCGAGACATCCTTTACGCATAAAAAGTATTCCATGCAATTCAGCTCTGATGTCTATGATCAGCTTTGGAGATTTGATATGGAGTCCCTACCAGCGGACCTGATTAGAAGGTATATAAACCGACCGATTCCAACTCCAATGGCAAATTAGTCATTAATTAAAACTCTGTATGTGCTGGTAACCGTCCACATATTTCCCGATCGTCCAAATTAATGGGACATTTCTTGTCTGGATCATGGCTGTAAGACACTCTAGACCAATCATCCCAACAGTCTGATCGATGGACCAGTGACCAACTAAAAAAGAGGGAACATCAGGTTGGTGAAATTCTTTAGAGTTGAGAATATATGACCAATCCAAGCTGCGGTTGATTGATTGGATGCTGCAGATCAATGGCATGTGCTCTCGTTACAAACTCTAGATCTAAGGTCATTTGCACCAATATTATGAAACTCATGTGGGGCCCAGCGCATACCATGGACGTTCCGGATGTAATGCTTTCATCACGTGGGTCCCATTTCCAGCCTTTATGTTTGTATGTCTTTCTCGCACTTGTGTGAGATTTCTGTTAACGTTCATTGAACTACCAGGGGTATGGCAGTTGAAGATCCAACCGCTGAGCATGGCCTAAAGCTGACCATAGAAGACTACCCATTCGCCAATGATGGCCTTCTCATCTGGTCAGCGATCAAGCAATGGGTCAGCGACTACGTGACCCACTACTATCCAGACAACAGCCAGGTGTCATCAGATAGCGAGCTCCAAGCATTTTGGACAGAGGTCCGGACCAAAGGCCATGAAGACAAGAAAGACGAGCCATGGTGGCCCACCTTGAACACTACGGATGACTTGATCCATGTCCTGACCACCATCGTCTGGGTTGCCTCAGCCCACCATGCCGCAACCAACTTCGGCCAGTACACCTACGGTGGGTATTTTCCGAACCGGCCCTCCATCACGCGAACCAACATGCCAACGGAGGACTTGTCAGGCGACGAACTGGAAAGGTTCTGGAAGAGGCCTGAGTCTATGCTGCTGGAGAGCTTCCCGTCTCAGGTCCAGGCGACGTTGGTGATGGCTATCTTGGATGTGTTGTCTACTCACTCGTCTGATGAGGAGTATCTGGGGAACTTACCAGAATCAGCATGGACCGATAGTCTTGTAATCAAGGCCGCGTTCGAGAAATTCCATGGACGGATGGAAGAGATCGAGGGGATCATAGATGAGAGAAACAGCAATATGAATCTGAGGAACAGGACTGGAGCTGGGGTGGTGCCATATGAGCTAATGAAGCCATTCTCTGAGGCTGGTCGCACAGGAAAGGGAATCCCATACAGCATCTCAATCTGAAGTTGACAAATGTAATGGCAGTTTGGTAATTAGAGTATAGATTATGCATTTTTATAGGGAATTCGTGGATGGATTGTTGTTGGAATGTTACAATAAGGATGCGCGGGTTGAGTTGAGATTTCTAATAAAAATGGGAATTCTCTTATTCATTTCCTATTAGAGTCATCCCTACTTCACTCTGGAAGCGATTTTGGTCATCAGGATTTCTTCTGTGCGACACTATATAATACATCGGTGGATTTCTTCGGTGCGGCGCCATATAATACATCCGTGGAATCCATCACTTGCTACAACTGTGTTTCAGTCTATACCCATTTGCAATCATAAAGCCATTATGGTAATTAGTTTGGCTCTCCAATATGATTAAGATATGTGACATGTGTCCATGTCAATACCTAACTAGATTTATTCTTTTTGGGCTATTCACAATTTTTTAGATTTTGATCAAATTTGGCCTCCAGGCAGTGAAAGAGATCTTTTATATATATATATATATATATATATATATATATATATATATATATATATATATATATATATATATATTTGTTGAAATCTTGTTTGCACGCACAGTTAGATGGGTAGTTATAGGATTTTTATTTTATATCAATCCGACCATTGAATCTTATCGATCAGGCCATTAAACTGCCGAATCTTCCATGTATGGATACCTTGGACTGATTTTTTTCTTTCATGTTTTTTTTTGTTAATTTTAGGATTTATTTGATAGTTGAGATTGATAATAAGCGTTTTAATTTTCTTATTTTGGATTATGGATAATTTCACTTAAGTGAGTGACATAATTTTAATTATTTTAAAATTTTAATTATAAAATCATGGGGAGTGGATGTCCAAGCCTAGTGGACTTATTTGAGAAGAAGAAGAAAGAGAGAAGCTTTCTTGTACGTGAAAGAATTTTTCTCCTTATGTTTTTGGGTTTGTGAGAAATTCTCGATTCCAATCGAATTTTGGAAGGGTATGAACTTATTTGGTGATGAATTTCCCAAGGTGCATCGTTCCTCTTTCTTTTCTTCAAAATGTATTATTCTTCTTCTCTTGTCTTTCTCATTTTCTTTCCATTATAACCTTTTAAACCCATCAAAATCCGACTCAATCCTACCTCTCTTTCTTCCCCTTTACCTACCTACGCATGGACTCATACACACACATGCACGCATGCACGTGCATCCGTTCAAGCAGCCACGTGTAGGCCCCCAATTGGTATTTTTTTCTCTTTGATTTCTCTTCAAACCTTTATAATCCCTAGATCAATTGAATCCCTAAAAACTCCATTCATAAATCTCCATCCACATGAATCCAATACCCTTTATTCTAGTCCATAGAGAGATCAACACACCAAGGGTTGCCTTCTTTTAAGCCTTAGGAATCCCTCCCCCAGTGACCTCCTTACATCCAATTCAATTTGTTAAATGAGATGGACCCAAAGAAGGCTAGGTCAAGATCCATATGTTGATGGCTTGGCGACAGGGAAAACCCAGGCTTGTCATGATGAGTAGAGGTGGGCATGTTGGACCCGATCCGGTGGATCCAACTCGTCTCGATACCATTCCGAACAGAACTGATGGTTTAGATCGGCTCGATCGAGTCTGTCTACTCAGATCCGATCATTTTTTGGGTCGGGTCTGGATGGAGGTCTATCCGGACTGATCCGACCCGAATACCCGAACTGAAAGGATCCGGCCCGAACTGACCAAACTCGACTCGAAGCGTTGGTTGCATTTATCAATCTAACGCAGGAGATGGACGTATTAATCAAAACGTCTTCCGCACTCTTTTAAATACCAAACATGGCACTCTAGAGTAATTTTTCGCCAAGCTTATAAGTTGTTATCATCATCTAACTCCAGAATTTTCCTGTTACCTTCGCAGAGTGAGAGAAAAAGGAGGAGAGATCTCCGGTTTACTTGGTCCATTCATCTGATCCATACATCACGTTCGTTCATCTCACCGACCTATTGAAATTCTGGCTCTGCATTTAATCACCTGCAAAACCGTTCAAAAAACCAGAGAGAGATTGTCGACAGGTTCATTCCCTTCGATAAACGCAGATCCCATCTTGTCGACAGGTTCATCACCTATCTTCTCCTTATTAGGGCATTGTCAATTGATCTTATTAACCTTTGTCACCTCATCTTCTCTAACTGGATACTCCCCTTTCTCGAAAATCGAAAGCTTTACTGCCTTGCCTACCAGATGTTTGCAACATTACACCCTAATGGCCCATCGACGCATGACGCATACATGTCCCAATGTAACCTGATAAGCTATTACCTACGCAGCCACTACGCATGGAACAAGATGATGGCGTGACTGCAGTTCAAAAGCAATTTTATTGATGAGGTTGTATTTATTAAGAACATGCCTATCTCAACCAATATCAAATCCTTTGTCTTCAACATATGATTTACTGAATAAGTCAAAAGCTACCAACAACTTAAATGAAATCAAGCATATGTTCAAATGCAGATGGAACTGGGCCATCGATGAAGGTAACCCCGACCAAATGTCGAACTGGTTTTTCAACCTTGATTTGGAAGAGAGGATTCTAGTATGGCATATCGTGACAGATATCTGTTACCACTTGAGAGACTACAAATCCCTACATCGAGATGTCAGCAAGCTCTTGTCAGACTACATGCTTTATCTTCTGATCATACATCCCTTTCTCTTGTGTGGTGAGTGGTGTATATTACTAAAAAGCCCTTTCTCTATTTTTCCATTTTCTCATTTCAGAGAGAGATTGAGAGAGAGAGGGAGAGAGATTTGTTTCTACAGTGATTTTGTAATACGCGCTTATGCGCTTCTAATTGAACTTTGACCAATCCGATCCAACTCAGTTTTCATGACCTAGTCGAACTCGGATTGGCTTAGGACAGCAGGGGTTCGACTCGGTCTGAGTCAGATGACCCAGACTCGATCCTAGATCGGTCCGAGTTCGAGTTGACCCATGTAAAATTCGGACCAAGGCGAGTTAGACCCAATCCAGTCCGATGCCTAGCTCTAGTGAGGAGGGGGGGTGTGCAGACGCAAGCCACGATTACATGTTATTCACCTTCTCCTCGAGGTATGGCTACAGGTCCAATACCCAAGCAATAACGAAGATCATAGTGGAAGGCCTCTCCTCATGTGTCAGCTTAGGCTTCACCAAGGGGGAGGTCATCATCGGCTCTAATATCGTTGTGGAGCTTTGACGTAGGGATGAACGTAATGAGGTTAATAACCATCTTCCTCAAGGATAACTAATCTGAACCCATGGAGCTTCTCTAGACTCCTCACAGAGACTTCTCGAATCCACGAGGAAAGAAAGCAAGATGAATATAAATAAATTCTAATAAATTCGTAGTTTGATTGATGAATAAAATAAACAAGTTCACAACCCTTTAAATAGGGATACCAAGTATTGGGAGAGAAATTAGAAGCAAACTATAACTAAAAGTCCTAGAACTAGCAACTTACTAAAAATAGTAAAATACTATTTATAAACGGTCGTGATGTCTACTAGTGTGCAAGGTTTTCAGCCAAAAATAGTAAGCGTCTTATTTGGCTTCACCAAGCTGGTCTCCTAATTATTCTAAGCTCTTTTCACATTAGGCGCAACTCCTAAAGCCCAACAGATGAAGAGTTATAATCAAACTAAGATTTACTATTTATAGTAAAAATGGAATTAAAATAGGGGAACGATCGTCGATCTAGGGGTATTTTGCAAATCTGGCTTGAGCAAGCTGGCATAGCAAGATTGGGTGGCTAAAGTAGCTCGTTCTAACAAAATCATATATTTTACGCCCACTAACTCATTCTGGATTGTGAGATACACCTGATTTAAGGTCTGACAGTCCGGATCACTTCTACCGTTGATCGAGCCTTTTCTGATCCATCTCAACTATGAAACTGTTCACAACCCGCTCTACATCAAGCTTCTCAACAACAAAGCCCTTGAGATGTGGGGTTTTGGTGGGCCAAAGTCGACTACCTTAGGCATTGGTTAGACTTCAAGATATCTCACACGCCTCAGGAGGCAGATTCGATGGTGAATGGCCTGGCATGGTGGGGAAGTGAGTCCCAATAATCCTAAAGGCTTAGGGATTTGCCTATCATTACAGCGCACCTTTTTCTGGACGGAGTGGTTTTGGGTAGTCTTCACGTGGACTGATCTTTGTTTTTAAGGTATATGATAAGCTAGGCCGTTCAATCTTTTCGTCGGAGTGGCCTCGCCCAAATTCGGTGTACAGTTGCTTGCCTTTTCAATGGACGGAGTGGGTTTGGATTGGATTTTACGTTCTCATCATAACGGCCCTATAAAAATCAAGGGTAGATATCTTTTTCAAACATTTCATTTGATGTGGCCACTTAAATTATAGAGTAGCATGATTTTTTGGCTCTGAATCCAATAAAGAATTACACATCTAGTGACTCTTTGAAGGGGGCGGATTAGATACTTACAAATTGCTACTGAAGTGATGACACCAAGTTCTGTGGGCCCCACCATGATGCATGTGTTATATCCATATCGTCCATCCATTTGGAGATATCATTTTATGGCATGATAAAAATAATAAGATAGATCTAAAGTTCAAGTGGACCCCACCGTAGAAACAGTGGGGATGGGGACAGTAACATCCACTGTTCAAAACTCCTTTGGGGCCTCAAAATTTCCTGAACAAGCTTATATTTTTGTTGTCACTCAACTATCTCTATATTAATTTATGAATAAGTCGGATCAAAAAATTACATCATAGTAGGCCCTATGAATGTTTCAACAGTGGGTGTGACTGATCCCACAGTTTTCTGTGTCGGATCCAGTTGAACTGTAGATGTATCTCATTCTTTTTCTAATGCCATAAAACGATTTTTATAAATAGTTGAACAGTACGGATACAATACATGCCTCATGCATGGTGGATCCACGAAGCTTGGTGAAGTCACTTCAGTAGCCATTTGGCTACTACTGACCTTGTCAGTATCTAATCCGCGCCATCTTTGAACTCATTACGGTGGGCCCCTTAAAAAGAAAAGGTAGGCGTACCTAATCCACCAGTGCCCAGCTCGAAACGGGCCATAGTAGTACCCACTCTGCAGACGGGTTGAGTAAGGAGACTGACTATTAAAGTGATGTCACCGTATTCTATTAACCCATCATGGTGTATGTGTTGTATTCACACTTTACTTCCAACGGGAGAGTTCATCTCAGGTCATGAGCTAAAGAATGAGACAAATCCAAAGATCGAGACCAACACATCACAGAAAACGGTGTGAAGAGTGTCGCCCATCGTTAAAACCCTCCTAGGTCTACCATAATGTTTACTTGAGATCCAGTCTATTAATAAGTTAACACAGACATTAACGAAGGAAAAAAACAAATATCGGCTACATCGAAAACTTCTATGGCCCGTAGAATTTTTTTAATGGTATGCGTTCAATCTCCATTGTTTTATTTGGTGAGGTCCACTCAAGTTTTGGATCTGCCTCCTTCTTTGGTTCATGCCCTAAAATGATCCTTACAAATGGATGGACAGTGTGGATATGAAAAATACATCATGGTGGGGCACCAAAACTTTGGTGACATCACTTGAGTAGTAGTCTCGCAACTCAACCCAGTAATTAATCCGCATCGTTTCGTACGCAATGCACTGCATTCTTTGTTACGCAGTGCAACTCGGTTTCCAATCGCACAAGGATAGGGAGAATTAAGCGTGGAGAGATAATATTAAATAAAGAAGAAGAGAGAATAAAAGATTTGTTTCGAAGAAGAAAGAATAAAAGATCTGTTTAATTTGAAAGAAAATGGGATAACGAGAGAAATAACGCACTTCTGATGTATTTCTGTGATGCACTATATGAGTAAAAAATCCAAGCAGTTAATAAAGTGGGGTTTCTTGTAACAGTGTAAAGAACATGATATATATATATATCTATATATATATATATATAGAAAATTAGGTTATTAGAAATTCATTCCAACCATCTTTATTAATTTTTTTTGTCAATAAAATTTAATAAGTGGAACATATTTGATAAATGAGCTAAATTCATGACACATATTTCTATTGTACATAAATTAGATTTGATGTCACATAGCCTTTTATAAAAGAAATTAAATATGGTTAAAGAGAAATAATTTTATTATTTATAACAGCCAGCTTGTTGGACCAATTTGAATTATATATATAAAGGCACAACATGAGGTGCCAAGGCTTCATAGCGGTGCATTACAATAGATTATCCATTACTCAAAAATCATAATGTAACTAACGATCCTAACTCTCCAATCAAACTATTGCCTGTAGTGAGTGTGGCCTGGATACTTTTACTTTCGGATTGTGGAGCTCATCAATAGGCCCTAGATCAGAAGGTCAAGAATGTCCATTCTGAAGCCGGCCTCATGAGAAAACATATAATGACGACGGAAGATAATCAATCGCCGAGAACCAACCGATCAAAAAGGTTTGGACCACTGAACGGTGGGCCCCACTTAGAGGCATGGATGGACTTTTCTTTATTGGCATCTTGTGCAATGTGATCACCACACATTTGCTTTGAATCGCCATTCTCGGGTGCCACATAATGGGGTGATGGGTGTTGGAGAATGTCAGGGTCTCAAGAGAAGAGTTGGGCAAAATAGATCCGACCCTATCCTAATCGAACCGACGGTCTAGATCGATGTGGATTTATTTAGATATTTCAGATCCGAATGATTTTCGGATCAGGATCGAGTCGTCGTCAATTCAGACTGATCCTGTCCGAAACCTGATCTGAATGGATCCGATCCGATCAGATCCAACTCGATCCGGAGCCTTAGGAGGATTTTAATGAAGGATATCCAATCATTATTGTTTTCCTATGGTGTGGTCCACCTGAGATTTTTATCCCTCTAATATTTTGTATCAAGCTTTTAAATGATCTGTAAAAATGGATGAACAGCATCGATGAAATACATACATCATGGTGGGGCCCACAGATCACCGACACCACTGTTGCTTTCCGTCAGAGGCGTCATACCACACCACTGACACTAGCTACTGCCCCAGCCTAGGCTAGTTGGAGCTGGCTAGGTATGTAGCGTGCAAAGACGGGATGCGGATTGCGTACTACCTCAACCCATCCCTAGCTCCGAACAGGCAATTCTGTGGGCGGGTCCACTATGATGTATCTGTACATCCAAACCGTCTATCCCTTTTCTCAGATTATTTTAAGGCATCATAATAAAAATGAGGTAGATCCAACGATCAAATGGAGCACACCACTGATTAATCTTGCATTTAATGCAACTGACATTTAATCCTTTGTGCATTTTAATGCAACCAAGCTTATTATTTGGTGTGGTCCACTTGATCGTTGGATATGCCTCATTTTTGTGTTCATGCCTTAAAATAATATGAGAAAAGGGATTAACAGTTTGGGTGTACAGATACATCACGGTGGGCCCGCCCACAGACCTGCCCGAGCCTGAGATGGGTGGGGGTAGTACGCGATCCGCATCCGCAAAGGTGAGACTGACGCTCCTCGAGCTCCGAGTTGTATGAACAGTTCAAAGGAGATCAAAGTTATATGAGCCCCACAGTGATGTATTTATTAATTATATCTACACCGTTCATATATTTTTAGAGGTCATTGAAGAGCATTATCCAAAAAATGAATAATATATAAAGATCATATGGACCACACTTCAAATAGCAGCATAGAATGATTTTCACCATTAAACATTTCATGTGGTCCATCGAATAGTTAGATCTGTTTTATTTTTCATCTCAAGCCTTATGACGAGCTCGCCAAAAGGATGGACGGTTTGGATATAACACATACCCCATGATCAGACCCACGTAACTTGCTAACTTCATTATAGGCTTACCGCAAGGAACTTGCATGGAAAGTATTAACTGCACTTTCGTGCAATGCACGTACATATGTCCGATAAAAGTTTATATACGGTGAAGGAGAGTTCTTTCAGATTCATGTAGGGCCCACCTTGATGTATATGTTTTATCTAAGCCGTTCATTCATTTTGACATGTAATTTTAGGCATTGGGCACAAAAAGACAGTATATTAAAGGTTGAAGTAGACCACACCACATAAAACGGTTAGATTGAATTCATACGATCTGAATTCTATCGAACCCGATCCGACTCGGTTTCACTAACCAAGTCGGACTCGGTTCGGGTCAGGTCAACCATCATCGGATCAGTCCGAGTCAGGTGACCTGGACTCGGTCCCGGATCAGATCGAGTTCGGGTCAGGCCATTAAGACTTCGGATCGAATCGAGTTGGACCCAATCCAATCCAATCCGGACCGATGCCCAGCTCTACTCAAGAGTGGTTATAGATAAATGCAAGACCCAGTTGCAAGTTTGCTACTGTAAAGTAAGCATGGACAGTGCATCCCTAATCACTTGGAGTACATGTAAGTAGATCCAGACCATCCAAATCAAGTCCTCACTAAGATGGATCATAATTGACAGATCACGCAGATCAGATGGCGTTAAAAATTAGAATTTTCCCATTGAAGGATGTTATGGGGTAGACATTTTCATCCCCACTATTTAGTGATGTGGCCGACTTTTGTGAATTGCCTCACATCGCAACTTAGCATGATTCGGTGAAAATGATTGATGAAGTAGTTGTTAAGCCGGATTTGGGTTTGTTAGGCGTTGTGTCAAACGAGCATAAAAGGAGTAGACCATTCCAGCCGGGTGTGCTAGGCGTCGTGTGAAACAGACGTGAAAGGAGTAGACGATTCTAGCCAGCTGTGCTAGTCGTTGTGTGTGAAACAGGCATAACAGGAGTAAACAATTCTAGCCATGTGTGAAACAAGTGTAAGAGGAGTAGACCAATCCAGCCCCATTTTCGCAATTCAATCGTTTTTTTGTGACAGTTATGCAGTCGTCCATCCAAAACGAGCCCCACTGCTAAATTAGACAGGGGTGCATTAATTGGAAGTGCGTGCCTGAATAATACGGAGTGGAATAGATGAGGCATTCACGTGGGAAGTCATGCCTGAATTATTACTTTTTAGTGTAATAATATAATTCGAA
The DNA here is from genome assembly GCA_037074715.1 of Magnolia kwangsiensis. Taxonomy (NCBI): domain Eukaryota; kingdom Viridiplantae; phylum Streptophyta; class Magnoliopsida; order Magnoliales; family Magnoliaceae; genus Magnolia; species Magnolia kwangsiensis. The sequence goes on from CM073571.1 coordinate 5,459,027, forward strand.
CGCGGATTTTTTTTTATTTATTTATTTTATTATTATTATTTTTTAAAAAAAAAAAAATAGATGAGGCCCGTGTAATAGCTCACTGGGTCAGGCCTTGACTGTGGGATCTATTTTTTGTATATCCACACCGTTCATCACTTTTTCCATATCATTTTAGCTTATGAACCCAAAAACGAAGCAAATCTAAATATCGAGTGGACCACATAGTAGGCATTGAATGATTACCATTAAAAACTTCTCAGGGGCCACAAAATTTTTGGATCAAGCTGGTATATGTGTTTTCCCTTTGTCTATGTCTTTTTTATCTTACCAATTAGATGGAAAGTAAACATTCCGGTGGGCCCTAGAAATTTTTTTAATTGTGTGGTGTGGTCCACTTGAGATTTAGATCTACTTTAAAAACCATGCCTTAAAATAAGCTGGAAAAACTGATGGACGGTGTGGATATACAACAGATAGATCAATGTGGGCCCCATGGTCAGGACGTCACCTAATCCGCTCTGGAATAACACAAGCTAGATTTCCTTCCGAAAAAAAAAATGCAAAAAACTTTGATACTGTAGCATACTGCGAGTGCACTAAGAAATTGCACACGTGGTAAACAGGTAGCATAAACAAACCGTCCTAATCATCGTTCCCAATTTTCGATGGCAAGTGGACCGAAAACTTCATCACTTTAATTTCGTAACGGGATGATTGTTGGTCCATTCAACAGACGGCTCAAAAGAAAACCAGTCCCATTTGTCCGATGCTAGAAGTTTTTAGTTAATCTAACTTTTGGGTGACCAACAACTTTAGTGGGTCCACAATCTGAACGGTTTAATTTGAAATAGTTTATTCAAAGGATACAATTCTCAGCGGCTGTGTATTAACCGTCGTACTCTGATAGAGTAGTATCAATGTATACAGCAAGTCCCTAATGTCCAAAATGGTCCCCCGTAATTGGGGATATGTGTGCTCCCTTCACAAGTCAAATGTGTCATGAATCCTGATAGCGTCTCGTCCACAACAAGCTTAGGACCACGACACGTGGCAACTGATTAGGAATTGGACAAGTGCCAATCTGTTTTCGCGCCTCGCCAGCTGCTCTACGCAATTGACTGCTTACGTACTGACAAAAGTGATAATTCTTGCGGGAAACACGCGTCCTCGGCCAGAGCTTCTACCCTAGCTTTGAGGCACTTTATACGATACTCAGCTACCGTTTGTCCTTCGATACACGGAGACTGAGAGATTGTTTCGGCGGCATTCACTAGTTCAGAATCATTTGTATGAAATTAGAATACAACACTTTTATTATATATATATCCTTTTCATCCAACAAGAAAATGATATAACATAATAAAGATCTTTTGAAAGAATATTTAGAATACTTTTTACATAATTATAACAGCTGGATAATAAGAAAGAGAGCTATTAATAGGTACTCAAAAGTAAATCAAGTGTCTTAGAAATAGAAGAGATAAAAGGTGTAGCCAAGAAGTGTTCAGAAGCAAATCAAGCCGGTGAGAGGCGTTCAAAGGTGAAAGAAGTGACCAAGAGATGTTCAAAAATGAAACAAACAGCTGTGAAGTATTTAGAAGTGGAACAGTATAAAAAAAAGATAAAAGGATTTGAAAGACCAGATGACAACTGATATAACCAAAATATTAAAGAGTGAAACATCTAGAAGAATTAATATTACATACCATCGAACGGGCGATAACAATGGCATGGTCGATGCGTGGCTAATGAACTAATAGCGACCACGAAAAGCAAAGCTTGGTAGAGAGAAAAGTAACAGTTGGGAAGATGTAACGTATTAAAAGAATGATCTAGAGGACTCATCAAGTACCACAATCATTGGAGTAATGATATAAATATCTAAAAGAATAAGTTGTACACAAAAATTTATAAATAAGAGAGGAAATCAATACAATAAAAAACTAATCTCACACCAATCAAATCAAATCTATTAATTTACTTTATCTCAATTATCTTAGGAGTAATGGTAATCTTGTAATAATAATTCTTAGTTCTTAGTTGTAATCTAAGTTTATGCTCATATGTCGAACTTAATCCTTATCCAGCATCAAGCAATTCTTTCAAGAGACACATTCTTATAATCGCTCTCAGAGACGATTGTGAAATTTTCCTTTTGTTTGATTGTATTGGTATGACGCAACCCATCTTCGGAGGAAGTTAATCACCTTATCATTACAAAATTTTTTGAGTAATTGAGTAAGCTTTTGATCTTCTCATGATCTAGGCATCTACGTTTATGTTGGAAGTATTTATTTACTAATTTCGGCACATAGGGTCGAAAACTGATTTAGTTTGAGTTGAGCCCCCACTACCAAAAAAATGACCAATGCCAATGGTCATGTAGTGCTTTCCCCGACGGTGGCGACAGCTAAAATCCGTCGGTGAATCTTAATAAGCCGTCAACTTAGGCACACTGAGAAGGTCATTACCGACAATTTTTAGCCATCAGCTTTGGTGGTGCGCTCATGTCCCTGCACATGCGTGACAGAAAACGAACCAAAGATACTGCCAACATAAACATGAAGGTTGGATTTTATTTATTTTTTTCATTTTTATCTGTTTAGTAAATATCTAGATACCGATCAAACAGCTAGATATATCAAATACAAGTTTTCGTTGATGATACATTAAACATACTCATAATTTTGACAATTTATTTTATTTATTGTGTGTTGGATGCCTAAGTATATCCATCACACTATGGCAGTGTTGGGTCCACGCATAAACCTACAGCTGGTGTGCCTTCCCACTACTCATTCATTGGGCAATGCACCTGATGAATGGAGTCAGATGTCATACACGCAACACTTCAGGCATCACATATGCCGGGTATTGTACCTGCCTGTGATGGTGTTGTAGAGGATTACAAATCGGCTAAAATCCACGCGGTTCTCAAAATGGACCAAATTCCATATGTAACACATGCATCTCAGCACTTGTGCATGTCGCGTAGCACGCCAACAACGCAGTGAGCCGAGATCTAATCTCAAGCCTTACCCACAAATGATAAACAGAAAGAAATATAAACTAGAAACAGATCAAATTAATCCGAACAAACCATAAGACAAGATATACGTGAAAAAACTCCAAATTAGGGTAAAAAATCACGGACGTAAACTTCCACTATAAAGAAAAATAAAGATTACAAGACAAAATATTAACCTCTCCCTTGGAAGTACAAAAAAAAACCCTTGCCCACACCTTAGAAAAATTTCTTAATATTTTTCCATACCCTAGAAAAGCCCTAGGGACACCTATATATAGTTTAGGCAACTTTCCTTTCACACCCTTGCGAAAGGTGACACAAAAATTCACAGTCCGCATCAAATTCGAAAATGAATCTGCATAACCACGACCGGTCGAGCAAACTGCACGACTGGTTAAGCGGACCCCACAACCGGTCGAGCATAGCTCACGACCAATCAAGCACCCCAGATCCAAAAAAATGATGCTAGCTGGAGTTCGAGTAGAGCCAGTTCACGACTGGTCACAACCAGACCGGTCGAGCGGGCTCCCCGACCGGTCGAGCAGGGGCCACAACCGGTTCTGGGTGGCCCCAGATGTGGCTCCACTTCTCAACAATCTTTCACTTGGAGTCATATAGCCGTAAACCTTTGTCTTCTTCATCCGGAGTGCACCACCTCCTCGTATTCAAACTCGAAGACCAATCAAAACTGAACAGAGCTTCAGCTTCTCTCGTGTGACCGCTTGGTCAGCATATCCGTAGGATTCCCACTTGTATGAATCTTCTTCAGAGCAATCGATCCATCTTCCAGCAATGAACGTATGAAGTGATATCTGATGACAATATGCTTGGTCCTTGAATGAAAGGTTGAATTCTTAGTCAAGTGTATTGCACTCTGACTGTCACTGTACAGCTTGCAATCTGCTTGCTTTTTACCTAACTCTTTCATGAAACCTTGTATCCACAATATCTCTTTACATTCTTCTGTAGTCGCAACATATTTTGCTTCCTTCGTACTGATAGATATTATCTTTTGTAATTGAGAGACTCAACTGACTGCAGCACTATCCAGAGTAAAGACATAACCCATAGTGCTTCTTTTACTGTCGATATCTCCTACCAAATCAAAATTCGCGTAGCCTCGTAGCTTGATTTTCGATCCACCATAGTACAACCCTACATCCTTAGTACCTACCAGGTATCTAAGGATCCACTTCACATCTTTCCAATATTCCTTCCTGAGGTTGTTCATGAACCTGCTAAAAGCTCTCACTACTTGAGCAATGTCTGGCCTCGTGCTTACCATACCATACATGAGACTCCCAATAGCTGATGCGTATGGGACTTTAGCTATGTAGTTTCGTTCCTCCTGCGTCTTTGCGCCTTGCTCCTTAGATAGCTTGAAGTGGTTGGCTCATGGAGTGCTAACCGGCTTAGCACCTCCCATATTGAATCGATCAAGTACCTTGGCTATGTACTCTGCCTGTGACAAAACTAGTTTCTTATTTTTCCTGTCATGCTTTATTCTCATGCCCAGGATTTATTTTGTAACTCCTAAATCCTTCATGAAAAATTCTAGATAGTTGTCTTTTGAGATCTGAGATATCCTTTATGCTTGAACCGGCCACAAGCATATCATCAACGTACAGAAGAAGAATGATGTACGACGTATCAAACTTCTTTAAGTAACAACAGTGATCTGCATAACATCTCCTAAAACCGTTTCCCGACATGAAACTGTCGAACTTCTTGTACCACTGCCTCGGGGCTTGCTTCAGGCCATATAGACTCTTCTTCAGTCTACACACCTTGTTCTCCTTTCCTGGTGCCACGTATCCTGTCGGCTGATGCATATATATCTCTTCTTCAAGGTCCCCATGAAGAAAAGCTGTCTTAACATCTAGCAGCTCTAGATGTAAGTCCTCTGTAGCCACTATACTCAAGACCATGCGAATCGTAGACATTTTCACCACAGGTGAAAATATTTTAGTGAAATCGATACCTGCCTTTTGTTAAAACCCTTTCATAACCAATCTAGCCTTGTACCGTTTCGAACCATCATGCTCCTCCTTCAGTTTGTAAACTCACTTGTTATGAAGAATTTTCTTACCCTTAGGTAGAGTGACTAGCTCTCATGTACGATTAGACTCACGAGAATCCATCTCTTCATCCATGGCCTGCTCCCACTTAACCCGTGTATCTGACTATAATGCCTCTTCAAAACACTCTGGCTCACCATTATCTATCAATAGTAGATAATGTAAGGAGGGTGAGTATCAGACCATGGGTCTCCTCTCCCGAGTAGACCTTCTTACAACCGGTGTATGCGGTTTTGCCTCATAATGCTCTTGTACATGATCATCTTGTGGCGTTGTAACACCCGTGTCCGGTAACTCTTCCAACTCTACGAATTTCTTTTCCTCCACCTTATTTTTCTCCACACTGTCCTTATGCATCACTTTTTCATTGAAGAATACATCCTTACTTCTAATGATCTTTCTATTTTCTGCATCCCAAAACCTGTAGCCAAAATCATGCTGCCCAAAGCCTATAAACGTGCACCTTCTGGACTTCGCATCCAGCTTGTTTCTATGCTTTGCATCAATGTGAACATATGAAGTGCAACCGAACAATGAGATGTATAAGGTTCACTTCTTTCCCAGTCCACGTTTCTTCTGGTAACCCACCATCCAATGGTGCTAAGGGACTTCTATTGATAAAATATGTGGCAGTATTCACAGCATCTGCTTAAAAGGTCTTGAAAAACCCTGCATGTAACCTCATGCTCCTGGCGCACTTAAAGATGGTCCTATTAATGTGCTCAGCCACACCATTCTGCTACGGTGTCCCTGGAATCATTTTCAGATGTTTGATTCCATTTACTGCACAATACTCTTTAAACCTCTTATCACAATATTCTTCCACATTATCAGATCAGAGACATTTTACTATTTTACATGTCTCATTTTCTACCATAACTTTTCACTTCTTAAATACATCAAATACATCAGATTTATGTTTTAAGAAATAAACCCACAATCTTCTACTAGCATCATCAATAAAAGAAACAAAATAACGTGAGCCACCAAGAGATAATACATGTGTCGGTCCCCACACATCAGTGTGTACAAGCTCCAACAGATGCATTTTTGGAGCGCGTACTGTCTTCTTGAAGCTTACCCTCTTCTACTTGCCATACACGCAGTCCTCGCAGAATTTCAACTCAATAGACTTCAACCCTATTAGCTTCCCCTTTGACTATAGTACTTTCATCCATTTCTTACTCATATGTCTCAACCTCTGATGTCATAACTGTAAGACCTGTATCTTAGTCCGTACCGTTCCGTAGACTTCCGCTGTCCTACCGGTAGAATTCCGGCAACCTTCGACCCTTAACCGATATTTACGCGCGTCCCTGATTCATACGCCGTCAACCTGTATCAACTCAATCCAAGACCATTACCACAATAACCGCGCTATCGCTGCGGTTCCGATGCCGCAACTTCCCCGCCGAGGCAATACCCTGGTCAAGAGATGTGGGCCTGCGTTCAGTGCGAGAAAAATACCACGCGTTGCGAAACTCAAGAGAATCTCTACAATTTGTCACATCAATCCCATCAATCAATCAATCCATCAATCCATCACATGTCAAGTACATGTCAAGTACACATCACCTTTCACCCATACCCAAGTAACCTCAAAAGTCAAGAATCTCTTACAAGCCCATGCTTTTCTTACACAAAAGGGCCACAAAAGTCAAAAAGGTCTTACAAACCCATCACCACCACATTCATCACTCCATCACCCATCACTCTCTCTCCCTTTACAACTCTCTCTCTTTCCCATTTTCAAATCATATTCCAAAGCTAAAGAAAAATCACACGTCCAAGCCTCTCCCCATTTCTCTCAAACTACAAGTGTGGCCCACCTTCCCACCCTCTCCATCCCAAGATCTCTCATCCTAGCCATCCATTTCTCATCTCATCCATTGAAGTTGAAGCTAAGGTGCTAAGGAACCCGTAGGAGCAAGAAGATCGGACGGTGGGTGCATGATAATATTAGTTTTCCTTATTTTTGAGATAGGCCAAGTGAGGCCAACCGATCAATGGTTTGGATCTCACTTGGGACCCTAAGTTGTGGCCGATGGCCCACTTAGATCATCATGATCATCCATGATGGGGCCATTCTCCATGGACCCCATCATGATGTTTATTTCATTGCATTTAAAGGTCATCTAGACCGTCCATATTGGTGGAGAAAGGATCTCCACCGTTGAATTCAATTTTGCTAATTCCATGTGTATGATCTCTTACAAAAGAGGGCGCATAGTGGCGGAGCCCTCCATCACTCACGTGTCCCACTCTCCATCTCTCTCTCTCCCTTTTTATTTCATTTTCTTTTAATTTTTTCATGAGATTAAAATAGGGTGGTGTGGCTTATTTGAGTGGACCCCACCATGAGACTTTTATTTTACCCAAATCATCAAATGTGGCCCACTTTGTGTGTGAAGTATCCACATTATTTTCCATGTGGTGGTCTCACCTAATCAGGGCCCACCACGATGTACTTCTTCAAGGACCAAACCGTCCAGTGTCTGGGACGCTGGACGTCCCTGTAAAAAAAAAAGAAAAAGAAAGGAAGCTTTTGGGGTGGTCCTCTTATAGGCCCCACCTTGGTGTATGTATTAAATCCACGCCATCCACCTCATTCCCTGGGCCATTTTAGGCGTTGAGCCAAGTGAAGGGGCTGGTTGGAAGGTTTGGTGGGCCATAGCATCGGAGATTTGCACCCTTACCATTTAAAGACCTTTATTTTATTTTATTTTATTTTCTAAACATAGAAATTACTCTACATTAGACTCGTTTGATTTGTTCCGAGCCGAGAAAGCCAATGGACGGGGTGGATCTGCTAGATGTGGGCCCCAAATGCGAAAAACTCCAAGCAAAAGGGTTTTCTATTTTTTAAAAAAAATTGCAAAGAGGCAGAGCCTCTGTCTCTGACGCCAGCAGGGGACCCACGGCTCCAGCCGTCGGCCCCACCACGATGTTCATTTGCCATTCGACCGGTTCATGAGGTGGGACCCCTCCAAATTTTGGCCTCAACCACTGATCAGGTGGTCCACACCATAGGAAATAGTGGAATTGAACCTCTACCTTTGGAATCTATTTTGGGCCCACAGAAGTTTCAGATCAAAATGAAATTTGTGTTTTCTTTTCATCCAGGTCAAAGTGACCTTATGAACGGTTTGGATGGCATTTAAACATTTCAGGTGGGCCCCACATGGGGCCCACAGTGATGTATATGTTTGTATCCACCGTCCGCTTGGACGGTGGTACCCTCCATGATGCATGTGTTTTGCACCCACCGTCCAGCGGACGGTGGGGCCCGCTGTGGTGCGTATGCATGGGTGCATGCGTGTGGGTGTGTGTGTATGTGTGGGGTTGTACATGTGTGTGTGTGTGTATATATATATATATGTATATATATATATATATATATATATATATATATATATATATATATACTATATACATATATATATATATATTATATTATGTAATGTACATGATGGTGGGCCTTCATGTGGGCCCCCACCATTAATGCAGGTGCTGCATCTAATCTGTCCATCCATTTTAAAGATCATTTTATGCAATGAGTCAAAGAATGAGTCAGACCCACAGTCCAAGGGGACCCCATCTTGGCATGATTTGAGGTCCATCTTAATGTAATTGTGACAGCTTATTGGGGCCCAGTTTGATGTGGATGTAAGGCCCATGGGATTGGACCATTTGATATATCCCAAGGCCCTTGGGACCAGACCCATTTGATTCATATAAGGCCTATGATTTAGGCCCATTTGATTTATATAAGGCATATGGGTTTAGGCCCACTTGATCTATATAAGGCCTATGATTCAGGCCTATTTGGTATGTATAAAGCCCATGGGATTAGGCCCATTTAAGACACTTAAGGCCCATGTGATTAGACCCACTATGACGTACTCTGAGGCCCGTGGGTTATGACCCATTGCAATGCACTTAAGGCCCATTGGTGTGGTCCATTTATGTGGCTCATTTGATGAGTAAAAGGCCCATATGATATGGCCCATTTAATGTATTTAAGGCCCAATGGGATGTAACTAAGGTCCATTGCAATGTGTGAGCCCAACACGGATTACGTAACGATGTTTGCGACGATCATACCTTGGGAGTAATATTGGTTTGACGTCCACATTGCAAGTGTAATGTTGGTTAGATGTCCACATTACGACTCTCCTTAGGTCCCCTTTGATAGGCAGTACTTGTTGTGTATAGGCCATCTAGGCCCATCTGCGTTGTAAGAATAGTTAATCACTTATTTGCATGTTTAGTATAGTTTCATGACTCATGATCATACGCATCATATGTATGCTTGATATGAGAATTGACTGATCATAGCATATGCCTTCGGGCAGGTTATTTATGGGCTCCCGGTTAGGCGGTGTTTCCCTACATGAGCACACGATATGCACAGGATTTGTTGCATGACTGGATAGCGTGATTCATGCATTTCGCATTTGTGTGACATGGTTATTGTACGCCCTAGCGACATTGTGGTCGCCTCCACAGGCGTATCGTGGTTGGCAGGATTAGATACCAGAAATTTTGTTCTACATGAGGTGCTATAGATATCCCTAGGTGAAAGTTCTTAAACCCTTATGGTACCAAGAGGTTGCTCCAACATCTAGACCGAGTGGGTAGATGAGCGTTAAGTGTCGATTACCAGACGGTTGCGCTCTCCACTGTGTCATGGTCAGTTGGGAGGGGGTGCGGCCTTACTCGCCCGAGAGTAGGGGGCAAAGCTAGGCTGAGTCTGATCAGCTCGAGGAATGGGTCCGCTATCGACGAGCCGAGCCCGATATTGGCAGGCGGATAGTGAGGTCTCTTCCACTTACCTTATTGCGCGTGATGAGGCGGCGATCTGGTTTAGAGTGCACTAGACCCCGGTGATATCCTAGATTTGAGTTGTATTGATGTGTGGACATAGATGAGGATTTGTATGCTTGAGTTGCATTTCACATCGCATGGCCTTGGGATGGCCGATATCATTCATGTCTTGCATCACATAGCTTTGGTATGGTTCATGGTTTTTCATGGATCCATCTACATATTTCGCATTACTCTGTTATTGCATGTTCATATTACTACCTTGTGCACACACTTTCACCACCCTCTAAGCTTTCTATAAGCTTATGCACGACCGTTGCGTGTAGGTGATGTTGGGGCGTAGCGGTGCTGAGACAGGAGCACTTGCAGATCATTTGGAGTTTTTGCTCCTTACCATTGTATTTCCCTTTATGCTCATTGTACTTGTAAAGTTTTTTATCATAGTGGAAATGTAATGGAGTTCTTGGTTGTTGTTTGTGGGTTATGTCTTTGGTTATGCTTATTATGAATCAAACTGATGTTAAAAATCCTCCTCGTAGCATCCTATGATCGGAACCTGGCGAATGGGCCCTAGGAGCCGAGAATGAGGTTCTACGGAGGCTGTTGGCACCGGATTCAGCAATCGAGAATTTTGTGAGCCCGGTTTCCAAGTTTGGGGCGTGACAATAACTACTCATTCACTCCAGTTAATACGACTGCGAGTGTATTATACGATCATGAAGTCACGTACAAAGTACCTTTCTTTTTACCTCGAGATATCACTGATGAGGGTCAAATATTGCATATCAAACCCCGATTGTTGCCTAATTTTATGTATATGATAATGCTTATTGCCATATTTTAATTGTGTTTTTATTACAGGATGAAATCAGGAACATTAATTGAAAAAGGATATTAAAAGCGTGGATTTGACGCTCCGAAGTCACCAGAGCAAGGTACACACTCCAGAGGACTAAGATTGAAGAATTTACACGCCGGGGATCCGAGAAATCAAACCGTTCAAGTTGAAAGGGCTCGAAATTGGTCCAGAATGTATGATCACATGGTTCTCGTCATCCGATCAGTTTGAAACTTCATACATGTGATGAGGGCCATAAATTAACCGTACATATTAAATTTTAACCATTGAAGATCTTGAAAAGTGGCCCAACAGACAGATCAGCCCATTAATCTTCAATTTGGGGCCCACCTAATATCTGGAACTGCCTCAACTTTGGTTTGGACGGTTAAATTAGTTTGTGAAAAGGGATGGATGGATTGGATTTTTGAAACACATTATAATGGGGCCCGTATGCATGGTGTGTACATTACACATGTACATGCATGCAACGTGCACAGGACCGCTGACGTGGTCAGCGCACCTTCCAAAACAGTGCCCACAACTGCTTCTCCAAAACGGTAGATGTTGTTTTGGCGTCAGTAAGCGGATGAACTGCGTTCGACTTATGGTTGATTTTGCCCCACCCTTCGCATGTACGTCTGATTTGCGCCATCCACCGTGTAGACAGCTGGGAATACTACAAAACCTAGTTGATACTTTGTATCCATACACGCACACGCGTACGGTATAGAGGCCACAAAAGGGTTACCCTGCAACGTTAAAATCTGATCTTTTAGTGATTTCTTCTCTGAAACACGTCAATGGACGTTCAAAACTACTCATTCTTGACTGAAATTTCATCCTGAATCCAATGGATGGAGTAGATTTCCATAAAAACACCTCTGTGGGGCCCACGGATCACGACAGCGAAAGAGTGTGAAAGGTTTCGCACATCCACGAAAACTGAATTTTTCTAGCGGTTGTGGCCCACCATCTTTGATCATATGGCAAATCTGAACCGTCTATCATGTAGAGGACCCAAGAAAGTCCTAAAGGATGGTGTTTCTTTAGAATTTGGGCGAGGAAAGTGACAATTGTTGAAGCCCCAAACTTGGCTGCGAAAAGGCTTTCGCTGCGCATGCGATAGCTTTCCAAATCCGATTTCACCACTCCAGCAACTATATGAGGAGGTTTTGGACATGGGGAGCAATCATTCAGGCCTTGGGAGGATCCAGAAAGAGAAGAAAGAGAAGAAAGAAGAGAAAGAAGAGAGAGAGAGAGAGAGAGAGGAAGAAGGGAGAATGTTTTCTGTTTCTACAAATATTTATTTTTTTCCTTCTTTCCTAATCAATTTTATGGATTGCTAAACTCTTAGCTAGGGCTGAGATGAAGCCCCTAATTTGAATAACTTTTGTTTATGTTGAATTCTTCTAATTCAATTAATTTGTTTCTTTTTCTAGTGTGCTTGATTGAAATCTTCATACTTCTCCATTCTATGAGCTTAATCAAAGTCTAGATATGGATGTTGTTTGGAATCTTATCTAGGTGCTTGTGTCTGACCATGAACAGGTTTCCTATAGAGGAAGAGACAGAAATCTACATCTCTACATGCCTGACCATGGATGGAAAGATGTGATCCATATGCTTTAAGAGATTATACATTCTGTGTACCCGACCAAGGACATAGGGTGTGCTTTGTTTATTAAATTTATATCAATCTGAATTAGGGTGAATTAATAGGCAAAATAAGGGTTAGGATAATTGGGGGTGGATTCGAAAGTCGTAGTCTTCTCATCGATTGGATTTTATTCACTACTCTTAGTTACTTTTTCATTAATTTTTGTTTAGTTTTCTTAATCATTACCTAAACTCTTTATTGGATTAGTTAAGAAGAATCGTAACATTCAAATTATGACAACCAGTTCCCGTGGAAACGATCTCGTGATACGTACCATATCTACATCTGATTCGTATACTTGTGAGTTAAAAATTATTTAAATCAAATTGGTTTAAATTAAAACATCAATCACCAAGGCACCTTTTGTAATCTTTTAGGAATCACTGGTGAATGTCGTCACATAACCGGTATCGGCCAACTACCCCACTGAGATCAGATTCCGTCTCAAACTCGGTACATGTTTGACATCATTCAATTTCAACATTGTTCCATCTTTCTGATTTATATGAACGTCTCCCTTTTCAACAATATTGCACAACTCATCATCACCCAAGTAGACTCTCCCGAAGTCACCTGACACATAATCACACAGAACTTCCTTACACGAAGTGGCATGAAACGAAGCACTCGAGTATATAACCCAAGACTTATTCCTCGCATCAAGAGAAAAGATCAACGCCTCTGTGTCACTCTCCTCAAATAGATTCACTAAATCCTTCCCACCTTGAGAGCTTTCTTCTTGTTTCTTAAGCGCCCTATAATCACGTTTCAAGTGCCCCTTCTTTCCCAATGCCAACACCCGTCATTGTCTTTCGGTCCCTTGAACTTCTTCCTCGACTTAGAATGCTCGTATTTATTGCCTCCTTTATTCAGCGATCTTCCTCTTCATTTAACGTTTAAAGCATTTCTTGAATCCCCTGAAACTCCTTATGCCTTTCTTTTAGATTCTTCGCAGAGAATTAGATCGGCTACATCACCAAATTTCAGTTTTGTCGACTCTAAATAATTGCTCGCAGCAATCACCAAACCATCCCAACTGTCTAGCAAACTTGACAAGATCAATAACGCCCTGACTTCATCCTTAAAAACAATGTCAATAGATTTCAACTGGCTCGTGACTGTATTGAACTCGTTTAGATGTTCAGCCACGCTCCCACCATCTATATCTTCATGTTAAATAGTTATTTCATAAGATAAACCTTGTTGGACGTAGAGGGTTTTTCATACATGGTAGTTAGGGCTTTCATTAATTCTTTTGTAGTTTTCATATTATATATGTTGAAGACAACGCTCTTAGACAAAGAGAGTCGAATCGTTCCTAAAGTCTTCCTATCTAGTAAAAATCATTCATCATCTGTCATCTTTTTCGGTTTCTTCTCTTTTCTTCCTAGAGGAATATAGAGGTTCTTCTGATAAAGATAATCCTCCATCTGCATCTTCCAGAAGGTAAAGTTTGAACCATCAAACTTCTCAATTCTAATTTTCCCTTCTTTTGTCATCGCTCTCAATAGAACTAAACCACTAGCTTTGATACCAGTTGTTGCGCAGCATGCTAACAACGCAGTGAGCCGAGATATAATCTCAAGCCTCACCCACAAATGATAAATAAGAAGAAATATAAACTAGAAACAGATCAAAGCAATCCAAACAAACCACAAGACAAGATATACATGGAAAAACTCCAAATTATGGTAAAAAACCACATATGCAAACTTCGACTATGAAGAAAAATAAAGATTACAATGTAAAATACTAACCACTCCCTTGAAAGTACAGAGAAAATCCCTTGCCCACACTTTAAAAAAATTTCCTAATGCGTTCTCATACCCTAGAAAAGCCCTAGGGACACCTATATATAGTTTAGGCAACTTTCCTTTCGCACCCTTGCGAAAGGCGACACAGAAATCCGCAGTCCGCATCAGATTTGGAAACGAATCTGCATAACCACAATCGGAGCGGACCCCACGACCAGTAGAGCATGGCTCACGACCGGTCGAGCACCTCAGACCCAAAAAACTGATGCTCGCTGGAGTTCGAGTCGAGTCAGTCCACAACTGGTCACGACTGGTAGAGCAGGGGCCACGACCGGTCGTGGGCGGCCCTTGATGTGGGTCCACTTCTCAACAACATTCATGTGGACCCTTCATAAAACGCCTAGAAGAAGAATCCAGGTACTCTGACAAATAGATTTTTCCTATTTCATTGTACTGTTATTGGTGCACACATCACATAATTTGTAATGATGTAGCCTAATCACATTACAACAAACGGAAATGAATTTGACTAATAACCCTACCACTAGCCAATGGGTAGTGGTTGGTGCTATGACGCCCCTCCATGATGTATGTGTTTCATTCTTGCTGTCCACCCATTCTTCCATATCATTTCACGGTATGACCCAAAAATGAGGTTGATCCAAATCTCAAGTGGACCGCATAGTATTGATTGAATGCCCACCATTAAAAACTTATTGGGGGCTACAAAACTTTTGGATCCAGTTTATATATATATATATATATATATATATATATATATATATATATATATATATATTCTTGGATGACCTAATCAACAAGTTAGTTGTCAACTAACCATTATAGTGAGGCTAGGAGGTTTTTAATGGTAGACATTCAATCACTATTGTTTTCCCATGGCATGGTTCACCAGAGATTTAGACCTACCTTATTTTTGCTTAAAAATTATCTTTCAAAATAGATGGACAATGTGGATAAAACATATACATCATGGTGGGGTCCACATAGCACCAACCACTAGCCACCTTGCTAGTGGCTACGTAACTAGCCAAACCACTTGCAGGACAAATAGGTTTTTACTTTTCATGGCCGAGGATTCGAATTCACAGGAAAAAAACAATTGTTATACAACAATAGAAAATATAACATACTAAATATTTTCTTAAGAATATTTAGTGTGCATTTTTAAGAAATTACAATTGGCAAAATGATAAGATAGAGAGCCATTAGTAGGTATTCAAAAGTAAATCAAGTGGCCCAGAGATATATACAAGTTACGGCCGAGATGTATCGAAAAGCAAATTGAGCGGCTGAGAAGTGTTCAAAAGTGGAACAAGTGATCAAGAGATGTTCAAAAACAAAACTAGCAACCGTGACGTGTTCAGAAGCAAAATAAATAGAGAGATGTGTTTAAAATAATTTAAAAAGGATAGAAGGATCTAAAAGACCACATGGCAATTGCCATAACCGGAAAATTAAAAAGAGAAACATCCAAGAATTAATACTATATGTCATCAAAGGATCAACAAAATGAGTGTGACCAATTAACTATTCGCGACCAAGAAAAGCAAAGCTTGGTCCAGAAAGGAGGAACAGTTAGAAAAAAGAACGTATCAAAAGAATGATCTAGAGGACTCCTCAACTATTATAATTGAGAAATTTATATATAGGAGAGGAAATCAATACAACAAAAAAACAATCTCATCTATCAATTTACTTTATTTCAATTATCTTAGAAGTAACCATAGTCCTACACTTGTGCATTCATGTATCCCTTGGTAAAACACCTATCTGAAAATTTTAGATACTTTAGATGTCCAAAACAGATTTTTCTATTTCTCTTCATTATGATTGGTGCACATCATCACATAATTTATAATGATGCAGCCCAATCACACTACAACAAACAGAAGCAGATTGACTAATGACCCTGCCACTAGCCAATGGGCAGTGGTCGGTGATCCATGGCCCTGCCACAATGTATGTGTTTCATCCATGCCGTCCACTCATTCTTCCATATCATTTAATGGTGTGACCCAAAAATGAGGGTTGATCCTGGACCCAAAAATGAGGGTTGATCCAAATCTCAAGTAGACCGCGCAGTGTTGATTTAATCGCTCACCGTTAAAAACTTCCTGGGGCCTGTAAAAGTTTTGGATGAAGCTTAAATATTTTTTTTCTTGGATGACATGATCAACTGGTTAGTTGTTAAATAATGATTGCAGTTGGGCTTAGGCGTTTTTTAACGGTAGACATTCAATCAATACTGTTTTTCCATGGTATCGTTCACTGGAGATTTAGATCTACCTCATTTTTGCCCTAAAATTATCTTTCAAAATGGATGGACGGCGCAGATAAAACATATACATCATGGTGGGGTCCACGTAGCACCGACCACTAGCCCCTGGCCGGTGGCAGCGTAACTAGCCAAACCGCGTCCACATCAAATAGGTTTTTTCTGTTCACGGCAGTGGATCCAATTCCCGGAAAAAACAATGGCTCCCTTAAACGCAGGTTCAAGTAATAATGCACGCGTTAACACATATATCTGCCACGTTGGCCGTGCTGAGGTGTGTGCATTAGGGAAACGGATTGGCTACTCCCCCTGCCACAGCCTATGGCTGATGGCCGGTGCTCTGTGGGCCCACCATGATGTATATGTTTCATCCATACCGTCCATGTATTTTTCTAGATCAGTTTATGATGTAAGAACAAAAATGAGGTATATCACAATCTCAAGTGGAACACATTACAAGAAAAAGTGTTGAATGAACGTAGACCACTAAAAACTTTTAGAGGGCCATAAAAGTTTTCGATCAAGCTGATCTTTGTTTTTTTCCTTCATCTGGGTCTTTAGTACATAATCAACAGATTGGATATCAAATAAACAGTACAGTGGACCTCAGGAGGATTTTAATGGTGGATATCCAATCACTATTGTTTTCCTGTGGTGTGTTCCACCTGAGATTAATGTCCCCCTAATTTTTGTGTGAAGTCCTAAAATGAACTGTAAAAATGGATGAACGGAATGGATGAAACATATACATCATGGTGGGGCCCACAGAGAACCTACCACTAGCGACGGCGCTGCTGGCAGGGGGAGTAGCCGATCCGTTTCCGTGCATTAGCTGATTTGTACACGAGTTTAAGCTTAGCAAAGCTCATTTCCATTCACCCAGTTTTCACGTGAAACTAATGTACGTACCTTTTTTTCGTTTTCTTTTTTGTGTTTTTTTTTTTTTTCAGCTCCGGAACAGAATCCTTCCTCTATAAAAGGGGGTGTATGGATAGATCGATCAGCTGCAACACACACCCTTTCTTTCCAACAATAGCCAAGATGGTAAAGCCCCAGCTGTATCAATCCCACCATGCTCCCTCAATCATGGCCTTGCCCAGGTTCTTAATTCCTGGCCAAGGAAGCCCCACAATCTCCGTCCGATCGCTATCCAGACTACCTCGCCGAAATGCGATGAATGGCCGAGTTTTCGCAGTTTCAAACAACGCCCATCAAATCATAATTACTGAAGAGAAAGCAGTATTAGATACCACAGAGAAATCAGTGCTAGAGACCAAAGAGAAAGCAATCGTAAGCATCGAAGAGAAAATGGTCTCAGTTAAGGCTGTCGTCACTTTGAAACTAACAGACAGCGGTTTGAAGGATAACAATGATATTACTGATGTGTTAACCAAAACGCTTCAACTTGAGCTTGTCAGCTCCGAGCTCGATCCAAGTAAGTAGAATTACAGAGAAGAAGATATTTGAAAAACATATCTTCTTTTCTTCAATAAATTCCATTTTACTAATTTTAAAGAGGAAAGGCAAAACTGAAATAAAACTTGTTTAAAACTAATATTGACAACTTTGTATTAATCCATCTGAAGCTGTTTTAATTTTTAGCATAAATGGAAAACATTTTCATCTTCATTACTTGGTTTGAGCTGAATTTTGGAGAATTACTTTCAAATGTCAACAATAATATTTATATATATAAATAAATAAAACATGGAAACTCCGACTTGACTGGAAACACAGTCATGTTTGAATTTATGGAAACCTTGTATGACTTTTGCTTAGTTCTTTTGGTAGTATTTAATAATTAAAAATATATAAATAACGTATGCATAATGTTGAGTTTTGAATGGTGAATTTGGGTTTTTTTTTTTTATAATTAAAATATATATAAATAACCTATGCATTTGATCAAGAGTTTTTTTTTTTTTCGTTTTTAAGTTTTTCCTGATCAATCAACTCAGGTGAGTTTAGTCCATTTTATTTTATTGGTATCAACCTCATGTTTGGACAATGATTGGGTGCAGGCTTGCACCACCATTAGCAGCAGTGGTGTGGTGACTTGGTGAGATGTGATCGGTGGGGTGGTATGCTAAGCGGACCCACAGGACCTCACTATTCACATTTCCCTGCGTCCACTAAAGCCAGCCATGAAGTTTATTTGCTATCCAAACCGTTCATACGGTTATTATCACTCAGATACACTCTAGGCACAAATATTATACTAATACAAAACTTACGTGGCCCTACAAAGTTTCCAATGGTGGGCGTTCAATCCCCACCGTTTCATGTGGTATGGCACACATAAGTTTTGTATCTGCCTTTTTTAAGAATCCCGTCCTAGCATTTTCATGCAAAATTGATGGACAGACAAGATTTGTTATACGTATCTCTATGGGCCCCACATAGCTTCTGACTACAGGAACTTCCTTTCCCCGGGTCACTGGATCACGGCAATCTGCTGTAAACACGAAAAGTTCTGTGGTGTGCCTACCCTGATGATTCTTTCATATCCACCCCGTCCATCCATTTCTACAGTTCATTTTAAAACTTGAATGCAAACATGGGGAAGATCCAAAAATTAAGTGGGCCATACCACAATAAACTGTAGAGATTTATAAAAAAAAATGTTCCCTGTTCAAACTTTTCTGAAACCCACAGTAATCTTTATATGCCATCCATCCCGTTAATATAAGTGGTCTACATTTTTAAAAAATAACGGAAAACCAGCCGTTACATGAGCTATTGATAGTGTTAATAGGTGTGGCATAACTTATAAGTAGACCCGGTTTTAATTCAACTAACGGATCTCTAGGTTAGGGAAGAACTTTACTTTTCAACGGATGGGATTTCACTTTCTAGTGTAGCATTGGCCATGCACACACGGTGGACGGTTACGTTGTGCTCTTTCTGAGCTGCCCCTGTAGGTTCGAGTTATTTGGTACGGTGCGGATTATAACCATCCGTAGACATGCGCAGTGCAACTGTATATTTGGTATGTATTTACCTTAATCCAGACCATCAAGTAGAATGGGATCCTAACATGTTCTACGCTGTTATGTTTTTACTTGTTATTATTGAAGAGACGGGATTGGAGAAGAAGCCAATAGAGTCGATCAAAGGATCGGCGAGCAAACATGATAATGAACTGAAATACGAGGCCCAATTCAAGATGCCGGGTAGTTTTGGTGAAGTTGGAGCGGTTCTAGTGCTGAATAAGCACGAGAAGGAGATGTTCTTGGAAGACATAGTCATTACGGGATTTGCTAGTGGGACAATCACCGTAACTTGCAAATCATGGGTTCAGGGAAAGAGTGATCACCTGGAGCAGCAACCGAGGATCTTCTTCACCGAAAAGGTCTCTCTCTCTCTCTCTCTCTCTCTCTCTTCTTGCATGGTTGTCTTTTCAAGCAGCTGATGGGATATGGTGGGGCCGGTACGCACCAGCTAAAAGTAAGCTTTTTCAGGCCCACATAGTTCGGGCTGTCATATGAGCCAGGCTCCCTCATGACAAAATCAAATATTCAAGTAGGCCCGGCCCAAACATTTCAAAATCTGGGGCATGATGTTTGTGTTATATCTACTAACCTCCATCCATCGGTTGCGACAGGACGTGATCTAAAAAGATCAGGTATATTCAAAATTCAAGTGGGTCATACCACAGGAAGAAGTAGGTATTGAACGCCCACAACTGAAGCTTACCAGAGTCGCAAAAGTTTTGATCAGGTTGATGTGTTCGTTTTTCCTTTCATCATGGCATGGTGGGAGTCACACCTTGTGAAGGACTTCAATGGCAATAAATATTATGGTAGGCCCAGGAAGGTTTCAACCATCAGCAATTCCATCTCGAGTCTTACCAGTGGTGTGGCCCACTTAAGTTTTGTATATACCTAATGTTCTAGCTCATGTTCTAAAATGAACTAGCGACATGGAAGTCATTTCAACATTGAAGTCATGGTTCAAGTCATAAGGAAACAGGGGGAGAGCTACATGAACCACTCGTTGGGGGCCTTGCACAAAACCTTAGGATTTTGTCTTCCAAAACAAACCAGAATTATGGGACAATAAAAGCAATGAAATTAATCAAAGCAACAACCACTCACCACACAAGAGATTTTTACGTGGAAAACCCTCAAAGATGTAAAAACTACGGGACCTTGTCCAGATCAACAATCTACTATCAAGTAGAACGTTATAACCTTCTTCACTCATGCAGGAGCGGATAAACAATAAGAAAATAAAAGAAAACAGAGAGATCTAATTGATTACGAGGACGTAGAAGCGCTGAGATGTAGATTACATAGTAGATCACCTCCACGAGCATAACCTCCCTTCTATAAGCTTCTTCCTTCTCTTTCTCTCTCTCACCCTTTATAGCCCTCTTGTGTTTTTCTCATCACACTTCAATACCTAGAAAAATCCTAGAAACCCCTCTTTATAGTTTTAGGAAACTCCCTTCCGCATCCCAGTTGTAAAAGGACTTGCGACACGAAATCCACGCAAAATCGCGGAACGAATCTGCATAGCTACGACAAGTCGTAACTCTCCTACGACTGGTCGTAGCTCTCCTAAGACTAGTCGTAGACCTCAGAAAAAAATAGTAAAAAACGGCACAAACTCGCTAGACTTTGAGTCATGCCAGGGCTCGAACCTACGACCGGTCGAGCGCCTCCCACGACCGGTCGAAGACCTCCTACGACCAGTCGATCAACATGGTGAATTACTTTGATTTTTCACCCATTGCTCCATCTCTCATCTGATCTGAGGAAGAAAATCTCATCAAATCTCTCCCTTTCCGACTCAAGAGGAATTCACCTTCTTCAACCCAATCTGGTTTCTTCAAACCTCAAACTTGCCCTTGAGTAAAGCCTTAGTCATCATGTCTGACCCATTATCATCCGTGTGGACCTTCTCAAGCTATAACACCTTCTGTTCCAAAGTATCCATAATCCAGTGATACCGAATCTCTATGTGTTTCGACTTGGAATGCTGACTTAGATTCTTGCTCAAGTGTATAGTACTCTGACTATCACAATAGATCACGTGTTGCTCCTACTTCAGGCTAAGTTCCTGTAGGAACCTCTTCATCCAAAGCATCTCTTTATATGCTTCTATGACTGCAATATACTTGGCCTCAGTCGTCGACAATGCTACAACCTTCTGTAGCTTGCTCTGCCAAGAAACCACTCTCCCTGCAAACGTGAACATGAACTCCGATGTAGACTTTCTAGAGTCTATGTCACCTGTCATATCTACATCTGTGTAGCCCTCTAACATAGGTTTTCCATCACCATAGCATAGGCTCAACCTGGATGAGCCTCTTAGATACCACAGTATCTATTTCACCGCTGTCCAATGCTCTTTGCCAGGATTGGCAAGATACCAGCTGACAACACCAACCGCATATCCTATGTCTGGGCGTGTGCACACCATAGCATACATCAAACTTCCTATAGCTGATGCGTAGGGTATCTTCTGCATCTCTTCCACCTCTGCCTTCGTCTTGGAACACTGTCTGTCACTCAATCTGAAATGACCATCCAGTAGAGTACTGACCGGCTTCGCTGTATTTATATTGAACCGCTTTAGGACTTTCTCAATATACCGCTCTTGTGACAGCCAAAGCTTCTTGCTGCTTCTGTCACGGGTTATCTCCATTCCTAGGATCTGTTTAGCCGAGCACAAGTCTTTCATCGTAAAAGACTTGCCCAACTCCTGTTTCAGCCTGTTGATCTTTTTAATATCTTTTCTCATGATGAGCATGTCATCAACGTATAACAGAAGAACTAAGAAATCACCATCTGAGAACTTGCACGTGAACATACAGTGGTCTGACTCCGTTCTATCATACCCATGTTGTAACATGAACGAGTCGAACTTCTTGTACCATTACCGTGGAGCTTGTTTTAGCCCATACAAGCTCTTCCTCAGCTTACGCACCATATGCTTTTTACCCTTGACTTCGAACCCCTCTGGTTAGTGCATGTAAATCTCTTCTTCCAGGTCACCATAGAGGAAAGCAATTTTAACGTCCAACTGCTTTATCTTCGAATCCATGCTAGCCGTCAACCTAAGCAATACCCGTATGGATGTCATCTTCACCACTGGTGAGAATATCTCCTCGAAGTCTATACGTTTCCTCTGACCGAACCCTTTTACCACAAGTCTGGCCTTAAACCTCACCTGTGAATTCTTCTGCTTAACCTTCTTTCTGAACACCCACTTGTCACTCAGAGCTTTCTTGCCCTTAGGCAGTTTCACTATGTCATAGGTGTGGCTATTATGTAAGGATTTCATCTCCTCTTGCATAGCTTTCAACCACTCCTCCTTATGCTCGTCGGCTAGGACCTCAGAATAATCTCCTGGCTCTCCCCAATCAGTCAGCATAATATACTCATGCGGCGAGTACCTCTTGGATGGCTGTCTGTCCCTAGATGACCCCCTCACCTATGACTCAACAGGTAGATCAAGTGGGGGCTGCTCCCCTGGTCCATCTTCTGAAAGAACTCTCTCATCCTCTGCACCTTTTCTATACTCCCCCGTTATCAGGCACCACAGGAGGAATAATCGGATCCATGTCCTCTAACTCACCTGAACTAGACTGATTCTTCTCTGGCTTACCAATGTCTTCTATACACTAATCTTCAAAAAAAAACACATCTCTGCTCCTGATGAGCTTCCTCTCGGTCGGATCCCACAATCTGTAACCGAACTTTTCATCACCGTACCCTAAGAACACACACTGTCTGATCTTCATATCAAGCTTGGACCTCTCGTCCTTCGGTGCATGAATGGATGCCCTACATCCAAACACCTTAAGATGACTGTACGATGGATCCTGTCCAGTCCACACCTTCTCAGGTACTTTTCCATTCAATAAGGCTGATGGAGACCTGTTTATCAGATACACCGCCGTGTGCATTGCTTCTCCCCAGAACGTATTCTCTCTACAATGGTGCGATTCATTCGCTCAGCTACATCATTATGATGGGGGGCCTTGGGAACCGTTTGTTCATGTCGTATACCCAGGGACTTGTAATACTCATGAAAGTCGTCGATGTATTCACCACCATTATCAATATAGATGCACTTCAATGATCTACCTGTCTCTCTCTCGACCATAGCATGAAATAATTTAAACATACCAAAAGCCTCGTCCTTGGATTTCAAAGTATAAGCCCAAACCCTCCTAGATGCATCATCTATAAAAGTAACAAAATACAATGCCTCACCCAAGGTTTTTGTCTTCGTAGGACCACAAACATCAGAATAAACCAAATCTAATGCATGCACTTTATTAATATGTGAAGCAGATTTAACAAATGAAATCCTATGTTGTTTTCCTGATAAACAATTAAGACAGGTTTTAACAGGTGAACCTATCACGTCTGGAAGGAGCCGCTTCCTTGCTAATAGTTGAAGCCCTTTTTCACTCATGTAACATAGACGCTTGTGCCACATGTCAATAGCTGAATCTTCCGCTGCGTTCAACTCACTCTTGCATACACTGACACTTGACTTGTACAGGGTGCAACACTTCTTTCCTCTGGCTACGATCAACGAACCCTTGATAAACTTCTAGCGCCCATCAGCAAATCGGCTTTCATAACCATCATCATCCAACCTTCCCGTCGACATCAAGTTGAGGTGAAGGTCTGAGATATGCCTCACATCCCTGAGAACCAATGTACAGCCCACATCAGTCTTCACACAAATATCACCGACCCCTACGATCTTTGATACGCCGAAATTTTCCATCTTCACAGTCCAATAGTCACCTGACTTGTAGCTTGTGAAGAAATCTCTGCGTGAAGTCGTATGAAAAGAGGCTCCCGAGTCTATCACCCAGTCGGTGTCCTGACTCATAGCCGTGAGACATACATCATGATCTGCAGAAAGAATAATAACAATGTCGTCATCTGAAGCGACCGCAGTGGAATCTGATTTATCTTCCTTCTCCTTTCATTTTCATTTCTTGTCGTTCTTAGCCTTACGACATTCATGCTTATAGTGGCCCTTCTTGCCACAATTCAAGCATTCAACATCTTTTATATTACTCGACTTGCCTCTTGATTTAACTCGGGCCTTCTCGCCCTTCCCGTTCTTTCATCTCCCCCGTTCCTGTGTCGCAAGGGCCTCTTACTGAGTAGACCCCTGAGACTTCCTCCTTGTCTCCTCATTGAAGAGACAGCTAGTAACCTGTTCCATGGATATCTTTCCGTCTAGCACGGAGTTACTTAGAGACATCACCAATGTCTCCCAACTGTCAGGCAACGAACAAAGCAAAAGTAAAGCCTACAATTCATCATTCAAGACCATCTTCATAGAGGAGAGTTGGTTCACTATATTGCTGACCTCATTTATGTGCTCGGCCACAGAACCACCATCCTTGAACTTGAGATTCACAAGTCGCCTTATCTGAAAAATTTTATTATCGATTGTCTTCCTCTCATACAGTCCTTCTAGTTTCAACCATAGGCTAACGGCTAAGGTTTCCGTAGACACATGGTGGAACACAGAATCATCCAACCATTGTCTAATAAACCCCACCACCTTCCGGTCTATCTTCTTCCAATCATTATCAGTCATATCCTTGAATTTTGCTAATATGCCTAAAATTGAAGAATATAAGTCCTTACAATAAAGCAAGTCCTCCATCTTAGCCTTCCATATGGTCCAGTTAGAACCATTGAGGCTGATCATACTTGATGAGCCTCTTTCCATAATTCCAAACCGATCCTACCCGTTCAATGAACTTAGCTCTGATACCACTTTGTTGGGGGCCTTGCACAAAACCTTAGGATCTAGCCCTCCAGAACAAACCAGAATTATAGGACAATAAAAGCAATGAAATAAATCAAAGCAACAACCACACACCACACAAGAGATTTTTACGTGAAAAACCCTCAAAGAGGTAAAAACCATGGGACCTCGTCCAGATTATTAATCCACTATGAAGTAGAACGTTACAACCTTCTTCACTCACGTAGGAGCGGATAAACAATAAGAGAATAAGAGAAAACAAAGAGATCTGACCGATTACGAGGACGTAGAAGCACTAAGATGTAGATTACACAGTAGATCACCTCCACGAGCATAACCTCTCTTTTACAAGCTTCCTCCCTTTCTTCCTCTCTCTCTCACCCTTGATAGCTCTCTTGTGTTTTTCTCTTCACACTTCAATACCTAGAAAAACTCTAGGATCCCCTCTTTATAGTTTTAAAAAACTCTCTTCCGCATCCCAGTTGCGAAAAGACTTGCGACACGAAATCTATGCAAAATCGCGGAACGAATCTGCGTAGCTACGACTGGTCGTAGCTCTCCTACGACTAGTCATAGACCACTTACAACTGGTCGTAGACCTCGGAGAAAAAACAGTAAAAAATAACACAAACTCGCTGGACTTTGAGTCGTATCAGGGCTCGAACCTATGACCGATCGAACGCCTCCCACGACCGGTCGAAGACCTCCTACGACCGGTCGAGCAACACGGTGAATTACTCCGATTTTTCACTCGTTGCTCCATCTCTCCTCTGATCTGAGGAGGAAAATCCCATCACCGCTTTACTAATATCCCCGGTCCTCAACTAATATGATAATATCCCATACTATATTCATTGCCAGCTCTTTCTTTAGCCAAGGAAGCTTCTCCTCTTAGATAGTATATAATCTCAAGTGGACTGAAGCATAAGGCCAGCTGATGAGAGAGCATCCCTCTCTCATTTGGGCCCAAGTTTGAACTGGGCTTGGAGTCAGGCACAGTCAAAACATGTCAATCTTAACTATTTTAGACCACTATGAGCTCAAGCCGAGCTTGGGGCTACATTGGACAATGCCAATCAGGCATGGCCAAAGTTCGGCCCATCCCTTCCCCTATTTTGGGCCATTGACTCCTTTACACGTGTACCCTGATTGTTATTATGTCTATGGATATCCATACTCATGCAAGAGTATGAAAATTCTCCTCACATGACTTGTAGACGTGGCGTGTGTGTGGTGCAGTCATACTTACCATCACAGACCCCAAGTGGTCTAAAGCGGATGAGGGAGAAGGAGCTCGAAATCCTACGTGGGGACGGTCAGGGAGAACGCAAGACTTTTGAGAGAATCTACGACTATGACGTGTACAATGACTTGGGAGATCCAGATCAGAGCGATGACTTGGTAAGGCCCGTCCTAGGTGGCAAGGAGCACCCTTATCCACGCCGTTGCCGGACTGGACGGCCTAGATCGGAGAGGGGTATGTAGATCAATCCATCCAATTTGTACAATTGACTACTCGCACACACTTCATTCTCATAGATGATCACATGGGGTTGCCTCAGTTTTGATTTAAAAAAAAAAAGCATGAAGTGATTATTTTGATGGGTGGTGAACAGATCCTAAAAGTGAGAGAAGGAGCGAGAATTTCTACGTGCCGAGGGACGAGGCGTTCTCAGAAGTGAAGGAACAGAACTTTGGGGATAAGAAAATTATGGCTATAGTGCATACGGCGTTGCCATTTCTGGAAACAAAGATGATGGAAAACCCAGACTTCCGATCCTTCACAGACATTGACTCGCTCTTTGATGAAAGGCTGAGCTTACCTCCACTTATAGACGGATCTGAAGGTATCTGGGACGATCTGTTCAGCGCCCTTACGAGTCTAAAAGAGTATGGGGAGGGGTTCATCCGTTTTGGCATCCCTCAAATGATTAAGAGTATCTCTCTCTCTCTCTCTCTCTCTCTCTCTCTCTCTCTCTCTCTCTCTCTCTCTCTCTCTCTCTCTCTCTCTCTCTCTCAATTTCCTTTCTTGTGTATGTGATCTGTGTAGGAGATAGGTTTTCATGGTTGAAGGATGAAGAGTTCGCTCGGCAGACTCTTGCTGGCCTTAATCCCATAAGCATTCAATTAGTTACGGTATGTTTCCTCATACTAATTAATGCACTTAAATATCCATTCATGCATAATGTGTTATGTATCCCATGTGTGCATGCATGGCAGATCATGGCCAAAACATAGGTGACGTGGATTTTATATATGCACATCGACACTCACACGTGTTTTGCATTGATGATTAATCTGGTATGTGGATGCATGCTTGCATGTTAATGTTCTAAAATGAACATGTAAAATGTGCAGGAATTTCCATTCGTGAGCAAGCTCGACCCTAAGATCTATGGCCCTCCCAAGTCTGCAATCACAAAGGAACACATTAACTGCGCAATTAAAGGACACATGACAGCCGATGAGGTATAAATAAATAAATAAATAAACATAAAGAAGCGGATTTTGAAAAGTCGAATTTAAAAATCGCTCAACTGATGGCTAGGATTGACTGATTAGAGTGATCTTTTTAAGTGTGGTCCATCAATGTTAGGGCATCATCTCTCAATCAATTATAAACTGTGCAGGCCCTTGAGCGCAAGAAGCTCTTCATGATCGACTACCATGATTTGCTCCTGCCATACGTGAACAAGGTGAGAGAGCTAGAAGGGACCACCTTGTATGGGTCCCGGACACTCTTCTTCCTCTTGCCCGATGGCACACTGCGGCCCATCGTCATCGAGCTCACGCGGCCTCCTTCCCCCACTCAGCCCCAGTGGAAGAAGGTGTTCACCCCTGGCCACCACAACACCAATTCCTGGCTCTGGAAATTCGCCAAGGCTCACGTTTGTGCTCATGACTCTGGCTATCACCAGCTCATTTCCCACTGGTAACAGTTTCATGACCTTCCATTCTGCTCCGTGGTTTCTACTTCTAAGGCCGCATTTGGGCTTGTGCACCCATACCCAACCAAAAAACAACGATTATATATATATATATATATATATATATATATATATATATATATATATATGGTTTGTGCACCCATACCCAACCAAAACAACGATTATATATATATATATATGGTTTGTGCACCCATACCCAACCAAAACAACGATTTTATATATATATATATATATATATATATATATATATATATATATATATATATATATATATATATATATATATGTTCTGTGCGGTCGAGCTCTTGGGAATTTCCCATGAAGTCGAGCTGTGTGGGCCCCACTATGATGGATGTCGAACATCAACACCGTGCATTTGATGGGTCCCCTTTAAATTATAAGATATCCCAAAAATCATCCGTATACGGAATTCAGGTGGGTCCTACCATCTAAAATCATGTGAATACATGGCTAAAACATATAAAAGCATTTTTTGGGGCCCACCTGAAATTTGGATGTGTCTGAAACTTGGTATTACCCCTTATCCAAGTGGGACACACAAAATGGATGGGCTGGATTTGTGAACCACATGTCAGTGGGGCCAAAAAAATATTATGAATGTTTTAATGGAGGGTAACCCCTCTCAACTTTTGTATGTGGTGTGGCCCACACAAGTCACAGATTGACTGTATTTTTAATCCCTAGGCCCACAATGGAATGGTGCATCTGACTGATGGGGTAGATGTTCAACACACCATTGTGGGGCCCACACAGCTCGACCTCATGGGAAGCTCCCATGAGCCCGACCGCATAGAATATATATATTAAAGAAAATTACATTAGCTTAACATGTGGACCGTCCGTTGGAGTGGATGCAGGCTAAGAACTCATTGTTGCATCGAGCCTTACATAATTGCTGCTAATAGGCAACTAAGTGCAATGCACCCAATTCATAGACTACTGCGGCCCCACTTTCGATACACGATGGAGATCAATGCATTCGCTCGCCATGACCTCATCAACGGTGATGGAATTATCGAGAAATCATTTTCGCCGAAAAAATACTGCATGGAGTTGAGTTCGGTTGCCTATGATCAGCTTTGGAGATTTGACATGGAGGCCCTGCCAGCAGATCTGATTAGAAGGTAATCAGAGAACTACAATTTCAAAGTAATCATTAAAGAAAACTCTGCATGTGGAATTAACCATGAACATCTTTCCTGACCGTCTAAATGAACGGGCCATTTATGAAAACTCACATAAAAAATGACGCGGGGGATCGGCATGATGAGGTCCAGCACGGTCTTCCTGAGGAGATAATTACTCTGAATTTATGAAGCTTCTCTGATTCCTCAAAGATATTCTTAAAATTCACTAGAAGAGATAAAAAAAATATATAGAAATAAATTCTAATAAAATTAGAAATAAATTAATTGATGGATAAAAATGTATTTACAATCCTTTAAATAGTAATACCAAATCTGAGAAGAAGTTTCAAAATCAGACTCCAACTCAAACTCCCTGAAAAGTTCATGATAAATAGTAAGTTTACTACACATGATTTCCACTAGACTTTATGGTTTTGGGCAAAAAATAATAAGTGTCCTGTTTAGCCTAACCATGTTGTTCTCCTAAATTTTCTAAGCCTTTTTTTATGCTGGACCAAAACTTGTTATGACCGGTAAAAATGAAAATAAAATGGATTTTCAGCTGTTAATCTAATGGAATCTCAAAATTTTGAAGTAGGTAACCCGGCGTAGTGTGTTAAGTAGCAAAAGTAACTTCCTCAGCTCAAAAATCATATATGGTATGTCGAATAACTCATTTCAATTTACGAGATATGCCTGTTTCAGTGTTTTGCACCTCCGCCTATGATCAGGCCTTCTCATCCATCCTGGACATGAAAGTGAAATAACAACCGTGGAAGAAAAGACACTTACCTATGTGTATTTTTCCTTCAATTTTACCATTGTATTTACAACAAAGAAGTAAATTTAGGATTTACCATCTATACAAAATTAATCAAACTCAACATGTCATCCTGGCCATTCATTGGACGAACGGTCTTGATCATTTAATGTCTTGATCGTTTAATGCTTCAACAATTTCATGTATGGATCATGGCTGTAGGGCACTCTAGCCCAATGATCCTGACTGTCTAATCCATGGACCTCTCTATGGACCAATCCAAGATGCGGTTGATTGTTTGGATGGTCCAGATCAATGGCATGTGCACTCATTAGAGAGTCTAGATCTAAGGTCATTTTCAACAATATTATGAAACTCAAGCGG
Organism: Magnolia kwangsiensis; assembly: GCA_037074715.1. Taxonomy (NCBI): domain Eukaryota; kingdom Viridiplantae; phylum Streptophyta; class Magnoliopsida; order Magnoliales; family Magnoliaceae; genus Magnolia; species Magnolia kwangsiensis. The sequence goes on from CM073571.1 coordinate 5,489,487, forward strand.
GGCCCAGCGCATACCAATGGACGTGTCGGATGTAATGCTTTCATCGCGTGGGTCCCATTTCTAGCCTTTATGTTTGTATGTGTGTATGTATTTCTCGCACCTGTGTGGGATTTATGCTAACAGTCATTGAATTACTAGGGGGATGGCAGTTAAGGATCCAACGGCTGAGCATGGCCTAAAGCTGACCATAGAAGACTACCCATACGCCAACGATGGCCTTCTCATCTGGTCAGCCATCAAGCAATGGGTCAGTGATTACGTGACCCACTACTACCCAGACAACAGCAAGGTATCATCAGATAACGAGGTCCAAGCATTTTGGACAGAGGTTCGAACCAAAGGCCACGAAGACAAGCAAGACGAGCCATGGTGGCCCATCTTGGACACCACTGATGACCTGATCCATGTCTTGAGCACCATCATCTGGGTTGCCTCAGCCCACCACGCTGCAGTCAACTTCGGTCAGTACAACTACGGTGGGTACTTCCCGAACAGGCCCACCATCATGCGGACCAACATGCCAACGGAAGAATTGTCAGGTGAAGAACTGGAACGGTTCTGGAAGAGGCCTGAGTCTATGCTCCTCGAGAGCTTCCCATCACAGGTTCAAGCTGCGACGGTGATCGGGATCTTGGATGCGTTGTCTACTCATTCCCCCGATGAGGAGTATCTGGGGGAGTTGCCAGAATCAGCGTGGACAGATAATCTGGCAATCAAGGCCGCATTCGAGGAATTCAGTGGACGGATGAGAATGATTGAAGGGATTATTAATAAGAGAAACATTGATATGAAATTGAGGAATAGGACTGGAGCTGGAGTGATGCCATACGAGCTACTGAAGCCATTCTCTGAGGCTGGGGTCACAGGAATGGGAGTCCCAAACAGCGTCTCCATCTGAAGTTGACAAATGGAGTGGAGTTTCAGTAATTAGAGTATAGATTATGTGTATCTATGGGGAATTCCTGGATGAATTGTAGTAGGAATGGTACAATAAGGATGGGTGGGTGGAGTAGAGGTGTCCAATAAAAATGGGAATTCTATCATTTTAGTTAATCTCGAAATTATAAATCAGTGATTGTTGGTTACTGGAGTGATTAAAACTACACTCTAATTAGTGATTTTTGGTTATTGAAGTGATTAAAACTACCGCAGATAACTTGATGCAACTAAATCACCTCCAAGCAATACACCACCAAAATCAAGCATTCTTTTCAAGTTTCCCATGACACTAGTAACAATAGACCCCATTAACGAGCCAACCCCTCAAGAGGAGGCTGGATCCTACACTACCAACATTCATATGCTCGACCTGCAAAAAACTACTAATGGCTCTCCTTAATTCAGGGAAGAAAAAACCCTAACCAACTAACTGACTCTTGAAAGAAAGATCGGACCTTCGATGACTATCATGACAAAGGCATCAACAGACCGACCTTCCTTTCAAGTTTGACCTTTCAACGAAAGAAAACTTGGATTATATTAATGAAGCTCCAAGGAGCGCATTACATTGGGCCCGAAATACAAAAAGGATAGCAAAAAATAGAAAAGTTGGTGCTTAATCTTCAGGGAGTTGCTCAACAAGCGCATCCTTAGGAGGAGCCTCAAAGTCAAAGTTGGCCTCCTCGAAGGCCAAGAGGTCCAACTCATGATAAACTCATGTTCACAAACTCAAGTGTAAGGTCGCGATATAGTAATAACTCATGAGAATGATGTCGAATCCACGGGAACTAAACTTATACATATTTTAAAAAGAACTAAATCTAGAACTAGAAAAATATCTAAATTTAATTATGGAATAAAAGCGAGTAATTGTAAAAGATTTATCAAATATCAAAAGTGAACTAGAGCGCCAAGGATCCACTTGCAATAATCGGGTCAGAAAGCTGGGAGATACCACCTTGTATGGGTCCCGCACGCTCTTCCTCCTCATGCCTGAGGGCACATTGCAGCCCATCGCCATCGAACTCACACGGCCGGCCTCACCCACTCAGCCCCAGTGGAAGAATGTGTTCACCACTGGCTTCGACAACACCAGTTCCTGGCTCTGGAGGTTCGCCAAGGCTCATGTGTGTGTTCACGACGCTTGCTATCACCGGCTCATCTCCGACTGGTAACTGTTTCACCATCTTCCATTTGGACACACCATTGAATAAAATAGCAATTTGGGTCATATGAGTATTGTGAACCCAAACCCAACCAAAACAAGGATTAGTTACATATCGTGATTAAAGAAAATTACATTAGCTTAACACGTGGATTTTTTTTCAGGCTAAGAGCTCACTGTCGCACGGAGCCTTACATAATTGCGGCTAATCGGCAACTAAGTGCATTGCACCCTATTTATAGACTACTGCTGCCTCACTTCCGATGCACTATGGAGATCAATGCGGGCGCACGTGAAACCCTCATCAATGCGGGCGCTGGTGGAATCATCGAGGGTAACTTTACACCCCAAAAATACTCCTTACAATTGAGCTCTGATGCCTATGATCAGCTTTGGAGATTTGATATGGAGGCCCTACCAGCAGACCTGATTAGAAGGTATATAAACCGACCGATTCCAACTCCGATGGCAAATTAGTCATTAATGAAAACTCTGTATGTGCTAGTAACCATGCACATATTTCCCGACCGTCCAAATTAATGGGCCATTTCTTGTCTGGATCATGGCTGTAAGACACTCTAGTCCAATCATCCCAACAGTCTGATCGATGGACCAGTGACCAACTAAAAAAGAGGGAACATCAGGTTGGTGAAATTCTTTAGAGTTGAGAATATATGACCAATCCAAGCTGCGGTTGATACCCTTCCAATGATCTACTAAGATATATGTCTCGTTAACACATGAAACATAGGTCATATAGGCTCAAGAAAAGGAAATAAACCCATAGTAATTTTGATATCACTATTTAACATTTATTAAGTTTTTTTTTTAGTTTTTTTTAATCCTCAGTCAAAACAATTGTCATCTCTATTACATAATTAGGATTAATGAAAATGATACGAACTCTACCAAATAGGCCCTTATTTATATTAGATAATTAAGAATGCCGACTAGGATCATCAATAGGCTAGACCGGCCTGTTCGGCTTCCAGACCTGGCATGCTTTAGGCTGGGCTCGGGTTGACCTATCTGCCCTGAATCCACCTCAAAGCCGAAAATCCAAGCTTGTTCATTCATCGAGTAAGTATCAGACTTAGCCCTACCCATTAAGGATTTTAAGGTGCATTTTCATGATATCATACATGTTGGGGAAAAATATGTCAAGTCCGGAGACTCGGATTTTAAGTAGGTCGGCTTTGCTGACGCTACCCGAAAAGTCCGAGACAACGGTCAGATCCGAGAGAATAAGGGATAGGCCTAGAGGCATAAGCAGAAGACAATTAAAGTCGCTCTGTCGGAGTAATAACCTCGTCTGCGTAAGCCTGCAGAAAGCTGAGTATGTTATAAGCCACCCGACCGATAAAATAAAACTAACCTAACAAGTTGGTTCTGTCGGCCACGGAGTAAGGAAGGACGACGGATAATCACCGAGACTATTACATCCGTGAGAAGGCATAAAACTTATGTTCCCAACTCGGCCGAGACTCCCTTTTAGTTGGTAGTGATTGAGCCGAGACAAGAGAAGGCGGTATCAATGCAAATATCGTTCCGAAAATTCAGGAATACGGATATTCGATCCCGAGATTCTCGGGATCGGGAGCAATCAGTGAAATCTCCGAACAATCGGGAGAAGAATCCTCGTATGATGAGGATTCCTAAGATCTATAAATACCAATGCTCTTTACAGAGAAAGGTACGGGACACAAAACTTATAAAACCCCTTTGCCATTGATCAGACGACTGACTTAAGTATCGGATGCTCCCCGGCTCTAGCCAGGGTCCCCTTGATAGTGTTGCTTGTGCAGGTGGAAGAAGATCCGACCCAGAGGAACCGTTCCATAAAATTACACCAACAGTTTGGCGTCGTCTGTGGAAAACGGACAAAAAGCCGTATTCTCCAATTCGTTGAATGGCAAGAACTAGGAGGACGGATCCAGACGAAGTGGGGGAGGCCTCTACTAACACGGCTCAAGGGGCTCCCCCAACAGCACCGCCTGCGACTGCCAGCCAGCCTAATCAAGCGAACGAGCACTTGGATCAAGAGGTCCAAGAGATGTGTTCTAAGATGGCTGTTATGAAACACATGCTGGAACAGCTGTGTAACCAGCAGATGCAGCAGCGTCACGAGTCGGCATAGGTTCTCCCGCCAACATCTATAGCACAGCCTGCTGCTCCACAGTAGCCTCGGCAGCCGACTCAACCCCAGGGACCGAGTCAACATCAAGGACCAAGTCAGCCAGCGCTGGCTCGCTCTGCAACGGCCGTTCTGCCTCCCTCTGATCTGAGACATAGAATAGATCAGAGGAGGCGAAGTCGGCTCCCCTTAGAAGAAACGGCGGAAAGTACGGAGCCCTGGAAAGCAGATATGCAGGATTTCAAGAACGATGTCCGGGAAAAGATGGAAAGAGAGATGGCAGATATGAAGCACGGTCGGAACCCAAATCCGACCAAATTCGAGAAAAAAGCTTCTCCATTTGTGGATGAAGTAATACGGGCGCGGTTGTCGTAGAGGTTTCGCCTACCTCAGATTACTCCCTTCTCCGAAAAAACTGATCCGATAGAGCATCTTGAATGCTTCAAGACTTAAGGAGTTGCACGACGCCTCGGATGCTGTTATGTGCCGAGCCTTCTCTCTTACCCTGACTGATGTAGCCCGACTTTGGTTTAAGCAATTAAAACCGAAGTCGATCACGTCATTCGCCGAGCTCAGTGACGCCTTCTTCAATAATTTTATCGGCGGAAAGAAGAAGCTAAAGCCGCCCGCACATCTGAACAACATAGTGCAGAATGAAGGAAAGTTGTTGAAGGAATATATCAAGCGCTTCAACTTTGAATCTCTACAGGTTCGAAAGCATTCTCAGGAGACAGCTCTTAATGCTCTCATGCAAGGTGTGAGAGATAAACCCTTCTTGGCGTCATTGGACAAGAATCCGCCCGAGATCCTGGGCGAATTCATGGTTCGGTCAGACAAATACGCCGACGCTGAAGAGACCCGACTCCTACGAGAGAAGGTCTAGAATGCGAAGCCCTCAGCTAAAGAGCCAGCCAAGAAAGAAGCCGACTCAGCCGGAGGGAAAAAGTGAAAAGAAGACCGGGCACGAGACGACGGAAGGTTGGGAAAGCGACCCGACAGAAGATTTTTCACATACACCCCCCTGAACAAATCTCAGGATTAAGTGTTAATGGAAATCAAAAACGAAGGCTTCGTCAACTGGCCCGAAAAACTCCGAGAAAATTCGAATCGTCGCAATAAGAATAAGTATTGCCACTATCATCGTAACCATGGTCATAACACGAGCGACTGTTTCCAGTTGAAGGATGAGATCGAGCCGCTAATCAAAGAAGGCCGACTCAGAGAACATACAGAAGGGTATGGTGCTCCAGCAGGACCAAGTGAAGATCGTCCCACGGAAGAAATTCGAACGATCATTGGAGGACATCAGGGCAGCGGAGATTCAAATAACGTCAGGAAAAATCACGCTAGAAGCCTCGATCGCCCGGAGTCTGAGATTCTTCTGCTATCCCGACCTTCCAAGGAGCAGAAAAGAGAACGATATTGCATCTCATTCACTGAGAATGACGCCCGAGGCATTCATCATCCCCATGATGATGCACTTATCGTTGCTCTCACCATCGCCAACAGAAAGGAGTTCCGAATATTGGTGGACACAGGCTCATCGGCGGATGTACTGTTCACCCAAGCATTCGACAAAATGGGCATCGGACGATCGACCCTACGGCCGGTCCGAACCCCACTGATAGGATTCTCGGGTAGACAGGTACTTTCCGAGGGAATCGCCTCACTACTACTCACTGTCGGGTCTGTACCTCATCAGACAACAACAATGGTTGACTTCCTGATTGTGGATCAACCATCGGTGTATAATGTTATACTCGGTCGACCTTTCCTGAGCCTCCTTCAAGCCGTGGTATCCACTTATCACCTTTCCATGAAATTCCCGACTAAGTCGGGAGTAGAAATTGTGAAAGGAGATCAACAAGATTCTCGAAGATGCTATGCCACAGCAGTTATGGCGCCGACGGAAGTATCAATGATCGAATCGCTCGACCCTCGAATCGAATCTTATGAACGAGGGCAACCGATGGAAGAACTCATCTCGGAACTGTTAACCGAGACAGACATGTCGAAAGTCGTGCTGATCGGCTCATCTCTGAGCCCACCTCTTAGGGAACGAGTGATCGGCTTGCTTCGGCAGTACGTCGATATATTTGCTTGGAGCCACGAAGACATGCCTGGGATCGATCCCTCGATCATTACGCACCGACTCAACATCGACCCGATTTACAAGCCCGTCCGACAGAAGCGTCGCCCTCTCGGCCCGGAAAGGTACGCTGTCTTTGAAGAGGAAGTCTAAAAGCTCCTTAAAGCCAAATTCGTCAAGGAGATATACTATCTAGAGTGGATAGATAATGTCGTACTCGTGAAAAAAGTCAATGGGAAGTGGCGAGTCTGTATAAATTATACAGATTTGAACAAAGCCTGTCCTAAGGACAGTTTCCTTCTTCCTCGCATTGACCAGCTAGTAGATAGTACTGCGGGTCATGAATTGTTTAGTTTTATGGATGCCTACTCAAGCTACAATAAAATTGTAATGCACGAAAATAATAAATCAAAAACTACCTTTGTCACTGACAAAGGCCTTTACTGTTACCGAGTGATGTCGTTCGGTTTGAAGAACGTCGGGGCAACCTATCAAAGGTTAGTGAACAAAATGTTCGCTCGGTAAATTGGCCGAACAATAGAAGTGTATATCGACGATATGCTCGTCAAAAGTGTACGAGCAGCCGACCATGTGGTGGACCTGGAAGAAATGTTCCTGACTTTACGTAAGTATGGAATGAAGTTGAATTCTAGCAAGTGTACTTTTGGTGTAAGCTCGGAAAAATTTCTCGATTTCCTCGTCAGCCAACGAGGAATGGAAGTGAATCCTGAGAAAATCAAAGTTTTACTTGATATGGAGTCTCCGAAAACAATCAAAGACATCCAAAGGTTGACAAGAAGAGTAGTCGCGCTTAACCGCTTCCTGTCCCGAGCCACAGACAAATGTCTCCCATTCTTCAAGCAATTAAGGGGACGACAGACGATGGAGTGGACGGACGAATGTGAAAAAGTATTTCAAGAACTGAAGACTTACCTTGGGTCCCCACCACTGCTGTCTAAGCCCGAGACAGGAGAAGCTTTATTATTATATCTGGCAGTCTCCGATGCAGCAGTCAGCTCAGCCTTAATACGAGAGAATGAAAGGAAGCAACTGCCAGTGTACTATGTTAGTAAAGCTTTACTACCGGCAGAGACGAGGTATCCTTAGCTCGAGAAAGTAGCCTTAACTCTGGTTGTATCTTCGCGTCGACTTTGGCCGTATTTTCAAGCTCATACCATCATTGTTATAACCGACTTACCGCTGCGCCAGATTCTTCAAAAGCCAGAAGCTTCCGGCCGACTTACAAAGTGAGCTGTCAAATTAAGTGAATTCGACATATAGTACAGGCCGAGAATGCTTATAAAAGGACAAGCTGTTGCTGATTTTCTTGTTGAAGTAACCTCCAACCATTACACATCACATGATTCCGAGAAAGTTACTGAATCAGTGGTTTCTTCCTCTCTCGACCCCTCATCTGACCCGACATCTTGGAAGCTATTCATCGACGGTTCATCCAACTCCAAAGCAAGTGGGGCCGGTGTGGTATTAGAAACTCCCGATTAAACTTGTATGCAGTATGCTTTGCGACTTGGATTTCAAGCATCAAACAATACAGCAGAGTACGAGGCCTTGCTACTCGGCCTTAGACTCGACGCAAGCTTAGGAGTCACTCATCTAAACGTTTTCAGTGACTCGCAGTTGGTCGTCAACCAAGTTGCAGGCGTTTATCAAACCCGAAAAGAGCAACTGAAGGCGTACATGGAAAAATCCAAAGAATTAATCAGCAAGTTTCAGGAATGTAAAGTTATTCAGATACCCAGGGCCGACAATGCCAAAGCTGACTTGTTAGCCAAGCTTTCCTCAGCCGACGAAGACACCATACCCCGGTCAGTTCCGATCGAGTTTGTTGCAAAATCGAGTATAAATGAGCCAGTAGACTCGACTACAGACTCAGCCATACTTCCTATCATGTCGAAACCCACTTTATTTGATCCAATCATTCGTTATCTCAATGATGGAGAACTACAAGAGGATCGCGCCGAGGCACAGCGTCTAAAAGTACTAGCGTCACGTTATACCATATTGAATGGTGTACTATATAAGAAAGGGTTTCACGCTTTCCTATTAAGATGTCTGGACTCCCATGAAGCCAACTATGTCTTACGGGAGATACACAAAGGAATATGTGGGAATCACTCAGGCGGACATTCGCTCGCCAACAAAGTGCTACGGCAAGGGTATTATTGGCCACGATACAACATGATTCTAAGAGGTTCATCCAAAAGTGCGACAAATGTCAGCGATTTGTAGTTATCCCGAGACAACCCCCCGAGGAACTCACTCTAATGTCCGGACCGTGACCCTTCGCACAGTGGGGGATCGACATCATTGGACCCTTCCCTCTGGGGAACGGTCAGACCAAATTTGCTGTAGTTACAGTAGATTATTTCACGAAGTGGGCCGAGGCTGAGCCATTGGCAAAAATCACCGAGCAAAGGATCACGGGCTTTGTTTGAAAGAATATCGTCCGTCGGTTCGGGATACCTCAGACTATCATTACCGACAATAGAAGGCAGTTCGATAACAACATTTTCGGGAGATGTGCATCAATCTTGGGATTTGAAACGTGTACGCCTCGCCTCATCATCCTCAAACGAATGGACAGGTTGAAGCGGTTAACAAAATTATAAAGCGACACCTCCGAACGAGGCTCGATGAAGCAAAGGGAGCGTGGGCCGAGGAACTTCGAAATATACTGTGAGCCTATCGAACTACAGCACGGACTGCCACGGGAGAAACTCCCTTTTTCCTTTGTTACGGCACGGAAGCGATTGCACCAGTTGAGATCGGTGTTGGCTCGGCCCGAGTCAACATGTATAGTGATCAAGAGAATGGCGAACTCCTTTTACTCGAGCTCGATTGGCTGGAAGAGAAAAGAGAAAGGGCTCGATTGAGGATGATGGCTCGACAAAGACAGGTGTCTCGGTTCTACAATCGCCGAGTCAAAGTCAGACGATTCCGAGCAGGGGATATGGTCCTCCGAAAGACGTTTTCAAATACTAAGAAAATTGGGTCTGATATACTAGGACCGAATTGGGAAGATCCCTACATCGTCTCGAGCACCATCCGCCCAGGAACCTATCGGCTGGAAGACATAAATGGACAACTGTTGCCTCATCGTTAGAATGTCGAGCATCTCAAGATTTATTACCCGTGGATAGAATAGAAATGTAATTGAAGACAACTCAATGAAAAGTTCTATTTTATCTAGGTGTTCAATGTCGGGTTACAAAAAAAAATGACAAAAGATAGTACAATATACGACAGAGTGAATACCCCATTCGGTCGGAATCCATCCCCTATACAGTGCCCGAAGGACCGGCTTCGCCAGCAGCAGCGTCCGCGGTAGGGGCCTCTCCTTCGGCGGCTTCGCCCTCAACAGCCTCGGCAGCAGGACTGTCAACTTCAAAGGCGGAGAGGTCGAGATTGGGGAAAGCCGCCCTCATCTCCAAGACGCGGGCCTTATAACCACCTTGATAAAGGTGGTTCCTTTCTTCTTCAAACTCGGAAGACTCAAGGAAGGCGTCTACGGCTCGTCCTTGTTCTTCTTTGGCATGGCACACCTCCTCTTGGGCTTTCTGGATAAGACCGGTAGCCTTGGCCCTCGCCTGAGCGAGATTACTCTCGCACCTGCCGTGGGCTTGAAGAAGGTATTGTCGCCTCTCCTCAGCCTCCTGAAGGAGCAAATTCAGACGAGCATTATCAGCCTTAACCCCTTCAAGAACCGCACGGGCGTCCTCGGCCGCCTTCCGAGCGATTGACAGATCGCCAGTCATGATGTCAATCTGACCTTCGGCGATCTCTCTGCGACCCTCAGCCTCGGCAGCGATCCTCCTCGCAGTCTCTGTCTCAGCCGCGAGTTTCTAGGCAGCAGTTAGCTCCGAGCACGCTTTGAGGAGGTAAGGTGCCAACTGCGAACGAGAGGCAGTAAGCTTTGCAAAAGGACTTAGTCGAAAATTAAAAAAAAATCAGAGAGGTAGAGAGAGGATTTTACCTCGAAGAGAAACCTCGCCGTATGCCCGAGGGTCTAGACGGCTGGAGCATTATACTAGGTGGCAAAGTCCTTTTCGCCCCCATGAGCGAGGCCCCAAGGGATCATCCCCGTGATGACCTTGGCAAGGGGAGACTCCTGTTGAGTCATCTCTCCTCTGGAGGGTTCCCCGCTTGGGATCTCTCTCAGCCTCAAGACCTCTTCTACAACAGGTCCCGGCTCAGGATCCGACTGAGTCATAGGGAGACTCGGTTCCGCTTCTTCCACCCTTTCGTCAGGGTCGGAGAGGACGACCACTTGAGGGGTAGCAGGAGCAGGAGCAGGCAGAGCAGCCGTCTCCTTAGCCTTAGCAGCGGTCTTCTACTGCTTCGAAGGCCGAGACCCAGACAACAGAGCTAATCTTGGGGGGGCCTTCACCTTAGAAATCGGCTTCAAGGCAGGTGGAGACTCGGCCATGCTGTCAGGCACAGACCTGAGAAAGGGGCGAGCCTCGGAAAGGTCTGAAAAGAAGTACGAATACGAGTTAGATAAGAGACCGAAAGAATGAAGCAAAACAGGACGAGTTACCTGAAACGAATAAGTCTAGACCCGCAAGATGTAGGCGCTAAGGTTGCAGTAGCAACTTTCAGGATCGTTCATCTGCGCTCAGCCTCCTCAGTTCTCGTATCCGAGCTAGAGCCCCGGACTCGAGTTTCCCCCTCTTCTTCTGGATATCTGCAAGGCATTATAAGAAGATAGAGAGAGATTATTGAGCCGGGTCACCGAGTCACCTGCTCTCCGAAACGTGCGAGAGACTTGAGGCTCATACGGCCATGTATCGACCGACTCCCACTGACCGCAAGCCCAGAACCACCTCTCCTTCCAATACTTGTTTGAAGTGGGTGGGTCGGTTATTAAAGACCCTCCTTTGCCTCTCCACGCGCTCAGGAAGTAGAGACCAGGGAAGTTTGGATTTGGTCTGACTTGGTAGAGATAAAAGAACTCGTTGACCGTAAGTGAAGGCTGCTCTAACTCGGACCACAGTACGGCACATCCGAACAAATTCCTCCACACGTTCGGAACGATTTGGCCGGGAGCTATTTTGACTCGGGACAGAAAATCACGAGCAATAGGCTAGAGTGGCAACCTCAGACCACATTGCATCGTGACTTGAAAAATTACGACTATCCCCGCAGGGGGATGGTCGGAAAAATCTCCCGAGCGAGGGAGATGAAGGACGACCGAGTCAGGGACATGATATCCAGCCCTGATCCGGTTGAGGTCAGATTCAGTCAAAATGGAGGCAACGAGACCACTCGGCTCATCTTCTTCTTCTTTCGAAGAGGACTCGGAGGCTTCCATAGTTTGGTTCACAGGGCTTGGAATGATTGCCCCTTCGCCTATAACTAATTCGTCCTCTCCTTCTTCATCCTCCAGCTGATCCATCCCGAGGTTAGGTCTCCCTGGACGGGTCACCAGAGACATTCCACCGCTTGATGGACCTGCCTGAGTAGGACGCTCAGCCGATGAATCGTCGGCTTCTCTTATAAGCCGGAATGCGGCGTCAGCACCAACGGCAAACTCTGTCAACAGTGAGGGTGGTTCCATAATGTCCCAGAGATGTTGGGACGTACCCTCATTTCCGGACATCTCCTCCTGAGGGCTTTGAGAGCCACGCGCAGCCATTAAAGCTTATAAAAGAAGGAAGAAAGAACTTACCGGAAAAATGACAGCGAATGCAAAGGAAGTTAATGAAGAAAGAAGCGACAGCGGAGGAGGGGAAGAAGAAGAAAAAGAGAACTCGGAAGCGAACACAGGCGGGAGGAGAAAGAGAGAAAATAAAATTTGCACAGTCCTCCCGCCCAACCCTTTTATAGTCGTGCCATGGGGCAGGGCATTTATGGCAAATACGAATCATCGATCGTCTCGATTCCCCCGCTCGACACGTGGCGTACGCTGACTGACAGCGGTAACGTCGTGGCTACGCGTCCGAATGTCATACTCGGATAGAACGACCTGACGGCTGGCCGCACGTGCAGCCTCGGAGAACGCAATGTCATACGTTAGAGACGACTCAAGAAGCATTAAACGCCTCATCATAACCTCGGACTCTATTACGAACCGACCTAAAAACTCATTACCCCTTAATGCCACGAACGACACAAAGAGTAAGGGGGCTTACTGTTGGAAAAAAATATGTCAAGTCCGGAGACTCAGATTCTAAGTAAGTCGGCTTTGCTGACGCTACCTGAAAAGTCCGAGACAACGGTCAGAGCCGAGAGAATAAGGGATAGGCCTAGAGGCATAAGCAGAAGACGATTAAAATCACTCCTTCGGAGTGATAACCTCGTCTGCATAAGCCTGCAGAAGGCTGAGTATGTTATAAGTCACCCGACCAATAGAATAAAACTGACCTAACAAGTTGGTTCTATCTGCCACGGAGTAAGGAAGGACGACGGATAATCACCGAGACTATTCCATCCATGAGAAGGCATAAAACTTATGTTCCCAACTCGGTCGAGACTCTCCTTTAGTCAGTAGTGACTAAGCCAAGACAAGAGAAGGCGGTATCAATGCAAATATCGTTCCAAAAATTCAGGAATACGGGTATCCAATCCCGAGATTCTCGGGATCGGGAGCAATCAGTGAAATCTCCGAACAATCGGGAGAAGAATCCTCGTATGATGAGGATTCCTAAGATCTATAAATACCAATGCTCTCTATAGAGAAAGGTACGGAACACAAAACTTATAAAACCCCTTTGCCATTGATCAGACGACTAACTTAAGCATCGGAGGCTCCCCGGCTCTAGCCAGGGTCCTCTTGATAATGTTGCTTGTGCAGGTGGAAGAAGATCCGACCCAGAGGAGCCGTTCCATAAAATTACACCAACAATACATAAACGCTATACTTTCATGTAGAGAAAGAAAGAGCGGATTGCTATATGTAGAGAGAGGGGTAGAAGAGTGGGTCTAAAGGGGGAGTTATTTGATACTCTAGTAGAGTATCTAAATGCAATCTTAGATACATCACTCACCAGATACGAGTGAATTTCAATGACCAAAACCATCAATATGATGGACATAAGTGTGGGTGGGTTATTACCCAAAATAACTCTCATGTTTAAAATGATCAAAGGTATATAATATACCCAAGTTTTTTTTTCTCCCACATATAGCAATGTAAACGGTTGGGATCATTGGAAGATGGCCCCAATCGAAAGGCTGAACTCCCAACATATTATTATAGCAATATGCAAGGCATATCGCAGAATAAGCTCATTTTGAGTGTGGTGCAGGTTACACACAGTTAAGGTTATTCTTGGGCTGCAATCATCAACATTTTGAGTGAGACAGACCATATAAATGGTTTGGATGATTGGAAGATGAACACAGGTGGAAATGGTGAAGTCGGTTAGCAATAAATTGTGTAGTGCTGGCTATACACAAGTAAAGTTGTTTGTGGGCCACTAAGCATCAGCGTTTTAAAATGACAAGAATGTGCCCCATCTATGGTGAAGTGGGCAAAATTATACATTGCTGATGAATTTGGAGGGTTGTATTTTTCTCCGACTGCCCATTTTCTTCTAGCAAATGTGATCTGCCGGTAATCCGCGAGTTAGTATATTTTGAGTCAACTAGTGCATAGTATAAAATCTATATTGAATGGGCCAAACCTCTGACATGTATGTCCTTCAACAGTACAAAGTAGGAGTGGCAAAGGACTAGATGTGTTCTAAGACGGTACTAGCCTGTACTTAGGACGCAAGGCCTTGCCGAACCTGAAAATTGATTGGGCCCCAGCCCAACTCAATTTAGCCAGCTCGGAAATTGGTAAAATCCCTATTTCCCGATTGAACATTTCTCATCCATCAACTGATCAAGTGGGCCACATGGACAAAGATATAGACATTTTGGAGGAATGAAACCCGCAGTATATATTCAAGATCGATGGGTTGCCTGAGTATTGGAATTGGAATGGCATTTTTGTAAGATATAACATATGTAAATAAAGTCAGGTCAGTTTGCATCTACATGCCTTGAAGCCAATCCGAGCTTAAAATTTATTGGGGCATGGATATTCCAAGCCCAGCCTAAACCTGAGTCAGGCTCAAGCTTGGCCTCGCTCAAGCCTGTTGCGCAGCACACCAACAACGCAGTGAGCCGGGATCCAATCTCAGGCCTCACCCACAAACGATAAACGGAAAGAAATATAAATTAGAAACAGATCAAAGCAATCCAAACAAACCACAAGACAAGATATACGTGGAAAAACTCCAATCTAGGGTAAAAAATCACGGATGCAAACTTACACTATGAAGAAACAAAGATTACAAAGCAAAATACTAACCTCTCCCTTGGAAGAATATAGAAAACCCTTAGCCCACACCTTTAGAAATATTTTTTAATATTCCTCATCTCATGCATACCCTAGAAAAATCCTAGGAACCCCTATTTATAGTTTAGGCAACTTCCCTTCCGCATTTCGGTTGCGAAAGGACTCAAATCCGCAGTTTCGCGGAACAAACTGCATAACCTACGACTAGTCATAGCCCTCCTACGACCAGTCGTAGCTTTCTTACGACCAGTCCTAAGCCCCGGAAAAAAAACAACATAACTCGCTGGACTTTGAGTCGTGTCAGGGCTCGAACTCACGACCGGTCGAGCGCCTCTCACGACCAGTCGTGGCTCCCCCACGACCGGTCGTAGCCGTCCTACGACCGGTCGAAGGCGGCCCAATGTAGCTCCATATTCTCAACAATCTCCCACTTGGAGACACATTGTCATAAACCTTCGTCTTCTTCATCCGAAGCGCACCACCTCCCCGTCTTCAAAGCTGAAGACCAATCAAAGCTGAACAGAGCTTCAGCTTCTCCCTTTTGACCATCTTGGTCAACATATCTGCAGGATTCTCACTTGTATGAATCTTCTCCAGAATAATCGATCCATCTTCCAGTAACGAACGTATGAAGTGATATCTGATGGCAATATGCTTGGTCCTTGAATGAAAGGCTAAATTCTTAGCCAAGTGTATTGCACTCTTACTGTCACTATACAGCTTGCAATCTACTTGCTTCTTACCCAACTCTTCCATAAAACCTTACATCCACAACATCTCCTTGCATGCTTCTGTAGCCGCAATATATTCTGCTTCTGTCGTACTGATAAATACTATCTTCTGTAACTGAAAGACCCAACTGACTGCAGCACTGCCCAGAGTAAAAACAAAACCTGTAGGCTTCTTCTGCTGTCGATCTCCTGTCAAATCTAAATCCATGTTGAGGGTCAAATATTGCATATCAGACCCCAGTTATTACATGAATTTACGAGCATGATACCGTTTAACACCCTTCTTTAATCGTGTTTTTGATGCAAGGTGTATTTAGAAGCATGAACTGTAAAAGGGTACTAAAAGCGTGGATTTGACGGTCTGAATACACCAAGGCAAGGGACGGACTCCAGAGGACGAAGATCAACTAATTTACATATTAGGGATCCGAGGAAATCAAGCCGTTCATATTGAAAATGGCCTGAAACTAGTCCAGAATGCAAGGTCAAAGGGTTACCGCCATCCGATTAACACGAGACTTCATACATGGGATGTGGTACATAAATTAACCATACATATTAAATTTTAGCTATTGAAGATCTCGGGAAGTGGGCCAACAAATAGAACAGCCCCTTAATTCATTAAGTGGGACCCACATGTTATCTGGATATGCTTCAAAAATTGTCTTTGACGGCTTAAATAACATGAGAAAGAGGATGGATGGTACAGATTTATCAGAACCGCCACTGTGGACCCCAAATGAGTTAGGGTGCGCATGGTGTACAAGTGCTCCAGATGTGCACGGAAATTACATCTCTTTCCAAAATGGGTTGGTCCATGACCGAGTCAAAAACGGCAGTTGCCTTTTTGTTTCTTCCGCGGACAGCTGCGCAGGGGCTGATTTTCGGAAGCTAGTGGGCCACCATCATGGACCATCTGTCCGATCCAAGCTGTCCATCTCGTAGAGGGCATCAAATACTACAAAACCATGCTGACGTTTCACATCAATGCAAGTGCACGTGCCGGTCATATCGGTCACAAAAAGACCATTCTGCTTCGTCCAAACCTATAGCAGCATGATTTCTTCCATGGGTCACACCGAATCTGATCCAAAACCGTCCCTTCCCAACCGAAATTTCGAGGAGAATGCCATGAACGGTGTGGATTTTACAACCAATTTCGATTAGGGGCCCACTGACTTCAACAGAGAGCCCATCATACGCACGCTCGGCATGATTTGCGGGCAGTTGTGGCCCACCACCGTGGAGTAGATGATCAATCCAGACCGTCTACATGAAGACCACCCCGAAACGTCCCAAGGGACGTTAACCCTTTGGAAAGAAAAGAAAAAAAAGAAAGAGTTCTTTGTGTCGTCTTCCGACTGCGAAAGAAGATGTGCGGCTGGCTGTTGTCTCTCCACCGACTTCCAGGCTCCCAGCCCACCGTCCTTAGCATGTTATAAAAAGAGAGAGCATGAGGAAGTCGAGGGGAGGATCTGCTGGAGACGTGCAAGTAAGAGAAAGAGAGAGAGATTAAAGAGTTTGAATTTAATTTATTTTTTTTTTTAGTTGTTTTTATGTTCTTCTTGGAGAGATCTAGTCTGTCCATGTCGGGCTAAACCTCTTAGCTAGGGCTAAGAGGTGAAGCTTGTAGTGTGATGGGATGGTTCTTATGGTTTGGATTCATTATTATGAACTAATGTTGATTTTAGTTTGATTTAAAGGAATGCTTTCAGGTTTTAATGGTTTGTTGTGACTGTAATTACAATAGATCTGGGATGGCTTGAGTATTTCCTTTTCCCTTATTGTGATTATGAAGCCAGGACGCCCTGTTGTTCACCATCGCCCCTTGGACATGGTGGAATGACGGAACTCTTCCTGACATTCGTATATCACTCAGATTGGCTGTGAATTGGTTTAACTCTGTTGTTTGCTTTGTCTCATGGGCATGGTTTGGTGTTGGAATCCATTCCAGTTTACACCTGTTTGATCTCTTGAAAACTAGATTAAATGAAGTTCAGAATTGATTTTCAGGTTATATCCTCCAACTGGATGAAGATGGGACTCGAAGTCTAGTTGAGTTCATGAATCAACCGTAGATCTCCCTGATCTCTACAAGTGGATCCTCTGAATCCCTAGTTTCCTACTCTTGAATTCTGTAAATTTTAGTTTCCTATTTCACAATTATTCCTTCATATTCACTTGATTAGATCTCATCTTAGGTTAGTTCTAGTTCTAGTGATTTTCAGATAACGTACAGGTTTCAGTCTCTGTGGATTCGACCTCGGTCTTACCGAGTTTTATTACTACATCACAACCCTGCACTTGGGGAGTGAACAATCCACGTAGCCTTCCAGCTTGATTTTCGATCCACTATAACACAACCCTACATCCTTAGTACCCACAAGGTATCTGAGGATTCACTTCACAGCTTCCCAATGTTCCTTCCCGGGATTATTTATGAACCTGCTAACAACTCTCACTGCTTGAGCAATGTCTGGCCTCGTGCTCACCATAGCATATATGAGACTCCCAATCGCTGACGCATATGGGACTTTAGCCACGTAGTCTCATTCCTCCTGCGTCTTTGCACCTTGCTCTTTAGATAGCTTGAAGTGGTTGGCTAATGGAGTGCTAACCGGCTTAGCACCTCCCATATTGAATCGATCAAGTACCTTGGCTATGTACTCTGCCTGTGACAAAGTCAGTTTCTTGTTTTCCCTGTCACGCTTTATCCTCATGCCTATGATTTGTTTTGCAGCTCCTAAATCCTTCATGGCAAATTCTCTATATAGTTGTCTTTTGAGATCTGAGATATCCTTCATGCTTGAACCGGCCACAAGCATATCATCAACATACAAAAGAAGAATGATGTACGACGTATCAAACTTCTTCAAATAACAACAGTGGTCTGCATGACATCTCCTAAAACTGTTTTCTGATATGAAACTATCGAACTTCTTGTACCACTGCCTCGGGGCCTGCTTCAGGCCATATAGACTTTTCTTCAGTCTGCACACCTTGTTCTCATTACCTGGTGCCACGTATCCTGTCGACTGATGCATATATATTTCTTCCTCAAGGTCCCCATGAAGAAAGGTTGTCTTAACATCTAGCTGCTCTAGATGTAAGTTCTCTGTAACCATTATATTCAAAACCATACGAATCGTAAACATTTTCACTACCGATGAAAATATTTCAATGAAATCGATACCTGCCTTCTGTTGAAAACCTTTTACAACCAGTATCGCCTTGTACCGTTTCGAACCTTCATGTTCCTCCTTCAGTCTGTAAACCCACTTGTTATGAAGAGCTTTCTTACCCTTAGGTAAAGTGACTAGCTCCCATGTACGATTAGACTCAAGAGAGTCCATCTCCTCATCCATGGCTTGCTCCCACTTAACCCGTGTATCTAACTGTAATGCCTCTCCAAAACATTCTGGCTCACCATTATCTGTCAGCAGTAGATAATGTAAGGAGGGTGAGTCTCCTCTCCCGAGTAAACCTCCTCACAACCGGTGTCTATGGCTCTGCCTCATGATGCTCCTGTGCATGATCATCCTGTGACGCTGTAACACCCATGTCCGGTAACTCTTTTAACTCTACGAATTCCTTTTTCTTGGCCTTATTTTCCTGCACACTGTCCTTATGCATCACTTTTTCGTTGAAGACTACGTCCTTGCTTCTGATGATTTTCCTGTTTTCTGCATCCCAAAACCTGTAGTCAAAATCATCCAGCCCGTAGCCTATAAACGTGCACCTCCTGGACTTCACATCCAGCTTATTTCTGTGCTCTGCATCAATGTGAACATATGAAATATAACCGAACACTCTGAGATGTGTAAGGTTCACTTCTTTCCCAGTCCACGTTTCTTCTGGTAGCCCACCATCCAATGGTGCTGAGGGATTTTTATTGATAAGATATACGGCAGTATTTACAGCATCTACCCAAAAGGTCTTGAACAACCCTACATGTAACCTCATGCTGCTGGCGCACTCAAGGATGGTCCTGTTAATGCGCTCAGCCACACCATTTTGTTGTGGTGTCCCTGGAATCGTTTTCTGATGTTTGATTCCACTTGCTGCACAATACTCCCCAAACCTCTTATCACAATATTCTCCCCTATTATCAGATCTGAGACACTTTACTGTTTTACCTGTCTCATTTTTTACCTTAACTTTTCACTTCTTAAATGCATCAAATACATCAGATTTATACTTTAAGAAATAAACCCACAATTTTCTACTAGCATCATCAATAAAGGAAACAAAATAACGTGAGCCACCAAGAGATGATACCTGTGCCGGTCTCCACACGTCAATGTGAATAAGCTCCAATAGATGCGTCTTTGGAGCGCGTCATGTCTTCTTGAAGCTTACTCTCTTCTGCTTGCCATATAAGCAGTCCTCGCAGAATTCCAAGTCAAGAGACTTCAGCCCTGGTAGCTTCTCTTTTGACAACAGCACTTTCATCCTTTTCTCACTCATATGTCCCAACCTCTGATGTCATAACTGCCCATTCACTTCAGTTGATGCGACTGAGAGTGAACCATACGATCCTGAAGTCACGTACAAGGTGCCTTCCTTTTTGTCTTGAGATACCACCAAGGCATCTTTTGTGATCTTCCAGGAATCACTGGTGAATGTCGTCACATAACCGGTATCGGCCAACTGCCCCACTGAGATCAGATTCCTTCTCAAACTTGGTACATGTCTTACATCCTTCAGTTTCAAAACCGTTCCGTCTTTCTGATTGACGTGAACGTCCCCCTTTCCAACAATACTGCACGGCTCATCATCACCCATGTAGACTCTCCCAAGGTCACCTGACACATAATCACGCAGAACTTCCTTACATGAAGTGGCATGAAACGAAGCACCCGAGTTTATAACCCATGACTCATCCCGTGCATCAAGAGACAAGATCAACGCCTATGTGTCGCTCTCCTCAGACAGATTCACTGAATCCTTCCCGCCTTGAAAGCTTCCTTCTTGTTTCTTGAGTGCCCTGCAATCACGTTTCATGTGCCCCTTCTTGCCGCAATGTCAACACCCGTCTTTGTCTTTCAGTCCCTTGGACTTCTTCCTCGACTTAGAATGCTCGTATTTATTGCCTCCTCTGTTCTGCGATCTTCCTCTTCCTTCAAAGTTTAGAGCATTTCTGGAATCCACGGAAACTCCTGATGCCTTCCTTCTAGATTCTTCGCTGAGAATCAGACCGGCCACATCATCAAATTTCAGCTTTGTCGATCCTGAAGAATTGCTCACAGCAATCACTAAACCATCCCAACTGTCTGGCAGACTGGATAAGATCAATAGTGCCCTGACCTCATCCTCAAAAACGATGCCAACGGATTCCAACTGGCTCATGACTGTATTGAACTTGTTTAGATGTTCAGCCACGCTCCCACCATCTGACATCTTCATGTTGAATAATTGTTTCATAAGATGAACCTTGTTTGATGCTTAGGGCTTTTCATACATTGTGGCTAAGGCTTCCATTAATTCTTTTGTCGTTTTCATCTTAGATATATAAAGGCGACGCTCTTAGACAAAGAGAGTCGGATCGTTCCTAAAACTTTTCTATCCAGTAAAAACCATTCATCATCTATCATCTTTTCTGGTTTCTTCTCTTTTCCTTCTAAAGGAATGTAGAGATCCTTCTGATACAAATAATCCTCCATCTGCATCTTCCAGAAAGCAAAGTTTGAACTATCAAACTTCTCAATTTTAGTTTTTCCATGTTCCGCCATCGCTCCCAATAGAACTAAACCAATAGCTCTAATACCAGTTGTTGCGCAGCACGCCAACAACGCAGTGGGCCGAGATCCAATCTCAGGCCTCACCCACAAACGATAAACGGAAAGAAATATAAACTAGAAACAGATCAAAGCAATCCAAACAAACCACAAAACAAGATATACGTGAAAAAACTCCAAATTAAGATAAAAAATCACGGATGCAAACTTTCACTATGAAAAAACAAAGATTACAAGGCAATATACTAACATCTCCCTTAAAAGAATATAAAAAACCCTTAGCCCACACCTTTAGAAATATTTCCTAATATTCCCCATCTCATGCATACCTTAGAAAAATCCTAGGAATCCCTATTTATAGTTTAGGCAACTTCCCTTCTGCATCCCGGTTGCGAAAGGACTCAAATCCGCAGTTTCGCGGAACAAACTGCGTAACCTACGACTAGTCGTAGCCCTCCTACGACTAGTCGTAGACCCTTACGACCAGTCCTAGGCCCCGAAAAAAAAACAGCACAA
The DNA here is from genome assembly GCA_037074715.1 of Magnolia kwangsiensis. Taxonomy (NCBI): domain Eukaryota; kingdom Viridiplantae; phylum Streptophyta; class Magnoliopsida; order Magnoliales; family Magnoliaceae; genus Magnolia; species Magnolia kwangsiensis. The sequence continues at coordinate 5,511,107 of CM073571.1, forward strand.
CTCGTTGGACTTTGAGTCGTACCATGGCTCAAACCCACGACCGGTCGAGCGCCTCCCACGATCAGTCGTGGCTCCCTCATGACCGGTCAACCAGGCCCCACAACCGGTCGTAACCGTCCTACGACCGGACGAAGACGGCCCAATGTGGCTCCATATTCTCAACAAAGCCTATGCATTTTGATGAATAGCAGCTTATTATCAGAATCCATGAAATGCAACCTACATCGATGGCAGCTTCTCCAGGTAATCAAGGAATGCGTTTTGGAATCTATGATCTGGGTGCAAAAATGATCCTTAGAACGGAAATCCCCACTCAAGATTGCAAGAATGATAGGGAACGATGGTCTAGAGATCGCTTGCAAGTGGTTGCTTTAGAGAGAGAGAGAGAGAGACGCATAGCAATATTTACTCTCTTATTTATACAAGTATAGATATATTGTTAAATACATACATAAATGGTGTAAAGAATCAAAAAAAATATTTCCCAGCTATAATTCCCCAAGATAGAATTGAATAGCTAGGCTAAATGGGCATGAATAACTAACACCTGCCCCCCCTTCTTCCCTTTCCATCCCCAGACACACAAATACGCATTCAACATGTACATGAATGTATGTATGTGTACTGGTATGCATTTTTATGACAATTTGCCTTCCGAAATGCTTATGATGGAGAGCCAAGGGGCCACTGGAAACAACAGCCACCCATCCTTTAATGGGACAAAATATTCCAGGGCCATGTATCAAAACGGTCATATGATCCCGATTATGATAGGCGTCCTGTTCTAGAGTCATTGCACATGCACTCTGGGACAGGGTGTGCTATGACATCCCTCCCAGCCTTGACTGTCCTGATCTCTGGCTGCCCGAGAGAAGCCCGGTGCAGCTCTTTTATGATCCTTTTGAATTCTGATTCGGTAAGAGAAGAGTTCAGAAAGTAGGGGAGCATCTGCCTCTTGTTCGGAGTAATGTGCTTCCTGTGCCCTGCATAGGCTCTCTGTCCCTGCATCAACCAACAGTTTTGAATGGTAAGGAATAAGAATAAGCTCCGGGGGCATTTTTGCCAATGGAGCATATGATGCATGATATGCAGGCTCTCAGGAATTTTACACATCACATGCATTAACTCAGATTAAACAAAGTCAACACAACAGTCCCAGGATTCCTACAGTTTAATTTGAATTTACCTCCATGCCATTTATGCATTTTTCCAATAAAGTGCCTGCATATAATACATCACACTTTGTTGAAGTATCAAAGTTTTCTCTTTTGCCAATTGGAAAATAAAGGACTTAGGAGTCATTTAAAAAGAAAAGGAAAAAAAAAAAAAAGGCTCTTCCTCGTCATTAATTCAAAGGTTTGAAAACCAGAAAATTAGGTCAGTTGAATACAGCCCAAATCCATTTAACTCTTAAATTTGGTCAAGTTTGGAAAGGCTTGCAATTGCCAGATTTTCACAAAATTTTGTGTTTGCTGATCATTATTTTAACAGAAATGGCCCCATGTTTCCAGATTCTATGCGCACACACTATACCACCAGATGATCAGATCGGCTAGATTCTCGAGGCATGGCATCTACACGTTGGGGATTGCCGGATGAGCAGCTCTGTATTGCTCAGTGTGCATAGTTTCCCCAGTGAGTCCACACACGGTGCATGCGTTCTCGCTTGCACTTACGTTATTTTACGAGTATTTGACCAAATCTTTTAAGTTTCAACAAAAATTGGCTGCCACTCAACCATAATCTGGAACCGAGTTGAGGAGTTGACTCAGCAAATTTTCACTAAAAAAGCAGTGGCTCTTTTGGCATTTTTAAGGTGTTCAACTCTATTATAGCAACACCCCAAATGTGAGTGAAAAGTGAAAATTAGTGAAAGCTTAACGATAATGATGATTGATGACAGCAACTGTGATGATAATATTATGGTAGTAAAGATGCCAATGGTGATGATTGCAATACCTGCATGGCACGGCCCATATTTCCCCCGTGAGACGGCATGAAAACATCACTGTTTGCAGCAACCACATAATCGATAGCTGCCAGAAGGGATGCTTTGTTGGAAAACAGCTCTAGTTCACCTGGTAATGAAAGGTTCTCCTTGTTGTGAAAATGGGGAAATTCTTTGGTCAGAGGCAGCAAGGCTTCTTGTCCACCTAATGGGTTTCCTCCCGCCCAGTATATTCTTGCACTTCTTGGAGCCCCTAGCGCTTTAAGTAGCCTAAAATATCATAAGACCTTAAAAAAGAAAGGAACAAAATACATCCTGCACAAATGGACACTGGCATAACTATAACTAACATATAAAGGAACTAATTTCAATGCATACCTAGTAATCTCTAAAGCATTTAAGGGGCAGAGGCCTGCAAGCTTGCGATCATGGTATGTCATGTTTGTTCTTGCTGTGAGAAGCTCTGGCCGTAGCTTCCTCTCGCTGTTGATGATCTTGTCATACTCGGGATTCAATCCAGGGAGACAGCCTGTCCTCACCCAGACGTCCATTTCCATGCGTAAATGAAGAGCCATGTATGGGCCCTTGCTTCGCATCCTCTCTGCAAGCTTATTCCCAAGCTCTATGACGGGGGCAGAGAACCGCAATGCATGAAATGCTACCTGCAAATTTTCAAATATGAAATCAAATCATGCCATGCCGTGCACCAAAAAAACAGAGAAACTGATATATTGACATGGTCAATTGGGCTGGGTGCTGAATGTTTGTCTTCAATTGGAGGGTTTGCCAAGCCCTACCCATTCAAAAGCAAGCACGCGTATGAAAATGGCAGACGTGCATTATCTGAGCTTCCCATGAGGGGCCCACGCTAACTAAATCTTCTGCCCTGAAAGTCTGGCCATTTCCACTCCCCCAGCGAGCCAAGTGAAAAAGACAAATGGACTGCTACAAAAGATTTCATTTTAGCTGTCATTTCATTTTGTCATTCTGCTGGGCCACCTGAGGACAGAAACAGCCTGATTTTTGAACTAGAAGTTCTAATCAGCATAGCCCACCTAATGGAAATGTCCACACATTTTCCCCTTTCACAAGTGTGCTTGCATGTGGGTGGACAGGGCTCTACCCACTTGTGGGCTTGGAAACCTCCTTAAAATAGTATTTTGGAATTTTCCAAAAAATCTGCCAGTAATGGGTCACTCCTGGAAGTATGGCAGAAGAAAATCAACTAACAAACTCCCAAAGAAAACCAGCAGTATTATTTCGTAAGGCATTAACAAAAAAGAATTGCAAGGCTATTCAATAACTACTCGGATTTGAAATGAGTCCAAGTCCAAGCAGAGTCAAGACTCAGTCGAGCAGTTGAGCTTTTAATGGGTTAAAGGCTTAAACCACAATATGAATTTTCAAGTTTTTGTGAAATAACTCACAACTCAATTGAGGTTTCAGGCATTTTATCATGATTTTAGAATATTCGATCAGCTTTTTTCATGTTTTATGAAAAAACAAGTTACCCCTTAACCCAAGAGTTAATCGGGCCAATCTAAGTCAATGTAACCCCCTAGCATCAAAAGATCAGCAAGAACAGAGATGGCAATTACCTTGCATCTAAGCTTCTGAAGATCAGAAGGTAGATCCTTAGTGAGCCTGGAATCCAATCCCCGCAAAAGCAATACTCCTTCCTTGTTAAGCTACAAAACAAGAACAGAAAGGATTGAATCACGACCTTTGCCCCATATGGGGTAAATGGAATGGAAGTCTTCATCAAGGATTCTATTAACCTTTTTTCAACTAATAAAACCTCATCATCTACAAACCCAATAAAAAAATTTATAAAAAAAAAAAAAAAAAAAATCTTTTAAAACTCATCTATGTTATGAGTTTCCCACTCACTGAACCACTGTAACCTTTAAAATGAAAATGAAAGTGAAAAAACTCATTACACATTTGGAATTTCCAAGTCTCAATTGAGCCTATTGGATTCTAAGAAAAGCCAGATGAGACTTTAACTTGACAAAGTCATATCAAGTTGGGTTTGACTCCGAATGTTTTTTTCAAAACTCAATCAAATCCTTCAGCACTAATGTCTATTGATCAATACCATCATTTTTCTTAATTAACTGAGAATCCGCATACTGACAGGAGACAATGTAAAGTGGGAAAAGCACATCTTAAGAACTGGGTGTAGAATTTCCTGATTTTCAAGAGGTGCACATGATACCATAACTATTTTTTTCCACGAAAACTAAATTCTAGAGAGCATAGACATGAGACACTCAAAGCTATAAATCAGAGCTGCTATAGGATTTCTCAAAACTCACCCGCTTCAGGTACCTATTGCGTATCCAACGAGGGGTCACATGCAGAGGGGTTCGCTTCTCTTCAACTGGTCTCGACATCAGATGTGTAGAAGGGAGAGAAGAAACTATGTGCACATCATTTGCAAGGGTTTTTTTGAAATGCTCCATGTCAAAAATATCAGGAAATTCACTGTTGAGGTAAAAAGGAAACAAATTAATCCCACCATGAAATAAAAATGAATACTAGCGGAGAGTGATCATTTGTACAAACTATAAGCAGAATCTTGATGTAAAACCCATCTCTATCATCCAATCAAGTGAATGTGCATCAGTTTGGCCCATCAAAGTGATAGACCACCTCTTGGATGGAGCATAGCCACAAAATGGGACCAACCCGACAACACAAATCATCCGATCAGTGGACTCAACATGGCCCGTTAATTGGATAATCTAGATTGATTAACATGTGCACCAATGGCAAGATACTGACGCCATATACACAAGGCTTTTAGTCCTGCTCATTTTGAACCATTCAAAACGTTAAGCATCTTTTCTAATGGAAAGTTACAGGTGACACCTAATCCTCCACAAATTGACTGCAAAACCTTCCACAACCATTCAAAAAAATGTTATAGGGCCATTTCCTAATGGAAAAACAGAGAGGTCAATGTCACCAACTCCACAGACTGACTCTAGAAGATTCATGATATTCTTTTCCATCCTAAGGCGATGATAACGGGCTTACTTCGCAGATAAAAGGCTAGTTAAGGGCAATTTAGTCATCAGTTTAATGATACATCATTCCTATCGTGTATCAAAAAATCAAACACTTAGGCCATATGTTGGGCAGCCGATGGTCGAAGGGAAAAAAGGTGCACCCGCCAAATGACTATTTTTGTCTAGTTCATGTGATTTATCACAATGTGGTCCACCCGGTGAACAATCAGGGTCACCTGACCATCCTGGCATGTGTCTGCTTGTTTTGGGATCATATGATAGGCAGCATGAACACACCACATAGGTTGGTGGGCCTCTTCAATCAATTTTTAGAGAAAATTACCTAGGACACGGGTTGCCTGTGATAGGGTGTCACTGGAAGTTCCTGCTGTTAGAGGCCTGGTAGGGGCCACCATGATGTTTGTGAGAAATCCACCCCATCCATCTGCTTTTCCAGCTCAGGTTAGGTCATGAGCCCAAAAATGAGGCAGATCCAAAACTCAAGTGGGCAGCATGACAGGAAAACAGTGGGTAGGGAAATGCCTACCATTGAAACCACACTGGTTCCGCCTTGATGTTTATGTGCCATCTAAGCCGTTCATAAGGTCATTCCTACTGGGATGAACTGAAAACACAAAAATATTAGCCTGACCCAAAACTTCTGTGGCCCCACAAATGTTTCAACAGTGGATGTTCAATCCTTAGAGTTTCCTGCCGTGTGTCGCCCACTTGACTTTTGGATCTGCCTCATTTGTGGGCTTATGTCCTAACATGATCTGGCAAAACGGATGGATAGAGTGGATTTCTTACAAACATCACGATGGGCCCCACATAACTTCTGAACGCACGAACTTCCTACGACAAGGCAATCCGCGTCCAATTACTGAAAGAAAAGCATTTCCATAATTAGCCAAAAGAAAAAACCAAAATAAGATGATATGAATGGATTACATTAACTACTTTCGAATCAATGACAACAGGGAGCAAAAAAAACAGCTTTTCACGCATTTGATTTTGATCATTTAAGCATACAACCACTTCAAGCAAAGACGACAGAATTTAGTAAATTCAAGAAATCAAACGACAAAATTTCAACCATTCGAAGAGCAAACTCCGTTGGAAGAAATTACTCTTCATTGATGCGATTAGCGGAGATTTGAAATGCGGGAAATTTCTCAAAAGCAGGAAATCCTATTCTACTCATAACCAGAAATCCCATGCATAAACATCAAAGAAATGAAAATTCAGCTGTAGAATTGCATAAAATCATCAAAAAAGAAAGAATGCAAGAAAGGCATTAAAAAACTTGCTTTCCTAACCTTTCATCTCCCCAAATCACATTCACTTGCAAGATCGGAACGACGAGAGCAGCGCCAAGAATCCTAGCGATGATGACGGCGTCGATGATTTGATTCCGCTGCTGATTCAAACCTCCCGAGACGACGACCATCAGATACTTCATCTTCTCCCTCGCCACCACCTTGCTCGACCTCCTGTACTCCTTGCTGAAATCCAGGCACGGCCGGTACCCCATCCCGTCCGGCTGCTTCCAGAACTCGGCCTCTCCACCATCCCGACCGGTGGATGGGCCCGGAAGGACGGAATCGACGGTTGAGATGGGAGGGCGGCGAGGGTAGGTGATGGAGCAGGGAGGAGACGGGAGGAAGCCGATCCGGGCCATTCCAAGGAAGGAGAAAAGGAAGAGGAAGAAGAACCAGAGCTTAGGACTTCTAGGATTGGAGAAGAAAAGTCTGATGGGGGATTTGGAGGACTTCTTGGGGGAAAGGAGGAGGCTTTGGAGAGAAGCGGAAGAAAGGGATGCGATTATCTGAGAAGGGACTGAGATGTATGAGAGCTTGTTCTTCGATTTCGCCATTAAGGAGGGTTTTGGAAGCTCCCTGCCTCTCTCTCTCCCTCTGTTGCTGCTGCTGCTGCTGCTGCTGGGGCGTGGCAGAGAAGGAAGAGACGGAAAGAAGATGATTTTTATACGGAAGTGGAGTCGCAGGCGGGAACGCGAAATGAGGGAAATTGATAGGTTACTCGACCTAGGACAAGCAGCTTGTACTCGGGTTTTCGGTCTCTTACATGTGGGACCCGCGGCTCCAGTGATCCAACTCCCGGGCTATTCCACGGACGGCGGTAGCCTGACCGCGTCCCACCCCTGCTCGGACCGACTCAGTCAAGCCAGGAGCTCTGTGGGACCACCATAACGTGTATTTTTATCGACGGCGTCCATCCATTTTGGCCGTTCATTTTAAGTCAGGAGCCCAAGAGGCAGATTCAAGTCTGAAGTGGGCCGTACCACAGGAAGCAGATATAATAATGCCGTCAACATTGAAACCTTTCTAGTGCCACTACGATTTTTATTTACCATAACCTAGAAAACGTAAAACGTTAAATATACATGGGTGGAGTGAAAACAAAAATATCAGCGTGATCAACAACTAGGTATATTTAACGTTTTTCAATGGAAGATTTCAATGGAAAACGTTAAATGATAGGCAAAAATGTATGATGGCGTGGATAGAACACATGTTCAACAAGGAAAGCGTATTGGCTGGTGGACCACACACCACCGAACTGGCTGATGTGCGTACGTGCCATGCGAAGACGAGCGTTGACGATCCTCGACCTCCTGTACGAACGGTTCAAAGGAGACCAAAGTTACATAGGCTCCCTAATTATGTATTTATTATATCCAAACCGCTCGTACATTTGGGGAGATCATTTTCAAGTAAGATCTCAAAAATGAATTATATCCGAACTTTAAATAGACCATATCATAAATATTGGGGAGAATTATTATCACCGTAAAAACTTTTATGGTTACACTGTCACGTTTATTTTCCATCTGGATGGGTGAAGGATGATGGCACCTACATAACCAGGTGACGCCAGACACCTACTAATTCGGAGGTACGTGGTACGGCAGTTAATCTGCTTCCATTAGAAAAGGTCCCAATGAGGAAGCGGATTAACTAGTATGCCACACATCAGCTATATATGTACGTTAGGTACTTGTTGCGGAAAGACAGCTATAAGTACGTGTGACGCAAAGATGCACACTCCTCGAGCTATGAGTTGTACTAACTGATCAAAGGAAGTTACATGGGCGTAACACCAAATTATTTGTTATATCTACTTCGGTTCACCTATTTTTAGAAATTATTTTAGAGAATTATTTTTTAAAATGAATAACATTTAAAGACCATCTATATCACAACACAATTAGCAGCGGGGACAATAATTTTTACCATTAAAATATTTATAGAATATTTTATAATATTTATTTTTCATCTAATCTATTCATAAGGTTATAAATACTTGAACAGAAATAATAATAATAAAAATCATATTGATCAAAACTATTGTAATCTCAAAAAAGGTTTTAATGGTAAATGTTCAATCCCCCATTACATTTTTCAATGTGGTCCACTTTATAGCTATATTTGTCCTATTTTTCACCTAAAACCTTAAGAAATGAATGGACGATTTAGATATAACACATTCATTATCACGCCTAAAAACTTCCTTACGTATATACAACAGTTGTATGGGTGGTGTAAGGTATACCATCCATCTGTTGGGAACGGATTGGCCTCTCTGGCTAGTGTTTGGTAGTTTGTGGGACCCACCATGATGTATGTGTTTCATTTGTTTCATTCATTCATTTTTAAATATTATTTTAGGATTCCATCTTAAAAATGAGAGAGATATAAATCTTAAGTGGACCACACCATAGGAAACAATAGTAATTAGATATCCATCATTTAAATCCTCCTGGGCCCATTGTACTGTTTATCTGACATCCAATCTTTTGATTAGGTTATAAAGACCTAGATAAGGGAAAAAATAAAGATCAGATTGATCCAATACTTTTAGGGTCCCTAAAAATTTTTTAATGGTCAACCTTCATTAAACACTGTTTCCTTTAATGTGGTCCACTTGAGATTGTTATATATTTTAATTTGAGTGTAATATCATAAAATGATCTATAAAAATATATGGATGGAATGGGTGAAACAAATACATCATAGTGGAGCCCACAGACAAAGAACATCAGCCATTGGCCGGTGGCAGGGGTAGTAGCCAATCCGTTTCCCCATCCGCTTCCCCCAAGGAGCGCCTGACAGTAGCGAGTCCGCGAATCCGCGTCCGACTTGCGTACGCACGCACGCGGAGGGCCTGACGACGGTAAATCGTGGCCACAGGGATCTCCTGTAACCAGGACCTCTAAATGTCCCACCGTGGTGGTTATGTTCATATCCACTCCGTCCATACATTTCAACATATCATTTTCTCGTAAGAACCCAGAAAATCGAGGACTTGTGAAACTCAAGTAGGCACAGTGAGAATCGAAATACCTGTCGTTGAGAACTTTTCACAGAAGTTTTGAATAGGCTTATATTTTTATATTACCTTCATCGGTCTTTTACATCTCTCTTCTTTAGCCTCATGGCATAAAATGATAGGGCGACCGTGGGACCCACAGATATTTTCACCTTCGATTCTAAAATTAAGTGAAATACAAAGGCTTAGGTGGGCCACACCATAGAAAACGGTGTATAATCATTCCTAAGCTATAAATTCACGTAGCGTGGCCCGCCCACGTGAGTCTTTGTATGTCCTGATTTTCGTGGATCCCATCCATCATTAGTGGATTGAATGGCATTTACATGTGATGATAGACCTGACATAAAGTTTGGACGATCTCATCTCAACCGTTATCCATGATGTAGCCTACTTAAGTGTTGAATCAACTTGATTTTTGGACCCGATGCAAACACAGGGAGTTGCACCTGATGAACGGATGGATCTCATCCACATGGAGTCGTTCCGTCCATGTCGGCGAAAGTAACGCTGCCTATCCGTATGAAAGTCTGGCAACCGTTCTGTGATTTTTCTATTTGTAGGAAGCAAAGAAAAAGGTTCGTGTTGCCTCTGTCGTGACACGTGGTCACATGCTCAGTTTTCTAATGATTTGAACCGTCCATGTTCCTCTTCATACTATAGATAAGCTGTAGACCAATGATAGCTTTTCATCAAAGATCCTGACCATTGATATTTTAGAGATGAATGCGATCCGTTAAAAGTTTTCTTTTCATTATTTTAAACTTATCTACAGATAGTGATGATCTCCATCATCCATTTAGTAGTAACTTTCTCATGTGACTACTCTAGCTTAGATTGCAAAGCATGGACATTTCAGATCATAGGACCATTCTTTCTGTGGGCCCCAGTGGGTTGTGACGCAATGGATTCTAAGTCGCGGCAGAGACCACACGAACTCGTCATATAATACCCCGACCAGGGGCTTTGCACGGTACACATGCTTTTTTGATTAATAAAAAATAAAAAAATTAAGAGCAGGGTCCATTGCCCGTAATCTAGACCGTTGGTTGGTTGTACAACACTGCGTGGTGGACACCAAGGCGTAAATCTCCCATATTGGAAGATCCTAGCCATCATTTGTTGGACAATTTTCGATTGAAATGTGCAAGGCCGTTGAATTCCTGTTCTTTAGCCGTCTAATTGTGGGCCACAAATCAAAAGGCTACAATCCTCCCGTTCATGAAAGCTTGAGTGCATGGTCCGTCCATGGCCAATCTCAACATTTCAGTTGCATGGATAACCATTCACTCACCGTCATAATTGATAAGCTGAAAGTCTGTCCAGCTATTCCTCCATCCAAATCTTTGGGTGGCCAAATGATTGGAATTTATTGGAAATCCGATGCCTCAACTACTATGTTTTTTTTTTATTTTACACACGCACACACACTCCACACACGCCGTGGGATTTCACCACCGGTGGGTACTTTGAACCGATGCCTCAACTTGATGTTGAAGAAGGGCCATCGACCTGTCAGCGGTTTGATTGACGGGTCAAAGGTTACGAAAAAAAATTAGATTTATCATTTGATTCACGGGCTAAAGGATATTGAAGAAATTCCGTTTTTTATTAAATTTTTTGGTTAGATTTTGGGAGATTTTTATTGAAAACTCTTGTTGACAAGTCGACGTAACCAATCCAACTATTTCGGCTGGTCCACTTAATGGGTCAACAAATTGAGAAGTTTTGCACATTTTCATTCGTTTTTGCTTAAATATATTAGTGTAATTAGGATTATGGTTAATTCTAAACATGGGTGAGAGTTTAATTGAGTTTTTGAGAGAAAAACGACTAGGGCTTTTTTCTTAAGGTTTTGAATTGGTAAGGGCCTGTTTGGATGGTAGTATTAAGTTGTATTAAATTATATTGCATTACTAATCTTATTTTGAAATTCAGAATGATATGTTTGGAAGGAGAATGAGATGAGATAAAAATTAACTTTTTTTGCTTTAGAAAATGAACCTTGTGTTGAAAAGTGTGAGATGGGATTACTAATCCCATGGATGATAGGATTTTGCTTCATCCAGATTCAATCTAAATGCAATTCGATAATAAATCCCAATATTTATTTTTAATGCATGCATTCTAAACATAAGTATTAAAAAACATGGGATGCACTCAATCCAGGGACAATACCTTACACACGCATTTATTGTAACTTTTACATTTCCATCCACCTTAATCCCACCTAATGCAACTGGCCAAACAGGCCCTAAGGTTTTATCTGTTGTAACTTTGTTATTCATTGTGTATTATCATCACTTTATATATGTCCTAATTTTTTTTTCCCTTAAGATTCTTTAATGTAAATTCGGAATGTTTTCTGTTGGATTTGCTTGTGCAATTATGATTATCTTGTTTGATTCCTCTCTATGTGCTTCCATGAGTCCCAACAAGTGGTATCAGAATTAATGTTGAAAAGAAGATCAAATCTAAAGATAATGTATTTATAATGTATAGCATAAAGTTCAATGTAGAGAAGTATTATACAAAAAATAACTTTGAACTATAAAAGGTGAAAGAGCTTTCTAGTTCAGTAGTGATTGGAAGAGGTATTCATTGAAAAGTGACGGGAAACTATGAAAAATAATAGGAGAAAAAAGAAAAGTTAAATAAGTTAAATAAAAAAGCCAATATCTCAATCTAGTTGTGTCTAAAGGATGAGGTCTTTTATAATATTATGAGATAGAAGATTGCGACTGATACATGAGCAAAGTTAGAGAACATTTACCTGAAGAAGTTTTTTGAAAATAATTTATATCTGAATGTATAGTTGTTCAATCTGAAAATGGCCGAGGAGGATGACTTTGAGACACATATTAGTAACTTCAACAAGCTTGTTTACAAATTATTAGTTGTGGATGAGGTGATTAAGGATGAAGATTATGCATGTATTCTGTTGAATTCTCTTTCAAAATTATACAAATTGTTTAAAAACTCTTTATGCACCAGTAAGGCAATCATTGGCATTGAGACCGTTATCTCGACTCTTCAATCAAAGGCAATGGAAAAGAAAAGCAATGACATGAGTACTTCTATATATGCACTAGTTACAATAGTGGAAAATACTTAACGAGATAGTAGATCTTCACGATTGAGATCCAAATACAATGGCAAGGGCAAGGGCAAGCTAAAGTGTTAAAATCGTGGCATGACAGGATACATAAAGAATGATTGTCAAAATCTTAAGTCTAAAAAATAAAAATTAAAGGGTTCTTCCAGAGATGCTAACACTGCAGAATCTAGTGAGAAGGTGAATGGTAGTGACGTGCTGATCGCAACAAAATCTGGATATTTCAACAATGAATGGATTTTAAATACGTGGGCTTCGCAACATATAATCTCTCATAGGATTTGGTTCATAAGTTACAGTGAGTGCGATGGTGGTCAGGTATTTATGGGCAATGACAATGTTTATAGCGTGGTTAGTGTTAAATCGATGAATATCAAGGTGTTTAATGGCATGGAGCATATCTTAACTGATGTGAGACACGTTCCTTAGTTAATGAAGAGTCTGATATTTCTGGGTGCACTCGAGGCACTTGAGTGCAAATTCATCGGGTTCAATCATATCCTTAAGGTTTTAAGGAGGCACTCGTAGTCATAAAGGCACCGAGGAATGGTAATCTTTATAGGTTGATTGAGAGAACTTCATCAGGTGGAGTTGTAGCATCTGTAGGAGATTCCACATCTGCACGTCTGTGGCATGCGTGCCTAGCCCACATGAGTGAGCGGGGCATGAAAGTATTTTTTAACTGTTATTTAATCCCAGTTTTTAAAAGCATTGATTTTAGTATATACAAGTTGTATATATAGTAAATAGTTGAGGTTATTTTTTAAGTATAAAAAATATATTTATAAAGGTTATCAATTATGTACATTTTGATGTATAAGGGTCGTTGCCCGTAGTTTCTAGTGGAGAGTCATTATGCTTCATTACGTTCATTGATGACTATTAGAAAAAGGTGTAGATTTACTTTCTAAAAAATAAATCTGATGCTTCCACCAACTTCAAACAATGGAAGACGATGATAGAAAAACAGTTATGACAAAAGGTAAAAGTTTTAAGGACAATAACGATGGGGAATTCACTTATTTGGAATTTAATCATTTTTGTAAAGATGAAGAAATCGTGAGGCACAACACAGTGCACCACTATAACATCCTGAATTTTCATTGTTTTGCATTTTCAAAAATTATTAAAATTTTTTTATTAATTAACTTATAATATCACTTAATGACCATTAGCATTCAATGTTAGTTTATACAAGAGTGGTACTAATAAAGAACCGTACAAGTCTGATTAATCAGCCGTAGGAAGCTAACGAATCCGCCCGATCACTTGAACATCAAGTGTAGCTCCATAATTTACTCACATATGATCCAAATCTAACTGACTCATCGCTAACTAATCAAGACAAGTATAACTAAATTAAAGATCTAACCGAAGTCGAGTCAGATAAGGCCTGGATCTTAACTAATTGACCAAATCAACCCCGTTACTCTTTTAGCCTAAAACCGATGGTTTAGAGTGATCATGATCAAATCTCTACTTTCATTAGTTATAAATAAGCCACATTATGAACATAGCTAATCCAAAACCTAATCAATGCCCACGAGAAATCTCACTACCAAATTCATTCCAGAAATGCCCCTATTTTCTGAACAAGCTTTAGATCGCTCGTTGGCGGGCCACTAGTTTCCAAACTATAGAGAAATGTTTGTCTAACTGGGCTCGATGTCCATCGCGGGAGTCAGACCTGGTAACGGTCTAGAACCGCTCAACTTAAGCCAAAGGACGAGTACATGAGAAGTACAAATACTCTAAAGGAAGAAGTTAAAACTTAAGTGAATTGAGTCGTCTACTCTTATTCAAAGTTGAGAATTTCGGACCGTCGGTTTATGACCAAACTTCACACATATAGTAAGGATATTTTCCTGCTCATATTCGTATAACTGTGGCCCCGATCGATCATCGATGACTGTTGAACAGATTTCTAATTGCATCTGTCGATCAACACATCCAAATGGTGGGCCGATCATGTCCATTCGTAGATCATCATTAGGGCTAACTATCCTGCGGTGTATATCAATATGTACACCCTATAGTGGGCCCTAGAGGCTAGAAAATCCCTCTCATAGGACTAGTATAGTAAAAATCCAACACTTGGGGCCATTTGTACCAAATTTGGCATTATAAAATGGGCTTCTTTTGGGCACCCCTCTCCCCATACCATTTTTCCCTAGTAAAAAAAGAAAGAGAGAAGAGAGAAAAGGGAGAAAGAAGAAGGAAGAAGAGAGGAAGGGAGAGTGAAGAAGGGAGAGAGTGTTTGTCTGGGTAAGGAAAATCTTGATACTTATAGGGTTGGTATTTCCTCAACCAAACCGGTGGCTACTACAATACCTCTATCAAACTCACCCATGTCAAGAAGCGGAGGTAAGAATGATATATTTTTCCTTCAATAGAGCAACCTAGTGTAGATTTCTAAGCATTAATATTGTCTTTCTTAATTTGATTTAGGAATTGACGGTTTTACCCAAATCCCCAAACCCTAAGATCTCGAAGAATGAAAATCTCCTCTTAAGGTGCGGACTATTGATCTTAAGTGGCCTAGCACCAATTTTAGTATGAGTTTAATGATTTTGGTTGTTTGGACAATGTATTTAGAGGATTTAGAGAAAACCTAAGATTTAGATTTTCGTTTGGGAATTTCATGAAATTGTATATTTGTTTAATTCTCATATGATGTTGATCATACTTCTCACATGATTAGGTTGTCATGGATGATTACATGTCTATGTCTTGCTTGATTCCTCATATGATGTACCCTATAACATGTATGATTCATTGATTCTTGTGCATTTTGATTATAAGGGGTGTAGGAAGTGCTTAACTTCCTCACCAACCCACACCACACACACATACCTTATTTATAATATTGTTAGCTTTGCTTGCTAGGAGAAATTGGAATTATATGTTGAGAAATATGAGAAAATGATGTTGTTTATGCTAGTAGATACATTGATAGTTGGAATGTTATGGATCACCATCCAAACTTTTGGGTTGATCAGGAATATGAGGAAAGTGAAGGTGGTCTCTCAGGTAGGACTATCCTGAGGCTAAACCCATGGATTTGTACGAGGGCGTGAGGACTACATGGGTCACTTGTACCTAATGTCGTCTGTCACGTGCATGCCTGACTCGTGTGGTCTAGCCTATTTCCTAACCAACCTTGTTTGTTAACCCTGTTTGCTCACATATGTATGAAACCTGTAACACCTTACAACCGTTGTAGCCCATCAATAACCAAATTGAAACTAGTTCATCGCCTCGTGAGCCGGGCATGATGAAATGGGATACTGTGTCCGAGTTATTGGCCTACGTTGGGGTATCGTGCCTCACCGTAGTGACCGCGAGCAATCCCTTTCTCTCGGCACTCCCTATGTGCTTGAAGTCGGGGATGAGGAACCTGACGGGATCAAGGACTATGGGGTCTCGGCCTCACACGTTAGGGTGTCTTGGCTTCGCAACTGGTTCAGGATATTGACACGTGGGGTGTATCAGATTCTCCAACCTGCTAGATGAATGGATTTAACTAAGAACTCAGCTAACACGATCACATCGCATCGCACTGTTGAGGGTCAAATATTGCATATTCGACCTCAAATATTGTTTGGATTTACGAACATAATATTGCTTAACGGCCAATTTAATCGTGTTTATGCTGCAGATTGAATTTAAGAGCTTGAGCTAAAAAAGGATGCTAAAAGCTTGGATTTAACGCTCTGATGATCACCAAGGCAAAGGACAGACACCAGGGGACCAAGATCGACAGAATTACACACCATGGATCTAAGAAAACCGAGAAACTGAAGCTTAAGAGGCCCAAAATTGAGCCAGAATGCGAGATCACAAGGTTTTAACCATCTGCTCGGCTCGAGACTTCATATATGGTCTTAAGACCATAAATTAACCATACATGTCGAATTTCAGCCATTCAATCCCTGTGGAAGTGACCCAATGGGCAGATCAGCCCATAAAACAGCGATTTAGGGCCCACCTGAGATCTGGATATCCTTAAAATTGAAGCTAGACAGATTAAATGAGCTAGAGAAGCAGATGGACGGAGAGGATTTCTAATGCACATCTCAGTGGACCCCACGTTGAGGTGCGTGTACACCATGTACACAAGGGGCGTCGTATACCGAACACACCAAGTCGGCTCAAGAGGCGCTGACCCGACTCGACTTCGAAAATTCCTCCCGCTTGCGAACGTCCGTGTACACGGACTTGCTGATGATCGATGTGGGCCACCACGATCATTCAACAGGATGATCTGGACCGTCCAGTAGGATCAGAAGACACCCTCGACCAGAGCCTGCTCGAAATCTACCAGAAATCGACCAAGATGTGTTTCTGACCGTCCTCTACGTCTAACGGAAGGCAGGAAAGGAAAATCAAGTGGGCCACATTAGAAGCTCTCCCAAAACCGACCGTCATAAATGGTTTTTTGAGATACAGCGAGTAGACGGAGTAGATTTTTGGAATATCCTGATCATGGGCCCTGCTAACATCATAGCGCATGGATGTGCGGTCCCTGTTTCGCAACAGAGGTTACGGGTGAGTGCTGTGGGCCCCACTCACCATCTGTATGATCAATCTGAACCGTCCATCATGTAAAGGGAGCGATATTGACAGAACCATGTTGATTTTGTGTACTCATGCACGACATGTTCTTGTTTCAGCGGTCACAAACGGACAGCCCTGCGCTGATTGCGGCGTGATTAGTACCTTTGGCCACGTCAATAACATTTCAAAACCACTCATCTCCAGGCTAATTTTCGAGAGGAAGCTAATGAACGGACTAGATCTCCTCAACGATGCTGATCATGGGCCCTTCCAATTAAACAACCATACGCAGTAATGTGCGAAAGCTCTGCTCTGCGCACGACCGAGAAACCAGATATTCCGGCATAATTAGCAATCAAATCAGCAATCGGGATGCCGATCCAGAAAGTCCATCCTGAAGGGACGAAAAAGCTGATTAAGATGGGGCAGATATTTCGTTGATTAGCGAGGAAAAGAGGGAGTTGGGTACGCTGGCCTTTCATCTGCGTAAACTGATTTACGCAGGAACTGCGTAATGGCTTCTCATCTGACTTACGCAGGGATAACGTAAGTTCTCCACCACCCTCCTTATCCTATAAAAAGAAGAGAGAGTGAGAGTGAAAGGGAGGGAGATCTGGAGGATTCAACAGCCGGTGGGAAATCTAGAAGAGCAAGGAGAGAGACAGGGAGAGTGATTTCTCCTCTAGATTTTCATTGTTTATTTAATTTGTTCTCTTTCAATCTATGTGTTCTAGCCTAATTATGTCAAGCTAAACCTCTTAGCTAGGGCTAAGAGGTGAAGCCTGTAGTGTGATGGGAGAACTCTATGCTTGTACTTTTTAAACTGAATGGATGATGATTTTAGTTTAATTAATGGCATGTTTTGAGTCTTTAATGGTCTATTGTGACTGAAATTACAATGAGTCTGCAATGGCTTTGAGCATGTTCGTTTTCCTTTTGATGTTTATGACTTCAGGAAGCCCTGTTGTTCACTATAGTCTCCTGGACATGGTCGGATGTCAGTACCCTTCCTAACCTTCATGACATGTGATTGGTTGGTAATTAGTTTAATTATGTTGTTTGCCATAGTCTCCTGGGCATGGTTTGGTGATGGAATCCATTCTAATTTATATACCTTTCATCTCTTAAAAACTATATCAACTGCAGTTCAGTTAATTCCATGATTCTTGATGCAGGCATAAGATCTCCCTTGTAAGACCCGTATCCTAATCCGTACTATTCTGTTGCTTCTCGCGATCCTTCTCGTTAAATTCCGGCAATCCGCGGCCTATAGTCGACGTTGCGCACGACTGTGAGATGTATCCTATACATTTAAGTCGGCTTAATCCGAGACTTGTATCGTTGCGACCGCACTGTCGCCGCGGTTCCAACGCCGCGACTCACGCACCGATCCGATACCCTGACTAAGAGATGTGGGTCGGCGTTTATTTCGAGAAAACGCCGCTCGTTTACATTCCCAAGAGAATCTCTACAAAGTGTCCCATCAATCACATCAATCAATCCCATCAATCACCTCTCATGTCAAGTACAAAGCAACCATGTTTTCTTTCTCCACAAGCCAAGCAACCCCAAAGTCAAGCAATCACTCACCTCACCCATCACTCACTTCACATTACTCCATCACTCTCACATCTCCCTACAACCCTCTCTCTCTCCCTCATTTCCCAACACCACTTCCAAGCAAGGGAGAGCATTCCCACGTCCATGCATTCCCATGAGAGAAAAGTGTATGTTGGTGGCCCACTTCCTATCTCCAAATCCCATCATCCTAGCCATCCATTTTCCATCTCCACCATCAAAGTGAAGCTCTAGAAGATAGGTGTTCCAACAGACCGAGTAGATCATAAGGTGGGTGCTTCCATAGCCTAGTTTTCCATATTTTTAAGATGGGCCAAGTGAGGCCAACTGATCAATGGTTTGGATCTCACTTGGGGCCTTAAGATGTAGCCGTTGGCCCATCTTGATCATCAATATCATTCCATGATAGGACCATTCTCCATTGGCCCCATCATGATGTTTACTTTTCTTGCATTAAGAGGTCATCTAGACCGTCCATTTTTGGTGGAGTGGGATCTCCACCGTTGATCTTTTGTTTGGATGGCCCATATGCAATGGGACTCATTGATGTATGATTGGATGGTTGAAACGGAGGGCCCATAATATCGGGGTCCCTCCATCACACGTGTGTCTCACTTTATTCTCTCTCTCTCTCCCTCTCTTTTTCATTTTTTTCTTTCTTGTGATCATATGGACGTGCGACCCACTTGGATGGACCCCACCATTAGGTATGTATCGACCCAAGCCATTTAAAAGTGGGGGCCCATCTTATAAGTATTGAACTCACACCATTCATCATGTAGTGGCCCACCTAAATGGGGCCCACCTTGAATATATTGACAGGCACAAAAACGCCCAGCGTCTGGACATTGCTGGGCTTAAAATGCAAAAGGGGCTTGGTCTTTCCAAGTAATTGTGAAGGGTCATTCCCATAGGCCCCACCTTGATGTATGTTTTTAATCCATGTCGTCCATCCTCTTTCTCGACTCATTTTAGGCATTGAGCCGAAAAATGGTGTCAATCCAATATTCAGGCAGGCCATAGCATAGCAAATATCGTCCTTACCATTAAAAATTGACTAGGGCCCACCTTGAGTTAAAAAAATACTGTATATTAGACTCGTTTGGTTTGTATTGATCCATGTAATCCAATGGCTGGATTGGATCTACTTGAAGTGGGCCCTACACAGGAAAAACCATAAAAAAATTAATTTAAAAAAAAAAAATTAACAAACCAAGCAGCAGAGGCTGCTGCCTCTGGATGTCAGGACGCTTGCGAGTCCTGCGCTCTTCAGCGGGCGGGCGGGCGGACGAGGCAGACCCACCGCCCCTGCCGTGGGCCCCACCTTGGTGTTTATTTGTCATCCAATCCGTCCATATGGTGGGCCCTCACTGCAATGGGCCACCGTCCAAAAATCAGGCCCATCCAATGAGCAGGTGGCCCACGTGAGAGGAAACAGTGAGAATTGAATTCTACCATTGGAACCTTTTTTTTTGGGTCCACAGAAGTTTTGGATTAATATGAAATTTGTTTTTCCTTTTTTATCTAGGTCCGTGTGACCATAGCAACGGTTGGATGACATGTAAACGTTGTGCGGGCCCCACTTGGAACCCTCCTCTGTGGAAGCAGATTGGCTTGTGTACAACAGCCATATAGCTGCTGTATTGACGGAAGCAAGCCTATAGGGCTGCTGCATGCATGGTGGTCCCCACCGACCAGTCCATTGGACGTGGGCCTACCATATATATATGTTGTATATGTAGGTCGTCCATCCATTGGGCCGGAAGACCCATCAGACGTGTCTAGTTCAGACCGTCCAAATTATGTGGGGACCATCATAGTATATGTGTTGTTACTACACTGTCCTGCCACGTGGATATGGGACCCACTTGTAGCATATGTGTTTCATCCCTGCTGTGAGACCCATGTGATATAAGGGTTTTATCCAGCCATCGGTCCATCTGGATGTGGCACCCACCATGATGCATATGATGCATCCAAACCGTCCATCCATTTTGAAAGCTCATTTTTGGGTATGAGCTAAAGGATGAGTCAAGTCCATCCATCCTTTTGGGACCCACCATGATGCATATGATGCATCCAAACCGTCCATCCATTTTGAAAGCTCATTTTTGGGTATGAGCTAAAGGATGAGTCAAGTCCATCCATCCTTTTGGGACCCACCATGATGCATATGTTGCATCCAAACCGTCTATCCATTTTGGAATTTATCAATTTTTTTGGCATGAGATTGAGAATAAGACAGATCTAGAGTCGTGTGGACCACACAATAGAAATAGTGTTGGACTGAATGTCCACCATTAGAACCTTTGGATTGCAAGGTTGGACTAGTATGATATTTGCTTTCCCTCCAAATCCAGGTCCTTGTGACCTTATGAATAGATTGGTTAGGAAATAAATGTGATGGCGGGCCGTGGAAATTTCAATGGTGGAAATCATTGCCACCACCCCTATTTGAGATGCGGTCCAGTTGATCTTTTGATATGACTCGAGGCCCATTTGAGGAGGCCCATCTTGATTTACTTATGGCCATCCATTGAGGCCCACCTTGGTATATATCTAGGGCCCATGGGATTAAGCCCATTCGGCATGTATAAGGCCTATGGGATTAAGCCCATTTGGCATATATATGAGGCCCATGGATCATGGACCACTGCAATGTACATAAGGCTCATTGGTGAGGCCCATTAACACAGCCCATTTGATGAATGTAAGGCCCATGTGATTCGGCCCATTTGATGTATCTAAAGCCCATGGGTCGAGGCCCAACGGGATGACCTTAGGGTCCATTGCAATGTGTGACTTCCCATGGTTCATGTAATTACATTTATGGCGGGCCGTGCCTCGGGAACAATGTTGATTTGACGTCCACATTGTTAGAGTAATGTTGGTTAGATGTCCGCATTATAACTCTCCCTAGGGCCCATTAATAGGCCCATACTTGTTACATGCAGACCTTCTAGACCCATCGTCGTTGTAAGGATAGTTCATTTCTTTATGACATGCTTAGTATAATCCCATGACTCATACCCATACGCATCATATGTATGTTTGATATGAGAAATGTTTGATCATAGCATAAGCCTATTGGGCTGAGACATTTACGGGACTCCTTATGAGACGGAGTGCCCACATGATCGCGCAGTACGCGCTGGATTTTTGCATGATTTGACGGCGTGATTCACGCATCCCGCATATGTGTGACTTGATTCACTGCACGCCCTAGCGACATCAGGGCCGTGGCTCCACAGGTACATCGTGGATGGCCGTATCAGATACCGAAAATACTTGGTTCTAGCACTGTGGGCACTTAGGATGTCCTTGGGTGAAAGTCCCAGAACCTTTTTGGTACCAGGAGATGCTCCAACGTCTAGACCGAGTGGATACACGAGCGCCTGAGTGCCGAATACCAGTAGGCCGCGTCTCCCACTATGTCATGGTCGGTTGGAAGGGGGTGTGGCCTTATTCGCCTGAGTGATGGAGTTATAAGCTAGGCTGAGTTTGACCAGCTCGCAAATGAGTCCGCTATCGACGAGCCGGGTAGGTAATGGCAGACTACTGGTCAGGCGGATAGTGAGGTCTATTCCGCTTGCTTGACTGTGCAACTAGGGAGGTGGAAGTTTCTGCGAAGTGTATTAGACCCCAGTGATATCCAGAGAGGAACTGTACTGATATATGTACTTAATGAGTACCGACTTGCTTGGATTGCATTTCGCATATGACATTCGGCTATGTAGGCCTTGCATTGCATCGGTGTGGCCGATGGCATTCATATCTCGCATCATGCCTTGCATTACATAGCCTTGGTATATTCATGGACTTACCGCATACTTCCACATTACCTGATCTTGTACACTCGGCGTTTGCCCTCCGTACACACTTACACCACCCTCTAAGCTTTTGTAAGTTTATGCACGACCGTTGCGTGCAGGTAGCGTTGGACAGCAGCAGCGCTGAGGCAGGAGTGCATATCAGGACCTTTTGGAGCTTTTTGATCACCTTGTATTTCCCTTTCTGCATTGTACTTAAAGATTTTGATATAGTGGATATGTGGTGATGTTGTTTTGTGGCTTGGTTATACTTGTGGTTATGCTCCATTACACAAAAAAAAAATTCATTCTGAAAAACCTCCTTGTAGCATCATAGGATCGGAATCTGGCATTTGATTGTCAGGAGCCGAGAATGGGGCACTACGGAGGCTGTCGACATCGGATTCGGCAATCGGGATTCATGTGAATCCGATTTTTTAGTTTGGGGCGTGACATCCCTGATCTCTACAACTGGATTCTCTGAATCCTTAGTTTCCCTACCTCTGATTTCTCTTTAGTTTTAATTTAATATTTCACCACTATTCCTTCAAATTCAAATTGATTTAGAATTCATCTTAGCCTAGTTCTAGTTCTAGTTAGTTTTAGATAACGTATAAGTTTCAGTCCCTTGGGATTCGACATCGGTCTTATCGAGTTATTACTACATCACAACCCTGCACTTGGGGAGTGAACATGCACTAGTTAGGGTGGCGACTCGGCAGTTGAGGTCGCTCTAAGGGAGTGTTGGTCATATGTGATCGTCATATGGAGTCGCTCAAGAGAGTGTTGTGGCGAAGGTATGCATCATGTCATAATACATGCATATGCATTAACTAGATTAGCTAAGTGCTTATGATTGACTGTTTTTCATTAAGTTCATAATATAATTGATGTCTGTTATAACTTGAAACTAATAGCACCCACTGAGTTGATCACTCACTCTCACTCTGGGACGGTGTTTTAAAACATCAACCAGACTCTCCCGTAACTGCAGGTGATGAGGAGTATGAGGAGCCCCGTGGTACTAGCTTGGACAAGGAGGACGAACTATCCTACTTTCAGTTGATGAACGGCTCTCCATCGGCTTGACAGGCGTGATTTGGATCGCTGAATTGTGGACTCAGCATTATTCTTTTTAGACATTATTCTTTTTGTGGTTTTTATTAGGCAACGCCTTGTGCGACCCATTTATATTTTTGGACCTGTATATACATGCTAGATCTATTTCATTTCAGTAGACTTATATGATTGTACTTCATGTTCCAGGAATTCTAAGCTGCGCATTTAAACCTGATTAAACGTTTATTAATGAAAATAGGTTATAAGTGACACTCGGGAACTCAGGAGTTGAGTGTATACGTAATGAGGGTCGAATATTACATATTAGACCCCGATTATTACTTGATTTTACCAACATGATAATGTTTAATGTCAAATTTTAATCGTGTTTTTGTTGCAGGGTGTAATCAGGAGCTTGAACTGAAAAAAGATACTTACAAGCATGGAATTAACGCTTCGAAGTCACCAAAGTAAAGGACGGACTCTAGAGGATCAAGAATGAAAAATTTACATGCCAGGGATCCAAGAAAATCAAGTCATTTATGTTAAAGAGGCCAGAAATTGGTGCAGAATGCAAGATCACATGGTTCCCGCCATCCGATTGGTTCAAAACTTCATGCATAGCCTGAGGGGCCATAAATTAACCGTGCACGTAAAATTTCAGTCATTGGATCACTATGGAAGTGGCCCAACAGACAGATTAGCCCCTTAATTCCTTAAGTGGGGTAAACTTACAATTTGGATATGCTTCAAAGTTAGTCTCAACCCATTTTAGGAGGGGATAAAACATCTGGTCAGTGTAGATTTTTTGTTTACATCGCAATGGATGTCACGCCCCAAACTCAGAAAACAAACTCACAAAATTTTTGATCACCAAATCTAGCACGGACAGCCTCCGTAGAACCCCATTCTCGGCTCCCAGGGCCCATTCGCCAGGTTCTGATCCTGGGATGCTACAAGGAGGATTTTCAACATTAGTTTGATTCGTGATATGCATAACCAAAGACATAACGCATAAACAACAACCAAAAACTCCATTACATTTTCACTATGATAAAAAACTTTACAAGTACAATGAGCATAAAGGGAAATATGATGACGATAGACAAAAGCTCCAAGCTAATCTGATATGCGCTCCTGCCTCAGCGCTGCTGCGATCCAACGTCACCTACACGTAACGGAAAGCTTAGAGGGTGGTGAAAGTGTGTGCACAAGGTAGTAATATGATCATGCAATATCAGAGTAATGCGGAATATGCAGATGGATCCATGAATACCATTAGCCGTACCAAGGCTATCCGATGCAAGACATGAATGATGTCGGTTATACCAAGGCTATGCAATGCAAGATGCAAGTAAAGCATACAAATCCTCATCTAAGTCCACATATCAATACAACTCAAATCTGAAATATCACCGGGGTCTAATACACTCTAAACAAGATCGTCGCCCCATCGCATGCAATAAGATAAGTGGAAGAGACCTTACTATCCGTCTGTCAATATCAGGCTTGACTCGTCGATAGCGGACCCATTCCTCGAGCTGGTCAAACTCAGCCTAGCTTTGCCCCCTACTCTCGAGCGGATAGGGCCGCACCCCCTTCCAAACGATCACGATACAATGAAAAGTTCGACCGTCTGGTAATCGACACTTGGCACTCCTATACCCCACTCGGTCTAGACGTTGGAGCAACCTCTTGGTACCATAAGGGTTTAGGAACTTTCATCCGGGGATATCTATAGCACCCCATGTAGAACAAGATTTTCGGTATCCAATCCTGCCATTTACGATACTCCTGTGGAGGCTATGACTCCGATGTCGCTAGGGCGTACAGTAACCATGTCACACAATGCGAAATGCATGAATCACACTATCCAGTCATGCAGCAAATCCTATGCGTACCATGCGCTCATGTAGGGCAACACCGCCTAACCGGGAGCCCATAAATAACCTGTCCGAAGGCATATGTTATAATCAGTCACTTCTCATATCAAGCATACATATGATGTGTATGATCATGAGTCATGGAACTATACCAAACATGTAATAAAGTAATGAACTATCCTTACAACGCAGATGGGCCTGGACGGCCTAACGCAACAAGTACGGGCCTATTAATGGGCCCTAGGGAGAGTCATAATGCGAACATTTAACCAACATTATACTTACAATGTGGACGTCAAACCATCATTGCTCCCAAGCTATAGCCCGTCATAAACATCTTTACATAAACCGTGGAGGAATCACACATTGTAATGGAGCATAAGGGCATCCCATGGGGCCTCGACCCATAGGCCTTCGATACATCAAATGGGCTACCTCATATGGGCCTTACATAGATCAAGTGGGCTGCATCAATGGGCCTTATGTATATCGCAATGGGCCATAATCATGGCTATAACCCCATGGGCTTTAGAGTACATCACAATGGGCCTGATCCCATGGGCCTTAGAATACATTAAAATGGGCCTCGTATTATGGGCCTTATATATATCAGATGGGCCACACCAACGGCCACAAATACATCAATATGAGCCCCATCTCATGGGCCTTATAAATGTCAAGGTGGGCCTCAATGGACGACCACAATTAAATCAAGATGGGCCTTAATCCATGGGCCCAAATGCATCACAAAGGGCCTACTAAATGGGCCATAAATATGTAACAGGTGGGCTCTACACATGGGCCTTTATACATCACAGGTGGCCCTTGAAAGTTTAAAATGGTGGACGTCACTGTCCATATAGATGGTGGGGTCCACTTGAACCTAGATCTGACTCATTCTTGGTGTCAAACCAAAAATGAGCTTTCTAATTGGATGGACGGTTTGGATGCAGCACACGCATCATGGTGGGTCCCACCGTCGTTGGACAGTGAATGAAACACATGCATTACAATGGGCTCCACCGTCCGCTGGACGGTGCGAGTAAGACACATATATCTTGGTGGGTTCCACCGTCCATAGCCGTGGACAGTGTGGCAAATATATGCATCACTATGGGTCCCACGTGGGTCCCACCATAACATTTATTTTCCATCCAAGCCATTGATCAGGTCACACGGACCTGGATGAGGAGGAAAAATAAATTTCATATTGATTCAAAACTTCTGTGGACCCAAAATGGGTTTCAAGAGTAGCCACTCAATCCCACCGTTTCTCATGATGTGGGCCATCTGAGACTCATATCGGCCTGATCTTTTGAAGGAGCCCACCTCAAGGGGTGTCCCACCACATGAACAGTGTGGATAGCAAACATACATCATGGTGGGGCCCACGGTTGGGACCGTGGGTCCTTGGCATGTCTGTCCGCCTGCTGCCTACGTCCTCTATAGCAGTGTCCGCTGCTTTATATATATATATATATATATATATATATATATATATATATATATATATATATATATATATATATATATATATATATATATATATATATATATATTTGAAATGGCGTCTTCTTGCGGTTTTCGGGTGTACGGCCCGCATCATGTAAATCCACCCCAGCCATTGGTCTTTACTGCTCAAGACAGACCCAACGAGTCCAATATTCAATATATTTTTGGCACATCAAAACTTCGGGGTAGATTTTAATGGTAAACACATTGTTTGTTATGCTATGGTGCGTCGGCACCTCGGATTGGCTCCATTTCTCGGTTCAACGCCTAAAATGGGCTTGGGAAAGCAATGGACGACATGGATTGAATATATACATTAAGGTAGAGCCTACATGAATGGCCCACCCAAATGGCCTTAAATCAAGGCAAAGGTGTTTTCACCCTCACGTCCAGAGACAACGTCTCTGGACTCTCTTTTCTTTTTCTTTTTTTTTGGCGTATGGAAATCTTAAGGTGGGCCTTGCTTAGGTGAGCCACCTAAAAATAGATGGTGTGGATACAAACCCTATATAAAGTGGGGTCCATCCTAGTGGCCACACAACTACGTAAACATATGGAAGGGAGAGAGAGAGAGAGAGAGAGAGAGAGAGAGAGAGAGAGAGAGAGAGAGAGAGAGAGAGAGAGAGAGAGATAGGACACGTGTGATGGAGGGACCCCGACACTATGGGCCCTCCCTTGCATTCAATCATACATCAAGTGGGCCCCAATACATGTGGGCCCACCAAATCCAAGATTAACGGTGGAGATCCCTTCTCCACCAAAATAGAAGGTCTAGATGACCCTTATCAACTAGAAAGTAAACATCATAATGGGGTCCATGGAGATTGGTCCCATCATGCTATGATCATGATGATCAAAGTGGGTCATCGGCCACATCTTAGGGTCCCAAATGAGATCCATACCATTGATCGATAGGTCTCACTTGGCCCATCTTAAAAATATGAAAACTACCGTATTAAAGCACACACCGTTCGATCTTCTTGCTCTCTTAGGTTCCTTAGCTCCTTAGCTTCGATTCCAACGGAGGAGATGAGGTTTGGATGGTTGAGATGAGAGATCTTGGGATGGAAAGGTGAGCCACACTTGGAGCTTGGAAGAGAGGGAGGGGCCTGAATGTATGGAGGTTTTCTTTTGCTTGACAGAGTAGTTTGAAAATGAGAGAGAGAGGGTTGTAAAGAGATAGAGAGAGATGGCTGTGGATTGATAGATGTGGTGAATGATGGGTGTAAGAGCCTTTTTGACTTTTGTGGCTTTTGGTGTATGAAAGGTATGGTTTGTGTAAGAACTTTTTGACTTTTGGGGCTTGTTTGGGAAAGGGTGAAAGGTGATGTGTACTTGACATGTTGAGATTGATGAATTGATGGATTGATGTGACAAGTTATAGGGATTCTCTTGAGTTTTGCAACGCGCAGCGTTTTCCTTGCACCAAACGCTAGCCCACATCTCCTGACCAGGGTATGGCCTCGACGGGGCTTACACACTCAACCCTTGAGTGATCGGATTTCACTAAGGAGGTTTCTCATGGTTCACCTCAAACCTAAGGTTTTAAATCAGGTTCACCTTTAACCTTTACAGAGGTTTCTACTCGGTTCACCTCAAACCCTGGAGTTTTGCTGGTGCACTCCTAACCAGATGTTTATGCCCACACAAAGCAAGGGTCCACACAATGCACCCAGATGTTTATGCCCACACAGAGCAAAGGTCAACACAACGTACCCAGATGTTTATGCTCTCCACAGAGCAAGGGTCCACACAACGCACCCACGCACGTACACTCCCGTCGGAGGCCTCCTTTGAGGACTTCAAATGGTGAGCAACACCTACGACCCAATCCTAAAAAGGAATGATCATAAATGTCCTCTGGACTCTAAGTACTTTCAGATAAGTTGATGAGTCCCTGTAAGGGCAATGATGAAGATCTCCTTCTTGTCGATGAAGAGTCTTCAGCTTCCTTGATCCGCAACACAAAGATGTACCTTTACTAGGCTTTTAGGCTGCGAAAAGTGTTACGTTGCCAGCTGCGTCCGATTTCCACCGACTTCAGCCCTCCACTACCCTTAGTAGGCTATAAAAGGACGTCACAGAGAGAGAGAGAGAGAGAGAGAGAGAGAGAGAGAGAGAGAGAGAGAGAGAGAGAGAGAGAGAGAGCAAAGGGGATCCATTCCTTGGAGTCGGATCATCCAAGTTTTGGTGGAGCAGAGCAGGAAGAAAGGGAGAAGCAGATCCACTCCAGAGGAGAAAGAGAAGAAAGAGAAGAAACAGAGAAGGAGAAAGAAGGGAGATCCATATGTTTTTCTTTTCTCAATCTTATTTTTTCTTCTTTCTATTTGAATTTATGGATTGCTAATTTTTTTACTAGGGCTGAGATGAAGCCCCTAATTTGAATGACTATTGTTTATTGTTGAATTCATCTTGATTGGATTGATTTATTTCTTTCTCTAGTGTGTTTAACTGAAATTTCTGTACTTCTCCATTCTATGAGCTTAACTAAAGTCTAGATGTAGATGTTGTTTGGAATCTTATTCTAAGTGCTTATGTCTGACCATGAACAGGTTTCCTATAGAGAAAGAAATAGGAATTTACATCTCTTCATGCCTCACCATGGATGGAAAAATGTGATACTTATGCTTTAAGGGATTATACATTCTATGTGCCCGACCAAGGATATAGAGTGTGCTTTATTTATTTATATCAATCTGAATTAGGGTGAATCAACAAATAAAACAAGGGTTATGATAATTAAGGGTGGATTCGAAAGTCCTAATATTCCCTTTGATTAAATTTTCCTTATTGCTCTCGATTATTTTTCATAGATTTGTGTTAGCAGTTTGCTAAACTATTTGTTACATTAGTTAAGAAGAATCATAAATTTCGAATTGTAACAACCAATCCTCGTGGGAACGATCTCGTAATACGTACCATATCTACATCTGATTCGTATACTCGCAAGTTTAAAATCATTTAAATCAGGTTGGTTTAAATAAAACATTAATGCGGGACTCCGGATTTTCAGGGCGTTATAACCACATACTAGAGTAGAATGGTGTGTCTGAGCGAATGAATCGGACTATCTTGGAGAGAGCCCAATGCATGATAAGTAATGCTTGGTTGGGCAAGAAAATGAGGACTGAGGCTCTTAACACAGCTTGTTACTTGGTGAATCGGCCCCCTTCTACAGTAATTGATTATAAAATTCTAAAGGAAGTGTGGCGTAGTCAACAGGTAAATTACTTGGGGCTACGAGTATTTGGGTATGATGCTTACTCTTACGCACCGTCAGTTAAGAAAGATAAGTTGGACCAAAGGACCAAAAAGTAAATCTTTTGTCGGTTATGGTGATAGTGTGAAGGGGTATAGGTTGTATGACCGGATCATAGAAAAAATCATCGTTAGTCGTGACGTCAAATCTGACAAGGTATCCGTGTTCTATAAGGATGAACACGATGAAGCAGAAAAGTCAATTATACATTTTAAATAGACGTAAAAGAGATAAGTGATAATATTGAGACGCAGACAAAGGTACAGAAGCAGGTGGAGTAACCACTTGTGAGAATAAATCAACCAAGAGTTTATTCAATTGAGGGTCACAAATTGAAAGCCCGGGATTGTCCTACTGCTGATGTTTTTTAAGGCATTGTCCAATGACTGTGGGACTTATTGGCACTCGTGTAACGTGTATGGGCGTGCCACAATCGATATAGCGTTTCGATCCAAATCGATAAACTCCAACCCCAAGAGTCGTAATAAGCAAATATATCTAATACAAAAGCATATGAGTAGAATTTGGGAAGATCGATCACTTATTAACCACTTATAAAATTCTATAATGATTAGGCAATAGTCGGAAGGTGGGGTTATTCCTCCAAAAATGGGTTGCCCTTTACCTTCTACAAGAAAAGTCTTTCAATATACTAATGCAGATTAAATAAAAGGAAAAAAAATCACAATCGGACACTATGAGCAGCTGTGAGAATGTGTCACTTAAAAGACCTGCAAAACATTGGATAAAGGACAAATTCAGCATATAAGTGTAGATTTAGATCTAAACTAAAATATTATAGTTAAGAATTACCGCTACTCTATTATGACTACTCCTACGATAAACTGAGATAAAAGATAAGATTTGTTTTGATTTGATTGTGTGTTGGATTGTATTGTGTCTTTGATCTGCTATTTATAAATTTATGTTATAAAGCTTATTATAACGCCCGTATTTTTTAAAATAAAATTTAAATCTTAAAATTTAAAATTTAAATTTTGAGTGGGAAAGAGATTCAGTGATCTCATCATCATTCATCTTATCTCTCATTGTACAAAATTTTTCTCGTATCTCGTAATTTTTCAACAAACCCTCTTTCTTAAAAAGGGAACTTAAGAGAGAGAGACTTCTATCAAAATTAAAAGAATCAAAGAAAAAAAACTTGTAGAAAAAAAAACACGAAAAAGAAAATAGGAATGAGGATTTTTGAAATTTACTTATTCGGGTCAGTATTTTATTTTTATATTTATTTATGCAATAATTAATTTGGCATGTTCTACACATTTGATGGATTGGATCAATCAAGCATCCATTGTGTAGGTTTAATTTATTCATGTAAAAAAGTACGTGCATAGCTTTAAGGCTAAAGTATATAATGTGTAATTTTATGGTATATGCATGGCTTTAAGATTAATGTGTGGAATATGAGATTTTTTCATGATAGACAGCGATCAGTACGATCTGCACTGTTCATGGGTGGTTTAAGACTTAATTATATAATATTTTTAAGAATTAGACCCATTCGACACTTTAATGGACCGAACTGATCATATATATACCAATTTTCATCATTAATATAATGAAATTGAAAAAAAATCGAAAGAGCAATTCTCTACGCAAGATACAGCTTGACACAGAGAATTATATTACATAATTTAAAATGTGTGATTAAATCATCACCATTCATTAGTTCCTTAAAATTAAAATAAATTAAAATATTAAATTATAAACCGATCAAACTATTGTATAGGCAACATATATCTGAAAAAATGATAGATAATGAATCATACGTTTTATTCATTATGTGTAATCGTAAGATTAAAGAAAATTATTATTTATATGCTTTTAGGAAGTCTTAATTCAATTCAAACCATTGATTCACGGAATCATCTCCACCGTATCAAGGTGAGTGATCACGATGTATTTCTCATCTATCAAGTTAAAATAGATGTATTGTTTGATATGTTGCATGCTCACCCTAATATAATTGTCATGTATTCTTAATTGATTTAGATGACTGTGTGATTTATGTATTAATAATGATATGATTTGATTAATGTATTAGATTATAATGATTCAAATGTAATGATCGAAATAATTTATACATACAATACATAATTCATGATTACTTGGTGCATCTATCAATTGCATGCACAACACATGATGAATTCCTTAGGGACCTCTCTAGATGGTATCCTTGTACAATCATTACCAAAAACCCACTATACCAACCGTATGGATCACTGCACTACGGAGGCCAAATGTATAATGGTGAAACCTGAGTTTATGATTAATTAACTTTGGTCTATTATTGTGCGAAGGCTCACGGAAGAGTGGGTAAGTGAGACAACGATTGTTTTTTTTAATAAAAAAAATTATTTATCAATATCAACTTAAATTAAAGAAAGAAAACGGATAGTAGGTCACACTCACGTACACATCTGACATGGATTTGGTCAATCATGACCGCCCAAATTAGGGGTCCCACTGCAGATACAGCATGTCACAGAGATCACGCTCACCGTAGCATTATTATAACAATTAGATTCGGTGGCAATTAGATGGATGGTTGGGAAGAAAATTGGTTAGGCCAAACGTTGACATAATTTTTTTTTACTTTGTATATATGCAAGCATCCATGGTGGGCCCCACATTTTGACAGTATGGAGTGGGTACGAAAACTCCGCAGCAGCTACGTCCGTGAGTACGAGCTGCCGTGGCCAATAGGGTGCAGGGATTCCTCCGGAAACCGGGGCAGCGTCTATCACAAAATGAAGCGGATTGTCCGTGACACCGGGCACAGAGATGTACCTGCGCCGGGGCTGTGTAGAGCCCAGAGAGATGTCCGTGATGAATCCACTCCATCCATCTGTTTTGAAAGACCGCGATGGAATATGATATGGAAGTATGCGGATCCAAAACTCAGGTAGGCCACACCAACAAAACAGTGGAAATGAAAATGTCCACCGTTGAAACCTTCCCGGAGATGACCATGATGTTTATATGCCATCTAAACCGTTCATAGGGTTATTACCACTCAAATAAACTATAATCACAAATATAATCCTGTTACAAAAATTACCCCTAGGCATTCAATCCCCACCGTTTCCTGTGGTATGGCCCACATGAGTTCTGGATCTTATTGATTTTTAGGATCTTTTCCTATTATGGTCTTGCAAAACAGATGAACGGAGTGGATTTTTCGGACATCTTTTTGGGCCCGGCAGAGATATCTCCGTTCCCGGGTTACAGGCAATCCGCTGCCGACAAAATTACGGTTGGTTGTAATTTAGAAACGAAGAGCGTAGCTAATACCTCAGGTGTGTATGTTTCCATAACATCTCTTCTTGGTCCAACGCTTCCTTAGCCGTTCATTTTTAGCACAGCACTGGTCACCTGATGAATAGACTGGCCTGATTGCGGGCCACATCTTTTTTAAAAAAAAAAAAAAAAAACAAATGTTGTTAAAAAAAGAAGAAAAAGAAGAAAAAGAGTTGACGTAAACGTTTGAGATGTGGGGCCTGTCTGTGACGTGCATGTAGAATATAAACCATGAATCTGGTTTTCTTATTTTCAATATACATACAAATAATTAATCATCCACGTAAAAAATTCAAGTGGGACACACAACATAGGAGCAACTTACAGCTACTCTTGAGACCTATATATTCATGTGGTCCAACTCACCTGAGATTTGAAATGGCCTTGTTTTTGCTGTGCCCCTTCCACAAAGTGAGTACATTTGGTGGACCGTAAATAAACGGTCAGGAAAATAAAGAGATCACAATCCACATCCACTTGAAAAGAATTAAGAAATGGATTGGTAGTATCTTCTAATCTTGGAGATTTCTACAGGATGGCCCATTAAGAGTGGGCCCCATAAGATCCATTCTCTGGATCACCAAGTCATGGGCCCAACTTGTACGAACTGAAACCCCGAGAAAGCTAAGGATATTCTCGAGCGTCGATCGCATAAATCCGCTGGCAAGCTACAGCCTAAATGAATCTACATATGTAATCTTTAGCCCTTCACTTTTGAAGCCGGTTCCTCGTTGAGTGCTAGTAGAATAAGCTTACTCAGAAGGGCCACCGTGGTGCGTGCACAACACCCAACCTCTCTAGCAGGGGAGCTAACCATCAAAAATTTTTATCCCTAAATATCAAGATAACCAACCATCAAGTGGGGCCACCACGTGAATTTGAATGTTTTGGACAGTTATTCATTTTTTATTTTATGAGGTGGCCCATGCGATTACTAGGTAGGCTTGACTTTTGAGGCATCCAACCATGGTGGGTGCACAATTGATACACATTAGGGGCCTGTTTGATTTTTAAAATAAATAGTAATTACCTAATATTAATTACTTACCAGGGGATTATCCCATCATTTCCTGCACCTAAGTTGACTGTTTAGATTTTTGGCGTTAAAATCAAGGATGGCTGCCAAATGTATATAGGGCCCACTATGATGTATGTGATGTATCAACACTGTTCATCTTATATGTCAGCTTCATTTAGGCCATGAATCCAAAAATGAGGCAGATCCAAGCCTCCAGTGGACCACACCACAGGAAACAGTAAAAATTGAATGCTTGCCATATAAAAATTTATGGCCCATAGAAGTTTTGGCTGAAGCTGATATTTCTGTTTATCCTTATCAATGTTTTTATGACCTCATGAATAGGTTAAATGACAAATAAACATTAATATTGGGCCAATAAATAAAATAACTTTTAATGACGGGCGTTTAAGACCATTATTTCATGTAATATATAGACTACTTGAGCATTGCATTTGTCTAAATTTTAGATTTAGACCTTAAAATCTTATGATAAAATGGATGGACGATGTAAATATATATCATATACATTACAGTGAGGTTCACAAATATAAGTCAACTTTTTTAAATTAATTTTCAAGAAGAAAATGTATTTAAAATTTTAATCAGCAAAAAAGGTAATAATGAACTTTTTTAAGGATATTTCTCAATTCCCTCAAAATCAAACATGCCCTAGATGACATGCATGCAACAAGGTAAATAAATTATATAATAAGCTTACTCTAGAGGGGCTTGGCTTACATAGGAAGCTGATGGAAAAAAAGAAAAACGTTGCGGCTTTTTTTTTTTTTTCTTTTCCTTTCCTTATAATTATTTATTTTGCGCCACATAGGATCATTCGTCCGTCGACACCCACTGGGGCCCACATGTGAAGCCGTTCTTATGATTTGAACTGTCCAAATTATCTTTACTACCGTAAATAAACTGTTGGATCATAATCATACTTTAGATATGATCATATGTTTTTAAAGTTCAATGCAAACTGCTGGAAATCTTCTTTTCATTCGTTCAACGTGAGCTTCTGATAGTTTATCAATTAGAATATAGTCCAAAATATGGACGGTTCTGATCATTAGACAACTCAGCACGTGGGTTCCTGTGTGGGAAGGGACATACGCTAGATTATGAGTCGCGATGGAAGCAGCGTGAACTATTTTCCCAATCACATGGTGGCTGATCAGATCGAACACTAGTGTAGCTTCTCTCGGTGAATTTAGTAGGGTCATTGGTCATATGTGCATAGTTCTATAACTCGGTGATCTGACTTGAAACTTGACCGAGTCAACTCGACTCGACCAGAAACCGAGCGAGTCACCATGAAAGTCATCGAGTCACTGGTGAGATTGACTCGGGCTGAATGGGCGGGATTTAAACTCCGAACCCTATTTATTATTTGTAAAATGTTAATCAATATCAGCTGAGTTGAATTGAGTCTTTGATTGAGTCAACCTGACTCGGCTGGACATCGAGTCGAGTCGAGTTTCCGAGTTTTAACCTATCCACATATGCACATTGAAACATGACTGGTCGATTTCTTATCCGTTCATTTTGTCTGGGCCAAAGATATTTCACATTGGTCTCCACCTGTCCAACGTTGTAACGTGTCCTGCGACTTCCGTTTAATATCCACTCGCGGGAATCACCCTGTTAGTTTTCCGGTTAAAAGAGATGATCGCCAAAAGTTACGCGCGTAGAGGAGTTTCATGATACTCAGGCTGCGTACAATGCTTGATACGCAGGCACTCAGAAATTATATACATAGCATATGTTAACTCAAATAAAACCTGCTAGGTTGTGCATATTACTGTCGTAAAGTCATAGTTCCAATATCAGCTAGTTTGAACAATCCTAACCTCTGATTCATGGATGCTTGTTCGTGTAATTAGGACCGTTGGATTTTCTTCATTTTTAACTATAAAATTAATGTCCACCAATCAGATAGTCATGTAATCAAATCATCTTAATTTTTGCTTCATGATACATCTACACTGGTTGCTATACTCTGGACAATTAACTTAGTTACTTTTATGCCACCTGTGCAATTTCTAAGTGCACGTGTATTATCCATCACATACGGCCAGAGTCTTTTCTCTTATCTTGTATAAACGAAAGACACAAAGGGTAAAAACCAGAGATACTGTTGTTTGTGTGACTTATCAGGGTTCGATCTCTGGTTGTCTTACTTTTTAAACCTTATTAGCACGGATTTAAAATTAAAAAATAAAATATCACTTGGTATTTTTTATTTTATTTTATTTTTATTTTTTTTTACGCACGCACACACACCCCCACACACTCACGCCACACGCACACACACCGTGGGTCCTTGCTCTTACCTGGGTGGTAGACTCCTTGGAGTTTCAACACGGTGTCAAGGGTTCGAGTACCCATGATGGCTACAGAGTAAGATTTCGATGTATATGGGAAAAGGTGCTATGCGCTCGACCTCACAATAAGCTCCCATGAGATCGAGCTATGTGGACCCCACTATAATGCAAGTCGATCATAAACACCGTGCATTTGATGGGTTCCCTTTAAATTATAGGATATCTCAGAAATCAGCCGTATACGGAACTCAAGTGCGTCATACCACCTAAAATCATGTGAAGATATGCCAAAAACATATAAAAGCACTTGGTGGGGCTCACCTAAGTTTTGAATGCTGCTAAAACTTGGTATGACCCCTCATCCTAGTGGGACACACATAATGGATGGGCTGGATTTGCAAACCGTATCTCGGTGGGCCTAAAAAATGATTATTAATGTTTTAATGGTGCACGGCCCATCTCAACTTCTATATGTTGTGTGGCCCACAAAAGTCACAAATTAACTTGATTTTTGAGACCTAGGCCCACGATAGAATGATACATTTGACTAATGGGGTAGATGTTCGAAACGCATCATGGTGAGGCCCACACAACTCGACCTTATGGGACAAACCCATCAACTCGAGCGCCTGGTACCTTCTTCTCTCTCTCTCTCTCTCTCTCTCTCTCTCTCTCTCTCTCTCTCTCTCTCTCTCTCTCTCTCTCTCTCTCTCTCTCTCTCTCTATATATATATATATATATATATATATATGAGAAAAGGTACTATGCACTCGACCTCACCATAAGCTCCTGTGAGGTCGAGCTATGTGAGCTCCATCGTGATGCGTGTCAATTATTAACATCGTGCATTTGATGAGTCCCCTTTAAATTATGGGATATTCTAAAAATCAACCATATACAGAACTCAGGTGGGCCATACCATCTAAAATCATGTGAAGACATCGTTAAAACATATAAAAGGCTTGCCTGAAATTTTCATGCGTCTGAGACTTGGTCTGAACCCTCATCCAAGTGGGACACACATAATGGATGGGCTGGATTTGCAAACCATATCTCAGTGGGCCCAAAAAATGATTATAAATGTTTTAATAGTGCACGACCCTTCTCTACTTCTATATGTGGTGTGGCCCACACAAGTCACGGATTGACTTGATTTTTGAGACCTAGGCCCACGATGAAATGGTGCATTTGACTAATGGGGTAGATGTTCGAAACGCATCACGGTGGGGCCCACACAACTCAACCTCACGTGAGGTTGAGCGCATAATACCTTTTCCATATTCAAAAATATTCGTCCGTAGTGCATATGGAATTTTACCAACAATGGATACTTGAACCTTTGGCTGGGTGTTGAAATTTTTGAAAGCCTACCACCTGACCAAAAGTAAAGATCCACGCAGGTGAGCGTTTCTATATACATATCTATGCGCGCGCGTGCACACACGCACTTCGGTACATGTTTGTGTGTGAAACATCAACATTTCATTTGATGAGTCCCCTTTAAGTCAGGGGATATCCCAAAAATCAGCTGCACTCATGTGCAAATAACCGCCTTGGTGATGACATACTTAAAACTTATAAAATCACTCAGTGGGATCACTTGAGTTTTAGATGCGGCTGTAACATGGTTTGACCACTCATCCAAGTGGGACACAATATAAGAGTTTGATTTGTGGACCACATCTCATTAGACCCAATAAATAATTATAAATATTTTAATGGGAGAGTAACCCCTCTTCTGAACAGTTGTATGTGGTGTGGCCCACCACGAGGTCGACCTAATAGTAATATTTCCCATGTAGGTAAGACTGCTGCCTCATTCATACTTGTTGAATCCAGACGGTTGCTTGTTTCTTCTTTCATTAGATGACTAAAATGTCCACCAATCCGGTGATCACATCCGTATATTCTTTAAGGGTCCATCTTAAATTGGGTCTCACACCCTTTGATTTGATTTCTTCCTATAACACGTTTACAATTTATAAGTACCGCGTGTAATCCATTACAGTCCACCAGAGTATCAAGAGTTTTTTTCTTTTCTTTTTTTCTCCTCTCGAAAGCAAAGCCACGTGAGCACGGTAAACTTTTGAAAAAGAAATCATGAAGGATGAAAGTTAATTTGAGACTCTTGCAGCGTTTGTATCTTAATCAGCACGCACTTAAAATGGTACACGTGACATCTATAGTATATATATAAAAAATTAACTGACTAAGCTGTGGAACTTGTGTGCTGAAATAAGACCTTGGATTCGTAGAATGACACGCAGGTATTCGTAGAGTTTTTATTTTTATGAGGAGCGCGCGTGTCGCGTTGTGGAGCAGCCAGCTGTCCGTACGAATGACACGCAGGTATTCCATGTGACCTGCCGCGACTCCATTTGTCTTTTCCGACAGCATGGTCGATCCTCTCCTCCCAATAATTCGCATACGAAGAATGCCTACTTACAGACGCCCATTCGCAAGCGATAAAAAAATCCCTACACAAGTGCCAAATATAAGTATTTTCAATCTTATCCGAAATGTTCATAATTTGGGGCCCAATTTCATAATGCTTTCATCCCAAATTCAGAGCTTTTACTTGCATTAGGAAAAATGAACGGTTTCAAAATGATAACAAACGGACAGTATTTAACGTACACTTTGTGGCCCGCATGACAAGTGAACTGTGCTGTTTTACACACTAAAACACGATAAAGGTCTGTCCCGACTATAGATGTTCCAGATATGTTACACGTTTGTCAATTCGGTATGCGTGTGGCATGTGTTTGGCGATTTCCCATGCGCGCCAGAGAGTAAAATACTTTTTTGGGAACGCATTCTTATTGCCAACTGCCTTTTGCTTCCACGCAAGCAGGATACCCTTTTACTATAGCACCACGTGGCAGATCGTGATAGGAAGCGAATTGCCTTTGTGGGACTCGATCTCCCGATGATATAGGAATCCAAAAATCAGAATGATCCAAAACTCTGGTGGACCATAAATACTGTACAGCGGGGATTGAACGATCACCGTTGAAAGCTTCGCGAGGGCAAGAAAATTTCTGGATGAGAACGATATTTGTGAATAATTTGTTTTTGTTGTGGCCAAAAAATAAAAAACAAACCATTTAAGATTCGCTTAGATAGGCTTAAGGTGCATTACGATCTTGCTATCTTTAAGTGATTTAACTAATAAACTCATAAGTCGTTTGAATCGCACATAAGTATCATGATCAACTTTATGAAGACTTCAACGGTGCAGATTTCTCATTGTCATAGTTTCATATTGTACAGCTTACCTAAGTTTTGGATATACCTAAATTTTGTATCACTATCCTACTGTGAGCGTGAGAAACCGACGGATGGAGTGGATTTTCCATGGGCATCTCCGTAGACACTTTCTCTCTCTCTCTCTCTCTCTCTCTCTCTCTCTCTCTCTCTCTCTCTCTCTCTCTCTCTCTCTCTCTCTCTATATATATATATATATATATATATATGGGAAAGGTACTATGCGCTCGAGCTCAGGGCTCCGTCCGATGCGGTCGAGCTGTGTGGCCCCATCGTGACGCGATTCAAACATCTACCCCATCAGTCAGATGCACCATTCCATCGTGAACCTAGGTGTCAAAAATCAAGTCAATCCGTGAATTATGTGGGTCACACCACATACAAAAGTAAAGAGGGGCTGTGAACCTTTAAAACATTTATAATCATTTTTTGGGTCCCATCGAGATGTGGTTTTCAAATCCAGCCCATCCATTATGTGTGTCCCACTAGTATTAGGGGTCATACCAAGTTTCAGCAGCATTCAACATACAGGTGGGCTCCACCAAGTGCTTTTATATGTTTTAACGGTGTCTTCACATGATTTTAGATGATATGGCCTACCTGAGTTCCATTTGCGGCTGATTTTTGGGATATCCCATAATTTAAAGGGGACCCATCAAATGCACATTATTGATGGTCAACATGCATCACGGTGGGGCCCACACAGCTCGACCTCACAATAAGCTTATCGTGAGCTCGGGCGCATAGTACTTTTTCGACATACATACATACATACATACATACATACATATACACATGATTTTTTTCTAAAGCCTGACCGCATGATTGCGGAATCACCAAAACATCTCAATCTGAAAAAAAAAAAAAACCAACAACAACAAAGAAAATTCCAAAAAACAGAGGCCTTACCTGTAAGGCTCAATCCGAGGCTGCACGGCATGGTGGTAGGGGTCTTACTTGTAATCTGAGGCTGCACAACGTGGTGGTAGGGAATGAGGGAGAGAGAGGTGGAGGCGGTCGCGGCTGGGCGTACTGATTGAGGAAGAGAGAGGTGGAGGCAGCCGCGGCTGGTGGTACCGATTGAGGGAGAGGAGGGAGAGAGAGGTGGAGGCGAGTGTTGTTGGTGGTGGGGATTGAGGGAGAGAGAGGGCTGCACGTGGACGTCGATCATGGTAGGGATTGAGGGAGAGAGAGGCCTAGAATTGAGTCCGATGGAGAGGAGGTTGCAGGGGTAGGGATGTAATTGTAACCGGTCGTTCTGGTTTCAACACCGAAAATCTCGTTTTGACTCCAACCGTAGATTTTTAATTTCGGCATTCGACGGCCAGCGTTATGCCAACGCTCGACCTTACAGAAGCCTACGGTAAGGTCGAGCGTATAGTACCTTTTCCCATATATATATATATATATATATATATATATATATATATATATATATATATATATATATATATATATATATATATATATATATATATATAGGGAGAGAGAGCTTCTAACCACAGGAATATCATGTGGACATGTCCTCTCGAAGATGACATCATGTCCTCCATGACCGGATTGACTATAATAACGGTATCAGTAGCCAGTATGGGATGGTGTTTTGGATCCACTGTGATGAATGTGTTTGATGGGATGAGATTGGGTGAGACCCAAATTCACAGAGGATGGTGGGACTGATGACTGTGGAGGTCCGAGTGATGTATATGCCTTAAATCCATACTGTCCAACGGTTTTGAAAGCTCATCTTAGGACATGATTCCAAAAATGAAGTGGAGTCCAATCTTATAAGGACCATGCCACAAGAAACATTAGTGATTGAATCCCAACCATTTAAAACTGTATAGGATCCATCGTAATGTTTATTTGCCATCAAACATATTGTTAAGGTCACAAAGAACTCAATGAAGAGACCACAAATATAAGCTCGATGGAATACTTTTGTGGCTCATTAGAAATTTTTAATGGTCAATTATCATTATTTTCTGTATTATGGTACACTTGAATTTTGGATCTGCTTTATTTTTTTACGAGAAATTTACAACTGTACGACCCATTTAAGGCCCGTTTACATTTCTAAGCCCAATTCAATTTTCCTATCAAAAATACACCCCATACGTACGGACGGCTTCCCAAAGGTCCAAAATGCCCCTCCTATATCATTTTTACTACGTTCTCTCCTTTACGCGAAACAAATTGTGTGTTGTACGCTCTTATCGTACTTACTAGACTCAGTTGGGCCCACCGTGAATGTATTTGTTTTATCCACTCTGTCCATCCGTGTTTTGATATCATTTTAGTGGGGGAGCCCAAAATCAAGGTATATCTAAACCTCAAGTGGACCATACCACAGGAAACCGTGCAAATGATGATTTTCACCGTTGAAACCTTTCTATGGCCCACCGTGATGTTTATTTGTCATCCAACATGGTCATAATATCACAAAGACATGGATGAAGTGAAAACACAAATATAGGATTGATCTAAAACTTCCGTGGCTCCCACGAAATTTTCAAAGGTAGATTGTCTATTCACACTGTTTCAGTGGTGTGGTCTATTTGAGCCTTGTATATGCTTAATACTTGGGCTAAAGACTTAAAATTATTTTCTAAAATGTATGGATGGAGTGGATAAAATGTATGAATGACTGTGGGACCTACAGAGTTTACTCAGTAGTACGCTAAGTGAACTGAGTTTCTCGGTACATAATCTGTTTCCCCTTTTTACACCCAAATACACGTCCAGACTCACCTATATCATCCATATTTCTTAAATTGACCCATTTTCTTCAATAAATCTCCATAAAATCTCCATCATACTGTCACATTACATCTTCCATGTAGCATTCTACTGAAGCCTGAGTGCATTCTTTTTCTAAGAGGATGTCAATGCATTGATAGGCATAAAATCTTGAAGACCTTTCTCCGAAGAACATGTTTCACGTCAACATTTCACACCAATGCATTATTATTTTCTTTCTCGAACATTGGTTTCACTGTGTGTCAGGGAGTGATTGGAGTTCGCGGTCAATTACCTTGAAGTTTAAATTCTTGGTAAATTCTTAAGTGTTAACCTATAAGTTTGTGGTCAATTTCCAGTGGTCAATTTCATGCATTGTTAAGTCAATTTTACGTGGCTATCCAATAAACCTGAAGAAGTTTGCAGT
Organism: Magnolia kwangsiensis; assembly: GCA_037074715.1. NCBI lineage: Eukaryota > Viridiplantae > Streptophyta > Magnoliopsida > Magnoliales > Magnoliaceae > Magnolia > Magnolia kwangsiensis. Next base: position 5,554,291 of record CM073571.1, read on the forward strand.
CAAATCGACAAAATTTCGCGGTCAATTTCACCTTGTTCCCGGTCAATATACTCAATTGATCGGTCAACTTCATGCCGTACTTAGTCAATTTCATGTATTTTACCAGTCAAATTGACGTACTTTTTTGTAATATGACTGTGAATTTGTAGTGCATTTTTTTTTGTAATACGATTGTGAATGTTATATATTGAATGCATTTGTTGCTTGCTTTGAAATTGTGAATTTCTTACCACTATGATTCAAAATTCTAATAAGGCATTCATTCCACAGTCAATTCTATGCAATTCACGGTGAAATCACTTTATTTCACGGTCAATTCTATGCATTTCACGGTCAATTCACCTCACTTCACGGTCAATTCCATGCATTTTACGGTTAATTCCATGCGAATGACCTTCACTTCATGGTCAATTCAATTCATTTCACGGGCATTTCTATGCATTTCACCGTCAATTCCATGCATTTCACGGTCAATTCCTTTCACTTCACGATCAGTTCCATGCATTTTACTGTCAATTTTCTTCATTTCACGGTCAATTCCATGCATTTCACGGTTAATTCCCTTCACTTCACGGACATTTCAATGCATTTCATGGACAATTCCATGCATTTCAAGATCAATTCCTTTCACAAAAAAATACATGGAATTGAATATGTGGACCCCACTGTAATGTATATGATATATCGACACCCATCCATCTATTTTATTATAACATTTTGAGGCATCAGACCAAAAACGAGGCTGATCCAACACTCAAATGGCTCACACGAATGGAAATAATGACCTTAATTCTTATACCGTTGAAAGTTATTTCCTTAACTGGGCCCACATTTAGGTGTTTTCATCATCTAACCCATTCATAGGGTGACATAGACATGGAGAAGGGGAAAACATAAATATTAGCTATATGCAAAACTTTTAAAGGGCCCAAAAAAGTTTTTAATGGTAGGTGTTTGATTCCCGCTGTTTTCAATGGTGCGGTCCACTTGAGGTTTGGATCTGCCCCATTTTTTTGCTCATGCCCTAAATTCAGCTAGCATAACAAATGAGCGGTGTGGATACGTCACATACATCACGGTAGGCCCCACATTGATTTTGTAAATTTCTCAATTTAAGTGTCAAAAAAGTAAGTTGTCACATCTATATTGGGAAAGATGTGGTAATTACCTAGGTGAATAATTGTTACCCATTTACATGGTAATTACAATTGACCCCAAAATTAAGACACACACACTCACTTTGCAGTCATTTCCAATCATTTCAGGACCGAGAAGTGAGTGAAATTCAATGCGAAGTGAGTGAAGTTGCCCTACAAGTGAGTGAAATTGACTGCGAAGCGAGGAAAAATCATCGCGAACTGAGTGACATATTTGAGAACTTTGAAAATGTGACCGCTAAGTCGATTATATTTGAGATAGTACAATAGTGGGTTGCATACTATTTGGTAAATCCACCTTATACATGTGAATACTAATCGAGTTTTATTATTGCGTTTGTTTTCAGAAAATGGCTTTGGTGATGATCATATCCTCATATGGTGGGGAGTTAGTTTACGAAAATAATCGATACATGTACAAGGGTGGTTACTCCAAACCTTCAATGGTGGGAGTTGAGACTACATATGAACAGCTTGTATTGAAAATACACCGAGTTGCGAAGACTATACCTACGCATTACGATATAAGGTTGAAAGTACTGTACCCTTGCACCAACGAATTAGCCCTTCCTGCTATACTTGAAGACGATGAATATGTGAGAATGTTCTTAGCAGTACAACTGAAGCATCCAGATCAATACATCCCTCTATTCATCGAGATAAAGCAACGCATTAATGAGGTAGTACTCGAAGACCTGGTGGCTTACAGTGCGTTCGAACATGACGCCCCAGCTACTGTATGTTTGGGTGAGGAACATGGATGAAAATATCAAGACATGACATCACCTTCACAGGTTCCTTTAAGCAATATTCCAATACCCGAGCCAGCTCAGACATCAAACCTCACGACAAGTCAAGTGAGGGTGTCGGCTGACCTGAATCTCAGAAGCGAATATACGACATCCCCTTCATTTACAAGAATAGACTTGCCCTCAAAATCCAACTCTCGAAACATAAGTGGAAACGATATTCCATTGCTCGAACAGGCTCCAACATCAGAATTCACCATCAGGCTTCCCATTGTGCCTTTCGAGGATGCTGGTGGCACTAATGCAGACCTGTCACTGTATTCATATCCACTTGATGACCCAATTGATATAGTCGTTGGAGAAATGTTTAAGGATAAGAGCCAGTGTAAGTATGTTTTGAGCCAATATGCAATTCGCAACAACTTTCAATACAAGGTCCAAGCTTCTACATCTAAGAAATTCACTGTGGTGTGTATGGAAGATAAGTGTGAATGGAGGGTACACACATCCAGGGTGAATGAAGCGGGAATATTCAAGATTAAGACAGTTAGGTCCATACATACATGTGAAATGTCATGGATGGAGAGCGATCATCGACAAGCAACTAATAAGCTGGCCAGTGAATTGGTTGTCAATCGCATTAAGCAACGCTTGGGGTTAAGGCCGAAAGACATTATAATCGCAATGCAAGAGAAGTATAATATTGTTATTGGCTATTAGAAGGTATGGCGCGCCAAGGAGATTACCATCGATTACGTAATGGGGTCTTATGAAGACTCCTATAAAGAACTCCCGATGTACTTACGTGAGCTGAGGATGACGAACTCGGGTACAGTGACTGCCTTGCTTGTGAATAAACAGACGAAGAGGTTGGAGAGATATTTTGTTGCGCTCGGACAGTGCGTCAAAAGTTTTCAAACATCTTTGCAAAGGGTCTTGGCCATTGACGGGACACATCTAAAAGGTAAATACAAGGGTGTTCTGTTTGTTGCTACAGCTTTGGATGATGACAATCATATCTTTCCAGTAGCTTTTGGTATCGGAGAATCAGAGAACAACAACAGTTGGAATTGGTTCCTTATCTACCTCAGCGATTCGTTAGGGGATTGCCCTGGTCTTGTGATCATATCAGACCGGCATAAAGGTCTAATGAAAGAAGTTCCACAGGTCTTCCAAGCAACAATCCATGGGTACTGTACTGTGCGTACCATATATACCGAAACTTAGTGGACACATTTAAAGACAAGTCGTTAGAAATGTACTACTGGCAAGCTGTAAAGACTTGTAGGAGGGTTGAGTTTGAAAAATTAATGCATGATATCGAAAATGGAAACCCCCCGGTACATGCATGGCTGAGGGAAATAGAGTATGAAAAGTGGGCATCTTCACACTTGCCAGGAAAAAGATTCAATTTGGTCACTACAAATATAACTGCGTGTGTTAATGCTTTGTTTAAAGAAGCACAAGAATATCCCGTTACTATGCTGATAGAGACGGTTAGAATAAAAATTCAGGAGATATTCTATCAGCGAAGAGAATCAACATCATTATTCGTCGGATTGTTGACACCGTGGGCGGAGAAACAATTAAAGGATCTCATACTGAAGACACGAGATGTTCGTTGTCATGCAATTTCTCGGGATGAATACTATATTGTGGGAGACTACAATGATACTGTCAAGCTCAACGAACTTTCATGTACATGTCGCGAGTTTGAAGTAAAGGGATACCCTTGTTTTCATGTTCTTTCGGCATGTATAAACTATAATCTTCCTCATTTTTCGTATTGCTCCCCGTTGTACACGTCCAGGAATTACCAGATCACGTACGCAGAGTCCGTGTACCCAGTACGGGATAAGAGTCAATGGAAAATTTCTAATGGATTCAAGGAGTATTATTCAAGTATCAAGCCCCTACTATAAACGAGGTCAGCTGGAAGACCGAAGAAGGTACAGATCCTTTTCCGTGGAGAGGAACGAACAAAAAAAATATGTGGACGTTGCAGACAAACAGGGCATAATCGTCGGAGTTACAAATTTCCAATACCTTCGGAATAATGTCTGTTGTAGTACATTTTTTGTAATACGACTGTGAATGTTATACATTTTTTGTAATACGACTGTAAATGTTATACATTTCTTGTAATACGACTGTGAATGATATACATTTGTTTGTAATATGATTGTGAATGTTATACATTTTTTGTAACACGACTGTGAATGCTATACATTTCTTGTAATACATATGGCAATGTTATACACTTCTTGTAACACATATGTTGTTTTCTTTGAAATTGTGATGGTCGATTCGGCTTCACTTCATTGTCATTTCCATGCATTTTACGGTCAATTCTATGCATTTCATGGTCAATTCCCTTCATTTCACAATCATTTCCATGCATTTCACGGTCAATTCCGACGATTCAGCCTCACTTCACAGTCATTTCCATGCATTTCACGGTCAATGAAGGCGATTCCGCTTCACTTCACGGTCATTTCCATGCACTTCACGGTCCATTATCATTTTCATGCAAATTAAGCCTTTCGAACGGTGGATGGTGGTGGATGGTAGTCCACTTCCACTTCAAATCCTTCACTTGATGATGACAGAGACCCTTTCTCTATTGATCGATGCAATATCACCTCCTCATGCATTATCATATCCTTCTTTGAGCCCTTCGATCAATAGAGATTCTTTACCAGATGATGATCGACAGTCATTCTCAATTGACCCATACAACAACACGCCCTCCATCCTATCACCATCTCCTCCCCCTTCTTCATTTAAATCGAGCTTCTCGATCAGCGAATGGTGGCGCACCTCCTCCACTTGAAACCCTTCCCCAGGCAATGAGATTCTGGTGAAGTTCCTCACGCCATCGTCAGGACAATTCTCTTCACTTCATGGTCATTTCCATGCACTTCACGGCCAATTCCATTCACTTCATGGTCATTTTCATGCATTTCACGGTCAATTCTGGCGATTCCGCCTTACTTCACGGTCATTTCCACGCATTTCACGGTCAATTCCGACGATTCTGCTTCACTTCACGATCATTTTCATGCATTTCACGGTCAATTCCCTTCACTTTACAGTCATTTTCATGCATTTCATGGTCAATTCCCTTAAGTTCACAATCATTTCCATGCATTTCATGGTTGATGAAGGCAATTCCGCTTCACTTCACGGTCATTTTCATGCATTTCACGGTCAATTTCCTTCACTTCACGGTCAATTCCCTTCATTTCACGGTCATTTCCATGCATTTCATAGTCAATTCCCTTCACTTCACGGTCAATTCTATGCATTTCACGGTCAACCCCCTTCACTTCACGGATATTTCCATGCATTTCACGGACAATTCCATGCATTTCACGGATAATTCCATTTCACGGACAATCCACTAGAGTAAGTTATTTGCCAATAAGAACACCGCAAGCAGAAAACATCACATCCTCATCATATCTATTGTTTCTCAAAGCCTGTGCAAAACCAAGAGATTATGAAAAGAAACATGGAATTGCCAATAACATACACCTATTTGCACGTGGAGAAGAAGCTATTGGTCCTAATGGCAATGAATTAGCCAATAACCTACACCGATTTCATTAAAAGAAAAAAGAAAAACAACAACTGCCAGGTGACAGAAAACAGAAAAACAAAACAAAGAAGAAACAGAAAAGACAAACAACTAAAGGCCTAGGAACAGAAAATTAAACATGTCAGGCAATTCAAGCAGATGTATACAGTACCTCATAATATATATGCACCTGATTATGTGAAAATGAACCATGTAATAAATCACAGGGGTTATGAAGTAAATCAAAATTCAAAGAGTGGGGAAGCCTTTCACAGGCAACCCTGCTTCTTGAAGTGTCCTGATTTTCAGGCCAAGACACATACATGGTGAGACCCACCTAATAAACAGCCTAGATCTCACACACTGAACAAAGTAGGATCCAAAATCTCTCTAAGGAGTAGACTCATAACTTGGTAGGTTCAATCTATTTATACAAAGACCTTCTAACTGATTTGCATGTCAAATACTTTCATAGGTGGGGTCCAGGCAATCCATGCAAATTATGAGTGAATCTCAAATATCGTTTAATAGTTGAAAATCAAAATTACTACCCTTCATTCATTGATTCACTGAAGAACATATCAAAATTACTATCCCAAGTTTGGGTAGTATAATCATCATCCAAAAAAAGAAATTCCTAGCCCTTTTTGGGCATACAAAATTCAAATATTTACAATTAACAACATTTTGCAACTACGCATCAGGCTGGGTTGAATGACCGGCACCGTGTGGCACGGTGTCATCTCGTCTGCATGTGATCATTGTCATTAGGTCTAGCAACTTATTCTCCACTCGCTCGACAGCTTCTTTCATCGTAAGTGCGATTTTCTCGATCTGCGACAATCGTTGATCGTGCTGGTGAAGTTGTTCATCTTGCTGGTGAAGACGGTATATAATCGATGTTCGACAGTCTTGGTGGCCAGCATGACGACGAGTATGTGGGACTGGTGAGAAAGTCAGGTCAGTGTGTTGGAGCCTCTCATCTCCAGTATCCGATGCCTCGGTGTCCATCGCATCAGTCTCAGCTCCTTTAGCTTCGGTTTCGGCCATAATGTCAAGTGGAGCAGAAGAGGAAGCTGGTGTGTCAAGCAATTTCATCCTTTTTATGTTTGTTTTGATAAATTTGTGAGGTTGTCGGGGATGGTCAGTGGTGGGAAGCAATCCCACATGTCGAGATAATAGACAGATAAGATGAGAGAATGGAATGTACACATCTCTACTGGATTGGATTGCCACAGCCAGCTGATGCAACATGAGCGTAGGCAGAAACAGTTTCACATTTTGGCTGATGGCATAGAGAATCCCCAACATGAATGGGGTAAGATCAGACCTGTTGGTGCTCCTGGGATACACGTTTGTGCAAAAAAATGCGTGAAGAATGTGCAATTGTGCAGACATGTGGGATGCACGCAGAGAGTTGCCCTCATGCCAAGGAATGTCTTGGCCATTGTATACGTGTTTTGTAATTTCTGAACCAAGTGAGTCGAAGTTGTAGTCTGCAAAGCCTTGAGATTTACACGGAATTTCATTTAACTGACTGATAATGGTAGGAGTGATGTGAGTTGTGGTTTGGCCAATGGTGACATCTATGGCTAGAGGGTCAGATACGGGGGAATGACAGTAAGCTAAAAACCTGTATATTTGTTCATTCCATGTCACTCCACTAAAATCAAGCATACGAGACCATTCAATGGCCTCGAGCATTGGTACAATCCCATATGGAGCTAAACAAGACCTATCAACTTATCTTTCATAGTCCATCTTCCTTCGAAAAAACTTTTGATATAGATCATCAGGAGGTGGTGGCACATTATGGATTAGAAGTTCGGGTGGTGGAATGTTTGTAGGTGGTGGAGAGACATTTTGGGTTGCGGGCTGAGCATTTTTTCTCTTGGCAACTGTTTTAGCACGTTTTGACGAGGGATTAGACGATTCTCCCCGTTGAACCGATTTACTCCTCTCTTTTCCCATGTAGATGAAAACTTAAAGAGGATATCCTGATAAAAGAAATGGAAATCAAGGAGATTGAAGAAGTAGAGAGCAAGTAGAGATGAACAAGAAAAGAAAAAGGGGCAGAAAATGTAGGGTTTTGAATGAATGAATAATAAAAATGATTTACAAACTTGAAAAAGCTCCACCAAAATGGCCCAACTTCACCACCTCCGCCTTCTTGGAGAGGAACAGTCGCAGAGGAAGAACAAAATGAAAGGAATGAAATGGAATGGAGGTCGCGTATTTTATATACGCAGTCAAATTCGATATATCGAATGTACATCGATATATCGACAGTTGCCCAACGGTCGGGCAAAGAGTTTATGGCCTTTTCAAATATTTTTCAATCGATAATACTTCGATATATCTCGAGAAGTAGTTCGATATATTGACTATTAATCGATACCATCGACAATTCATTTTAAATGAGCATTGACCCCTGGACAGATTTTGGTGTTATTCGATATATCGTAAACCATTCGATATATAAAAACATAGATATCGAAGTTTAATCGATATATCGTTCGTCTATATATTGAATCAGTACCGATATTATCGATAATTCGTTCAATAGAGCAGTGCGTCTCTGGACAATTGAGGAACATTTTCAATATATCGACATTTAGTCGATATATCGTCCTTTCGATATATCGAACTGTGTTCAATATTATCGATAATTACTCTAATTCCTTGTAAAAATGCATTTTGTCTCTGGACATTTGCTGACGAATTTCGATATATCGAAGTTTAGTCGATAAATAGTTTTTCAATATATAGAAAGTGGTTCGATACTATCGATAATTCCCTTTTAAATGCATTTTGTCTCTGGACATATTCCGACCATTTTTGATAAATCGAAATATAGTCGATATATCGATACTACTTATTTCGATAACATTAAATATAGTTCGATATAATCAGCAACTTAAGCCAGATGTAATCGACTAGACTTCGATAACATCGACGCGAACTTTTGTTTTTCCCTTACAAAATTTCAGTGGATTCTGTTTTTACAATCGAGTGTTGTTCGATTGATATCAAAATTTCTTCCTTTTTTTAATTTTTTTTTATTTCGTTTTTCTTTTTTAGGTTAGCTTGTTATTGCACGCCTATGTCGGTACACACTCCATGTTATACACCCCCACTACTCCACCTGGAATTGTGCAGATAAAGAACAGTATTTCAATATTTATGAGAGGTGTAATTCTCATTATTCTGGTTACAGCCGAGAGGAAGATCTGCTTTCGTCCTTGAAAGAGGGAAGTACGATTAAGTAGGACAAAAGAAATGAACAGAACAAAGAGATCTTCAGCTCCTTTGATTAAGATAAGGAAATGGAGAATTCAAATCCTTCGGGCCATTTCAATAGAGTCCAGATTTTCAAGAATGAAGAAATCTTATGGCAATCGCTCAAAGAAAATAAGGCCCATCGGAGCTTACAGAATAGCAGGAAGGTGAGTACAACTCCTATGAAGAAACACCTGCCAGAAGAATTCAACAAGAAGAATCAAGGGCAGGCACCAAACCCGCTTCCAGATTTCCAGAAAAATAATCCAAAGATTGAATCTTCAGTGGAAGAGGATCACCCATTTAGCACTAACAAAAAATCAGACGCTTGGAAGAAACATATTTGTAATTTGGATCTTAAATTCTCAATATGTATGCTGCTTAACGAAACTAGTAATTGCAATTCAATCTTATAGTGCATCAAAACAGGTGGTTTTGTTTTAGTGTTCTAGTAATCTCTATTTCTCAATTTTATTGAAACTTGATTGGATGTTTTTATGTTGAGTCATAGTTCTGTTGAACTGAGATGTATTGATTCTTTAGAATCATATTGTATTTGGCAGTAGATCCCTCGACCTAAGAATTGGGGTGGTTCAATCATTAGGTAGGCCAGCATAGAAACAAATGACCTTGAAGTGAAGCAGAATCGCCTTCATTGACCGTGAAATGCATGGAAATGACCGTGAAGTGAGGCGGAATTGTTGGAATTGACCGTGAAATGCATGAAAATAATTGTGAAGTGAAGGGAATTGACTGTGAAATGCATGAAAATGACTGTGAAGTGAAGGGAATTGACCGTGAAATGCATGAAAATGACTGTGAAGTGAAGGGAATTGACTGTAAAATGCATGGAAATGACCATGAAGTGAAGGGAATTGACCATGAAATGCATGAAATTGACCGTGAAGTTAGGCGGAATCGTCGGAATTGACCGTGAAATGCATGAAAATGACTGTGAAGTGAAGGGAATTGACTGTGAAATACATGAAAATGACCGTGAAGTGAAGGGAATTGACCATGAAATGCATGGAATTGACCGTGAAGTGAGACGAAATCGTGGGAATTGATCAAGAAATGCATGAAAATGATTGTGAAGTGAAAGGAATTGACTGTGAAATGCATGGAAATGACCGTGAAGTGAAGGAAATTGACCGTGAAATGCATGGAGTTGACCATGAAGTGAGGCGAAATCGTCGGAATTGACCGTGAAATGCATGAAAATGACTGTGAAGTGAAGGGAATTGACTGTGAAATGTATGGAAATGACCGTGAAGTGAAGGGAATTGACCGTGAAATGCATGGAATTGACCGTGAAGTGAGGTGGAATCGTGGGAATTGACCGTGAAATGCATGAAAATGACTGTGAAGTAAAGGGAATTGACTATGAAATGCATGGAATCGACCTTGAAGTGAAGAGAATTGACCGTGAAATGCATGAATATGTCCGTGAAGTTAAGGGAATTGCTACAAAATTTAGAGAAAATATACAACACATCATTTACACCATTTCACCATTTATGTTGTACAATACATTACTCAGCCCAATTTACAACATTTCACAAAATTTTCCGATTCCTCTCATCCCTAAGACAAATATATCATATTTTCAGGTCACTCAGACAATCATAGGCTATTGACTTCCTAAAAATGGAAGCGAATTGTTGCAAGTCTCTCCCTGATAAAATTTCATCACTGCATAAAAAGTTCATATATTTCATGACAAAAATGCCACAATCATGTTCGTTGGTCTGCTTTGGTGTAGAAGTATCTTCTCTGACCGTCCAAGCATTTTCTTCCAACGCAAACATATCTCCTGTGGCATAGAATAATATGGGCAAGGCCTCCTTCATCAGCTCGATATGTTCCCTGTATCGACCGAGTGCCCTCGAGTATAAACTGTTAAGTATAATGATTTCTCGGTCTCGAGGGTGGATGACCATCAGGTACCAATGACTGTTGGCGTGATTGACTGGTACGTATGCCTGTCCATATTTGACAAGATAAGATATCAAAATGCTCAACTTATAGAAATGGGTATACTTAGTATTGTTAACAAAAATAATGACACCATTACCTCTTCATGCTGCCACATGGCCTTATGCCCGTCACAAGGCTTGACAATGCTGATCGCAATTAATTTTTCTAGGACTTCGAATAATAAACGCACTTCGTCACTACCAACATCTCGATACATTCTCAATACAGTCATTTGCATGTCGATGCATGGTTATTACAGACAACATACTAAATTAGAACTAAAATCATATAATGAAATAACATATTAACCATGATTCAATTCATATAGTTACCTGAAAAAATGTGGGACAAAACTTGCAGTCCTTTATGTATATAGTAGGAAATGATCGGTGTCTTCTCTCCAAGTAATCGACGTACTTGTCGATAGCCTAATCAAGAAAGATGGAAAATTAAGGTCTACTCTAATATAAGTGTTCAATAACCATGTATGCATGTGTATGATTTACTTACCACGCCATCAACCCATGCATTTTTCTCCCATATGGACTTGAACCAACAAAATTCTCTCCGTTTCTCATTGTCAGCAACGTTGCTTGGAGTGGTTTGCACAGTGTAGATGTAAGTGAATGGAGAACGCTTGTAGACAAATGGCTTCACAACCCTCTTACCTCTCTTCTTATATACAGGAATGGAATGCAGTGATTTCTCGCATATATCAACGCCTAACGCATCCTCATTCTCCTTCTCATTCTCTAACTCTTTCTCCTTCATAAACTGAATCTTCTCTATACAAAACGCTTCCATCTGCCTCTTCAACTCCGCCTTACCCTCATCCAACTCTTTCCTCTCCATCTTCAGTTCTTCCCTCTCCCTCACCAACATTTCCCTCTCCTTCTTCAATACCACCCTCTCATTCAACTCTTCTTTTTCTAGCCTCGAGGCAACTTTTAGTTTTAACATTAGTTCAATCTCCTTCAGTATTACTTCTCTCTCTCTCTGCAACTGAAGCCTCAACGCCTCCAGCTCCTCCCTATCATGCATCGACTCCCCAGTCAATTGCAATCCTGCTCCCGCTCCCTCTCTGTCATCAGTACTCTCTTCCTCTCCCCTTTCTTCTCCCTCTTCCCCTTCTTGTCCCTCTCCGTTATCAGTACTCTCTTCCTCTCCCCTTTCTTCTCCCTCTCCCTGTCCCGATCTGTCTTCCATATCTTTATCATCTTCATCTTTAGTGCCCTACAAAATGAGGTAATGTATGTATCATATTATATAACATATCTAATTAAACACAAAATATCAACATACAATAAGACGTTTCTGACATCTTACATTAAGTCTATCATGGGCCAAACGAACGGCCTCTGTCTCCAGCTCCTCAGTGGTAGGCTCTAAGATAAGAACGATCTCAGTCTGCAAGAAGACATCTTTGTATTTTATATATATATATATATATATATATATATATATATATATATATATATATATATATATATATATATATATATATATATATATAGTTGAATGAGTTACCACTTAGCTTCATAGAAATTGACTTACATATTTACTCTCTAGAATTTCATGAATCTTCTTATACCTCCAACCCTTTCATCCCCGATATTGTATAAATCGTGAAATTTGGGAGGGAACGTATGAAATTACACATTCTCGGAGAGCCGGTACTCTCTTAAGGGCCCATATCTGTTACAATGAAATGACAAGACGATCTTAAATAAATATAGTTTGCTATAACTATGAACTAAAATAGACAAGGAAAGAATCCTTACTTGTAGGGAAAATATGCAACCGGTGACATTGTAATGATGCCTCTGCGATGCAATCGAGGCACTCTCGATCCCTTCCGTCATCGTATGGAAGACTAAACTACCCCAAGGGTAGATATTAAAGTCTTCCAACGAGTCAACAAGGTCGATAAATTCTGTACAACATACAACATTCGTGTCGGTTCCCCTAACAAACCATTATATACATAATATTAGTGCTACCTTCACGACATCTTCATGCTTATTGCTATCAACTATCCTACTGAACGCCTCCTGTACATGTTTCTTTAGGATAAAATATTCATTGAAGTATTTTTCTCTTAATGACTTCTTTGAACGATGGATATTGGGTATGGAGAGGTCACCAGTTCTCAACCCTATTATTAGGGTGAAGTCCATTTTAAAAAATTTTACACGCTTCCCCTGTATCTTAAATACAAGATTACCTATATATTTCTCAATAAGTGAGTGAAAAATGGCTCCTACAAACCTAAATGATGGAATGTGTAATAAAAATGAGAATGAGGACTGCCGAAATATAGTTAATCTAGTGTTATTCTTCTCCAACCCACTCTTCACACTATCAAACCACCAGGTCAAAGAACATCTACATGAGATGGTGGAAGCCGACTCGCCAAATCCCTTATGCAAGGGTTTGCCACCTGCAAGGATGAAATCAAAATTAGTGAATTTTCACAAGTTTTGGACCGGGAAGTGAAGGGAATTGACCGTGAAATGCATGGAATTGACCGTGAAGTGAAGGGAATTGATCGTGAAATGCATGGAATTGACCGTGAAGTGAGGCAGAATCGCCGGAATTGACCATGAAATGCATGGAATTGACCATGAAGTGAGGCAGAATCGTTGGAATTGACCGTGAAATACATGAGAATGATCGTGAAATAAAGGGAATTGACGCGAAGTGAAGGGAATTGACCGTGAAATGTATGGAAATGACCATGAAGTGAAGCGAAATAGTCAGAATTGACCATGAAATGCATGAAAATGATCGTGAAGTGAAGGGAATTGACTGTGAAATGCATGGAATTGACCGTGAAGTGAAGGGAATTGACCGTGAAATGCATGGAAATGACTGTGAAGTGAGCCGAAATCGTCAAAATTGACCGTGCAATGCATGGAAATGACTGTGAAGTGAATGGAATTGACCGTGAAATTCATGGAATTGACCGTGAAGTGAAGCGGAATCGTCGAAATTGACCGTGAAATGCATGGAAATGACCGTGAAATGAAGAGAATTGTCTTGAAGATGGTGTGAGGGACTTCACGAAAATCTCATTGCCTGTGGAAGGGTTTCAAATGGAGGAGGTGAAATGCATGGAATTGTCCGTGAAGTGAAGGGAATTGACCGTGAAATGCATGGAATTGTCGGTGAAGTGAAGGGAATTGACCGTGAAATTCATGGAATTGACCGTGAAGTGAAGGGAATTGACCGTGAAATGCATGGAATTGACCGTGAAGTGAAGGGAATTGACCTGTGAAATGCATGGAAATGACCGTGAAGTGAGGCGGAATCGCCGAAATTGACCGTGAAATGCATGGGAATGAACGTGAAATAAAGGAAATTGACCGTGAAATGCATAGAATTGACCATGAAGTGAAGGGAATTGACCGTGAAGTGAAGCGGAATCGCCTTCATCAACCGTGAAATGTATGGAAATGATTGTGAACTTAAGGGAATTGACCGTGAAATGCATGAAAATGACTGTGAAGTGAAGGGAATTGACCGTGAAATGCATGGAAATGACCGTGAAGTGAAGTGGAATCGCCGAAATTGACCATGAAATGCATGGAAATGACCGTGAACTTAAGGAAATTGACCCTGAAATATATATAATTGACCGTGAAGTGAAGGAAATTGACTGTTGTAAGACCCATATCTTAGCCCGTACCGTTTCATAAACTTCCGCTGTCTTACAGGTTGAATTTCCGCAACCTTCGACCCTTAACCGATATTTACGCATGATCTTGATTCGTATGCCGTCAACCCGAGTCGACTCAACCCAAGATCTTTACCATAGCGACCGCGCCGTCGCTGCGGTTCTGATGCCGTGACTCACGCGCCGAGGCGATACCCTGATTAGGAGATGTAGGCCAGCATTTAGTACGAGGAAAACGCTGCGCGTTGTAAAATTTAAGAGAATCTCTATGAGGTGTCACATCAATCTCATCAATCAATCAATTTCATCACATCACATGTCAAGTACATGTCAAGTATACATCACCTTTCACCTTTTCCCAAACAAGACACAAAAGTCAAAAAGTTCTTACACTCCCATGTATTTCTTACACAAATGGTCACAAAAGTCAAAAAATTCTTACACACCCATCACTCACCACATCCATCACCCATCACTCTCTCTCTCTCTCTCTCTCTCTCTCTCTCTCTCTCTCCCTTTACAACTCTCTCTCATTTCTCAAGCTTCATTCCAAGCAACAAAAATCTCATACGTATGAGCCTCTCCCTTTCTTTCAAAACTCCAAGTGTGGCCCACCTCTCCATCCCAAGATCTCCCATCCTAGCCATCCATTTCTCATCTCCTCCATTGAAATCAAAGCTAAGAAGCTAAGGAACCCAAGGGAGCAAGAAGATCGAACGGTGGGTGCTTGATAATAGTCATTTTTCATGTTTTTAAGATGGGCCAAGTGAGGCCAACTGATCAATGGTTTGGATTTCACTTGGGACCCTAAGTTGTGGCCGATGGCCCACTTTGATCATCATGATCATCCATGATGGGGCCATTCTCCATGGACCCCATCATGATGTTTATTTTATTACAATAGGAAGGTCATCTACACCGTCCATATTGGTGGGGAAAGGATCTCCACCGTTGATTTTAGATTTCGGTGGTCCCACATGCTTTGCTTTAGGGCCCACTTGATGTATGATTCATTGCAAGGGAGGGCCCATAATGTCGAGGTCCCTCCATCACACGCGTGTCCCACTCTCCTTCCCTTTCTCTCTCTCTCTCTCTTCATTTTTTTATTTTTGTGTGATGATTTGGCCGTGTGGCCCACTTGGATGGACCCCACTTGATGTATGTATTTCCCATGCCC
This sequence comes from Magnolia kwangsiensis, assembly GCA_037074715.1. Classification (NCBI taxonomy): domain Eukaryota; kingdom Viridiplantae; phylum Streptophyta; class Magnoliopsida; order Magnoliales; family Magnoliaceae; genus Magnolia; species Magnolia kwangsiensis. The sequence goes on from CM073571.1 coordinate 5,569,886, forward strand.
TCCAACCCTTTCTTTGGTGGCCCACTTCCGTAGGTAGGGCCCACCTCAATGTATGCAATTACCCAGACTGTCCAGCGTCCAGGGACGCTGGACGTTGCATGGAAAGTAAACATGGGTTGGGTTTAAGGCCTTTTTGGGGTGAGCCACTTGTTTAGGCCCCACCTTGATGTATGAGTACAATCCAGGCCGTCCATCCTCTTTCTCATATCATTTTAGGCGTTGGGCGGTCCATCCCCACCTTGAAGCTAATCCGCTCATTGGGCGGGCCATACTTTTCAAAACAGTGATTCTCACTGTTTATAAATTATTTTAAATTTTTTTATAGGCCAAAAGTATTCAACATTGGACTCTTTTGGCTTGTCTTAAGCCAGGGAAGCCAATGGACGGGGTGGATCTACTTGTTGCGGGCCCCAGATGCGAAAAACCCCTGAAAAATGGGTTTTCCAAGTTTTTTTAAAAAAATATATATGAGAGGCAGAGCCTCTTCCTCTCTGACATTACAGCAGCAACGTGCTGCGTACAGCGGGCGGGTGGACAGCGTCCCATGGCTGCTTTCGTGGGCCCCACCATGATGTATATGTGAAATCCATGCTGTTCATGTGGTGGGCCCCCTCCTCAGATGGGCCCCCTTCAAGTTTCAACCGAATCCAAAACTCAGGTGGCCCACACCACAGGAAACAGTGGTGATTGAACTCTACCAATGAAACCTTCTTTTGGGCCCACAAAAATTCTGAATCAATCTGAAATTTGTGTTTTCCCTTCATCCAGATCTGAGTGACTTTATGAACGGATTGGATGACTTGTAAACATGATGGTGGGCCCCACATGGGACCCACAGTGATGTATGTGTTTTACGGTGGTACCCACCATGATATATTTGTTTTAATTCCACCATCTGTCCAGCGGACGGTGGAGCCCTCTGTGATGCATGTGCTTTATCTACACTGTCCAACGACAGTGGGCCCTCCATGATGCATGTGCTACATCTAATCCGTTCATCCACTTTATAAGCTCATGTTAGGACTTGAGGCTAAGAATGAGCCAGAACCATACTTCAAGTGGACCCCACCTTAGCATGTGATGATGCCCATCTTGATTTGTATGTGTAGTCCATTGGGGCCTACTTTAAAGTAAGGCCCATGTTGTGAGGCCCATTCAATGTATTTGTGGCCCGTGGTTGAGGCCCACTTTGATCTATGTATAGGGCCCAGGTTACAAGGCCCATTTTGATGTATTTTAAGACCCATGGGATTGGATCCATTTGATATATCCAAGGCCCATGGGATTAGGGTCATTGGATGTATTTTAAGGCCCATGGGACTGGACCCACTTTGATGTATTTCAAGGCCTATGGGATTAGACCCATTTGATATGTAAGGCCCAGTCGGTGTGGCCCATTTGATATATATAAGGCCTATGGGACTGGACCCACTTTGATGTATTTCAAGGCCTATGGGATTAGGCCCATTTGATATGTAAGGCCCAGTCGATGTGGCCCATTTGATATATATAAGGCCCATGGGTCGAGAACCATTGTGATGCAATCTAAGGCCCACGGGTTATGACCCATTGCAATGCACACAAGGCCCATTGGTTCGGCCCATTTATGTGGCCCATTTGATGAATAAAAGGCCCATATGATATGATCCATTTGATATATTTAAGGCCCAATGGGATGTACCTAAGGTCCATTGCAATGTGTGATCCCAACACGGATTATGTAATGATGTTTACGACGATCGCGCTTTGGGAGCAATGTTGGTTTGACGTCCACATTGCGAGTGTAATGCTGGTTGAATGTCCACATTACGACTCTCCTTAGGGCCCATTGTTAGGCCCGTACTTGTTGTGTGTCAGCCGTATAGGCCACCTGCATTGTAAGAATGGTTCATTACTTTATTACATGTTTAGTACAGTTCCATGACTCATGATCATACGCATCATATGTATGCTTGATATGAGAAGTGACTGATCATAGCATATGCCTTCGGGTAGGTTGTTTATGGGCTCTCGGTTAGGCGGTGTTGCCCTACATGAGCGCACGATACGCGCAGGAATTGTTGCATGACTGGATAGCGTGATTCATGTATTTCGTGTTGTGTAATATGGTTACTGTACGCCCTAGCAATATCGGGGCCGTAGCTACCACAGACGCATTGTGGTTGGCAGATTTGGATACCGAAAATTTTATTCTACATGGGGTGTTATAGATATCCCTGGGTGAAAGTCCCTAAACCCGTATGGTACCAAGAGGTTGCTCCAACGTCTAAACCGAGTGGGTAGATGAGCGTTGAGTGCCGATTACCAGATGGCTGCGCTCTCCACTGTGTCGTGGTCGGTTGGAAGGGGGTACGGCCTTACCCTCTTGAGAGTAGGGGACAAAGCTAGGTTGAGTTTGACCAGCTCGAGGAATGGGTCCGCTATCGACGAGCCGAGCCCGATATTGGCAGGCGGATAACGAGGTCTCTTCCACTTACCTTATTACGCTTGATGGGACGACGATCTGGTTTAGAGTGTACTAGACCCTGGTGATATCCTAGATTTAAGCTGTATTGATGTGTGGACATAGATGAAGATTTGTATGCTTGAGTTGCATTTCACATCGCATGGCCTTGGGATGACCGATATCATTCATGTCTTGCATCGCATAGCTTTGGTACGGGTAATGGTTTTCATGGATCCATCTGCATATTCCGCATTACTCTGGTATTGCATGTTCATATTACTACCTTGCGCACACACTTTCATCACCCTCTAAGCTTTCTATAAGCTTATGCACGACCGTTGCATGCAGGTGACGTTGGATCGCAGCAGCGTTGAGGCTTGAGCACGTGGCAGATTACTCTGGAGTTTTTGGTCTATCATCATTATATTTCCTTTATACTCATTGTACTTGTAAAGTATTTGATCATAGTGGAAATGTAATGGAGTTTTTGGTTGTTGTTTGTGGGTTATGCCTTTGGTTATGCTTATTACAAATCAAACTGATGTTGAAAATCCTCCTCGTAGCATCCCATGATCGGAACCTGGCGAATGGGAGCAGGGAGCCGAGAATGGGGTTCTACGGAGGCTGTCCGCGCCAGATTCGGCAATCGGGAATTTTATGAGCCTGGTTTCCGAGTTTGGGGCGTGACAACCGTGAATTGCATGGAAATGATAGTGAAGTGAAGCGGAATTGCCTTCATCAACCATGAAATGCATGGAAATGATTGTGAACTTAAGGGAATTGACCGTGAAATGCATGAAAATGACTGTGAAGTGAAGGGAAATGACCGTGAAATGCATAGAAATGACCGTGAAGTGAAGCGGAATAGTCAGAATTGACCGTGAAATGCATGAAAATGACCGTGTAGTGAAGGGAATTGACCGTGAAATGCATGGAATTGGCCGTGAAGTGAAGGGAATTGACCGTCAAATGCGTGGAAATGACCGTGAAGTGAGGTGGAATCACCGGAATTGATCGTAAAATGCATGGAAATGACCGTGAAGTGAATGGAATTGACCGTGAAATGCATGTAATTGACCGTGAAGTGAAGCAGAATCGTCGGAATTGACCATGAAATGAAGAGAATTGTCCTAAAAATGGCGTGAGGAACTTCACCAGAATCTCATTGCTTAGGGAAGGGTTTCAAGTGGAGGATGTGGGCAACCATTCATTGATCAAGAAGCTCGATTTAAATGAAGAAGGGGGAGGAGATGGTGATAGGATGGAGGGCGTGTTGTGGTATGGGTCAATTGAGAATGACTGTCGATCATCATCTGGTAAAGAATCTCTATTGATCGAAGGGCTCGAAGAAGAATATGATAATGGACTGGAGGAGGTGATATTGTATCGGTCAATAGAGAAAGGGTCTCTGTCATCATCAGGTGAAGGATTTGAAGTGGAGGTGGACTACCATCCACCACCATCCACCGTTCAAAAGGCTTAATCTGCATGAACAAGGGGTAGGAGATGATGACAGACACGAGGATATGTCATTTGATGAGTCAAAAGAGAGAGGGCCAGTTTCATCATCTGGTTGAGGAGGTGGGCCACCATCTTAAAATTGAGAATATCTATTTGCATGGAGGGGGAGAAGGAGATGGTAGTGATTTAGAGGGTGTGTTATTCCATGGGTCGATAGAGAACGAACCTCTATCATCATCTCGAAAAGTATTTGAAGTGGAGGTGGGCCACCATCCACCAATCAAGGGTCTTGATTTATATGAAGGGGCAGAAGGAAATGGTAATGCACTGGAGGGTATGTTACTCCATGGATTCACAGTTAAAGGGCCGCCATCATCTTCTGGTGAAGGATTCCCCACCATCAGCCTAGCAAGGAGCCCAGTTTACATACAGATGGGGGTGCAGGAGATGTTAATGGACGAGAGAGTGCAAAATTCAATACATAAAATGGAAAAGGATCCCAACCGTTGCCTAGCATAGGAAGTGAAGTAGACAAGGTGGGCCATCATCAGCAGATCGAAGAACTTGGGTCAAAAATGGTGTGGTAACACAGCCAAGGAAATGTTTCCAATCTGGCTAGCAAAGGCATTGGATGACAAGGGGTAGTCGATCACGGACAATTTCGATTTGTTTCAAGTGTGGAAAGTTGGACGCTCGAAGTGCATGGAATCGTCGGAATTGACCATGAAATGCATGGAAATGACTGTGAAGTGAAGGGAATTGACCGTGAAATGCATGAAAGTGACCGTGACTACAGGAGGAATCGTCAAAATTGGCCGTTAAATGCATGAAAATGACCGTGAAATGAAGGGAATTGACAGTGAAGTGAAGGGAATTGACCGTGAAGT